>CM057464.1:12104941-13422382 GCA_030035585.1 Dugong dugon
AAGTATTCTACCACTAAATCCCGACTGCCCCCGTCTATGAGCTACACATGGTTATTTCTGCACCTGTGGCTAAGTTAAAGATTTTCTTCTGCCTTGCAAGTGCCTTAAAATTTGTCTCCAAAAGTCACAACAGGCACCAAAGTAATTTTCTTTCTCGTAAGTACACAAATTGCCTTTCGAACTGGAAATAACAGTTCATGAAACATATTTCTGTTGGTGCTAAAATAACAGAACCCCCAAAGAAACATGTGAATGATAGCTCCACAGACAACCATTGCAGACAATATTTAAGAAATATGTCATATTTCAAAAATGTTATCCGAAGGTATAGAAAGCATATCTAGGGTATTATAATATTTAGGAAAACACATTGTAGTTATAACCTGTGGTTTTGAAATCTGCACTTAGACACTCTCATTCTATTCATATAATACCAAACTATTGAGTCTTTCAAATTTCAAACATGAACGAGTCAATAAAATATGCTACCCATATTATGAAGAACCGAGAAATGAAGCATAAAAGGGTCGTATGTACCTCAATATGCAGGCTTGTACGCACACACAGACCATACCATTAATTGATGCCTTTGGGTCTCATGATTGACTGGATTATTCCAAGTTTAAGATTTGCAGCATTTGCCAGTTTATCTTTCCATCCAAGGTTGGGTGTTGGATTTAGTAGCATAAAATTAAAGATGGTCTATTTGTCTAAAAAAAAAGGTGTACCTTGAATTATAAAAATTTAATTGAGCAAAATCAAGCACCTTCTAAATGATTCTGACCACATTTTTTCAGTTTTTTGTTTCTTTATGATCTCATCAAATATAAAAAATTAGTTGCTGTATTCCCAGGTACTTTGTTATGTTGAATCAATGGCAATGAGATAGACTCACTGACGAAGACACAGTTGTCAATCACAATAGTGACTGAACATTTGCTCTGCCCCAGGCATGGTACTTGGTTCTGGGGAAGGAAAGCTATATGGCTCCTACCCACAGGGAGCTTATTGAGGAATGAAAAACATGTGAGCAATGAGTAATTAAATAAATATCCACTCAGATAAATAAATCAAGAGGGTGGGCTGATTTTCTATCTTTTCTAGATTTTTCTGTTTTGCTGTTGCTGTTTTTTCTGTCTTTTTTACTCCCTAGAATAATTCTCTCTAATAATGAAACAAGATTCCACTCCAAGGAGCTGAATGTGACTGATTAAAGAGTGGAAAGACACATGTTTGTGGTTTCTTACTCTGTGGAGAATCAAAACCCCAATGTAGATGATAGTGGCCATGCAGACAGAAGGGCTCTAGGAAATAGATTTCAAGTGACTAAAACTGTGAGTTCCCTCAGTCACTTCTGAGGTGAATCGCTACTCATACATTCTTTCTAAAAGTACTTATTGAGCACCTACTGTGTGCCAAACACTTGTTACTTCCTTTGAGTACAACTCTGAGCAACTTGCCTGCCTTCAAGGAACTGGGCGTACAAGTGTGGGGGATAGACCATTACAAAACTGTGTGGTAAGTGCCACATCAGGTATAAGTACAGGGCATTATCGGGACACACAGGAGGGGAACCACACTTGCTTTTGAGTTTGGTGGCCAGCAAAGGTCTGTTGGAGGAAAGGTTGCTGAGGTGGAGAGTGAGCACCAATAGGTGTTATCCAAACAAGATAACTGGGAAAAACATTCCAAAAACAGAGCACCAGCAAATCCCTGGAGATCATGTAAAGAAGCTTAGGTGGCTCCTTCACTGAAGTGGGAGGTCAGATATATCTGTGAGCATGAGAGTGTGTATGGGTGTGTGTGTGTGTGTGTGTGGTGCTGTATGATTAACAATTTTAGTAGACCTAAACAGAACTATCATGGAGGTTGTTACAGACTGAATTATGTCCCCACAAAATGTGTGTCAACTTGGCTAGGCCATAATTCCCAGTATTGTTTGATTGTCCACCATTTTGTCATCTGATATGATTTTCCCATGTGTTGTAAATCCTACCTCTATGATGTTAATGAGGCAGGATTAGAGGCAGTTATATTAATGAGGCAGGACTCAATCTACAAGATTAGACTGTATCTTGAGTCAATCTCTTCTGATGTATAAAAGAGAGAAGCGGGCAGAGAGAGGGGAACCTCCTACCATCAAGAAAGCAGAGCCCACATAACCAAGCTTATTAAGAAAATGTTCTGCATCCTACTTTGGTGAGTGGCATCTGGGGTCTTAAAAGCTTGCAAGCGGCGATCTAAGATGCATCAATTGGTCCCAACCACCTAGAGTAAAGGAGAATGAAGAACACCAAAGACATAAGGAAAGTATTAGCCCAAGAGACAGAAAGGGCCACGTAAACCAGAGACTTCATCAGCCTGAGACCGGAAGAACTAGATGGTGCCCGGCTATCACCAATGACTGCCCTGACAGGGAACACAACAGAGAGTCCCTGATGGAGCAGCAGAAAGATGGGGTGCAGAACTCAAATTCTAGTAAAAAGACCAGACTTAATGGTCTGACTGAGACTGGAGGTGCCCTGGAAAGCATGGCCCCCGGACTCTCTATCAGCCCAGAACTAAAACAATTTCCAAGGCCAACTCTTCAAACAGGGATTGGAAAGGACAGTGGGACATAAAGTGATTCTCGTGAAGAGTGTGCCTCTTAGTCAAGTAGATACAAGAGACCAAAGGGGCAGCTTCGGTCCAGAGGTGAGATGGGAAGGCAGAGAGGGTTAGGAGCTGGTTGAATGGACGTGGGGAATCAGGGGCAGAAAGGAGGAGTGTGCTGTAGCAGAATGGGGTGAGCAATTAGGGTCACATAACAATGTATGTATAAAATTTTATATGGGAGACTAACTTGAAATGTAAACTTCAATTAATTACAACAATTAAGGGGAAAAAAAAAAAAAGAAAGCAGAGCCCAGAGCAGAGTGTGTCCTTTGGAACCGGGGTCCTCTGCTGAGGAGCTCCTACACCAGGGGAAGATGGATGATGGGGACCTTTCCCCAGAGTCTACAGAGGAAGAAAGTCTTCCCCTAGAGCTGGCATCCTGAATTTGGACTTTCAGCCCCCTAAACTGGGAGAGAATAAATTTCTCTTTTTAAAAGCCATCTGCTTATGGTATTTCTGTTACAGCAGCACTAGATAACTAAGACAGAGGCCCTTGTTAATCATGACAGTTTGGGTTTTTAATCTAAGCTTCATCCTTCAAAAGTTAAGTTTGGATGCATGTACATCTTATTTTTTATTTGATCCGATGATAAAAAAGCATTACTTTGAAGTTATTATTTTATTAGAAATTAATGTATCTTAATTGCAGGAAATTGGAGAGAAAAGAATAAATAAAAATTCAGAAATCACCCTTAAAAATAGCGTTAACATTTTATTGTTTTTTCTTTTACTCACAGAAGATGTGTTTTATATGCTATTTTTCTTTGACATTATTTGTTGAGTATTTTCCTTTGTAGATAAATTTATTTTTCTTAGAAGTGATATGGGTCATAGGATTGGATGACTTAAAGAACATTAAATGTCATCTCCAGGGCAATGTTTACTTTCTTAGGTGCCAGCACACCTGAAAGATGTGACATAATCCCATAGGTAAAAGCGGTTCTCAAATGGGGAGGGGGTGCAGAATATCATTTTGGAGAGGAGGACTATTAGAATTTCAAGGGGTCATAATTTGAAATGGAGTCCCTAGGTAGCACAAATGGTTAACACAGTGACCTGTTTAACTGAAAAATTGGAGGATCAAGTCCATCCAGAGCTGCCACAGAAGAAAGGCCTGGTGATCTACTTCTGAAAAATCAGGCCTTGAAAATCCTACGGGGTACAGTTCTACTGTGACACACATGGCATTGCCATTAGTCAGAGTGGACTCGAGGACAACTCGTTAGAGTTTGAAATAATCGCACCCTCCCTCTGCAGACAATTTACTACCTTCCTTCTCTGCCTCTCCCTGCAGAATCTTGAGAGGCCCTGGGTTCTGTTTACAATGAAGGAAGCTGAGGCCCAGGAAGCTGAAATAACAGACAGCAGAAACAGGTATGGAACCAAAAGTTTAGTCTAGTGCTCTTTCTACTTGCTCTGGTCTCTAGCCCAACCATTAGGATGGCCATGACTTCCTTTTCCGCTATTGATGGGTCTTAATTTTTACCTTAATTTTACCCAGCTAATCTGGTGGCGCAGTGGTTAAGCACTTGGCTGCTAACCAAAAGGTTGGTGGTTTGAACCCACCTGCAGCTCTGAGGGAGAAAGCTGTGGCAGTCTGCTTCCATAAAGACTATAATCTTGGAAACCCTATGGGGCAGTTCTACTCTGTCTTACGGGGTTGCTATGAGTTGGAATTGACTCCATGGCAGTAGATTTTTAACATGTGAAAAAGGAGCCCTGGTTGTGCAGTGGTTAAAGCGCTCATCTGCGAATCGAAAGGTCAGCAGTTTGAACCCACCAGCTGCTCCATGGGAGAAAGATGAGGCAGTCTGCTTCTGTAAAGATTACAGCCCTACTAACTCTATGGGGCAGTTCTATGCTGTCCTACAGCATCACTACGAGTCAGCATTCGCTGGATGGCAGTGGGTTATAACACATGAATAAACAAATTCTCTCTGAAATGTGAATATAAAAATGTGACAAATTCCTTTTAATTCTTTTTTCCAGTTTTGATAATGTTTTCTTTTAGTTTCAGAGAGTGTTTGGTTAATTGCAATACCTTTTTTTTTTTTTTTAAAGAGAAGTCCATTGTACTGTGTCATTTATAAAGCTGCAGTAAATGCTGTTTTTCAATATCCAGCTGAATTCTTTGACAGCTGAGCAGATTTTGTTTTTTAAACTTTTTAATCTATAATGTTGGCAATTCCCCGTGCATTTTCCTATCTAATGTCCATCACTAATTATGTACGAGTGGTTATTATATGCCAAGCACTATGCCAGGCACTTAGGGGAATAGAGAAGATATAAACCAAAATATTTAGACTGAAATTACTTTACAAAGATAAACTAAAAAAAAAAGTTGTTTTGAATCTCATACCTTTTATTGTTGTGATCGAGAGCAGCTAAGAAAGTTTTCCTTTATTTATTTATTTATTGGTCTGGAATGAAATTGAGAAACAACTTTTTCTGTTTCTTAAACCAATAATCCACTTTTCAAACTATGGTAAATCATTCCCGTAGAGTAGGCGTTTTCTCAACAGTACACAACAATTGATCATAAACGTTGTTTTCTTCTCAGTAAGGGAATTAAAATCCATTTTTAAGGACCAGTGGGATAACTAGAGATTTAAAAATGACTAGAAATGAAGAGAAATTTTATGAACTACTAATCAGTAGTCAATATTCTGACAATTTTCTGCCTTCCAGCTCTCCACCCCCACATCCATAGTAGTTGGAATTTTGAGCAAGAAGCATTCAGCCAACAGAAAACAAGGATAGATATCACAAAAGATATTCTAGAGAGTCCATCAAAGCTGTAACCACCAGTTCCCATTGAGTGAACTCCGACTCATGGCGACCCCATATGTATTCAGCAGAACGGTTTTCAGTGGCTGATTTTTCGGAAGTAGATCACCAGGACCTTCTTCCAAGGTGGCTCTAGGTGGACTTGATCCTCCAGCCTTTCAGTTAGCAACCACATGTGGTAACTGTATGCACCACCCAGGGACTCCTGTAAAGCTACCATGGCATGTAATAAATTTAACTATTTCAGTGGTTCAGGTTTTGACACAGTGGATCCTCTAGCTAGGATTAGTTAACATATTAAACAAGGTCCCTGGGTGGCACAAACAATTTCTTCCGGACTGCTAACCTAAAGGTTGGTGGTTTGAACCCAGCAAGCTGTGCTATAGAAGAAAAGGCCTGGCAATCTGCTTCCATTAAGATTACAGCCAAGAAATCCTATGGAGCAATTGTACTCTATAACACATGGAGTTGCTATCAATGGCAACTAACAATGTCAACAGTATATTTAAACATTGCCAAGCAAGGCTGCTGCATCAGGCTGCTCAGACGGTGCCCTGCACACCTCCAGGGGGTGCCATGCAAAGGGACTATGCTGCCTTCTGTAGCGAACCAGCCCCAAGTGTTTAAGGAATACCACTTTAAATAAATTAGTGTGAGCTATTACTATTGTTTCAAGAGTGTTTTATTTGTTATAATGTGATAACTGAATATGTCTCCTGGGGCAAGTTTGCAAAGGACATAATTTCAAAAATTGGAAAAATAAATAAATGAAACGACTAGGAGTCGGGAGATATGATTCCTGTTTCAAACCATCCCACTGATTTGCCAGTTGATTTGAGCAAGTTGCTTAGACATGCTTTTGCTGGATGTATCCTCCAAGAAACCACGCCCGGTGATGTTTCAGACTTCAAAGGGATCTGAGACAAAGTGTGTCGTATACTTTGCTATTCTCGGATAAATACGGGCACTATACACGTCTTTATTGTGGCCTTCCGTATTTGCGCAGTTAACACTAGGGTGAGTGTTGATGACGATAGGAAATACATTGCGTATATGAACCTATATTACCACGGGACGCTTATTTTGTTAGCTCTGTCACTTTTTTACTGTGTTCACTTAATTTCCCTAGCAAGAGGGACATGGTTAAGGACGAAGGATAGGGCTGTCTAAGGATGGGAGATTTCATCCAAGTGCTTACTGGCCATAATGCAAGGGTTGAGCATTACTCCTGACCTTATGGCGGCTATTGATAGCAAATGACTTTGGTGATGCTTCTAAACTGAGAGGGTGAATGTGGTCTGAGGGAAATTAAACAAACACACACCACCTGCAAATTACGGGTCATGTGTTGTACATCTTTTAGATTTCACCTCACCTGGCAAGATGCCTTGCATCTAGCGTGAGTGCAAAGGCACTTTTAACATTAATGTGCCAATGAGATGTACGCTTTATTATTCTACTGAAAAGGGTAGGTGCTTAATAAAGGCTCCTCAAAAGTTGATGAGTAAATTTCATCACACTGGTTATTTAGGGCTGTTTGCTATAAAGGTGAAAGGCAAAACACTATTCAGGATGTATGCCCTTCGATTTCCTAGATACTGTTTATTTTTTCAGAGTGTACACTATATCATAATTGTAAAATTCTGTTATGTAAATAAATGTATGTGTGTATACATGTGTATATATGTGTGTGTATACATATATGTATATATACATACATAGGTATATATGTGTAAAAAATGTGTATGTATACATATAGCATTCCCACAAAATCTCTAAAAATTTTAAGGACTTAGAATTTTCTTGAGGGAAGTGTACGTGGGGTTGAGTGTGGGCTAGATTTTTCTGCCTGCTACTCTGTGCTCTGTGAAGAACTTACTTGTAGAAACAGGTCTCCTTTCCACGTAATGCTAACATGCCCTTAAGTCGAACACAAAGGCAAGGACTTAGAATATAATGAAGAATCAATACAGAGCTTCAAATGAGGGCTTTGTAAGGACTTTGCGCTGTCAAAAAAAATCCGGCTTTGCCTTAAATTCTGAGTGAAAGAAATCACCATAAATGTCACATACCTTTATCTGCTAAAATTAACACAGAAGGGAGCCTTTGTCACCCACACCCAATATTTGTCTTTTTCTTTTCAGTTGGCTCTTATTTAATATTTGTTGAGCCAGATCCTTGCAGTGTATGAGCCATGCTCGGTGATAACCTAAGCGCTTTTGTTTATGGAATTAACTTGCACGCACATTTTAACTTGCTCTTTTAGTCACTGCATTGAAAGCCCCGTGTGAGCTCCGGGAACTGCCTGGTAGAATGGCAGCGGGCGCCGCTTGATTGTAAGAAGAACCTGCAAAGGGTAAAGTCACTTTCCATAGAGATTTCTAATCTGCTACTTCAAATCTTTTTCTTCCTCTTGGCGACACTTGCTTCCCCCTCCCCCCACCCCATTACCTGAACTTCCTCGGAAATTTCTTTTTCCAATTATTTGATTAAATACAGAACATCAGCAGTATTGCATTGATTCATTTTTCGCCCCACCACCAGTAAGCCGTTGAGTGCGTAGAGTTGTTTATAAGCTGTTTTCTCAAGCGGTGATTCTCAAGCTTTGATTTCAGTAGTCACACCTGACAGGTAAGGTTTACACTGTGACATATTCCCTAATTCCTTCATTTGTTTCTTAGCATTACTTATAACACAGAAGAAGAGGGAGGAGCGAGAGGTGGAATGACTATTTATTCAATATTTATTCACACACAAACCTATGCCTTCTTTTTATAGATATCATAAAGCCTCAGAGCTTATCCTTTCCAATGAATCAGCAGAGATAAGAGTGTTAATTTATTTACTGGATGTAATTGGAGTTCTTTCATATATATATACACGTATATACACAGATATACATATGTATGTATGTATATATATGTATTGCCTAAATCACACGTGTTAGGCGTCATTTATGATTTCCAGCTTATATTTCTTTAAAGTGGGGTAAGATGAGTGTATAAATTATCTAGATTTTATTTATTTTTCCTAATTTTCTGAAATTTTCCCTCAGTTGTTACGATTTCCTCATCCATCTCTAACTTGACAACACCTTTTCCTGGTGACTTACCTTTATCAGAAACAGTATTCGCTTAGTTATCAGGCAGTCACGCTTTTCCTTTGTGTACCCACATTAACTTTGGTAAATGTTTAAATCAGATCACTCAATTATATGAGCATCACACAAGATGCAGTGTGATAGTCATATATACCAGTTACCAGTTGATTCCAGCTCATGGTGACCTCACATGTGCAGAGTAGAACTGCGCTCTGTAGGGTTTTCACGGCTGTGACCTTTCAGAAGTAGATCACCAGGCCTGTCTTCCGAGGAAGCTCTGGGTAGACTGGAACTGTCCACCTTTAGGTTAGTGGTGTCGTGTTTGTTTGTACCACACAAGGATGTACATACATAGCTGCATCGATATAGTGACTCTTGTTAAGCCACCCAGTGGCCGGATGGGAGCAGACTGGGGAGCGACTGTGAGTGGGTCAGTGTGTCCCAGGCACGTCCGTGGAGAGAGCGTGTACAATATTCATAGGGACGGTTGCCCGTGGAATGCACCGACTGTCGCTCTGGGTCAGACATCTTGGAGCAGGTGCGTGACAGACACAGGGAGAGGCAAATAACACTAAAACCAAAAAAATGTGGGTAACTGTAGTGTGGTGATTCTCAAACCTGGTTGCATTTGGAACCGCCAGGAAAGCTTTTAAAAACACTGATGTCCAGGCCCCATCCAGAACTCAATACTGAAACCTTACACTGATAACCAGCAAACTCTGCTTTCTGCCCCCAGTTCCTTAAACTCTTACAAAACTGAACGAAACAAAACCCTGTTGCTGTGGAGTCAGTTCCAACTCACGGCAACCCCATGTGTGTCAGATCAGAACTGTATTCCTTAGGGTTTTCAATACTGATTTTTTGGAAGTAGATCACCAGGCCTTTCTTCCAAGGTGCTTCTGGGTGGATTCGAACCTCCAGCCTTTTGGTTAGTAGCCAAGTGCTTAACCGTTTGCGCAATCAGGGACTCCTTAAACTCTTTTAGTCCCAGTAATCTTACCTTCGCCTCTCTTTCTTTCTTCTCTCCGGCACACACACACATACACACATCAACGCTAAAGTACACAATAAAACCCAAGAACCCCCCAATCAGCCAACATAAAACAAATCCTCCCTTCCATGTCTGGGTGGAATGTCTCCCATTATGTGTGGGTCTCTGTTGTCTTTGTACCCGATTGTAAGTGCCTGGTGGGCGGAGATCCTGTCATTTTGGATTAACTTTCCCATGGGCTTAGTGAATCACCATGAGCTAGGGAGTGCTTATTAAACATTATTTAACTGACTGATAAGTCATTGTGCCAGAAGAAATGCTAATTTCAAAATGTCTGCAAATTCCTACACTTTGCAGGAGGAAAGTCCAGTGACCTGGGGTAGCTCTTGGGAATTAGTAATCTGATACAGAATCTTTCCCCTCTGTGTCACCTGTTACAATTTGGCCTCCCTGTGCCGTGACTGAAAATCATTACCATCTGACAGCTCTCCCAAGCCTGGTGTCTGCAACCAAAGTGAAGTGGTGACTCCTGCTTGCATTGGTTAGGGAACAACCTCAACCCACACATTTGTCTGGATTACTTAGATAATTCAAGCCACTCTGTGGAGGCTTGGAGGTTTGTTCTGATGGATATTAATTGTGGGAGGTTAGAAATTGGGCATGAGGACAACACATCTTTCTTGTATCTGAAGCAAGGTCTAAAACTGTCAGTGCTGCCCTTTCATTAATGTTATAGAAAAGTGAACTTGCTCTTTGACTGGGTGGTCTTGTAGCGGAAGCAGATCTGTTTGAGAAGGCGGGGAGATGACTGGAGCCGAGAATGGGGGTATTGTGAATCCTGAGTGGACCAGGGTCTTCTAGAACATACGTGTTTGAGGGTTGATTTTGGAAACCCATTTACCTTTTGGCTGCATTGAAATTCTATCTGCTAAAAAGCATTTGAGTTGCCAGATAAAAACAAGTCAAAGATCAAAATCCATATTCCTAGACTCCCATGAAAACAAAGGACCATTTATCTGAATAGAGAAAGCCATGGCATCATGGAAGAACGAACGGATTTGGAATTAGGAGAGCTGGTTTTACAAACTGGCAAACTTTTTGCTTTAATTAGTCCTAACTTTGTGCTTTGATTAGTGTGAACCTCAGCTGTCATCTGTGAAAGTGGAAACAATAATGTTTACTTTAAAGATGGCTGCTTACAGGAGAGTTCCAAATAATATATGTCACTACACCTCCCTCTAGGGTATAGAGCTTAATTCCTCTCCGTTTCCATGTAGGCTGGACCTAGTGACTTCTGTCCAATGAATAGGATAAGAAAAAGGAAAAACAGTAACTTTACAGTGTGGAAACCTGGCAAACATTGCCTTCACCACATGATCAAGGTGAACATCAGCAGTGATAAGTCATGTGGATATCACCTCCTCCTGAGGTGATGTGATCAAAAGGACCCTTCCTCTCTGTGGTCTTCTTCCCCAAAACACGTAGCCCCACTCTATTCATGAGAAAACATCAGACAAACACAAATGGAGGGACATTCTATAAAACAACTGATCCATACTCTTCAAAAGTGTTAAGTCACGAAAAACAAGAAGAGACAGAAACTGTCAAGGTCCAGAGGAGACTAAGGAGGTATAACAACTAAATACAACGTGATACCCTGGATGGGATCATGGAACAGAAAAAGGGCATGAGTGAAAAAACTGTTGAAATCCAGATAAAATGTGCAGTTTGGTAATAATCAGTTGATCAATTGCTGTAGAGTTGATTCCAACTCATGGCAACCCCATGCACTGCAGAGTAGAACTGTTCTCCATAGAGTTTTTAATGGCTGATTTTTCATAAGTAGATCACCAGGCCTTTCTTCTGCGGCACCTCTGGGTGGACTTGAACCAACAACCTTTTGGTTAGCAGCTGAGCACGTTAACCACATACCACCCAGGGACTCAAAGCGAAGCATTTTCTCCCATTGTCATCGAGTCAACTCTGATTCATGGCAACCCCCTATGTTGCAGAGTAGAACTGCTCCATAAGGTTTTCAAGGCCCTGACCTTTCAGAAGCAGATCACCAGGCTTCTCTTGAGAGCTACCTCTGAGTGGGTTTGAACCACCAACCTTTTGGTTAGTAGTCAAGTGCTTAACCATCTGTGCCACCCAGGGACACAGTTTAGTTAATAACATTGTACTAATGCCCTGGCGGTGCAGTGGTTAAGAGCTCAGCTACTAACGCAAAGGTTGGCAGTTCGAATCTACCAGCTGCTCCTTGGAAACCCTATGGGGCAGTTCTACTCTGTCCCATAGGGTCGCTATGAGTTAGAATTGACTCAACCACAAAGGATTTGGTTTTTGGGTTTAATGCTAATTTCTTAGTCTGATAAATGTAGCATGGGTATGTTATATGTTAACATTGGGGGATCTGAGTGAAGGGGAGGTGTCTGTACTATCTTGGCAACTTTTCTGAAAATCTAAAATTATTCCAAAACAGAAGTAAAAATAAAAAGGCAATTGTGATAATTAAATGAGATAATATATGTACAGGACTTTGCAGATGTACAGGATTATAAAAATGTGAGAAGTATTATTATCAGAGTCTGTGGGTTGTGCAGATGGTTAACATGCCTGGCTGCTAACCAAAAGGTTGGAGGTTCAAGTCCGCCCAGAGGTGCCTCAGAAGAAAGGCTTGATGATCTACTTCAAAAAAAATCAGACAGTGAAAACCCTATGGAGCACAGTTCTACTCTGACACGTTTGGTTACCATGAATCAGAGTCAACTCGACAGTAACTGGTTTGGTTATTGTCTTAGTCATCTGGTGCTGCTCTAACAGAAACACCACAAGTGGATGGCTTTAACAAAGAGAAATTTATTGTCTCACAGTCCAGTAGGCTACAAGTCCAAATTCAGGGCATCAGCTCCAGGAGAAGGCCTTCTTTCTCTGTCAGCTCTGGAGGAAGGTCCTTGTGATACATCAGTCTTCCCTTGGTCTGGGAGCATCTCAGCGCAGGAACCTCAGGACCAAAGGATGTGCTCTGCTCCTGGCACTGCTTTCTTGGTGGTATGAGGTTCCCATGTGTCTCTGCTTGCTTCTGTCTTTTCTATCTCAAAAGAGATTGGATTAAGACACTATCCAATCTTGTAAACCTCATCAGTATAACTGCCACTAATCCATTTTATTAGATCATAGTGATTGAATTTCCAACACATAAGGAAATCACAACAGATTACAAAATGGTACACAATCATACAATACTGGGAATCATGACCCAGTCAAGTTGACAGATATTTTTGGGGGACACGATTCAATCCATGACAGTTATTGTTATCAGAGTCCCTGTATTTTGACTTCAGAAAACATAGTGATCTATAAGGACCTTATGTAATATATTATTAGCAAAGTCTTGGGCTTATAAGTAGTGTGGAGTTTCTCTATTTTACCCCTACTTTAGTCCAGGTCTTGGGTTAAAGTTGACCAGTACTGCCAAAGTGATGAGAATTTTGAGGAAGAATTCATTTTTATCCATGTATTCTTCTTGTAGACAACTCAGATCAGCGACTTATGCATTAATAATCAAGTACTTCATAAAATGTATAAATACGTTAATTTCATTTATACAAATGTGGATGAAATTGGGCAGTAAATTACAAATGGAAAGTCTAGAAGATGCTTATAAAGATTAAGGTGATTTTCCATTTTCTTCAGAATTGGCAGCACTAGCTAAAGCAAGATCAATATTAATTAAGAAACCTAAAGAGAAGAGTAATAAACTGTTGAAATTCGTTGGTGAACAGAACTTGTTATGTAATTCAGAAGTCAGAATTATAGAATTAGAGTTGAAAGGAATTTCAGAGATGATCTGCTCTGATCCTCTTATTTGAAGATGCGATTAAGTGTATTTAAAGATGCCGAAAGCCTTTTCCAACGACATACCACTGGTTAGCAAGGGCGTGGTTAGAACATGGGTGTCCCGTCTCAGTCATACTCCTTTGTAGCAGGGATTCTTTACTGCGGTCCATGAGCTTCGAGGATCTCTGAGCCCCTGAAACTATATGTAAATGCTTACTTGTATGTGCTTAGTTGAATTTTTCTACAGAAGGCTCCTAGCAGCTTTCTCCAGATTCTTAAAGCATTCTTAACCCCCAAAAGGATGAGAACCATTGCTCTAGAATTCAAAAAATTAATCCTTTGAACTGTTCCTGGGACAATCCCAGAATTGTTTTAATGCTTCTAAAACTTGCATCAGATTTTCAATTGGGAATATGGTAGCTCTGACCGAATCAATTCCTGGAAGTTCCCATACTCTTTGGGAAAATCGGACTACATGACTTTACCCGAGCGTGTGATCCTATCCTCTAGGAACAAAGTTGGCTTCTATCTACTATGTAAAAGATAGATGTTGCATTGAGAACCTAATGTATTAAAATATATTACTAATTTAATATATTTACATCTAATAACCAATTTAATCCTCAACAATCATGTTAGAAATGTACTGATATTATTATCCTCACTTTACAGATGAGGAAACTAAGGCACAGAGATGCTTAGTAACTTGCCCAGAAGTCACAAATCTCAAAAGTGGTAAAGCGATATTTTCTGAAGCCAGACTCTAGGGCCTGTACTCATAACACTGCACTATGCTTCTTTCTCTCTGGTATAAAATAAATTTATTTTTTATGACATATTAGATAAACAAGCTGTCACTGACCTTCACAGTAGCTTCTTAATTTGTAACTACTGAAGCAACAGAATTTGGAATAAAGGAATATGGGCTTCGGTAAGTTAAAAAAAAAAACGAGCTTGTTGCTGTTGAGTCAATTCTGGCTCATAGCAACCCTATAGGACAGAGTAAAACTTCCCCATAGGGTTTTCAAGGAGCAGCTGGTGGATTTGAACTGCTGACGTTTTGGTTAGCAGCTGAGCTCTTGTATAGGGGTACTTCTGACTTGGACAAGTCACTTACAGCTCTAAGTCTTGGTTCTTTTATCTGTAAAATGGAGCTGATGGTAATATTTATCTCATAGAGTTGCTCTAATGATGAAATGAGATAATGAGTGTAAGCATTTAACATTGTACCTGCCAGATAGTCGCTTCTCTATAAATGTTAGCAATCATTATTATCATTGAATATGCTAATTCTCATTCACCTCATAATATGCTTTTCGAAAAAGTAAAAGAGGAGCAAATATGTTGGCATGTGTCTCAGACTAGGTTCTCTATAGGAGCAAAACCAGTGAAGAGTGTGTGTGTATATACACATATACATATATTGTTGTTAGATGCTGTCGAGTTGGTTACGACTCATAGTGACCCTATGTACAACAGCATGAAAGCACAAAATGCTGCCCAGTCCTGTGCCATCCTCAAAATCGTTGCTATGTTTGAGCCTGTTGTTGCAGTTACTGTGTCAATCCAACTCTTTTTTTCTCTGACTGTCTGCTTTACCCAGCATGATGTCCTTCTCCAGGGACTGGTCCCTCCTGATAACATATCCAAAATACACGAGACCAAGTCTTGCCATCTCGCTTCTTCCAGGACAGATTTTTTTCCTTCTTCTGGCAGTCCATGGTATATTTAATATTCTTAGCCAATGCCATAATTTAAATACATTGATTCTTCTTGGATCGTCCTTATTCATTGTACAGCTTTCGCATGCATATGAGGCAATTGAAAACACCATGGCTTGGGTCAGGTGCACCTTTGTCCTCAAGATAAGATCTTTGCTTTTTAACACTTTAAAGAGTTCTTTTGCTGCACATTTGCCCAATACAATGCGTCTTTTGATTGGTTGACTGCTGCTTCCATGGGTGTTGATTGTGGATCCAAGTAAAATGAAATCCTTGACAACTTCAATCTTTTCTCTGTTTATCATGATGTTGCTTTATGGTTCAGTTGTGAGGATTTTTGTTTTCTTTATGTTGAGGTGCAATCCATAGTGAAAGCTATAGTCTTTGATCTTCATCAGTAAGTGCTTCAAGTCCTCTTTGCTTTCAGCAAGCAAGGTTGTATCGGCTGCATATCACAGGTTGTTAATGAGTCTTCCACCTATCCTGATGCCACATTCTTCTTCATATAGTCCAGCTTCTCATATTACTTGCTCAGCATACAGATTGAGTTAAGTATGGTGAAAAGATACAACCCTGACACATACCTTTCCTGATTTTAAAACACCCAGTATCCCCTTGTTCTGTTCAAATGACTGCCTCTTGGTCTATGGACTGGTTCCTCATGAGCACAATCAAGTGTTCTGGAATTCTCTTTCTTCGCACTGTTATCCATAATTTGGTATGATCCGCATAGTCGAATGCCTTTGCATAGTCAATAAAACACAGGCAAACATCTTTCTGGTATTCTCTGCTTTCAGCCAGGGTCCATCTGACATCAGCAATGATATCCTGGTCCCATGTCTTCTTCTGAATCTGACTTGAATTTCTGGCAGTTTCCTGTTGATGTTCTGCTTTTGAATGATTTTCAGCAAAATTTTACTTTCATGTGATATTAATGATATTGTTTGTAATTCCTGCATTCCATTGGATCATCTTTGTTTGGAATGGGCACAAATATGAATCTCCTCCAGTCGCCTGGCCAGGTAGCTGTCTTCCAAATTTCTTGGCATAGAAGAGTGAGCACTTTCAGTGTTGCATCCGTTAGTTGATACATCTCATTCCACGACCTTTAGGTTTCCTGGAGCCTTGTTTTTTGCCAGTGCCTTCAGTGCAGCTTGGACTTCTTCCTTCAGTACCATTGGTTTTCAGTCATATGCTACCTCTTGAAATGGTTGAACATTGACTAATTTTTTTCAGTACAATGACTGTGTATTCCTTCCATCTTCTTTTGCTGCTTCCTGCATCATTGAATATTTTGCCCATAGAATTCTTCAATATTGCAACTCAAGGCATGAATTTTTTCTTCAGTTCCTTCAGCTTGAGAAATGCCCAGTGTGATCTTCCCTTTTGGTTTTCTAACTCCATGTCTTTGCACATTTTGTTATAATATTTTACTTTGTTTTCTATAGCTGCCCTTTGAAATCTGTTCAGCTCTTTTACTTCATCATTTCTTCCATTAGCTTTAGCTACTCTATGTTCAAGAGCAAGTTTCAGAGTCTCTTCTGACATCCATGTTGGTTTTTTTTCTTTCTTTCTGGTCTTTTTAATGATCTTTTTCTTTCTTCATATATGATGTCCTTGATGTCATTCCACAACTCATCTGGTCTTTAGTCATTAGTTTTCAGTGTATCAAATCTGTATATTGAGAGATTTATTTCAAGGAAAGGGCTCAGACAGTTGTGGAGGCTGGCAAGGTCCAAATCCATGGGCCAGGCATCAGGCTGAAGGCTTTTCCTGAGTTACGTGGTTGGTTGCAGGAGCTGACGAGCCCAAGATCATCATCATCTGGAGGCAGGCTGCTGGCTCACGTCCCAAGAACTGGAGGTCAGATGATGATGGATTGGATGCAGGATTAAGAGTTTTGCCAGAACATCCATATATATTGGATGCAGGCTGCACGGCTATGGAAACTCCTTTTACATCAGATCACAAAATGGAGGTGATTTACATAATACTGACAATCATAGCCTAGCCAAGTTGACACATAACAGTAACCTCACAGTCCACCCCTTATCATACATAATCTCTAAATAAAGACAATTATAAAGTCATACTTGCACCTAACAGGATACACCTAAATGTGTACAACTGAAAATGTACTAGGCCTGTTTATATCTTATGTATTATTAGTAATGGGATAAAGGAGGGAAGAAAAACAAAAATATTTGCTTTCTCTCTCTTTGTATATATATATATTTACACATATATGGGTATACCAAAAAAAAACAAAAACAAAAACAAAAACTCCAAAGAAACACAAACCCATTGCCATTGAGTCAACTCCGACTCATAGTGACCCAACAGACAGTAAAACTGCTCCTTAGAGTTTCCAGGGAGTGACTGGTGGATTCGAACTGCTGACCTTTAGGTTTGCAACTGAATGCTTAACCACTGTGCCGCATATATATGTGTAAATATATGTGTGTGTGTGTGTGTGTGTGTGTGTGTGTGTGTGTGTGTGTGTGTACCCATTCCTCCCTTATCAACATGGTTAGGTTCCAAAGAGCAGGTCGTTCTGTGAAAATTGATGGTATGTGAAAATGGAAGATCTTTTCTTTTCTCTTTTCACGCCATCCATTTTTTCCGATTTTTTTAATTTAGAAAATATGATCATAGAAACAATAACAGCTAAGATTTACTGATGGGCTCATCGCTGTGATGAATCCAGTTATGGATTATTTCTCTGTAGAGAAGGAGGCTTGGAGGAGACAAAGCTGAATAAAGCTGGGCTGTGTGACTGGAGAGTCCACGGCTTAACCACTTAGCCTTCCTCCTGTGTTGAGTTAGAGCTTTCCTCACGGAGATGCCTCCAGGGTTCCATTCCCACCCCTGCATTCACGATCTGGAGCCTGCTCTGGCCTCCAGGTCTGCCAAGTCACTGAGGCTCAGGGCTTCCTGCGAGGGTGCTGGGAGCTTGTCTGCGCACCCTACCCAGCCCCACCAAGGTGGAGGCTTCAGGCCCAGTTCAGCTCACTTTGGGATGTTATTAAACTCACACGTGTTTCTACCAAACATTCTCTCCAATGCCTCTTTCTTTCTTTCCTTCCCACCCCACAGCAATTTTGTACTGCAGAGCCTCAGGCTACATAGGAGCTGGGGACCCAGAATGGGCACCCACTAGCTTGCTGCTGTCTGCAGGTCCTCCTGGAGGCCATGGCCACTGAGGAGGCCAGCCACCTGCGGCAGCTGGGAGCAGAGGGCATAGGGCAGCATGGCCCAGCTTCCTGGAGGCCACACGGAGACGCTCCTTGAAGGAGGGGGTGTTCCACAGCTGTTGTTGCCATGCACGCTGCCTCTTTAACGCGCAAAACAGTTGGATAGTAGATTTTTAAATTATTGTAGTAAGTGTGAAATGTCAGATAACGAGATAGTCTATAAGTGAGGAGTAGGTGTAGTTATCTGCAGAGGATAGCAGGGCTTTGCTCCCAAATCCTAAGGCTCTGCAGTGTGATTCACCAATAGGGGCCTGCCAAAGACTCCAAACAGCATCTGTGTCTGCCACTGACACTTTAAGCATCATCGGATCAGCCGGATCATATGGCCCGAGAGCAATCATAGCCGTATTCAAGGATGCTGCGGCTCCCTTCACAAATTTGTTCCTCACCGTTGTGGTAAAAAGTGTGTCCTCTGGGTATTCCATGTGTGGGTCTGCGGGTCCAACCTGATAAATCCACTCTAACATGCCAATTTCCCTAAGCCTTTGGATACCTTCTTCTATAGTATACCAAGGCAGGTCTGGCACTTCAACTTGATTTAGTGCAGGCCACTGCTTAATCCATGCTTCAGTGAACCAACCAAATAAACTATTCTATCCTTTTCTAACCTCTTGAGCTGAAATGTTGAATGAAGAACCTGTGCTTAGTGGGCCCATATCAACAAACTCAGACTTATCCAAGTTTATGTTCCTTGCACCATTATCCCACATCCTTAATATCCATTCTCATACATATTCCCCGGGTTTCTGTTTGGATACATTGGAAAAATCAAACAGTTCTTTTGGAGTGTAGTGTAACCAGACACATTCGAAGCTGGGAATTCAACTGACATTGTAATTCAGCCACTCCTACAATAAGACTGTGGGTTGGGTTTTTGGCAATATCAGCTCTGTTACTACAAGAAATAAGGCTTTCAGGGTACAAGTGGCAACTTAGAGGTCATTTATGTGGTGCTTGAGCTGTGACTCTGAAGACCTGAGCTCATCTTTTTTTTTCACCACTTGGTCTAGTGAAAGTATGACCAACCAACCAGCTTCCTTATATTTCTCATTCTGACAAAATTGTAGAAAGCTATCAAACATGCGATCACCCAGAGTCTTGCCTCTCACCAATACTTGATCTATTGGTGGTGATATCTTGCGTATTTCTATTGCTACCTCTCACCATAAATTAACAGTGCTTCATCAGCACCTTTAAGACTAGCCAGACTTGAGAATCAATTCAGAAAACTCATACTTACAATTTTGTTCCTCTAGAATCACTCTTGGCACCAAATGTCTTTGGCTGGTTGTCTAGAGGAGCAAAACTAGTGTAGCATATATAAATAAATAAATAAATATAAACCAAACCTGTTGCTGTTGAACTGATTCTAATTCATAGCCACCCTATAGGACAGAGTAGAACCGCCCCATAGAGTTTCCAAAAAGCGGCTCGTGGATTTGAACTGCCGACCTTTTGGTTAGCAGCCTAAGCTCTTAACCACTGTGCCACCAGGGCTCTCTGTCTCTCTCTCTCTACATAGAGAGATTTATTTCAAGGAATTGGCTTATGCAGTTGTGAGGGCTGGTGAGTCCCAAATCCGTGGGTCAGGTGTCAGGCTGGAGGCTTCTCCTGAGTCATGTGGTTTCAGGGGCTGAGGAATCTATAATCAGCAAGTCAGACAACAGGCTGTTGGCTCACGGGGATTTGGGAGCTAGTAAATCCTAAAATCTGCAGTTCAGGTGGCAGACTGCTGGCTTATGTTCCAAGAATTGGAGGTCAGATGATGATGAGTTGAAAGTAGGATCGAGAGAAAGAGCTTTGCCGAAACATCCATATATATTGGATGCAGGCCACTCCCCAAAGGAAACTCCCCTTATAGCAGATCACAAAATGGACAATAATTGCATAATACTGAGACTCATACTTGGCCTAGCCAAGTTGACACATACAGTATTAACCATCACAGCATGTACAGTTAAATGGTACTGTTATTGCTGTCAGTTGCCATCCCATCCACCCTGACTCATGAAGACCTGACTACAATGTCATGAAACACTGCCCCATCCTGCACCATCCCATGATTGGTTGTGGATTGGACCATTGTGGTCCACAGGGTTTTAATTGGCTGATTTTCAGAAGTATATCACCAGGCTTTTCTTCCTAGTCCATCTTAGTCTAGAAGCTCCACTGAACCCTGTTCAATATCATAGAAACGTGAAAACCTCCACTGACTGATGGGTGGTGGGTACACATGAGGTACGTTGGCTGGGAATCGATCCTGGGTTGCCTGCATGTAAGGTAAGTATTCTACCACAGAACCACTGCTGTCCCAGGTAAACCTTAGCATAGGTTAAATGAATTCATTAAGATTTCCATTTGTACTGATACCAACTTCATAATTTTCTAAAACAGCAATATAAAAAGTGTTCATGGCTGGTACAAAATAAATGGAAAACCCACTAAATCCCACTCAGCATTTAATGAAGGACGGACATTTTATTTCCAGAATCAGATGATATCAAATGACTGCAACTTCTTGCTGGGCCCTGAGGTTCTTTGGAAGTTGTAAAACTTGGTGTTTGTGTACTAATATACTTATTGTACTCACCCTATGGCCTGAGAGACCTTGTGAAAATGGCATGTGACACATGATTAAGGAGTAGCTTGAAATAAAGGGAGTATCTGCTCCAATAAGTCCAAATGGGGTAGGAGATATCAACAGGTAACATTAAAATGAATGATTTGTGTAGCACGTTTTGGACAAAAAAATTGCAAGTTATGGTAATTGTCTTGCTATGCATTCATATTCTAACATGGTACCCAGCGAACTCATCTATAAATTGCATGGAAATTCTGATTTATAAAACACTGCTCCTCAGGGCTTCCCTCCATTCATTTTTTCTTTTGCTTTCTAGTTACTATAACACTTTGCAAAGGATCAAAGCAGCATTCATACAGCGTATCAATGCATGTCAACGGTTTGCATTTGTAGCTGTGCAGAATAATGGCATCTTGTTAAAAAAAAAAAAAAGGTGTGTCCTCAGGAGAGGTGCTGAAAAGACACAGAAATAAACCATGTCAGTCTTTTTGTGAATCCAATTGTATCTTAACAGACCAAATTCCCTACAACATTTGAGTCGTGATGGCTGCATTGATGTTGGGTGATTCCAACTTCAGGAATCAAAGAATAAAAAGGAGTCATTATATGACTTGTACAAACTCTTTCTCATGTATTTAACCCTAACACACTTCTTTGAGGTGAAGCAATGTGTCCAAGTTGAAAGGCTGAAAGCTTGAGGGGTATGGGCTTTCCATCTGGGACTTGCCATTTGATCAAATGTAAGATTTTTGATCTGGATTAGCTGTCATAGTCTCTTCGTTTGTAGAATATGAGTGAGAAATGCATATTCTGGGAGGGAATGAAACATGACGTTATAGTACAAGAGTAACCACTATTGCTGTTTTGTTACTTACCATAGAGTTGGCATCAACTCATGGTGACCTTATGTGTAGCAACACAAAACGTTACCTGGTCCTGCACCATCTTCATGATCATTGGTATGTTTGAGTCCATTGTTGTGACCACCATGTTTCTGAGTACCTTACAATCTAGGGGGCTCATCTTCCAGCACTATATCCGACAGTATTCTGATGTGAGTCATAAGGTTTTCATTGGCTAATTTTCAGAAATAGATCATCAGGCCTTTCTTCCTGGTCTGTCTTAGTCTAGAAGCTCCTGAGAAACCTGTCCACCATGGATGACCCTACTGGTATTTGAAATACCAGTGGCATAGCTTCCAATATCATAACAACATGCAAGCCACAACAGTACGACAAACTGACAGATGGGTGGTCTATTGCCCTAGATGTCCCCATTCTTTACAAACTAATGGCAGTAGATGATATTACTAAGATGGGCATCCGTTATCTATCCTGCCTTATCAACAGTAGTATCAGATGACAAAGTCAAAAGTATTTCAGCTTAAAAACTATTGGTGTTATTGAATCATTGACTCTAGTTTAGCTAAAGTCAAAGAAAACATTTGCAATTGGAAAATTTTTCAATCTAATTTTCATTCCTGTTTGTCTAGGAAAATAATTCAAGGTGCTGTTCAAAGTCCTCTATAGTCTCTAAACTTGCCTTTTAAGACAGAAAGCTCCGTATAACGTGAAACTCTTCAAAGCAATGAATACTCAGTGACATGGTGCCCGGAGGAGTCAGGGCCCTTGGTAGGGAGTCATGTGTCCAGAGAGCTGTGGGAACTGCCTTTCAAGGGGAAATTGCTACCTCTTTTCCAATTAGTAAGAAGGTTAATAGAGGAAATAGGGTTTCAGAAGTTGTTTGAATGATGGAATCAAGAGACCTTGACTAAATGGGGCATGCGGAATGTGCTAGGTGAGGAGGGTTCGTGATAAAAATATTTACATATAATACGGAACATCAGGAATGGACAGCAGTGTATATTATATGAGTGAAACGGTAGGGTGTGGTCCTTATCACTCTCGTGAGAGTTTTCTTTCTACCCCAGAATACAATTTTAGTGTAAATTGCTCCATTCGGCACACAGTAACATCTTCTCCCTGCCCCTAAATTACTCTCACTAAATTACTCTCAAAGCTACTTCCACAGTAATTTTTGAGGACACTTGAGAACTAGTTAGTGTACTGAGGTTCTCCAAGAGAACAGGGTGGCAGATTTCATTCATTCACTCACTAATTTGATGAAAAATTAGCAAACACTTATGGAGAAGTGGTTACTATGCTAGAGAAATGAGAACAAATAAAGCAGGTCCTGCCCCATTAAGTTCTGTGGGGACATGCTCATAATAAAGTCAGCAGTGAGCTTGCTCCGTTTGTCACAGAAGTTATGTTCAGTGTGATAAGTAGATCCAGAGAAGACACATCCAGGGAAGACGGGAGATGGTATTTTAGCTGATCCTTAAGGGATGAGCACCAATTAGCTACAAAGTAAAGACTGAGAAAAAAGAGATCAATATAGAAATGGCTGAGAATTAAAAAAATATATACATTAGGATATGGCAGCCACATAGCTGTCGAGAGAGAGGTGAATCCCAAAACAGGAAACTTTATGCCTGGAAAAATGAAACTCTGGGGATATGCTATATATAAGTTTGGTGCAGCTGAGCAGTGATGGGATAGAGAATGAAGATAAAAAGCACTGCCGTGGATGTTGCAATTTTTGATTATTAGTAAGCTAGAGGGCTAATCGCTGTGTCTCAGATATTGTTAAAGTAAAAGTTAATGGTTATTATTGTCGCACAGCATTTGAATCTAGCTAAAAAGAGAAGAATGCTTGGAGCTAAATATGAAAGCTCATCACAACCACACAAGATGAAAACAAATTTCTATGACTTTTGTAGCTATGGATGACAGGGATGATATTTATTGCCAAAGACAGCTAAATTTCTACGTATATCAGAGGGGGGGAAAAGAAAAAGAAAACTTTTGAGAAACAAATGTACTGACAGGAAATGCCTAAGTACAACAACATGATGGTCAAGAGAAGTAATCTTAATTTTTTTTTTTTTGCTCTTGGGATTAAACATAGATGGTGCAGTGGTTAAGTGCTTGGCTGCTAACTGAAAGATTGAAGGCTCAAACCCACCAGCCACTCTGCGGGAGACAGATGTGGCGGTTTGCTTCCATAAAGATTTACAGCCTTGGAAACCTTATGGGGCAGTTCTACTCTGTCCTATGGAGTCACTATGAGCTTGAACAGCAATGGGGCTTGGGGCCTCCTTTGGGCCAAGCTTAAAGTACCACATCTCCATTTTTTATTTCCCTTATTGTATGGTTCTTAACAAGAGGCTGTCACTATTTTGGGGAGCATTACTTGTACATATTTCCCATATTCAGAAGTCCCAATAGCTCTCTTCACATTATTTTCCTTTTCTTCAAATGTGGAAACTAGTTTAAAAATATCAGCCATTGATAATTCAGAAAGCTTTTGAGTGAAATAAGATGCCCAGTTGGATAAAAAAATAATTAGCTGTGACCGAGTTTTAGGATAATAAAAAAAAAAAATATTAATACTAGGTATAGAACATTAGATGGCAGAAGAAAAATTAGAACTAGTCATGTTAGATTCCACCAGGATCCATATGCAGAGCTTCCATAATACATGAACATAGCCAGCCTTGGGGTCAAGGACCCTGTCACTGACTGTCTTTCTAATCCCTCTCAGTCTTCTCTGATAGACAAAATCCTCGGCCCTCTCTAGATAAATACTTTTAGGGATATCATGAAGACTGAATGATACCAAAGAGCGTTAATCAGAGGGAGGATAAAAGTTGAAGACGGTTATTTGCCATTGCTTTGGCGGCAAGATGGAGACCTTATATATAACAGAGTGAAACACAGCTCAGTCCTACACCACTCTCACAATTGTTGGTACGTTTGAGCCCATTGTTGCAGCTTTGTATCAGTTCATCTCACGGAGAGTTTCCATCGTTTTTGCTGACCCTCTGTTTTACCAAAAATGATGTCCTTTTTTAGCAATTAGTCTTTCCTGATGACGTGTCCAAAGTAAGTGAGACAAAGTCATGCCATCCTCCCTCCTAAGGAGCATTCTGGCTGTACTTTCTCCAAAACTGATTTGTTCGTTCTTCTGGCAGTCCATGGTATCGTGGACACGAGAGTAGAAGCACTTATTTATTTTTATTTTTCTATTGGTAAAAGGTGCATGTGTAGGTGATAGCACACTCAAACAGATACCATGGCACTTACAAGGATTTACGATTGTCCAATATTCCTCACTTTTTTAAGAGTCTGTTGTTATTGTTGTTGTGTGCCATATAGTTGATTCTGACTCATAGAAACCCTATAGCAACCTTGTGGCTCAATGGTTAAAGCACTGGGCTGCTAACCTAAAGGTTGGTGGTTGGAACCCACTAGCAGCTCTGCAAGAGAAAAGACATGGCAATCTGCTCCTATAAAGACTTCAGCCTAGGAAACCTTATGGGGAAGTTTTACTCTGTGCTATAGGGTCACGATGAGTTACTATGAGTTTACAAATGTAAGGATCTCTTACACATTCCTCTTTTATCCCTTGACCTAAAATGTTATCAACCTAGTACTTTTAAACTCAGGTAGGTGTTGACCTGTCAGATTAAACAAATTCACAGATAAAATTGTGAATGACCAATCGGAAAGATCTGCTGATGGATATTTGTACCTTACATGGTGACTTTTTGACCAAATCAAGTCTCAAATTGGCAGAATGTGTTTGGTTTTTTTTTTTTTTAAGTTGTGGAGGAAGGTGGTTAGGGTGCTTACTACACTGCTTGTTTTCCTAGGCTATTATCCCTGAAGCCATTTATTTCCCTTCTTTATAATGAGTCTGTGAGGGAATAAAATTCTTACACTAAACATTGTTTAGCAACAAGCATTGCAATACGTACTTTTTCCTTTCTTTTGAAAACAATGTATTAATGTAAATGGTTTTTTGGAAAAAAGAGGGAAAAACCATTACCTCACCATTTTGTTGCCATTAGGTTGATTCCAACTTGTGGCCACCCCATGCATGCTGAGTAGAGCTGTTCCATAGCGTTTCCAAGGGTTGTGACCCTTCGGAAGCAGATCCCCAGGCTTGTCTTCTGAGGTCCCTCTGGTTGGATTCGAACTGCCAACATTTTGGCTAGTAGTTGGGGGCTTAACTGTTTGGGCCACCCAGGGACTCCCATTTCACCATTTAACCCTATTTTTAATTATGTAATTATTTTTTTTCCAGTATTTGTTCATAGCCACATACAGACATTGATGTAGCTGCAACCATAATATAATTTGAGTTATGCTTGAGAATTCAGTGAGGTAATGCATGCAAAATGTACTATAGTGCTAATAGACATAATGGCTGACATGTGTTGAAGGCCAGGTGCTGCCTGAGTACTTTACACACATTATCTTACTTGGTCCTCAGGACAGCACTGTGGAGTAGACAGAATCCTTGTCCTCATTTCTCATTGAGGAAACTGAGGTACAGTGAGGTTAAATAACTTGCCCGATGTTACTTTGCCAGTAAGATGAAAAACCAGCCAGCCTGAGGTCAGTACCTCTGAAAGGTTATTATTGTTATTAATAAATTATACCAGGTTTTCCACAACAGTGTGGGCATGATTGTTCAACTTCCCTAGGTCAGTAGGTGAAAAAGGAATCTCTTTGTGTCTTCATTTTCAGTTCATTATTAATTTTTGTTTGTTTTAGAATCCTGTTTTCCTTGTGTAAATTGTAGGCTTGCAAACACGTGAAGTTAATCTCTTAACGGATCTCTAGAGAGTTTGGTATATATATATATTTTTTTTTTCGGTGAAAATATGCACAACAAAATATACACCATCTCAACAATTTCTACATGTATAATTCAGTGACATCGATGACATTCTTCAAGTGGTGCAACATTCTTACTATTTTGGTATGGTTTTATGTGATGTCATCATATTGGTCGGGACAACTAGTGGGACATTATTTCTTCTTTGTGGACTGATTCCAGGGATAGAAATGGAAAGACCATACCTGAGAGAATTCCAGCCATATGAACCGAAGTGCTCAGTGCTTTAAAGAGCTGTACATTTAGCGTGGCGAGAGATAGAGGCAAAATATACAATTTAATTACAATTGTTGCAGTCAATCCCAGGTTGATCTTGCTTCTCCCAGAAGAATTGACCACAGTTTTAAACCTGGCATTGCCTGAAAGCTTGAGGAATGTATTTCCAGTAATTGCGGGCCACCTCATTGTTCCTCTGTATACATAAACACTGGGCTGCGATCAGAGTGGTCATGCTTGAGCTGTCATCTGAAATTCACTTTTGCTATAAGGATTGACTAATCTGGTTCCTACCTACAGCAGCTTCCATTTACTGTATTAACTTTTTCGCACCTCAGTGCCACCGAGCCCCAGTGAGAAGAGGAAAGCAAAAAAGTAGTAGACGTGTTACTTACCACATATCAACAGCTCAAACATCCAATGCCACGGCAATCGGTGTCTTTTTTTTTTTTTTTTTCCTTAAAGCGAAAGAAGTGGAACAGTTACCGAGTTGTCAGAAGCACAATACCACATCGCTCTGCTCCCAGGTGGAGTGGCGAGGTTGCAAATGAACCACTCAATGGGAGGCTGTATACGCAACAGAACAACTTTTTGCAACAGCTTTCCGCATTTCCCCGTGCTCCATCACTCTTCAATGCCTGGCCTTTCTACCCTTCACCTCTGCCCTATCATTACGTGCAGATGTTATCTGCCCGGCATATGTTGTAACCTGTGAGATCCTGAGACTGGTTCCCACCCTGCTGCACTCACCCCTACCCCGCCCCGCTGCGCGGGGGCTCCCGCTCCTTCCAAAGGATTGAGAGAGGGATTGAAATGCAAATGAGGATGAAAAGCTAGCCCTTTTATTTTAATATAAGGCGTAGATCGTAATTATTGTAACCACACTTTGATGCCTGTTGTTTCAACACAGTTTGAAAAAGTAAATATTTATCTTGCAGGTCTTAAGGAGTTTGATTCTATGGAATGGGTTGCAAGATTTAAAAAAAAAAAAAAATTATTCTGCCTCCAGTGCACCCATGTGTTATGAAATGAGACATTTTTTATGGAAGATGGGACCTGCAGAAAAGTGATTTCCAATTCCTCGGTAATTACCACAATAAAACTATTATTGCAGTTAAAAGTTTTTCCTAGTCACTATTTCATGGAAGAAGAAAGTCTCGTAGCTAACAAAAAATAGGTAAAATTGTACCACATCTATCTGTTATTTATATCATGATAGCATAAATATAAAAATGGTTACCATCCAATATGAATAAATGGTATAAAGCAAAGACATTCGCCAATGTTAAACAAAACCAGTTATCTTACCCCAAACCTAAAGGTGAAAATTGGGGGTCATAATTTGTACAAATGAAAGTTGGCACTAAAAATATTTCAAAAAAGAAAATGAAGCCGGTTGGATTCTGAAAGCAAAAGAGTGAAAATCAATCTGATAGTCTGTAAAAACATGTACACATCTTGGAGAGAAAACATACTTTAAGGCAGCATCTTAGAATAATAATAATTTAAAAACTACTTAATTTGCTGCTTATATTTACTTTTCAGTCTAATTAGTTTTAATTATTTTATATCTTCCTAAATACAGGTAAAAGAGCCAAAAAACCCTGTAATATATATATATACACACATACATACACACATATTTGTATACATATATATATATATAAAAGTATACTTTTGTTTATCAATGTAAAATGACCTCTTCATCCCTGATTTAGCCTTCTCTGCTTAAGGTAATTTCTGCTGCAAGAAGGAAAGGCACTGTTAAACTCTCAAGAAAGATGGCTCTACCATTTTACATCGGTGTTGATGAGTTTTGCAAACCGTTCACAATCTCTCACCATCTTAGCATTTTACAGGGTCGTGTTCATGGAAGAGCTGAGACTGAGGCAGCTTCAGACTCCAGAAGCAATCCACGAGGGTAGCTGTAGAGACTGTAATGTGTTAAAAGAAAATCTTAATTAAATTAATCTAAAATGCCAGTTGAAAGTTTTCTGTTTTCTCCAGGCAGCAGCCAGAGTTTTGCTAAAGACTCACAAAGGAAAACAATTGTTAAATGATATTCCCTTTGATAAACCAAAATTGTCTTTAAAAATCTTTGGAAATATTTCTACCATATGTCTTTTAGATAAGATCACAAGTGTTAAGTAATGCGGTAACTTTTAGCAAGTTAACAATCACAGCTTAAATGTCGTAAGATTTCTGGGTAACCTTTGTGACCCAGAATCAAAGTCTTCGGTATTTGCTTTCACATACTTCTAAACAATAAGCCCCATTAGCAATTTTCTCAGATATTCTCAAGTAGTTTCATGTTTGCAAGTGCTGATCAATTTTGTAAAAACATACCTCAGCCATTAAATTGATATTTCCCTTTGGGAAGTATTTTTATAAATATTTACATTTTCTCAAGTAAAAGACCATAAGTCTTTTCTCATAATATTTTGGAGCACGATTTATTGTGAAGGAAGAAGAAAGATGGATGCTGGGCTTAAATATAAATAATATGTTGGGACCATTCAGACTCTGCTCTGTGGACATAGGGTTCTATATAACATTTTGCAAGTGTTGTTCGTAAGTATTATTATTATGTTTACAATTTGCCTTATTGTTTCTGATCTAGTCTCTTCTTCTTTATGGTCCACACTCCAACCCTAACTGGTGGTATGATCTTGGGCATTTAGCTTTGTCTCTTGGGCCTTCATTCCCTCATCTAAAGGATGCTGTAAAAATGGACTGCTTGGTTGCTAAGATCCATTATAGTCTTGAAAGTCTTTGGCGCTATGCTCTCTGAGTTATACTCTGTCTTCTCCTGGAAGCAGTCCATTTGTTCCCAGGCACAACCAAGGAATACTTCCAAAGGAAACAGTACAAGTGTCGCCACCTCTAGGTTAAAAATGTATTACAAAAGAGAATGAGAAAGACCACAAGCAAAACAACACAAAACAAAAACACCGTAAAAAGAAAGATGAATTCATTTTAACGCCTACAAACTCCAAACTGTGCCCACAACTGTGCTACCTGAATGTTTCTCTTTCTTATGTTAATGCAGGCTTTAATCTGCATTCGAGTTACACTTTTAGCTTTATTTTCCTTGTGCATATTAAAAAAAAGTGACTAACTGATCAAGATTTTGAGATTTTAAATATGTAAAAAGTTTCATGGTTTCCACGTTACTAAAGGCTTTTATTAGCTACATGACTCTGCTCTAAATGTTCAGTGATATTTGGGCTTACGTACCCAAGAAAAAAAGAGGAGTGTAAACCACTTGCAGGGAAGTTTGATTCATTTTCTAACTGAAAATGTTGTCGTGGCTTTATGGATTCAATTTTTAATCAAAACGAAACAGAACAATTGTAGTATTCCTAACATGAAGATAACTGTAGATAAATCGAAGCTCTGCTTCAAATATCCTCACCTCTTATAGCTAAGGGAAAATCTTCCCTCAAAGAAAAAAAAAGAACAATTAGAAGAAGAAAAAAAATAAATAAAGTAACCATCTAACAGAAACTGACACTCCATCTGCAAAGAAAACAATTTCCACGCACGTTATAAAGAATGTGTTAAATCAACTAACATTGATATAGCTTCAAGCAATTAGCAGAACGCTAATAATGATATGCGTCTTCAGCTGTAAATAATTATGCTGCCCCAAGGCTATGCTTTAATTCTTGGCTTGCTGTATCTATAAACAATAATCAAACTGCAAAGCAAGTTGTGTTGTTTTTGTTCACAGTTTGTGAAATGATTTTTATACCCTACAGTGATGCTGATGGCTATTTTGACCTTCAAGAACTCCGGCCTGTGAGGCTAAGAGCTAACGTGTACTGTCATCGATTTGAGTTAGAGGCACACAGCGGGTTATACTGCCTGTTCTTCATGACTACAAAAGCTGCTATCGTCAATCAGTGTGTGTTGTGAGAAGGGGCTTGCTGCTGTGACTCAATAAATGGGGACATTTGGAGGAAATGTTATAACTGCTGCTACCCACATCTTGTTAATGAGTAATGTACAGTTAGACACCATGCAATTGCAGCTAAACTGTTTATACAATTTATTCTTATGTTGCAACTAACATTTAACATAATGAAGTATCATAATTGCAGCCATTAAAGTCAAGATTAAGATTTGTTTAATTAGAATTAAGAAAATGTAAAATAGAAAACTACTTTCAAATGTTGGTGTACAGGATGGAGTCAGCGGTATGCAGGGGAAGAAATTCATAGGGCCCTGGTAGCAGACATTGTGTACATAAAACTGTTGGGTGGAGGTCTGTTCTTTGGATTTTTTTTTGAAAAAAATGTACACAAAAGTATAGAGACAACAAAAATATAAAGGGCATTGAGTTGGCCATGAATTAATATAGACTGTTATTATTCAGATCGTTAGACTTGTGGCTTTTAAATTTCAGAATTTGCATTACCCCTAGGCTAAGCAAATAATCTTAAAACACACAACTCATATTACCATCAATACAAGTTATCAAATGAATTAGGGAGGAAATTAGCCCCTGACTTTGTATAGCAAATGTCATAACTTTGTAAAGCCAAATGGATATTAAACCTTGACTTCAATTATCTACATGTCCAAATTTAGGCACTTACATAATATGATATTTTTACGTAAGTGAAGGCACAAAACATGTTTAATAGAATGCTTTGAGGAAATACGGCTTGTCCAAATTCATTAAGTGAAACCATTCCATTTAGGTCATGTCATATTTTCCTTCCCCTTCCTGTATTGGTAAATGCTTAAAAAGTTCCAAGGTGCTGCCAGCTACAGAGTTATTTGGGGTTTTCTCTTGCTGAGACCCCCTTTTCACCCCTGCATAGCACTCAAGTTCTAAGCAGCTCAAAAACCCTAGTTTTTCCACTACGTTCACATTCTGTCTTCAACTTTCTTTACTTTAGACAAGTATTTCTCCACTTACCCCTAAATAATCTATCAATATTAGACTATGCTGTAAATGGAGTCTAGTGGAAAACGCCCCAGGCTTGGAGGGAGGAGATTTGGATTCTGGTTGCAGATTAAGGTCTAACTAGTTTGGCGTCTTACGCTACTCATCTGACATCTGTGCCATCATTTCTTCGTTAGATGGATGAGGTTAACTGTATATATCTGTCCTGTCCTTCCCCCAAAAATATTGAGAGAATCTAATGCCCTACTATATTTGAAGGCACATGGAAAGTTAAAGTGCCAAGGAAATGCAACTTGTGATTTAGTTCACCCAGGGTGACCAATACTGTTCTCACTGGTTGCAAACTATAACTTTAAATGGGAATAAAATAATAAGGTAATACTTCATTACTCTCAAAAGAAACTCTGTGTGTGTGTGTGTTATACCCTTCATGTTGAAGAGTTTCTTGGAATATAAATGAAGTCACCAGTCCCATGAAATAATGATACCAAGTCTTTATTTTTAAACTTTAGACCAAATTAGGCACTGATAATTATCTCAAGGCATCCCTTGGTGGTGCAAACGGTTAACATGCTCGGCTGCTAACCGAAAGATTGGTGGTTCGAGTCCACCCAGAAGCACCTCAGAAGAAAGACTGGCCATCTACTTCTGAAAAATCAGCCACTGAAAGCCCTTTGGGAGGGGGGAAGGAAAAAAGAAAACCCTGTGGAGCACAATTCTACTCTGACACACAGCGGTCACCATGAGTCAGAGTTGACTCGACAGCAGCTAGTAAAATTATCTCAAAAAAGAGGTCATTGGTCCTTTATCTTCTATTTTAAAAAATTCTCTAAAATACTGCAAGTGTAAAAAGCAAGTGATGATTTGATTTTTGTAGCAATATATAGTCCAAGATAATAGTGTTTAAGAACTTTATCTGATTGGCTTGCAGTTACAGTTTGGTAAGCAATTGTTGATATCAGATTTCTTGGTGTACCATGGAATTTATTTTCCGTCTTTCTCCTCCCCCTCCATTATAAACTTAAAATGACAGATTACTTTTAATGTTTACTTAAACTTTTACATAAAACGTGACCTTATCAACATGTAGAAATGCTTAAGCACTTCAGCTTACGAATGCAAGTAAATTAATTTATTTAATCATTCAACAGCTATTCATGGAGGGCCTAAAACATATTACCATCAACCCTCTGTCAGTTTGTTGTACTGTGGTGGCTTTTGTGTTGCTGTATTAGAAGTGATGCCACCAGTATTTTAAATACCAGCAGGGTCACACATGGTGGACAGGGTTTCAGTGGCGTTTCCAGACTAAGACCAGAAAAAAGGCCTCCAAGGAGGTTGGGCCAATTGTTGACATTATGACGTACTGGTGCCTGATAACATATTATGATATGGTTCCGTCCACATAGTTTTAAAAATGTGCAGTTTTATCTGATTGTAGAACAGCTGACTGTGTTCAACAATGTTAATATTATAAATTATTTATCTCCTACTGTTATATGAGTAATTTAAAAACATTTGGCAATTGCTTTAAACTTGATGATTAGATCCACAATTAAGGAAAGAAAAATTATGGTTGTTTGCAATGGCAAATATTGATATATGTTTTAAACTTTATCCAGGTCTGAACTAAATGAGTCTCTAAGAAATTTGTTTTAACGAAATACTCTTAGCGTTTAAAGCAAGAACTTGCCCTTCCCTGTCTCCCTTTTTTCCTTTCTTCCTTAACCCATCCAGGTCTGTGCTGACCCATTAGGTAGTCACACACATCTGTGAGTCTTAGAAATGTGGCTAGTATGACCGAGGTTCTGAATTTTTAATTCTATTTAATTTTAAATAATTTAAATTTAATTAAAAAAATGGAGGTAGTGTGAAGTATTTTCCATTAAACACAACTTCATTGTTTGGAAGGACTACATTTCCCTTTAACTGTTGGATTGGCTAAGATATTACTGCTGTATCATGTGAGAGTTTTGGGTGTATGTGGTGTTTCTAGTATTACACATGAACATATCACTGGTTTACTGGATGCCAATGGATTGATTCCATTTGGATATTTTTTCCTACTCACCTAAGTAACACTGTAATGTGCTCATTTGAGTATTTTATGCAGACAGTATGAGTTACACTAATAATGTCGATTATAATTGTTAATTAAATTGATATGCTTATTTTAATCATCTTATAATAAAATTAAGGCGCCCCGGTGACGCAGTGGTTAAGTGTTCAGCTGCTAACTGAAACGTTGGCCTTTCGGACCCACCAGCTGCTTGGCGGGAGAAAGATGTGGAATCTGCTTCAGTAAAGACTTCATCCTTGGAAATTCTATGGGGCAGTTCTACTCTGTCCTATAGGGTCATTGTAAGTTGGAATCGACTCAACGGCTATGGGTTTGATTTGATTTTGGTTGGATAATAAAATTATATTTTAGTTAAAAATTGAGTACGGACACATTTTAAATTTAAAGCCAACACATGGCCACTGATGGAGATTCGAGTGGGGATGCCGAATCTAGCTGCTTGACAGGGACAGTAAAGGAAAAATGAGACGAAGAAAGTGTGTCACAAATTTCACCAGGAATGGCTCTTGCAATTTCCGGCAGCAGAACAAAACAGAAAAATTGTCTTGTTTGCTGTGTGAAAAAAATTTAAGATGACAAAGTTGACAATATGAAGAGATATTTTCAGAAAATAGTGAATTTGATAAGAAATTTCCTCTCAGAAATAAAAAAGAATAATCAGAAATGATTGTCCAAAAATTTTTTTAAAAAAACAATTAGCAGGATCTTAGCTTGTAACTTTGGCCAGCTGTAAAACACCTTCAATTCTTGCACACACAAAAAATATCATTTTCAGCTGGAGAGATGATAAAATAAATTGTTATTTCGGGCATGGAAATTTTGCTGGAAAATTATAAGGATAATAAGACTAAAAATGATATTTTATACAAAGTGAAAGCTCTTTAATTAAGCTACCAAATAATTGCCTGCAGAATATAAGACCTTACTAAAAATATCAAAGGTCAATTTATTCAAAGTCGGAAAAATTGCAAATACTATTTTTTAGCTTTGGATGTATCGTGTGAGTCTTTTGTCTCAAAGGACTTCCACATTTATAAAGAACTGTGGTCAATTCATGGCCTAAAATAGTTGAAATCATGGTGTAGATATTTTTCAATCTTTTAAATCTGTCAAAGAAGAGTTTCACCTAGATATAAAATAGTTTCTATTAAGATAAACAGTGCACCAGATAAAAAAGATTTTTTGATTATATTAAGTTAGATCAAAAATTCAGTTCTGTTTGAATGTTAAACCTATCCGTTCCACTGTATGACATATATGGAAGATACTTGCGCTCAGCTTTCTGAAACAGATTCTATGGAAAGTACCATGTATATAGTTACTAAAATTACTCTATGTTGTTTAGGTGCTGTCCAGGGGGCTCTGACTCACAGCAACCCTAGGTAATACAGAATGAAACACTGCCCTGTGCTGCACCATGCTCACAATCGTTGTTATCCCTGAGTCCATTATTGCAGCCACTGTGTCAATCCATCTCGTTGAGGGTCTTCCTTTTTTAGACTGACCCTTTACTTTACCAAGCATGATATCCTTCTCCAGGGACTGATCTCTCCTGGCAACATGTCTAAAATATTCAAGACATAGTCTTGCCATCCTTGCTTCTAAGGGGCATTCCGGTTGTACTTCTCCCAAGACAAAAAAAAAAAAAAAAAAATTCTATATATACATGCAAATGACCTGAATTATTGTCAGTTTGTGGAACTGTTGAAAAAATAGAAGACAATGAATTTAATGACTTGTGTTCTTTGCCAGTACTCGTTGGTGAGTCATGGAAGAGTTTTGCAAAGATTTACTGCACTGTTAACTCCAACAAAAAAGAATGCTCAATGTATTTAATATTCAGTAATCAAGAGCAAAAATTGCAGTTTGATTTATATTTTCTCACTAATATTACACTGCATAAAATAAGCCAAGTTTGAAGCTCCAAGGAAAGGAAAAGCTTATTTGTGACCTCAAGTCTTAATCATCTAGTGCTGCTATAGCAGAAATATCACCAGTGGATGCCTTTAACAAAGATAAATTTATTCTCTCACAGTCTAGGTGGCTACAAGTCCAAATTGAGGGTGCCAGCTCCAGGAGAAGGCTTTCTCTCTCTGTCGGCTCTGGGGAAAGGTCCTTGTCATCAATCTTCTACTGACCCAGGAGCTTCTCAGCGCAGGAATCCTGGATCCAAATGATCTGCTCCCCTCCTGGTTCTTCATTCTTGGTGGTGGGAGGTCCCCTTGTCTCTGCTCGCTTCTCTCTTTTATATGTCAAAAGAGATTGACTAAAGATACAGTCTAATCCTGTAGATTAAGTCCTGCCACATTAACATAACTGTCTCTAATCCTGCCTCATTAACATCATAGAATTTACAACACACAGGAAAAACACATCAGATAACAAAATGGTGGACAATCACACAATACTGGGAATCATGGCCTAGCCAAGTTGATGCACATTTTTTGGGGGACACAATTCAATCCATAACATCTCACTAGACAAGTACAAGAAGTTTTTTTTTTTTTTTTAATTGTACTTCAGGTGAAGGCTTACAGAACAAATAGTTTCTCATGAAACAGAAGTACACATGTTCTTTTATGACATTGGTTAACAACCCCACAACATATCAACCCTCTAACTTCTCAACCTCTTTTGTTTTTGGTGAAAATACACATAGCCAAAGATACACCATTTCAAAAATTTCTACATGCACAGTTCAGTGACATTGAGTATGCTCTTCAAATTGTGCTGTTATTCTCACTTAAGATGAAGGTTTACAGAACAAAATAGTTTCTCATTTAACAGTTACTACAAATGTTGCCCTATGACAATGGTTAACAATCTCACAACACATCAACAATATCCTTACTCAACCTTGGGTTCCCTGTCACTAGCTTCCTTGACCCCTTCTGCCTTCTGGCCCTTGTCACTGGACTCCTGTACCTTGTCAGTCTCATTTGGTTTTACAGGGCTGTCCACTCCCAGGCTGAACAGTGAACCTTGGAGATAACTTCACCACTGAGCTAAAAGGGTGTCTGGGGGCCATACTCTTGGGGTTTCTCCAGTCTCCTTCAGGCCAGTAAATCTGGTCTTTTTTTTGTGGGTTAGAATTATGCTCTACATCCTTCTCCAGCTCTGTCCAGAAGCCTCTGTTGTGATCCTGGTCAGAGCAGTCAGTGGTGGTAGCCGGGCACCATCTAGCTGTACTGGACTCAGTCCGGTGGAGGCCTTGGTAGCGGTGGACAATTAGTCCTTCGGACTAATCTTTTCCCTGTTTCCTGTTCTCTTCATTCTCCCTTGTTCCTGAAGGGATGAGACCAGTGGAGTATCTTAGATGGCCGCTCACAGGCTTTTAAGACCCCAGACACTACTCACCAAGGTAGAATGTAGAGCATTGTCTTTATAAGCTGTGTCATGCCAATTGAGCTAGATGTTCCCCGAGACCATGGTCCCCACAGCCCTCCACCCAGCAATTCAGTCCCTCAGGGACTTTTAATGTGTCTATGGGGCTTCCATGACCTTTCCTTGTACAAGTTCTGCTGGTTTCCCCTGTATTGTGTACTGTCTCACCCTTCACTGAAGTTACCACTTATCTATTATCTATTTAGTATTTCCTCCCCCCCTTCCATCTCTGGTAACCAACAAAGATTGTTACATTTTGTGTGTGAACTTTATCACTGGTTTTTACAATAGAGGTCTTATACAATATTTGTCCTTTTCTGATTGATTTATTTCACTCAGCATAATGTCCTCCAGTTTCATCCATGTTATGAGATGCTTCACAGATTCATTGTTGTTCTTTCTCGTTGCATAATACTCCATTGTGTGTATGTACCATAGTTTGTTTATCCATTCATCTGTTGATGAGCCTCTAGGTTGTTTCCATCATTTTGCTATTGTGAACAATGCTGCCATGAACATAGGTGCGCATGTGTCTATTCGAGTGACGACTCTTATTTCTCTAGGATATATTCCTAGGAGCGGGATTGCTGGATCTAATGGTATGTCTATTTCTAGCTTTCTGAGGAAGCGCCATATCCTTTTCCAAAATGGTTGTATCATTTTGCATTCCCACCAGCAGTGCATAAGAGTTCCCATCTCCCTGCAGCCCCTCCAACATTTGTTATTTCCAGTGTTTTTGATTTGTGCTAGTAATGCCAGGGTGAGATGGTATCTCATTGTGGTTTTAACTTGCATTTCTCTGATGGCTAGTGATTGCGAGCACTTCCTCATGTGTCTGTTGGCCATTTGAATGTCTTCTTTGGTGAAGTGTCTGTTCATTTCCTTTGCCCATTTTTTAATAGGATTACTTGTCTTTTTGTTGTAGAGGTGTTGGATTTTCTTGTAGATTATGGAGATTAGACCTTTGTCTGACTTGTACTGTCCAAAAATTTTTTCCCAGTCTGCAGGTTCTCTTTTTACTCTTTTGGTGAAGTCTTTTGAAGAGCATAGGTGTTTGATTTTTAGAAGATCCCAGTTATCTAGCTTATCTATTGGGGTTTGTGCATTGATGGTTATGGTTTGTATCCTATTAATGCCATGTATTAAGGCCTGAAGTGTTGGTCCTATTTTTTCCTCTATGAACTTTATAGTTTTAGGCTTTATAGTCAGGTCTTTGATCCATTTTGAAGTAGTTTTTTTGTATATGGTGTGAGGTATGAGTCCTGTTTCATTTTTTTGCAGATGGATATCCAGTTTTGCCAGCACCATTTGTTGAAAAGACTGTCTTTTCCCCATTTGATGGAATTTGGGCCCTTGTCAAAGATCAGGTTACCGTAGGTGGATGGATTTACATCTGGGTTCTCAATTCTGTTCCATTGGTCAACGTATCTGTCGTTGTACCAGTACCAGGCTGTTTTGACTACTGTAGCTGTATAGTAGGTTCTGAAGTCAGGTAGTGTGAGTCCTCCAACTTTATTCTTCTTCTTCAGTAGTACTTTATTTATTCGGGGCTTCTTCCCTTTCCATATAAAGTTAATGATTAGTTTTTCCATCTCTTTGAAGAATGTTGTTGGTATTTGGATCGGGATTGTGTTGTATTTGTAAATTGCTTTGGGTAGAATTGACATTTTCACAATGTTGAGTCTGCCTATCCATGAGCATGGTATGTTTTTCCATTTATGTAGATCCCTTTGGGTTTCATGCAGTAGTGTTTTGTAGTTTTCTTTGTATAGGTCTTTTACATCCCTGGTCAGATTTATTCCTAAGTATTTTATCTTTTTAGGGGCTATTGAAAATGGTATTGTTTTCCTGATTTCCTTTTCATCATTCTCCTTACTGGTGTATAGGAATCCAACTGATTTTTGAATGTTTATCTTGTATCCTGCTACTCTTCTGAATCTTTCTATTAGTTCCAGTAGAATTCTCATGGAGTCTTTAGGGTTTTCTATGTATAGTATCATATCATCTGCAAACAGAGACAGTTGAACTTCTTCATTACCAATTTGGATGCCCTTTATTTCTTTTTCTTGCCTTATTGCTCTAGCTAGAACTTCCAGCACAATGTTAAAAAAGAGTGGTGATAAAGGGCATCCTTGTCTTGTTCATGTTTTCAAGGGGAATGTTTTCAGCCTCTCTCCATTAAGAATGATGTTGGCCATTGGTTTCGCATAGATGCCCTTTATTATGTTGAGAAATTTCCCTTCTATACCTATTTTATTGAGAGTTTTTATCAGGAATGGGTGTTGGACTTTGTCAAATGCCTTTTTCTGCATCAATTGAGATGATCATGTGATTCTTTTCTTTCCTTTTATTTATGTGGTGGATTACGTTGATTGAGTTTCTAATGTTGAATCATCCTTGCATACCTGGTATGAATCCTACTTGGTCGTGGTGGATTATTTTTTTGATATGATGCTTAATTCTATTGGCTAGAATTTTGTTAGGAATTTTTGCATCTATATTCATGAGAGATATTGGTCTGCAATTTTCTTTTTTTGTGATGTCTTTGACTGGTTTTGGTATCAGCGTTATGCTGGCTTCATAGAATGAATTTGGAAGTGTTGCTTCCTCTTCTATGCTCTGAAATAGCTTGAGTAGTACTGGTACAAGCTCTTCTGTAAATGTTTTGTAGAATTCTCCAGTGAAGTCATCTGGGCCAGGGCTTTTTTTGGTTGGGACTTTTTTTTATTACCTTTTCAATCTCTTCTCTTGTTATGGGTCTGTTCAGATTTTCAACATCACTTTGTTGTAGTTTGTGTAGGTAGTGTGTTTCTAGAAATTTATCCTTTTCCTCTGCAAATTTATTGGCGTATAGTTTTTCATAATATTCTGTTATAATCCTTTTTATTTCAGTTGGGTCTGTTGTAATGTTCCCCATTTCATTTCTTATTTGGGTTATTTGTGTCCTCTCCTGTTTGTCTTTTGTCAGTCTGACCAGTGGTTTGTCGATTTTGTTGATTCTTTCTAAGAACCAACTTTTGGTTTTGTTGATTCTTTCTATTGTTTTTCTGTTCTCTATTTCATTTATTTCTGCTCTGATCTTTACTATTTCCTTTCTTCTGGTGGTTGTGGGCTTTTTTTGCTGTTCTCTTTCTATTTGTTTGAGTTCTGTAGTTAATGTTTTGATTTTGTCCCTTTCTTCTCTTTTGATATGTGCATCTATTGCTAGAAATTGTCCTCTGAGGACTGCTTTTGCTGTGTCCCAAAGGTTTTGGTATGATGTGTTTTCATTCTCATTTGAATCTAGGAAGTTTTTTATTCCATCTCTGATTTCTTCTATTACCCATTGATGTGTAAGCAGGGTATTATTCAATTTCCATGTAGTTGATTTTTTTTCCTTGCTCTTTCTAGTGTTAATTTCTACCTTGATGGCATTGTGGTCAGAGAAGATACTTTGAATTATCTGAACGTTTTGGATCTTGTTGAGGATTGCTCTGTGGCCTAAGATGTGGTCTATTCTGGAGAACTTTCTATGTGCATTGGAAAAGAATGTGTACTTTGCAGCGGTTGGATGGAGTGTTCTATATATGTCTATGAGATCAAGTTGGCTGATTGTGCCCTTTAGGTCTTCTGTATGTTTGCTGAGTTTCTTCTTAGTTGTTCTGTCCTTTACTGAGAGTGGTGTTGTTGAAGTCTCCTACTATTATTGTGGAACTGTCAATTTCTCTTTTCAGTGTTGTTAGAGTTTGTTTTATGTATTTTGGAGCCCTGTCATTGGGTGCATAGATGTTTATTATGGTTATGTCTTCATGATGGATCATCCCCTTAATCATTATATAGTGTCCTTCTTTGTCTTTTATGGTAGATTTTGTCTTAAAGTCTATTTTATCTGAGATTAGAATTGCCACTCCTGCTCTTTTTTGGTAGTTGTTAGCTTGATATATTTTTTTCCAACCTTTGACTTTTAATAAATTCACGTCTTTGTCTCTAAGGTGTGTCTCCTGTAGACAGCATATAGATGGATCCTGTTTTCTTATCCATTCTGTCACTCTCCGTCTCTTTATGGGTGCATTGAGTCCATTTACATTCAGTGTAATTATTGATAGATGTGGGTTTGTTGCTGTCATTTTGTAGTGCTTTTTTTTATGGTGCTGAAGTTTTGTTTGTTCTTCTTACTCTCTTGTGCTGAGTTACTTTTGTTTGTGGATTTTTTTTTCACTTCTTTTTTTTTGTAGGTTTTGTTTTTGCGAGACTATGTTTTTCTTCTTTTTTTTTTTATGAGTATGCTTGTTAACTTTATTTGTGGTTACCATAAATTTTACCCTTATCTTTCTAAGTTTGAAGCAGTCTACCATTATTTAGTATCGCCTTGCCTTCCTCTCCATTAGAAGATTCTATACCTTTGCTGTTTATTCCCTCTTTTATTGTTTTGATGTTGTTGTCATTTACTGATTAACTGCTCTGATTCCCTGTTGTATTTCTTTTGGTTTTGGGTAGTGCTCGAGAGTTCATTTCCTAGATTGGTATCTGACTGGTACGATCCTGCTTCCTAGGTTCTGCCTGTGAGCTGAAGCTGTTTGTCCTCAGATCAAAGAACTCCCTTTAATAATTCTTGTAAGTTTGGTTTGACTTTTACATATTCCCTAAATTTCTGTTTATCTGGAAATGACCTAATTTTACCATCAAATTTGAATGAGAGTTTTGCAGGATATATTACTCTTGGCTGACAATTTTTTTCTTTCAAGATTTTATATATGTCATCCCATTGCCTTCTTGCCTGCATGGTTTCTGACAAATAATCTGAGCTTAGTCTTATTGTTTCTCCTCTGTATGTGACTTCTTGTTTTTCATGAGCTGCTCTTGGGATTCTTTGTTTGTCTTTGGTTTTGGCAAGTGTGAATATGATATGCCTTGGTGATTTTCTTTTGGGGTCTCTTCTATATGGGGTTCGTTGAGCTTCTTGGATGGCCAGCTTTTCATCTTTCATGATATTGGGGAAGTTTTCTGTTAGCAGTTCCTCAATGATCCTCTCTGTGTTTTCTGTTTTCTCCCCCTGTTCTAGAATTCCAATCACTCGAAGATTTTTGCTTTTGATTGTGTCCCACATAACTCTCAGGGTCTCTTCATTTTTCTTTGTTCTTTTTTCTGAGTTTTCCTGAAACAGAGTGGTATCCAAGTGTTTCTCCTCAATTCCACTGATCTTGTCTTCCATCATTTCAAATCTGCTTCTCAGCCCTTCTATGACATCGTCCATTTCTGAAATCTAGTTGTTTATCTTTTTGATTTCTAATTGCTGTTTTTGTATAATTTCTAGTTGTGAATTTATTTTGGCATTTTGTTCCTGCATTATTTTCCTGAATTCTTCCAATTTTTTGTCCGTATTTTCCATGAATTTGTTTATTTTTTCCTCATGTTTCTCAGCTTTTTGCCTCAGTTCTTGGAGAATTCTGAGTATTAGAGACTTGAATTCCCTCTCAGGTGGTTCTATTGCATTTTCTTCCACTGGAGAGTCATCTGGTGTTTTATTCTGGACTCCTACTGGAACCATCCTGTCCTCTTTTTGTAAATGTTTTGTTATTGTCTGCTGTCTTCGGGACTTTCAGTAGTTATTTTTCTTGTTTATTGATTGTAGATTTGCTTGTTTCATCCCTTTTTTTAAAAAAAATTTGACTATGTCTGAGCAGGCAGACTATGTGTTCTTTATTGTTTGCTTGTCTGTGCACTCAATACTTTTCACCTCCTTCTCCAACCGGTAGGGTCAGTCACTGAGATATGGTACAGCAGGGCAGGTCTAGCTGAAGAGGAGTTACTGGGACGGGTTGTTTGTGGCACTTACTACAACCACCAGAGTGGGTTGGTAATCAGTGTAGGGCAGATTGCAGTAGGCCATGCCTGTGCTGCTTGGTGGTGTGATGTCAAGTGCACAGTGCAGGTAGGCAGCATGCAGCAGGGAGATTGTTATGTGTGGAGCTAAAATGGATATGGGAGAGAGGAGAGAGGAACAGAAGCCAAAAACATACAAACAAACAAAAAAGAATGCTAGGTGAGCTTGCCGTTGGAGTGGAGAGATGAGAGACTATGAAATGGAGAAAAACAGAAAGGGGAGGAGGAAGAAAAGAAAAGAATGAATAAATAAGAATCAGGAAGGGTAAAGAAATGCAAAGTTCCCAGGGATCCCACCGGTGCAGGTATGAGGTCTGGGGAAGTTGCTCTCAGTAGTTGCAGTACAGCCTGGCTAGAAGGCATAGAAGTATACAACGCCAGATATTCAGGGAACAGAAAAAGAAGGAAGATATAGAGAGATGAGAAACTGAGCAATGAAGAAAGACAAAAAGGGAAAAAGAGGAAAAAGAAAACAAAACAAACAAACAAACAAAAAAAAACACAAGAAAGGCCCCCAAAGAAACAGGGAAAAAAAAAAATAACCAACGTAAAAAGAAATGTCCTCAGGGATCCGTCTGCACTTCTGTGGAAGCCAAAGGGGAGTCTCTTTGCCACTCAGCTCAGCATGGCCAGAAAGGGCTCCCAACTCAAGAAAAGGAAAAGAAAACAAACAAATAATTCAAAATAAACAAATGAACAAAAGCCCCGGGATCCCTCCATCGCAGCAGCCCAAACCGGGAAGCAGCTCCACACTCGAATGGAGCTCCGCAGCCCCACAGGAAGAAGCAAAGATGGCGCACAGAGCCAGGTACTTGAGCGAAGGGAGGGGGAGGTGGCGAGAGGCAAGTAAGAAATCAAAAGAAGCAGAAAAAAAAGCAACACTAGCTGCCAACAAGTGGCACTCAGAGAGCCAGCTAGTGTGGGCTGGTGTTTCTGGACAAGAGACTGTGCCCATGAGAAGCAGAGGGGGCTGAGTGTGGGTGAAGAAGGGTAGAGAGTGGGAAAGCGTATATCACAAATTACCAGAGCTCTGCAGCCCCTCAGGAAGAAGCAAAGATGGTGCACGGAGTGAGGTACTCAAGCGAAAGGAGGGGGAGATGGCCAGAGGCAAGGAAGAAATCAAAAGAAGTGGAAAAAAGCAACACCAACAGCCAACAAATGGCACCCAGAGAGCCACTCACTTGGGTGTGTGGAATTCAAGTAGCCGGCGCTTCCCAGTCAAGAGACCGTGGCTGTGGGAAGCAGAGGAGGCCAAACCGGGGCGAAGAGGGGTGGAGGGTGGGAAAGCACACACCGCAGACTACCAGTTGTTTTGTCTCCCGCTGGACGCTCTGTGAGGCTGCTTTCTTGTACCCCATTTGCTGGTCTCCGATAGGAGTCTGAGATGGGGGATCTGTGCTGCGTTAGCTGGTAGGGGACCTCTGCATGAATCTCTCCTCACTCTCCATTCTCTGTCAGTTTTCTCACTCCATTTGGTGCTTGGCTGAGTTCTTTATCTCTTCATTTGGTGTTTTAGGGTTTCAGGATTGTTGTATTCTCTGTTTGGCGTAGTTTTTTGGACCTTTGCTGTGGAGGGACGGCGTGGTGCTTCTGCCTAGAGTGCCATTTTGCTGGAACTCCCAAGTACAAGAATTTTTGTTGAAATTGAAACTTCTCATAATCAATAACAATGATTTCATAATCAATAGTAATGATTTTACACATTTTTATAACATGAATCGATATGCAGAATATTTAAACTGTGATCAACAGCATTATGCAAATTGGCTAAAGAAACTACAAAAAATTAAAAAACACTTTGTTTTTATTGATATTGATAAAACATATGGATAAATTTAAAGTTGCTTTTCAGCTTATGCAATTTTTTTGGAATTCAGTTTTAATAATACTGAATTGATACAAGAGTTAGTGAATTTACTTAACTAGGACAGTTTTGTAACCAATAAGCTTTTGATTCAAGCCAAAATAAGTTCTTTTAAAAAGAAGAGCCAGTTTTGCTAATGTGGATATGAATATTTTGGGAAAATGATTTTTTGGTACTTGATTCAATTATTGGAAAACTTTTAAATATATTTGGAATATGTGAGTATGCAGATTTTTTTTTTTCAGCTATAAATTTTTTTAAATCTAAGTAAATGTTTTCGAAGAAAACTGAAATGGGATGTACGTATAAAATACATACATTGATTTTGAGGATTTCATATAAAACAAGAGGGTTACATGGTTTATGAATTTTTTTTATATTCATTATATGATGAAATGATAATACTTTGGAAATATTGAGTGAAAATATATTGTTAAATTAATTTTACCTGTTTCTTTTTATTTTTGAAAATGTGGTTACTAGAAATTTAAACTTATATTTGTGTCTTGAATTATGTTTCTGTTAGACAGTGCTTATCCAATTAAATCCTACTGTTCTTCATTTGCTTTTAGTGTCATTGATGTTTAGGATTAGTTTAAAGAAAATCATGCTTCCTTCTTCAATTAGGAAGACTTTCCAGAGGTCTTTCATGAGTTATTTTAAGCTGAGAAAAGTACCTAATTAGCATAACTCATAAGCTATAACTGCTAACTAAATTTCTAATACCCCTAATATGTGTCCTGGCTTTGCTTTGTTTGGTTATACTATGTTGGTAATCTTAAATGGAAGACTAAACCTATAATTTTTTTCCCATTACAGTATTATGGTTATATATAGATACCAAAATGAAGTCTATGGTTAAGCATCACCAGTGAGGTATATATCTTAGCTCTGAGTCAACACTGTCTCCCTCTACTTACTTGAGTGTATGGATTCTAACATTTAATCATAACTTCCTATCGTGGTGAATAGAAAGATCAATTGTGATCTGAACTACATTCATCTTGACTATCATTTTTAAAATTTGCCATATAGTTCCCAGCCATTCCACTTCTATCGTGTCCCCTGCAATGTGTTAGCTGAGAATGGATGGTAGGGCTTGCTCCTGGGATCTATGATCAATAGACTACAAGAAAGTTTGCAGATCTTTTATAGAGACAATCTCATTGAGATTTGGGAAGGTCTTGGGGAGAATAGATCTGTGATTGTTTTCTTTTTGAGTTCAGTTCCTGACTCTGAGCAGTGGAGTTACAAGTCTGATTGGAATTAAACATTTGATGCCCTTGTTATGGCCACGATGAACCACAGTGCATATCTAGAGGGCATTTCTTGACTATGTCTCTTCTTAATGTGCTATGTTCTCTGTCATTTGACCGGTGAGAATGTAGAAGGAAAACTAAGAGTTTCTGATATCCATATTCTTTCCTAGAGGGAGTTCACAGGTTGGTTATGCATCTTGACAAGAAGAAAGTCTTTGCAATGATAGTGAGATCACAGTACAAGGCTGGCAAAGAGAGTCCGCCGATCATAAAGTAGGTAGAGTGAGCAAAGAGAAGATATGAAACCTAGGACAGGGCAACTGGTGCATCTGTTGTACAGTGAATTGGGTCTTTTACTGAAGCGTTCATATTATCTTAGGGGTGATACTGCTCTTGGTTGGGCTTGAGAGACACAATTGCTAAAGAGAGAAGGAGATGGCAATTGCCGTAATCAAGCTGAGGCTACTGTACATAACTTTTGGCCATAACTTTTCTGTTGTCAATAAGCAAAATAAGTATGATTACCTTTCTCTTTTTCTATACATGCCTCAAGATGTAGGTTCATTCAATGACTGCATTTTCTCTTTGAGATTCCTGCAGTTAATTTAAACCTGATTTATTTTCCATATGGAGTCCCTGGGTGGCACAATGGATGAAGCGCTCAACTACTAGCAGAAAGATGGGCCGTTCAAATCCACCCAGAGTCACCTCAGAAGACAGGCCTGATGATCTGCTTCCAGAAGGTCGCAGCCTTGAAAACCCTTTGGGGCAGTTTGACTCTGCACACATGTTGTCATGCGTCTAACCAACTTGATTGCGACTAACAACAACAACAACAAAATCTCCATAAAAAGATGTTGTAAGAAAAGGGCAAGACTTGCACCTCTTTATTTTTTTTTTCTTTAGAGTCTAATAGTTTATTTCCTAAACCCTAGCTACAGAGTTCAGAGCAGATTTCAGCATTCAGTAATGACGCAAACCAAGTTTCAGATATTTATTACTCATCATAAACCCCAAGATGACACACCAACATGATTTCATGTATTTAGGGAAAAAATATATCCTATCACTTAGGGAAGAAATCAAGTAGAAAATTGTGGGGATGGCTTCTGGAAGACCTTCATTCTAAGCTGCTTTATAGGGAAACATTTCATGTAAAAGTCAGGACCTTCTTTCTCCAGTTTGCTGTAATCAACACTCACTGAGTAGAAGTTGTACTGATCATTGGGACCCAGTTCGTTCCACGGATCTGGCTTATTCTTTCTGTCCTACTGATGTCTGGATTAAAAAATGTCAAAGGCAAGACATAGAGTGCTGCTTCAGTACCTCATAGCAACCCTATAGGACAGAGTAGAACTATCCCATAGGGTTTCCAAGGAGCAGCTGGTGGATTCCAACTGCTGACCTTTCTGGTCAGCAGCCAAGCTCTTAACCACTGAGCCACTGGGCTCCTTCAGTACTTCCAGCTCCAGTGAATCTGAAAACAGTTATTAAGCTTGGGTGCTTCTTGGTCTGCCTGAGGATTTGGCAGAGCATGTTTGTGACAGAGGCCTCAGGTCTGGAAGGAGAGAACAAAGTTGGCAGACCTAGGACCTCACATTCTTTGCCCCTGCACCTGTCTTAAGGTTACTCTAGACCTCTCCTCCCTTGAGGATGTCTCTGGATGAGGTCAATCTTGGTGATTCACTGATATTTTTGGCCACTGCACTGCTATTGTCATCTCCAGGATCTTTGTGTTTGTCGAGACCATTTCTTATTAAATTTCCCACGTGTAGGGAATGATATTTTAAATGAGATTCATGAAAGAGCTCAAGGAATCTCACAGTGATCATCTTAACCAATAACCAGCAGCTATCAAGTCAATTATGGCTCAGAGTAGAACAGTACTCCATGGGGTTTTCAATGTTTGATTTTTTAGAAGTAGATCTCCAGGCCTTTCTTCAGAGACACCTCTGGGTAGACTCAAACCTCCGACCTCTCATTTAGCACCTGAATGTGTTAACCGTTTGCAACAGCCAGGGACCCGTCTTCCATCTCAGAGATGACAAAACCACATTCGGACTAAATCTCCATCACCTGACCTCAGCTCGGTCTGTTTTTGCTACAGTGTGCCATGGCATATCTGTTACGTTCTTCAGACATGTTTGAAATACCCTTTGCAACGCTTGTAAATAGTACTTATTTACTTTACCCAACAAATAATGCTTGGCCATTGGATTGTATACTGGATATTCTAGGTGCTTTCACACGTATCACCTCACGTACCCTTGTCATATATGAATGAATCAAGCCAGGTATCACTTGTACCATTGCACAGTTGAGTAAATTAAGGCTCAGAAAGGCGACCACAGGTAAAAAGGTGGCGGAGCTAATTATGGGCACTAGAACCTGTGCTTTTACTTTGACTCAGATGTGCAGTAAGACTCAAACCAGGTGGGAAAGTGAGGCTCCTATTTTAATATAAAGATTTTCTTTCTGAGGTTCATGAATTTACAGGTGTAGGCAGTGGAATTATAACTGCGTTGCTTTATCTTGACCAAAGTGATTTTTAAAACCCTACCAGGGGGTTTGGGCCCCTCTGAATTTTCGGTTTCCATGAATCCTACCAATGGCTAAGAAACGGGGTCATGAAGAGTTAAAATGAGAAACCAGACAAAATTATCTGAGATAGTCAAGCAAGAGTATAAAAACAATGTCGTCTAAGAACAATTTTTACCTTCCAGAGGGCAGATGACAACCGACTCATTCCATGGTTTAACGCTAAATAAGCATTTTCTTTTTAATAGTCTCCTTCTGAGGCAAAATTCGGTGGCTGCCTGGTTTGAAGCAAGTCCACACCAATCAATATCAATCTGCTGCCAAATGTTATTAAATATCTCTTTGATACCTATTTACAACTAAGAAAATAATTTCACTGCCAAGGGCTTGTAAACGTGCGAAAGGCCCCTCTGACAGCTTACCTCACTCACTGTCTGCGGTCCTGCGTCTGGGTGCCGGAGCCAGGACACTAAGATGAAGGACATCATTAAGGAAACATACGAAGGCTGGCACTGGGTTTGAGATTAATTAGCTGTGCGTCAATAAGCTCATCAATATCCGATTAACAAATGACACATTGCCCAATGAAACGTATTGATTCATGCACACTCCTCACTGTTAATAAATTGAAGCTGCTTTGCTAAAGGGGAAGGCTGACAAAATAATAGGTTACAAGCACTGGCCTGCTGTTGTGATAAAAAAACATAAAATTAGCCTGAAGTATACAGTACTTAATTTAGGAGGACTGTCACTCCACTTATGAAGCTGGTTAATGAATGACAAGAGAAGAGGTAAAGAGGTTTATGGGTAAGTTCCTCAAAAAGACTGAGGAATTTCCCAAGGGCAAGCATTTGAAAAGTAGAATATGCATGTAGATGGCCCTGGGCCTGAATGCTTTTCTTAGTTGGTGGGTATGAAAAGAAAAAAAAAAATCATTTCTTTATCTGTTGTTTTTTTAGGGATACCAGTTTAATGACTAGAGTTGTTCTGAATGTTGGAAGTGACTAGTTAGTATTTATCCATATGAGGGCATGTGGCTCATGGCAAGGAACCCTGTCTTTGTTTCCTTTTGAGGTTATGTAACAGAGAAAATAGTAACTGGTTTTAAACAAATCTGATCACGTGCAAACAGTGGGGAGTGTGTGGGTGCATAAGTGTGTGTAAGTATGTGTATATGTGTGTATAAGTGTATATATGTGTATGTGTGTACATGTGTATGCATGTGTGTATTATGTGTATTTGTGTGCTCATCTGCACTTCCTGTGGAGACTGTTAAGCTGGTAATAACTTTATTCCCACACATGGTATCACCATCGATGGTCCCTATGTGTAACTCACACCACTGTTATGCTTCCTTTCTTACCTATGTACACTGGCTTCTCTTGGGTCCCATTTTCTCAGGCAAGCAGTTTCCAAGCCAGGCAGGATAGTCCTGCTGTTGTGAAGACTAGAGCAATTGTAATTTATTTTTCTCTTTAGTCCGAGACGGAGAGGTGGTAATAGGGTTGGGCAGGAGGGGGAACAAAGTGATAATGGTGAAGGTGAGCGCTCAATACATGTTGAGGACCCATTGGGACTGTGGTCAGAAAAAGTGGGAATCCTGCCGATGGGTGAGAAGAGAAGGCTTTGCTAATGAGGGGCCGCCTCCACTGCTCCACAACTATAGAAACCCACAGCTTCTGCCTCTGGGACACTCAGGGAATGTACCCAGGAGCCCTGGTGGGTGAGAACCCCCCATGGAGAGGTACTGGTTAAGGAGTTGTCTTAGTCATTTAGTGCTGCTGCAACAGAAATACCACAAGTGGATGACTTTAACAAAGAGAAGTTTATTTCCTCACAGTAAAGTAGGCTAAAAGTCCAAATTCAGGGTGTCAGCTCCAGGGAAAGGCTTTCTCTCTCTGTCAGCTTTCTCATCAATGTTCCCCCGAACTAGGAGCTTCTCCGCGCAGAGACCCCAGGTCCAAAGGACAGGCTCTACTCCTGGCACTGCTTTCTTGGTGATATGAGGTCCCCCTGTCTCTCTGCTCACTTCTCTCTTTTATATCTCAAAAGATTGCCTCAGGACACAATCCAGTCTTGTAGATCAGGTCCTGCCTCACTAACACAACTGCCACCCATCCTCTCTCATTAACATCAAAGAGGCAGGATTTACCACACACAGGAAAATCACACAATACCAGGAATCATGGCCCAGCCAAATTGAAATACACATTTTTGGGGGGACATAATTCAATCCATGACAGGAGATGAAAACATCTGCTTGCAGAAAATGTTTTCTTATAATACATAGTCTTAAGAAAACACAACAAGGAAAGGAGCAAGAGCCCATTAACTCATAGGGGTCATTGGGGCATTACTTAGAGGAAGGCTTAAATTAACGAGAAGGTTATTACCTAGAATATTCAAGTAACAGGATACACCTCCCATTGTCATGCAGTACGCTTCTAGAAGAAATAAACTACAGGTAGTCCCCAACTTATGACAGGGTTCCCTTATGACCACTCCATCCTAAGTTGGTTCTGACACAAGTTGAATGGTTTTTTTTAGTTTTCATATTGTTGCCTTCCATTATCAGTATCTTTATAAATCTGATCTTTGAACATCTGTGAGTGAACATCTGAGAATGATAACATCAGCAAATTATGCAATGCTGCAACATTGTAAGTAGTACATATTACTAATGATAAGATAAAAAACAAAAACAAAAAAACCTTGATTGTATAAGTCCAGTTCAACGTAACTCAAATACATTGTAAGTTGGGGATTACTTGTATAAGAAAATACGTGGCTATCAGGGAATTATTTAAAATCTGCCATGTTTTTGGATGAATCTGGAGGGCATTATGCCGAGTGAAATAAGTCAATCACAAAAGGACAAATACTGTATGAAACCAATATTAGAAAAACTCATGAAAAGGTTTACACACAGAAAGAAACAATCTTTGATGGCTACTAGGGAGGGGAGGGGTAGAGAGGGAAAAACACTAACTAGACAACAGATAAGTGGCAACTTTGGTGAAGGGTAAGACAGTACACAATACTGAGGAAGCCAGCACAACTTGACCAAGGCACGGTCATGGAAGCCTCATAAACACACCCAAACTCCCTGAGGGACCAAATTACTGGGCTGAGGGCTGTGGGGACCATGTTCTCGGGCGACATGTAGCTCAATTAGCATAACGTAGTTTATAAAGAAAGTGTTCTACAACCTACTTTGGTGAGTGACATCTGGGGTCTTAAAAGCTTGTGAACAGCCATCTAAGATACTGCACTGGTCTCACCCCATCCAGAACAAGGAAGAAAAAAGAAAACCGAAGACACAAGGGAAAGATTAGTCCAAAAGACTAATGGGCCACAAGTACCACAGCTTCTACCAGATTGAGTCCAGCACAACTAGATGGTACCCAGCTACCACCACTGACTGGTCTGACAGGGATCACTATAGAGGGTCCTGCACAGAGCTGGAGAAAAATGTAGAACAAAATTCTAACTGACAAGAAAAGACCAGATTTACTGGTCTGACAGAGACTGGAGGCACCCTGAGAGTATGGCCCCAGACATCCTTTTAACTCAGTACTGAAGTCACTCCTGAGATTCACCCTTCAGCCAAAGATTAGACAGGCCCATAAAACAAAACGAGACTAAAGGGGCACACCAACCCAGGGGCAAGGAGGAGAAGGCAGGAGGGGACAGGAAAGCTGGTAATGGGGAATCCAAGGTTGAGGAGGGGAGAGTGTCGATACGTTGTGGAGTTGGCAATCAACGTCATAAAACAATATGTGTATTAATTGTTTAATGAGAAACTAATTTGCTCTGTAAACCTTCATCTGAAGTACAATAATAAATAAATAAATAAATAAAATATGTCATGTTTAGGGTATAACCTGGAGGCCCTCGGTGGTATAAACAGTTAATATGCTCTGCTGCTAACTGAAAGGTTGGAGGCTCCAGTGCACCCAGAAACGCCTTGCAAGAAAGGCTGGAAAACTACTTCTAAAAAATCAGCCATTGAAAACCCTATGGGGCACAGTTCTCTGACACACGTGAGGTCTCCAAGAGTCGGAGTTATTTTGATTGCAAACTGCTTGATAAGCGGTTTTGAGAAAAGCTACCTCATTAAGCTGTGTTCACTCTAATTAGTGATCAGGAGGGAATATAAATCAATAATTTTCATTAGATGTTATGAGATATGTGAAAGCTCATTTCCTCAAAGTTCAAGCTTTTCCTTTTGCACAAGGAAGCATGTTTGGGAACAGAATTTCTCTTTTAGATCTCTGGAATAAAAATTAGCCAACTGTTTTATCTGGGGTCCGCAGAAGCGGGGGAGGTTTAGATGATATGAATGAATTCTGTGTGAATAAGGACTGATGTACTTTCAAAACATAAAAGAGGAGGCTAATGGATTTTGAATAACATGTCAATAAGGGAGAATTGTTTTTAGTATCTTTAAAAAAAATTTTTTTATTGTACTTTAGATGAAAGTTTACAGAACAAATAGTTTCTCATTAAATAGTCAGTACACATATTGTTTTATTACATTCGTTAACAACCCTACGACATGTCAACACTCTTCCTTCTCAAACTTGGAGGATTTTTTTTTTGGTGAAAATACACATGGCCAAAGTTACACCGTTTCAAAAGTTTCTACATGTACAATTCAGTGACATTGATTACATTCTTCCAGTTGTGCTGCTATTCTCACTGCCCTTTTCCAAATTACTCCATCATCATTATCTCCAACTCACTACCCCCTAGGCTTCTCGTCAAACCTTTTGAGTTGCTGTTGTCAATTTGATCTCACATAGATAATTCTTTTTTTTTTTTGTACCTTAGATGAAGAGTTTGCAGAACAAATAGTTTCTCATTAAACAGTACACGTATTGCCCTATGACAATGGTTAAAAACCCCACAACATGTCAACTCTCCCTTCTCAACCTTGAGTTCCGTATTACCAGCTTATCTGTCCCCTCCTGCCTTCTGGTCCTTGTCCCTGGATTGCCGAGCCTCATTAGTCCCATTTTGTTTTATGAGGCTGTCCAATCCCCAGCTGTATGGTGAACTTCGGGAGTGGCTTCACCACTGAGCTAAAAGGGTGTCTGGGGGCCATATTCTCAGAGCTTCTCCAGTCTGTCAGGCCAGTAAATCTGGTCTTTTTTTTGTGAGTTAGAATTTTGTTCTACATCCTTTTCCAGCTCTGTCCAGGACCCTCTATGGTGATCCTGGTCAGAGCAGTCAGTGATGGTAGCTGGGTACCATCTGTACTGGACTCAGTCTGGTGGAGGCTGTGGTAGCTCTGGTCCATTAGTTCTTTGGACTAATCTTTCTATTGCATCTTGTTTTCTTCATTCTCCCTTCCTCCCGAAGGGGTGAGACCAGTGAAGTATCTTAGATGGCTGCTCACAAGCTGTTAAGACCTAAGGGAGAAATTTTTTATGTAGAACAACCCTTATTTTTGTCGCACTGTATTCCTAAAACCAATGTTAACTATATGACTATTTTAATGAAAAAGAAAAGCCATCTAATACTATTAATCAAAACAATTGAGCACTTTCTATAATTAAGGCACCTATAGCCTCTATATTATGGCTCCCTGTGTGGTACAAATGGTTAAGCATTTGACTACTAACCAAAAGGTTGGAGGCTGAAATCCTCCCAGAGGTACCTCAGAAGAAAGGTCTGGAGATCTACTTCTGAAAGTTCACAACCTTGAAAACTCTATGGAGCACAGTTCTACTTGAAACACATGGGGTGCCATGAGTTGAAACTGATTCCACGATAACTTTTTATTATTATTATTATTCATCTTAATTCTCACAGCAATCCCGTGTGTTAAAAATATACAATCTCAGGTGAGGAAAGTGAAGCTTAGAGAGGTTAGGTAGTTTGTCCAACTTTACCCAGCGGGTAAGCCGTAGACGTGAGTCTGTCCTAGACCTTCTGAGTCCAAAGCCTGTGACTTTAAACCCTATGGCATTCTGACTTCAATAAATAATGCTTGCCCAGAGCCTGACAAGCACTCGCTAATAATGGACATTAACCACAGGTGGCTTAGTGAGATGATTGTCTTAAAATCTGCAAAGGATCAGATTCCCTCTAGACCAAACTCTCCACAGGCACACACGCTCTAATCGCAGGCAGGATAAGTTAGTTTACAAAAATAATAACTTTCCAGTGCCAATATTCTGTCATCACGTGTACCATCAGGATAAAAATACCTGGGCTCCTGTTCCATTTCTGGCCTTGGAGGAGCTGCGAGAACAAAGTAGGACAATTCATTGCAGTGCTGTGATGAGGACGAGGTGACTTGAAGTCCTCAAAGCATCTGCCAGGGTAGCGTGAGCCCCATGCTTCATCCCACATCAATTTTAGTCACTGGATGTGGGTTATTCAAGGGGTTTCACAGGCAGCTGCTCTGTTGGCCGGCTCCAGTGTAACTTGTGCTGGTGGGTCAGATTTCATGCCCAATTAGGATACAAGGGGAAAGCTTCCCTTGTGTAAAGGACACAGCTGCTCTAGAATAGCAGCTTCAGGATGCTCAGAATGGCCTCATAAGTCTGGCTTCCAATCCTCATCTGCAAGCGCGGGCACTAAGAAGTAGGGAAATGCTTTATTCTTTGGCCTTGAGTACATGATATGGTATATAGATCATATGTATCATAACATACAAACAAGCATGATATATACACATACGTATGTGTACATACTCCCACACCTACAAATATACACCCATACTATATATATAGTATATAAATATATATGGAAACCCTGGTGGCATAGTGGTTAAGGGTTTGGCTGCTAACCAAAAGGTCAGCAGTTCAAATACAGCAGGTGCTCTTGGAAACTCTATGGGGCAGTTCTACTCTGTCCTATAGGGTCACTATGAGTTGGAATTGACTCGATGGCAATGGGATTGACTTGGGTATATATATATATATATATGTACATGTATAAGTATATATATGTATAAGTATATATATGTATAGGATCCCTGGTGTTGCAGTGGTTAAGAGCTTGGCTGCTAACCAAAAAGGTCAGTAGTTCGAATCCACCAGCTACTCCTTGGAAAGTCTATGGGCAATTCTACTCTGTCCTATAGGGTCTCTATGAACTGGAATCGACACGATGGCAACGGTTTATATGCTTATATCTACATCTATCTACATATATATATATCACACTATACACACACTATGTGTATACATATATATAATATATACACATATACACATTCACATACAAACACACATACCATATATATATATAGAGAGAGAGAGGGAAAGAGAGAGTACACACACACACACACACACACACACACACACGCACACATAGACACACACCACATCTGCATAGACAAACACTATATATATGTATATGTATGTATATATTCTGTACGTGGTATATATATCATACATACACGTACACACTATATGTCTGTATATATATTCTGTGTATGGTGTGTGTGTATATTATGGTGGAAATATATATATATATACATACATATGTTGTTTTTTTAGGTGCCACCAAGTTGGTTCCAACTCATAGTGACCCTATGTATAACAGAATGAAACTCTTCCTGGTCCTACACCATCCTCACAATCGTTGTAATGTTTGAGCCCATTGTTGCAGCCACTGTGTCAGTCCACCTCATTGAGGGTCTTCCTCTTTATCACTGACCCTCTACTTTACCAAGCATGATGTCTTTCTCCGGGGACACATCCCTCCTGATAACATGTCCAAAGTACATGAGACGAAGTCTGGCCATTCTTGCTTCTAAGGAGCATTCTGGCTGTATTTCTTCCAAGACAAACTTGTTCATTCTACGGCAGTCCTTGGTATATTCAATGTTCTTCGCCAACACCATAATTCAAAGGTATCAATTCTTTGATCTTCCTTACTCATTGTCCAGCTTTCGCAAGCATATGAAGTGATTGAAAGTACCATGGCTTGGGTCAGGTGTACCTTAGTCTTCAAAGTGACACTTTTGCTTCTTAACACTTTAAAGAGGTCTTTTACAGCAGCAGATTTACCCAATGCGATATGTCATTTGATTTTCTGACTGCTGCTTCCATGGGTGTTGATTGTGGATCCAAGTAAAATGAAATGCTTGACAACTTCAATCTTTTCTCCATTTATCATGATGTTGCTTATTGGTCCAGTTGTGAGGATTTTTGTTTTCTTTGTGTTGAGGTGTAATCCATACTGAAGGTGTGGTCTTTGATCTTCACCAGTAAGTGCTTCAAGTCCTATTCACTTTCAGCAAGAAAGGTTATGTCCTCTGTATATTGCAGGTTGTTAATGAGTCTTCCTCCAATTCTGATGCCCATTCTTTTTCATATAGTCCAGCTTCTTGGATTATTTGCTCAGCATACAGATTGAATAAGTGCAGTGAAAGGATACAACCCTGAAGCGCACCATTCTTGATTTTAAAATGTTCAGTATCCCCTTGCTCTGTTCGAACAACTCCATTTTGGTCTATGTACAGGTTCCACAATTAAGTGTTCGGAATTCCTATTCTTCTAAATGATATCCATAATTTGTTGTGATTCACACAGTCAAATGCCTTTGCATAGTCAATAAAACACAGGTAAACATCTTTCTGGTATTCTCTGCTTTCAGCCAATATCCATCTGCATCAGCAATGGATATGACTTGAATTCTGAATCCGATGTGAATTTCTGGCAGTTTCCTGTCGACGTAGTGCTGCGACCACTTTTGAGCGATCTTCAGCAGAATTTTACTTGCATATGATACTAATGATATTGTTCAATTAATGATGTTAATGATACTGTTCTGTTGGGTCACCTTTCTTTGGAGTGGGCACAAATATGGATCTCTTCCTGTAGGTTGGTCAGGTAGTTGTTTTCCAAATTTCTTGGCATAGATCAGTGAGCACCTCCAGCACTGCATCTGTTTGTTGAAACATCTCAGTTGGCATTCTGTCAATTCCCGGAGCCTTGTGTTTTGCCAATGCCTTCAGTGCGGCTTGGACTTCTTCCTTCAGTACGATTGGTTCTTGATCATATGCTACCTCCTGAAATGGTTGAACATTGACCAATTCTTTTTGGTACAGTGACTCTGTATATTCCTTCCATCTTCTTTTGATGCTTCCCACGTTGTTGAATAATTTCCCTGTGGAATCCTTCAATACTGCAACTCGAGGCTTGAATTTTTTCTTCAGTTCTTTCAGCTTGAGAAATGCTTTTCTAACTCCAGGTCTTTGCACCTGTCATTATAATTTTTTATTTTGTCTTCTTGAGCCGCCCATTGAAATCTTTGTTTAGGTAGTTTACTTCATCATTTCTTTCTTCTGCTTTAGCTACCGTATGTTCAAGAGAGAGTTTGTGAGTCTCTTTTGACATCTATTTTGGTTTTTTCTTTCTTTCCTGTCTTTTAAATGACCTTTTGCTTTCTTCATGTATGATGTCCTTGATGTCATCCCACAACTCATCCAGTCGTCAGTCATTAGTGTTCAGTGAGTCATTGAATCTATTCTTCTGATGGTCTCCAAATTCAGATGGGAGGTACTCAAGGTCATATTTTGGCTCTCATGGACTTCCTTTAATTTTCTTCAGCTTCAGCTTGAACTTGCATTTGAGCAATTGATGATCTGTTCCACAGTCGGCCCCTGGCCTTGTTCTGAAAGATAATATTAAACTCTTCCATCGTCTCTTTTCACAGATATAGTTGATTTGATTTCTGTATTTTCCATCCTATGAGGTCCATGTTTATAGTCGCCATTTATGTTGTTGAAAAAAGATGTTTGCAATGAATATGTCATTGGTCTTACAAAATTCTATCACATGATCTCCAGCATTGTTTCTATCACCAAGGTCATACTTTCCAACACCAATTCGTATTCTTTGTTTCCAACTTTTGCATTCCAATCACTAGTAATTATCAATGCATCTTGATTGCATGCTTGATCAATTTCAGACTGCAGAAGTGGGTAAAAGTCTTCATTTTCTACATCTTTGGCACTAATCGTTTTATTGCTATACTTATAAATAGTTGTATTAACTGGAGTATGACTATTAATATACATATATATAAATACATGTATATATTTATATATACACACACACATATATATATGGAGCCCTGGCGGCTTGGTGGTTAAGAGTTCGGCTGCTAACCAAAATGTCGGCAGTTGGAACCTACCAGCTGCTCCTTGGAAACCCTATGGAGCAGTTCTAGTCTTCTGTAGGGTCACTATGAATTGGAATATATATATATATATAGTGGATAATTCTTTTGGTGACCCTGTGTGCTTTAGGGTAGAATTGTGCTCCATAGGGTTTTCCATGACTGTGACCTTTTGGAATAGATCATCAGGCCCTTTTTCTGAGCACCTCTGGGTGGATTTGAACCTCCAACCCTTTAATTAGTAACCAAATGCTTAACTCTGCTTCACCTAGGCACTCATATATATATTTATACATGTACATACACACATGCACACACATATATATACTATACATGGTACGTGTATGTGTGTGTATATACACGCATATATATGGTAGATACGTGTCTGTGTGTATGTTTTTCTGGTTGTTTTATTGCTATACTTATGAAAGTACGTTAAATATCTTCACTGGGGGTAGGTGAAGAGAGGATCCTGTTTGATTTCTACTTCTCCTTAAAAGAAAATCCTGTCATCAAATTTGCCAAACTCAAGTTGAAGTAGAGAACTTAAATTTTTCAGAGCAATTACTGCCCTTGTCTAATCTGTCATCCTAGGTATTATGGACAGAAATGTGTTCTTTTTTTGGCCTGAATTATGCATGTTACTGACATGTATCAAATTCAATGAATTGCTACTTAACTTTCCATGTAATTTAGCCTACGTAGGCATGATGTTGATTTGGCTCCAGGTTTGTTTCTAAGACAGATTTGTCTTTCCTCTATAGAATTGATTACTGTTTCTATTCTTGTTTTCCTTGTCTGCTCGTCATTCTAGCTAGATGCCATCACTTCATCTTCATATTTTCATTGTTCTCCCTACCTGCATTTCACTGGTTATCACGTCCTGTCTTTTTGACCTCTGAAATGATTTTTTAACCCGTTGGTCACTTGCTCCGTGCTGCCATTCTGGCACTCACCACCTCTTGCTTGGACTATTACCATTTCCATCAAGCTCTACCTTTACCCTCTTCCTTCTTCAAAACCTGCTCTACTCTTGAAGCCATTCACTTTCAAGTATCACTACTGAGTGCCACCTAAGCGATATCACTTCATCCACAAAGCAAGTCTGTGAAATATAATTTCACATATGGGGAGACTGACCTTGGGGGAAACTGGTCCTCTGATTCCAAAAGCAGGGTTCCTGTCACTGTAAAATTCATTTCTAAAACACAGATCTGACCCATATCGCTTTAAAAGTGTTGGTATTGCCCTCTTGCCATAAGTTGAACTCCACATTCTCTAGAATAGTTTTAAAGACCCTTCACAATCTGGCTTCGTGGTTCCTTTCAAGATGCCTAGATGTGCTTGTTCCTTGACATTAATAAAATGTTCATGTACTTTTATGTTTTTATGCCTTTGTTCAAGCTGCTTCCTTTGTCAGCAATGCCCTTATCTTCCTAGTCTACCACGTGAAATTCTTGTCATCGTTAACAATCATCTCCCAAGACATGTTGTCTTTAAAGTCATCTCTTATTTGCCCAGGTAGAATTCTGTGCTTCTTCATCTGTGTTTATATAATTTTTTTGTTTATGTAATTCTTTCTTTATATATCAGTTATGTCTGTATCACATTATTTTTCCATTTGGTCATAGGAAAATGTCTAGGTAAACAGTTGCGTATTCACTGAATGATAAAGTGTGCATACACGAAAAATATATTTTCAAAAATATTGTATGGTTTTGGAAAATGCTTACAATAGAATGTCAAGTAAAAAAGCAGGATGAAAAATTGAATGTACAGAAAGATGCCAATTTGTAATAGTGTGTGTGTGTGTGTGTGTGTGTGTGTGTATGCACTAATAGAAACTATATGAGGAAGCAATATATTAATGTTACCAAAACAGTGGTTATCTTTAGATTATAGGATTAATGATGACTTGCATTTGGTTCTATAATATCTTTAGTATTTTCTAATATTTATTTATGAGCAAGTATTACTTTTATAATCAGGAAAATGATATCTATATATATATTTTTTAATTTGTGTGGGATCTACCTGTTTTAGATAGCTATCTAAAATTATTGTTTAATGAGGATGTAAGGAAATCAAAGGGTTAACTGAGCATGTCTGGATCCACACCATTTCTAAACTAGCATTTTAATAGTAAAACAAACTAACATAGTAATAATACAGAAAGTAATTCTAACAATCTGGAGGGTAGGAAGGGAAAAAAAAAAGTTTTCTTACTTCTCCTTCTTTCACACATAGACACATGCCCATTTGTATCCAAGGTGACTATTTGTATCAGTCAGCTAAGTAATGCTTTGGTAACAAACAATCCCAGTATTTCATTGGCTTGCAAACACAAAAGCTTATTTTTTGCTCATGTAAGAAGCCAGTTGCAGGTAGGCTGCTGCCCTACATCCTACCTTCCTTCATTCCAGAATTCAGCCTAAAGAAGAGGTGCAGCCAGGAAATGACAAAGGCTATAAGGAGTCAGGCCCAGGGCTGGGGCTTTCTTACCTGGTTCTAAGGTTGGTTCTGCATGTATCTTTAACATGAGTATATATGCAACCAGTTACAAAAACATACTGTGAGGAATTTTCTTCTCAAGGGGAAACTCTCAGTGAATATAGCTCAAGGGACTGTCTTGTTTCATGTTTCTATTTTTTCCATCCTCTGGGTTCTGCTGACACTGTGTAAAGTTTAATCCACCAGATATTTATTGTGTCTTACTGGTCTGTGCTGAGATGATGACCTTTATTTTTTTTTCAGACTTTTGCAAGTTTTTATAGTGAATTCTTAACAATCAGCATCTGTGATTGCACAAAGTTCGGTTTTCAAATAAGATGTTTCCATCAATTGCTATACATAAAGAAGATTCTATCCCCTGTCTGTCAGTTCATGGTACTGTGGTGCCTTGCATGTTGGTGTGATGCTGGAAGCTATGCTACCAGTATTTCAAATACCAGCAGGGTCACCCGTGGTGGACAAGCTTCAGTGGAGCTTCCAGATTAAGACAGACTAGGAGGGAAGGCCTGGTGATCTACTTCTGGAAATGAGCTAATGAAAACCCTACGGATCACAGAGTATTGTCTGAGACTTTGACTCGCTTGGTTTGGACATGTCATCAGGAGGGACTGATTGCTGGAGGAGGACATTTCATTTGGTAAAGTGAAGGGCCAGCAAAGGTGAGGGAAACCCTTAAAGAGACGGATGGACACAATGGCCGCAACAATGGACTCAAACATACCAACAGTCATGAAGATGGCGCAGGACTGAGCAATGTTTCATTTGGCTGTACTTGGGATCGCCGTGGGTAAGAGCTGACTCAACAGCAGCTAATAACAACTAAAGAAGACTGTGTTCGTCAGATGAAGTGCTGTCAGTTACTGACTTCAGAAACCTTACAGTGCACCTCGGCTTTAGCATCTCTTATGATCAGCCTCACGTGCTGGTGAAAAGGTGGGTTTAAATTCTTGATTTATTTTGGCAGGTAGGACAGAATCCAAATTTAGACTCATCTTCAGAATGGTCCTTTACTGAGGAGAACAATGCATGCTGTGATGCGTCCTGTGTACTGTAGTTTTACACAAACAACACACTCCTTCCGTGCTTGTTTGCTGGCTGCGCCCACCCCAACAAGGCACCCTCACAAGCTCCACCATGCCAAGCGTCTTCCACATGTTACTGTAAAAAATTTAGTACAGCACGCTTATGAAAATACCTCTTGGGAGTAGGGCGCAGCCAGCAAACAAACACAGAAAACGTGCTTTATTTGTGTAAAAATACGATAATACTATTCAATTGTGTAGGCCTTGTTGCCTGACCATCTTGGTGAGATAGTACAGTGTAACAGCAAGAAGCATGGATTCTAGAGTCAGACTGTCTGAGTTTAGATCATGGTGAGGCCAATGCCAGCTATGTATAATTTTGAAACTCATTTAAGCGCCGTTCCTGAGTTTTCTAAATGGTAAACGGGGATCATAATTATAATTATCTTACGTAGTTGTTAAGAGGATTAAGTAATTTAATACATGTAAACTACTTAGCACCAAGCCTCAGATACGGTAAGTGTTCAATAATGTGAATTATTATTATTTTTATTATTTCATGCCCATTGTGTTGGCTGCTGTCTTAAAGAAGACTCCATTAATGTTTGTTTGGCTAAATAGAATCCATAAGTTGAAATTAGGGGAGGGAGATGTCAACTCAGTATAAATATATTTTGTTACAAAGAGACCTAGCAAATAATGAAATGAGTGATTTCTCAAGATCTCAAGATAATGGGCATGGTCACAGGACAGAAGTAAGCAGAGTCTGAACAGCAATGCTCTATGAAATTACATCTCAGACCAACAAAATGTGTTAATTATTTCTAATGGGTTATTAATAGTGTGATTTTATTTTGTTTCTCAGTATTCTTGTTTTATGCCATGATTTAGAAATATTCATGTATGGTACTCAGTTTTCATCTATGTCCATTGCTCATGCAGCTTACTTTTGTACATAGAATTCAAATAATGTCACTGTGTACATTGCAGGTTAAAGAGAGAAACTGGGGGGAGAAAAGAAAGGTGGGAATGAGATTTGTATTTGTACATTATTGAAGTAAATTACACAGTAGTGGTTTCACTTAGTTTTAGTGAAATGAAGCCCACAACTCTGGAGGTCACATCAGATATCAAATTTTAGAAAGGCAAGACTCAATTTATTGTCATGGTGTAAATACACACATACCTATATATGTGTGTGTGTGTGTAAAGGGCATGTGCAGTTCAGCGGTAGAATTTCTGTCTTCCATGGGGCAGACCCAGGTTCAATTTCCAGCCCATGCACCTCATGCCCAGCCTCCACCTATTTGTCAGTGGAGGCTTGTGTGTTGCTGTGGTGCTGAATAGGTTTTAATGGAGCTTCCAGACTAAGACAAACTAGGAAGAAAGGTGATCTACTTCTGAGATTAGATAACGAAAACCCTATGAATCACAATGGTCCAATCCTGTTGTGTATGGGTTCGCCATGAGTCAAGGGCCTATGAGCACCCTATGGATCACAGCAGGATACTGTCTGATGTAATGCTATGTAAGATGAGCCCCTTAGGCTGGAAGGTACTCAAAATACACAGTGGCTACAGCAATGGACTTGAGCATAGCAACGTTTATGAAGACGGCACAGGACCAGGCACTGCTTCCTTCTGGTTTACATGGGATCGCCATGAACTGGAGTTGACTCGAGGGTAACTAACAACAACGATTACCTCTTTTATGTTTTGAAAGTATATCAGTCCTCATTTACATAGAATTCAATTACATCATATCTCTTCTACGGACCCCAGATAAAATAATTGGTTAATTTGCATTCAAGAGACTTAAAAAAAAAAAAACAGTGTATATGTATATGGTATATTTATCTTCCTACTTTAAAAAAAGATTGGTATAAAGTTTAAGCAAACAAATGCATTCTGTATCTCTCTTTGCTCTATACAGTAACTTTAGCCCCTTCATTGCTCTTTGGCATACCAAAAAGCAAACCCGTTGAGGTCGAGTTGATTCCGACTCCTAGCAACCCTATAGGGCAGAGTAGAGCTGCCCCATAGTGTTTCCAAGGAGCGGCTGATGGATACGAACTGCCGACCTTTTGGTTAGCAGCCGAGCTCTTAACCACTGCACCACCAGGGTTTCCGCTCTATGCCATAGCTCGTCAGTATTTACTTTCTACAATATTATCTTGCAAATGTTGTTTTGAGATCATTCTGTATGCAAATGTTTAGAACTAAATATGAGAACTTGGGGAACAGACAATGCAGTCTGCCTCTTTACACCTCCCTGTCCTCACGTCTCCCATTCCCATCCTAATGTACTTTGTATATTGTCAACCATACAGTAGGCAATCAATACATGTTTTCCCAATGACTGAGTTAACAAACTAGTTAGCAAATGGGAACTAAATAAAAGAGACAAATAGTTCATAAAATTCTTTAAGCCATCTGTCATTTAAACCTGTTTGTTCCCATGTTCTAAGAAGACTATGTGGATACCATTTGGTTAATTGTTAGAAAGATCAAAGGTAAATAATTCATGAAAATCCCATATTTCTACATTGTCAAGCTCAAAAGAAATTATTCCTTGAGTCATCTGGTTCCACGAGGTAGTTTAACTTTGATAATTGGTTTAAATAACCTGCCCATTTTCCTGCTTCTACAAAATAACTGTGTAAATTCGTGTTAAAAATGGTTTATCTACTAGATGCATGGGCTGACCACGGATAATAAAAGGATGTTTTTAAAATAGCAGTTTAACCACATGCATGCTACTGAAAATGAGGTTGGAGGTCTAGCTACATATTTGTCAAATGACTAGGACGGCAGATCTTTTACTGTTTTTTTTTTTTTTTTTTTTTAACTTCATCCTTATTTTTGGTTTTGTTTTTAAATTAACTCCCCATTCCTCCCTGCTGCCCCCTCACCCCAAATCTTCTTTTGTCTTGATGGATTTACTTACTCTAGATATTGCAAGTAAGTGGGATCATACAATATTTGTTGTGTCTGGCTTATTTCACTCAACATAATGTTTTCAAGATTCATTCATGTGATGGCAAGTGTCAGAGCTTCCTTTCTACTTATTACTGAGTAATATTTCATTGTATGGATATACCATATTTTGTTTATCCATTCATCTGTCGATGAACATTTAGGCTATTTCCACTTTTTGGCTATTGTGAATATTGCTGCAATGAACATTGTTGTACAAGTATCTGAGTCCTTGCTTTTAATTCTTTTGGGTATATACTTAGGAGCGGAGTTGTTGGGTCATAAATCAATTCTGTGCTTAACTTTTTGAGGAACTGCCAAACTGTTTTTCATAGCAGCTGCACCATTTTCCATTCCCACCAGCAATGCACTGGGCTCAGTTTCTCCTCATCCTCACCAACACTTGTTTTTCTGGTAAGAATTTTCTTCTTTAAGAGCTGGTTGAAATAACTTGCTTTGGACTAGCACAATTCTACTGAATGACATATTTACTACTAAATATAGCTAATACTGAGCACATACTATGTGCCTGACACCGAGTTCCTTGCCTGTACAGTACTGTCTAATATTGACCCTATAACAGAAACTTATAATGTACATATATTATCTCATAACAAACTTCTAAGGTAGGAACAGTTAATACCTTCTTTTTATAAGTGTAGGAACTGAAGTACTGAGAAGTTAGGTAAGTTGCCTTGGGCTACTCAGCTAAGAAAGGGATAGTACTTGTCATTGATTGAATTGTGTCTCCCAAAAATATCTGTCAACTTGGCTGGATCATAATTCCTAGTATTGTATGATTGTGTACCATTTTGTAATCTGATGTGATTTCCTTACGTGTTGTAAACTCTATCACTATGATGTAATAAAATGGATTAGCAATAGTTATACTGATGAGGTCTACAAGATTAGATGATGTCTTAAGCCAATCTCTTTTGCAATATAAAAGAGAAAAGCAAGCAGAGACACATGGGAACCTCATACCACCAAGAAAGCAGTGCCAGGAGCAGAGCACACCCTTTGGACCTGAGGTTCCTGTGCTGAGATGCTCCCAGACCAAGGGAAGACTGATGTATCACAAGGGCCTTCCTCTAGAGCCGACAGAGAGAGTAAGACTTCTCCTGGAGCTGATGCCCTGAATTTGGACTTGTAGCCTACTGGACTGTGAGAGAATAAACTTCTCTTTGTTAAAGCCATCCCCTTATGCTGTTTCTGTTATAGCAGCACTAGAGGACTAAGACACTACCAGAATTTGAACCACGGCAACTCAACTCCAAAGGCCATGCTCTGGATATTGGGTTATAAGGTCTTCCCCTTTATGAATAATTTTATGAGACAAAATGGTTTTCAGAAGGTCAAAATTAGTCACTTAAAATCAAATGTGCCATTTTCCTATAGTGTTTCTAGCACTGTCACTAATTTGTTTTTGGTACACTCAAAAGTACAAAGAAGATACAGTTTCTTTATTTTTCATAGCTAATATAATATTCTTCATGAACTGCATCTTACTGGGTAGAGGGAAAAAGAAATTGAATTCAATCTGGCATACTTACCAAAACTTTAAACAGTTTCTTGTGTATCTCCATCACTTTTGGATAACCCAGGTTTTCACATTTTCAACCCTTTCTCCTGTTCCTCATCAGTACGGTGTTGGTGTATCTGGAGAGATTGTGTGATTTTGTGGAGTTGGTCTTTGGGATTGTGAGAGCTGGTATCCACTGAGGTACAATTGTTTGTGTGGCTCCATTCTTGAGTATTCTGCTTGTCCATTGCTGCAGTCTGTGGCTGTTGTACATCCTGGTCTCTTTTCTCTTGACTTGGCCCCAGACCAACTCTCCTGGGACTGTATTGACTTACTGTGACTCCCATTCCCTTTATTGCTGGCTCAGGTGTCTGGTTGATAACCCTTGACTATAGGGTCACTTCACCACACTACTAAGACAACCCCCTCTGACAAGTTCTGCAACCAGACCCAGTGATCACCACCCCCTCCCAAAAAGGTATGGGCGTGAATTTCAGGGTCACATGTACACCACAGAGACTGAGTATGACCCAAGAATGCTAAATTAGGCTTTCCTCATGCCTACTATGGCTTCTTCATGTTGTTGAGGTGACACTAGGCAATTTTTTTTTCCCCTAGAACTCCAAATGGGAAACACAGTTCTGGTTTACTCTTTTCTCTCATCCTATATAACATGACTTTCTTCCGGAGTCTTTGGACTGGTTGGTGTACAAGGTTTTTCTGTTTCTTCTACCTCATTCTCCTAGAAAATGCGAGCTTTTCTCTTAGCATGTTAACCCAGCTGGACCAGTTTTCTAAATCATAGCTTCCTTCTGCCCTCCCCCTTTTCCCGTGGCTATAATTATTTAGTAACCAACCATTGAATGGTTGACCAGCTACTATTCTAAGCGCTTACAAATACTAACTGATTCAATTTAATTCATATGTCCTTGAGAGATAAGTATGACTGTTACCATCATTTTGAACAGCTTTATAGAGATATAAATCACAGACCACGCAATTCACCCATTTAATGTGTACACACTGTGATGGTTAAGATTATGTGTCAGCTTGGCTGGGCCATGATTCTCCATGTTTTAATGTAATCACTCCCATGATTGAATATACTGTGAGTAGCTAATCAGATGAAAGGGAGTCTCCTTGGGGGTGTGGCCCGCATTTGTATATAAGCAGACATTCTGGCTTTTTGCTCTCCCTGGATCCTGCGGCTGCTTCCTGTCGTCTCATCTCCCATTCTTGGGACTTGAGCTGTCAGCTTATCTGCCGGGATTCATCGATCTGCACAGCCGGTGAGTGGGAGCCCTGCTCTCCGACCTTCTGATCTTGGGCTTGCCAGCTTCTGCAGCTGTGTGACTTGGGAGAGGCCTCTACCCTGATCCATGGACTTGGGAAATTCTAGCCTCTACAGTCACGTGAACTGTTTCCTTGATATAATCTCTCTCTCTATATATATTTATACACTTTACTGGTTTTGCTTCTCCAGATAACCCAGCCTAAGACACACTCTAATGGTTTTTAGTATATTCACAAATATGTGCAACTATCACCACAGTGAATTTTAGAATATTTTCATTATCTAAAAAAGAAACACCATATTTTTAGCTATCGCTTCCTACTCCCATCCCTCCTCCCAGCCCTAATCTACTTTGTGTCTCTCTATATTTCCCTGTTTTGGACTTTCATATTATTGGAAATATATATGATCTTTTGTGACTGGCTTCTTTCACTTATCATTGTTTTCAAGGTTCACCCACATACTGCCATGTATCAGAACTTCATTCTTTTTTTAATGGGTGAATAATATTCCACTGTATGGATATACCACATTTTGTTTATCCATTCGTCCGTTGACATTTGGGTTGTTTCCATCTTTTGGCTGTTATGATTAATGTTGCTATAAACATGCATGTCCAAATTTTTGTGTGGATGTATGTTTTCATTTCTTGTGGGTATATACATATGAGCGGAATTGCTGGATCATATGGTAACTCTACATTTAATCATTTGAGGAATTGCTAGATTGTTTTCCAAAGCAGCTGCACTATTTTACATTCCGACTAGCAGTGCATGAGGGTTCCAATTTCTTCACATTCTCACCAACACTTGTTTTTGTCTGACATTTTGATCCTACCTATCCTAAACCCACTGCTGTTGAGTTGATTCTGACTCATAGTGACCCTATAGGGTTTCCAAGGCTGTAAATCTCTATGGAAGCAGACTTCCACATCTTTCTTCTGCAGAGCCACTGGTGGTTTTGAACTGCCGACCTTTTGGTAGCAGTCAAGCAGTGGTTAAGAGCTTGGCTGCTAACTGAGAGGTTGGTTGTTTGAATCTAACAGCCGCTTCTTGGAAATCCTATGGGGCAGTTTTGCTCTGTCTTACAGGATAGCTATGAGTTGGAATTGACTCGATGGCAATGGATAGTGGGTATAAAGTGACATCTCATTGTGATTTTGATTTGTATTTGCCTGATGGTTATTGATGTTGAGCATCTTTTCACATGCTTGTTGGCCATTAGTATATCTTCCTTGGAGAAATGGCTATTTAAATCCTTTGCCCATTTTTTTAAAATTAAGTTATTTGTACTTTTATTATTGAGTTATAGGAGTTCTTTATATATCCTAGATACAAGATCTTTATCAGATAAATGATTTGCAAATATTTTCTCCCATTCTGTGAATTGTTTTTTCACTTTCTTGAAACTGTCCTTGGAAGCACAAAAGTATTTCTTTTTCATGAAGTTTAATTTATCTCTTTTCCTTTGCTGCTCATGCTTTTAGTATCATATCTAAGAATCTTTTGCCAAAATCTGAGGTCATGAAAGTTTACTTCTACTTTTTGTTTTTTAAAGAGTTTTATAGTTTTAGCTATCACATTTACATTTTTGATCCAATTTGAGTTAATTGTTGAATGTTATGTGGAGATAGGTATTGTTGTTTCTGTTCTATACAAGAGGACATCAAGGCACAGAAAGTCAAGCAACTTGCCCAAGATCACACAATTGCTCAGTGGCAGAGTCAGGGCTCAAACCCAGGCAGCCTGGCCATGAAGTACATACTTTTAGCTACCATGTCACACTGCCCCTCACATAAAATAATAGCAGACATGGTCAGGCAGAGAGGAATTGACTTACTGATAAGGAAACGTAAACTTGGAAGGACTTCAAAAATGTTATATCCGTTACATGTTCATAAGTTTGGATCAGGCTTACTTGGAAAAACAGGTCTGAGAGGAAAAGAAATTACTAAGAGGACTCTTGAATTAAATAAATATTTTAGCTGCCAACAATCGTTCTCCAATTTGACTGAAAGAAATCTCTAGAGGTATATACAGAAATAACAGTACTGCAATGTGCAGATTTGCTAGCATCTGCAACAATGAAATTTTTTTGTTTTTGTTTGTTGGTTTGTTTTTTGTAGGTATGTTGAATTGACAGTATGGCTGCTCATATATTTTTATTTAAGTAGCGCTAAAAGTGTCTTCTATCCCTAAATATTTCCTTCATGGGTTAAATTCTTTAGCTTTAATTTATCTCAACTTCTTCTTCTTAAGAATTCACTTATGGTCGGTGATAGCTGATTTTGGAGCATGAGTATTTAAAGAAAACCAGGTCTTTATGATGAGACACAATTGGGAATTTGGGGATTTGGGCAGTAGAAAGGCAGTTGATACTTAGGGGCCAGGGGAGAGAGTATCAAAAGTATTAAGGCTGAATCATATGAAATTGCTAATATCAACTTTTTCTTGACCTACAAAAATGGCAGTTTCATGCAGCTTAACCTAAAGAAACCAAAAAACCAAACCTGTTGCTGTTGAGTCAATTCTGACTCATAGCGACTCCATAGGATAGAGTAGAACTACCCCATAGGGTTTCCAAGGAGCGCCTGGTGGATTCAAACTGCCGACCTTTTGGTGAGCAGCTGTAGTTCTTAACCACTACGTACGTCACCAGGGTTTCCAGCCTAAAGAAAGAATTTGATAATTTAAATATTTTAAAATTTTGCCTAGGATAGCCTAGATTCAACCTATATCTTTATTCTACCCAATCTCTTTTCTAACCTAACATTTTAATAAAAGTGAAAAAAAAAGACAAATATTTACTTTTAACTTTTTAATTTTACCAGTAAGTATATACCTCAGTGTATCCCCCCAATACATGCAAACTTTTTTTTTTCTTTTTATACTTGCAGTTTGGATCTGTAGTAGGATGTTTGGGAACAACCTCGTATTGATGGGGCACATTTTAGGAATCTGTTTCTTGTAAGAAAGGCCATAATTTACCTATTTTAAGATCTGATATTAAGTACTGCAACTTTCTCAACAAAAGATGAGAGAAAACCTTTGTTTATGTCTTAACCTTCTAAGGCTATTGTGAAAAGAAATGGAATGTGAATTGCCTTTGAGCTTTTGGGGAACTGTGTATTATGATGTTACCGCTTTATACAAATCTGGAAAGCATATGATGGAAGATTTATGTTTTATTTTAGAAAAAGCTCAAAGAACAATGTCTCTTAAGGTTTATTAGATATTTTATTTAAGTTAACATATAAGGTCAGGAATAATATGAATCTTCTTTTTATGGATTTGATGGTTAAAGAATTTAGCATGGTTGATTTTGCAATATGAGGTGTTTGAAGGCAAGCCAGCCTTGAAAAACTTGTGGGTTTCTAAACTGGAATGTGGTTAGCTTTTCTTAAATTATTTGGGATAATATACAGTGTTTTTAACAAAGTCAAGGTGTTGTTCGATTCTCTTTGTACCTTTCTTACAAATTGTTTTCTACTATAAGTTGGCTTACAACCAGAGTACTTTATGGTTTCAGATACTTTAAGTGTATCAAATATGGATTTGTTTCAGTTGTGAAGCTCTGCCTTTGATTTTCTCAGAATTCACATATATAACAAAATTTTAATTAAAATTAAATCATGAGGATACTTCTGCATATATTTGTAGAGGAATTTCTTTTACTTCCATTCAGACGTGCTAATGGGGCTCCAATCACTCGTAAGTATTCAGCAGTAGATAATGCAATAGAATTAGTTTCCCCAGCCCCTGGCATTACTCATATCTTCATTCTTACGGCAAACAAGAAGCGGCATTGTTTTTAAAAAATTTGTTGTCACTATTAATAATGTAAAATTTAAAATCAATTTTTATTCATAATTAGAGTGCTATAAACCTTACCGGAAATCATACTTCATCACTGAAACAAAGTTCAAGTTTACATGGATTTTAAACGTACCATAATCAGTATGTAGAAAACTAACTGCAATGATTTCCTAACTAAATAATAAGTTAATATTTATTGAAGTTTTATACTTAGCAGTATTCTAAGTCAATGTTAGTGTATTTAATCCTCCTTACAACTCTATTAATAATAGTACCTATTATTAATTTTTGTTGTTAGTTGTTAAGTTAGCTTTGACTCACGGCAACCCTATATAGAAAAGATTGAAACATTGCCTAGTCCTGTGCCATCTTCATGATTGTTGCTATGCTTGAGTCCATTGTCAGCCCCACTGTGTATTTTCAGTGCCTTCCAACCTAGAGGGCTCATCTTCTGGCACTATATCGGACAATATTCTGTGACCCACAGAGTTTTCGTTAACTAATTTTCAGAAGTAGATGACCAGGCCTTTCTACCTAGTCTTAGTCTGGAAACTCTACCGAAACCTGGCTACCATGGGAGACCCTGTTGGTATTTGAAATACTGGTGGCTTCTAGCATTACAGTAACACACAAACCACCACAGTATGACAAACTGACAGATGGGTCATGGACCTATTATTAATAATGCTTATTATTATCATCTTTATTTTACTTATGAGGAAACTGAAGTACACGGTGTTAAGTAAATTATTGAAGATCAAACAGCTAGTGAGCGGCAGAGCCAGTATCTGAACCCAGGCAGCCTGGAATCACAGCTTGTGCTCCTAATCACTGTGCTCTTTTTTGCTTTTTAAAAATAAACAACACTTTAAAAAAATCACATAAAATTGAAACTGCTTGGATGTTTTCATTTGACTGAGTTGTTTCTCGAATCAATGTCTTGTTTGAATGTCAACAAGTAGGTCTAGAGTCAGTGATGTCTGCAGATGGGTTGAATTGTTTTCGCCATGTTGGGATGTTAAGTTAGATGCAACTGATAATGTTAGCCATTTACAATAAATACTCAGCAATGTGGAAAGTGATAAGTCATCTTAAATAATAATGGTGGTCATTTCTTAAACCCTTGCCTTGTGCCAGGCACTCTGCTGTGCAAATCTGACACCTTGTCTCACCTCATTCCCACTATAGTCCTCCAACATAGGTAGTATACTATTTTTGACAGATGAGCAAATGGACTCAGAGACGCTGACCAGACTAGAGATAAGAAATGGTCACACTATACTTTGAACGGTGGGCTACCAGACTCCACCATCTTAAACACTAGGGCTGTGTTCTCAAATTGTGGTCAGATGTCCAGCTGGACCAAAATCACCATGGGTGTGACTAAAAATGCCTATTGAGTCAAAATTTCTGGGGAGCAAGGCCTGTGGAATCAGATCTATTAATGTGCATCCAGTGATTCTTATGGACACTGAAATTTGTGGGCTGTACTAAGCCAGAGCTTCTCAAACAGCAGGATCCCCTCGCGGCCTTGTGAGAACACGGATTGCTGGCTCACCCACAGAGTGTCAGATTCAGAAGGTTGTTCTTGTTAGGTGCCATTGAGTTCCTGTTGACTCACAGTGACCCTATATAAGAGAATAAAACCGCCCCATAGGGTTTTCTAGGCTGTAATCTTTATGGGAGCAGATCATCAGTTCTTTCTTCCTGTGGAGTTGCTGGGTGGGTTCGAACCGCCAACCTTTTGTCTAGCAGCAGAAAGTTTAACCTTTGTGTCACCAGGGCTCCTAGGTAGGTGGTGGGGCCTGAAAATTTGCATTTGTAACAAAGTTCCTGGTGATGCTGATGCTACTGGCCTTTGAGGTCACTAGACTAGGCGATAATACTATATTGTGATAGACATGCAGAAGGTATCATTGCTGGGGTTAAAATAATTTTTATAATATCTTTGCATTCCTCTGTCTTATTAATTTCACCATAAGTTGTCTATATAGGGAGATTATTTTAATCATTTCTATTTTATTTCAACTACAAGATTCTGAGTTTTCAGTGCTTTTTACTGACATATCCAACGATTATACACTTCAGCATTGTATTACGTCCTTTCTTTGAGTCCGAAAATGCTGTAATGTTTGTTACTGCATTGCTTGGGTTACAAAGCAAGACAAGGAGCCTGTGAGGTGTCTGATCATTGAAGAAGTCTCGAGATAGCACTTCTTAACTGAAAATAAATGTAATCTAAAATCATACGTGTCTTCGACCTGTCACCTTAGCCTCCATGGAACCGCCCTCGCCATCATGGGATGGTTGCTTGCACATACAGCCAGGTATAGTAAAACGCTTTGACTGGGATGTAGCAATTATTCCGAGTCGCTAAAGTCCTGCCTTGCCAGAGAAAGCCAGGTGATGCAATTCAGCCTGAAGGGCTTTTCAGCAGAGCATCTGTTTTTTGATACACTTTGCCTATTAATTTTTATCTCCAATGTGTTGGAACTGAGAAGAAAAAATTCTCCTCCTTGAGGCCTGTCTCACCTTATTTTTCATGTAGGTGTCACTGATGTTTCTACACAGCATATTCCCAGAAAACAAGATAGGTTCTTTATTCCTTAAATATTCTCTTTGCTTAACTGTGTATTTATGAACAGCAGATTAGATATGTATATGTGTGTATATGTATTAATTTTTTTTTGAGGGGGAGCCGTTATTCCTCCAAGGGAGATGTATATTTTTCCCCTCTTTTTTGGGGGGCGTGGGAGGAGTATTTCCACAAGAGAGACACATAAGCCTTTACTCCAACAAGTCTATCCTAAACTTTTTTCTTTAATGTTATAACTGTCTTCATTCCTGGGACGATATAATTGGGATGAGATGACCTATCTCTTTAATGTCACAGGACTCTGTCAGACCGAATAGCCTTGCCACAGTAAAGCCATCTCCATTCCTACTGAATATACAAAGATCTTCTCACAATGAAATGGTCGCTATAGAAACTACCGTATAGATACAGTTTCAAAAAGAATACGCTGCCAGGAACTGAGAGACAGGTAGGGTTTTCTAGAACTCTTTAAGTTTTAAATTAAACTTTGGTGATACTGAGGGATTTGTAAAGAATAGTTTTGAACCTGCCTAAGGGTAGAAGATATAAAACTTTCAGACACTTTCTATTCTGAATTACTTGTATTGCATAATTACCTCAGGGTTTTTAGAAGGGATTATGCTATGTTAGATCTTGTCAAAGATGGCAGTTTAGAAGCCACCGAGATGAGAAGGAGCCCTAACATTGCATTAAAGTTGAAAGACGTTTTGTTGTTGTTTGTTTGCTTTTTACATAGACAAAATCAGCCATTTAATCATTGCATTCTGGAGGGGCAAGTCGTCTTAATCTTCACATAGTTTATCGTGGATGGTGATATGTCTACTTGTTTTTTATGATTTTTAACCAGTTTCTACCTTCTTTCTAGTAATTTTTTTTTTCTTTGACAAAGCAATGGTGATAATAAAACTCAGAACCTGAGGTAATCAGTTATATACGTTTGTTTATTTAATGTCAGGGTTTTAGGCCGGTTCAATACAGGTTGAGGATGGTAAATAAAATAACATCTACTGTCTTTGTCTACCTAAACTAAATAATTGCTGTTTGAACAACTGAATGGCTTAAGTAAAGGAAAAAAAATGAAATGATGAAATGCAAACACTCAAACTGCCCACTCTCACAGCATGCCACATCACTCAACCTTGTCAAAAGTCAGTAGATATTATTTTCTTTTATGTTGTCAACACTGTATTGACAATAGATAAACAAAGGGATAGAACAGGTTACCTACCATTCAGGGTCTTATTATTACTTTTTAGTTTTTCCCTTTGCTTATTTAGAGTCCAAACAGAAGAGGATTCAATTTACACACTGTTGATGCCCAAAAGAATTTAGCTTCAAACAATTTCCCATGTCTCCTCCTAGAGTAAATAGTTGATTTATGTATTCGTTGGAACTAAATGGGCAAAGGAATTATTAATGATTAGTGAGTTATTATGGAGTCCTGCCGGAGGGGAGCAAGAAAGGGATCAAAGAACTTGATAGAGCTCTGGTCCCTGTGTTCTACTGGAACTTCGGATAAAGAGCTCTTGGCATTGTTGACTATCTATAGCCTTTTTTGGGCTATTCATGCATTTTATTACTAAAAGAAATTGGAAATAGCACAATTTGCAATAAATGGAATTTTAGCAGAGTAGAGCCTTAAGCACTGAATTCTAGAGTTAATTTTATTGGCATAAGTCACATTTCTCACTAGAACTCAGTTGTAAGAAGCACCATACCTGTAGATCAAATCTTACTTTGGACTCACTTGAGTGTGGTGTTGTTTCCTTGCTTATTACTAACTCTCAATTACAAACACCACAGCAGTAAAATCTAGCTTCGATAAATGCCTGCTAGAGAAACGGGATGGGAATAGTGTTTCTAATTTGAGGTACATGCTTCTTTGAACATTTATGGAATTTTAAATGCTTTGGTGGATATTGGAATAAGGACAGGTCAATACTGTAAGGAAATACGGAAGAAAATCTCTTGTTAGCGTTTGCAAAGCTGAGCTATCTGAGGAATAGGAATAGACTCTCGGGCTTGATTTGGTCAGATGGCTTCCTGATCGAAAACCCTTTTAAAATAAGTTGATATATCACCTAAGAATTTCAACTAGGTATAACTCACAATGTTCTATATGGCCCCATGAATGTGCAATGTTAAAACATCAAATTTGTGAATTGATTTAAATGATTCAATTGATGTAATAAAAATAAGGAGCAGTTTTTATTAATTCCTACTGATATCCACATACCAATGAATCAAAACCAAACAGACAAACACATTGTGTGATTTAACCATTTTCCAGGAAAAAAAAAAATTGAGTTCAATGATCATCCAATAAATGAGTAGAAGAAGGGAGAAAGTACTAGGCAATGACACTTGTAGCACATGGGCTGGGTATAATAATTCTTAGAGTATGAAAGGGCATTCAGAAAATCTCGTACCATAATATCCTGGTAGATATGCCAGCATCCCAATTTATAAGTACTCAAACTCAAGTTGCAAGTAATTTTTAGTATAGTAATTGCCTAGTAGGGGGCATTTATGGTTCAGTGGTAGAATTGTTGCCTTCCGTGCAGGAGACTCATGTTTGATTCCTGGCTAATGCGCCTCATGCACAGCTAACACCTGTATGCCAGTGGAAACTTGCACGTTGTTATACTGCTGAACAAGTTTCAGTGGAGTTTCCAGACTAAGACAGACTAGGAAGAAAGGCCTAGAGATCTACTTCTGAAAATCAGCCAGTGAAAACTCTATGGATCACAATGGTTGTGTTGTTGTGCATGGGGTGGCCATGAGTCAGGAGCTGACTTGAGGGCAGCTAGCAACAACAATAATTACCTAGTACTGACTGATGCCTACTTGTCCCTTCCTTTCTTCAGGAAACCCCAGGACATTTAGTAGAGTCTGACAGTGTCTCATAGTTTTGAAAAACAAGAAGACAAATGACTATATAAATGAATAAATAAATATATACCTATATTGGCTGTCTTGGTCCCTACTCGAATCACGTGCTCTGGGTTGATGGCACAATGGTCCTCATGAGCATGCCTAACTCAAGTGCACTAGTAGGCATCTCCTGAAGCCACCCCTGCCTCTGACATGGGTCTTCACATGCACTCTTGCTTTCTCCTGATTTCGGTAGCGTGTCTTTTCTTCAATTTTCTAAAGGCATGCAGCATTTCTCAGATACCTTGGGTATTATGAAGAGGTGTAACTGTGCCTTCCTATAGGAAACAACAGATCTTTTAGCAAATTATGCTGCCAATATTCCAGAAAAATTTGGACCATGGGCTACTCCAACATAACTTACTAGTGTCAGCTGTTGCTGCCGCTGCTCATTCTTGTTCACAGGTAAAAAATCGTGGAATCTCTCCCTTTTTTTTTATTTTTACTGTGTCGTTTGTTCTGTGTCTAACTGGCAGAGCAGACACACATTCTGAACTTTTTCTTAGTCAAATGACCCATGATTACAATTATCTTCGAAAGAAAGTGGAGCAAACATGATTCTAATTTTAAGAGTTAAGTTAGCAAATTAATTCCATTAATCTTAAGTTTGTTGTTGTTGTTGTTAGCTGCCGTGGAGTTGGCCCCCGACTCATGGCAACCCCCTTCACAATGGGATCAGACCATCACCATCATAGGGTTTTCATTGGCTGATTTTCAGAAATAGTTCTCCAGGCCTTTCTTCCTAGTCTGTCATAGTGTAGAAGCTGCCTGAAATCTGTTCATCATTGTAGCAATGCTCAAGCCTCCACTGACAGATGGGTAGTGGCTGAGCATGCAGTGAATTGGTCAGAAATTGAATCCAGGTCTCCAGTGTAGAAGGTGAGAATTCTACCGCTGAACCACCACTGCCCCCTTGATCTTAAGTTTAGTGCCAAAGAAACACTTAAATCTGAGTTAAGAAAGCAAATTAAGGCAATTCTTCTTAGGTTTAGAGCCTAGGAGCCACTAATAGTGCATTATGTAAATCAAACATGCATAAAAAAGCAAGGGATCTGTCTCAACCACAACAGATTGCAAATGTCCCCACGAAAGAACTCAAAAGTGATGAAAAAAGTAAAGAAAAATGTTTTTCTTTTCTCAACATGCTATTAATTAAATTATTATAGAGAGTAATGCCTTTTGAGCCTCCCATCTTGTTTTTGTTTTCTCTTCAAACAAATGCTGGCTTTATTGTCTTAAGGTGTCTGGAAATTGTTTTCTTTGGAATTTGATTTTTATCTCTATAATATCTATACAGGAAGAAACATTCAAGGGACATATATGTCTGGTTACTAAAAACCATTTGGGGACGAGGAGCAATCGATTGTATTTAATTAGTCTGGTATTGTAATTGGAAGAATGATTCTAGGTGACTTATCCCTTGAGCTTCTACTCTTCTGTCTGCAAAACGAAATGACAACATTTGACATAAACAAACTTGCCTCATAGATGTGACCAAAAGCAATAGAAACCTAAGCACACACAGTGAGAATTCTTTACATACTGTTGACTTAGTGATGTACAAAAGTACTTCACGTGCAAAATGCTTCAGCTGTCTAGAACAGGACTGTCCAAAAGGAATATAATGCATGCCACATGCAAATACTCTAGTAGCCACATTTAGAAAAGTAAAAAGAAACATGTTGAAATTAATTTTAGTTAAGTATTTTATTTAATCTGCTCTATCTAAAATATTTTCATTTCAGCATGTAATCAATATACATTTTTTAAATTTTTTAAATTGTACTTCAGGTGAAGGCTTACAGAACAAATAGTTTCTCATGAAACAGAAGTACACATGTTCTTTTATGACATTGGTTAACAACCCCACAACATATCAACCCTCTAACTTCTCAACCTCTTTTGTTTTTGGTGAAAATACACATAGCCAAAGATACACCATTTCAAAAATTTCTACATGCACAGTTCAGTGACATTGAGTATGCTCTTTGAATTGTGCTGTTATTCTCACTTAAGATGAAGGTTTACAGAACAAAATAGTTTCTCATTTAACAGTTACTACAAATGTTGCCCTATGACAATGGTTAACAATCTCACAACACATCAACAATATCCTTACTCAACCTTGGGTTCCCTATCACCAGCTTCCTTGTCCCCTTCTGCTTTCTGGCCCTTGTCACTGGACTCCTGTACCTTGTCAGTCTCATTTGGTTTTACAGGGCTGTCCACTCCCAGGCTGAACAGTGAACCTTGGCGATAACTTCACCACTGAGCTAAAAGGGTGTCTGGGGGCCATACTCTTGGGGTTTCTCCAGTCTCCTTTAGGCCAGTAAATCTGGTCTTTTTTTTGTGGGTTAGAATTATAATCTACATCCTTCTCCAGCTCTGTCCAGAAGCCTCTGTTGTGATCCTGGTCAGAGCAGTCAGTGGTGGTAGCCAGGCACCATCTAGCTGTGCTGGACTCAGTCCGGTGGAGGCCTTGGTAGCTGTGGACAATTAGTCCTTTGGACTAATCTTTTCCTTGTATCCTGTTCTCTTCATTCTCCCTTGCTCCTGAAGGGATGAGACTAGTGGAGTATCTTAGATGCATGCTCATAGGCTTTTAGGCCCCAGACACTACTCACCAAGGTAGAATGTAGAGCATTATCTTTATAAGCTGTGTCATGCCATCAATATACATTTTTTAATGGGACAATTTACCTTTTTCTTTCATACTCAGTCTTTGAATTTTGGCATTTGTTTTACTTTACACTTCCAGCATGTCTCTATTCAGAGTGGCCACATTGCAAGCTCCTGGCTATCATGTTGGGCAGGACAACCTGAGAAGGTAGATGCGTGCTTCCTATAGGTTTAGAAACAGTCACACTCCAGCCTGCCCACAGTGACTCTGCAAATACACAAAGGATTTGGCCACCCAACTGATGGGTTTATAGCAGAGGTTTTCGACTGGGGTGATTATGCCCTTCAGGGGACATTCGGCAATGACGGGAGCTATCTTGGTTATTACAACAGGAAGGAGATGCTACAGTCATTTAGAGTCCAGGGATGCTGCTAAATATCCTAAATGCACAGGACAGCCCCCGCAACAAACAATTATCCAGTCCAAAAGGTCAATAGTGTTCAAATTGAGAAACCCTGGTTTATTAGGCAGAATTGGCTGTTGGAGAGTAAATTCCATGAGGCAGGAGTTTCGAGGGAGATGTTTTTTCTCTTCTTCATTGGAAATAATTGAAAATATGATGAGTGTCTACATTCTGTAATGGTTTAGTTGCAGCCCTCTGAAATCTAGAGACTAGAAAAGATCTCTTGAAGTCTTTTCCACCTCCTAAATATTTGAGATACTTGGTAAACATTATAATTTTTTTTTTATAATGAGAATATAGTTACTCAAATGGAACATGTAAAATCAGAGGTTAGAGAATGTGTCAGAGAAGTCCTTAAGAAGCTTTAAATTGCAGTACAGCCCCCAAAGTTGGAGAACCAGGTAGTCTACTTTCTGCCTTCTGGTCAGGCTTGTGGATTCTGTGGGTTGCCGGCCTTGAGGCATAGGAGTAGCTTAGAGGAAGCTGCAAGTTCATTAGTTAAAAGTTAAGTTAGCTGCTGTAGATTCAACTCCGACTCATGGAGAACTTATGTACAACAGAACAAAACGCTGTGTCATCCTCCGTCTCCAGCATATTTGAGCTCATTGTTGCGGCGACCATGCCAATCCATCTCACCGAGGGTCTCGTTTGCCCTTGCTGGCCCTCTCCTTAGCCAAACATGATGTCCTCCTCTAGCAATCGATCCCTCCTGATGACATGTCTAAAGCAAGCTAGTCAGACAATGTTCTGTTGTGATCCGTAGGGTTTTCATTGGCTAATTTTCAGCAGGAAATCACCAGGCCTTTCTTCTAGTCTGCCTTAGTCTGGAAGCTCCTCTGAAACCTGTCCACCATGGGTGACCCAGCTGGTATTTGAAATATTGGTGGCATAGCTTCCAGCATCACAGCAACATGCAAGCCACCACAGTATGACAAACTGACAGATGGTGGACCAATTTCATAGTTTTGATTTTTTAGGTTAATAGAAATTTAGTCAACAAAATTTAACCATCGTGTTTCTGTTTTCATTCTTCTGATTCAAGTGTCCTTTTTAAAGGGTTTTGGGAGAAGCAAAGACCTAGTATTGATGCTGGGCTCAGAATGAGTCCTAGGGTAGCAGCAAGTTCTCTTGGCCGTGCAGGGGGAGTTTTCTGGGATACCTTTGGGTAAGCTTCACGTGCCTTTGTGATGCTAAATTATGTAACTCACATGATGTTAGTCTCTGTACTCATCATTTCAAGCAAAAAAAAAAGAGATTATTTCCACCAAAAACTTGCGGGAGGAAATGTCATTATAAGTAGATTAATGAAAATAAAATCAGTAAAAATAATTTTCTTAGTGCTAAAGATAATCTATCAGTTTTCTTTTGCTTTGTAACAAATTACTAAAAACTTAGTGGCTTAAAGCAACAAAAATTATCTACATCGTTGTTTCTGTGGGTCAGGAATACGGGGCATGGGTTAGCAGGGTCCTCTGCTCACAAGCTCAACAGATTGAAATCCAGGTGTTGGCCAGGGATACAATCTCGTTTTGTAGTTTGGGGTTCTCTTCCTTGCTCACTGGTTATTGGCAGAATCCAGTTTCTGTTGTTGTAGGACTGACGCTTTCAGCTCCTAGTGGCTGCCCATTGTCCCCTGCCACATGGTTCTCTCCACAATAGGGCAGCTAGCTTCTTCAAGTCAGCAAGGGAGTGTCTGCTGCTGAATCAAATTGCTCTAATTTCTCCTATCTCTGATCTCTAGACTCTACTTTAAAGGGCTCACTTGATTAGGTCAGGCCCACCCAGGATAATCTCCTTTTTTGATTTACCTGAAGTCAACTGAGAGCCTTGGTGAATATGTAAAAATATGAATGTAGAATCTTAGATAAGACAGACTAGGAAAACAAGAATTTTACATGCCTATATATTAAAATGGAGCCCTGGTGGCATAGTGGCTAAGAGCTCGGCACATTTTACTTCCTAAGTGAACCGACCTGTTGCCATCAAGTTGATTCCGACTCATAGTTTTCTTAAGAGAAAACCCATTGTGGCTGAGTCTATTCCAACTCATAGCAACCCTATAGCACAGAGTAGAACTGCCCCATAGTGTTTCCGAGGAGTGGCTGGTGGATTTATACTGCCGACGTTTTGGTTAGCAGCCACAGCTCTTGACCACTGTGCCATTAGGGCTCCAAGAGAGAGTATATAATCCAGAAATTTTCTGAAGGCTTGTAAGTAAATGTTTTTGGTTTGCCTTCATGCTTGACTGATAGCTTGGTTAGGTTATAGAATTCTAGTTTGTGGATTATGTCGTTTAAGGTCCAGTGCTGCTAATGTGATGTCTGATCTATCTATTGATTTTTGTTTGTAGATGGCTTGATCTTCTCATTACCATTTTTAGAATCTTCTCATTATCATTGAAATTTCTCAAGACATCTGGGTGTGGATTTTTTTTTCTTTCATTAATTCATCCTACTAGAATTTAGTGAGTATTTTCAATTGGAAGATTGGTCTCTCCCTTTAGCTTTGGATATGTTTCTTTTATTTTTTTTTTAATAAATTTCTATTTTCTCTATTTTTCTGTATTCTATTTGGAACTCCAATTAACCTGATATGTGCTTTCTGGGAATGACCCATTTATATTTCTTATCCACCTCTGCCCTTAAGTTTTCTTTTTTCCCATGTGGGCAGATTTAATTTTCCAAAGATGGCTGCACCAAATCCCATCTCGCATGCATTTCTTCTTCTTTTTTTAAAATAATACTTCATTGTATTTTTGATGAAAGTATACACAGCAAAATAAGTTCCCACTTAACAATTTCTACGCATATTATTCAGGGTGACATTGGTTACCTCCTTCGCATTTGTGTCAACATTCTCATTATTTCTGGTCTAGTTGTTTTGTTTCTGATAACCTAGTCTCCTTGCCCCCATAGTATCTCATCTTTGCTTTAGAGTAATTGCTGACCATTGGACTCATATAGATAAATTTTCACAGGAGTGCAGTACTCTTGGGTGATGTTCTTTGTTTTTATGAATAAACTTGCTATTTAGCTAAAAGGTGACTTCAGGGGGTAGTTTCAGTTGAAGTTTTAGAATATCGCATAGCAACAGTCTCGGGGATTCCTCCAGCTCAACTGGTCCAGTAAGTCTGGATTTTTTAAGAATTTGAGGTTCTGTTCCACATTTTCTTCCCTTTCTATCATCATCCATCTATTCTGGCCCTGATCAGAACATTCAGTAGGGGTAGCTGGGCATCATCGAGTTCTTCTGGTCTCAGGGTAGATAAGGTTGTGTTTCATGTAGACAATTAGTCCTATAGATTAGTTTCTTTTCTGAATCTTGAGTTTCCTTTTCTCTTTGGCTCCAAGTGAGTAGAGTTGTATCTTAGTTGTTCAAGCTTTTAAGACCCTAGATTCTACTCACCAAACTAGGAAGTAGAACATAAACTTTATGAACTATATTATGGCAATTGACCGAGTTGTTCCATGAGACTATGGCTCTAAGCCTTCAAACCAAGGAAACCAATCTTAAGGTTATTGGTTATGTCTAAGACGTGTGAATAACTGTGCCTCCTTATTTGTTTTATGTGTGTGCATGTATGTGTGTATATGTTTACATACATATATACACACACGTATACATACATATATATACATGTACATACATATACACATACACGCATCCACACATACACACATATGTATACACACAAATATCCTTTTTGGTGGTGGTTGTTGTTGCAAAATTATAGACACCATAACATTTACCAAAATGTCCCTTCTCTTGTGTACAACTTAGTGGCATCGTTTACCTTGGTCAAGCTGTGCACATTTCACCCACATTTGGTGTTACCTTCCACATCACCAAAAATAGAAATTGTCTACTACCTAAAGAATGATTCCTCCCCTCTCCCCTGCCACTCCTGGTAACCACCAATGAACATTGGTCTCTGTATATATATTTACTTGTGTATTTTTATAAAAGTGAGATCATACCATATTTGTGGTTTTGTGATAGACTTATTTTGCTCAGCATAATGTCCTTCAGATTCACCCATGTTGCAAGATGTTTTGAGAATTCATCATTCTTTGTGGCTGTGTAGTATTTGATTGTATGTGTGTACCATATTTTGTTTATTCATTCATCCACTGATGGGCACTTAGGTTGTTTCCATCTTTTTGCTGTTGCAAATAGTACTGTAATGAACATAGAGTACATATGTTTGTTCATATCTCTTCTATTAGATTGCTAGGGTATATACCTATGAGTAGGATTACTGAATCATAAGGTAGCTCCATTTCTAATTTCCTCCTTAAGGCTTTAACATTATATTTAGAAGGATTTGTTTGACTTTATATTTTATTTCATCTATTGGATTTTTGATGGGGCAAATAGTTTTAGTTTTTAAGAACTCTTCCACATTCTCCCTTTGTTCCTTCTTAATAATACCTTCTTGAATTTCTTTACCCAGGTTTTCCCCTGAGGCAAACATACACACACAGACATATGTATATGTATATATAATCCGTCTTGGGAGAAGTACAACCAGAATGCTCCTTAGAAGCAAGGATGGCAAGACTACATCTCACATACTTTGGACATGTTATTGGGAGGGATCAGTCCCTGGAAAAGGACATCATGCTTGGTAAAGCAGAGGGTCAGCAAAAAAGAGGAAGACCCTCAGCAAGATGGATTGATACAGTGGCTGCAACAATGGGCTTAAGCATAGCAACAATTGTGAGGATGACGCAGGACTGGACAGTGTTTTGTTCTGTTGTACATAGGGTTGCTAAGAGTAGGAACTGACTCCACAGCACCTAACAACAACATCAACATACATACATTTATGAAAAAAATTTTTTTTCTTTATGTGCAGGTGTAATACTGAAGGCTATAGTGTTTGATTTTTATTGGTAAGTACTTCAAATCTCCTTCGTTTTCAGCAAGCAAGGTTGTGTCATCTACATACTACATGTTGTTGATGAATCTTCCTCCAATCCTGATGCTGTGTTCTTCATAGAGAAGAATGGATTATTTGTTCAGTATACAGATTGAATAAGTAAGGTGAAAGAATACAACCCTGCAAAACACTTTCTCCAATTTTAAACCATTCGGTATTCCCTTGTTCTGTTTAAATGGTTGCCTCTTGATCCATGTACAGGTTCTGCATGAGTACAATTAAATGTTCTGGAATTCCCAATCTTCTTAACGTTATCCATAATTTGTTATGATCCACACAGTCGCATGCCTATTGTTGCAGCCTCCATGTCACTCTATCTAATGGAGGGTTTCCCTCATTTTCACTGACCCTCCATTTTACCAGACTGATGCCCTTTTGTAGTGACTGGTCTTACCTGATGATGTGTCTAAAGTAAGTAAGATGAATTTTTTCCATCTTCACTTTTAAGAAGTATTCTGGTTGTATTTCTTCTAAGATTGATTTGTTTGTTCTTCTGGCAGTCCATGATATATTCAATATTCTTTACCAACACCACAATTTGAATGCGCAGTTATTCTTCTTTTTCATTGTTCAGATTTCCCATGCGTATAAGGCAATTGAGAAGAGCATGAACTTGAGTTAGGTGCACCTTAGTCATCAAAATATCTTTGCTTGTTAAGTGAGATAGATAGGTATATACATGTAGCATATGTACATGTATGTAGATAAATAGAGACAGATAGATAAAGAGATGATAGATATTTACCTCAATGAATCGGCCCGTGGGATTGTGGGGACAGGCAAGTCCAAAATCCCTAGGTCAGGCAGTAGGCTGGAGACCCCTGCAGGCTTACGTCCCAGTATCCGTAGGTCAGGTGATGGAAAGGGTGCAGAGTGAAGAGAGGAAACTTAAGGAAACTCCCTTTTTAACTGATTGATTGTGTTACATTACATTAGCTTACATTATGGACCAGCAGTTGGACTCGTATTTGGACAAACCAGTGGGAATCATAGCCTAGCCAAGCGGACAGACACAATTAACCATCACACCATGTAAGTGGGATCATGCAGTATTTATCCATTTAGGGCTGACTTATTTCACTCAGCATAATGTTTTCAAGGTTTTTCCATGTAGTGTTTATCAAGACTTTGTTTTTCTTTATGACTGAGTAACAGTCTATTGTATAGATATACCACATTTTGTTTATCTGTTCATCTGTCAATGAACATTTAGGTTGTTTCTACCTTTTGACTATTGTGAATAGTGCTGCAATAAAATTGGTGTACCAGTATCTGTTTGCATCATTGCTTGCAAATCTTTTGGGTATATACCGAGCAGTGGAGTTATTGGATCACATGATAATTTTGTATTTAATTTTTGAGGAACCGTTTGTTTGTCACAGAAGCTGCACCATTTTACATTCCCACCGTGGATGAGGGTTCCAGAATCTCCGCATCTTCCTCGTCTTGTTTCTTGTTTGTTTGGGCAGTAGGTTCCTTTTGCCTTCATTATGCCCTGTTTTATTTCTCTTGCCTCATTTTGCTTTCTAAGTAGTAGCTCTCATTGTGCAGCTTAACATCATTCTCATCAAGGCATTGGTTGGCGTTGGAGTGAAAACACGCAAAATGTCTTTGAAAAAATTTTTTCATTTATATCTACATTGGTATGTAGTAATGCCCAAGTTCTGATGAAAGAGCTTGATATTGTTTCAGAATCCATCAGCTCATCTTAAATCCATGTGATGTTGCCTAACTTGCGATGTGATATATAACTTGTCATTATTACAGAGAAGCGAAGGGAAGCACAAATTGTGATTGTGAGTTATAGAATTGTAGACTTTTTTTTTACGAGCGCAAAGATACAATGCACCTAACTTACGTATTCAAGTCCTATAGATTTTTCTCTTATTTTAGAAAAAGATGCTGAAAGTGGCCAAATATGGGAACAGAGAATAAAGATTTTTTGTTGTTGTTGTTGGTTACCTAGTCTCTTTGTTGCAGTATATATAATATTCTATATATTTATTGTTTGACTTAAGTTTTCATAGGAACATGCGACCCGATCCAGAGTGTTCCTACTGCAGAGCCAGCACATTTACAATGCCCACTTAACATTGCTGTGCATCAATTTTGGATTTTATGTTCATAAAATATAAAGAACACAAAATTTACCTCACTAGGACATTTCCAAGATTTCTAAACTTTTGTAGCATTTGGTATTAGTTGAAACATTAATATAAATACCAACTCGAATAGTTAATGATGCAAGGTTGCTTCATTTTAAGTAAAGTTATTGGTTTTTTTTTTTGAACAAAGAAATGACAGAAGGATCACTGGCTTAAATAAAGACTGGAATGCCCTTGACAGAATAAAATGATTGTCCTACGAACTATTTTGCTTTGTAATAGGATTGTGTGGTAAGTGTATGCGTTTGTGTACATGAACGTATGTTATTTTAAAGTTTTGGCCAGAAAGGCAAGATATACCAGTTAGACTGGTTCCCAAGAATAATTATGCCATAGTTTTGGTATTTATGCAACATATAACTTTACTAAAATTGTCTCTAGTAGTTACTTGGAATAATAGGATTGTGGGTTGAATAGATTTCTTTCATTGCAGTTTCTATTAGGTAGATAAAACTTCTTCTTTTCCTACTGTTTTTTTTTAACCTTTTTCAGGTATATTTGAAGTACAATAAAATTACACATATTTACAATGTAGTGTTCGAATATTTTTGACATATGCACATACCTGTAAAATCATCATCACACTTAAGATAGCAACCATTTCTATCACCCCCACATTTCCTTATGCCCCTTTGCAATTAACCTTTCCTTCCTCACCAACTCGAGGAAACATTGATCTACTTCCTGTCACTATAAATACGTTGGGATGTTCTAGAATTTTATATAAATAGACTCATACAACATATATTCTTTTTGACTGGTTTCTTTTATTGTAAGATTCATCCATGCCATTGCCTATGTTAATAGTTCATTCGTTTTTATTGCTAAGTAGTATTCCACTCATGAGTATATCATAAATTTGAGTTGTTTTCAATTTTTAGTGATTTTTTATTAAACCTGTTATAAACATTCATGAAAAGTCTTTGTGTGGACACTTTGTTTCTCTTGGGTCTATGACTGAAATGACTGGATTGGATGATAGGTATATGTTTAATTTTTTAAGAAACAGCTGAACAGTTTTCCAAAGCGATTTGTACCATTTTAAATTCCCACCAGCAGTGGATGAGAGTTTCAGTGTCTCTACGTTCTTGCCAACACTTGATATGGTCAATCATTTTAATTTCAGCCAATCTAGTTCATGTGCAGTGGTATTTCATTGTGGTTTCAATTTGCATTTCCTAGATGACCATTGATGTTGAGTATCTTTTCCGTATCCTTATGGGCCATTTGTGAAGTCTTTCTTCAAATATTTTGCCCATTTTAAAAATTGAGTTGTTTGTCTTTTTCCTGGGTTGTAAGAATTCTTTATGTATTCTAGATACAAGTCCTTTGTCTGCTTTATGTGATGCCAGTATTTTTTTGCAGTCTGTGCATTGATTTTTGTTTTTCTTAATGATGTTTCCCAAGAGCTAAAGATTTAAATTTTGATGAAGTCCAGTTTATCATTTTTATCTTTCTTGTTTCATGTTTTATTTTGCTCTGTCTCTCTTTGCTTACCCTAAAGTCACAAAGATTTTTCTTTTGTGTTTTCTTCCAAGAATTTTTATAGTTACAGGTTTTATATTTATAGGTCTATGATCTATTTCAAGTTAACTATGGTGTGAGGTAAGAATCACTGTCCATTCGCCCCGCCCTCTGTGCAGATTTCCCGCTGACTCAACACCATGGTTGAAAACTTTCATTTCCCCATTGAATTGCTTTGGCACATTGTTGAAAATCAGTTGATCACAAAAATTCACCACTTTTTTGTTCCCTGAGCAAAGATTTACTCTGTGGTCGGGAAAGCTTGCCCTTATAACTACAAATAATTGAATGAAAAAATTTTCCTTAGTATTCAACATCTTTCAAAAAATGCTGCCATTCAAAGCATGCCTTTGTGTCATCAGGACACAGTTTGGGGTGATTACCTCATCAGTGGCAGAAGATAGGACAGGGAAGTCAGTCAACCACGAGATAGTCGCTATCCATAATGCATATCGATGCAATTCTTTCACATTTGATAGGGAATAGAATCTGTTCTTGAAGACCTTCTACACTGGAAGGAAGTTTTGTGACACTTCTCAGTAACTTTTTATAATTAACAGAAAAGGCAATTCCTTTCAGGCACTGGGAAAAGCTCATACTTCCTGTAAGTTCATCATTCTCAATGAGCGGAGGGGTGATTTTTGCTCCTCACCCCTGGGTGGGGGGAACATTTAGCAATGTTTTTAGACATTTTTGCTTGTCTCGATTGCAGATGGGAGGGATGTTATTGGCATCTAGTGGGTGAAGGCCAGGGATACTGCAGAACATCCTGCAATACATACAAATGTCCCCACATCAAAGAATTATTTGGTCCAAACTGTCAATAGTACTGCTGTTGAGAAATGTAGCTTAAGTATCTGATGTAATTGCATAAAAATCCAGCCTAGAAAGTATTCCCATCCCTCCACTGTCTCTAACCTGTAAATAGTTAGGAATGGATAGCTTTATGATTTTTAACTAAATAGCAGTTATACATGTAAAAATCTTTGCAATTTTTTAAACTAACCCTTGGGGGTCATATTTTTAGCTTATCAGCTTGCCCGTAGTGTAAAGAAGACTGAACTTGGAGTTAAAAAACAAGAATGCCACTTATGCCTCCATTAATTCCAAGGTGCACTTGACTTAAAATGAGAAAGTCTAGATTTCCATCTAGACTCTCTGTCACTTATGACTTGTGTGTACTTGGGAAAACTTCTTCAATTTGCTGAGCTTCAAATTTCTCATCTGTAAAAATGGGAATAATTTTGTGGGCTGTTGTGAAGATTGAATGAAATAGAGCTCAGCACATAGTACTTATTTTTCTAATAATAATATTTATTATTAATACTTAAATATATTCCTGTGTGAAACATGTTTACCCACAAACTGCATTCTTATAAACTTCTAAGGGTCTTCCTGCAATTCTGAAGGATACCACTTTGAACTGATACATTTTCAGCACTCAAAACATGCTTCTTACGTAAGGTATACATCTGCTATAACTTGGAGTTCTTTTTATTTACGTATTATCAAGATCACAAATATAAGTTAGCAGTGAAATAATTCTCAGAAATAGACTAAACAATATTTTGCAATGTTGGGCCACTCCGTAGATTCTTTTAAATAATTTGTTTTATCCTGGAAAATGTAAGTGCACTTGGGAGCAGTCAGTTCATCCCTTGGACACAGAGTGAAAATTCTGACTCTGGGCTTGGGGTTGGCAATGCTCCTTGGGCTCCATCTTGTCTTCTGACTCCATTCATACCTACCCTCCCATAGTCAGTGAATTCAAGTGACTATGGTAACTCAAACTAATTGATTAAACTGGCAACTCTCAAATAATATTTTAAAAGTATATTCATTGCATAGGATCATAAGAACTAGAGAAAGTGAGCTACCAGCATGATCTACTGCAATTATTGCATTTTTATATAAATGCAAAATGTATCACTAATGAACATTTAATTGTTATTTTTTGTAGGGTGCTAATATCAAGGGATACAGAAAAACCTGCTGTAGTGTAGTGAATTATTTAATATGGCCCTTCTAGCCATGATCTTGTGACTCCCACAAAATGACTGGGTGAGACTATGCAAATAAGGTGCTTATGGCCTACCAACAGGGATTGGACTGCATGATAATAATGCAAATAAGGTGTATGGGACCCTAATGAGGGGATTAGTCAGTTTTGCCATCCTTCTAGTCTTAAAGGGAGCCAATTCTCAAAGTGAAGATAGGGGACTTCACTACCACCAAGAAGAGCTGGAAGTAGAGTGTGTCTTTTGGACCCGGGGTCCCTCCACCGAGAACTTTCTAGACCCAGGAGACAGAGAGCTATAACACCAGAGATGGCACAAGATAGCAAGAAGTAGTGACAGAGAAATGGCAGCAGCTGAACAAGGAGGCTGGCGTGAGATGGCATGGTGGGCTTCCCAGCGCATGGAGTGAGGTGGCTACAGTGAGCATGCTGACCCACGGAGCGACAAAACTGAGCACCTTCAGGCAGGAGGCTTACTGGCAGAGTGGGGTGCCTCCAGGCACTTGTTCATGGAGCTAAAAAGCTGGAACACTTAACTTGAGCAGGGCAGAGGCCTGGCTGAGGGGCCAATGGCTGAGAAAGAAGAAGTTGTCCTGATAGAAAAACTGTATCCTGAGTTGCTCCTGATCCTGAATTATAACCTGTTACTTCCCTAATAAACCCCTTAACTGTGAGTACGTTCTATGAGTTTTGTGTGGCCATTGCAATGAATTATCAAACCCAGCAGAGAAGTAGACAGTGCCATGGGAGGGACCGCTGGTGTCAGAATTGGTAAAAAGATTGAAGGGCCGAGGTATGTTTGACCTCCACCTCATAGGAATTGGCCTTGTGCTGATGGTCTTGATTCTCTTTTCTCCTCCTGAAGTTAAATGAGGTCTGATACCACCACACCACTTTTGATCCTGCTGTCTCACTTAGCAAGATAGTAGGGGTGACACCTCACATAGTGGTCTAAGGATTACTCTCAAATGCAGTAGTTTGCTGTGGATGCAGAGACTGGAGATTTGGTAGATTACAGAGATCATTCCAGTCCTGATAGGTCTCCAGCCACTCCTCACCTTGTGTGCTTCTCTTCAGAGTAAGGCCACTTCCCACAATGGTTCCTATTTGTCCGTACTGCAGATATGAGCACTGGGCAGAGAAGAAGGTTAGAATCCTCCGATAGGCATAAGGGACAGTGTTCTGCACATCCCAAGCCCATGGGTTTTTTTCCACGAACTTTATACCTTCATTTCAGGTTGCCTCTGGGTTGTCTTGTACTTTTTCTCTACCTTAGTCCACCAGCCTCCTTCTCAGTAGGACACAGCAGAGCTTAAATAAAAATTTTTGTTTATTATAGTTTACTTAAATGACCTCACAGGATAAAGTAGTGTGTTTATTGTCATTGCATAGGTATTTCTTTTATTTAAATTAAACAAACAATTCATCTGCCAGCCTCAATGTGGGTGAACTAGAAACCAATTACCAGCCTTTCACACTGGAGCACGATTCCAGTGTAGTCAGTAAGCTGAGTGTGAGTGTGTTTATGTGTGAATGCGTGTGTAAAGACAAGGTAGACTATAAGAGGCAGTGCCGATAGTAGAAAGGGTACTGGATTTGAAATCAGGAGATATAGGTGTGTGCTAAGACTTGGTCTTGCTGTTACTTAACTGTGTAAACTTGAAATTGTTTTCCACATTAGCTTCCTTGCCAACAATTGAAACATTCAACTCATATTTACTGACTACTACATGCTAAACATATAATGAGGTAAAAGTAATAATATTTTTCTCACTGACATCATTGATTGTTAAAACAAGGAAGGAGATGTATGTGAAGCAAGCTTTGTGTTCTCCGTGAAGTTTTCCAAATGATGTAATCATACAGCAAGTAAAATAGTGCTACATATTACGTGGAACAGAATCCAAATGCACAAATACAAATGGAGATACATATCACGTGTTACAGGGATTTGAAGGAGCTAATCAGGTAAGCTTTCTGGAGGGATAGAAGCTGATCTGGGTCTTGAAGAATGGCTAGTTATGGATAAGCAGAAACTTTGATAGAAAGAATAACACAAAAAGAAATTGGTCCCTCTGATTCTCTTTGGCAAGCAGGATTCATATTCTCTGGAAACCAAATTGTTTATTGATTCTCTGGGGACTGCTTCTTGCTTTAACACTTGCAGCGATTTTATTATGGTTTGAGTTTTTCATTTTGTTTCATAGGTTGACTGCTTATGTTCTCTTCAGTAATATCATGGTCTTTGTAGTGAATGCTTCATTTGGTCATGAAGTAGAGGCTGGTGCCCCCTGAACACTTCCTGGCTTTGCTGTCAGCCTTTGATTGTTTCTGAAACCATTCCCTGGGCCTGTAATACATCCATGCCACTTGTCTACAGAAAGTTTAAATGTAGGGAAGTTGATCTAAACATTTTTGTGAACAACTGAGCAGTAAGTACAGTTTCAAAGCTGCAGCAGCTGTTTGTGTCTTTGCCTTGCAATCTGGTGCCTTAACTGGAATCCTTTATGTCAGAACATAATCTACTTAAAAAGTTTCCATTTATGTCACAAATAATAAACTTGATGGCTCTTTACAGCATCCATACAGTTCCTTGAAGCTGCCTTTTCAGACAATAGAGCCTTATTTACCCAATGGAGGAATCATAGAAGTAATCCTTTAGGTTTCTCATGAAATATTTATTCTTTAGTATGAACTGCTAAAAATGTAATTGGCAAGTTGTGTGTCTACTGTATTCACAGCATGTACTATTATCAAATATCAAATATGATGCTAAGCTCTTTCCTATGGTTTTAGTTTAAAATATGAATACTATATGCATAAAATAGATTACAGGAGATATATAGAGAGCTCTCTAAGAAAGTCTATGCCAGTAGTTTTAAGTTCAATGGCTCCATTTTGAAAATTATCATACATTTTCTGACATGAAGCTGCTAGGACTGAGTCAACAGCTCACCCTTACTCCCACCTCAGCTTTCTTCCTCCTCCTCACTGCCTGGCCTTACCAACTCTGCCTGTCCCTCTAATCTGCATCACCATCTTCAAGCACTTATTTGTATCTCTGCCCAGAGCCCACCAATAGTCTTATCCCTTTTCCTTTCTGCATTGGATGAATTTTAGGTAGCCGTATCCTGTTCCCAAAGGAGCTCTGGTGGCACAGTGGTTAAAGCATTCGGCTGCTGACCGAGAGGTCGGCGGTTCAAATCCACTAGCCACTGGGCGGGAGAAAGATATGGCAGTCTGCTTCTGTAAAGATCACAGCCTTGGAAACCCTATGAAGCAGTTCTGCTCTGTTGTATAGGGTCCTTATGAGTTGGAATTGACTCAAAGGCAGTGTATTTTTGGTTGTTGTTCGTTTGTCTGTTTCTTCCTGTTCCCTGTTACAAAGTGAAACCTGAGCTAAAAAACCCACGGACCATGCAAAAAGACACCCTCTTACTAATCCTACTCTTTGGTATGGTCAGAAACAACAGAGTCATATTCAGCATGAGATGATTAATGCTGTCCTTAGGAACTGGCTGAACTGAAGACAAATAACATGGCCACTTGGCCCCTTTCCTCGGCAAACTGTGCTCCAGGAAGCTTCTTTTTGGACCAGGGTCAATTGTGGAACTTGGGGAAACAGACACATACCTCTCTTACTTTCTAGCTTTGGACTAATTTAACTTTGTAAAGACTGATAACACTCTTAAAATGAAACATATAATTGTTGAAAGAAAAAGAAATATCACGAGTAGTTTATTAGACTGGACACAGCTAAAAAGAGTCTTAGTAAATCGGAAGGTAAATATGAAGAACTAAGCCAGAATATAGCCAACAGAACAAAGAGACTGATGCTATAAAATGGAAGTTAAGAAACATAGAGGATATAATGAGAAGATGTAGCATTTTAAATTTGAGTTTCAGAAATACACAATACAAAGAATGGAGGAGAGACAATATTTAGATGAGTAGTTGCATTTTTTTCAGAACTCATAGTATACATAAATTACCAGAGACAAGAAATAAAATTTACTGCAAACAGGAGAAATTAAAAAAAAACCAGAACTACACTTAGATACATTGTGGTGACCCTGAAGTGTACCAAACACAACGAGAAGATCTTAAAATTATTCAGGGAGAAAAGAGAAGAACAATTATTAGATTGATAGCAAACATGGAAGCCACATTGAGATAAAGTAGCTGACAATCCTAAATTGTTTGGCAAACAAAATGATATTTCAAGAACAAAAAACACTTTTTTTTTTTAAGATAAAGAAAAACTTATTCTAACTAAAAGAATTTCTAAAAGCTATACTTCAGGAGGAATAAACATGACTTCAGAAGGAATGTCTAAAATTCAAGAAGGAATTGAAGCAAAGAAATTAATAAACAGGTAGAAAAATCTAAACACTGACAGTATAAAATAATACTAAAAATGTCTATTTTGTGGGGAAAAACAACAAGACAGAAGAGAAATATTGGATGACAATAGCTTATGAGCTTGGAGGAGGATGATAAGAGTTAAAACATTGCATAGTTTCTGCGTTGCTTAGATGGAAGTTAAGGTAATGATTAACCTGAGACTTTGATATGTCAGTATGTCAAAATTCTAAGAGTGAAATGGAAAAAAAATTCAATTAAAGCAGTAGAGAAAAATCGGGGAAAAAACAAACAAAACCAACACACAACAACAAGGTAGGCACAAAAAAGAAGCATGAATAAAGCAAGACAAATAGAAAGCGCAGAATAAGGTGGTAGAAATGAATCTGAATATATCTGCAGCCACAGTAAATGTAAATGGACAAAATTCACGAGTAATAAGACAGATTGTCAGACTATCTAAAAAATAAAATGCACTTCTATACTAGATACAAGAAATACACCTAAAATATATGGAAATCTGCACATGTGAACTCTGAGATGCGCAAAAATGTTTTTACTAGCATTGTTTCTTACAGAAACAAACAACAATGACAAAAAACTGGACATAACCCAAATGTCCTTCAATAGGAAAATGTTTAAATAAATTGTGACTTACTAATTAATGATAATTGCAATGAAAATAAATTAATGACAACTATACATATCAACATGGATGACTCTCAAAAGCCTGACGTTGGATATATGTTTATAAATTTCCAACCTACAAAAAACTAATATATTTATTACTAAATATAGTAAAACCTACTAAACCAAAAGAAAAAAGCCAATTGCCGTTGAGTCAATTCCAACTCATAGCAACCCTATAGGACAGAGTAGAACTGCCCCATAGAGTTTCCAAGGAGCGGCTATTGGATTTGAACTGCCAACTTTTTAGCTAGCAGCCTGAGCTCTTAACCACTGCACCATCAGGGCTCCTAAAGCCTACTATGACCATGAAATTTCTATCTACAGAGTTCAGAATAGTGATTTTTCTCCGTTTGAGTGGTAACAGAGGGGATTACCAGGGGCAGCTTCATGGATGTTTGCCCTGTGCATTGGACAGGGTCCCACTCTTGGAAAATTCCCACGCTTGGTTTAATGCTCTGTTGTCACCATCTTGAAATTCTTTCATTTTGCACTGGGCTTCTCAGATTATGTAGCCAGCCCTGGAAGCTACAAATGGGAAGGAATACGGTAGGGAGGCTTCAATTGTTTGGTGATGTTCTTTATCTGGGTGATGAGTGCTTGGGAATTTGTTTTATTCTATATGCTTTCTATAGTGTTACATATATTTTGTATGTATGAAACTTTTCATTTTACAGATTAATTTAAAAAAATGTTACCTCTACAGCCACTAGTTTATAATACTCATCAGGAATATCCCGGCAAAAGAGTCACATACTGACTGCCTAGGTGGAAGTGAATATCCTACATATATGGCTGTGATGTGGAAATTGGTCTGAGTTGTTGAGTAATTGTATTTAAGCATATGCTTTTGACGCTGTAAAACCCCAGTGAATACTATCAATTTGAGGAAAAAGAAAAGCCCTCTGTATTTCTTTACACAGTTGGATAGCCAGCTGCTCCTGTTTTCATATTACAAGTGCATTTCCTTTGCAAACTTGTTAGCTCCTGCATTATTTGGAGGCTCCGTGTTATAAAAGCTACAGGGGCAGAATCTGATTCTATTGCTGTCACCAGCAGCTCATCGTCCTCGGAAGAAGTTAGCTGCCCTCCAGCCACGGCGGATACTGTGCGAACACAGTCCATCTGCTATAGTTGGGGGCTCAGTGCGCTTGTGCGACGGCAGAGGCCAACACGCCATTCATGTGCGGTTTGGCGGCTTCAAAACTCACACACAGAAGCAGCCGGTGAAATAGTTTGCTAAGTGGCGCACCCTCTTTTTATCCAGCCACCTGGATGATTCTGAGAGCCACAGCGTAGCCATCACTCCTTAATGAACTGCTACGGTAGCCAGCTTTGGACAAAACTGCCTGGGAGTTTTCAAAGGCAAATACAACACAAGGTTCCGTTTTTCTGCACAGCTCCAAAGTTCTTTTGGTTGTTTCAGCTTAATTGTACCCTTTAAGTGCCTCATAATGCTGACCTTCAATCCCCTTTTACTATCCTATCATGATCTTTCCGCCTTCTCAAGTGCAGTGAAGTTCAGTGACTCTGAGATTATGCTTTCATTCCTTCAATTACTCAGTAAACATTTATAGAACATTTTAAATCTTAACTCCTACATACAGATCTTAAAGTCTCAGTCTACTCTGCCTCGTCCTACCTCTTTTTTGTTCTTTTCTTTTTTTTTTTCTGGTGGCTCTGGTTTATGTGGTTTAAGGATCTAATCTCTCTGGATTTATTATCTTCTGGCAATGTTTTTAAAGCCCTGGTCCACTCTTTCTTTTCCCCCTCTAGTCATGGTGTTTTCTGTTTTGTAGGAGACCTTGGAATCTGTTCTGGTGTCTAGAGGTTTCTTGATTCCTATATAAATTCTTGAGTGGCAGAAATTAAGATGAAATCCCACTTTTTAGGAACACCAGTTCTTAGACAGAACAGGCTTCACCTGTACCTGTTGCCGTCAAATACAGCGACCTAGCCCTTAAAGAGTAGTGATGATGTCTATTGCAAAGTTATGAATCCTTTTCACTGACAATACAAGCCTCAAAGCTGCACTGATAGCTATACCATTATCTTAGCATTTAGTCAAACTTGGTGAGTCCCGACAATGTTAGTTGCAGAAGTCTTGTAATTGACGCCCAGAATTAAATCAACAGTTAGTTGAGCACTTACTATGTGCAAGGCATTATGGAACATACAAAGAGGCGCAAGATATACTTGCTTCTTTTGAGGAGCTTAAATCTAGCTGTAGAGAAAAGTTACTAGACATATAAAAGAAAATTAATAATACAAAATGAAGTGGCAGATGAGTCATTCAAGTATTAAGTGCAGTAGGAACACAGAAGAAAGAGTAATTATTGGTGGCCAGGATCCTCAGGGCAATATAAGGACAAAAGAGAATTTCTCCATATACAATTAGACTCTCTTTAGGGCCAGGTATTCATTACTTCTGCACAGTTAACTACATAGAGAGAAAACACTTGGGTTACTCTATTCATTTTTTCCTTCATTGCTTGAGACAGATTGATTCTGAATTATTGTTGGAAGTTTTCCTTTTTGCTTTTTTTAAATTAAGTACACATTTGCCCAATTTAATTGTTTGTTTGTTTCCTTGGAAAATTATACCACTGAGATTTCTTCTTCTAGGAATTGAGTCTTTATTTTGCGTTATGCCAGAGTATATTTCTTTTTTTTATAATTAATAATGAATTTTATCCATTTCAAGCTAATTATCCATTGCAGGAAGAAGAAGTTATTGAGTATCAGGGTTACTGTAGTAAAAAGGCCACACATCCTACCATTGGATGGGCCTCAGTTTGAACCTAATCCCTGCTACTAACCTTGTTGGGTGACTTTATACAATGTATTTGGTCTCTTAGCCTCAGTTTCCTTACCTGATAAATGGGGACACGTTTTCATTTAATATTTAGTTTATAGAGTTGATGATGGGATTACATAAGGTAACATACTATATTTATTTCCTGGGGCTGCTGTAACAAAATACCACAAAATGAGTGTCTTCTAAGAACAGAAATTTATTGTCTCACAGTTTTGGAGGCTGAGAATCTGAGATCAGGATGTTTCCCACGTTGATTCCTTCTGAGGCTCTGAGGGAGAAACAGTTCCATGTTTCTCTCCTAGCTTCCGGGAGCTCTAGGCTTCCCTTGGCTTACAACTGCGTCATCACATGACACCCTTCCTCTGTCTCTGTGTATCTTCTCCTCTTCTCTAAGGACAACCAACCAAAAATCAACCAGTAGCCACCAAACTGAGTCCAACTCATGGTGACCCCATGTGTCAGAATAGAACTGTGCTCTTTAGTTTTCAGTGATTGACCTTTAGAAAATAGATCACCAGGCCTTTCTTTTGAGGTGAATCTGAGTGGGCTTGAACCTCCAACCTTTCCAGTAACAGCCTCATGCGTTAACCATTTGCAGCACCCAGGGGCTCTACCATTCATATAGGATTAGGATCCAACTTACTCCAGTATGACCTCATGCTAACCTAACTGATATCATCTTCAAAAACTCTATTTCCGAACAAGGTCACATCCACAGGCACCAGGGGTTAAGACTTCAACGTATCTTTTTGGAGGACACAATTCAATTGATAGCACATATATAATGTTTCTGCTTGGTTCATAAAAGGTGAGCCCCTCAATAACTATTTGCATTTTCTGATTTTTCCAATTCATTTCATATATGTGAGAGGGATCTCTGCTTAATATGCAAAAGGAGTCTGTATTTTTAGGGAATGTTTTAAGGTCACTGGATTAAACTAAGTGCTTTATAAAGTCAATACTTTCAAGAATTGTTCCGGCTAGAGAACATTGTCTTTTTTTCATGTGGTTTAGCTCTTAATGGTACTTCGTTGGTGGTCTGCCAGTGGACTTTCTTGTATTTTTTTTTTCCTAAAGAAGAGTATCTATAATTTAAATTCTTAAATTGGTATTTTGCCAGTTTTCACATGCTTTGTTTTCTCTTCTCAAATCAACATGTCTACGTATTTATACAATTCAGAGTTCAAACAACATTCATTACACTGCTGTCACTCTATATAAAGACAATCAAAACTTGTTATGCCCAAATATAAAACACAATCCAGCTAAGTGAACAGATGTGGTGCCTGAGCGAAGCCCTACCATGTTGTTCCTATTGTCTACCCTGTTTAGAGGGTGTGCCTGATGCCATAGGATGGGGGATTAAGGGTCTAGTCAATTACACGTATTTAATGGAATACTTTATGCACATTTTGTCCCTCTGTTCTGTTGCACTGCCCTTTGGGTGACAGAATGGTTTTTTAGGAAGCTTGGTTAAACTTGTCAAGCCTTTGAAATAGTTATAAACATTAATTATGCATATTTCATAAAATAAAACACATTTTTCTAATTTTGGAGCTAAGAAAATAAGCTTTCAAAATGCAGTATACTCAGAAAAACATCATCCAGCTTTTAGCATTTACACTGGGCTTTTCTAGTTTTATTGTGGTGATTTTCTGCTCCTTTTTGCACCTTTCCCAAATAACAGGGATGAGAAAATGTAGGCGCTTGTTTATGGAAAGTGGATCCAGCACTCTCTCAGACAGAAGACTCCATGAAAATCAAATTCAAAGCACAGGAGTTGTGGTTATAGGCTTTCACCTGAGGCCTTTTCCTTCATCAGCATTGCTCCAAGGATCAGGGAGAAGTAAACCAGGTAGCCGGTCAGCACTAAATACAGTGGCGCAGGCTGTGTTCCGGTGCCTTTCTTTCAGGGTTGTGTTATGGATTAAATTGTGTCCTCCCTTCCCCCAAATATGCTGACGGCCTAATAGTTGGTCCCTATGAATATGACTTTGCTTGCAAATGAGGTCTTTGAAGATGTTATCAGTTAATATGAGTTTATACTGGAGTAGGATGGGCCCTAATCTACTCTGGTGTCCTATGAAAGAGGAGAAGAGACACAGAGACACGCAGGGGGAAGAAGACCACGCAATGATTTTCTACACACCAAGGAATACCTGGGGCTATGAGAAGTTGAAAGAGACAAAAAAGGATCTTCCCCTACAGGTCTTGGAAAGATCGTGGCTCTGCAGACACCCTGAATGCAGACGTCTAACTTCCAGAACTGTAAGACGGTACATTTCTGTTGTTCAAAGCAGCCCAGTTTGTGGTGTTTTGTTATGGCAGCCCTAGGAAATGAATATAGGTTACTTATGGGTATTTTTGGAGCCCTGGTGGCTTGGTGGTTAAAAGCTTGGCTGCTAACCAAAAGGTTGGCAGTTCGAATCCACCAGCCACTCCTCGGAAACCTTATAGGGTTGTTCTACTCTGTCCTGTAGGGTTGCTATGAGTCGGAATTGACTCGACAGGTAAGGGTATGGGTATTTCTGGCAGGTGCACTGGGATCTTGAGAGAAAACATTAATTTTGTCTACCTGGTTTAGGTCTATATCTCCACTGATACTTAATAAAAAAAAGATTAGCTGGAAATGATTGAAATTTCAGGAATGAATTAACTACGAATTCTGCATACCTACAGTATGTTTTTGTTAACACAAAACAGTCCCTTCCCATTTGATTATTGGCTACAATATTAGCTGGGAATTACTCTCCTGAGCCCCCCTGTTTTTTTCTCTTTTTGATTTTCCATTGGCCTGTGGTATGTTTCTGTACTTCATGTTGGAAGACAGCTTATACTAATCAGTGTTCACCCAGACTGGTACTAACCTCATGATGAGCAGGGAAGTGCAAAGAGCATCTACGGGGGAATTTAACTGCCCGGTGTCAATGCCTGATTCTGCTACTTAGTCCCTGTGGATAATGCACATGTAAGTCAGCCTCACCTACTTGTATTTCCTTAACCTGTGCAAATGGGGATAGCATTTACTACCTTCCTCAAAGGGCCGGCATGTAGGACACCAACAAAATTACCGTCTGCCTCCTCTCCAGGTGCTGAGTCTTAACATATATATATATATATATATATATATATATATATATATATAAATTACGATGCAATAGAAATCCCAGGTGAGCATGAGACAGACAGCAGCCGAAGGGTTTTTGGTGCTTCTTTCAGGGCTGCCATTAAATACAGCATTACTCACTCTGCTTTCAGCCCTCTTCCACAAGGGTGATTCATCATTTCTTGGGCAGGAAAAGACCAGCCCAAGGTCAAGCTCTGTGGTGGGGCCTTGGACTTGGAAGCTTTAAAGTTACCTCAGGTGTAGCCAGAACCATGGGACCTCAGTGACCTCCAATCATAATTCTTACTTCATTTGAGGCATGGTCGGTGATGACATCCCATCAAAATTTGTTTTCCTGCTGCAGAAAACTGCAGGGCAGGTTTTTTTTTTTTTTGTTTCCTTTTACTTTAATTCTCTACTTAAAACATTAAAATGCAAGCAAGCATGATTTCATAATTTCTAGACAAGGAGGCTTTAATCAAGAGATTCTGCAGGTATTACGTTTTCTCCTTTCTCTAATTTATCTTTTGAGAAAGGGGCAGGAATATCTTACTTCACTGGCATAATGTTGTTGTTAGGTGCCTTTGAGTTGGTTCCGACTCATAGTGACCCTATTGTACAACAGAACGAAACACTACTGGGTCCTGCATCATCCTCATGATCGTTGTTGTGCTTGAGTCCATTATTGCAGTCACTGGGTCATTCCATCTTGTGGAGAGTCTTCCTGTTTTTCACTGATCCTCTACTTTACCAAGCATGATGTCCTTCTCCAGGGACTGATCCCTCCTGTTAACGTGTCCAAAGTACATGAGATGTAGTCTCGCCATCCTTTCCTCTAAGGAGCATTCTGGCTGTACTTCTTCCAAGACAGATTTGTTTGTTCTTTTGGCAGCCCATGGTATGTTCTATACTCTTCACCAACACCATAATTCAAAGGCATCAATTTCTCTTAGGTCTTCCTTATCCATTGCCCAGGCTTCGCATGTATATGAGGCAATTGAAAACACCACGGCTTGGGTCAGGCACAAATTAATCCTTAAAGTGACATCTTTGCTTTTTAATACTTTAAAGAGGTCTTTTGCAGCAGATTTGCCTAATGCAATGCGTCTTTTGATTTCTTGACTGCTGGTTCCATGGGCATTGATTGTGGATCCAAGTAAAATGAAATCCTTCATAATTTCAATCTTTTCTTCGTTTTTCATGTTGTTGCTTATTGGTCCATTTGTAAGGATTTTTGTTTTCTTTATGTTGAGGTGTAATCCATACTGAAGGCTGTAATCTTTGATCTTCATCAGTAAGTACTTCAAGTCCTCTTCACTTTCAGCAAGCAAGGTTGTGTCATCTGCATATCTCAGATTGTTAATGAGTCTTCCTCCAGTCCTGATGTCCTGTTCTTCTTCATATAGTCCGGCTTCTCAGATTATTTGCTCAGCATACAGATTGAATAAGTATGGTAAAAGGATACAACCCTGATCCACACCTTTCCTGACTTTAAATCATGCAGTATCCCCTTGTTCTGTTTGAAAGACTGCCTGTTGATCTATGTACAGGTTCCTCATGAGCACAATTAAGTGTTCTGGAATTCCCATCCTTAGCAATGTTATCCACATCACTTGCTTAATAGTTCCCATTTATTAACCCTGTATGTTCTGCAAGCAAACAATAATTGCATGATAGTATCAGAGAATTTACCTAAGATTTTGTTTTTATTGTTAAATGAGATAACACATGTCCACTGTTTAGCATGATCCCCAGCCCTTGTTAGACTCAATCAATGTAAAGAAATACCCCTACCCGCACTCACTCTTCCCACTGTATCAGAGCTGCTGTTTAAATATCAATAGCGGCAGGCCCTCAAGCTTTCCATTTGCTTGCTCTGTTCCTCTAAGTTCAATCTTTAAGGAATACAGGTTATTCAACTATTATATTTATTACCACACTACTCCTTTTTCTACTTGCTGTTTCACTAATTACTATGTTACAACTGTTAGATTATGTTGACTTCCTCCAATGTAAATATTCTGTGCACAAAACCTACTCAAAACCATCTCTTCAGGGATGTTGCAGAGAGAGGTTTCACAAACCTATTTGGTTTTAGATAAGAACAACAATTAGTTTGTAACTAAAATGAAAACTCTTCCCCTATTGTAAGACCCTGTTCATTCCCTAATTCTTTTTTTATTCCCTCAAATACCATCTGGTTAAAGCCTTCCCGATGAATTGTTAAATGATTGCATTTATGTGAGCTTGCGTTGATTATGCTGGTGGTGCAGTGGTTAACAGCTCGGCCGCTAACCAAAAGGTGAGCAGTTGGAATCCACCAGCCGCTCCTTGGGAACCCTATGGGGCAGTTCTACTTACTCTGTCCTATAGGGCTGCTATGAGGCAGAATCAACTTAACAACAATGGGTTTTAATGGGTGTTAATTATGTAGATCACCAGTCTAGTTAGTACAAAGGACAAAAAGATACTTGCTTTGGTAAAGGATCCCCAAGGTAGTCTCATTGCTGGGGCTCCTCCCCGCTCCAAGCAAATGCCAGTTTGTAATGAAACTTTCTTTGGGCATCAGACTTGTTCCTTAAAGTAATTAAAATCCAAAGGTCTTAGCCACAAAGCTGGTTGACGTAATTTGATTTAGCAGAGCACTTTGAGTTTAGGCAATGCTATGCTTGAAGGAATGGAATTGGCTCTTGGCTACTTATTTGTAAGTTCCGTAGTTGGTTGTGCTTCAGTAGCCTAGTTCCTGAGAACCTGGCCCCTCTCAGTGTGGGTTAGGGCCACACTCAGCTGTCTCAGAGAGGCTTGTACTGCTACTTCTGGGCTTGATGAGACCCACTGACACCTCTGGCTGTTCAATTTCTGGCCCATTTCACTGGGAATCTGCAGGTACCACTAGGAAATGGTCTGGACAGGAGGTATCCTTAGGGCTTGCCTATGTTTTATCCAAGGGGGCAGTGGTGGGCCTGGGGATTAGGGTTAGGCATATCTGCTAGGCTATTTTAGAAATTCTCCCTACCACAAACAATATCTGATTTAACAGGATTTATAGTCATCGTATTCATGCGTAGTCATGACAGTATGACAACTATAAATTCTGTTAAATCAGATATTATTTGTGGTGGGCAGAATTTTTAAAATAGCCTAGCGGATATGCCCAAGCCTAATCCCCAGGCCCACCAGGTTGCTATGAGTCGGAATCAACAGGACGGCAACGGGTTTGGTTTGTTTTTTTCTTAATAGTTGTCATATGGAGTGCTGGTGGTGCAGTGGTTAAGAGCTTGGCTGCTAACCGAAAGGTCAGCAATTTGAATCCACCAGCTGCTCTTTGGAAACCCTATGGGTCAGTTTTACTCTGTCCTGTCATATTGGTGGTTCAGTGGTAGAATTCTCACCTTCCACATGGGAAATATGTCAGATACACCTTGTGTGTAGCCACCACCCATCCATTTATCACTGGAGACTTGCATGTTGATGTGATGCTGAACAAGTTTCAGTGGAGCTTCCAGACTGACAGACTATAAAGAAAAAAGCCTGGTGATCTACACCCCAAAAGCAGTGAAAACCCTATGAAACCACTCAGTGAAAACTCTATGGATCATAACAATCAGATCGGCAGTGCATTATGGGGATGGCACAGAACTGGGCAGTGTTTCAGTCTTTTGTGCATGGGTTGGGGGCCAACTCAATATCAGCTAACATCAACATGTTTTATCCATATGTTACTAGTCTGTGTGAAGACCAATTACTTAGAGAAAAACGAAGAACTGATTGTAGCTGTAGCCCTGCAGCTAGAAAGAGAGCCCTTAGTGAGAAGACCACTTACGTATTTGTAAAAAATAATATTTTAAAAAGTAAATTATCACTTAAAAAAATAGGGACACGTGTGAATTTCTCTATGTCAAAATAAACAAGAAGACTCTCCTAGATTCCCAGGTCTAGTAATATTATTGATGAGTACAGACTGTAGTAGCTGAAACATATATAGTCAACTCTTTGGGGAAGGAGAAAGCAAATACAGTAATTCTGTGATATTTTTGTTCTTGAAAACCTAGAGTTAAAGACTTAATCATCCACCTATTTACTTGAAAACAGTATTTGTGCATCAATCAAATGTTTTAAGAAGGAATATAACTGCCAAATATAGACATATGTACAAAATTAGCCTCTTTACACGGGAACTTATTCTAAGTCAACCATGGGACGAGAAGCATTAAAGGTGTTTTGAGGCTGCAGGGAACACTCAGAAAAGGAGATAGAAACAAAACTGAGCTCATACTCTGGGCCAAGGGAATGGGGCTGGAGAAACATATTGGTGGAAGACAACCCAAGAAGAGCGGTGAGGAGATCAAGACATGGAGTCTGAAGGGGAGCCATTTGATGAAGATTGTGAGGACTGTCAGTACTGAAATATTTATCCTTGATTTCACAAACCTTTTGTAAGTGTTCATTGTGTTCTGGATACGGTGTGCTAGCCAAGTAAGCATAAATAAATAAGACATGTAGCTTTACTCGGATGGATTAGAGTCTTTAAACAATTAAAGGAGATGAAGCAACGCATCTGTAGTGACAAATGGAAGAAGATGACTCAATGGGTGCATTGGGAAGAAGTGGGCATTACTACTTAAGAGGGAGCAGGAAAGGCTTCGTGGAGGATACACAGTAAAATCTGATGGAATGTTACCCTCAGTAAATCAGCCAAGAGGACTGTATGTAAAAACTCCACTAGACATAGGTTACCAATCTTAGATTAAGTAAGCAAGGCAGAAAGGATTTTGAGCATTCCTGAGTCACATCCTGTAATATTCACCACAAGCACTGCAGAGGGGAATTCAGAAGGCAACCAATAATATTGTGTAAGGGATGCAGCTGATGCTCTGGGACGTTTCTTAGTAAGTAGTGAGTTTGGTCAAAGGAAAAGAGTCCATATTCAAGAGACCACCTGGGGACTATTCAAAACAAAAATTCTCAGCCCCAGTTGTATGTTAGAATCACCTGGGGAGATTTCAAGATACTATACCCATAACTGACAGAGATTCTGGGTTAGTGGATGTCATGGTTTGAATTATGTCCCCCCAGAAATGTGTATATCAGTTTGGCTGGGCCATGATTCCCAGTACTGTGTGATTTTCCTATATGTTGTAAATCCTGCCTCTATGACATTAATGAGGGAAGATGCGTGGCAGTTGTGTTAGTAAGGCAGGACTGGATCTACAAGACTGGATTGTGTCCTGAGACAGTCTCTTGAGCTATAAAAGAGAGAAGTGAGCAGTGAAACAGGGGGACCTCATACCATAAAGAGAGTAGTGCCAGGAGCAGAGCGCGTCCTTTGGACTGGGGTCCCTGTGCTGAGAAGCTCCTAGTCCGGGGGAACACTGATTAGAAGGCCAAGAGAGAGAGAAAGACTTCCCCTGGAGCTGACACCCGGAATTTGGACTTTTAGCCTACTTTACTGTGAGGAAATAAACTTCTCTTTGTTAAAACCATCCACTTGTAGTACTTCTGTTATAGCAGCACTAGATAACTAAGACAGTAGATAAGGGAGGGACATAGATACATTATAAGTGCTTCTAATGTGCAATCAGGTGGGACCACTGATTTAGAGTAGTTGGTCAGAAGTATGAAATGGAATCGAGGAGATCCCCAAGGTCATTGTTTTCAAATTTGATCACTTATCAGTGTTCCCTGGAGGGCTTGTTAAAACACAGAGTGCTGGGCCCCACCACTAGAGTTTCTGATTTATTAGGTCTGGGGGAATCTGCATTTTAATTTGTTTCCAGGTGATACTGATGCTGTGGAGTCCCTGGTGGTACAAATGGTTAAGTGCTCCACTGCTAGCCAAAAGGTTGGTAGTTAGAATCCACCTAGAGGTGACTCAGAAGACAGGCCTGGTGATCTGCCAGCCATTGAAAACCTTAAGGAGTGCAGTTCTACTCTGAAACACACAGGGTCGCCATGAGTCTGAATTGACTCCACGGCAAATAACAACAGCATTAATACTGATGTTTGCTGGTCCAAGGACCACGCTGTAATAGAGGCATGTTGGGCTCACTAGCTAAGCACTAGTTCTAATTGACTGTTACAGCTTGGGGAACAGCAGTTGTGATTGACACTATGGTCTAGAATCTTGATACTCAAAGCATAGCTATCACCTGGATGCTTGTTAGAACTGTAGAATCTTGGGCCATACCCCAGAGCCAGAATTTTCATTTTAACAAGATCCCCACATAATTTGAATGCATTTTAAGTTAGAGACTCATTGAGTACATCAGTGATGCTTGGTCTTGGCTTCTGAATACAATTTCTTGGGAAGTCTCACAGGGGACCCATTACATCATCATCTCTGGGAGTATGACCTAGTATTGCTATGAGTATTTTTAAAGTTCCCAAGGTGATTCTGGAGTCCCTGAGTGGCACAATCAAGTGCTTGGCTACTAGCTGAAAAGTTGGCTGTTTGAATCCGCCCAGAGGCATCTTGGAAGACAGGCCTGGCAATCTGCTCTTGAAGGGTCACAGCCTTGAAAACCTCATAGACACTTCTACTCTGCACACATGGTCTCCATGAGTCAGAATTGACTTGTTGGCAAGTAACAACAACAAAGGTGATTCCAGTGTGTAGCCAACTTTGAGAACCACTGATCTGGAATTTAATTTGAAGCAGTACAGTCAAGCTTGTTGCTGTGTTTGTCTTTCCTTGGCTCAGGAAATAGAAAAGTATTGAAGTTACATGTAGGGAACATTAGTATATCCAGTGATGAGGTGGAAGGGACATCAGAAGCCAGGAAAATGACACAGAATGACAAAATAATATCGGTCTCATTTGCTTCATTAGAAGATGTGCATTGCTAGGCTGCATATGCAAAAGAAATTGACTGACATTCCACTGGGTTTCCCTTGGTTTCTTTTCTGCAAGGCTTCCAACCCGCTCCTTCTGGTTCAAACCCCTGCTGAGAAGTTGGCGTTTCTAACACGTAATGCTGCTGGTTAGGGACCAGTTCTGAAAATACCTAGTAGAGCAGTAGTTCTCAAAATTTATTATACATAAGAATCACCTGGGCATCTGTTCAAATGTAGATTCTGATTCAGTATATCTGGGGGTGGACATGCAAATTCTCAGCAGGGATTCGAACCAGAACTAACTGGTTAGAAGCCCTGATATTGTCCTCTCCCTATTTCTCCCGGGTTGAACTAATCTATTACGCGTGCCTCACGTCTCCAGATGTTTCCAACTCATAAATCTATTACAGAACCTGTTAACATGTTAGGTTTTATCTCACTTCTTTATGTGTTCTCCTTCACCAAATAGATCATAAGCCCTTTGAATGCAAAGAAATATCTTGTTTGTGACATTAGCACATGCAACTTAATAGACACAAGTATTTGTTGAATGGGTGGATATTTAGTATAAAAGAGAAGAGGAAATTGTTACTTTGGGGAAAATATACGGTAAAGCTAAAAAATATGGTGAAAAAATCTATGTATAAGGTATTGGTTAGTATTTTGCCATATTTATCTCTGCATCCGTCTATGTACGATCATTGAATGTAAGTGAAGGATGTATAGTTGCTTATTATATCACCTATTCTCTAAGTATTTAAAATAAAATATTGTGAAAAATATGTTTGAAATAGTGCTTGAATTATTGCTCTAAATTGAGACTTATCACTTTAAATAAGTGTTAAAACAATAAAGCTCATATTTTCATTATTTCTTTGAATTTTGACGAATAAAGTTTTCTCTCTCAGATTTACTTTGGTTTCTAAAGAAACTTATGACTGTTGTATACTGACCAAGACTATTTGAAACTTAAATAACTTGCACATTACTGATTAGAAGCTCTTTTATTATGGAGGTAATGTTACTGGTTTGGTAGAATTACTCAGATTGCCTGTTTTATGCATATATGCTTTTTCTAAATCTGAAGTCCCACATTAATCTCAACTGAAAAAATAGCCATATATGATTATAAAAATTTGTTTTGTTTTTCTTCAATTTTTATTTGGTTACTTACAATGCTTAAGTGTAAAATGGCAATTTAGATTATAACTGATGGTATTATCTTTCTGTCATATAAAGCCTGTTCATGAAAGAACTGATGATAGTTTATATATAATTTCTCCTTTTACACCTGCAAAATGGCTCTGGCAATAAAACTATTTTTACTTATGTTCTTTGAGAATACCTAGGGTATTTCCGTGTAGAATATTTGTATCTATTTTTGGACTCTTGATTAGGGATCTCCCTAACTATATTATAGCAAGGGAAGCTTTTTAAAAAATTATCTTTCTTTGCAATAGGAAATGTTATTTTTTGCCCCAAGAAGGTGAATAATCAATATTTGAACTCTCCATTTCGTTTATTGGAACAGGTCATTTTCAAGTATTCTTTAGCTTAAAATGCAATGCCATAAATACTATCAAGCCCCACACTAACAAAACCAATAGAAATTCTTAAACTGTAAAGTTGTATTTCATTGAATTGGTGACATCATTTTGGGGATGAGGAGGAGAGGGTAAGTAATAGCGAGCTCTCTAGAAATATGTGGCCAGTATCTAATTTTCATGGAGTATAGAGGTTGGGCTCTGGTGGTGCAGGGGTTAAGAGCTACAGCTGCTAACCAAAAGGTCAGCAGTTTGAGTCCACCAGCCACTCCCTGGAAACCCTATGGGGCAGTTCTACTCTGTCCTATAGGGTTGCTATGGGTCAGGATCGACTTGCCGGCAATGTTTTTTTTTTTAAATAGAGGTTGAGATTTTACTTCATAGTCCTTGTCTTTTTCCGACTGGTTTCTAACCAATGAAGCAATATTATCTCACAAAAAGCATCTAAGCAAACGGAGCTATCTCCAGGTAGCTTATTTTAATACTTTTGCTTTCCTTTGAAAGTGTTTCCTTATGAGTCAGAATTGACTCGACAGCAGTGGGTTTATTTTATCATTATTTTCTTTTTAATACATTTCTTTTCAATTCTTGTTTTGTCTCTAGTGGAGAATAGCCAGTCAGCTTCTTCCTCATGTTAACTTCCGTTAACTTGAAGATCATTTATTCATTCAGTAATTATTTATGGAGCACTTTTATGTGCCAGGCACAGTTCTTGATACTCACAAAACTAGCGAAATAGCAAAGATGTCTGTCCTCATGGACCTCATATACTAACTGAGGGAAGACATGATAAGCAATAATCATGGTTCAAAAAAAAAATAAAGTAATTATTTAAAGGAGATAAATGCTATGGGGAAAAATGGAGTAATACCAAAGGTCACTAGTGTGTGTGGGGAGCCCTGGTGGCAATGTGGTTAAGAGCTCAGCTGCTAACCAAAAGGTCAGCAGTTCAACTCCACCAGTTGCCCCTTGGAAACCCTACGGGGCAGTTCTTCTCTGTCCTGTAGGGTCACTATGAGTCGGAATCGACTGTATGGCAACAGGTCTGGTTTTTTGGTTTCAGTGTGTGTGGGTGGAGGGGATGGAGGAACAGCTTGCAATTTTTAAGTAGAATGGCCAGGGTGGGTCTCATTGAGACTGTGATATTTGTGCAATAACTTGATGGGGTGAGGCCAAAACCCTGAGGCTGAGACGGGACATGTCTGGCTTGCTCCAGGATCATCAACTGGAGCAACCATGGCTGGTGTGGGAAGAGAAAGGGAGAACGTCTAGATGAGGTCAGAGACCTGATCATACAGGGCCTGGTAGAACATTATAAAGACCTTGTCTTTTATCCTAAACAAACTGGGGAATCATTGGATAGTTTCAAAGGACAACTATAGCTGCTAGTTTGATAGTCTGGAGGGAGGGCTCAAAGGAGGAGCAAGGGGACCAGTTACAAGTCTGTTATTCCAGGCAGAAGATGATGATGACTCAGATCAGGGTATTAAGCAGTGGAGCTGGTGAGTACTTGTGGGATTTTTGATGTATTTTGAAGGCAGAGCAGGCGGGATTTCCTAGTGGACAGAAAATGGAGTAAGAGCAAGAGGGTAGTCAAGAATAATTCTAGGGTTTTCTTCTGAGAGCCTAAATTACCCCAACAGATTCTTCTTATTTTTCTAGGAAATGCCTCCACATTTTTAATACTTCCTATGGCTGTTTTCTGAAAATCTTCTATTTTTTTTTTTTTTTTTACATCCTATTCATATATATAAGTGTGGCTAAAACAATTTCCGTAAAGATCTTACACAAAGGTAATCAAAGAGAACATTGTTTCAATTTATGAAGTTTTGAAAGGAGTTATGTGCTGTATTCTATGACAGGGAAATGAAGAGAAGAAAAGGGATGGCTTTAGTTGGAAACTTCAGTCTTTATGCAGATGACTCTGTGTCACGGAACAGTATCAGAAATGATCTCAGGTAGCATTTTAAAAGCCTCAGTAAACATCCAAGTCAAGCCTCCTCATTAAGAAAACCCAGCCGCAAGTCATTGAATTCTCATCTGTAGTGTGACTAGTTACATTAAAATCATGATGGGTTATTTCCTGTCTAATAGAAGTCATTTCCTAAATGTTTTCAATCCCACTGAAGAGAGATTATGGGGGATTTTCAATATTCTACAATGTCATATAGTGACTCTAACATCAAAGTTTTCATATTGCCATCAAAAGTAGCCCATTCACTGTAATACTTGTTTTGAGAATACGAATTTGTTCCAATGTGAATAATAAATCTGAGAATAATTTGATCAAAACGTGAATTTTGAGTTTGCACATGTGCTATTTCTTCTGCAAGAAATTCCAAGTAAATGCAGAAAATTGCACCCAGCTAAACCAAACATCATTGGAATACAAAAAATGGACACTTACCTACACCTCAAACATTTACCATTGTTAAAAATAGTCAAAACTCACCAGAAGTTGAACATAAGCTTTACTCTGAGCAGTTATTCTATATACATATAGGGAGACCATTTTGACTCTGGAAAAAGCAAATGGCTGTAAGAAGCTGGGTGCAATGAGGCTTATAAAGAGAAGAGGAGGGAGAAATACAGAAGATCAACCATTGGCTAATCTTAATCAATGACTCATGATTGATTGAACCCTCCCCTCCCCCTTTTACTGGGATCAGTGGATTTCAGGTTATAAGATGGTCTCTCACCCTCCAGCCAGCCATGTCTTTTGAAATTTAAATTTAATAAGCCTGGCTTCAAACAGGAAAGAAAGGATTTGCAGCCTTGGGTGAAAGAAAAGCCACTGGCAGATTAATTTTGGTCAGGGATTTCTTTAAAGTGAATATTTGGTTTTGTGGGTAAGAAAACCCCAAAATCAAAGCAAGATATCTGCTATCAATTTCTGTCTCTGACATCAGCCAGCTCATTTCACAGTGTGCGTTATCCTACAAAGTTGCCTTTCCCTATTATTTCACAATTGTGAAATATAAAATTTATATTAAAAAAAAAGAAGCACTCATTTAATATCCCAGACAAGTCTAATTGTCTGGTTCAAAACGTCAAGCAGTAGGCATGCAAAAAGAAAAGTATGATCTGTATTGGAAGACCTTAACCAGAAACAACCATATCCTGCAGAAGGGGTTCCTTTATGTGGCAATAGTGGCTGGTTTAGTGATTTCAAACAATGCTAACATTTCCAAAGCCTTGAGTGCGCGTGAGAAAGCCACCAAATATTTTCCAGCTGTGAACAGTGGTTAACTGCAGAAGAAGGCTGTACGTTGGAATTTTCAATTTTGATGAGATAGATCTCTATTATAAATATATACCCATCTCAAAGATAGAAAAACATGCCCCAGGATTTAAGGCTAATGATCACTTAATTGTACTGTTAGTGGAAGTGTTACCCGAACTTTGTTTTCCCGGTAAGTTATGTGGTTTATGCACACTTTTGCATAATGTGGTGATTCTTAAGAATGCATATATTGTGTTATAGGAGATCTGAGAATGGGGGGGCAACAGCATATTTTCTTTTTTTTCAAAGTCAATACTATGTTAGCTGTCAAGCACTAACATATTTGTTGATATTATGATAGAGTAGACTCTATCTTCTGAATCAACTACAGACTATAGAACGATGTGTTTTTTTTTAGAAATTATTTAATTAAAACTGTGTCATTTTTGGGGGGAAATGGAGTCTCAGAAAGGTTAAACCACTTTCCCAAAGATTAAATGAGATGGCCCTGATGTTGCAAACAGTTAACACACTCAGCTGCTAACCGAAAGGTTGGCGGTTCAGTTCATCCAGAGCCGCCTCAGAAGAAAGGCCTGGTGATCTACATCAGAAAAATCTGTCATCGAAAACTCTGTGGAGCATAGTTCTACTCAGACACATATGGGGTTACCAAGAGTTGGAATCAACTGGATGACAACTGGGTTGGGTTTTTAGTTTTTTATATATGTAAATCCCTGCTACCTAGTAAGCAATAACCATAATATTAACATACACATTTCCATTGAGTAGATATTATTTTATTTTTCCTCAGTCTAATCTTTTTATGTGCCTATATATATGTATATAACAATCCCATGACATGTCAATACTCTCCCTTCTCGACCCGAGTTCCCTATTACAACTTTCCCGTCCCCTCCTGCCTTCTAGTCCTTGCCCCTGGGCTGTTACGCCTGTTTAGTCTCATTGTGTTTTATGGACCTGTCTAATCTTTGACTGAAGGGTGAACCTCAGGAGTGACTTTATTACTGAGCTAAAGGGGTGTCTAGGGGCCATACTCTTGGGGTTTCTTCAATCTCTGTCAGGCTTGTAAGTCTGGTCTTTTTTTGTGAGTTAGAATTTTGTTGTAAATTTTTCTCCAGCTCTGTCTGGGACCCTCTGTTGTGATCCCTGTCAGAGCAGTTGGAAGTGGTACCTAGGCACCATCTAGTTGTACTAAACTCAGTTTGGTGGAGGCCATGGTAGATGTGGTCCATAAGTCATATGGACTAATCTTTCCCTTGTATCTTTAGTTTTCTTCACTCTCCCTTGCTCCCGAAGGGGTGAGACCAGTGGAGAATCTTAGATGTCTGCTCACGGGCTTTTAAGACCGCAGACACTACTCACCAAGGTAGAATGTAGAACATTGTCTTTATAAACTGTGTTATGCCAGTTGAGTTCCATGTTCCACAAGACCATGGTCCCCACAGCCCTCCGCCCAGTAATTCAGTCCCTCAGGGAGTTTGGATGTGTCTATGGAGCTTCCAAGACCTTTCCTTGTACAAGTTGTGCTGGCTTCCCCAGTATTGTCTACTGCCTTACCGTTCACCAAAGTTACCACTTATCTATTGTCTATTGAGTGTTTTTCCATCCCCACCCTTCCCCTCCCTCATAACCGTCAAAGATTGTTTCTTTTTGTGTGTAAACCTTCACATGAGTTTTTACAGTAGTAGTCTCATACAATATTTGTCCTTTTGTGATTAACTTATTTCACTCAGCATAATGCCCTCCAGATTCATCCATGTTATGAGATGTTTCGCAGACTCATCGCTTCTTTATCGTTGCATAATACTCCATTGTGTGTCTCTAACACTGTTTATCCATTCATCTGTAGGTTGTTTCCTTCTTTTTGCTATTGTGAACAATGCTGCAGTGAACATGGGTGTGCACGTGCCTATTCATGTAACGACTCTTATTTCTCTAGGATATATCCTCAGGAGTGGGATTGCTGGATCATCTGCTATTTCTATCTGTAGCTTTCTAAGGAAGCGCCATATCATTTTCCAAAGCAGTTGTATCATTCTGCATTCCCACCAGCAGTGTAGAAGAGTTCTGATTTCCCTGCAGCCTCTCCAGCATTTGTTATTTCCTGTGTTTTGATTCATGCCAGTAATGCTGGGTGAGATAGTATCTTATTGTGGTTTTAATTTTCATTTCTCTAATGGCTAGTGATCACAAGCATTTCCTCATGTGTCTGTTGGCCACTTGAATGTCTTCTTTGGTGAAGTGTCTGTTCATTTCCTTTGCCCATTTTTTAATTAGATTATTTGTCTTTTTGATGTAGAGATGCTGGAGTTTCCTGAAGATTTTAGAGATTAGACCTTTGTCTGACTTGTAATAGCCAAAATTTTTTTCCCAGTCTGTATGTTTTCTTTTTATTCTTCCAGTGAAGTCTTTTGATGAGCATAAGTGTTTCCTTTTTAGAAGACTTCCATTATCTAGGTTATCTTCTGGCTTTGTGAGTTGTTGGTTATGGTTTGTACTGTGTTAATGCTGTGTATTAGGGCCTCTGGCGTTGATCCTATTTTTTCTTCTATGAACTTTATAGTTTTTGGCTTTCTCTTTAGGTCTTTGATTCATTTTGAATTAGTTTTTGTGTATGGTGTGAGGTATGGGTCCTTTTTCTTTTTTTTGCAGATGGGACATTGAGTTTTGCCAGCACCATTTGTTAAAAAGACCGTCTTTTCCCCATTTAATGGACTTTGGGGCCTTGTTGAAGATCAGATGACCGTGGGTGGATGGATTTACATCTGGGTTCTTGATTCTGTTTCCTTGGTCAATGTTTCTGTAGTTGTACCAGTACCAGGCTGTTTTGATTACTGTAGCTGTATAGTAGGCTCTAAGGTCAGGTAGTGTGAGTCCTCCTACTTTATTCTTCTTCTCCAATAGTGCTTTACTTATCCGGGGCTTCTTCCCTTTCCGTATAAAGTTAATGATTAATTTTTCCATCTCTTTAAAGAATATTGTTGTATTTTGATTGGGATTGTGTTGTATTTGTAAATTGCTTTGGGTTGAATTGTCATTTTCAAAATGTTGAGCCTGCCTATCCATGACATGGTATGTTTTTCCATTTATGTAGATCTCTTTTGGTTTCTTGCAGTAGCGTTTTGTAGTTTTCTTTGTATAGGTCTTTAACATCACTGGTTAGATTTATTCCTAAGTATTTTATTTTTTTAGGGGCTATTATAAATCATATTGTTTTCCTGATTTCCTTTTCATTGTTCTCTTTATTGGTGTGTAGGAATCTAACTGATTCTTGTATGTTTATCTTGTATCCTGCTACTCTGCTGAATCTTTCTATTAGTTCCAGTAGTTTTCTCATGGAGTCTTTAGGGTTCTCTGTGTATAGTATCATATAATCTGCAAATAGGGACAGTTTGACTTTTTCATTACCAATTTGGATGCACTTTATTTCTTTTTCCTGCCTTATTGCTCTAGCTAGATCTTCCAGCACAATGTTAAATAGGAGTAGTGATAAAGGGCATCCTTGTCTTGTTCCTGTTCTCAAGGGGAATGTTTTCAGCCTCTCTCCATTAAGAGTGATGTTCACTGTTTTGCATAGATGTTGTCATGGATTGAATTATGTCCCCCCAGAAATGTGTCCATCAATTTGGCTGGGCCATGATTCCTGGTATTGTCTGATTTTCCCATGTGTGGTAAATCCTGCCTCTATGATGTTAATGAGGGAGGATGGGAGGCAGTTGTGTTAGTGAGGCAGGACTCAATTTACAAGACTGTATTGTGTCCTGATGCAATCTCTTGAGATATAAAAGACAGAAGTGAGCAGTGAGACAGGGGGACCTCATACGATCAAGAAAGCAGTGCTGGGAGCAGAGCGCAACCTTTGGACCGGGGTCCCTGCGCAGAGAAGCTCCTAGTCCGGGGCAACACTGAAGAGAAGAAGGCCGACAGAGAGAAAAAGCCTTCCGCTGGAGCTGATGCCCTGAATTTGGACTTTTAGCCTTCTTTGACTGTGAGGAAATAAACTTCTCTTCATTAAACCATCCCCTTGTGGTATTTCTGTTATGGCAGCACTAGATGACTAAGACAGATGCCCTTTATTATGTTGAGAAATTTCCCCTCTAGACCTATGTTACTGAGAGTTTTTATCAGGAATGGGTGTTGCACTTCGTCGAATGCCTTTTCTACATCAATTGAGATGATCATGTGATTCTTTTCTTTCTTTTATTTATGTAGTGGATTATGTTGATTGATTTTCTAATGTTGAAAGATCCCTGCATATCTGGTATGAATCCTCTTTGGTCATGGTGTATTATTTTTTTGTTATGATGCTGAATTCTATTGGCTAGAGATTTGTTGAGAATTTTTGCATCTCTATTCATGAGAGATATCGGTCTGTAATTTTCTTTTTTTGTGGTGTCTTTGCCTGGTTGTCGTATCAAGGTTATGCCAACTTTATAGAATGAATTAGGAAGTGTCACTTCCTTTTCTATGTTCTGAAATAGTTTGAGTAATATTGGTGTAAGTTCTTCTCTGAAAGTTTGGTAGAATTCTCCAGTAAAGCCATCTGGGCCAGAGTTTTTTTTTGTTGGGAGTTTTTTTTTTTTTTTTTTTTAAATTATCTTTTCAATCTCTTCTCTTGTTATGGGTCTGTTCAGATTTTCAACATCATTTTGTGTGAGTTTGGGTAGGTAGTGTGTTTCTAGAAATTTGTCCATTTCTTCTAGGTTTTCATATTCATTGGAGTATAGTTTTTCATAATACTCTATTATGATCCTTTTTATTTCAGTTGGGTCTGTTGTAATGTCCCCCATTTCATTTCTTGTTTGGGTTATTTGCATCCTTGCCTGTTTTTCTTTTCTCCATTTTGCCCGGTGGTTTGTCAATTTTGTTGATCCTTTCAAAGAACCAGCTTTTGGTTTTGTTGATTCTTTCTATTGTTTTTCTATTCTCTATTTCATTTATTTCTGTTCTGATCTTTATTATTTGCTTTCTTCTGGTGGCTGTGGGCTTTTTTTGTTGTTCTCTTTCTATTTGTTTGAGTTGTGTGGCCAATGTTTTGATTTTGTCCTTTTCTTCTTTTTTAATGTGTGCATCTATTGCTATAAATTGAACTCTGAGCACTGCCTTTGCTGTCTCCCAAAGGTTCTGGTATGATGTGTTTTCATTCTTGTTTGATTCTAGGAATTTTTTGATTCCATATTTGATTTCTTCTATTACCCCGTGGATGTTAAGCAAGGTGTCACTAAGTTTCCATGTAACTGATTTTTTTTCCTTGCTCTTCTTGTTGTTAATTTCTACTTTGATGGTGTGTGGCAAGAGAAGATACTTTTATTATCTCATTGGATTTTGTTGAGGATTTCTCTGTGGCCTAAGATGTCTATTCTGGAGAACATTCCGTGTGCGTTGGAAAAGAATGTATCCTTTCAGCTGTTGAGTGGAGTGTTCTATATATGTCTATGAGGTCAAGTTGGCTGATTTTGCCCTTTAGCCCTTCTGTATCTTTGCTGAGTTTCTCTCTAGATGTTCTGTCCATTACCAAGATGGGTGTGTTGAAGTCTCCTACTCTTACTGGAGAACTGTCAACTTCTCTTTTCAGTGCCGTTAGAGTTTGTTTTACATATTTTGGAGCCCTGTCATTGGGTGCATAGATGTTTATTGTGGTTATGTCTTCATGATAGATCATCCCTTTAATCATGATATAGTGCCTTTCTTTGTCTTTTATGGTGGATTTTGTTTTAAAGTCTATTTTATCTAGATTAGTATTACCACTCCTGCTCTTCTTTGGTAGCTGTTTGCTAGATATATTTTTTTCTGTCCTTTGATTTTGAATAAATTTATGTCTTTCTTCCTAAGGTGTGTCTTTTGTAGACAGCATATTGATGGAGCCTGTTTTTTAATCCATTCTGTCACTCTCTGTCTCTTTATGGGTTCATTTAAGCCATTTATGTTCAGAGTGATTGTTGATAGGTGTGAGTTTATTGCTGTCTTTTTGTAGTGCTTTGTTTTAGTGCTGATGTTTTCTTTTGTTCCTCTTACTCTCCTGTGCTGAATTCCTTTTGTTTGTGGATTTTTTTCATTTCTTTTGTTTTTGTAGATTTTGTTTGTACTGTGACTTTATGTTTTCCTCTTTATTTTGATGAGTAGGTTTGTTAACTTTCTTTGTGGTTACCTTGAAATTTACCCTCATGTTAAGATTGTGTGTCAACTTGGGTGGGCCATGATTCTCAGTGTTTAAATGTGATCACTCCCATGATTGAATATACTGTGACTAGCCAATCAGATGAAAGGCAGTTTCCTTGGGGATGTGGCCAACATCTGAATATAAGAAGAAGTTCTGGCTTTTTGCTCTCTGGATCATGCTGCTGCCTCCTGTCATCTCATCTCTGGTTCTTGGAACTGGAGCTGTCAGCTTAACTGCCTAACCTGGGATTCGTCGATCTTCACAGCCTGTGAGCAAAGCCTTGCTCTCTGACCTGCTGATCTTGGGTTCACCAGCCCCTGGAGCTACGTGAATCAAGAAAAACCTTGTGATCTTGCCCGCCGATCTTGTAATTCATCAGCCTTCACAGCCTGTGAGCAGGAGCCCTGCTCTACAAACTGCCAATCCTGGGCTTGCCAGCTTCTGCCGCTGCGTGACTTGGGAGAGGCCTCTGCCCTGATCCACAGGCTTGGGTTGTTCTAGCCTCTACAAAAGTGTGAGCTGTTTCCTTGATATAAATCTCTCTCTATATATATACTTATACACGTTGCTGGTTTTGCTTCCCTAGAGAACCCAGCCTAAGACACCCTTATCTTCCTAGGTTTGAACAAGTCTATTACTTGATATCGCCTTGCCTTCCTCTCCATTAGAAAGTTCTACATTACTCCATTTATTCCCTCTTTTATAGTTTTGATGTTGTTGTCATTTACAGATTAACCTTTCTGCTCCCTATTGTAATTCTTTTGGTTTTAGATAGTCCTTGAGAGTTCATTTCCTAGGTTGGTATCTGGCTGGTATGATCTTGCATCCTGAATTCAGCCTTTGGTCCGATGTTTGTTCTCAAATGAAAGGACTCCTTTTAATAATTCTTGTAAGTTTGGTTTGGTTTTTACATATTCCTTTAATTTCTGTTTATCTGAAATATTCTAATTTCACCATCATATTTGAATGAGAGTTTTGCAGGATATATTATTCTTGGTTGATGATTTTTTTCTTTCAAGGTTTTATTTATGTCATCCCATTGCCTTCTTGCCTGCATGGCTTCTGCCGAGTAATCAGAGTTTAGTCTTATTGTTTCCCCTCTGTATGTGATTTTTTGTTTTTCTTGAGCTGCTCTCAGGATTCTTTCTTTGTCTTTGGTTTTAGCGAGTGTGATTATGATATGCCTTGGTGATTTTCTTTCAAGGTCTATCCTATATAGAGGTTCGTTGAGCTTCTTGGATGGTCAGCTTTTCATCTTTCATGATATTAGGGAAGTTTTCTGTCAGCAATTCTTCAATTATCCTCTCTGTGTTTTCCATTTTCTCCCCCTGTTCTGGAAATCAGATCACTCTCAAATTTTTGCTTTTGATTGTATCCCACATAATTCTCAGGGTTCATTTTTCTTTGTTCTTTTTTTCTGGTTTTTCCTCAAACAATGTTATATCCAAGTGATTGTCTTTGATTTTGCTGATCATATCGTCCATTGTTTCAAACCTACTACTGAGCCCTTCCATAACACTGTCCATTTCTGAAATCTTGTTGTTTATCTTTTGTATTTCTAATTGTTGCTTTTGTATGATTTTAGTTGTGAATTTATTTTGGTATTTTGTTCCTGTATTATTTTCCTGAATTCTTCCATTTTTTTTTGTCTGTATTTTCCATGAATTTGTCTTCCTTTTCCATGAATTTGTCTGTTTTCCTCATTTTTGTCTGCTTTTTGTCTCAACTCTTGAATAGTTCTGAATATTAGAGGTTTAAATTCCCTATCATGTAGTTTTAGTGCCCTTTCTTCTACTGGAAAGTCATCTGGTGTTTTATTTTGGATGCCTACTGGAACCATCCTCTTCTGCTTTTTTTAAAATATGTTTTCATATTTTCTGCCTTCTTTTGGACTTTCAGTAGCTTTTTCTTCATTTGTTCATTGTAGATTTGTTTGTTTTGTCCTGATTTTTGTTTTATTTGGATATGTCTGAGCAGGCGAGCTGTGCATTCTTTGTTGTTTGCTCTTCTCTGGGAAAGATACTTTTCACCTCCTTGTCCAATGGGCAGGGCCAGTCACTCAGCTGTGGTGCAGCAGGGAAGGTCCTGCTGAAGGTGAGGGGTGGGGATGGGTAGTTTGTGGCACGTACTTGGTCTGACAGGTGGGCCAGGAATCAGTGCAGGGCAGGTTCCGGTGGGCTGTTCCTGTGCTGCTCAGGGGTGTGAAGTTCAGCACACAGTGCAGGTAGGCAGGAAGGAGTGGGAAGGTTGTGATGTGTGGAGCTAAGATTGGTATAGGAAAGAAGAGAGAGAGCAGAGAGAAACAGGAGTCAAAAACAAACAAAAAATAAATAAACAAACACATACACACACGCACAAAGAGTGGTATGGGAGCTTGCCATTGGAGTGGAGAGATGAGAGACCAAGAAATGGAGAAAAACAAAAAGAAAAAAAGATAAAGGGAAAAAGAAAAAAAAATAAATAAATAAAAACGGGGGGGGGGGGAAGCCCCCAGGGATCCCACCAGTGCAGCTGTGAAGACCAAGGACGTGATTCCCAGGCCACGAATTACAGCCTGGCTAGAAAGGGCAGAGGTGTCATACAGCGCCAGGTATTCAGGAGACAGGAAAAGAAGGTAAGTATAGAGAGATGAGAAACTGAGAAATGAAGAAAGACAGAAAGGAAAAAAGAGAAAAGAAAAGAAATTCCCCCAGGGATCCCACTGGTGCAGCTGGGCAGACCAAGGAAGTGGCTCCCAACCAGGCAGTACAGCCCATCTAGTATGGGCTCCCAAGCCATGAAAAGAAAAAGAAAACAAACAAACAAAGAAGACAAAATAGAACAAAACAAAAAAAAGAAAATAAAGGCTCCAGGGATCCCACCAGCGTGTCAGTGCAGACCGGGGAAGCAGTTCCCTAGCCAAGTGGTGCTTCACAGCCTTTCAAGAAGAAGCAAAGCTGGTGCACGGCAGCAGGTATTTGAGAAAAAGGAGGAGGAGGTGGTGATAGGCAGGGAAGAAAGCAAAAGAACTGGAAAAAAGCAACACCAGCAACAAACAAATGGCACTGATGGAGCCAGCCAGTGTGCACAGGGTGAGTCCAAGCAGCATGGGGCCAGAGCTGGTGTCTCTCAGCCAAGAGACTGCAGCCAGTGGGAATTGGCAGAGGTCGAGTGGGGGGAAAAAGGGTAGGGGGTTGGAAAGCATATATCGCTGGTTACCAGGTGCTCTGTCTCCCGCTGGGAGCTCCGTGAAGCTGCTTTCCCATACTCCCTGTCCACCACTCTTCGATGTGGGTGAGCCAAATCTAAGTGGCACGGACCCTGCATTTCCTGTCTGGCCAAGCGACTGCAGACAGCTAGGAAGTGGTGGAAGCCAAGTCAGGTCCAGAAGGATGGAGGGTGGGTGTCTTAGTCATCTTGCTGCTATAACAGAAATACCACAAGTGGATTGTTTTAACAAAGAGAAATTTATTCTCTCACAGCCCAGTAGGCTCTGGAGGAAGGTCCTTGTCATTAGTCTTCCTTTGGTCTGGGAGCATCTCTGCACAGAAACCTCAGGTCCAAAGGACACGTTCTGCTCCCAGCACTGCTTTCTTGGTGGTATGAGCTTCCCATGCGTCTCTGCTCGCTTCTCTCTTTTATAGCTCAAAAGAGACTGGATTAAGATACTATTCAATCTTGTATACCTCATCAGTACAACTGCTGCTATTCTGTCTTATTAGATCATAATGATTGAATTTACAACACTTAAGGAAATCACATCAGGTTACAAAATGGTACACAATTATACAATACTGGGAATCATGACTCAGCCAAGTTGACAGATATTTTTGGGGGACACGATTCAATCCATGACAGTGGGAAAGGATATATCAATGGTTACTAGTTGTTCTGTCTCCTGCTAGAAGCTCCATGAAGCTGCTTTCTCATACTCCCTGTCTGCCAATTTCCAACAGGAGTCCAAGATAGTGAATCCGTGCTGTGTTAGCTGATAAAGGACTTCTGCCCGTATCTCTCCTGTTCTCTGTTCTCTGTCAGTCTCTTATCCCTTTTGGTGCTTGACTAAGTTCTTTATGTCTTCATTGGATGCTTAGGATTCCAGGATTGATGTTTGTCTCTGTTTTGCTTAGTCTTTTGCGTCTTTGCTGTGGAGGGACGGCGTGGTGCTTCTGTCTATAATGCATGTTGGCTCCACCACTCAGTCTAATTTTTTGACAACTTTTAGGCTTTGATCAATTTCTAAATCGTCTCTTTGTGACTAGTTATGTCACTGAATTTTGTTGTAGTAATTATCCTTTCTTATTTGCTATTGCTATGTACTAGTCATTTTCCTTCTAGACTATAATTTCCTTAAAAGTGGGGATTGTGTCACCCCCAGCAGGTAAAACAGTGTCTATCATATAGTCCAAACCCATTGCTGTTGAGTTGATTCTGACTCATAGTGACCCTATAGGACAGAGTAGAACTGCCCCACAGGGTTTACAAGGAGCAGCTGATGGATTCGAACTGCCAACCTTTCTGATTAACAGCCGTAGCTTGGCATAGCTCTTAACCACTGTGCCACCAGGGCTCCTTTCATATAGTAGGTGCTCAATAAACAGGTGTAGAATGATTGAACAAAGGAACAGAAAAATGTGGACCTTGGAAAAGGCCAGCGATTAACTTGCTGATAGAGAACATGTCTTCTTAGATGAGCAATTCAGGTAGTGGGTACATATAATAAGTAATTATGTTTGTTTCTTTTGGTAGCAAAAAAATCCTTTCATGACATTAATTTCCCTTCACTTCCAAGTCAACCAATGTCGTGTTCCCAGATACCTGACAAAGAAATGTAAACCCACTCTGATGTGTGTATTGATATGTATAGTTGGTGTCAAGTTGAATATGAAGTAAAATGAAGGATAGAAATGTGACCATATAAACAAATAGTCCTGTTGTTTATTGTGAGCCCAGATGTGACACTAATCCAGAAATGCTTGCCAGGGGCAATTTAAATATGCTTTGAATTACCAGCAGTGATGCTTCTGGGACTGCTCATATGGCATGATTTATATCCCAATGTTTTCAATCAGATCCTAGGGATTGATTAATCACACTATCAGTAACAAAGAAACAGGTGTGTTTTCTAAAGCCATGTGCTTGCTAAAGGCTATCTCTCTTCCCCTATTGGTGCTACCTCATAAATGCAGTTTGATGTTATTCTAGAAAGTGTTAGGGAAATTGCTAGTTAAATTCTTACTTTGATAAAACAGGCAGAGACTTCTATTCACTGACCCTAAGACTACACTTCAATTGCAGTCCAGGTCATTATTATAATGTTTGTGGGCTTAGTTAGCCAGAGCTCATTTTAATGGTGACATAGCAGGGCTGAGCTTCAGAAGGGACAATTGGGCTGCCCTTAATACCTCTGGGTAGAACACATATTAATGCTCCATTTACAATAGCTAATGAATATGATGGGGGCAAAAGTGGCTCAGTAGTAGAACTCTTGCCTTCCACGTGGGAGAACCGAGTTCAGTTCTCAGCTGATGCATCTCATGCATAGCCACCACCCGTCTGTCAGTGGAGGCTTGTGTGCTCCTGTGATGCTAAACAGATTTCAGTGGAGCTTACAAACTAAGATGGGCTAGGAAAAAAGGTCTGGCAATCTACTTCTGAAAATCAATCATTGAAAACCCTATGAGTCACAGAGTTCTGATCTGCAACCAATCATGGGGATGGCATAGGATTGGGCAGCATTGCATGCTGTTGTGCATGGGGTCACTATGAGTTGAGAGCCAACTTGATGGCAGCTAACAACAACAATGAATATGGTAGCTTGACAGCAATGGGTTTTAGTTTGGTTATCAAGATTTTACTATGAATTTTTGGATCAAGATACATATTTTTTCTCATCTCTCTCTTGAGTTTTCATTAAAGAGTTAGTAGAGGATTAATAAAAACACATAGGATGGGAGGGAGGTGTCTGTAGACAACAGATAACCCCACATTTCTGGAAAATGAAAAGAGTTGAACAAGTATTTGTTGATGAAGCAGAAGGAGAAAAATGATAGCTTAGAGAAAGTGCTGGGAAGAAGGAGTCAGTACCCTTGGCAGAACCCCTGAGAATGAGTCAGTAGAACAGAGTGAAGCTACAAAGATTAATTGAATGTGTAGAACAAAACCATAGTTTCCCCTACCATCTCTATCACACACACAGATAACATTTGCTCCTACATGTAAAGTCATAAAGCGTTCTGTAGGCACAGAGCATTTAAAATTAATTAATTTTTGTCTTCCAAGTGTATTATTTTTCTAAAACTGATCTATCTTAGACACACTGTCATCTCTCACGATCATCTTTCAAAAGGTAGCCATACATCTAAGAAACTCCATTGGTCTCACCCCATCTGGAGCAAGGGAGAATGAAGAAAACCAAAGACACAAGGGAAAGATTAGTTCCACAGCCTCCACCAGACTGAGTCCCGAGTGCAGCACAACTAGATGGTGCCCAGCTACCATCACCGACTGCTCTGACAGGACACAGTACAAGGTCCAGGACAGAGCTGGAAAAAAATGTAGAACAAATTTCTAACTCACAAAAAAAAAAAAAAAAAAAAAAGACCAGACTTACTGGTCTGATAGAGACTGGAGAAACCCTGAGAGTATGGCCTCTGGACGGCCTTTTTAGCTCCCTAATGAAGTCACTCCTGAAGTTCACCCTTCAGTCAAAGATTAAACACATCCATAAAACAAAATGAGACTAAATGGGCACACTAGCCCAGGGGCAAGGACTAGAAGGCAGGAGGGGACAGGAAAGCTAGTAATGGGGAACCCAAGGTCCAGAAGGGGAGAGTGTTGATGTGTCATGGGCTTGGCAACCAATGTCACAAAACAATATGTGTATTAATTGTTTAATGAGAAACTAGTGTGCTCTGTAAACCTTCATCTGAAGTACAATAAAAAACAAACAAACAAAGAAAGGCATAGCTCTCACCCGTTCCTATTATTACAATACTGAATTGAAGTTTTAAATATCAAAAGCAACAATTCAAGAGGCCAACTTATAAACCATTAAAAATAATTTTTGTTGATATAGTGATTTATAATGAAAACTCCTATTCCCATTTGCTTATTTATGTGAACAATGTTTCTCAGCATATACTTCTAGAAAAATAGCAATAGAATTGATGCTGAAATATGAGTCAGTAATATTCCTCCATAGAAAAATGAACTAATTTAACAAAAAAGTTCTACCTAGAAGGGCTGCCCACACTGAACACAGTGGCACAATGCCACTCCTTTCATTTAGAGGCATTCATACAATATGATTTTACTCTTTGTGTTTGATAATTATTTATCAATATTTCTTATATGTTCATATGATTTTCTCAACTGTGAACTAATTATTATAAGGATAACTCATTTGTGAAGAAAAAAATGAATAGAGCATTACAGGCATATAAAGCCCAAAACCAAACGTATTGCTATCGAGTCAATTCTGACTCATAGCACCCCTACAGGACAGAGTAGGACTGTCCCTTAGAGTTTCTAAGGAGTGGGTGGTGGATTCGAACTGCCAAACTTTTGGTTATCAGCCATAGCTCTTAACCACTGTGCCAGCAGTGCTCCTACAGGCATATCGAACGTAGTAAAAAAATTATAATTTTAATTTATGTACATCTTTGCTGCAGACATATTATAGAGTGATGAACAAAATGTACCTTTATTCAAGCCCAAATATATACCACATTAGTATAAAATAGTTAAATTCTGTAAGGGAAGTAAAATAGAAATACGAGTCCAAGTTGGAAAAGCAATGTTATAACATTATTAACACTGAAGAAGAGCTAGTTCTTGTTTTTTAAAGTATATAGTAGATGGTATCAAATACTATTTTATTTAGATTCCATTGGCTATACTTACGAGTGATAAGAGTTATGTAACAGGGTTGTTTAAAAATGTTAGTATTTACAGCATACCGGACTTCATATGTTTTATAGCTGTTTACCTTACGATGAAAAGTTTTTGTCGATCTTAAGTCATATAAAAGGTACCTAGTGTTTCAAAATTCTTTTTTGGGGTATTCAAACAAAAATATAATTGAAAACCCTAGAATGATGGACAGGTAGACATTTACCTAAATGGAAAAATTCAGGAGATTCTTCTTTCAAAGTTTTGAAACAATTATTTTAGGAAATTTAGTCAAGTAATATGGATATTGGTACTTTATTCTCACACTGCAGGAGACAGTTTAATGACTGCCTTATGTTTCTGTCTTACAATGAAACCTTCGGTCCTGAAGACTCACCCACAAGCACAATGGTTCTGTTAGACTTTCAATTCTCTTCTACTTAAATATGAATGATCAACCAAAGAATATCAGGTATTTGAGGAAAAACAACAACACAAATTATAAAGACCATGATAAGTAAACTGAAATACTTATTCTGAGGAAAGAGAGGTAATTAAGATAATAGGGAACTTAAATCAATCAAAACAAAAACTCTACTTGGAGAAATTAAAGTAGGTATGGAATTCACAAAACCATAATAGTATGCCAAAAAAGGAAATATCAGATAACAAAAAAGAGCTCTTGGAAATTAAATGTCTAATTGCAAATCAAAAGAAAAAAAAATCAATAAAGTAGTTGGAAGAAAACGTTAAGGAAAGGTCCCAGAATGTAGCAAAAATAGCAATGATTCAGGAAATATGGGAAAAAGTTATGTGATGCAGCAATTCAACTCAGGTAATCAAACACTGAAACAATGAATTTGCAGAGAAAGAGAAGAAAGAAAATTGGAGACGGGGCGTAAAATCTATAGACAGAAATTTCACAGAGCTGAAGACAGTCTCCTTCCAAGTGAAAAAGGCCCACTGCATATAAAGCAGGAGTTATAAAAATATCCACAGCTTGACAATTTATTGTAAAATTTTAAAACACCAAGAATAGAGAACAGGTCCTAAAAACTTTTGAGAACAGGACAAAAATAGGTCTGAAAATAAACTTGACAAAAGACTTCTCAAATTTGTATTCTAGAAGATAATAGGAAAATGCTATCAAAATTCTGAAGGAAAATCATTTGGAGCCTGAAATGATATATGCAAACTATGAATGAAGAATGTGGACCCAATAAAGCCATTTCCAGACATACAAGTACTGTGAAAGTTTACTTCTGATGAACCATTACTGATAAATGTACTTAAGGATATACTCTTGTGAAACAAAGTTAAAAACCAAGGAAGACAGAGACAAGAAATGGTGGAATTAAGCCAGAATTCCAATGAAAAGAAACTTAAGAATGAGAGATTTGCAGCAGGCCTAGAGAACAACCAGTGCAATATAGAACAAGACATTCATGGACTCCAAGAAGAACGAAGATAAATTTCATGCAATAGAATGCTGAAAAGGCATGTGTTTCTTCTTTTAACAAAAATATAAAAACTCTAGGAGAAATTAAAAAAAATCAACTGTATAATAAAGTTACGGTCAGAGTAACAATTCAATTCTCATGGACATGATTTTGAGCAATTGGTGGTGGGTAAGAAGAAGAATTGATTTAACCTTGATGCCAGATCCATTTTCCTTTGAGTAGCACAGAGTTTATGACACTGTTGTTGTGTGATGTTCAGTCCATTTCAACTCATAGGGACCCCATGTGACAAAGTAGAACTGCCCCATAGGGTTTCCTAGGCCGTAACTTTTGTGGAAGCAGATCACCAGGTCTTTCTTCTGCGGAGCCACTGGGTAGGTTCAAACGGCCAACCTTTCTGTTAGCAGCCAATCACTTAACTGTTGAGCCACCAGGGCTCCTTTTATGACACTGTAATCAAAGGAAAAGGAACTTAGTAAACTACATGGTCTTGCAGATGGTCACAGTGATAAAGCTATTATCAAGATTTCGTTGGTAGAATCGATTCTAGCCAAAGCACAAAAGCTTTATTATAATTATTATAGTTGTAAAAGAATGTAAATATTTTTAACCTTGGTTAGGTGCCATCAAGTTGATTCTGACTCATAGTGACCCCAGGTGACAGTAGAACTGCCCCATAGGGTTTTCTTGGCTATAACCTTTACAGAAGTATTTCCCCAGGTCTTTCTCCTGTAGAGCGGCTGAGTGGATTTGAACTGCCAACCTTTCCGTTAGCAGCTGAGTGCCCAACTCTTTGTGCCACTGGAGCTCCTATTTTTCATCCTAGAAAATTAAAAGTAAAGTTATAGTTGACAGGGATTGGAGATAGAAAATGGGAAGAGAGATGTAGGAAGGGTATAAACTCTAAAATACTCATCTTAAAACAGGAGAAGTGAGGAGATTCTGTCTATATGCTATGAAACAATTTAAAAGTTCTGATATTATTTAATAAAGCCATGAGAAAATAAGAAAATAGTGATACTCAAGTAACTTTTATAAGAGGAAGTGATGTAGAGAGAAAGAGAAAAGGAGGATAGTATAAATGAGATACATTTCAATCACGTGTGGCAAGATAAAATAAAATGTATAGAATCGATGAAACCACTATTTAAATATTTTATGACTATTTATTATTTCATTAATTACGTTATTTATAGTTATGGAGTTAAACAACTAAACTAAACTAAAAATTGAAATGGATAAAAATCTTTATCTCTATGGTTTATGAATTGGGTTCGGTAAAGGTGGGGTGGGAAATTTGTATTAACACTTTTGTAATATTTTATTTTTTGCCATACACATGTATTTCTTAGATAGAAATTAGGAAATTGTAAAGAGTCTATTTTCTTTCTGAGTAATTTGCATACTTTAGTTTTTTATTTTTTAAATTAAGATATAATTAACATATAGTAACTTTCTGGTGTTATACTTTTCCGAGTTTCGACAAACCTGTACATGTGTGACCACCATTACAAACAATTCCCTTGTTCTACCTGTAGCCAGACTCTCCCTCTACCCCGGCCCCTAGCAGTCATTGAAATATTTTCTCTCCCTACAGTTTTGTCTTTTTCAGAATGTCACATGAATAGAGTTATACATTATGTAACCTTCTGAGTCTGAATTCTTCCACTTAGCAAAATACTTTTGAGACTTTTTTTCTTTTATCGCTGGGTAGTATTCCATTGCACAGATGAACCATGGTTTGTTTATCTGCTCATCAACTGAGGGACATAGGATTGTTTCCAGTTTTGGGCAATTAAAATAAAGCCACTATAAATAATTGTCTATAGATTTTTGTGTGGACATAGTTCATATTTCATTTGGGTAAATATCTGGGAGTGGCATTGACTAATGATACGGAACATCTTTTCATCTGCTTATTAGTCATTCATGTATCTTCTTTAGTAGAATGTCTACTCATACATTTTGCCAGTTTTGTAATTGAGTTGCTGGTCTTACTGAATTGTGATTTTTACATAATCTAGATACAAGTCATTTTTAGATATATGATTTGCAAATATTTTATCTCAGTCTGTGGCTTGTCTGTTGTCTTAATGGTGTTGTTAGGCAGAATTTTAAAGATATTCCCCTCCCCAAGATTCCCATCTGCAAGTATTCAGTCAAATGCTAATTCTAGGTCCTTCTTTGAAGAGATTTTAGGTTGATCAAGGTGCCAAGTCAGTTGACCTTAAAATATGAAGATTATCCAAGTAGGCCAAATCTAATCACAGGAACCCTTTAAAAGCAGTTTTTACTGGCTGGTGGTAGAAGGGGAAGTCAGAGAGATTCAAAGCACGAGGATTTGATACACCATTGCTGGTCCGAAGATGGAGGGGCTGCATGATGAGAAATGGGGCTGTCTCTAGAGGTGAGAGCAACCCCTGACTGATAGCCAGCAAGGAATTTGGGATTGCTTGACAGCCAGACACAAGGAACTGAATTCTGCCAATAACAGGAATAAGCCTGGAATAGGATCCTATGCTCCAGATGAGAACAGCCAGCTGACATCTTGATTTCATTTTGAGCAGAAAACCCGGTCATACCATGCCAGACTTTTGACCTATAGAACTGTGAACTAATAAATGGGTGTTGTTTTCAGCTGCTAAGTTTGTGGTAATTTGTTACATAGCAATAGAAAACTACATTTTTCTCTTAAAGAGCAAAAGCTTTCAATACTGAAAAATTTTCAGTTTACTTTCTTTTAGGGATTGGTTTTCGGCGTCATGGCTAATTGCAAATAGGACATCCAAGGTTATGAAAATTTTCTCCTATGTTTTCTTCTAGAAGTTTTATAGTTTTAGCTCTATCATTTAGCTATATGATCCATTTTGAGTTAATTTTTGTGTATGGTATTATGTAAGGATCTGCATTAGTTTCCTAGGGTCGCCTTAAACGACAGAAGTTTATTCGCTCACAGTTCTGGAGGCTAAGAGTCCAAAAACAAGGTGTTGGTAAAGCCATGCTTCCTCCAAAAACTCTAGAGAAGAATCCTTCACTTCTTCAAGCTTTTGGTGGTTGCAGCAGTCCTTGGCATTCCTTGGCTCATGGCAGCGTAACTTTAATCTCTGCCTCTGTCTTCATATGGCTGCTTCCCTGTGTCTCTCTGTGTGTCCTCTATGGATTTAGTACCCATTGTAATCCAGTATAACCTCATCTTAACCAATTACATCTACAAGGACCCTATTTCCAAATAAAGCCACATTCTGAGGTTCTGGGTAGACATGAAATTTTGGGGGACAATATTCAACCCAGTACAACATCTAAGTTCATTCTTTTGTTTATAGATATCCAATCATGCCAGTATCATTTCTTGGAAAGACTATCCATCATCATTGAGTTGCTGTAGCACTTTTGTTAAAAATGAAGTGACCATAAATGTAAGGGTTTATTTCTGAATTGTTTGTTCTGTTCTATTGATCTATAGTCCTGTCTTTGCATCAATAGCTGACTGTCTTGATGATTGTAGCTTTATAATAAATTTTTAAATTTGGTTGTATAAGTTTTCCTCCTTTTTTAAAATTATTTTGCTGATTGTAGGCCTTTTGCATTTTAATATACATTTTAGGATCAAGTTGTCAATTTCTACAAAAAATCTTTTTCGGATCAATTTGGGAAGAATTGCTGTCTTAACAATATTGATTCTTCCAATCTATGAGTACGGGATGTGCCTATCTTTACTTATATCTTCTTTAATTTCTCTAGCAATATTTTGTAATTTTGAATGTATAGCTTTATACTTCTTTATTAAAATTTTCCTAAGTATTTTGTCTTTAAGAATGTGTTGCAAATGGAATAGCTTACTTAATTTCATTTTCAGATTGTTTTTTGTTAGTATATGGAAACAAATTTGATTTTTCTTTATTGATCTTGTATCTTGCAGCCTTGCTAAGTTCACTTATTAATTACAGTATTTTTTTTTTTTTGAAGAGAGGGTAGATTCTTTAGAATTTTCTATATATAGGAGCATGCTATTTGAACATAATGACAAGTTTTACTTGTTTATTTCCAATCTGCATGGTTTTCCTTCCTTTATCTTGCTTTATTGCACAAACTAGAAACTCCCGTACAGTGTTGAATAGAAGTTCTGAGAGTGAACACCCTTGCCTTGTTTCTGGTATTAGGGAGAAAGCATTCAGTTATTTACCATTAAGTATAATGTTAACTGCAGGCTTTTAGTATATGCCTTTGATCAAGTTGAGAAAGTTCCTTTCTATTTCTAATTTGTTTTTATCAAATTTCATTGAATGATTTTTTTTTTTTAGTCTATTGATGACAATCAGGTACATTTGAATTCTTATTTTATTAATATGGTTTATTATACTGATTGTTAGGTATAAAACCAGTCTTGCATTCCTGGGATACATCTTTCTTGTATAACGTGTATAACAGTAATTTTCTATTTTGCTGGATTTGGTTTGCTAATATTTTTGTAAGGACTTTTGCATTTATATTCATAAGAATATTGGTCTGTAGTTTTCTTCCCTTGAGATGTCTTTGCCTGGCTTTGGTATCAGATTTTGGAAGTATGCCCATCTCCTTTATTTCCTGAAAGAATTAGTGAAGGGTTGATATTATTTCTTCTTTAAGCATTTGATAAAATTCACCAGTGAGGTCATCTGGGCTTGGATCTTTCTTTGGGGAAAAATTTGAAATTACTAATTCAATTTCTTTACTTGTTTAGGTACATTGGGCTTTTTATATTTTTTCTTGAGTCACTTTTGGTGATTTGTAGATATTAGTCCATTCCCGCTAAGTTTTCTAATTTGTTGATATAAGATTATTCATAATTCCTTTATAATATTTTCAATTTTTATTATGATCCATAGTTTTGCCCCTGCTTTCATTCCTTATTTTAGTAATTTATGTCTTTTCTCTTTAGTTTGTGGTCTGTCTAGCTAAAAGTTTATTAGTTTTGTTGCTCTTTTAAAAGAATCAACTTAAGGTTTCACTGATTTTTCTTTATTTTTTTTTATTTGCTACTTCATTCATTTTCACTCTGATTTTAATTATTTCCTTCCTTCTGCTTGATTTGGATTTAATTTGTCCTTCTTTTGCTATGTACTCTAAAGTTAGAAGTTTACATTATTGATTCTAAACCTTTCTTCTTTTGTAGTATAGCCATTTTAAGCTATACATTTTCCTCTAATCACTGCTTTAGCTATACTCCCAAGTTTTTGATATCTTATGTTTTCATTTTTATTCAGTTAAAAATATTTTCTAAGTTCCCTTGTGGCTTCTTCTTTGAAGCATGAGTCATTTAGAACTGTGTTGTTTAATATTCAGATATCCGTGGACTTTCTAAATTTTTTGTTGTTGATTTCTAATTTGTTTGGGGCCAGAGAACAAACTTCCAATAATTTCAATTGTTTTAAATTTACTGAAACTTATTTTATGGTCTAACAAATGGTCTAGCCTGGGGAATGTTCTATGTGCACCTGAAAAGATGTTTATTCTGCTGCTGTTGCGTTGGGTGCTCTTATAAAACTAAGTTAAATTGGTTAGTAATGTTGTTCTTCTGTATTCTCTTTGATTTTCTGTTTAGTTGTTCTATCACTTACTGAGCATGGAGTATTAAAATATCCAGTTATAAATGTTTACTTGCTTAATTTTCCTTTCAGTGTTGTCAGTTTTAGTTCATTTATTTTGGTGCTCTATTGTTAGATGTGTACACCAAACTCAAAAACCCATTGCCTTCGAGTCTATTCTGACTCATAGTGACTGTATAGGACAGAACAGAACTGCCCCATAGGGTTTCCAAGGAGCGGCTGGTGGATTCGAACTTCTGACCATTTGGTTAGCAGCCAAATGCTTAATCATGCGCCACTAGGGCCCCAGGTGTGTATACAGACAGTTATAAAGTATCCTTCTTGGACTGAACTCATATTTCTTATCTTAAATTCTATTCTGAATAATATTATATAACCACCCAACTCTCTTTTGATTATTTGTGTGGTATATATTTTTTAATCCTTCTACTTTCAATTAATTTGTGTCTTTGAATTTGAAGTCTATCTCTTGTAGATAGCACGTACTTACATCTTGCTTTTGTATCCATTCTGGCAATCTCTGTCTTATTGAACTGTTAGTCCAATGTAATTATTGATATAGTTGGATTTACATCTGATAATTTGCCATTTGTCTTCCATATATCCCATATCCTTTATCTTCATCTTCATCTTTACCAACTTTTTCCTATTTTTAGTGTATCATTTTAATTCCTCTGTTAATTCTTTAACCTATTTTATGAATTATTTCTTAGTGGATGCTGGAGGCATTACTATGTGCATCTTAACTTTTCATAACCTGCTTCAAGTTAATATTGACTTAATTACAATAAAATATAGCAACTTTGCTCCAGTATACCTCCAGTGTGCTATTGTTTTCTCTATATATTACACCTCATATTTGTTGTAAATACAACAATGCAGTGTTATAATTACTTTATGCAATCTTATGCCTTTTAAACAATATAAGAGAAGAAAAAAAATTATAGGTATATAGCCTTTTATATTTGTTCACATATTTACTTTTTTCCAGTGCTCTTTATTTCTTCCTGTACCATTTCCTTTTAGTCTCAAAGACTTACTTTAGTATGTCTTGTAAAATAGTTCTGTAGCTAACAAATTTTCAAAGCCTTTCTTTAAATCTGAGGATATCTTTATTTCTTCTTAATTTTTAAGCAATAGTCTTGCTGGATGTAAAATTCTTGGTTGACACTCTTTTTTTCTTTCAGCATTTTGAATGTGCCATTCCCTTGCCTTCTGGCTCCCATTGTTCTGATGAGAAGTCAGCTGTTTTTCATATTTTGTTCCTCTGTATGTGACACTTTCAAGCTTGCCACTTTGGCTTTGAGTTTCAAGACTTTGCATATGATGTGTCTAGGTGTGGATCGCTTTGTGTTTATTTTGCTTGTGACTCATTCGGCTTCTTGGATTTGAAGATTAATATTTTTAATAAAAGTTGGGGAGTTTTGGGCTGTTATTTCTTCAGATATTTTCTTCTGTCCTTTTATATATATTCTCTTGTCCTCCTGCACTTTCGTTACATGTATGTTGGTAGTATACTTGATGTCCTATGGTCTCTGAGGCTTTGTTTTTCTTAATCTTTTTCTTTCTATTCTTCGGAGTGAATAATTTTCATTGCTCTAGCTTCAGTATTCTTGATTCTTTCTCTGCCATAGCAAGTTAGCTACTGAGCCTATCTAGTGAAATTTTTAAAATTTTGGTCATTATTTTTTTTTAGGTCTGAAATTTCTATTTGATTTTTTAAATAATTTATTTTCTTTATGAGATTTCCTATTTTTGCATCTATCGTTATAGTTTCCTTTAATTCTTCCAACCTGGTTCTTTGAATGTAGTTGGAATAAATGTTTGAAGTCTTTGTTTGCTAAATACAACTACTTGCCCACCCAGAGTTAATTTTTATTGACAATTGATAGAAAAATGGAAATTTTAGATAATATATTGTAGCAAATATGGATTCTGATTTCTTTTCTTGAGGATTATTATTGTTATTTTGTTTTGTTTTGCTTGGCTTCTTTTGTTTTGTTTTTAATAACTTGCCTGAACTTAATCTTTTGACTCTGTATTCCCCACCATGTGTGACTCTGCTTAGTTTTTTAAAATGTCAGTGTTTCATTGTATCTGCATAGCTTAATGGTCAACCAATGATTGGTCAGAGGCTTCAACCTGTAAGGTTTTCATCCCCTGCTGATGGATCTGTACGTGGGGTTGGGAATACATTAAAAATTCAGGCAGTTTTCAAAGGTTCACTGGATTTTACTTTCTGCAAAGCTCTCCTGGGTCTTTCCTGCAGATCTATGCAGCCTCTGAGTTAACTGGGGATGTGTGGATAATTCAGGTCCCCTCATGTCTCCCCTGCACATGTGTGCAGCCTTCCAGTCAGCCAGGAAGCTGTGGAGAACATCGTTTGGCTCCCTCATTGCCAGGAACTTTCTGTCAAATTTCTGATTAGTCCAATGGTCTACTACTCGCTCCAGGTGGGACTACATCTCAGAGTATGAGAGCTGTGAACTTTCACCATTTTTGTGCCACTGAGTTTGCTACTTTTACTGATAATATACCCGGGTATGGTTTTTATGCCCTCAGCACCAAATTAAGTCATTCCTCTCTGCAAGTGAAATTTCTGGTTTTTATGTCCAGCCCTTCCTTTGCAGCACTACAGATCAACCCAGATGGAGGGGAATTAAAGAGGAATGCAGATATGGGAGCAATCTCATCCAAGGATGCCACAGTCTACTAAAGTTCTTACTTGAATTCAACAATTTTTCATCAATGAATGTTTCTCAGTTTGCTCTTTGTTTCTGGTCATTTTCCAGAGCGCCGAAATTGCTTTAGACCATTTTCCCCCAATTTTAGGATTTTGGGGAAGGGGATAGGACTTGACAATCTCTTCAATCCACCATAGCCAGAAGGTCCAGTCTTTCTTTCAACTTGGAAAGATATTTTCACTGAGTATATTAATTCTGTGTCTATAGCTGTTTTTCTTTCTGCACTTTAAAGATGTTTCTCCACAGTCTTCTGCACTGCACAGTTTCTGATGAGAAAGATGATGTAATTTTTATCTTTATTTTCTGTATGTACTATGCATCTTTACTCTAGCTGCTGTCAATATGTTTTCTTTGCTGTTGGTTTTCAGCAGTTTGTACATGATGTATCTAGATGTGTGTGTGTGTTTTATCCTACTTGATGTTCTGTGAGCTCCTTCGATCTGTGCTTTGGTGTCTGTAATTAATTTGATGGCATTTTTAGCCATTTTTTCTTCAATGGTTTTTCTGCCCTATGCTTTATTTCTTCTCCTTCTGTATTCCAATTAAAGGTATGTTAGACAATTCAAATTGTCCTGTTACTCTTGGATGCTCGCCTATACTTTTTTTTTCATTTTCATTTTCTCTTTGTGTTTTAGTTTTGGTAATTTCTGTTGGTGATTGTTTGAGTCAACTGATTCTATTCTCAGTTATGTTGAGAATGCTAATGAACCTGTTGATGGCATTCTTCATCTCTGTTACCATATTGTTCATTTGTAACATTTTAATTTGTGTCTTTTTTATGACTTCTATCTTTATGATAAAATGTCTCATTTATTCATGCATGTTGTCATTTTTTTCTACTAGAGCCTTTAAAACGTTAATTACAGTTATTTTAAATTCCTTATCTGGCAGTTCCAACATCTGAGTGATATCTGAATCTGGTTCTGTTGATTATTTTCTCTCTTGACAGGGTGGTTTTTTTTCCGCTCCTTTTGGATTTTTTAGTTGTCACCTAATTTTGTTTGAAAGCCAGACATCTTTGATAGGATAGTAGAGACTGAGGTAAATACTACTTATACCTAGAAATTGCGTTCCTTTTATTTTGCTAGTCTTTTAGTGTTAGAGGGTTGAGTCAGCGTAGTCACGAATTGAGTTGGGTTTGGGCTTTTTTGTTGTTATGGTTATACTCAGTGTATCACAGGCTTCAAATTCCTGTAGTGTTAACTTGTGCTTAGAGTAGTGACTGATTTGTTGGAGGAGTTTTCTCAGTGTCTGATCTAGCCTCAGGTTTAGGTCTTCCCTTTGTGACTGCATTTCAGGGAGTGTTCCCTCCATGTTCTTCCCCCTTCTCTCACCAGAACACTGCTGTTATTTCTTACTCAATGTTTGATGCCTGATGGTGAGGGGGAGGGGCTATTCTTCTCTGTTTGGATTCATCCTCAGTCTTAGGCAGGACCTGTGTTTCTAGTTCCCAAGGATAGGTTCTTCTTGGTGATCCTGCCCCTCCCCCAATGTAGGAGACATTTAATAACTGGGGTCCAGGATATTTTATTTTCTTAATGAAAAGGTTTGAGGGTAGTTTTGTGTTTTCTTCTTCAAGCTGCAACGGCCCTTAACCTGTGGCCTGGGGCAACAGACTTTGCTGTCTTTTCCCAACCAGATTAAGGCTTTTGTTTCTTAGAGGAGATAGAGGTAAAGTGTCCAGTTGAGGCTTTGTGCTTTCCTGCAGTGGTCTCCGCTCCACTTCCCAACCAACATCACAAGGGGGACTTTCTCTGGACCACTATTTCTCAACAGCAGCTCTATTGACATTTTGACATTTTGGATTGGGTGATTCTTTTGGGTGGTGGCTATTCTTAGTATTGTAGGATGTTTAGCAATATCCCTGACCTCTATCCTCTGATCACCAGTAGCATGCCCAGCAATGACAAATAAAAATGTGTCCAGATAATTGTAAAATGTCCCCTGTTTAGAACCACTGTCCTAGACTCTTGCCCCACCTCCAGTCTTTCTTCTAAGCATCCAGGGGACCCATGGAGAAGAGTCTGTGAGTGGGTATGCATTCTCCTTGTGTTTGCAGATTCTACAAGTTCTGAACTCTCGTATTAGGCTATATTCACACTGTAGCAATTTGTTAACTTTTTTTGCTGAATTCTTCTTACTTATAAGGGGTTGCACATCTGCTCCAGTAAGTAAGTGCTCATGTCCTGTCAGTCTTTGGAGGCACATTTTCCCCTAGATCCTGGTTTAGTTGGTTGCCCTGTGACCAGCTCTCTGGTAGATATAATAAAAGTTGTAAATTTGCATATTATCCAGGATATTTTTTGCTTTAAGTTTGGCAGTGATGCCCTATCTAGCTTTCTACATCTTGAGTAGAGGCTGGAAGTCTGACATACATAATTTTTAAATTTTATGAATTATCCTGCAGAGGAAATGGAGACTTGTAGAGGTTAAGTAACTTTCACTTGTGTACAAGATTTGAACCAAAGCCTTTCTAGCCCTGAACCCAAGTTCGTTCCACATTGCTGTTGTAACCTTTCATGTAGCGTGATAAGATGTTAGGTTTTATGTTCCTCTTTTTTTTTTTTTTAATTCTCCTGTCTAGATTTAGATTGTAGTGCATAAACTACTGGTCAGGCTGAGGGAGGAGTATCGCTGAGCAGTTTGTTACTGTGGGTACCAAGCCTATTCTCATCTCTCTTCCAAAGGTTGCAAATTCAGATGCCTTTAGGGGCCTTGGTGACAAAGTGGTTAAGAGCTCGGCTGCTAACCTAAAGGTGGGCAGTTCGAATCCACCAGCTGCTCCTTAGAAACCCTATGGGATAGTTCTATTTTGTCCTATAGGGTCGCTATGAGTCAGAATCGACTCCACGGCAATGGTTTTTTTTTTGGGTATAGGGGCCAGGCAAGAAATACAAATGAGTGATGTATGCTGGGTCTATGATATTTCCCATCTTTCTAGACACTTGTGGCCCTTCTTTTTAAAGAAGCAAAGATATAGAGAAATATTTATTTATAATAAAAACAGCAGTGTAAGCAAAATGATATTTGGATACTCTCTGCCAGAAGACTGGCAGAATTTATTTGGCCTGCGCAGAATTTTTTAATAGAGGATGTCCATTGTGACAGTTCCTGGCCACTCCCTGTTGTCTTAAAGCCACCTAGTAAAGTTACCTGTCTGCCCCTGGGGTAATTTCATTCAATAATGAATATTCATCAAGTACACTACTTACCTCTTTGTTCTAGACTCTGAGGATAAAGCCGTGAACATAACAACCTGTGCCCTTTTGAAGCTGACATTTTGGTTGGTGTTCTCTCCAGTGGGGACGGTGAGCATTGTAGACCTGGGGAGCATTGCCTAGAGAGCCCACTGCCACCCTTCATATCCAGCCAATTGTTGCTACCACATTTACTGACCCTGTGTTGCCAAATTTTTAAATTTACTAAGAGAAGCCAGAAGTCCAGATTTTTATTGCAATTTTCTTCTTTTTAAATGATGGCTCAACATTTTTTAAATCACTATGGAGGCCAGACAAAACATGTTTGGAGACAGAATCTGGCTAGTGACCTCTGTTTTACACCATCTTTGCCCTTGATGGTTTGCTTGAGAAGCAATGGAATGGCAACTGTAGCCTTATCAATCAATGAATCAGTTGTTCTACTTTTGGAAATCCCAAGATTTAATTTACAACACAAGGTTCACAATTTCAGTGAAAGCAATTTTAAAACCAACCCAATAAACCAAAAAGTGTAAATATACAAATCAGAGGTGATTATCAACTTGGGCTGAACAGGATGTTGTCAACAGGTTACTTGTAAGCTGATTGTATTGCAGTTATCAACCTGCTTGCAAGTTTGAGAGTGTCTTTTAAAAATTAATACCTATTGTAGGTCTTTACATCTCAACAAAGATTTAAGTGACTCTAGCTGGAGTTTGAGTTTTGTAATGGCGCTCATTAGTCCACTAAGTCCACTCTTTCTGATAAGGCCAAAAACCAAGTATTTTGTAAACTTACAGAGTTTTTAACTGTTCATTTCCTTTTCTTTCCAAAAGGAAGCTATTTTGGACTTTCTTGAGGATGCAAGACTTACAGACTATTCAGAAAATACATCAGTTTCCTGATTGGTTTATATTTTGTTAGTCACTCAGACAAGTGTTAGGTTTTTTTTGAAGGGTGCAATGATTGCTCGTTGATCACTAACTTATTATTTGCTGACAGATTCTACTAATTGTCCTATGAACTTGTCATTCTCATTTCATTGTTACTCTTTGCTTGTATTTTTCTTCCATTTACCTTTTCCTATTATACTTCTAATCCTGCCCATTCATCAAAGTTTCGCTCTGGTTTCTTCTCCTGAGGCAAGATAGTACAGAATAGTACAGGGCTAAAGGCATGGGTTCAGGCATACTTGGGTTCCTAGCTTAAGTCTACCACTCACTAACTATGTGACAATTCTTTCCCACTTTGGAGGTCTTCAAATTAAGTCCTCAAGAATTTCACTGGGACACACATTCATTGATTAGTATTTTGATCACATCAACTCTTTATGTCTCTATTTCCTAAACTGTAAAATCGAGGTAAAAAATAATAACTTCCTCATTGGTTTTGTGATGGTTAAAGGAGATAATATATATAAAGCCCTTAGTGTTTGGTTATTATTTTTAGTCACAAAACTCAGGCTCATCTCCTTCTTCTCAAAAATTTTATAAATTGTTCCATTTCTTCCATTTTTTGCACTTGATTAATCGCTGCTTCTCAGGATAATCTAATTTGCCAATATATACACTATAAGTCCCTTGTGTGGGCAGGAACAACGTATTATATTTCTTTTGTGACTTCTACCTTGTGTACCTGAGCAGTGTTGAGCCCTTAGTCATTGGTAGCTTGAACCGTAACACATCAGGCATAACATTAAGAGAGACTCGGGTCAAACCACGAGAATGTTAGATCCACAAAGGCAGATATTTTTGTCTAGTTTGTTTTCTGCTCTGCTCCCAGCCTGAGTTTTTAAGAATAAGAACAGTATTTGAAAGCATTTTTGCATTGAAAATTCAATGCTCCTTCAAGTTGAATTGATTTAGCCTGAATAAAATGGTGGTTCCCTACCCATGTTGCTTGTAAATTCAAATGTAAATGATTTTTACAGATGCTTAAAGATTTGCTCCTCCATCTTCGTCTTGTGACATGACTAAGGGAATAGCCATAATTTTGTTTAGTTTGAAGAGGAAATTCATAGACGACAATTTTACATAATGTGATTCAGGTTTTCACTTGTTTGCTTTTTATCTGGAATTAGAAGATATTTTCCAAATGAGGCCAAGAGTAAATGCCAAAGAAAGTGCTCATTCTATTGGATTCTTTCTTTCTTCTTTTTTAAAATTGTCTTCTTGATTTAATTCATTGACATTGATTTTTTTTTTTTCCACAAATCACATTATTGTAAAGTTTAAATCCTTTGCTAAATATGAAGATAGCCATCAGAAACTGGGGCAGTACCTAGATGTGGAAGAGGCATCAAGGCTTGTGGATGGAAAACAACTTATATCTACCCTTCCTCAAGTCTTTTCATGCAGATCACAGACCCAAACCAGCTACACTCTCTGCTGCCTTGAGACTTGTTTACTGTCATCCCTTGCATCCTTCGCATGGATTGGCTCCTCTGGCCTCTGGAACTGTGTCTCACACCTCTACTTGCCTTAGTTCTTAGCAGCTGAAGGGCTGTTAGTTGACTTTTTAACAATTCTTTCCCACTTTGGAGGTCTTCAAATTAAGTCCTCAAGAATTGCACTGGGACACACATTCATTGATTAGTATTTTGATCACATCAACTCCTTGCACAAATCTTTTTATGTCCTAAAGAAAGGTCACATGTTCACTGATTTTGCTTTGTCTCAAGGGGGGTCATTTTTTCTTCGTCTCCCTGGTTTTGCTGGCTATCTCCCAGTTGTAAGGGATCTGACTACAAACCCCAGATTCCAGTTCAGAAAAAACTCTGAGACTGAGATTCTTTATTGCAAAGAATGTATGTGTGAAGCTTCTCAGAGATTTCCAAGCAGGAAGGGGCCCTAGGCCACATCCTTTGCTCCTGAGACAGCGAACACAGTTTTACTCCTCTAATGATACCTAGAGCCCTGGTGGCAAAGTGGTTAAGAGCTTGGCTGCTAACCTAAAGGTTGGAAGTTCAAATCCACCAGCTGTTCCTTGGAAACCCTATGGGACAGCTCTACTCTGTCCTATAGGGTCGCTATGAGTTGAAATCAACTCCATGCCAACAGGTTTTCTAGTGATAGCTGCTTTTCAGATGATGTGCCACATGGCTCAATCAAACTGCTTTTTAGTTTCAACTAAAATCTGTTTTGAATAAGTTTTTAATCAAGCAGGTAGCAGTACAGAAGCGTTATGTGTTCCCCAATTTTAGTGGAGATAAGGATGAGAAGAAAACAAAGACTGACATTCCACCACCCTTGAAAAGTATGGAATAATAACCAAGACTGTGAAGGTGAGGAGGCTCTGGAAAACACTGATCAGTCTTTTGTCCTTAGGCCTCAGCGTTTGAAAGTTATTTAAAAATTAAATGATCTGCACTTCAATGAAAAGGCTAGAGTTCACATTCCCCACTTGGTCTTTTTATGTATTACATGTTGTTCTTTGCTGCTGTAGAGTTGTGGCCGACTCATGGCGACCTCATGTATAACAGAACACAATGTTATCTAGTCCTGCATCATCCTCACAACAGCCAGCATGTTTGAGTCCATTATTGTTGCTATCATGCCAATCCCTCACCCTCGCTGGCCCTCTACTTCACCAAACATGGTATCCTCCTCTAGCAATTGATCCCTCCTGATGATGTGTCTAAAGCAAGTGAGTTAGATAATCTTTTATTGTGATCCATAAGGTTTGTATTAGCTAATTTTCAGAAGTAGATCACCAAGCCTTTCTTCCTAGTCTGTCTTAGTCTGGAAGCTCCACTGAAACCTTTCCACCGTGAGTGATCCTGCTGGTATTTGAATACCAGTGGCATAGCTTCCAGCATCATAGCAACACACAAGCCACAACAATATGACAAACTGACAGACTGAGGGTGAGTGTATTCCATAGGAGATGCCTTATTTGAAATTGCATGAGAGTTCTCCTTATTTGGCACATAGTAGATACCTAAAATAAATGAATGAACAAAACTTATTATCATGGAAGTTTTCCATTCATCCTCCAAAATTTTTATAATACCTATGTGAATGCATAAGTTTTGTTCACAGTGGAAGTGCTTACAACCAAAGAATACGATGGGACTGATTTATGTGGGATAGGATATTGTTTCTCTGTGACCCAGAATGGGAAGTTGAGGAAGAAAGCCCACATGGAGGGAAATGAATAATGATGGTTATTTTGTCTTGCTCCCCTGTTCATTCCCTTTATTTCCTACTAAGCACTAGACCAGGATTTCTCAAAATTAGCAGTATTGACGTTTTGGACTAGATAACTCTTTCTTGTAGGGGACATTGTAGTATGTTTAGCAGTATCCCTGGCCTTTACCCACTAGATGTAGCACCCTTACCCCAGTTGAGACAATCAAAAATCTGAGATTGCCAGATGTTCCCCAAAAGCAGTTGCCATTGAGTTGACTACAACTCATGGTGACTCCGTGTATGTCAGAGTAGGATTGTATTCCATAGGGTTTTTAATGGATCATCTTTTGGGGAGTAAATCACCAGGCCTGTCTTCTGAGGCATCTCTGGGTGGACTTCAACCTCCAACCTTTCAGTTAACAGCTGAGTGTGTTAAGCATTTGCACCACTCAGAGACTCCAAATGTTCCCAGGAAGGCAAAATCACCCCTCGTTGAGGATTACTGCCTTAGATACCACTCATTGAATGATTTTTTTCCTCTGCTTTTGCAGAAATTTCATCAAAGTGAGTAAAATATTTTATATGAGTCAATAAAATCATTTTGATCTTATTTCACGATTGCACTGAATGTTAAGTTTTTTAAATGATTATTTACATGGACTGTGCTAACATTTTGGAGCCCTGCTGGCATAGTGGTTAAGAGCTACGGCTGCTAGCCAAAAGGTCGGCAGTTCAAATCCACCAGCTGCTCCTTGGAAACCCAATGGGACGGTTCTACTTTGTTCTATAGAGTCACTATGAGTCAGAATCAACTTGACAGCAACAGGTTTGGTTTGGTGCTAATACTGCATCTTGAAAATTTGTGCATAAAATATTTAAAATGCAGCCTTCTGTGAAGGAACAGAAGTGATCTGCCTTTCTTGGAAGTCCTGGGCATGATATAGATGAGGCAACCTATGCTTTTCGGCTTGTACACTTTGGCTTATGTGTCTGCAAAATAAATTTATAGTGTCAATACTATAGCAACTTAAATATTTCAAACATTTAAAAAGGCAAATATTAACTATTGAAATTAAGACCAAATTCAGGGAAACAAAACAAACAAACAAAAAATTTCTATTCCATATAAATATCCCAGAAATATGCACTTTTGAATCACTCTTCAGTCACTGTGCATGGAAAAAATAAGCAAGTCAAATTTCAATTTCTGCTAATTGGCTAAAATTTTGTCATTTTGATACCATTTTTTAAAATATTGTTCATGTGTTTCCCTTACTTTAGGGAATAATTATTCAATATAATCTGTAAGTCTTTTGTATTACTTTTACATTAGAAAGAGTTTTAACATCAGTGTTAGAAGGATTAATATCTTTCATTTTTTCAACATTGATAGCTATTTAAGAGCTCACATATGCTTTGTGAGGTGACTTGTTTTAACTATGACTGATGGCTCTGAATAAAAACTATATGTCACATGTGTCACCCATACACGGTATACTTAGTTTTACTGCCAAATACTGATAACCATTTTGAAAAGGCAAACTCCGAGTTTAAAATACTTCTTTGGTGAACGTTTGCAATAATTTAATAAATACTAGGCTCATTCTTCATTTTTAAAATTTCCCATTTGTTATTATCATCTAGCCCTAGTCTGTATTACAGTGTAGTTTTTTTTTTTTAATTGTGCTTTAGGTGAAAGTTTACAGAGCAAATTAGTTTCCCCTCTGATAGTTTGTACACAAAGTGTTTCATGACATTGGTTGCATTCCCCACAGTGTGTCAGCACTTTCTCCATTTGTACCCTGGTTTCCCCATTTCTTTTCCTCTGGATTTTCTACCGCTTCCTGCCTTCTCATCTTTGCTTTTGGGCAAAGTTGCCCCTTCAATCCCATATAATTGATTATGCTAAGAAGCACTTTCCTCTCGGGCATTATTGTTTGGCTGAAAGCTGGTCTCCAGGAATGGCTTCAGTTCCAGGTCAGAAGGGTGTCTTAGGGCCATTGTCTCAGGGGTTCCTCTAGTCTCTGTCAGACCAGTAAACCTGGCCTTTTTGTGAATTTGATTTTTTTCTACATTTTTCTCCCACTCTGTCCAGTTGTGATCCCAGTTGAGCGATTGGTAGTGGTAGGTGAACACCATCTAGTTATTCTGGTCTTGGGGTCGTGTAGGCTATGGTTTATGTGGTCCATTAGTCCTTTGGATTAATTGCTCCCTTGAGTCTTCAGTTTTCTTCACTCTCCTTTGCTCCATTTGGGAACAGACCAAGCTCAAAAACTTTTAAAACCCCAGATGCTACTCACCAAAGAAGGATGCAGAACATTGTCTTTATGAACTATGTTGTGCCAATTGATGTAGATGTTCCCTGAATCTGTAGCCCTTCACCTTTGAGCCTAGAAAGTTTGTCCCACGAGGTGTTTGGTTATATCTAAGACGTTTCCATGGCTGTGCCTCTTGTGTGCTCTATTGTCTGTATCAATATACATGCAACACCTACAACTATATATGTAGAAACATCCACAACCAATCCTATATCTGCAGGTGGGTATCCTCCCTTATACCCTCCCACACCTCTTTAGTATACCTATCTACCTATGTATCCCTTCTTAAATTATTGTTTGTTAATACTATTGTTGCAGGATTATCTGTTACAGTAATTAGCATAGTTGCCCTTTCTTCTAGCATTTCTCTCAGTGTCATCCTTTTCCTTGGTCATGTTGTGCTGACTTCCCCCATATTGTGTACTGCCTTTCTCTTTGCCAATATTAACACCTGTCTTCTATCTAGTTAGTAATTTTCCCTCCCTCCCCTTCCCATACCTGGTAACCATCAAAGAATATTTGTGCGTGTGTGTGTAAACCTTTTCTTTTTTCTTTTGTTTTTATAATAGTGATCTCATACAATATTTTCCTTTTGTGATTGACTTATTTCACTCAGCATAATGTCCTTCAAATTCATCCATGTTGTGAGATGTTTTGTGGATTCGTCAATATTCTTTATCGTTGTGTAGTATTCTATTGTGTATATGTACCACAGTTTGTTTATCCATGTAGCCATTGATGGGTGCTTAGGTTGTTTCCATCTTTTTGCTATTGTAATTAATGCTGCAGTGAGCATGGGTGTGCATATGTCTATTCATGTCATGGTTCTTATTTCTTTAAGATATGTACATAGGAGTGGGATTGCTGGATTATATGGTATTTCTAACTTTTTAAGGAAGTGCCATACTGTTTTCCACAGTGTTTGTAACAGTCTACATTTCCACCAGCAGTGTATAAGAGTTCCAATCTCCCCACAACCTTGTCATCATTTGTTATTTTGTGATTTTTTTTTTTTTTGGATTAGTGTCATTATTATCAGGTTTAGATAGTATCTCATTGTAATTTGATTTGCATCTCTCTAATGACTGATAATAGCTAACATTTCTTCATGTGTTTGTTAGCCACCTGAATGTCTACTTTGGTGAAGTGTCTGTTCATATTCTCTGCCCATTTTTAAATTTGATTGTTTGTCTTTTTGTTGTTGAAGTGTTGAAGCTTTTTATAAATTTTAGAGATTATACCCTTGTCAGATATGTCATAGCCAGAATTTTTTCCAAAAAAACCTACAAAATTTTCTGTTCTCTTTTTGGAGCCCTTGTGGTGCAGTGGTTAAGAACTATGGTGCACTACAGCTGCTAACCAAAAGGTCAGCCTCTTCTTACTCTTTTGGAGACATCTTTTGATAAGCATAAGTGTTTAATTTTTGGGAGATTCCATTTATCTAGTACATCTTCTGCTGTTTGTGTATTTTTAGTTACATTTGGAATTCTATTTATGATATATATTAGGGCTCCTAGTGTTGTCCCTATTTTTTCTTGTATGATTGTTATGGTTTTAGGTTTTATATTTAGATCTTTGATCCATTTTGAGTTAGTTTTTGTGTATGGTGTGAGGTATGGGTCCTATTTCATTTTTTTACAGATGAACGTCCAATTTTGCTGGCACCATTTGTTAAAGAAACGATCTCATCCCCCATTTAGTGGACTTTGGCCCTTTTTCTGAAATCAGCTGTCCATAGGTGGGTAGATTTACATCTGGGTTCCTAACTCTGTTCCACTGATCTATGTGTCTGTTGTTGTACCAGGATCAGGCCGTTTTGACTACCATGGCTGTATAGTAGGTTCTGAGATTAGGTAATGTGAGGCCTCATACATTGTCCTCCTTCTTTAAAAGTGCTTTACTTATGCTGAGTCTCTTTCCTTTCCATATAAAATTGGTGATTAGTTTTTCCATCTCATTAAAGAATGCTACTGGTTTTTGGATTAAGATTGCATTATATCTGTAGATGACTTTGGGTACTGTTGATGTTTTCATAATGTTGAATCTTCCTATCCATGAGCATGGTATATTTTTCTATTTATTTAGGTCTCTTTTGACTTCTTGCCATAATGTTTTGTAGTTTTCTTTGTATAGGTCTTTTACCTCCCTGGTTAGATTTATTCCTAAGTATTTTTATCTTTTTGGTGGCTATTATAAATGGTATTGTTTTCCTATTTTCCTTTTCAAAGTTCTCTTTGTTGGTGTAGAGGTATCCAACTGATTTTGTATGTTGATCTTATATCCTGTTACTTTGCAGAATCCTTCTATTAATCTAGTGGCTTTTTTGTGGAATCTTTGGGATTTTCTATGTATAGGATAATATCCTCTGTGAATAGGGGTAGTTTTACTTCTTTCTTACCAATTTGAATGCGCTTTATTTCCTTTTCTTGCCTTATTGCTCTAGCTAGGACTTCTAGTACAATGTTGAATAAGAGTGGTGATAAAGGGCATCCTTGTCTTGTTCCTCTCCTCAAGGGGAATGCTTTCAATCTGCCTCTGTTCAGAATAATGTTGGCTGTTGGTTTTGTACAAATGCCCTTTATTACACTGGGGAATTTCCCTTCTATTCCTATTTTGCTGAGAGTTTTTATCAGGAATGGTGTTGGACTTTATTATATGCCTTTTCTGCATCGATTGATATGATCATGTGATTCTTTTCTTTTATTCTATTTATGTGGTGGCTTACATTGATTGATTTTCTAATGTTGAGCCCTCATTGCATACCTGGTATGAATCCCACTTAATCATGATGTGTTATTATTATTATTTGATATACTGTTGAATTACATTGGCTAGAATTGTGTTGAGAATTTTTGCATCTATATTCATGAGGGATATTGGCTCTTGGTGTGGGTGTCTAGGCGGAGAAGCCGGTGGTGCCAGATCATAGGCCCTCTGTGTGATAGGGTGGGCAGAAGTAGAGATGCTGCTGCTCCACAGGCCCCTGGCACGGGAGGCTCGGTGAAGAGGATCCAAGGATCCCTGGTGCAAGTGGGTCCCCAGGTCAGGGAGCAGGATGGTGGTTGGTGCTGCCAGACTGTGATTGGATGAGGGGTGTTGGAGGGCCCTGCAGGTCTGTGGTCCTCCGGCACAAGGGTTGGGGAGGAAGTGTGGTTGGTGAGGTGAGGGCACTTAACTTGCGTGGGAGGAGGGAGCACACTTGCCTGGCTCTGGATGTGGATGGAGACTTTGGCTGGGAACACTGCTTGCTTTGTCTCAATATGCCGCGCTGTGCAGGCTTGGCAGGCAGGGAGCTGGTGATACAAAATTCCCCATTTTCATCCACTGTTTTTATACAGTCTCTCCTCCCACTTGACACAAAGTCTGAGTCTTCAGCCTTGCCTTTGATGCCCAGGGTCACAAAGTTGTTGTCTATATCTGATTCACTTATTGTCTCGAGTCTTTGTTGTAAGAGACATGTTCTGAGACATCTGACTACTGTGCCATCATGGACCACCTCCTGTAGTGTAGTGATTTTAATGATCAAAATAATATCAGATGGAACAGTTTTCAGATTGAACTTAATAATTTATTGCACGACTCTGCAGAGTGTTAAAAACAAATTTGCTTTCATTAAAATGTTTGTATTCCATATCTTTGCTAGATAATGTTCTCAGGGTTTACTCTCCTTGGCCTCTAAGTACACATACTTATCACTGACTTTATAAGATACTATATTTTTATGATAGTTGCAGAACTGGATCACTTTTTTTTTTGAAGATAAATATAGTACAGCTACCTGAAGCATGCTACAGCAAGTTTTCATCATAACTTCAATGCAGTCTGATTTAGCTCCTTGTGCATAAAATGGGAAATTTAGGCTATCTAAATCAAGTCTAAGGGGCACCAGCGGCACAAGGGTTAAGCACTCAATTGCTAACTGAAAGGTTGTCAGTTCGAACCCACCAGCTACTCTGTAGAAGAAAAAACCTGGCAATCTGCTCTTGTAAAGCCTAGGAAACCCTATTGGGCAGTTCTGCTCTGTCCTATAGGGAGGCCGTATGTCAAAATCGACTCGTTGGCAACTAACAACAAAAACAACAAATCAAGTCTGAATTTTTCCTAGAAGTTACCTTTGCAAAACATTTTGTGAATATTCACTGACTCTTAATTTATTAGGAGTTTGGCTAGTCAAACAAGAACAACAGTAATCAAAACAAGACACCAGATCAAATCTGTTGACTTTTTACTTAGATTTTTCAGGACCATTATGTAGCATCTTAGCTCTCCAACTCCAAAGTGCTTAAAATAGCTATGGTTGGGCCAATTTTGTTCTAGTTTTCAAATATGATTTTTCTTTTTTAGAGGAACTTGATTTAGACCTGTGCATTGCCAAGGGCAAGGAGCAGAGAACATGGATAGAGAGGTAAGATTGATATGCCACCTCTTTGGTTCTTTAGAAGCAACCTTTTAAGCTGTATTTTCCGTAATATTATTCTTGGATGGGAAGTATTGAAGAGAGTAGAAATTTAGCCTTCTTTGTACCTCTCACACTTAAAGAGCATGATTAACTAGTGTAGCAGACACCACAGCAGCAAGAGAGCGACTACTAAAGTTAAACAAAAGAGCCTTCAGAAGTTTGGAAGATTCCCATGGTCCAAAGTAGGACCTCATTGTGCCTGTCCACTGTTTCTATTTTTGATTAGATTTATAAACACAGCAGCACATATTTTCATGTGGCTTATCGCCCAGGGGCAGAATTAGATTGACTGCAATGATACTGTGAGGCTTGTGAGTTTTAGGCAAGGGCTAGGGTGAAATAAGTAGTGTGATTGTTTTTATGGAGTGACCGTGGGACCTCCTCTGTTCTGAATTACACATGGCTCAGCCCTTTGACCTGCCAGACTCGGCAAAGACTGGCAGAACTCCTAAAGCTGTGCTGAAAGGGGTATCCCTGACATGCTGGGACATTCCCTGTCAGGCAAGATGTGGGCCAAGAGCCAGATCCAACTATATCAATTACTAGCAACACCATGCTTGTGACCAGTTCAACTTCATCTAGCCTGTTCCCGTATCAGTTATTATTTCAACAGGAATTGCCAAGGTAGAAAATTTTTGGAAGCCACAAATGTAGTAGGGGTGGTTTGATTAATAGACTACATATATATATTCACACATGTATTATATAATGTAATACACTATAAAACTGCAATATAATGTAATATAAGATGTATCTTATATAATTTTAATATATATTATATACACATTATGTATATATAGTTAATCAAATGACCAGTATTGTATTTGTGGATAGATACATAGATATACGTATATACATATTTGTTTACTAAATTTTAGATCATCTTCAGGCGTATTTTGCCAATTTATAGAAATCTTGCTGTTACGTTTTTTTTAATTGATAAACTTAGGGGAAATTTTATAAGCTGTTTAAGCCATAATCAAAACTATTTCATCTTAATGAGTCCAATGAAATTCTTAAAAAACAGATAATAGTACACTGATATATTTCATCAGAGGAATCAAAGCAAAGGGGGTACAGTATACTTATAGAAAAGGCTGGAGAAAATCATATGTGTCAAGATTTTTGCAATTGTGCAGAATTATTCATTCTGTGATTCTCATGATGATGAGTTACATAGATGCATCTATATCTAACTATTTTATGATTTTGAAGGCATAAGCTTGAATTTTTATTTTGGATTCAGTTAATTACATTTGCAAGGGTGATATAGGCAGAGAACTTTGGTTTATTTTCCTGCACTTGACATTATTTCCAAAACTAGTCCTGTTTCTCAAACATATATTAAAAAATCTTATCTCCTTTCTTTCATGAGCGATTTTATAAAGTTTAGGTGTCTTTGTAAGTATTGTATGCTTACAACACCTTGGAAACGATTTTAAGATTTTCTTTCTCATCTCAGGGAACTCAGGCTGCATATTAATTCAATTCTTAGTTAAATGACATTAAAAAAATCTTCAAAGATTACACAATTTTAACTATATACATTTTTGGATTTTATTCTGTTATTCCAGGGACTCTAAAACACAAAAATAGATTTCTATCAGATCATTTATAAAAGAAAAATAAAACCCACTAAACTATTCAAGAAGCCCCCCAACAAAACTGCTTTCAGCCCTCTCCAGTCTTATCCTTGTTAGCAGCAGAGTTTGCCCTCTGCCGAATCTAACACGGAAAGCTTAAAGCAGACAGGTGCAAACTGCAAGCTGTTTCACTTTGGCTGTTATCCCTTAAATCCATGAAGTAATAGACTGAGAGAACAAAAAAGGTTCCAGCTCAAGCTGCATAAATGAAAGTTTTAACAGGGACACACCAGCTGGCCAGGAGAATTAAATGTAGTGAATGCAAAATATTACCTTTATGCTACTTGCCAAGGAAAACGGCTTCAATAACACCCCCTACCTTTCATCGTTGGGATGAGATTCCTTCTGAATGAATTTCTGCGTTATTGTAAAGGCGACGCTGTGGCCGAAGTGGATGAGAACAGAAGCCAGCATACCTGTTCCTATTTACCATCATTACACTCCAAGCATTCAAGCATGATTAGGTTCTTGGAGTCTGGCCAGATTGCCAGTATTTCTAGCCCCGTCTTTTTTTTTTTTTTTTTTTTGGCTGATTCTAGCCAAGCCTCAGAGCACTAAAATAACAAAAACAACCACCATCACCCCCGCTCCCCCAACAAGACCAATCTGCTGAGCTAGTATGCTGAAAAAAAAAAAAAAAAAATTCATATTAGAAACACCTAATTTAATTTCATGGAAGAGACATGCCCCGCCAGTCTGTGTAGGAATCTAAGGTATGCGTTTCAGAGCAGGGATTTTAACTCTGTCATGCCAATGTTGCTTCTCTTTCTGACGGCCCAGTTTACACGGGGGCTGCTGTCTGGAAGAAGGAAGTTTAACCTGAACTCTGAGGCCGCTGACTAGGTCTGACTGTGGGGTCTTCCCGTGCAGACAAGGGGTAGGGTGACAGCTCCAAGTCAGCCTCGTTTACAGCCGGACAGGAGAAAACAGCTAGACATAAATGAGTGCTGACGGTTTCATGAAGCACAATGGGTTGAGTCCAGATGTGATCTGACTGCCCTGAACTGAGCGATGATCCGTACAGTATGCAGAGCTCACTTCCTTGCTGGTCTGTGCCCACCAGCCTTGGAGGAGCTGGCTGAGCCCCTCAGCCATGGTTTCGAGAGCAACCAAAGCCGCACAGCCCGGCTGGCACCCGTGCCTTTGACAACAATCACATTCTCTTAAATACTTCCTGGGCTGTGGTTGTCACTTATTATAAATGAGTGTGGTGTTGTTTATCGTGTTTGCTACTCTATCGAAGACTTCCTTCCAAGTAGAGAGTGCCGGCATCAAAAGATATTTGTTGCCTTTTAATGAAAAGGAAAATGTCATCGAAAACACTGTCAGTCCTAACATTTTCATGCATTTTTGTTTTATTCTCTGCTCACATCATAAATTATTACTTGTTTTCTATAGGGTCACTGTGAATTGGAATTGACTCAACTATAATGGGTTTGGTTTGGGTTTTATTTTTTTTTTAATGTAACATATTTACTAGGATAACCTTTCCAAAATATAATGAGCTGATTTATTATTGTTTAAGTGGCATGAATGGTTTGTGACTGACTACTAGCATAAAGGTTGGTGGTTCAAACTCACCCAGTGGCAGTGGGGAAGAAAGTCCTGGTTATCTGCTTCCATGAGAAGCAAGAAAACCCTATGGAGCAGTTCTACCCTGCAACACGTGGGGCCATCAGTCGGAATTGACTGGAGGACAAGTTTGTTTGTTTGCTTTTAAGCCCTCATATAAAAGAAACGTGTTATCAGAAACTACTTGCTTTGATTTGATTTGGAGTTACATTATAGCAACTAAATAGAAACAGGAAGGAAAAAAAGACCAGGAATGTATCCATAGTAGCTTTACTTAAGATTCCTAAATATTTTGCTTATCCTCAAAACTAAACAGGTATCAGTAAGAAGCAGGAAGATACTAGCGACTAAGATTTTTTCCCCTTACTTTAATGTTTGAAGTACAATGTAGGTATTTAATAAGTTAATGTGAACTTATGAAAAATAATAACACGTACATGGAAACACAAATGTAGCAAGGGACAGTGAGGGAAGGCAGTGATATAAAATATGAATGAAGGGTTATTTCACTGAGCTAAAGAGACAGAATCTCTCAGGAAAGAGAGACTCTAAATTGAGAAGGGAGTGGAGGAAAACGCCGTTTACAGCGCTTCACAGTGCCCACGTATAAAGAAGAAAGAGCGAAGAAATTGGCAAAACAGACAAGTAGGAAATCACTCCCAATTTCCTCCTGAACATGTGTTAGCGGTAAAGAGGTCACAAAATACAAACCATCCTTTGGAAACCTCCTCAAAGAATTTTTCTCTGGTGTGTACAGCCAGGCTTTGCTTTCTTTTTAAATACGTGAACTTGGGAAAATATCTTTGAGACCTTTACAACAGGGCGCAAGTCTGTAATTTCGTTTGAAGTCCTTAGTAAGGAAATGAGATCTATTAATAGGCCACTTCCATCTATTTGAAAGCATGTTTAACTCAAGCTGAAGAGAGCGAAGTGCCAACATTACTGAATCATGTCAAGAAAACTAATATCTGCTGTTGCCTTGGATGAAGGCTGTGAAAAAACAATCACACTTCAACTTCTTTTTTAATAAAATATGTAGTGCAGTTGTGAACTACTGGCTTTTAAAAGTTTATGAAATTTTTAATGAATAAGGTCTAATATTTTTACATTAAAAATCAAGACAATATGTAAACACGTCATTTATTTTCTATTGCTGTTTATAGCATACATTTTCATGCATGAGTATAACACTATACATCTTTGCAAATTTTAAGGTTAGTATCAGATTATGAGATAATTTTCTAGATGTTAATTATATCTTTTAAATAGTGCTATTATGCAAAGTACACTATTCTGCTTTAGCTATGACTGTAAAATGAAATATTAGAATTTAGAATTCCTTAACTAAAGAAAAAATATTAACTTTTTCTCTAAATAAGATTATGCAGTTTCTTTAGAAGAAAATCTCAAAATATTAGTTTTTTTTTTAAGTCTTACCCATATAAATCTCCTCTCCTCACCTTGTTAGAAAAGTTCAAAGATCTTTGAGTATATATTTTTTCTCAATTTTGCTTACAGTGGCATAAAATAACTTCGTCACCTATTATACACTGAATATTTACTTTGTGTTTTCAAGGAGAGATTATCAGAAAAATAAGCTCTGTATTTTGGTTGGCTGAATGGCATATTCGTCAATCCAATCCTCAACATGCCTTTGCTTGAGGATACTCTAAGAATAATAAAAGATGCTTTGAAAGAAGTTACGTTTATTTATTCATTAACATTTTATCTTAAAAAGAGGTTATTAGGAGCTTCAATAAACCTATCAAAAGCCATGATGTAGGGCTTTAAAAGTGGACAGTGCATTTCATTATTCTGAATATAGGCATCAAAAACTTCATTAATTGAATTGTTAATATTGAACTATCTTTTACACATAACTATGATATGCTGATTTCTACATTCTTCATCTCTCTTATTTTTATGCTTATTGTTAACACAAATTTTATAATTTTATCAGAATTTGGGCGTCTCTATTATAGATTTTTTTTTTAATTCAGTTTGACAGTTACCAAGGATTCATTTGGAACTGGTAATGGTCTGAGAACTCTAATAATATTTCTGGCTATTCATTTTCATCTTTGACCATTTATTATGTGTTCTAATATTAATGGTTTTTGCAGTCACGTAATGAGTTCTGGTGCTCAGTGATGTGGCATCTTATAAAATCTCTGTAGCTCCCCTAAGAGAATGAAACTCTTGGTACTTCACGTTATCTTTTGCTTTTTACTGAAATTTAAGAACAAAGGAACCATATTTATCCCTTAGCAGATTTAAATAAATAATCAGTTCACATACTGGAATCTAGCAACTTAAAATGAATATGGATACAAGCATGAACAGATATATAGCACATACAAGTTTTCTACAAGATAAGTCTATTCTACCAAGATGAAATGGCATTGTAGCACAGACCAAATGAATACCAGTTGTGCAATGCAAGTTTCTCGGTACAAGTTTTCCAGTGTCCTTAATTTGTTGAGGGCTCTTTGCATTAATTAAAATTGATAAAAACCAAGTATTTTAACATGACCTTCTTTTGGCTTTTGTCTTAACTTTTCTTATCCTATTTTATTTAATTCTTCCACTTCTGTTGTTCAATTAGTGTTTGACCCCTTTAGGAGAGATGTAAATTAAATGACATTTCAATGCCACTCCATATTTAAAATACTGTGTTAGTTGTGGATCATAAATGATGAACTTCATTCTTTAGCTAATTTATTCACTTAACAATTTCCCTCCAGAAGTTCCGGCAGAAGGCTCTGAAGCAAACTAAGCAGAAGAAATCCAAGTCGGCTGAATTTCTGATGGGTGAGCCTTGGTTGATGAGTTATTGCTCATAATTTGTGTAAGGATTAATTAACTAATTACAGACAAATGGCTGTGGGCGAAATTTTGCTCTTGCTTGTCAGGGTGCAATTTGTAATTATTTTAATCATTTATTCTTTTTTTTTTTTTAAGAGTTAATTTTAACCTAATTCTGTTTTGGTGACATTTGAGGACAATACACTTGAGTCTTTCAGCACAAGAATTACTAGAAGGAATTTTCTGCTTTCACTGGAATATATTTTTGCTATCGTATGATCTTCTGACCTCCTTGTTTTACTCTAGCTAAAGAAGACAGAGACATTGCAGAAGGCATTAGAAATCCAGCTTTTAACTTGAGCAGCCCGGATCTCTCAGCATATCAGACTTCAGAAAAGAGAGTTATTAGACATGACATGGTGATCGCACCCTTGCAGCTCACCAACGAAAACTCAGTCTGCTCGCCTCTGCTGAACCAAAAGGTGTGACTTCAGTCTTGATTATCTTCACACTCAGTGACAGTCGCTATGCTCCTGAGCTAACCTGGGCATCCCAGAGCTGGCCTCAGACATTCCACTCTGGCGTGTCTGCGCAGGTTTCCTGCGGAGCGTCTGCATGTGGAGCGAGGGGCACAGCTCCGGATCTGCTCTGCCCTTGGCATGCAGGCCACACTCTCTATGCGAAGACAGCTGAGCAGTGATCCACCCCATCTCAGGGCAGAGAGGGTAGAATGTTGTTACTGCCATTTATAGAACGCCATTCTGCCGGTATATTTGTAAAATATGCTGGCACCCCACTTTTGGCCTCAAACTCTGATAATCCATTCCTTTCGAGGAGGACATCACTTCTCTATAGGTTTAAACACGTGCACCAAGAGCTAAAGAGTAAGCACACAGAGCATGTTAGTAACATCTCTGCAGAAATTCTTCATAAGCCATAGTTCCTTTCATTTTCTGATTAGAGATATTGCCAATGATTAAGTGTATTTGTTGGTTGAGTGGTAGAATTCTCACCTTCCATGTGGGAGACGCAGGTTTGATTCCTGGCCAGTGCACCTCATGTGCAGCCATTACCCATCTGTCAGTGGGGGCTTGCATGTTGCTATGATGCTGAACAGGTTTCAGCAGTGCTTCCAGACTAAGACGGGCTAGGAAGAAAGGCCTGGGGATCTACTTCTGAAAATCAGCCGATGAAAACCCTATGGATCATAACAGTCTGATTCATAACTGATCATGAGAGTGGCACAGGACTGGGCAGTGTTTCATTCTGTTGTGTGTGGAGCCGCCGTGAGTCAGGGGCCAACGTGGCAGCAATGAACAATACCAACAACCTAAGCCAGGGGCGTAGGCACTTGGCATCAGGTCGATAGCACATGGTTGGCTCCTCTTATCCAGAGAGAGAAAGAAAGTTTGTTCTGTACCTACAAAGAAACAAGTCATTAAAATTTGCTGTCTTTGCTCTTATCTTCGTCATTGAACAAGAAGAAAGAATTTAATGACCAGATAGCTTTTTGAGAGGGAACTGTTTGAAGAAATGAAGCATGAGCTGGCACAGACGTATTCTCTGCTGGTCCCACTTAGCAGCCTCATCATGATCTCCACCTGTACAGACAAGCAGTCTAGCTCCCCATAGGTCATTACAGTGTGTGGAGCACTGACTTTGTGATTTTTGATTCCTAAGTCTCGGGGAAATTCTGCCAGTCTCTAGGTTTCTGCATTCTACATCATATCATGCATCTTCAACTCAGTGGATTTAGCTTGACTCTTATTTTCTTTGCTTGTTTGTGTGTGTGCACACATGTGCACGTGTGTGTATGTGTATCTTTTCCTGTAAGTCGGTAGCCAAGTTTCAGAATGCACTACTATCAATAATAATAGTAATAGCTGCCAATCATGAGTGCTTATTGTGTATTAGTCTCTATTGACCAGTTGCCATTGAGTCGACTCTGGCTCATGGTAATACGACTCCATGTGTGTTAGAATAGAACTGTGTACCACAGGGTTTTCAATGCCTGAGTTTTTGGAAGTAGATTGCCAGGTCTTTTTTCTGAGGTGCCTCGTGGTAGACTCGAACCTTCAATCTTTTGGTTAGCAGCTGAGCGCATTGACTGTTTACACCACCCACGGGCTCCCGTAACGTCTCAGACTAACAATATTCTGTGTTCAGAGGATCCCCTCCTTCCCACAGTGCTGTTTATAACTCACTTTCATTTCCCTCCTTAAAAGGAAAACTTAAAATGGGCAGGCAAACACACAATTGCTTAACCAATATTGACCCACAATATAACACTTCCAACACTGTCTCAATTGTATCTGTCACTTATAAAATCACTTCTATTATATAAAACATAAAATCTTTATTTACAGACTATCTCTGGAGATAGGTTGAGTTAGTTCTTCTATGTGCCAAGAAGTAGTAACGTCTCAAAGATTTTAAAAAAGATCTGCTCCAGAGGTCAACTTCTTTGATGTGGGTTTGTATATATGAGTCACTTATAAAGAGAGTATAATTGATTAATTAAATGTATATTTATTTATCATTCTTATATGACTATGTCTCACATACTTTGGACATGTTATCAGGAGGGATCAGTCCCTGGAGAAGGACATCATGCTTGGTAAAGTAGAGGGTCAGCAAAAAAGAGGAAGACCCTCAACGAGATGGATTAACAATGTGGCTGCAGCAATGGGTTCAAGCATAGCAGTGATTGTGAGGATGGTGCAGGACTAGGCAGTGTTTTGTTCCGTTATACGTAGGGTCGCTATGAGTCGGAACCAACTTGATGGCGCCTAACAACAACAACAACATATGTCTCTGGAATTAGATCTTACGTTCCTTTACTAACGGTTCTCAACCCTTCTGTGTATCGGATCCATCTGCGGAGCCAAGGGCCTTTGGGGAATCAGAACCTCTGCGGGTGGGTCTGAGCTGGGTATCTTTTCCCAGTTGTCTACAGGGCATTTTGACGGACAGCTAAGGTTGAGAACCACACCTGTGTGTTTAGTCCCTACATTTGGGAGATAAGAATGAGCATGGAAGGTAACAATTGCTGCTTGTGTTAGTTAGTTGACCTGGTTCTGGAAAATGGGAAGACAGAAGGTTTTATAACTCAAAAGTAGAGCAGAGTAGAAGGAACCAAAGAGGAGGAGCTTTACACAAAAGGCCGGGAATGACTTATCGTCCTGACAAACCCAGCCAGCCATTGATATAGGTAGGAGTTTTACAATCTCTATTCTGTAAAATGGCCAGTAGGTTTTGTAAATTTATTTGAGGCGACTTTACCCAAATCCACCATGACCTCACTTTGGAAAAGCCTCCAAAAAACATTCACTTGTGAATAAGATGTGCAGTTTCATAGTCTGTGAACAAGGAAGAAAGTTTGAAATACGTGAACTTAGAAATTGTTAGATATTATAAAACACAATTATTTCTCATTAACACAATAAAAAAGAACATTGATGTTATCTGCCAATGTGATTACTTAGGCAAAATAGAGTAGCTGCATATTTTCTCCATGGTATTATTACGATTAGGATAAATTATCATTTTATAAGTAACTATCAATACATTTCCACCTTATAGATACCTTTTTTCAAAAAAAGTATTAGTAAATAATAGCAGAATCCCCATACTGCTTAATTTATCCAAATTATTTTAAGGAAATGTAAAACTATGGTATACATAGCAATTTAAATTATGTGGGAAATGTCTAGGTGAGGGATTTTCTGAAAACAAACTTTGGATAAAAAAGATTTAAAATTCATGATGTATTAAGTCTCTTAGTATAGTAGAAAAGTAATCAAAGTAAGTATACACTGACCTTTGAGAACAGGCAAAATAGGCAATGACTGAGTGGTATGATTTTAAGATCACTTGGAAGGCCTTAGTGTACCCCCCAAATCCCACCAGTATACTCCAGTGTTAAAGCGTCCTTGTTATTGTTGTTGTTAGGTGCTGTCCAGTTGGTTCTGACTCATAGCGACCTCATGTACAACAGAACGAAATACTGCCAGATCCTGCACCATCTTCACAATTGTTGTTATGCTTGAGCCCATTGTTGCAGTCACTGTGTCAATCCATCTTGTTGAGGGTTTTTCTTTTTCACTGACCCTCTACTTTACCGAGCATGATGCCCTTCTCCAGGGACTGGTCCTTCCTGATAACATATTCAGATATAGGAGATGAAGTCTTGCCGTCTTTGCTTCTGAGGAGCATTCTGGCTGTACTTCTTCCAAGACAGATTTCTTCATTCTTCTGGCAGTCCATGGTATATTCAATATTCTTTGCCAACACCATAATTCAAAGGCATCCATTCTTCTTTTGTCTTCTTTATTCATTGTCCCGCTTTCACATGCATTTGAGGTGATAGAAAATGCCATGGCTTGGGTCAGGCACACCTTAGTCCCCAAAGTGATATCTTTGCTTTTTAACACTTTAAAGAGGTCTTTTGCAGCAGATTTGCCCAATGCAACGTGTCCTTTGATTTCTTGACTGCTGCTTCCATGGGTGTTGATTGTGGATCCCAGTAAAATGAAATCCTGGACAACTTCAAACTTTTCTCCGTTTATCATGAAGTTGCTTATTGGTCCAGTTGTGAGGATTTTTGTTTTCTTTATGTTGAGGTGTAATCCATACTGAAGGCTGTAGTCTTTCATCTTCGTCAATAAGTACTTCAAGTTTTCTTCACTTTCAGCAAGCAAGCTTGTGTCATCTGCTTATTAGTTGCAAGTTTCTCCAGGGGAAATGACAGCATGCTAGAGAACTGACACTGTAATTTGACACTGGTCATTTTTGCAAGATGTGAATGGAAAAATGAAGTAAGATACAAAGCTCTCCATCCTTTCTTTCTGTTGTCATGTCTTGTAGCCTTTGCCCCGTCTGCTCTAATGAAGTGTTCCAGGCTCTGATTCATCCAAGTCTTTGGATTCCAATAGCCTTTTACTTGTAGGCAGACAATTAGTAAAAACATTGAACACCCTATTTTGCAAATTCCCAGAGGAACTTACATATATTTGATTCTTTTTAGCCACGTGACCTCTGCCCGGTGTTGTCCAAACCTGTGCTTTAGGTGTGGGTATTGTTTTGCTGATCTCAGTATCCTAGCCAATCTTCTTTGCTCACTGCCAGGTATATGCTGGCCTGATGATGAGTTACCTTATGAGAAAGGGAAATTCAGCATTACGTACTGGAAAAGGGAGAGGGGTAGAGAATCTACAGATGCTTAGAATTACAAAGACAGAGATGATGGCTTAGGCTCTAAACCTAACCAGGGCCTGAGTGTGGGGTGGGTAGAAAGGGCATCTTTAACATTCTAAGCGTATAGCACCGTGGCACTAAAAAGTTAGCAAATGCTTGACTTTGTGCTGGCAGTAGAACACAGCTTGGAACAGATGCAAGACAGAACCCTGGAAAAGGCTTTCAGTTGGAAGAAATAAAAAATAATTATACAAAAAACCCCAAAAATGAGACCCGTTGCTATCGAGTCGATTCTAACTCATAGCGACCCTGTAGGACAGAGTAGAACTGCCCCATAGGGTTTCCAAGGAGCAGCTAGTGGATTTGAACTGCTGACCTTTTGGTTAGCAGCCTCAGATCTTAACCACTGCGCCACCAAGGCTCCATAATTATAGAAGTGGATAGTAAAATGGTTAATATAATGGTGAGTTATTAATTGCACTTGGGCAATTTTTTTTCTTGTAGTCCCTAATTTTCACTGAGGCTATTTCAAGGCTGATAAGTGGGAAGAAAATGAATGTAATCAATTTTATGTGTTATTATCTGAACAAGTATATCTATGTTTATTCGTAAAAAACTGATTTGAAGATATTGAGGGATCCAAACCTCCTTTACCTCATTCTCTCCTGAGAGATGGAGATTTCAGTTGTTTCTGTGCTCTTACAACAGACGTCACTTGGAAACATCTTCCTAGATGCAGGTTGGCTCTTAGGATGTTCATGTGAGCATGTGTCCTTTAGGTTTTCTTGGTGGTAAGCAACAGATACTATATCTGGCTAATTTAAGCAGAAGGACTTCATGGGCTCAGAGCGTTGATGGTGAGAATGGACAGAAGCCCAGGCAGCCTGGAGGTAGAGGAAGTTGGGAGAGCAGTAATGGTCTCATAGCAGGAAGAGCTGGGTTCTGATACAGCCACCACCACTGTGATAAATAATTGCCAAGCGTTCTTTCCAGCCTTGCTTCACTTCTCCAAATTCAAAGTCCTATGGGAGGGAATCTGATTGTCCATGCCTAGCCCACTTGCCTGCCCCCTGGCTTTATCACAGGGTAGAAAAGTAGGATCTGTCCACCCTTCTGGCTTCTGGAGTTGGAGACAGGGATCTGAAATTACCTGCTGACTAAGACCATACCCAATGGAGACTAGGAAACTGTGATGCTATAGGGAGGGAAAAAGATGGGAAGAAACAAAGACAAACATATTAAACCAAAAATCTAACAAATGTCCTTTACCGTTCATATGTCTTGGATTATTTACTGTTCATATCCTACTGGCCCTGGTGTCCCGTAAAACCCTTTGTCATTGAGCCGATTTCAACTCATAGTGACCATGATGTCAGTACATCTTAAATAAAAATGCAGTGGTATATGCATGGTGAGTTAGACATAAAATAATTTATGGAATGTTTCGCTTCGAGATCAAGTATACAACACTAAGTATGCTTTGTTTCCCTCTTTCCCCCTCCTCTTTCACTGAAAATCATGTTTATTGAAGATCTTCAATTTGCCAAACACTATGCCAGATACAGGAACACAAAAGTGAGCAGAACATATATGGAGGGTTTCTACTCATGAAACTTATGTCAGCAATTCACACTGAGGACAACTATTAAGATTTTAATTGATTAATCCAGAAGTCTCAAACAAGCCATAGCCTCTCATTTAAGATTTCTATATCAGTTTTTTTTAATATTAATATTAGTAACTTCATTTTGACAAAAGGCCTTAGAAACAAAAATAAAAGGCAAGCTGCACACCAAAGGGAATTACGTATCGATTTTATTCTTGGATTGAATACACATTTCCAGTAGTATGTGAAAAAGAGGAAAAAGTGTGTGTGTGTGTGTGTGTGCATTTACTGTACTCATATAACTGGGATTCCAATTGGCTAAGTTGTATTCAGCCTAGGACTGAGCATGCTTGAGAATTTGTAGTTTAAAGTGGCCTAAGAGGAACACAGGTATTTAGTGAAAAACCTGAGATAGAAACTTAGGTCTTCTGATACATCAGTGATGTAATCACTGTGTTAAAGTTGGACAGAATACTGTTTTGTTTACCTAGTTCCCCCTAAGTATCTGGTGAAATTAAAAAAAAAAAAAACAAGTATATTTTTGACCATCAGAAGAATAAGTTGAGCTGCATCAGTGAAATTCCATATTAAATTTAAACTTCACTAAGGTTCTGTTTAGCCACCATTTGACTGATTTGTTTTTTGCATTTCCGTTTTAAGAAAGACTAAAATGCCTTCTGGGAAAGAACTGATTCTAAGAAAAGAGACAATCAGACTCACAAGCTTGACCTCATGCCAATATCTCAGGTCACAGAGGAAAGGTTTCATTCATTTTTATTTTTTTTAATTGTACTTTAGATGAAGGTTTACAGAACAAACTACCTTCTCATTAAGTAGTTAGTACACATATTGTTTTCTGACGTTGGTTAACAACCCCACGACATGTCAACAAAATTTGTTTTGATCGCGGTACAGTGTTTGCCAAGTATATTGTCCTGTGGTCTAACCGAAGGCCTGGTGGGATAGCAGTTAAGAGCTCGACTGCTAACCAAAAGGTCAGCAGTTCTAATCCACCAGCCACCCCTTGGAAACCCTATGGGGCAGTTCTATTCTGTCCTATAAGGTCAGTATGAGTCGGAATTGACTCGATGGCAACAGGTTATGGTCTAACTCTCAGGCATTATTCCTGGGACTTAGGGTGGGGGGCTTGGGGTAAAAACTGAGATCTCTGTCAGTTGTTGGGTGCCTCAGTGGCTCTGCCTGCTAACCTGTGTAACATGGAGGAGCACGGTATTATCTTCCTAGGGTTGCCATAACAAAGCAGGGCTATGCTCTCTCTGAGGGTTCTAGTGGAAGATGCCTTCTTATGTTTCTGGCTTCTGGTAGCCCTGTGAGCTCCTTGGCTTGTGGCTGCATCATCCCTTCAATCTCTGCCTCAGTCTTCACAGAGCCGTCTTCCATCTGTGCGCCTCTGTGTCTCTTCTCCTCTTTTATAAGGATGCCACTCAAATGGGATCAGGACCCACCTGCTCCAGTATGACTTCTTGTTAATTTGACTAATAACATCTTCAAAGTCCTTATTTCCATAGAAGGTCACATTCACAGGGTCTGAGGGTTTAGGACTTCAGCATATCTTTTTGGAGCACACACTTCAACCCATGACAAACACCATATGTGGTGGTGGGGTCAGGGTGGGATAGAAGATGAAGCATACTCTCCTTCATTTGGCATTTTCATTGAAACACAGCATGGACAGAGGTGTGAGTGAAAGGTTTGGTCACAACCAGAGAAGAAGTTGGAGAGAACATGACATGGTTACATAAAGGGCACCAGCAGGAAGCAGTGTTGGAGGCGACAGCAGTGGCGCCAACAGCTTTAGGATCGACAGGAAGTGGTTTCCCTGTGGCTTTGTAATGGTGCCACCAGTGGTTTCATTACAGAGGTGTAGAAGCTATGCTCTTTACTGGAGCATAGAATCCTTGGCAGCAGGCAACAGAGCGGAAAGCTGAGCAGTAGAGAAAGAAAACGGCAGATGTTTCAAAGAAGCTGAGAGGAAAGAGTTTTGAGCTTACATATGTAAGGCCTTAGATCTTTCTGGAAGAAATGAGAGGCAGCTTGAATTAAGGGTAGGAGATCCGTAATGGTAGTGGCCGAACTAGAGAAATCTGGGTTAATGGTTATAATCGGGACCTTAAATTTATCTTCAGGCTGGTGTGGCCATTAGAAATATATATGTACAAAGATGTATAATAAAAATAACAAGTAAATATATGTGTTAAGTGCATAATTCAGACTATATGAACAAATCTGTGATGAGTTTTTCCCCCTTAGTGAACATAGCCTAGATTATTATAGAAATAATATTATATAAAATTGTTTACATTGTTCTCAATTACAGCTGTTTTTCCCTTATGATGGAAAACAGGTGTTATCTGAAATTTATAGAAGTTTTTTTTTTAGTATTTTTTGCTTTGGGACTTTTCAACTCTTATTAAGAAAAAGCAAATATATAGGAAAATTATTTGCTGTAGGTTTATTGAACCGACCTGGATTTGTGTCTATAGATACTGTTTGGCTCCTGAGTGATATGAATCTCTTTCATTGATTTGGAGGGCTAAAAATAAACACTCAAGGATGCATCTTTCCTACTGAAATAGAGAGATAGATATTAGATGGTTCAAATATTTGGTCAGTTTGTACAGATTATTTTAAGCTGACTTTCCAGTCCTCTTTTTTTTTTTTTTTAAATGAAATAACAGAGTTCTAGAACAATGCATGTCCAGTTGAGGAAAGAGTATTTTAATCAAACTTTTAAGTTTGGTTACTTTCATATAGAATAGGAAAAGTCATTTTTTTTGTCAGAAGGAGCAGCTTACTCCCAGGTAATTAGACAGACTGGCTGAGGAAACCAGCAGAATGCTTACATGCATTGTCTTTCTCTGTTTCTGTTAATGAAAAAATTGAACAATTGATAATACTTGAGCAACTATTAAACATAGTTATTTTTATATCTTCTCTTCAAAGTGATGTTAGTGAAACCCCAATGACTTCGTTTGTAAAATAATATTTTATAAAATCTGTCATAGGTAGTTGACTGAAGAAGGGATCTTTGTAAGAATCACAAGAAAAGGGATATTATTTTATTATATCAGTCCACTGATGGGAGGGTTCATACATTTAAACCACTGGGTTTAGCTGCCAGCGGAATTTACATACTTTAAAAATATCAGGGTGAGCACAGGAATCTATATGATGATGAAAAGGATGCTTAAGAATCTTAGAATGACAGAAATGCTAGAATTGGAGATCATACAGCTCATTTTATAGAGGCCTAATATTTTTCCTAAATATACACACAGCTACTTAGTGACAGATCAGGGAGAGAAGCTTCAGTTTTCTGATACGTCAGTACTGGAGTCAATATCTTAGCAGCTGGGGCATTGTTAACCTGTTGTCGTTCTTAGCTACCATTGAGTCCACCCCCAACTCACGGTGACCCCATGCACAATGGAACGAAAGGCTGCCGTGACTGAACCATCTCATGACTGATTGTGGATCACACTGTTGTGATCCACAGGGTTTTCATTGGCTAATTTTCAAAAGTAGATTGCCAGGTCTTTCTTCCTAGTCTGTCTCAGTATGGAAGTGCTACTAAAACCTGCTCGGCATCATAGCAACACCCAAGCCTCCACTGATAGGGTGCACATGAGGTTCGTTGGCCAGGGATCAAACCCTGGAATCTGCACAGAAGGTGAGAATTCAACCACTTAACCACCAATGTTCCCATATTGTTGGTCTACATCCTCTTACGTATTTGGGGAGATTTAAAAAAAATTTTTTTTACTGCCTGAATAAGAAATTGCACCTATGTCAATGAGATTCCACAAACATTTCAAACCTCACTAGGCCGCTATGTGGACTGGAGCTCAGTTGTTGCATTTCCGTTTTAAGAACAATTGTATCAGAAAAAAATCTTGATAAACTTAGTTGTCGTTGTTGTTAGTGGTGGAGTTGATTCCGACTCACGGTGACCCCATGTTTGAGAGTAGAATTGCTCCATAGAATTTTCAAGGTTCTAACCTTTTGGAATAGATTGTCAGGCCTGTCTTCCTGAGCGTCTCTGTGTGGGTTCGAGCCACCAACCTTCTGATGAGTAGAGTGCTTAACCATTTGTACCACCCGGAGACTACCATAACCTTAGTATTTTACATTTTTAACGCAAATTAGTCTTTAATCTCCAAACAATTCCCTTTAGAATTTCTTTCAGATACTCTTTTATTTTCTGTTTAAGAGAAGTTAATAGAACATACAATTTTCTTTAGCCTTCCTCCAGACTAATAAACCAAAAACTTTCTAAAAACAAAACAAAAACAAATCTTCATGGGATAAAGAGTTTAATTGTCCGTAAATTAACAGATTTCTTAGAAGAAGGATTAACTAAGATTGTCTAAACTAAATCCAGTAATGCATCATGTGAATTGCTTTCATACTGAAGTGTCCTGCAGTGTGATGAAGGCAATATATTCCTGAGTGAGCCCTTAAATACAATACGTAAATATATGTAATTTTAGATCCGGGAGAAAGACATAATTTTAAATGAATGAATGTACACGGATTGGGGAGTGGCTGATGTCTAATATCAGCTACTTCATTATTAGAAAGGCAATATTCAAAAATGTATACCTGAATTTGGAGCCCTGGTGGTGCAGTGGTTAAGCGTTCGGCTGTTAACCAAAAGATCGGCAGTTCGAATCCACCAGCAGCTCGTTGGAAACCCTATGCCACAGTTCTACTCTGTCCTATAGGGTCACTATAAGTCAGGATGGATTAGATGGCAGTGAGTTTTTTTGAGGGTTATACCTAAATTTAGTCACATGTAGGATAAGGTACCAGGCTTTAAACTTGAAAGAAAGAAAACCTACTTTGATACGACTTTTGGAGGAGTTTTAAATACGAGTGAATACCAATATGGAGTCTATGAGTGGTTGCAAATGGTTAACGCACTCAGCTGCTAATCAAAGGTTGGAGGTTTAAGTTCACCTGTAGGCACCTCGGAAGAAAGGTCTGGAGATCTATTTCTGAAAAATCAGTCACTGAAAACCCTATGGGGCACAGTTTTACTTTGACACACGTGGAGTTGCCTTGAGTCTGGGTCGACTTGATGGCAACTGGTTAAGTGCCAATATATTTATACTTAACTTTTGAATTACCACACGTACTTAAGTAATGGAAATATCTTCCTGTTTAGAAGTTAGGTACTTAGGGGAATACGTTAAGTCTTTTAGGATTCTGCATCCAGGGGAGCACGTGGGGCACTAATGCCTTGGGGTACTGTTGGATAAAGCCCTGCAGCAATTACGCACTCAACAGCACTCTGGTGGTTTGAAAGTTACTGTGCCTCATAATTTACAATGAGGGAGGGCCTTAGGGGAAGAAAGAATATGGCTCAATTAATTAGAACTTGCTAGCAAACTTCAACTATTACCCTATTTAGAGTTTCAAATCACTGATATACCAAATACCCACAAGATTTGGAAAGGAAGTAAGAACCAGCAGTTGAGAAAGCTAATTTGTCCAACACGGCACCAGCCTTGGAATACAGTGTCAACAGCAGGCCAATTTTCATAGGTTAGGCTTTCTATGAAGAAGAAAAGGGAAATGGTATCAACTTGCTTTACCTCTGACTTGTGGTTTTTAACTCTGGTGTTACTCTTGAGCCTTTCGATTTCAGTTTTGGAGGGTGATGAATAATCTTCATGACCACCCCTGGTTTCCTATGAAAGTCTAGAAGGAATGTCTGCAAAACTGCCTGTGCCTTAGTTTTTGAGAATTACCTGCAGCTTTATTAAAGGTTTTAGTTTTCTACTTCTTCATTATATCTCCTATTTAGAAAAGGTGCTGTGTTTAGAGATGTTATTGATTTCTAATGAATATGATTTGGTTGTTTTTCAAGATATCCAAAGAAATACTTTGTTCTAAAGGTTTTTCAGTCAACTCTCTTGGGTTTTCATGGTGTGGAATCATATTGCCTCCAAATGATCAATATACAAAACAAAATTATTTTCAATAATTTTAGCTCATGTTTTCCTTTACTTTTACCCTGAATGCTTTGGTCAAGATTTCTAAGAGAATTTTAGATAATAACATAGATAATGATCATCCAACTCATATTTATTTATTTATTTTTGTTTTTGTTCGTTTATGTTTTGCTATTGTGTTGTTGTGATATTTAGTATAACAATGACTTTTGATTTATGACAGCCATTGTTTATCATATTAAGAAATATTCTTGTAAATCTGTTGTAGTGTGCCATCCAGTCAATTCCGACTCATAGAGACCCTACAGGACAGAGTTGAACTGCCCCGTAGGGTTCCTAGGCTGTCATTTTCACAGGAGCAGATCGCCAGGTCTTTTCTCCCACAGAGCTGCTGGTGGGTTAGAACCACAGACCTTTCCATTAGCAGCCGAGCACTCAACCATTGTTCTACCAGGGCTCCTTTCTTGCATCTCTAGTTTCCTTTAACTTCAAAAAAGTTCTATAAATCAACTTTTAAAAAACGTTATTTGAGTGGATTTAGTTTGGTAGAACACTTTTGAGTTTTCATGGGCCCCATTAACCTATTTTCTCTTACAGCTATCTGATTTCCATAATTATGTCCCATACACTGATGTCACCTGTATGGCCTTGTGGACATTTAAATCTGAGTCCTTTTATTAAATGTCCAAAATGGGGAAATAAGAAGTTTTCCCAGTATTTTTAATAAAGTTTACAGGAAGCACATTTAATTATAGCTATTTAGACTTCGCACCTTTAAAAGAAACAATGTCCAGGAAAATATTCTAAAGTTTATAAAATGCTGGTGCGTGGCTGCAATCATAGAATTGAATTTTTAGTTATTTAGTTGAATTGCAGGCCCTGTGTTGATTTAATTAATAGTATATTACAGAAGGAATGGTGATTGGCCAGAAAAAGCTGAGTTGAAGCAACTGAGGTGCAGGAAAAGAAGAACAATGTAGCCATCCAACCTCCTGAGGAACGGAAGATGCATTCCTTTTTTCTTCCTCTCTCCAGTGAATGTAACTGATTTGAATAACGTAACTGATCTGAAAGGAAGTGATTGCCTTATTGAGTCAAGACTCTTCTGTGGCTCACACTAACCCGCCTCTGGTGGGCAATTTTGCTCTTGCTCTTATGGCCATCCAAGGAGCTGCATGGAAGATCTTACAGCTCCAGAGTTCATGGGTGGGGTCAGTTAACTGTGAGCCCTGATTATGTTCTGTGCTGTGCAGAGTTAAGTGATAGGAAAACCCCATACTTGTGGAGAGCAGAAGACAAGTGCCTGCATTTTCCTCCTGCAGTGCCCCCAAGTCAGTGAAAAATAGCCCAAGAAACGCACTCACTGATTCTGATTCTAAACATGTAACGGCCAGCGCTAGAAAGTTGGAAGTCACAATAGAGCATTGACAAGACCAATTTATTGATTTAATAGTTTATGTGTCACATCCAATTACTTTAATGTAGAATCATACTTTGCAATATATACTACATATATAACTGTTGGTGATATTCATATGAATAATATGACACGATATGATGTATATCATATTATTTGTCTGAATATCACCAACAGTTAAAGATCAGCCATATTAAAATCTACTGTGTTTATATTGTTAGATGCCCTACTTTGAATTTCTCAGTGGGTCTGTCAATTTTCCTGTGAGATGATTTTAGATATTTCCAGAAGTATATTTTGAATGAAGAGGACACTTTTAGGAATTTATCCTATTAGCAAACTACCTTCTGGCAATATCTTGCCTGCTCTAAAACCATGCCACTTTATTAAATCCTGACACCAGCGAATGAAGCATCAACAAAGGGAGCTAATGCTAAGGTGAAGTCCACTGTTTTAATATTTACAAGAGGTTCCATGTGCTTTACCGTCTTAAACTCTGCCTACTGTGTTTAGATTATTGGCTTCTCAGGGCAAGATGTACCAATTGAATAAAAGAATTATTTTAATATTTAGCAGTGGGTTCTTACCCGATTCATAGGTTGATTTATGCTATAGCAAGCAACTGGCAAATTAATAAACTATAATACATTACAATACTGTCTCAATCGCTCTAATAGCACAGTAGTTTAATCCTGAGCGGCATCCTTTGTTTGGAACGGAGGTGTGCACAAAAGATAAGTCTTCCTTTTTGAAGTGAAAATACTAGTGGTGGGGTGGTGGTGTCTGAAATACAATTAGGTACAGGACCACTCTACTACCTGTCTGTCAGTTTGTGGTACTGGGGTGGGTTATGTGTTGCTGTGATGCTGGAAGCTATGCCACCAGTATTTCAAATACAAGCAGGGTCACCCTAGGTGGACAGGTTTCAGCAGAGTTTACAGACTAAGACGAGGAAGAAAGGCCTGGCCACCTACCTCTGACAATTAGACAATGAAAACCCTATGAATCACAAGAGAATGTTGTCTGATAAGGTGCTGGAAGATGAACCCTCTGGGTTGGAAGGCAACGATGGACACAGGCATGTCGGGGATGGCCCAGGAGCAGGCAGCGCTTCATTCTGTTGCAAGTGGGGTCGCCATGAGTCAGAGCCTACTAATAACAACAAGTAAAAATTATTAGGTGCACTCAATTGGCATAACATAGTTTATAAAGAAAATGTTCTACATTTTACCTTGGTGAGTAGCGTATGGGGTCTTAAAAGCCTGTGAGCAGCCATCTGAGATACTCCACTGGTCTCACCCCTTTGGGAGCAAGGGAGAATGAAGAAAACAAGATACAAAGGAAAGATTAGTCCAAAGGACTAATGGACCACAACTACCACGGCCTCCACCAGACTGAGTTCAGTACAACTAGATGGTGCCCGGCTACCACCAAGGACTGCTCTGACAGGGATCACAACAGAGGGTCCCAGACAAAGCTGGAGAAAAATGTAGAATAAAATTCTAACTCACAAAGAACTGACTTACGGGCTTGACAGAGACTGAAGCAACCCCAAGAGTATGGCCCCCAGACACCCTTTTAGCTCAGTAATGAAGTCACTCCCGAGGTTCACCTTTCAGCCAAAGATTAGAAAGCCCCATAAAACTAAACGAGACTAATGGGGCACAACAGCCCAGGGACAAGGACTAGAAGGCAGGAGGGGACAGGAAAGCTGGTAATAGGGAACCCAAGGTCAAGAAGGGAGAGTGTTGACATGTTGTGGGGTTGTTAACCAATGTCATAAAAGAGTATGTGTACTAACTTCTTAATGAGAAACTATTTGTTCTGTAAACCTTCATCTAAAGTACAATAAAAAAAAATGCAAAAAAAACCTTAGTTAAAAACTATTATTAGGTGAATAGGTTAGTGGATCATTACACTGAAGTTCAGTTCTGTGTTACTGATAAGCTAAAATTGCTCGGCTAATCTTGGAATGACTTCACCTTTTACTGATACATACATCTATATTTATACCTGTGTGTCTCTTAATGTAGCTATATATCTCATATTGCTCAGACCGAGGAACCATTCTTTACTTCTCTATTTCGTATCCCACACTCAATCCATTGGAAAATACTTGTAGCTTCACTTTCAGACTCTATCCATACAATACAACCCTATCAGGCCCTTTGTGTTAATACTCTCAACAAAGCTACCATCTTCTCTCGCCTAGATTTGGCAAAACCTTCCTGACTGATCTCCCTGTTGACACCTTGCCCCTTACAGTTTATTCTCAGTGCAGCAACTAGAATGATCTTTATAAAAAAAAAAAGTGGTCATGTCACATACCTGCTCAAACCCTCCAATAGCTCCTCACTTTCCTCCGAGCCAAAGCTGATCTTTACTGTTGTCTACAGGTTCTCTGCCAGGTCCTTCCTTCATAACTCTCTGATCTCGGGTTCTATCACTCTCCTCCGCCTGCTCACGTCTCTCCTGTCACCCTAGTCCTGTTCTTGCTGCACAACAAGCATGCTTCCACCACGTGACCTTTGCCTGGTCTCTTTTCTCAGAACACTTCCTCCTTAGGAATCCACACTCCTTCCAGCCTTTACCGAAATGTTGTCTTCTTGTTGGGGACTACCCTAAAAGCACCCCTCCCCCGGCATACCCGATTATCCTTATCCTGCTCCCTCCCATCACTGATCATCATCTGGTAAACTATAAAACATACGCATTGTTGTGCTTATTCTTCCACTCACGAAATGTGAGCTCTGTGAGGGGAGGGATTTTTAAGCGTCTGTTTCACTGATATGTTCTCGTAATGAGCGCTCAGTAAATATTGGTAGAATGCACGAATGGATATGAAATATCATATAAGCATAAAATGACACCATGCAACAATTTAATAATAATTTAAGCAATAAAGAAAAAGTTGCCATTGAATCGAATCTGACTGTTGGTGACCTCGTGTGTCAGAGTAGAACTATGCCTCATGGGGTTTTCATTGGCTGATTTTCAAAAGTAGATTGCCGATCTTTCTTCCTTGGTGCTTCTGGGTGGACTCAAACCTCCAACCTTTTGGTTAGCAGCTGAGCGAGTTAACTGTAGTACCACCTAAGGGCAATTTAAGCACAAGCATTAGTTAAATTTTTTCACAAGGTTAGTGAAGAAGTTTGGACTTTATTATTTACTGTATTGTAACTTTAGGAGGCTGAGAACATCCCCCACCAAAACATGCTTCCCCACATCTTGTCTTTTCCCCTTTGCCCATGCTTCTCCTCTATCTAAAATTCCTTCCCTGTAAACTTTATTTTTATTTTTTAAACCTGATTTTTTTTTTTTTTTTTTGGGGTGATTTTCTGCTGTTTATTCATTCATTCGTTTATTTATTTTATTTTTTTAATATATATTTTATTGTACTTCAGGTGAAAGCTTACAGAGCAAATAGTTTCTCATGAAATAGTAGTACACATGTTGTTTTTTGACATTGGTTAACAACCCCACAACGTATTAAGCCTCTAAATTCTCAACCTTTTTTTTTGATGAAAATTACAGATGGCCAAAGATACACCGTTTCAAAAATTTCTACATTCACAGTTCAGTGACATTGACTACGCTCTTCCAACTGTGCTGTTATTCTCACTTAAGATGAAGGCTTACAGAAAAAATAGTTATTCATTTAACAGTTACTACACATGTTGCCCTATGACAATGGTTAACAATCTCACAGCACATCAAGAATATCCTTACTCCACCTTGTGTTCCCTATCACCAGGGGGCTTCCTTGTCCCCTTCTGTCTTCTGGACCTTGTCAGTGGACTATTGTACCTCTTTAGTCTCATTTGTTTATTTATTTATTTATTTATTTATTCTTATTTTATTTAAACACCATTTCAAAACTTTTTACTTACACATTTAAGTGATATTGACTATGCTCTTCCAATTGTGCTGCCATTCTCGCCCAAGATGAAGGGTTACAGGACAAAACAGCCTCCCATTTAATAGTTACTACAAATGTTGCCCTATAGCAGTGGTCAACAATCTCACAATACATCGACAGTGTCCTTATTCAATTTGTGTTCCTTATCATCAGTTTCCTACTCTCCCTCTGCCTTCTGGCCCTTGTCACCGGACTCCTGTACATCGTTAGTCCCATTTAGTTTTACTGGGGTGTCCATTCCCAGGCTTAACATCGAACCTTGAAGGTAACTTCCCCTCTGAGCTGAAAGGGTGTCTGGGGGCCACACTCTCGAGGTTTCTCTAGTATTCTTTAGGCCAGTATATCTGGTCTTCTTTTTTTTTTTTTTTTTTTTTGGGAGTTAAAATTATACTCTACATCCTACTCCAGCTCTGCCCAGAACCCTCTGTTGTGATCCTGGTCAGAGGAGTCGTTGGTGGTAGCCGGGCACCATCCAGCTGTACTGGGCTCAGTCCCGTGGAGGCCTTGGTAGCTGTGGACCATTAGTCCTTCGGACTAATCTTTTCCTTGTATCCTGTTCTCTTCGTTCTCCCTTGTTCCCGAAGGGATGAGATCAGTGGAGTATCTTAGATGGCCGCTCATAGGCTTTTAAGACCCCAGACACTACTCACCAAGGTAGAATGTAGAGCATTATCTTTATAAGTAGTGTCATGCCAATTGAGCTAGATGTTCCCCGAGATCATGGTCCCCAGAGCCCTCCGTCCAACAACTCAGTCCCTCGGGGGGTTTGGATGTGTCTATAGGGCCTCCATGACCTTTCCTTGTGCAGGTTGTGTTAGTTTCCCCTGTACTATGTACTATCTCATCTCTCACCCAAGTTACCTCTTACCTATTACCTATTTAGTATTCCCCCCCCCCCTCCCATCCCTGGTAACCAACAAGGATTGTTACATTTTGCATGTGAATTTTTTCATGGGTTTTTACAATAGAGGTCTCATACAATATTTGTCCTTTTGTGATTGACTTATTTCACTCAGCATGATGTCCTCCAGTTTCCTCCATGTTATGAGATGGTTCACCGATTCATTGTTCTTTCTCGTTGCATAGTACTCCATTGTGTGTATGTACCATAGTTTGTGTATCCATTCGTCTGTTGATGGACATCGAGGTTGTTTCCATCGTTTTGCTATTGTGAATAATGCTGCCATGAACATAGGTGTGCATATGTCTATTCGAGTGATGACTCTTATTTCTCTAGGATATATTCCTAGGAGTGGGATTGCTGGATCGAATGGTACGTCTATTTCTAGCTTTCTGAGGAAACGCCATATCATTTTCCAAAATGGCTGTATCATTTTGCATTCCCACCAGCAGTGTATAAGAGTTCCCGTCTCCCCGCAGCCCCTCCAACATTTGTTATTTCCAGTGTTTTTGATTCGTGCCAGTAATGCCGGGGTGAGATGGTATCTCATTGTGGTTTTAATTTGCATTTCTCTAATGGCTAGTGATCGCGAGCATTTCCTCATGTGTCTGTTGGCCATTTGAATGTCTTCCTTGGTGAAGTGTCTGTTCATTTCCTTTGCCCATTTTTTGATAGGATTGGTTGTCTTTTTGTTGTAGAGGTGTTGGATTTTCTTGTAGATTATGGAGATTAGACCTTTGTCTGACTTGTACTGTCCAAAAATTTTTTCCCAGTCTGTAGGTTCTCTTTTAACTCTTTTGGTGAAATCTTTTGAAGAGCATAGATGTTTGATTTTTAGAAGATCCCAATTATCTAGTTTATCTGTTGGGTTTTTTGTGTTGATGTTTATGGTTTGTATCCTGTTAATGCCATGTATTAAGGTCTGAAGTGTTGGTCCTATTTTTTCTTCTATGAATTTTATAGTTTGAGGCTTTATATTCAGGTCTTTGATCCATTTTGAAGTAGTTTTTGTATATGGTGTGAGGTATGGGTCCTGTTTCATTTTTCTACAAATGGATATCCAGTTTTGCCAGCACCATTTGTTAAAAAGACTGTCTTTTCCCCATTTGATGTATTTTGGGCCCTTGTCAAAAATCAGGTGACCATAGGTGGATGGATTTACATCTGAGTTCTCAATTCTGTTCCATTGGTCAATGTCTCTGTTGTTGTACCAGTACCAGGCTGTTTTGAGTACTGTAGCTGTATAGTAGGTTCTCAAGTCAGGTAGTGTGAGTCCTCCAACTTTATTCTTCTTCTTCAGTAGTGCTTTACTTATTCGGGGTTTCTTCCCTTTCCATATAAAGTTAATAATTAGTTTTTCCATCTCTTTGAAGAATGCTGTTGGTATTTGTATCGGAATTGCATTGTATTTGTAAATTGCTTTAGGTAGAATTGCCATTTTCACAATGTTGAGTCTGCCTATCCATGAGCATGGTATGTTTTTCCATTTATGTAGATCCCTTTGGGTTTCATGCAGCAGTGTTTTGTAGTTTTCTTTGTATAGGTCTTTTATATTCCTGGTCAGATTTATTCCCAAGTATTTTATCTTTTTAGGGGCTATTGAAAATGGTATTGATTTCCTGATCTCCTTTTCATCGTTCTCTTTACTGGTGTATAGGAATCCAACTGATTTTTGAATTTAAACCTGATTTTTATTGTGGTGAAATACCTGTCTCAACAATTTGCTGTTTTAACTAGTCTTAAGTGTACAATTCAGTGACATTAATCACATTTGCCATGCTGTACAACTGTCACCACTATCCATTAAAAATATGTATGTATTACCCCAAACAGAAACCCTGAGTACCTCTTAGCAACAACGGCCCATTCTCCTCTCCCTACTCCCACTCCCTAGTAACCACAGATAAACTTTGCTCTTTCCGCAGTTCCTGTTATAGGTATTTCATATAAGTGGTATCATACAGCATTTGTCATTTTGTGTCTGGCTTGCTTCACTCAGTGTTATGTTTCCAAGGTTCATCCATGTTATAACATGTATCAGAACTTCCTTTCTCTTTATGGCTGAGTAATACTTATCCATTCATCTGCTGATGAACACTTGGGCTGTTTCTACCTTTGGTTTTTGTGAAGAGTGAGTGCTACGGTGAACACTGGTGTCCACACATCTGTTTGAGTTCCTGCTTCCAAGACTTTTGGGCACATATCTGGGAGTAGAGCTGCCTTCCCCTCTCTTTTTGATTTGGCTGTTTTCTAATCATTTTCTAAAGATTACTTCAGGTAGAAGTTCCTCCAGAAAGTCTTTGCCCTCCCCAACATGGATCTGATGCTCCTCCTATACGCTCAAACACAGCTCCCTGCTGTACTTTGTAACCACTATGCTCTGGAAGTAGAGGTCATGGGCTTTTTTTTTGTTTTTTTAAATCCAGATATCGTTTTGATTTTAGAAGGTACTTAATTAGAAAAGGGGAGGGAGTGAAGAACAAGAGAGAGCAGGGAAAAAAAAAAAACAGAAAAAAGAGGATTCTTAAAAAGGTGATGACTGGTTGCTCTTCATTTTACTCAAGAAAGAACATCTACACAGTGAAAGGGTGTTTATTTAATCAATAAATTCAGAAAATATGAGCACCTCTGTGTTCCAGGCACTATTCTAGGCACTGGGGGAAAGGGGGTTGCAATGAATAAAACAGATAATGTGCCTCATGGAACTTATATTGTAGTGGGGGAGACAGACAATGGACAAATAGAATATATGTAAAACAATACATAACAATATAAAATATAATACGAAAATACATATAAATTACAAAAACCTGAATCACACTAGAATATACTGATATGATATATAATATAGTATAATATATAATTTTGAAATGTTTTAAGAGAATCAGTGTTCAGAGTGTCAACAGACTGCCTATTTGTTGGCGATCCCTCATAATTCTGTAGTCGTAAAATGCTAGGTGCTACATCCTAGAATGCAAAGTACGAAAGAAACCACTCCGGAAGTGGCGTTCATAACTTACATGTATCCAGCAACCTATGCTGAATGTGGGAGGAGCAACTTACGCAGATTATAAAATCATACCTAGAACTTTAAGGGGTCTATCTCTGGAGCCCTGGTGGTGCAGTGTTTAAGCATTCAGTTGCTAACCAAAAGACTGGCAGTTCGAATCTACCAGCTGCTCCTCGGAAATCCTGTGGGGCAGCTCTGCTCTGTCCTATAGGGTTGCAATGAGTTGGAATCGACTTGACGACGACGGGTTTTTGTTTTGTTTTAAATCTCTAGTTGGAGTCCCCGGATGGTACAAATGGTTAATGTACTCGGCTGCTAACCAAACTAACCAAAAGGTTGGGGGTTCAAGTTCACCCAGAGATGTCCCAGGAGAAAGGCCTGGAGATCTGCTTCCGAAAAACCAGCCATTGAAAACCCTATGGAGCAGCTCTGCTCGAACACACATTCAGTCACTGTAAGTTGAGTCAATTCAATGACAACAGACATGGTATCTCTGAGCTGTGTGCTGAAGCATGAAGCCCTGAGGGCAGACTTCTCAGTCTGGGAAGACTTCCGCTTACAGGCCTCCTTCACGCACAGCTATACAAGACTCCTAGTTCTCAACTAATGATAGAGAAGAAAGTGATTTCAGCACCTAAAAACCAAATAACTCATTCTAGACTTTTAGTAAAAATACCTTCACTTTGTTTCCCTCTCCAGGGTCTTGATTGGTTTGGTATTACTTACTAACAAGTAATTTCACTAAGTGAAGAACATGAGTTTTGTATGGGATTTAGGGTGTTTCTGGGATGTCTGCACAGGAGCTGATTGACGCTGCTATGGCACTTTAATAAGGGAATAGTCTACCATTTCTGCTTTAACATAGGTGAATTATTTTGCCAGCCTATGGAAGAGTGTACTTAGAGTATCACAGTGCTTTGTGATAGAGGTTGGGAAAAAAAACAAAACCCAAACAAAACAATTACAGTGAATGAGGTAGAATGGCTGTGTTATTGCAGTACATAAGACTTTGATTACATACTGCCAAGATTCACACCAGCCTAGTAGTTGTTGACAGATAAAGTAACAAAAATGAAACTCATTTATTTTTTCTTTATTGAGACCTCAAGGTAAAGCAGATTTTCAGTTCTGGTGCTTACTACATTGCTAGACCAGAGACTGACAGCAAAAATGTGCCAGTCCAGAAATATAAATTAAACCTAGGTTCATATCAAAATTTCATTTAGCCTTGGAAAAGGAGCTGCTGTTTGGATTATTTCTGATCCTAAAACAAATATACTATGGAGTATCCCAGTCTACCTGGTATGTATTAACCCTTCCCTGTGAGCAATACTTTCAAAGTCATTGCCGCTTTCAGTCCAAAACACTGTATTTCTTTTGCAGTGTTTTAGGCAACTTGAATTATCGTCAGAATAGGTTACATTTGGCTGGATGCAAATTACGAGCAACAGACATATACGATTCAGTCTGCAGGAAGTATGAAACTAGATTTGGAAAATTGATAACAGACCTTTTTCTCTGTTGCAAAGCCGTACCCGATGCTACAGTTTAGTCATCAAGATAAGGACAGAGTGAGTGAGCAGTGAAATGAGAATTTCTGGTATGTATTGCTGAGATTGTGGATGTGTGTTGAATAACATTTCTAGATAAAGCATCTTCCCTTCATGTTATTTAAGTTGACATAACAACAAAAAAGACCAGCAAGCAGGCTTCTCTCTCTTCCTTTCTTTCCATTCAATTCCCATCGTAGAAATATTGCCAGAGTTTCTCATAATTAAGACACTGCTAAGCTGGCTACAGAATTCTGGACACAACAACATGATATACTTAGTGAAATACAAGTAAGGAAATAGTCTCATCAGGGAACTCTAAACGTTTTCATTATCCAACACCGTGCAATTCTTGAGCATATCCTTAACACAATTTGACTTGAGGTTTTTTTTATTATTATTTTTCTAAAGTCTACATTTGATTATTTTCTCATTCATTTTAGCAACCAAAAGGTAGTGTGAACTTGTTTCTTGAATGACCTTTTCTGACCTTTTGCTGGATGATAATTACAAAAAAAGGGAGGCTTGGAAGACTTGTAAAAAAATTAAGCTTATGAAGTAGCTAAAATGGCCCTTCTGTGCTGGTGTCGATTTCAAAATTAACATTTCGGTTCATGTGCTTCTAATAATCACTGACCCTTACTGCATGTACTTTCCACAGGAAATGAATGCAGCAGAAATTACTTTGACCCACTGATGGATGAGGAAATAAACCCAAGGCAGTGTGGGATGGAGGTCAGCAGAGAGGGTGAGCTAGAATTAAGTATGTAATTTTTGTGTCAGAATATTCTTTTCCATTCATGAAAATGAGGTGACAAAGATCACACATGCAGTTCCGTTTAGAGTTTGCAGCTTACAATTTAAATGGTAAGTTTTAACCACTAATAACATGATGGACAGCAAAGGCAATTTTTGATCAAGGACAGAAAGCTGGTCAGAGGAACAGAGCAGGAATCTGCCTTCATTTGATGCTCCTGTAAGCAGTGTGGTGCCATTCCAAGGCCCATGTTATGTGGATGAGGAGTAGCATTGCTTTACAAATGCATCCCTGCCCTTCGATTTGAAATGAGCATTCTTCTGTCAAATGCATGCAACCCATGAGATTTGCTTACACTTTGACTATTGAATTCCTTTCGTTGAATGCATGGAACCAACACCTAACTTTTGAACCATGAAGGTGCACTAATACCAGAATAATTTCTTCTCGTTTATTCCTCAATCTAATTGTGGTTATAAAAGAACAGTTCATCTTGGGTGAAGGGTGAGACAGTACACAATACAGGGGAAGCTAGCACAACCTGTACAAGGAAAGGTCATGGATGCCCCGTCGACACATCCAAACTCCCTGAGGGACTGAGTTGCTGGGTGGAGGGCTGTGGGGACCATGGTCTTGGGGAACATCTAGCTCAACTGGCATAACACAGTTTATAAAGACAATGTTCTACATTCTACCTTGGTGAGTAGCATCTGAGGTCTTAAAAGCCTGTGAGCAACCATCTAAGATACTCCACTGATGTCATCCCTTCCGGAGCAAGGGAGAATGAAGAGAACAGGATACAAGGAAAAGATTAGTCCAAAGGACTAATGGACCACAGCTACCAAGGCCTCCACCAGACTGAGTCCAGTACAGCTAGATGGTGCCCAGCTACCACCACTGACTGCTGTGACCAGGATCAGAACAGAGGGTTCTGGACAGAGCTGGAGAAGGATGTAGAACAAAATTCTAACACACACAAACAAGACCAGATTTACTGGCCTAAAGGAGACTGGAGAAACCCCTAGAGTACGGCCCCCAGACACCCTTTCATCTCAGTGGTGAAGTCACTTCTGAGGTTCACAGTTCAGCCGGGGATTGGACAGCCCCATAAAACAAAACAGGACTAATGAGGCATAGCAGTCCAAGGACAAGGGCTAGAAGGCAGAAGGGGACAGGAAAGCTGGTAATAGGGAACCCAAGGTTAAGTAAAGACAGTGTTGACGTGTAGTGAGGTTGCTAACCATTGTCTTAGGGCAACATGTGTACTAACTGTTTAATGAGAAACTATTCTGTGAACCCTCATCTAAAGTGAGAATAGCAGCACAATTGGAAGAGCACAGTCAATGTCACTGAACCATGCATGTAGAAATTTTTGAAATGGTGTATCTTTGGCTATGTGTATTTTCACCAAAAAAAATAAAAAATAAAAAATCGTGAAGGGACAGGGTTGACATGTCGTGGGGCTGTTAACAAATTTCATAAAACAATAGGTGTACTACTGTTTAATCAGAGACTATTTGTTCCATAAACCTTCACCTGAAGTACAATAAAAAAAGATGGCAAGTTATTAAAAAAAAAACCAAAAAAAAAAAAAAAAAACAGTTCAACACTGCTCTTTATAAGCTGCATAGCAAGGTACATGTTTTATAGTTTACAAAGTACTCTACAGTTTACAAAGTTTATTGCTAAGATGTCGATAGGGATGATTGCAATCCAGAAGACTATTGCTGTAGAAGTTCTGGTTCTTCAGGTAGGCAGATCTGGTCAGCAGAATGTCTCAAAGATGCCCACATAAGACTCATCCCTGGAGAATCAAAGAGGTTACATAACACAGAAGCTGAGGGCAAGAGAAAGCCCCTTGCTACAGTCTCAATTAACTGGCTTCCTTCCCCCTTTAAAAGTTGTCTGAAAGGAAAGAGTGGAGAAAACCAGCAGGTGCAAGGCCATGGAGGAAGAGTAGGATATTGTAGACTCCACACTCACCAGATCTGTGTGTGTTCTTAGGAAAGACACTCAATCTTTCTGAGCTTGTTACTTCATCTTAACATGGGAATAATAACATCTACTTAGTATGGTTTTGTGTGGTCAGAGTTACTATATCCAGCCCAACACACTCCTTGAACACCGTTGTTAGTTGCTGTTGAACTGGAGCTGCTCCTTGTATTTGAAATACTGGTGGCATAGCTTCCAGCATCACAGCCACACGCAAGCCACCACAATACAACGAACTGACAGACGGGTGGTGGCCTAGAACGCTAGGTAACTAATATTAACTAATGTCTACAGAAGGCTTGCCATGTGCCAGATACTATGCATAACACTGTCAACTCATTTACTCATTCATTCATTCCATGGAGCGGCTGATGGATTTGAACTGCCGACCTTTTCGTTAGCAGCCGAGCTCTTAACCCCTGCTCCTCGGTACCTCTGATTCATGTGCCTCTCATTACAATGCACAAAGAGTTGTTTATAACTCAGTACTTCATAATGAGAACAAAAATATTAGTTCAGAATGACGGAAATCCAACTTGAAAGAGTATGCATGTCATACAATTACAAAGTAACAAACAAATGAGGGTGGTGGCCCTTTGCTGAGTGCCTACTATGTGTCAGGACGAAGCTAGGTGTTTTACGCATGTTATCTTGTTAACCCTCCCAACCATCCCTTTTGATGGGCAAGGGGATTAAATTGAAGCCAAGGGACGCTAAGAAATTGCTCCAAGTTTAGAGAACTAGTATGCGGCAAAGCCGGGATTTGACCTCGTGTTTGGTTCATACCAAACCAATCTATGCTCTTGTCTCCTAATCCTGTTTACCGCTTGTTTGTCTCTTTGTTTTAGCATCCTAAATGTATGTTCTTTTATTTTTTCCTGTGACCCTCATTGATCTCTCTCAGGATTATCACATCCTTATATTGGGGCTTTTATTACATCTGCAGAGAATTATCCATCTCTGCATCCGCTATTGTTCAATGTAACTTCCAAATAAGATTCTTTTATGAGCCATATATAAGCTTTATAAGTTTTGTGTCTTCTCCTATTAAGAGTTGTAAAGATCTGGGCAGCGCTGGAACCAAGGTCCATGCTTCCCTAATGCGTAATCTGTAAAACGTCTTCCAGGAATTGCTTCCCTCCCCTTTCCCTGAATGTTGAGGCGGTAGGAGGTGCGTGCTGGCTCCGGCAGGAACAGGACATTTCCAGGTCAACTGGTACTTGAAAAAGTCTTCTGTACGTGTCATCAGCAGAAGCTACTAACTTCATAGACCTCAAATATTCTGCCTGGCTCTAGCAGCCTACACTTTACTGCTTAATTATTTCAAACCCATGAGTATAGACTACATTGGATTTTGTCCAACACTGATATACAAAGGATTTCAGGTATGGATAGAGTAGGGGATCTAGAATTTTCAGGAGCTCTAATTTGGAGAATGAAGGCCCCAGAATGCTCATCTAGAATGCTTGCTGGTAGTTTAGATTTAAGTTGTAGAATCACCACCTTGATGTTTTCAAAATGTGTCTGTGACCCCAATTCAAAGCCACATTTAGAGTTGGCCTACCCATGGAGTGTGAAGTGATGAGTACTAGGAATTCATGGGCCATATTAAAGTCACCACAGTAATAGTATAGGCACAGTGTAATTCATTTGTCTTCTATGGGAGGGGGCATATGCTTGATATATGTATGTGTGTTTTAATTCTAAGACTGGGGTGGTCATCCAACCTGGCATAATTTATGTTTGGTTTTATCTAGCGGCAGGAGATCCATCTAGCTGATCCTTTAAACCTTTTCCAGAGCCATGTATTTGGAATAGTATATCTGTGTGTGTGTATATATATAGAGAGAAAGCACTTCTGTTGAGTCAGCTTTGACTCACGGTGACCTTCTGGATAACAGAAGGAAACATTATCCAGTCCCATGTCATCCGTATGATTGCTGGCATGTTTGAGTCTGTCATTGTGGCTACTGTGCCAAACGATCTCATTGAGGGCATCCTTTGCCCTTGCTGGCCCTCTACTTCATCAAACATGATGTCCTCCTCCAGTGATTGATCCCTCCTGATGACATGTCCAAAGAAAGCGAGTCAGACAATGTTCTGTTGTGTCAAAAAACTTTCATTGGCTGATTTTCAGACATAGATCATCAGGCCTTTCTTCTTAGTCTGTCTTAGTTTGGAAGCTCTGCTGAAACCTGTCCACCATGGATGACCCTTATGGTATTTAAAATACCAGTGACATAGCTTCCAGCATCACAGCAACACACACACACACACATATATGCACGTACATATGTCTATATGTATAGTTAGATACATATAATGATGTGGCCTCGTTGCTTTAAATTCACAAAAGAACTAATAAACCCTTGCATTTGCAATTATATCACAAAAACATAGATTAAAAAAAAAATCCAGGACCCTCTAGATTTGTTGGCTCTTACATAAATCTACTAAAAAGTATGCTATATAGATTGTAGCTAATGGAAAACACTCATTCTTTTTGACAAAATGCTTATATATTCTACTGTCTGATTTGACAAACCATAATGGCTTGTTCGGAAATGATCCTTGTGCAATAGATGTCACAACCCATTGAATATGAGATCCTTTTTATTGGAGAAGTAGCCTATTATGCATACCCTGCAATATGCATTTAAAAATCATTCTTCCAATTATCATTGATTTAAAAAGGTTTTTTTTGTTTTTTGTTTTTCCAGAGAAAGGAAGCATACTGAGTAGATTTTGTGTCTATTATCCATAATAGAACTAAATAACCCTAATGACTAATAATTTATTTTTGTAATTACATTTGCCTACCTATAAATTAACTGATGAGAAAGTTATCATAAATATGTTCTTTTAACACCCTACAAGTTGATGACAGAATTCTCTATAAACAATTAATGGAGCTGCTTCACGAGAGTGGACGAGGAAAACTCCAAGGTAAGAGACCAAGGATTTTCAATCTTTTATCTTAAGATTGGTTATAAATTGATCGACATGATTTCTTGCAAATACTAATCTGTCTTTTCTATATATAATGATTCATTGATGATCTATTTGTGTTTTCAATGGTAGCAAATATTTCAATTATAGCTAAAGTTTTGGGGAAAATAATTATGACCTAAGTTTCAGTAATTACATAGAGTTTACAGCCTTAAATGGCAGACTTTCCTTTTGCAGAATCCCAGTATGGCATCTGGCATATTTGTGTTCACTAATTATGAGGCTATGTATTATTCCTCTTACATACTGTATCTTAGCTTTCAAACAACTATTATGGGTGTGATACAAGACAAGTAGAATACTACTTTTCTATTTTAGCATGAGAATTCATACTTGAAAATATTAGACTCTTTAAGAAATACAGTCTTATATGTGTTTAAGAATTTAAAGACAATCCTTTCAAAAATAAATTCTGAATTTTTCGTTTAGTACATTGTCATTTTTACTAACGCGTTAAGTTACTATATACCCATGTACCATAAAACCTGCAAAAGCTGGAACTTGTGTAAGGTGGCAATCTGTCAGAGAAGGAAAACTGAAATATTTTCCATGAAAAAGAGCCACAGAAAAGTGGTAAGACTGCACCCTGCCCAAAGCAGAAAACTTGCAAGACCCAGAAAAACAAGGCAGTCCTATTGAGTTCCGGCTCTCACAGGTTTCACTCTATTTTAATAAATAGGGAATAATTTTATTAAGGTGTTTTTTTGGAGTGTGTGCTCAGTTCTTCTAAGCAATTATTTTGTCTTCCATGTAAAATGACTCAAGGTATTTATGAAGAGAAGGAGATGATCGTGGTAAAGTCTTCTGATATTTATTATTTCTGTTGGATTTCTATTTAGGCTTCACCTTCAGTAGCTGTGATATTAGTTGAAGCCAATTCTCAGCCCTTCTTTTCCCTTTTTGCCAAATAGACATATGATACCTTCTCCGTGGAGTAGCTATGAGTATTAAGTGATTAATTTTTACATGTAAGACATTTAAGATAGAACCTAGCATCTAGTAAGTGCTGACTAACTATTAAGTATTACTATTATCATTATTGTGGGGGCATTGCTGGTTCAGTGGTAGAATCGTCACCTTCCATGCAGAAGACCCAGCTTTGATTCCCAGCCAGTCCACCTCACGTACAGTCATTACCCATCTGTCAGAGGAGGCTTGCATGTTGCTGTGATGCTGACCAAGTCTGAGCAGAGCTTCCAGACTAAGATGCATGAGGAAGAAAGGCCTGGCAATCTACTTCTGAAAATTAGCCAGTGAACACTATGGATCGAAATGGTGTGATCTGCCACCGATTACGGGGATGGCGCAGGACTGGGCAGCATTTCAATCCATTGTTCATGGGGTCTCCATGAGTCAGGGGCCAACTCACTGGCAGCTAACAACAACGTGACAGTTATTGCCAGGAAGACTTGATATGCACATTCCTAGAATAATAAAAGTAATGATAATTATGATGAAAACAGTAATAATGGCTAAATACTTACTGAGTGTTTTCTATGTGCCTGGCGATATTCTGAACATTGTTCTAAACAAGTTAAGTATTAACTTATTTAAACCTCATAACAACCCTAAATATTTGGGCCACATTTTTTATCCCCGTTCACAACATCCAAACAGAACTTATTCTGGCCTGGTTGTCCCTCCCCTTTACTTTTGTGCTGTCAGTTTGTGGAGTCAACCTTTTATTTATTTTGGTTTTTATAAACAAAGCAAACTCATTTTTCAAGCCAGCTATGTACTCATTTTGAGGAATTCTGAATTCAAATGATCATGTTTAAATCTGTCAGGCGTCTATATGTTTAGTCTAACACCTGAGTCAGCAAACATAGATCAAATAATTTTTTTTGTTTGTTTGTTTATACTAGCTAACCACTGAGTGATGTACTTGTATACCTATTCAGTCCCTACCATTCTGACAACTGTTTGTAGTTGGGATCTCTTGCAACTACCCAAGACATACATTTGTAGGTAGCATCCAAGGTTGTTGTTGTTAATTACCATTGAGTCAGCCTCAACTTATGGTGGCCCTATATACAACAGAACAAGATGTTACCCAATCCTAGGCCATCTTCATCATCATTGGTATGCTCCAGCCCATTGTTGCAGCCACTGTGTATTTGGAGTGCCTTCCAACCTAGGGGGCTCATCTTTCACTACAATATCGAACACTGTTCTGTTTTGATCCATAGGGTTTTCATTGGATGAGTTTTGGAAGTAGATCATCGGTCCTTTCGTCTTTGCTTGTCTTAGTTTGGAGACAAAGATAGCACCTAATAGGTCTTAAAAAATCATTTATGGGCTTACAAAAGTCTCATGGAATTTATAGAAAGTCTATTGACTTATATAACGTGAATTAATGAATCAATGAATGAAGAAGAAAGCCCAGGCGGACCTCTGGACCTTACAGCCCAGTCCTTTTCCAGTAACCTACCTCATCTCCCTCTTGCAAAAGAAGCGCACTTCCATTGGTTCTTGTTAAAATTTGGCACTGAAGGCATGGAAAATTCCATATTTCACTCTCCAGCATGCTTTAGAGATTGGAAGAGAGAGGATTATTTTATATTTACAGCATGCTTCTGGCTAGATGAGTAGATATACTTTGTAGATGATACAGTTTTTAGATGATATAGAGAGAAGTAAAGTCCACATACCATTTCTATAAATGCTGGAATTTCTATGTCAACAAATGAGGCAGCCTGGACAAAGTACTTCTGTGTGTGCAGAGCTTGGCTGCTGTTCTCAGGGATCCTAACTTGGGAAAATGAACCAGACAGCTCTGCTTTCTCCGAAATCTATCCATCTCTCAAGCTGGTTTCAGCAAACAACCAGTAAGTAGTAAGCTATTGAAGTAAACACCATGTAATATTAATGCAGAAAATGCCTCCACACTTCAGAAAATATTTAGTAAGTGGGAAAAAGGTTTTCATGCATAGCTGGATCTTTTGCTCACTTTGTAAACATCACAGGGTTAAGAAAGGCTGGTATATATATATTTTTTATCTTAAAACTTGTTCTAGGTTTTAGTGATTGTCCATACATTACACAGAAAATAATTTATGAAACTGTAGATTATAAAAAAACAAACTTTAGCCTTTATAAGAAAAAAAGTGCTTAGTCTACTGTATGTTTAACCATATTAAAACTTCAAAGACCAAGTGAAATTCTGTGTGATCTCCTTGTGGTAAACAGATGAAAGCATCAAGGCAGAGACTGCAGATTATGAAGGGGCAATGAGTTCCAGTAAAAGTCATGAATTCCACAAAGAGGCCAAAGAAGCTACCCCGTCTTATATTGAAGAGTTTGAAAGATTTGCTCACAAAGACATAATGCTGCTCGGCAGCACTTCATTAGAACAGGTCAATGCAAGACCATTTCTCTCTTTTTTAAAATTATATTTATTTTTAAAACTTATTTGATTTATTAATTTTTTACTATTGTAAAAATATGGATAATCCAACATCTGCCAATCCTTTTCAAGCAGCATGTTGAAATATCAGTCCTACACATTGTCCGCGGATTTCACTTGCCAGCACACCCTTTTCTAGAACACACAATTCATAACTTGACAGAATCTTTTCTCTTTATTTTTCATTTATACATTTTATAATGCAGAATTTATGCTACTTATCAATATCAATCCTGGTCCTTACACCATTTCATTTCACTTCATCTGGTTTTATTTTGTGTGAGAGTGCTAATTTCTAGAATTTTATGAAGTGTCTACAATAAAACTTGAAACCAGCTTAAACTTACTTGGATAAAATTAAGAAATATGAAACTACTGTGACCTGTTCGAAAGAGTGTGAATATTTTAGTGCTTGTGAAGTTACCATTTAAGAAACTTAACATATACATGTTAACTCCTGTGACTGGTGGCAGGTAAGAGTTTTTAGACCATGGGTAGTCTTGACTTCAGGGATACTTTTCCTATTGTCTGCACCTGTTAAGTTTCTATTTATGTGTAACGAAACGTTATGTGTTCATGCCATTCAAAGAGAGGAAAGGTTGTCTTCCATCTAGTCACCTCATCCATGTCAAATAAAAATAGGGAAATCCCAAATGTCTAGCTCCAGGTATCTGTGTGCACGTGTGTTTTGTGAAAGGTAAGCTGATTCAGGCTAAAGAGGAAAAAATATCAGATGAAAAAGACTGTTCTCAGTGATGACCTTCATAATAACAGGTCACCAGGGGAAACATTATTTCCAACTTCACAAAAGCTAGCAATAGCTTAGTTAAGTGGGATATTCCCTAACTTGGAGCACGGAAGTTAAATATAACAGTTTTCTTCCTCTGTGCCTCTTAGAGTGGAATATCCTGGGCTTACAGTTTCCTCCTATTTTGAGGTTTCTCAAGTAAGTGACCCTAATTAGCAAGGACAGTCTTTCCTAACATGCCACCTAGATGGCTCTTGAGGTCAAGGTTCCCATGAGCTCAGTTACCCGTCTTGATCGGTGTATCATCAGTGCTTCTGTCCTATCAAGACACGACTTTAAAAGGATGCTGAGCTGAAGAAGGATGGAGGGCTCTGCCTTGCATATAATGCTCTTTTTCCTATTCTTTTCAGATGTGTGTTCTGACACATTAGCTGTTCAGCATTTGCGTTCATTATCCATTCCAGATAGTGCCATGTTATGTATTTCAGTCCACCCCTTGACATATTTGCAAGAGTGGGTACATGGTACTCCTGTAAGATTACATGGCTGGTATTTTTTTTAACCTCATTTTGCACAAGGCAAGCTGAGGGCCAGGATGCTCACCTGCTGTGCTGTTGTGAGACTTCCATGTAAGGGGTCAGCACTGTGTCTGGGAGGCCGAACAGAGATGAACCCAAGCCTGTATTTTTTATCACCTGTCAGCAAGAGGAAAGTGTCAAAATATCCATGAGAATTTATGTGACAAATGTGACCATATTCCTCTCTAACAAGGAAATACAACCCTCATTATTTTCTAAACTACATGTAAAGTGCTACCTAATTGACTGAATAAATAACTGTAAGAGAAGTCATATGCTGATGGAAGCACGGGTCCATACACGGACAGCTTCATGGTGTGAAAGGAGGCCAAGCTTTGGAAGCAGGCCTGGTTCGAGCCCTGGCTTTGTCACTTAAAATGTGTTGGATAATAGGCAAGTCATTGACTTGTTCGATTTTGGTTTCCTTAACTGTAGTTCAGAGAGAATGATAGCTACTGTGTTGTGTTGTTGGCAGGATGGAACAAGTCACCACAAAAATCTAGCACAAAGTAGCTTCTCAGGAAATGACAGGATGGAGAGAAAAGATTCTAGTGTCCTCCTTCAGGCCAGTGTTTATAACGTTCTTATGTTCATTGTGTCAGGAAGTTTCTAGAACACCTCAGGGTTGGTATTAGAGCACATAGGTTCTGTTCCTGATTTTGATATTTATAAGTTACATGAATTTAAACCTCTGTGTAAAATGGGGCTAGGTAATTTGATTACTATGCGTCTCAATGGCAACCAGTAAAAGAAAAAAAAAAAGTAAACCTCTTATGGTTGTGGTGAGGATTAATGAGATGTGTCCACGTGCTTAACAGTTAATGTTTTTCCTTTCCTTGTGACTTATATATTTGTTGAGACTGCTACTTATTTCTATTTCATTTCACTGTTAATAATGGTGAACTGATATTTATAAAAGACAAGGCATTTAAATGGAACTGTGTGGGGAGGTGGGAGGGGTCCTAGCTGTGGTAAGTGATACTGGGTGAATCTCTTCTCTTCAACTATTTATCTATAATTACGGATTTATATGGGGACTAGGGTGATTACTTCTAGTACCAACATTACAGGGTCGTGTTGTGGTGGTAGACATGCAAGTGACAACAGAATTCAGACTGTGAAAAAAAGAGGTGGAGTCCCTTACTAAGAGGTTACTGTGGGGGCTGGGCTGGGAATTGTCTGGTACAGTGATTAGTATCTGAAAATTCATCAGACCTGGAGATCCTGACAGTTGATGAATGTCTTGGAGAAAAAAAATGAAACAAGAAAAAACTCCTGTGAGTGTAGCAAAACAACTATCTTTGTAAAAGTTGTGACATTTCAGACCCCCAAATCACACCTACTGTGGGATCTTTTTATTCTCACCCACCAGAGTAAAAAACCCAAGAATGAAGAGTTGGCCTTCTCACTTTGCAAAAGCATGGTGCATGGTTGTGTGTGTATGTGTGTGTGTGTGTGTGTAATGTAGGATTTAAAGAGTACAGAGGGAACCAAACCACTTACTTCCCGTGGACATGCTATGGAACCAATAAGAAAAGTCCTCATGGAGTCCACATTTAGTTGGCAGAGGCGATGGTGATGTCAGAAGTGACATAATCATCCCTGGAGCAGCAACCAGAAGTAATATGTGGGCTTATGTAAGTTCCCCCCCCCCCCCCCCCAAGGACTTCAGAACTACTTGAGGAGAACTTTGCAATTGGCCAGGGTCTCATGATGAAGGCAAGATCTCAGAGCCCATGAAATCTGGTCCTTAATTTGACCACTCTTTAGTTCACATGAAATAGTCCACATGGAGTCAAGTATCTGGTCATGAAACCATCTTGGAAGGATGCTATAGCTGAAATTTATGGTCTGAGGCAATCAAGGCAGCAGAGGATCTCTGGAACAATGAGATTATTCTGGGCAAAGACAAAGGAACAACATGGATTGTAAAGGAAGTGGTGAAGACAACACTCTTGGAGTCATTTGAGAGCATCGTATTTCAAGGGTCATGCAAATGCTGAAATATTGTGACTGTTCTTATAGGGCAATTGAGTTAACTAAGCATATAAAGCTAATTTAGAAATACTTATGCTTGCTTTTTATATCTCACTGACATTGGAAAGCTTGCAGAAAGACATTATGAAATGACTTAGGTCTGAGAATTAGTAAGTAACAAATAAAACTAATCAATTAAGTGCATAGTTTTTGCAAATTTAATCACAATGGAAATCCAGGGAAACAATAATACATATTGTTTCAAATAAGTATTGAATTAGAAATAAAATAATTTCATTTTGCTTTTTAGCTACCAGGAGAAAGCGTTTTCTTGGACAAGTCCTAATATTTACTGTATGCTGTGTACCTGTTCTTAATCAGTTGCAGATAACTAGGTTTTCCTCTGAATTTTAATGGTAAACAATCCATACATTTAGCTTATTCAATTAGGAAATCATGCTTTAAGGGAAGACTTTTTTTTTCTTTCTGTGTAATGATTCACGTGGAGTATACTATAAAAAGTCAGGGAAAATTATTTTATGTTTTTGTCTTGATTTAAAAAATATAGCATTTTGCATACTGGTATAATAAATATACTAGCCTAAACTAAGCACATTCCAGGGGAATATTCTAAGAAGCAAACTGTTGTTTTGGCAACTTGCCCTACTTTTCTACACTCTTTGTAACTGCCTGGCATTTGCAATGGGCATGAATCAAATCTAGTATTATGTAGGAGCAAGTTAAGTTTAAACCTGATTCTTGAATATGAAAGAAAATGTAAATTTCATAACAAAATCTTCATAAATAAAAGATGGATTTCACAAAAACACTTTACCAGATTAACCAGTATGTTCTCTGTAAGCCAGAAATGTATATTCTATTCTGTGGTTAGTACGGGAAACTTTTTGGAGGGAAAATGGATGTTTAACAATCACTAGAAGCATTTACAGACACTAAACTTCTGTTTTTTAACTTAACCAATATAGTAGCTCACATATCATCCCATAAATATTACATTAAATATAAATAGAAATTTAAATATAGTGAATATAACTATAAAGATAGAGAAAAAGTGCGAAGTTTGTTTCATGGTTAAAAAAAAGCAATAGTGATTCTCCACATGTTAATGAAAGAAAGACAAAGTGACATTGTTATGTTTTATTCTTTGGAAGTCTCTGCCACGTTTTGTGCCTTTTCCAAGCCAGGCAGGAAAAGTGTCCTATTATAAACGTGAACGATGATTCCGCAGAGCAGAAATACAATTTTACAAATTAAAAGAGTCGTGGAATTCTCAATGTCAACACTTGATTAAGTCTAGACAAGAAGATTTTACAGTCTAGTATACGGAACCTCAAAACGTTTCCTTACTAAACTTTCATTTTATGTATTCATGCATTAATTCTTCATTAGCTACTTGGTGTACCTTTTGAACTTCCCAGAATACTTGAGAAACAAAAAGTTTCAGATGGAGGCATTCATTGCCAAAGTTGACTAGTATTCAAGGAGAGATAGGCTCCCATCTAGAATGAATAACAGATTTTAGTGATATTATCTTCGCTCTGAAAATCTTTAATGCAGTCCCGAATAATTCTTCGTTTACTTAGCGTGAGGTGACATTTTACAGGCATCTCTTAGTGAAAGGCTTTTGCTTCATTTGCAAAACAGAAATGTTGTTGACTTTTACTTTTTTCTTTGAGATTTTGTTTCACATATCATTTTTTTGCCATGATTAATAATATTTTCTGGTTAATATTAGAACATAAAATAGTTGCTATTCTTCTTTTCCACCTTTCCAATAGTAGGAGTTATTGAAGCTGATAATTAGGTAGCCAGGACCTCTAAAATAAATTTATATCACTAAAAAAATGTGCATGCTCACAGCATAACAGCAACCTGTGGGTGAGAAATGCAATTCATTCTACAGTCAAGCAAAGTATGTATCCCTGGTGGTCAGGTACGATCTAGGGATAACGTTTTAGGTATGGAAACATTGGACAGACTGGTTATTCCCCCCAAACCTCCATAGGAATAACTTCTTAGAACTGAAAATTCAGTACAAATAGACTGTCATAGAGTTTGAGGTAACATTATTGGGTAAGAACCTAAAGTGCAGAGACTCTTATTTCTGACTAGAGGCAGGTACATTCCTTTTAGTACTCCAGTGAGCCACAGGGAATGGTTCATGTCCTCCAGTCAAGAAGCCTGATCAGAACATGGGCCAGAATAGAAAGCCACTCCACTTCTGCATGGACTTGGGCTGAGGAAGGAGAAGAATCTGTGTTGTTGTAATTTGGAGTATAGATTTATATGTGCTTATAGAACCACATGCAGGAAATAACAAAATAGGAGAACTGAATAATCTTCAAGACTTTGACGTTCTCTTAAACCTTTAGATCCAATTCTAAAACTACTCTTATTTTTAACATTATAGTACAGTGGTTGCTGACTTACCTCTAGACTTCCCCTTTATCCTTCATTTTAACACCTACTCCTCACTTATCAACTATCTCATTATCTGACATTTCACATTAATGCAATAATGAAAAATCTACCAGCTGACTGATTTGTACATTAACGACATACGTCTGGCAGTAACGCTGGCTGTGATGGTTCAGGTTATATGTCAACTTGGCTGGGCCATGATTTTCAGTGGCTTGGCAGTTATGTAATGATGTAGTCATCCTTCATTTTGTGATCTGATGTGGTCATCTTTCAGTTTCGCATAATGCCGATTTTTGCATAATGGCCTGGCCTTTGGAACTTAAGTATGTCCATAAGTGAGGAGAGGGTGTATATGGTCCACTACCAGCAACGTTCAAGATGTTTCCTCAGTTCACGGAAAGTTCAGCTGGCTGTCAATTAGCCATGTTGGCCAGAGACCTTCTCACCCTTATGAGACCAAATCAACATTTCTGTAACAAAGAAGTTTGGAAACAAAGATGAAAAAGCTTTTGTTTGTTTGTTTTAGAGAAAAACATGCTGTTTTTAATATATCTTTCCTGCAATTTCAGCGTATTGAGCATACCACAAATATAATTTTATTACGTATAGTTTTAAAACAAAACAATCATTTTGACAAAGGATTTAAAAATTCTACCCTCATTTTTCCCCAGCTATTTCCATTCCTTTGTAAGTTCTTGGTATAACCAAAGACTTCCTTCAGACACTCAGTTACACATGAGAAACAGATTTATGAACTTCAAACTGAATATGTGTGCTGTACCAAGACAGAAATGAGGACACTACGTTGTCTTCAAGGAAAAGGAATCCCTGTATTTGATTTGATAATAAACAAACATAATCGTATGCCATTGCTGAAGTCAAGATATGTATGCTGTATTCTGTGAGCTCGTTTAGAGGAAAGACAGTGTCTTTTTATCTTCAACACCAAGCACATGGCAGAGCCCAAAACACAGCACTCACCCTCAGTGAATGATTGCTGAGTAAATGAATGAATGAGTGCATACTGAAGACAACTAATAGGACAACGTGATCATGGATATCATTGTCATATACATTTTACTTGATATTAATGTTCTCTAATACAGTTCTATCATCATTATGTGGAATATTATTATTTGGTACTTTCATGCATACTATGTAAATTATTTTTTAAAATGTTTAGTGTCATAGAATAACGTTCCCTTTAATAAATATAATAGCTAACACTCATTTAATACCTACTAATACTCTTCTAAATGCTTTGTGTAATTTAACCTGGCAATTCCAGTAAGAGGATATGTTATTATCCCCATTTTACAGAAGAGCAACCTGAAGCATAGAAAGGCTGAGTAACTTGGGGAAGGTTTTACAGCCAGTACATTGCTGAGTCAGGATTCAAACCTAGACAGTCTTGACCACTGCACTATATCGCTAGTGGCAGTGCACCGTATTCAAAGAATATGGCTTTTTATTGTGAAAAGTTGTATCATTCATCTGGTACTTTACATTTTACAGGGAGTGACATTTCCAGTTATTTAAGTGATTTTGACATCCTTTACCTTATTCTGTAGTAGAATAAGGACAAACATATTTTATGAGGTGAGTGTAAGCATTATTGCATCCGTGTTTGGTAAAACTGAGAGAAACGAAGTTGAGATTTGTTTATGGTAACTCAGAGTCTGTGGTGTTCTCAGCAGTTAAGCTGGCAAAGCAATGTCCAAGAAAGAACAAATCATAAAATAACCATTCCTTTATTTTTGAAAATACAGAACGTGTCAAAATGTGACGATCATCCCCACTTTACCTAACCATTAAGCTCCTTCCTGCCGTAACTTCCTCCATCTTAAAAAAACAAATAGACGGCCATTCCCAAATAGACATCACATTTTAAAAACAATTTCTGACGTTTCTTTTCCGCAACCCTTAGCTGGTCACATGCTACTCTTGTTTCTTCCAAGAACCTCGATCTCTCATTCTTCTCTTTTCACCTCTTGCCTCGTATCCTTTGAGCAAGTGTCATGCTGCCTTTATCGCCATGCGTTCCTGGAGATTAGGAACTTTGTCCTGTTCATTTGTGTGTTATGTCTACTCAACATCCATCTTGGAATTCAGTATTTGCTAATTAGTTATTTATTGCATAAGTACTTGACACATAACATACTGGATGAGTGGATAATGCCCTTTCAGTTGCAGGAAAATATGAACCATTCACCTTCTAATTTATATCTTTACAAAGTCATGAATCCAATTAGAATTTTTCTACGTTAAAATTAAACAAAGAGAACCATGAGTCTTTCTGTGGTCATTAAGTCATTGCTGGTGTTGCTATTCCTTCCGCAATAGATTGTCATGAAAACTTCCCTGCATGAATCTTAGCTCATGAAAAATTCATTCACCCTGAGTACTGAAGAATGTATTTGTTTCACAAACATTTCAGCTGAAGTGCTTCTAGTTGCTGAGTGCTTTGTTTATTTTAGGATAGAGCTTTGGATATGAAAGAGGCCCGAGGCTGAGAAAGAACACTGCTTAGAGACGTGGTGGACTGCCAAGGCTTTGAGAAGTTACACTCTGTCTTGCCTATCAGAGACCCAAAATGCTTCTAAATATTCTTGGAAGCCGATCTTGACATGCACTTTTCGGAAGGACAAAGTGAAATAAAATTGCTCATTTTATTACTAATATTTATAAACTTCAGTCATTTGAAATCTGATTTACATCCTAATGATTCAGTGGCATTTACCAAACTGGAAAGGATGAATCTTTTCAAATGTGTACTAATGTGTATCATTCTCCCATTTACACTGCTCGCCTGGAGTGTTTATTATGTCAGAATATGTAATGGTACCATGGAACATGGTTTGAGAAGGAACGGAAAATAAATTTTTATTTGTGTGGTTAAAAATTTTCAGCAAAACCAGCAATTTGACTCTTACTTTCTCTGAATAAAAACTTGAAATACCTTCATTCCCAAAGAAAACAGAAATGAAATTAACTTGTGCATGTACGTGTGTGTGTGTCTGTGTGTGTCTGTGTGTCTGTGTGTCTGTGTGTGTGTGTGTGTGTGTGTGTGTGTGTGTGTGTAAAAGAAAGAGGGAGCGAGAGAGACGGAGAGAGATTTCAGGAAAATTGCTTTAGGATCATTAAAATGAAAAAAAGGAGATAGTTGAGAAAATAATCTCAGTGTGAGTGCTTTTGACGTCATGTTCTTCTACCAAGTCTGTTGAAAGGTTAGTTCTACATAGAATTTGCACAAGTCCAAGGAAAACTCACAGTGTGCTTAATACTTAACCAGGATGTTGGGTAGATTTACAGGGACTTTTCCAACAGGACCCGCCAGGCTGCAGGAAGCCTCATTTTCAATATGTCTGCATAACACCAATTAATATTAACAAGAAGTATATCTGAGTATGGAGAGAAACAGCCTTCTTAACTTTCACCTGCTATTTTTTTTCCCTAATAACTTATTGCTGACCACAATGCTCGTTAGTGGCACAGTAAAAAACAGCTTCTGGTAAATAATAACGATTTTTTTGTAGTTATACAGTGTCTTTGATCAGAGTGGCACAAAGATTTAGCAAACTATTAGTCTAGGAAACACCTCAGTGAAGTATGACAATGCCAAGGATTATTACCCCCATTTTGTAAACAGAAAAACTGAGGATTTGCAAGAAACTATTCCAAAGTTACTCGATGATGTGGTGACAGAATCAGGCATACGATTTATAAACACACAGTAGTTAGGGCAAAGACGACAGTGCGCAACAGAAAACAGTAGCTTATGAGAAATGGATGAGAAACGGCGTAGCTTTAACTACAAGATTTTCATTTAATTTTTATTTTGGTTTATGTATTCCATTTAGTAATAGAGATCTGTTTACAGCTTCCCATTGAGATCGCTCACTATTGTGCCATTTCCTTGAGTCTTGTCTGTTTTACATCCCTTCTATATGAAGAAATACTGTACATTTCCTATGAAATAGTTCAAATAGATACTAAGGGAAAAAATGGTGACAATAATTTCATGTATATATAGACATATATATACATACGGATTAAAATCCACATCTATATATGTTCAAAAAAAAGAAAAAACCTTTTGCTGTGGAGTTGATTCTGACTCACAGCAACCCTATAGGACAGAGTAAAACTGCCCCATAGTGTCTCCAGGGAGGGGCTGGTGGATTCGAACTGATGGTTAGCAGCCAAGCTCTTTAACTACTGCACCACCATGGTGTTTAGTCAAATATAAATCCATTGATTTTGAAAACCATTCTAAAAAACTATATTGTACTCTAATTCACGGAAATTTTCATGTGAACAGAGGTTAAAAACATAACCAGTGACCATGTGTGTCGGAGCTGAACTGTGCTCCACAGGGTTTTCAATGGCTGATTTTTTGAAAGTAGATCACCAGACCTTTCTTCCAAGGTGCCTCTGGGTGGACTCGAACATCCAGCCTTTCAGTTAGCAGCCCAGCGTGTTAACTGTATCACCCAGGCATTCCATTAAGAGCGTAGACTCTGCAATGTTATTATTATTTTTCGAAAGCTGACTTCTCAGGTCCAATTAGAAATAACACTCAGAACATAACAAATCCTATTTTCTTCAAAATAAGTCTCAAAAGAACTAACTCATTCTGTGGTTTATCAGAAGAATAAAAAAATGATCTTTTGCATGATTATTTTTTCCTTGTCCTTTTACTCTGTTATAGTTATAGAAATTTTCACACTTGTGCTTTGGGCCCCCTGTGGAGTGGAAACATCTACAAGAGTAAAGGTCACCTTCTTTGCACACATACGTGCATACAGACAAAAAGATAATATTCTATTTTACATGTTTGTTCTCACTGCCTGCTCCCAGTATGTAACTGTCCATGGGTGGTACAAAGTGTTAACATGCTTGGCTGCTAACCAAAAGTTTGGAGGTTTGAATCCACCCAGAGGTGCCTCAGAAGAAAGGTCTGGTGATCTATTTTTGAAAAATCAGCAATTGAAAACCCTATGGAGGACAGTTATATGTGATACGTAGGAGATCACAACGAATCAACGTCAACCCAACTGCACCTGGTTTTTAAACATAGTAGACATGGCAAAAAACGCAGTTGTTCATGGAGGCGATTAGCCATACGTTGCAGTTTGGTTCATAACAAATTATGGATAACATTGCGAAGAATGGGATTCCAGAACACTTAATTGCACTCACGTGGAACCCGTACATAAACCAAGAGGCAGTCGTTTGAACAGAGCAAGGGGATAATGCATGGTTTAAAGTCGGGAAAGGTGTGCGTCAGGGTTGTATCCTTACACCATACTTACTCAATCTGTATGTTGAGCAAATGGTTGGAGGAAGACTCATTAACAATCTTTGATACTCAGAAGACACAACCTTGCTTGCTGAAAGTGAAGAGGGCTTGAAGCACTTACTGATGAAGATCAAACTACAGCCATATGTATAAATATGGAAACCCTGGTGGTGTAGTGGTTAAGAGCTACAGCTGCTAACCAAAAGGTCAGCAGTTTGAATCCACCAGGCGCTCCTTGGAAACTCTATGGGGCGATTCTGTTCTGTCCTATGGGGTTGCTATGAGTTGGAATCAACTTGATGGCAAGGGTTTTTTTTGTAAATATAAATACAGAGAGAGTGAATAACTATGGTAAAATTTAATAATTATTAAATCTAGATAATGGGTAAATGGGTATTTCATTATATAATTCTCCCTAGAATTTTATATACTTTGAAATAGTTCATATCTAAAAGTAACAACAAAAAATGTTTCCGTTCAGTTAAACCCATTGCATCGAGTCAATTTCAACTCATAGTGACCCTATAGGACAGGATAGAACGGCCCCATAGGGTTTCCAAGGCCGTAATCTTTACGGAAGCAGAAGGCCAAATCTTTCTTCTGTGAAGTGGCTGGTGGATTTGAACCACAGACCTTTTGGTTAGCAGCCAAGCACTTAGCTTAACCACTGTATTCCCCATGGCTCCTTCATTTCAATTTTTGTTGTTGTTATTGTTAGGTGCCCTAGAGTCAGTTATGACTCATAGTGACCTTACGTACAACAGAACAAAACATGGCCCAGTCCTGCGCCATCCTCACAATTGTTATGCTTGAGCCCATTGTTGCAGCCACTGTGTCAATCCATCTCATTGAGGGTCTTCCTCTTTTTCACTGACCCTCTACCAAGCATGATGTCCTTCTCCAGGGACTGGTCCCTCCTGATAGCATGTCCAAAGTATGTGAGACTAAGTCTCTCCATCCTCCCTTCTAAGGAGCATTCTGGCTGTATTTCTCAATTACATTAATTTATATTTGAATGTTTGTCAGCTGAAACCATCTGACTCACCAGCCTTCAGCTCTGTGAGAATATTAGACTCACCTAGGATTAATTAAGTCAGAATCCCTGGAGTGGGACCTGGGAATCAGTATTTTTAAAGAGTTCCAATATGCATCCGGAATTAAAAACTCCTACTATAACTGTTCTAATCCTAGTTCCTGGGAACAAAGACAATGCTACAACAAACAATTTCCTAACCCACCTGAAGGCTCAGACATGTTACTATTAGCTATTTCTAACCATAAAGTAACCATGCTATGGTGGCTTCAGCTTCCCAAACTGTAGTGCACCATAATAACTTCCTATTGACATGGTTTTGTATCAGACAGAAATAATGCACACACACATACACATACCCACACAGACAGATGAATGTGTGTGTGTGTGTGTGTGTGTGTGTTTGAGGAGCCCTGGTGGCTCAATGGTTAAGTGCTTGGCTGCTAACCGAAAGGTTGGCAGTTCGAACCCACCAGCCACTGTATGGAAGAAAGATGATGCAGTCCGCTTCTGTAAAGACCTACAGCTTTGGAAACCCTATGGTGCAGTGCTATTTGTCCTACAGGGTCACCGTGAGTCGGAATGGACTTGATGGCAATGGACTAATGAGTGTGTATGTTTTGTATGTATGTATATATGTGTACCTATATATACACACACACACGTATATACAAATACATATATGTGCGTATATATATGTACACATATATATTTGTTTAATTTACTTGAACATAACTTTATTGAGTACTTACCATGTACTAGGCCTTAAGCCAGGAATCTTGATGCCACTGCCTTTTTTTTTCCAAATAAAACCACGGGAGGTAGGTGGGATGATCCCCATACTGCAGATGAAGAACTTGAAGCTGGGGGGTAGTTGTTCTTTTCTCACTGTTGACCCAGAATTCCCAGATGCCCCTTAGCTCTCACCCTCACTCTGGAATGCCCTTTGTCGCGTTCTTTCAGGCTGGTGTCGTAGGACTTCTGTTGTAGAAGGTCACACGTGAATGCTCTTTCCAATCTCTGCCTCTGTGGATTCTTTCATTCCTCATAGCTTTCCTTTAGAGGTTTTAAAATTCAAGTCTCCCATTTGAGAAAATTGACTAAAATATATTTAAACAGCATGCCATTCAAATTATTTTTTTCAAAAGCAATTTTCTACTGTAAATTTAGAAACCAACAGATCTATTTTAGCTCGCATAATTTCTGATTACCTAATTTAATCTGTACCAAATTGCATAAGCGAACCTGAAACAAGCCTCCGTCAATTTTGCCTTTGGATGTAACATAAGATTTTAAAAAATGAACCAAATAGAGTAATTAGCCCCCAGGCAGAGAAAATGACTCTAATAATCATCTCCCACACATTCCTTTGGTGGAAAGCCTGAGAATGAAAATAAAAACATGGCGGCCCATGGGTTAAAGCTCTGCATATGCCATGTTGAGTAAAGGTTTGGAATATTAATCTACAGGGTTACTTTTACAAGAGAAGTTCAAGAGGGAAGAGAATTGATACGTTCCTTTTAGGGTGCCCAAAGCTCCCTCCTGATGCACCATCTGACTTTCCAGCAGTGCTTGGCGGCCTTCAGTTGGAAATGGAGCGATCTTTGATTTCTCAGTTCTTTAGTTAAGTTGGTTTTTATTTGGTTTCAATTCCATTATTTGGGGCAGCGTAAGATCATGAATAAAACATTCTAATTGTAGTTGGTGGGAGTCAATCTTTTTATGTGTTGGAGAGGATACATGATCTATGGTATAAAGATCCCACCACTAGAGGTGTGGAGACCTGGGCTTCGGGTCCCAACGTTCTAAGTAGCTCCTGGTATTACTTGGGCAAAGCACTCAAACTCTCTGAGCCTTGATTTTTCAGATTTGCATAATTAGAGGTTTGGATTTGATCATCTCTAAGGTTCTGGTTAGTTCTAAAATGTCAACAATGCTATCTTATATTTAAATAAACTAGTTATTAAAAAGATCATGTTGTTGTTGTTGGGTGCCATCCAGTCAACTCTGATGCATAATGACCCCATATGATAGAGTAGAATTGCCCCACGGAATTTTCTTAGCTGTAATCTTTACAGGAGCAGATCACCAGGCCTTTCTCTTGCAGAGCCACTGGGTGGGTTCCAATGGCAGGCCTTTTGGTTAGCAGCCAAGTGCTTAACTGTTGTGCTACTAGGGCTCCTTAAAAAGATTATACCCAAACCCAAACCCACTGCCTCTGAGTTGATTCATAGCTACCCATAGGTTTCCAAAGCTATAAATCTCAATGGAAGCAAATTGCAACATCTTTCTCCCGAGGAGCCACTGGTGGTTTCCAACCGCTGACCTTCTGGTTAGCAGTCGATCATAAATTCAAGATACGGCAAACTGGATTTATTCTTTGGTCGAAATTTCCTTCCTTGCGGATTAATTATACTTTGTATCAGTATCTCTAAAATTGTTGTGAACACTGAAACCACCAGGGTGCACATTAAGGTGTAGATTCTGATTTGTGTCATTTGGGGTGTGACTAGGAATCTGCATTTTAAATATGTCCTGCAGGTGACTTGATGCAAATTATCCCCAGGCTGTGCTTGAGAAACTGTTGACTGCTGAGCCATGTTTCCCAAACTTTTCTCTGTCTAACAATCAGCAGGGAACAAGTGTTCCTCCCTTGTTAGCAGACGGCCACCAGTGCGTTACACTCACTCTGGGAGAGGACCTTGCTCACGTGCAGAGTGTGGAGGGGTCACTATGAAAACCCCAGGGGAACAGAGCTTGAATAAGCCTTATAGGTGATTCTGAAATGACCCCTTTGGTAATGGTAGGGTAGGTAGTGGTGGGGAAGTTGGGGAGAGTTTGCTCCCCTTCTGCAGTTATGAACCATTGATTCAAATAACATGATTATAGAAAGCATTGTATAACATGCTTACAATTTTTTTCACTCAACTTGTATATTATATTTCAAAAATTCTCTTTTTTTATTGGGTGCTGGACTTTTGTATAAAAGAGCACCAAACCAAAAAATCCATTGCCTTCGAGTTGATTCCAACTCATAGCAACCCTATAGAGCAGAGTAGAACTGCCCTGTAGGGTTTCCAGGGAGCAGCTAACGGATTCCAACTGCTGACCTTTTGGTTGGCAGCTGGGCTCTTAACCAATGCACCATCAGGGGCCCATAAAAGAGCTACTAGAGACTGAAATAAATAGTATTTATGCAAGAAAAGGCACGTCCCTTCCTCCATGTGCTGTCAGTCCCAGAGATGATTCAATCTAGAAACACTCAGCCATGTGTTTCTGGGCTGTGTTGTTGCATTAGGTACAAGGGTGGATTATTCAATAGGGAAGGTAAGCACGGTGATTACCTTGCTTACTGGGTCATCTGCCCCTGTCAGGGATTATAAATTTGAAAAGAGGCTTTGATTCTGTAGGAAGGTGCTGTGGGGTTGGGAGAGAGACTGATGCCCGCCATACCTAGAAGTAGGAACTTTGATGTGGTGAAAAACTGTAAAATTGTTCACTTCGGATAATCTAGTAAGCACCATGCTTACCTTCCCTGTTGAATAATTTGCCTCTAACTAGGTAGATTCAGTTTACCTCAGGCCTCAAATTATCTGATGGTGGGATCAGAACCTTCCCTTGAGCAGGGCTTGTGATGTCAATGTCTAGAATGTTTGTCTCAGTTATCCTGGCCTTGTCTTCAACAGCCTCTGTATACTCGCAATGTGGGGAAGCAGTCTCAACATTACTGCCCCTTCCATAATCACTCCTTGTAGAGCATGGAGGACCTAGTGGCTTCTCTTATTCTCCTGCTCTGCCCTCAGAATTCAGCAGGTTCTATGCCTGGAGCCCCTGAGTGGTTCAAACGGTTTGCACTTCACTACTAATCTAAAGATTGGCAGTTCAAACCCATCCAGTGGGACCACAGAAGAAAGGCCTGGTGATCTGCTCCTATAATAATTACATCCAAGAAAGCCCTATAGAGCAGCTCTGTTCTGTAACGCATGCGATCATCATGAGTGGAAATTGACTGCCCTGCCCCTGATCTTTCTTCTGTGCACTCAGTGAAGGCCATGGAAAAGAATTGGTGGGTGCAGATTCCTTCTGTGTCTGGAGCTTCTAGGCTTTCTAAAGCATTGTGCCAGCCCATTCTTGCCTTTTGAAAATTAGTTACAAGTTCAGCTGTGTCCTTACCTATGTCTGCGGCAGCTTCTGCCTCCTCCCACTGCCCTGCCAAGAATGAACACAGCTGTGGGTCTCTCTGCTCCTAGGAAAAACTCGTCACTTTATGGATTATGTTTCTAGGTTATGTTTTCTAGATCATGTTCCTTTGTGACCTTAACTCTCAAATAAACCAAACCAAACTCGTTGTCATTGGAGTCGATTCCAACTCATAGCGACCCTACAGGACAGAGTAGAACTGCTCCATAGAGTTTCCAAGTAGCGGCTGGTGGATTCGCACTGCCAACCTTTTGGTTAGCAGCCAAGCTCTTAACCACTGTGCCACGAGGACTGTCAAACAGGCTTTGAAAACTCGGTGATTTTATAGGTTACCTAGCTTGGTTTTATTGTTAATGTGGGAGTGGCATTCTCTCGAGACTGTCTATGTTTTAAGCAGGAGCAATGTTCTTTTGCCTCTATCTTCAATCTCTTTTGTTTCTTGTCTTTAACATACTTACATTTCAAATCACCCTCAGTTTAAAAGCAAAACAAAACAAAATAATCACAACGTTATCTTGACCATGCATTTTTTTTCTCTCTATGGCCATGAATGTTTATTTCCTCCACCCTCCCGGCTATAACGCCCCCAGGCTTGCTTCTATTCTTGCCCTTCTGAGTCTTCTCTCAACCTCCTGATATTTGATTCCCAATGCAGCTACCGCTGAGACTGTTCTTGTTCCTGTGACCCACAATTGCCAAATTCATCACTTTTTAATTCATGTTATTTGACCTATTGCATTCAAAATACGAGGAGCCTCCTACTTTCGTGAAACTCCCTCCTTTCTTTGGTTTTATGACCTCTCTTATGCTTCTTTGTGATTAGCGGTTGGTGCATAAATTTGAATAATAGTCATATTAACTGGTCTTCCTGGTAGGCGTATGGACATTATCCTATCACTGACAGCATTATACTTAGGAATAGATCTTGAAATGTTCTTTGTGACGATGAATGAAATGTCTTTCCTCTTCAATTTGTCATTCCCAGCATAGTAGACCATATGATTGTCCTATTCAAAATAGCCAATACCAGTCCATTTCAGCTCACTAATGCCTAGGATATCGACCTTTATGCGTTCCATTTCATTTTTGATGACTTTCAATTTTCCTAAATTAATACTTCATACATTCCACCTTCCAATTATTATTGAGTGTTTGTAGTTGTTTCTTCTCATTTTAAATCATGTCACATTAGCAAATGAAGGTTGTGAAAGCTTTATTCCATCCATGTCATTAAGGTCAACTCTACTTTGAGAAGGCAGCTCTTCCTCAGTAGTATTTTGAGTGCCTTCCAACCTGAGGGGCTCATCTTCTGGCACTATATCAGACAATGTTCTACTGATATTCATAAGGTTTTCATCGGTCAATTTTTTCAGAAGTATACTGCCACATCCTTTTTCCTAGTCTTAGTCTGGAAGTTCCACTGAAGCCTGTCTACCACGGAGACCTTGCTGGTATTTGAAATACTGGTGGCATAGCTTCTAGCATTATAGTAACATGAAAGCTACCACAGTACGAGGAATGGACAGACGAGTGGTGGCATTGGGCAAATCTGCTGCAAAAGACCTCTTTGAAGTGTTAAATAGCAGAGATGTCACTTTGAGGACTAAGGTGCACCTGACCAGAGCCATGGTATTTACAGTCATCTCATATGTACCATGAATTAAGAAGACTGAAGAGGAAATGATTCCTTTGAATTATGAAGTTGGCAAAGACTATCGAATATACCATGGACTGCCAAAAGAACAACCAAATCTGTCTTGGAAGAAGCACTGCCAGAATACATTCTAGAAGTGAGGGTGGCGAGACTTCATCTCATGTACTTTGGGAGGGACCAGTCCCTGGAGAAGAACATCATGCTTGGTAAAGTAGAGGGTCAGCGAAAAAGAGGAAGACCTTCAGTGAGATGGGCTCAAGCATAACAATGATTGTAAGGATGGCGCAGGGTCCAGCAGTGCTTCATTCTGTCGTATACAGAGTCACTATCTAAGTCGGAACAGGCTTGACGGCACCTAACAACAAATTACTCGTCTAGATTCTTCTTCTCAGTCTATCTTTAACATGTTATTTTTCCTGGAAATCTTTCATACCCATATTCTTTTCATTCTACGCATTTATCGTGGGTCCAACAGCTTCAACTTTAACCAAAGACTCAGATTCGTAAGGTCTATCATCTGAGCTCCATTACTGTGATTCAACTGCCTCCAAAACAACACCACTGGGTATCCATGTTTCATTTTCCTCTTTTAGCTCAAACTTCTCCTTTCTGAATTGTTTATCCTATTGAAGATTACACCATCACCTTTGCAGTTATCCAAACCATTGTTGTTGTTAGTTGCTGGTCAAGTCATTTGTGACTCACAGCGACCCCGTGTGTGCAGAGTAGAGCTGCTTCGTAAGGTTTTCAAGGATGTCGCCTTTCAGAAGCAGAGTGACAGGCCTGTCTTCATTGTCCAAGCAGAAACCTGGAAGGGGTCCTCAATTCCTACCTTTTCCTTAAACAAATTAACTAGCCAGCCTTATTTATTCACTTACTATGCATCTCTCTAATCACACTCTTCCTCTCCAGCCCCATTGTCACAGCCTTAAAATCAGGACCACTCTCACTGTGTCACCTCTCACTGTGCCTATTGCAATAATTTCTTAACCAATTTCTCCAACATAGTCAGTCCACACTGCTGCCAGAGAGTCTTACTAAAATGACAATCTGCTAATACCTATGGTTGTGTCCCTTCACCTATAATGCCTAGCAATAAGAGACACTGAATACATTTTTTTTTTAATGAAAGAAAGGTAAAACTCAAAATTACATTAAAATAAATTCAAGGTGTTTTGTTCTCTGACCCCTGTCTCCTCTTTTTCTACCCATTGCCCTTCAATGTCCTCCAAACCCCAAACTCAAACCCACTGCTGTCAAGCTGATACTGATTCATAGAAACCCCACAGGATTTCCAAGGCTGTCAGAATTTATGGAAGCAGACTGCCACATCTTTCTCCCGTGTAGCTGCTAGTGGTTTCGAACCACCGAGCTTTCGATTAGCAGTTGAGGGCTTTAACCACTGTACCACCAGAACTCCAGTTATCAAATCGTTTCTAGTTCCAGGAACGTGCCTCCTGGCCCTTGACATGTTGTTCCCTTTTCTTGAGACCTTTGCCTTCTGGACTTCTCCCAGGAATGCTCTGGTGGTCCTTCCCTTCGGTTTTCACTGGGCTTTGTAAAAACCTCCATTCCAACAATTAGTTATCCGTTTGCTTACAGTTTAGACCCCTACTACATGATACGCTTCTTACAAGGGGAACTGAGCCTTTTCTGTTTTGTATCTCAGCGCTTGGTAAAGTGTCTGGGGCTCAATAAAAGCTCAAAAATGTACAAAGGTAAGAAAAGAGAACAAGTTCAAACCAGGAGCAAGTAGTGACATATTAAAACCTTCGGGGCTGGTTTATTATTTAATAGGCATCCTTTTCTTGATCAGAAGAAAATTTTTTAAGAGTAGGGAAACATTTGGGGAGACAGTCATGAGGGGTACAGAAGATGTTAAAGACATAATTTTTTCCATTTTTATTTTCTTTTTCTGTTGTAGAAGTGCTCATGAATAAATAAAGTATTGGAGAAAAGTAGTTGGAGACTTCATTTTGTTTTGTCTTAAGACCAGCTCTGCACGAGGGTTGAGCCCACACAGGAGGAAATCTCATAGTCTGTCAATGAATGGAGCTCAAGCACGGAAGGAAACCAGGAAGTGGTCCTGATTTTAAAAGCTTTCCTGAAGGGTTTGGTCAGTCCTGATTGAGTCAACACCTGGAGACAGTGTCCGTGAAAGAAAGTTCAGGGAGTTGAAAGAGTAGAGAGGAAGGTCAAGGCCATGTCAGCAAGAACACAGTGGAAGCTTTTTTAAATTGTGCTTTAGTTCATATCTTGATGCATTTGTGAAACAAATACAGACATTACAGCATATTAACTATTGCTCTTGTGATTTTAGGAGTACATTTATTTTATTTTTTGGAAATACATCTGCAGATGAATTGTGAACTTTGGTTCTTCTGTGGTCTATTTTCTTGGATGAATGGGATTGATCGTCTTGGTCCATTCTCAGAGGGCCACCTGGTGAGGCAGGGATGACAGAAGCATCACAGTCTTGCTCTTGCTCCTGGGGGTGTATGTGTGTGTATGGGGAGGCCCCTGCACCTTATGATGCTACTGAGGCAGGGATGACAGAAGCATCAGAGGCTTGCTCTTGCTCCTGGGGGTGTATGTGTGTGTATGGGGAGGCCCCTGCACCTTATGATGCTACTCTACTGTTTCTAGATCTAAAAAGGATGTGGATTAATTGGGAAAATAGGAAACATGTGGGAATGAGCCATAGCATCTTTAGGTAAAACAATCGAAGACATTTAGCCTATTGTTTTCAAAACTACAAGCCAGACAAATGAGTCCTCTGTCGTCTGATTAAAAACGTAAGGTAAAAAAATTTATCAAATTATTAAATCATACACTTGACTGGGCATGCCTGCTGCACCATGTTCAAATCGTATGAACTCAAGCAAGTTGTTTGACTTCTCCGTAGCTCAGAGTTCTTAGTAAAACAATGGGAATGATCCTTAATCTGTCTTTCTTTGTAATATTCTGAAAGCCAAGTTTGAAAATGTATCTGAAAGTGTTTTGAGTAGTTTGAAGTGCTATAAAAAGCAAGGAATTGCTATTGTGCTATTTTTATTGTTACATTCTAGATTCTGGACAGAGTTCTTAGGATAATGTTTGGTTGCATGACATGGAGTGGGAGTTGGCAGTATGGCAATGGGTGAGAACACAGGTTCCAGGGGCCCACAGATTGGAATTGGAATTCCAGCTATACCATTTTCTATTGTGTGACCTTGGGCAAGTTGACGTCTCTGTGCCTCAGCATTTTGTTGTCAATCTGTAAAATGCAAACAACAATAGTATTTACCCTAGAGGTTGATGTGAGGTTTAAATTCAAACAGACAACATTAAATGAAATGATTCAGGTAATACCTGGATCATTATAAGCATGTGATACAGGTTAGCTTTGGATACTAAAATACCTCGACTACTCTGAATGAATAGTTGGGGCATGAGGTTGCCATGACTAGGAATTGATTCCATGGCAAACACCGTCACCACCACCACCACCACCATCACCACCAGCAGCAAGAGCTAAAGGAATGCATCAGTGCATTTTGCATGCTAATTTTGTTCTAATGTCTTCTGTTTAAATTAGTCAAACACACTCACTAAAGTATGTAAAATTTAAGAATATGTGAAAGTTGATGGGAACAACTAAACAGAAGATCATGCTAAAAGTTAATGTCTGGCCATTCATAATTATATCCATTGCAAGAAAACCTCGTTCAGTGGCCTGGAGAAATATGTACTAGTTGAGGAGTGAAAACTAAAGTTAATTTGCCTTTTTTAAAAATCCAAAGTATGTAGTAAATGTTGGAAGATAATTTCTTATCATAAAATAAGTGCTGAAAGCTTAGAATTAGACATATAGAACCTAGGGTGAGGTGAAACAGAAAGAAGTAAAGAACATTCAGCTGTATATAGCGTGGATTTATTTTCTTACAGAGTGGATGAACCTACTGTATTTGAGGTGAGGCAAACTAACACATTGGAGCCATCTAAGCCCTTTTGTGGAGCTCTGGTGGTACAGTGGATAAGAGCTATGGCTGCTAACCAAAAGGTCAGCAGTCTGAATCCACCAGCTTCTCCCTGGAAACCCTATGAGGCAGTTCTACTCTGTCCTATAGGTTTTCTATGAGTCGGAATCTACTTGACGGCAACAGGTTTGGTTTCTTTTGTTTAGGACCTTTTGTGGAGTCCCTAGGTGGTGCAAACGGTTAACATGTTCGGCTGCTAATCGAAAGGTTGGAGGTTCGGGTCCATCAAGAGGCACCTCAGAAGAAAGGCCTGGCAATGTATTTCTGAAAAATCAGCCATCGAAAGCCGTATGGAGCACAGTTTTACTCTGACACACGTGAGGTTACCGTGAGTTGGAGTCAATTCTATGGCAACTGTTTAGGACCTTCTGCAATTCTCCCCAGAGCCAGTTTTAGTCTGTTTGTTTGCCCCAAAATCATATTCCAACCTTGTTCAGCACCTAGCACGTGATCAAACAGTGAACAAGTTCTGAAATCATAAATGAGTTAATAAATAAATGAATGCTTTAGGTTGCTAATATCCATATGTAATCCGCTTCCCGCCATATTAATGTTTCAAAGCCCTGGACTTCCACATGATTAGACAATGTAGGTCATGTGTCTGGCTCCTGAACGCCTCACGGTTTCCTTACCTGAGACTATGCTAATTGATCCGGTCTTGGATGCAATGTCCTAGCCTTGGGGTGGGATCAGCCTCTGCTTCCCCTGAACACAAGGGCTGTGTTGGAGAGGGGCAGGTACCCCCCAAAATACTCATATTCCAGGAACAATAATACCCACCTTGTGATATATACGGTGCTCTGGTGGCACAATGGTTAAGTGCTTGGCTGCTAACAGAAAGGTGATCTGTTCGAACAAACCCAGCGGCACCATTGGAAAAAGAGCTGGTAATCTACTCCTGTAAAGATTACAGCCTAGAAAACTCTCTGGGGCAGTTGTACTCTGTCACATGGAGTCACTATGAGTTGACATCGACTCAATGGCACCTAACAACAAGTTTTTGTAAGGGCTAAAGATATGTATTTCCACGTTGCCATTAAAATGGCTTTTAACCTTTCCATGGAAACCCTGGTGGCGTAGTGGTTAAAAACTACGTCTGTAACCAAAAACGGTTGGCAGCTCAAATCCACCAGGCGCTCCTCGGAAACTCTATGGGGCAGTTTTACTCTATCCTATAGGATCGCTATGAGTCAGAATTGACTCGACGGCAGTGGGTTTGGTTTGGGTTTTTGTGGGTCATGCTCCTTTTCCTTGCTTGCTTCTCTTTCTTCCCTCTTCCTGAAAATGCCATTTTACTTCTTCTTTTAGCCTGTATAATGGCCATATCAAAAACCCCAATCCAAACCTGTTGGCTTGGAGTCAATTTCAACTCATGGCAACCCCACAGAATTTTCTTGGCTATAATCTTTACAGAACGAGATCTCCACGTCTTTCTCCCATGGCGTCTCTGGGTGGGTTCCAACCCCCAACCTTTAGGTTAGTAGCCAAGTGCAAACCCTTTGCACCACCCAGCGGCCTTTTTATAGTTTAATAGTATAATGGCCATTAACCAAAAAAACCAAACCCTTTGCTGTTGAGTTGATTCCAACTCATAGCAACCCTATAGGACAGAGTAGAACTGCCCCACAGGGTTTCCAAGGAGCGGCTGGCAGATTCGAACTGCCGACCTTGTGGTTAGCAGCCCAGCTCTTAACGACTGTGCCACCAGGGCTCCAATAATGGCCATAGCTACCTTTGAACAGTTTTTGGTGGTTTGGGGTACCATCATTTTGTCATTATCATACGGTTTTTGCAAGGACTGAAGACGAATGGTAGAATTAGGACCGCAGAGGCCCGAATGGTAAGAATGGGAGGAGATGGGGCGGGCTGTGGACAGGGGAAAAGATGAGGACTCTGAACAGAAGCCCACACACATGCAGTTTGGAGTCTCCTTGAAATTGCCTCAGGACAGTTTTTGTTTTTTAAATCTTAGTTAAAACAGAGATATAAACATCTGATCTTTTCAGATTTTTGCTCAGGTGATTAAAATAGAAGATTATAATTTGACATAAATACATTTTTAAATTTAATAATATGCTTCATGGCTGGAAAGTGTAAAGATTAACTGTGTAAATATTAACACAGTGTAACTTACTAACAGAGCTCAGTACCTACTGGGTAACAAGTTATTAAGCACTGTCTTAGTCATCTAGTGCTGCCATAACAGAAATACCACAAGTGGATGGTTTTAACGAAGAGAAGTTTATTTCCTTACGGTAAAGTGGGCTAGAAGTCCAAATTCAAGGTGTCACCTCCAGGGGAAGGCTTTCTGTCTGTCGGCCTTCTCATCAGTGTTCCCCCAGACTAGGAGCTTCTCGGCGCAGTGACCCCAGTCCAAAGGATGCTCTCTGCTGCCAGCACTGCTTTTTTGATGGTACGGGGTCCCCCTGTCTCACTGCTCACTTCTGTCTTTTGTATCTCAAGAGATTGCCTCAGGACACAATCCAGTCTTGTAGATCAGGTCCTGCCTTACTAACACAACTGCCACCCATCCTCCCTCATTAACATCATAGAGGCAGGTTTACAACATACAGGAAAATCACACAGTACCAGGAATCACGGCCTAGTCAAATTGATACACACATTTTTTGGGGGGACATAATTCAAACCATGACAAGCAGTAAGGCTACTTTAACAAAATCTTAATGGCTTTCCCTGCTTATGTTCTGTCTTTGCTTCAATCCATTCCAAAATTAGTTTCTAAGAGATAACTCCTATCATTCCATTCCCTGGTTAAAAACTGTAAATAGCTTGTATTAGGTGTTCCCTTCTGAAGTAATTAATTTTCAGGGAAAGTATTCTAGTATAGTGGTTGGAGTCAGACGGTAATGGATTCAAATAAACTCTAAATCTTATGACATATGGGGTCTTGGACAAGTTAATTAAGCTCTCTGAACATCAGTTTTCTAATCAATAAAATGGGGATAATAATTCATATCAGATAAAGTTGCTGCAATTATTAAGTTTAATTAAAGAGCCTGATCTAATAAATGGTATTAAAATAATAAGAACATTAACTATTAAATCATATGATGATAATTCAGTATCCTTATTAATCAAAAATTTTCCATTTGATCTATTAATTTCTACTCATTCAGAATTTGATCCTATGCTGTGCTGTACCATTATTGCAATTCACTTTGTCGAGTATCTTAATAATAATTTTCTTATAAGGAAGAACCTTTTGTTAAAGAACCTTAATGTTTAACAAGAAACATACATTATGTGAAATGAAATGAAGGCACTGAAAGACCAGACATATAGATATAGATAGATACATACACACATTACTTGAAGTGCCTCTTGCTTATTTAGTTTTGAGGCCAGAGGATTGCTTTACAATTGTACTTGGTTCTAGAAAATAATTTATAAATGTTTTCCATCTACAATTTCACAGAAACTGTTTCTACTCCTGTGTTCATCTTGCTCCATGTTTTGTAGTTCTGTTGTGTCACTTGAAAACTCTCCACGCGTGAAGCTTCTCAACGGTTTCCCTTGTTCTGTGATAAAACTCTCCATTGGTGTGCCATCGACGTTGGACTATCAACCTGCTCATCCCCAGTGAGTATAAAGCTGCTTCATGAAAGAATTTTTAATGAGACAGAATATAAAATATTAACAAATCCTTAAGATGAATAACCACAACTCATCCGTCAGTTTGTCATACTATGGCGGTGTGCAGTTTGCTACGATGCCGGAAGCTATGCTACTGGTATTTCAAATACCCATGGGGTCACCCATGGTGGACAGGTTCCAGTGGGGCTTCCAGACTAAGGCAGACTAGGAAGAAAGGGCTGGCAATCTACTTCCAAAAATTAGCTAATGAAAACCCTATGGACCAAAGACTATCATCTAAGACTTTGACTTGCTGATTTTGGATGCATCATCAGGAGGGACCAATCACTGGAGAAGGACATCGTGTTTGGTAAAGCAGAGTGCTAGTGAGAGTGAGGGAAGCCCTCAATGAGATGGGTTTTCACAGTGACCGCAACAGCGGACTCAAACAAGAAGAGGGTGTGAGACCTGGCATATTTCATTCTGTTATATATAAGGTTACCATGCATCCGAGCCAACTCAATGACAAAGAAGCTCAACAAGATAAATTACCTCAATACAAAGGGGGAAACAAATACAGCATCAAAATAAATAACTTATATGCTTGACCATAACCAGAAATATCATAATTCTAGGCGAAAAAAATTATAATTATTGAAGAAAATTCTCCAAAACACCTCGTCTTATTTGTACTGAGTAACTTCATTTTAGATAATACAAATGTTTTTTCTTAGTGGGAGAAAAATACCTACTAAATGACTTCTTGGTATTTAAATTGTCATTTTTCCCCTACTGCTGCTACCATCTCTTGACTCCTAGGTAATTAGTGTAGCCTGAAATTTATATAACTGACTTTGGGATTTTGTGACTTACAAAAGAAGAAGTTACACAATGTAGTGAATAATTCATATTTTAGAATCAGGTTTCCAAATTAAAAAAAGTACATATATATATCATATAAAAGATGTATTACAGGCTCTTGGAGATTTTCTGAATAGAACCAGAAGCACTGAATCTTTGATATCATTTTTCTAGTTAAGGTTAAAAAAAAAAAAATTAGCCATGGCTAAATTCCACTTTACTGTTCAATAAGACTTCACAAATTTACACATTTGCTAAGGTGATGAAGATCTTTTAAAGTATTGCTGTGACCAGTGTGACAATTATTTTACTTCTACTAAGTTTTTCATTTATTTTGCAAGAAGGTAACATCTATGAAGAAGGTTCAGCAGGAGAGCATGCATAGAATACTCTCATGTTGAATTCCTCCTTCTTAAAATTCACATTAAAAAAAAGTTCTAAGTGCACTAACAGAATCTCCAGCTACACTTTTTTTTTTTCTCTCCTGGATCAACTCAGTAAGGAGAACTAATGCTGTAGGATTACTTTGTTGTTGTTATTTGCCATGGAGTCAGCTCTGACTAATGGCAACCTCACGTACAACAGAATGAAACCTTGCCCAATCTTGCGCCATGTTCTTGATCACTGGTATGCTCATGTCCACTGTTTGTAGCCACTGTGTATTTTGAGTTCTTCCCAAACAAGGGGACTCATCTTCCAGCACATCAGATAATATTCTGCTGTAATCCATAGGATTTTTATTAGCCACTTTTTAGAAGTATATCACTAGCCCTTTCTTCCTAGTCTTTGTCTGGAAGCTCTGCTGAAACCTGTCCACCATGGGTTACCCTACTGGTATTTGAAATACCAGTGGCATAGATTTTAGCATCATAGCAATATGCCAGCACAGTATAACTAACAGATGGGTGGTAGATAATTAATTTAGAGGGAAAAAAAGTATACCTGAAGTAAGGATGCTGAGCTCTAAGGTAATAATCATGAAGCAAGGTTGTTGGAGACTCCTTGACCCACACTCCTCTCTGACAACTTCGAACTAATTTTTATATATTTTCAAAGTTAAATCAGAAATAAAATATTTAAACTTCTTGTGATTCCAGTTGGTTTGACTAGTTCTGGAAACATCGGCATAGTTAATAAAATTTGTAGTAATTCTTTAATTTAATCTAATATCCAATCTATACTCAGTTTTTACCAGTTGCTTCCAAAATATCCTTCACTGCACGTTTATCCAGACCAGAACCTAATCAGGCCCTTCTGTTTCATCTTGTCTTCTGTCCTGGAAGTCAACTTTGACATATTGACTAGGTCAGATGTACCATAGACATTCTACAGACAAGTTTGCCCCGTTGCTTCCTCCTGGTGGTATTTAACCTGCTCTCCTCTTCCTAGTATTTCTAATAGTCTGAAAGTTGATCTAAAAGTATATTAGATTCAATATAAATATCTTTTGGCTGGAGGACATCATAGATGATATAGGTGATATTGTGTACCACATATTTTATTACATCAGGAGATGGATAAGATCTGATCGTTGCACCATTAATGATGCTAAATTTGATCACTGGTGATGGTACTTGTTTTCTCCATTGTTTTAACCTTTAAATTGAGAAAATAATCTGTGTCATATTATTTTGGTTTCAAACAATGTCCAGTTCCTCACCGGCCATCCACCTTTGTTGCTGTTGTTTTTAAGTTTTTTTTTTTTCAAATTTGTTCTTTTTGGTAAATATATACGTAACAAAACATTTGCCATTTCAACAATTTTTACACATACAGTTTACATGTATAGTTCAGTAACATTAATTATATTCATCATGTTCAACCATCACCAATGTCTCTTCCCATATTTTTCTATCACCCTTAACAGAAGCTCAGTGTCTCCTAAGTATCGAGTCCTCCTTTCCTCCTCCCTCCTTCTCACCTCTGGTAACCGCTAATAAACTTTGGTCACTGAACTCTTGCCTGTCTTAGCTGTTTCACACAAGTAGGATCAGACAATATTTGTCCTTTTGCGACTGACTTAAGGCTTATAATGTCAATTGATACCAAGTCGTCATCCTTGCCCGAAGCAATAATTTCCTGAGGGACTGCAAAATTATGACTGTCTGTTCTGTCACTTTATCTAAATTTATTAGGTGCAATTCTTCTGTAAAGTCAAGTTTTCCCTAATCAGCTGCAGCTATTTTTTTCCCCTATAGTTTCTACTAAAAAGAGAGGATAAATGCAAAAACACTTCTAATGGTTTCTAGAACATATTGGTAGCCACTTTTCTCTAGATGGAAGGTATGAAGCATGATTTTATCTTTAACATTAGACACTTTTTTTCCTCTGTACTATGAGGTGTATCTCAATAAAGCTATTATTTAAAAAAAAAGAAAGCTTACAAATTAAATGAATTCTGGAAATTTGTTAGTTATGAAAGCTGTCATCAGTTTGTAAAGTGAGCTCATTATTCCTTAAGCATTATATCTTCCCAAACATTTGTTTCGTATTTGATTTTATATTTATTACAATCAAATCATGATTAGACTATACCTTACCAACCGGTGTCTTTCTTCCATATTCCCGTACATACTAACAGAAAACCCATTCCTATAGGAGCTTGGGCTACAACTCTCATTAACTTTAAGCAGAAAGACAAATTAAAGATTATTTTTATTGTTTCATGATGCCAACTTAAACATGCCCTAGACTTCCATATTTGGGGAATAGAGACTTTTTCTTTTTCTTTCTCTCTCTTTTGGACTTTTTCTGTCCTTTTAAGAAGCAGATTTAAAAAAATGAAAAAAACTGGAATAACATTGTAGCAAACATGTAGTAGGTATTTCATGCTGCAACGTGTCAAGTCCCTTAAGGATGATGGATATGGAGAAAGACTTGTAGGTTTCTTCGTTGACCATAGTGTGTCTTCACACCCCCTCTGGTAGCTGCAAACATAATAAAGGAGTTCACAGTTCATGGTCATTCATGTGGAATTGGGTACATATGCATCTCCTCGTGTGATGGAAATTAAACTAAGTTTCTGCAAGTCATTATTGCATATTGTTCTTTAGCTTCATGCCTGCCAGGTTAATTCTTCAATCTAAATCACTTTCCAAGTGCTGTTAATCATAAAATACAGATGCCTCTTTTGAGGTAAGAAGCATCTAGAAAAATCCTGCCCTCCCTATGTTGCTTATTCTTCCTGTTGTTTGTAAAGGTGGTCCAGGGAAGAGAAATCCTAAGAGATAATTTTGGAAAATCAACGTTTAAGTTCTTTAGTGATGAACAGTTAGGAATCGTTTGAACTTTGGATGTTACATTAATTTGTTTGGATGTTAGATGAATAGATGAATTGCTGTCTTAATTTCTGGTTTATCAACAATATTCACTAATTTTTTTTTTTTGTCAGATTTTTGTCTCTGTATTTCCCTGTTACAGCAAAACTTTACTTGTTCAGACCAATAGGACATGGTGGGATGTCTGGGTTGCAAAATATTCCGACAATACATTTTGTATAAGAGAATAATTACTTTCACATAAAAGAAGAAATATTACTAAAGCTGAATTAAATAACTGTCACACAATACAGTTGTGATAAAGGTTTTTTAATGAATAGATAACAACAAATTTTAATTAGTTCACTGTTAATAAATAATTGATGCTTCTCAAGTACTAAAGAGGATTTGAAAATAGTTGGCTCTTTAAAGGAGTTCATTCTGCTTGCAATTATGCTTGTTCTGTTCAGTTCTCTTTGGAAAATGCTGGTGCAAAGGGAAATTTCATAGAATTTAATATGGTTTATTATCTAGCCCTTTCTGTGAATTTCTAAAGGGCCGCATTCATTTAAGGATCCAAGTCTTAATTTTTTTTTTTCACTAGGACGTTGGTTGCGTATGGGCTAGTAATAAAAAATACATGGGTTCAAGAGGGTGAAAAAACTGTCACACTGTGAACGTAACCTCTAGGAAGACAATGTCTGCCAGGAAGGATCAAACACACTGGGTCAGAGCACAAACACTGGAACCACACAGAGCTGGTTCCAGGATCTATCTTATGCTGTAAACCTACTCAAATGCCTTAAGTTTGGTAACTCAATTTATTGTTGTTGCTAATTGCATCGAGTGAGCTCTGACTCACGATGACCCCATGTATGTCAGAGTAGAACTGTGCTCTATAGGGTTTTCAATGACTGATTTTTTGGAAGTAGATCACCAGACTTCCAAGCTGCTCATGGGTGGACTTGAACCTCCAACATTTAGGTTAGCAGCTGAGTGCATTAGTAGTTTGTACCATTCATGAACTATTGTCTATATAATAAGTATGACACTAACAGAACATACACCATAGGGCTGTTGTGAGGTTTGAATGATATAATGCATTAAAAAATGCTGAGACTTGTCTCTCGGGGTGACTTCATTAATTCCCATCACCTAAATTCCGTCTTCTTATTATGTCGTCCAGAAGCCCTAATCTCTTCTCTTATGCTCAGACCTATGTATTTCACTCCTACTTAGCATTTCCTTGGAGCCCTGGTGCTGCTGTGGTAAAAAGCTCAACTACTAATAAAAAGTTGGCGGTTTGAATCCACCAGCTGCTCCTTGGAAACCCTGTGGGACAGTTCTACTCTGTCCTACAGCGTCGCTTGCTATGGGTTGGAATTGACTTGACGACAATGAGTTTTTTTCTTCTTTTTTAAAAATCATTTCCTTGTGAGTATCCCCGAAACACCTCATATTTAATGTGTCCAAAATAAAAGCTTTGATTTTGTTCCTCAAAAGCTTGTTTGCATTATCTGTCTCATCTTTCCTATCTCAGTAAATGGTACCGCAGTTCACCAAGTAACTGCTTAAGTCAGAAAATTGGAATTCACCTTTAGTTCTTTATTTTCTCTTACTTTCTCATCCAATCCATTAGCAAGGCTTTATGGCATAGTCAAGTGATTCACCCTACAGCTTGCCCTATGAGCCATTTACTCCATGGTGAGTTTACTCAACTAAATCATCAGCTACCTTCTCAATCTCTCCATTAAAAAAACAAACAAACAAAAAGACAGTTACCGTTGAGTGGACTCCGACTCATGGTGACCCCATGTGTGTCAGAGTAGGACTGTGCTCCATAGGGTTTTTAAAGGCTGATTTTTTCAGAAGTAGATCTTCCAGATCTTTCTTCCAAGGTGCCTCTTGGTGAACTTGAACTTCCAACATTTCAGTTAGCAACTGAGTGCATTAACTCTTACCACCCTGTCTGTATCACTCACAGAACTTAAGGGAGACTATGAGGCACGCTGTGAGATACCTTACTTTCGCCTGTCCACATCCCATCTCCAACCTGCTCTCTGCCATGGAGACTGAGCTGTAAGGACACTTTCAGTAGGGCTTCTGTGTTTTCAGGCTGTTGATTGTTTTCCTTCAATGTGGAGTCTTGGCAAGGGATAAAAGGGAGGGAAGAGAGAGATCAGGCAGGTTAGCAGTTCCTCCTTCCCTCTGAGGTTAAGGTTGTATTGAGCTGGCTATCTTCCTCCACCAGGGATACTCTTTTTACTCAAGGTGGACAACTCTACATGACTCTCTTCTTCCAAGGTCTGGTGACCATGCTATCTCCTCATCCTTTCAGGCCTAGGGGTAGAAACTTCCTCCCCTATAGTACCCCAAACCTACAGCTTTGTAGCAATGTCTTATAAATAAATCTTCATCCTCAAATCCTCTAATTTTGAGAGTGCATCTGTTTTTATTGGGACTGATATAGGGACTACACTTGGGCTTCTTTGTGGTCAACCATGAGAAAGTACCAGTCTTACTTTTGACACAGTAACATCACACCCACCGTGTTGGTGCATGGGGTATTATGCAACAAGATCTCTTCTCTGAGTTTTAACTGGAGGCCTGGCATAACCTCTCTGTTCTTTGTTTTATTCTCAAACTGTCTCCCACTCCTTCTACAATGCCTGAAGGATTTCTGACTTGGAGAGGAAGGGCTGGGGTGAGGAGAGGCCATGACACATGAACATTTGATTGCTTGCTTTCTTTACTTTTACCTCTTTCTCCATCTCACAGTCCATTGGACCTTTGCACATCCTGTTCTTTCTACCTGAAACAATCAATTTCTCCCACTTTTTGCATGGCTGAACTCTTCTCATCCTTCAGGTCTCATTTTAAATGTTACTGTCTTCCCTGGCCACTCGACCCCACAGTCTTGCTTCCTAAAACTATTCTGTATATTATCCCTCAGATTATTTCCTTCACTGCACTTAACATACTTGCAATTGTTTTATTCATTTCTCAAGTTTATTTGTTTTATTTTTTATATACACTAGAAAGAAAACTTGGAAATATTAGGTAGGATTTTCATATATCAACGTATCCGTAGCTTCTAACACAGCGACTAGCATAAAGAAAACCCACAAAAAATATTTATGAATGAGAGACTGAATGAAGTACTGTATGTAGAAAGGTATAAGAGTTAATGAATGTAGGTTAGTATTGCTGTATCTTAGAAGTGAGGATGGCGAGACTTCAGCTTGCTTACTTTGGACAAGTTATCAGGAGAGACCAATCACTAGAAAAAGGCGTCCAGTTTGGTGAAGGAAAATCTTCAACGAAATGGATTGACACAATAGCCATAACAAACTGTCTTGGAAACCCTATGGGTTGTTGCAGCCACTGTGTATTTTGAATGCTTTTCAACCTAGGGGGCTCATCTTCCAGCACTGTATCAGGCAACATTCTGTTGTGATGCATAGCGTTTTCATCGGCTAATTTTCAGAAATAGCTCACTAGGCCTTTCTTCCTAGTCTGTCTTAGTCTGAAAGCTCCACTGAAACCTGTCTACCATGGGTGACCCTGCTGGCATTTGAAATACTGGTGACATAGCTTCCAGCATCACAGCAACACACAACCCATCACAGTATGACAAACTGATGGGTGGTGGCCTACAGTGCCTCAAAGAAGCTGTTACTAGAAACCTTACAGTGTCTGATATGGATGTGGAATGAGAGCTTGCAAGAAAGTAAGAAAATCTTATTGGAAACTTGAGGAAGGAAAATTCTTATTATGTAGTGGCAGAGACTCTAGCAACACCACTGACTGCAGTTACCTGTAAAGTAGAAAATGTATGTAATGAACTGGGTGATCTTGCTATGGAGGTTCCTAACCAGAGTACTATGTGTGTCTCATGGCTTCTTCTTGCTTCTCATGGTAAAATGTGAGAGAAGGGTTATAAACTAAAGGAAGGACTATTAAACAAAGTCACGATTTGAAGGTTTTCCAAATTCTCGGCTTTCCGAGATGGCAAGCAATGCTAAAATTAAGAAATGGTTTCTGAGCAAAGCTCAAATTCCAGAAAATCATGGTCCAATGATGAAGCCAAAGGTCTGACTCTTGAGTCTTTTTTTAAGGTCTTAGAAAGAGGTGGTGACTCAGAACACTATTCTATCAGACTAAAGGCACTCTAGAGACATTGAAGAGTGCCTCACAGATTCTTTCAGTCAAATAATAGGACTTATAGAAAGTGTAAGGGGATTATCCCTCATCCTGTTACTAGAAGCCCAGCTTAGAGAAGGGTTTATTTTGAAGAGATTTTGGATTTGGCTTTTGTATGACAGAGTAGATGCCAATAAGATTCATAGAAGACACACAAAGTTTTTAAAGGAAGTATATATGCAGCAAAATCACCTGCTTGGACTAAATGGAGCAGAGTGAGTGCGAAATGAAAAGAGGCCTTTGTTTCCCCAAATCATACTGGCAGGAATCAGACTGAGAAAACTGCTGTTCTGCAGATGAGTGCTGCCTTTGATGGAAAGGTAGAATGACTCAGAGGGAGGAACCCAGCGTCCAGAAGGCAGGGCTGAGAGCCATGGAGAATTATTCCCAGGCCTTGAGATTCAGTCAAAGTACCTCCACCATTTGCTGCCTGGATCTTATCATGGCTGTGAGCCTGTGGTCTCAGCCTCCTGTCATTCACACCTCTGTGTAGTTCCTTCTCACATTGTACCAGGGTTGATGTGTGTGGCCAATAGCATACAGCAGAAAGGATGGTTATATCATTTCCAAGATTAGGTTATAAAAGACTGTAGCTTCCATTGTGGGTGGGGTCTCTCTCATCATTTGCCTTAACTGAGTATGTTGAGGTTTGCCTATATGGGACCTTTTCAGAATATCTGGAAGAGTACTATTAATAGGGTCACTATGCATTCTAGTTTGTATGAGGTAGTACTGAATTATGCCTGTTGTCCCTAGCAAAACTAAGTGTCCTCCTTTTACTCCAAAAATGTCCTGGATTGGATGTAAAACATATGATCACAATTATTATTAATATCTGTAACATTCTGCACATCCATTTACATTTTCTAGAACCATACCATTGTGTGGGATGTGTGTTTGTGTGTGTGTTTTGAGAGAAACAGAGAAAGAGATTGTCTCAGTCATCTAGTGCTGCTCTAACAGAAGTACCACAAGTGGATGGTTTTAACAGAGAGAAATTTATTACCTTTACAGTCCAGTAGGCTGCAAGTCCAAATTCAGGGCATCAGCTCCAGGAAAAGGCTCTCTCTCTCTCTGTCAGCTCTGGAGGAAGGTCCTTGTGATACCTCAGTCTTTCCTTGGTCTGGGAGCATCACAGTGCAGGAACCTCAGGACCAAAGGATGTGCTCTGCTCCCGGCACTGCTTTCTTGGTGGTATGAGGTTCCCATGTGTCTCTGCTTGCTTCTCTCTTTTATATCTCAAAAGAGATTGCATTAAGACACTAATCTTGTCAACCTCATCAGTATAACCTCATCACAGTGATAGAATTTATAACACATGAGGAGATCACAGATAATCTCATCGTCGTGGTAGAGTTTACAACACACAAGGAAATCACATCAGATAACACAATCATACAATACTGGGAATCATGACCCAGCCAAGCTGCTACCCACATTTTTTGGGGGACACAATTCAATCCATGACGGAGATATAAAGGGAAGGAGAGAGAGAGGAAGAGAGAGAAAAAGTACATGAAAGCAAAAGCTGTGTTGGTATCCACTAAGAACGTCTCTTCTTTTGTTATGTGTTGGTTGTTTACTTTGATATATACCTTTCTGACCAAAAAGAATCTAAACATAATGAGAAAAGTCCGGTTCTGTAATGAGGTGGCTGCTAAAAGGGTAATTACAATGTTCTTATTTGTCTCCTGGAACCCTAACCTTTGAGGATCAGCACAGTCTGGTCTTAGAAAAGTTAACTTTTACATAGATGTTTCAAGTGTACTTTGAAGCAACTTTGTTTCATTTTCTATTTTATTTTATACAGGATTTGAAATTTGAAGGGGAAGGACTCAATTAATACACCTCAAAGTCAAGTTTAAAGACTGACAAAGCATTTGAGAAGTATGTTCCTTCATGTTAGATTTAATGCATTGTATTGTTTTCGTTTATTTTGCTATGGGTTAAGTGTGGGCCAGTTACAGATGACAAGTATCCGTAGTTTGAATCACCTTAAGGGTCAAGTTTGTGGAAAATGTGACCCAGTTTCCTCCTGGGATTTATCTATGCACCTTCATCCATATGGTAGTTCGAGGGTGGGACATTATAGGAATGGTAGTATAGCTGAGAACCATATCTTATTTATTTTGTGAAAAATATCCAAATCCTTGGTCCAGTGTAGGAACATCTAAGGTTTGGATATGGCAATTGTTCATCTTCCCTTCCAGTATAAGATGTGCAGTAGTAGTAGGTATGGGCTTAAGGGGGCTCTCAAGTTAGAGGGTTTGGGTTTAAATCTTAGAATTTATCCCTTATAACTATGTCACCTGGACCCTCAACCACCCTCAGCATCAGTTTCTCATCATTTAAATAGAAAAAATAACACCTTGTTGGATGACTTAGAAGGTTAAATGGAGTAATAAATATAAATTTAAAAAATATACAAACAGTGTATTTTAAAGAGTGTCTTGAGCACAGTAAGCACTCAATAAATGCTGGTTAATACTACATCAGTGGTTCTCAACAGGGATCAGTTTTGCTCCTAGGAGCATTTGACGATGCCTGGAGATATTTTAGATTGTCATCACTTGGGAGGGAGATGCTAGTGGCATCTAGTGGGTAGAGGCCAGGAATACTGCTAAACAAACATTTCACATGCATAAGACAGTGCCCACCACAAAGAATTATCCAGTCCACAATGTCAATAATGCCGAGGTTGTGAAACCCTGCTCTAAATCAATGCTGTCATTTCCAATCTCCTTAACTTCTAATTCTACTAGCCATGCAAATAGGGTAGTAACCAGAGTGGGGTATGTCTCTCTGTGAAGTCTATTCAGTGCCTGAGAGAATAGGCCTCGTGGTCAGGGTTATATATTACTAAGATGTCCCATCAACTCTCAAGTCAGAGGCCAATGAGGTATAGAATAGCATGCCTCCCATGCCCAACAGTTCTAGTGGTAGACCTTCATACTGGGAAAATGACCAGGGAGGCCTACAAGACTTTATATGTGAGAGAGTTAATTAAAAGCTAACTTATAATAGGGAAAATTAGAACTAACCTAGATATCCAACAATAAGGGATTATTTAAATAAATTACAGTAGAACCTTAGAATTAAATACTAGGTTATCACTAAAAATTATGCTGCAGAAACAAAATTTAATCTCATGGAAAATGCTGATAATGTACAAACTGGAAAATTACAAAGTAATATTGATTTTGTAGATTCATTTTGTAGATCAAATGAAAAGAGTTTCTAAATACCAGCCTATAAAGAGTAGACCTCAACATTTTACCAGTGGTTATTTCTGGGTTGTGGACTGTTGGGTAACTGTTTTTTTGGAGGGCACTTTTTATATAAATAAATGTTTTTATAATGCACAAACATACACGTCTTTATATAATCATAAAAACAATAAATGCTGTATAAGAGAGGAGAAAAGAATAATAATATGCTTTAGGACCTAATCCAATATTGAGCTGGTCTGGACTCTCTTCTGATCTAGGGTGTGAGTGCCCCAGGGAGATGCAAATCACTAGACTTTTCTCTTTGTGGCTGGTATCACCTTAAAGCTTGTGTATTGACCTTGATGTGCACTGCATTCCCTTTTAACTAAGGAAGCTATTTTTAGAGAAACTTTAATTACAGAGAACTGGAATTACAACAAGGGACCTTGGTTTTTTGGTTGTTGTTTCTTTCTTAGAATTATAACCATGAATTTAGTGCCTAATCATTTAGATTAAGATTTTAGGAAGTTTCGTGAGTGCCTTGCAATTCTTGACAAGGGACCAAAGAAAGAAACTGAGGAAGCTCTCTCACTGTGGTTAGAATAAAATGGTTGATGGTTACTAATGAAATCTATTTACCTTCATAACTGTATGATAGAGCCATCGAAGACAAAAGATACAGTAGTTTAAAGGTAATAAAATTTACAACAAAGTGTATTTAATTTGAAATTGAATTGCCGGCAAATGGGTGTCCTAATGAACCTTTGTGTCAATGAGCTCTGAATGAGAACTGAATTAAGGAAATGATTTCTGTCCCAGGGAACTAAATTAGCAGTGGTTGCCAAAAAGGCCGTTGTTCTGGTGGGAGCACAGTCATGGTCACCAATAGCTCCGCTGATGGAATTGGCTGAAGTCAGGAGACGTGAAATACAAGATCCTTCCTAACACAAATGAGTTTGGGGAAGCAGGCTAAGCTGTCGTGACTAGAGTAGTTCAAAATGACAACAAAGAGTCAATAAAGAAGACCCTTCAGGAAGGTCAGTCTACATTGATAGAAGGAACGGAGCCTGTTGAGCATGTTGAGGGCAGAAACAGAGCTCGATCCCTGGCCACTGCATTAAAAAAAAAGAAAAGAAGTTTAGGTTATATCAGCTATTCACCCATTTAAATAAAATTTCCTCTAACAATATATATGGTTAAGGGGGAGGAGCAGAAAATAAAGTGGCAAAAAGTCTTATCAAATGTCTTATCTTCTGGTAACTTCTGAAACAAGTGACATTTGAATTGTGGAGATCAGCAGCTAATATAGTAAGTCTTGTATTTTATGACCACTACCGATCTGATGATTATGAGGATGGTGCTGGACCAGCCAGTGTTTTGCTCTGTTGTACATAGGGTCACTATGAGTTGGAAACAACTCAATGGCACCCAACAACAGCAAAATCCCACCTGTGTGTTTGTCGTACTGTGGTGGCTGGCTTGTTGCTGTGACGCTGGGAATTACGCCATCAGTATTTCAAATATCAGCAAGGTCATCCATGCTTGACAGGTTTAAGTGGAGTGTCCAGACTAAGATAGTTTAGGAAGAAAGGCCTGGTGATCTACTTCTGAAAATTAGCCCATGAAAACGCAGTGGATTACAACAGAACACTGCCTGATATAGTGCTGGAAGATAAGCCTCCTGTATTAGAAGACACTCAAAATATACAATGGTCACAGCAATGGACTCGAGCATACCAACAATTGTAAAAATGGTACAGTAACTGGCAATGTTTTATTTTGCTGTATATGGGGTCGCTCGCCGTCAGTCGGCGGCTAACAATAACATCGTATTTTGTGGGGCCTTATTTCAAAAGCTATGCACCTCCCTGATTTTAATAGCTTTCTGCTTCTGTAAAGTGCTGCTTATCTAATTCCCAGTGAATCTGATAAAACGTTTAAGGAAAACATCATATTGTGTTGTAGTTCCAGAGGCAAATCTTTTCATTATATCCCATTGTGGATTTCTCTTCTTTCTTCCCTCTTTCTTGTATCTGCTGCAGAGCTCAAAGCCACCCATTAAATGCAGACCTAAATGTTTGTGAAGAAGACATGGGAGCCAGGCTTGGTAACCTCACAGAAGCCGCTGATGACTCAGAAGGTCCTTGCTGGGAGGTGAGGCCCTCCTGGACTGACTTTTTCTCTGATGCAGAATGTTCAATGATGAGATCAATTGCATTGACCTCTGCCTGCTGTACTTTTACTCCTGTAGGACTCTTTAGAGAAACATATTTTCAGCAGATCTTAAAATGTATTTTAAAGGTGAATCCTATGCTAAAACAGAATGGCTCAAGCCCTTAACTGAGAAGCATTTGCAATTCCCCAAAACTGTATGCCAGTGGTGCCAGGCTGAGCCCTTGCTAGACAACGAGGCAGCCCTGCCACCCTGCAAATGAGACAAGGCTTGAGACGTGATGGATCTTCTATCTCCTCTTCCTACTCATCAGACACTCGCTTTGAGGGAGGTTGTAAATGCAAGCAAGATTGTGGTCTAATTCCTCAGACTGGCATTTTTGCCCCCCAGTCACCATTCGATTATCTTCCAAATTGCTGTGTTTCAGAGAGATAAAGATTTTTTATGGCTTGCTGACTTGAAGCAGCCACAAGAGCTGGCGAAGAGCTGGCTAAGTGGCCATGCATAGTAATTCCATTGGTAAATGACAAAATCTTTGTTTGCCTGACATTTCTAAAATTACTACAGAAGATGAATCTAAAATATAAAATGTCACATTTGGCATGCAAAACTATCACAATATATTTCAGTATAAAATTCACAGAGGCGTTTAATTTAGAATGTGTTTAATAACTCAGCCTACCCGCGTCAGTAATCCTGCCTTGAGGTTTAAAATGATTGTCTTATTTATTCACATGGTGTTAATTTTTAAAATATTTTTGGAAACCAAAATATTAAGGTTAAGTCTTTATAGTTAATTAAGATTTTCTAATTAAACTGAAAATCATTGTTATTCCGATTAGTTTTTAAGTATGACTTGTATGAAGGAACAAAGGAAGTTTAACAACATTCACTGTTTGTTTAATGGTGATTTCATTCCAGAAGCATACTATCTATATGGAAATACATAATATCTCTCACAAAATAAAGTCTAGGCAGGATTAAAAAGTGATTACTGCTGGCTGCAGATTAACTGGTGGTGCTCCTAACTCTGGTGGCCGAGAGAGCAACCTGCTTCCAAAAATGATACTATTTTGGCTTAAAATATAACATAAAAGCCAATTCTTTGAGGTCAAATTTTTCTGAAAATTATTAGAGACTTGGAAGTGCAGAAAAGCTGGCTTAATGACATTTGAGTTATTTATAACACCAATTTAATTTCTGTTTTATTTGAAACATTAGTCCATTAGGATTCTTATCAATTTGTAAAAACTCTTCAGCACTTATTAAAAATGAAAATGGTCTGTTTCTCTTAGCTCTAGGTGAACAATGAATTTCAAATGTCCTGTAAAATATTCTTGAGTCATGTCCTTCAGATAAAAGCAATTTGTGCAGAGTTTTAGGGTAAAGCATATACAAATACTAACCTCCCCTCTCCGCCTTATTTTCTGGTTCTCATTTGAAGCCTGGGGCAAGTTAACATTCACGTTAACCTATAAAATTATTCGATAAGGTAATGTGTTCGTCTGACCTGGTTTGCACTTCACCAATCAACGTGACTCCACGGTCTGTGATTGGTGTTGTAGGTAATGGCTGTCTTTTAAACTTGGTGTTTGCAGCTTACTGTTCATGTTCACCATCACAAATATCTTAAAAAGTACGTTGTGTGGTTTTTAGACATGTTGGTTTCCTGTTAATTCGATCTTATTTTAATGGATGAATGGTTTCTGGTGTCACAGATCATTAGCATACCATGCTTCAGAATTTGCTAAACTTTCCCTGGCATGATCTGCAGGCTTGCCTTTTGACCCCCTAATTATATATTGTGTGTTTTCATCTGTTATCGTTGCTAATACCTGACAATTACAGGTCGAATCAAAATAATTGTCTCCTTTTTCTTCCCCTGAGAAGCGCATTGTTGCTAATTGTGTGGTTTTACCCAGTTCTTGTGCAATTCAATAACTCAGTCTCTTATTTAGGTTGAGTAGCATCGGTCACAGCTGCCTCTCCAAATGCAGATAAAATGTTTAAGGGGCATCAAGGACAAGGTGCCCGAGGCTCTTACCGCCTTAAAATTTCCCTGCTCAGTGGACTGGGAGGCTGTGTCTTGCAGGGGTGGACAACCGAGCAGTTGAAGACTAGAACACACCCAATTAGGCATGATGGAAACTTCTACGATGCGGGGCTGTATTTCAATGAAAACCTTTACATGGTAAGAATATCTTAAGTGTACACATACCACCTTCTTTTTATTTGATTTCCCTGCTTTCTCTATCTCTCCATTTTTTAAAATCTTTATCCATGTATCTTTAGATAACAAACTTTATGTATTTTATTTAGCCATTTATTTGGCAAATAACCAATAAACACCCACTATTGGTTCTGGGCCATAGATGGTGTTGTTAGCTGCTGTAGTTAGCTGCTGTTGGTTTGGCCCCAGACTCACAGAGATCCCATAATAAAATGAAACACTGCTTGTCCTACGCCATCCCCATGACTGGTTATTGATGGGACTGTTGTGATCCATAGGGTTTTCATTGGCTGATTTTCAGAGGTAGATCAACGGGCCTTTCTTCCTAGTCCATTTTAGTCTGGATGTTGTCGTTGTTATTGCTGGTTGCCGTCAAATCGATTCTGAGTCATGGTGACCCCATAGCTCTGCTGAAACCTGAGCATGAGTACCCTGTATTCTATTCTGTGTGAGATGGTAATGCCATCCTTATTTATCAAGGATGTGTATAATGGATGCTTGGAAGACTTATTTCCCTTTTAAGATTTATACTCTGAGATCACGCTCTTGTGTATTTTTTATGTAATAAGTGTATTGGCAGCCAGGGACAATGATTTTAAGTGAAAACCACGCTTTAGGTAAGAAGAGGAGTTGGAAGGACTGATTAGAAAAAATATTATGATACAGAGGACTATGATTACTCTGGAAAGGGTTAGAGGAGACAGTGCTGGGGAGAGGCATAGAGGGTGAGAATAGAGAGTGGTCATGGAGGCAGGGACGGTAAACCAGGGGATTATGGTACCTGTGGAACCAGAGAGGGGAACTCAGTTTTCTTTGGGGTATCAGCCCTGGATAGATTGTGTCTACAAGGGAACTGCAATCTAAGAGGAAAGAAAGAAAAGGGAGTTGAATTGTTCCTAGAACCCTCATCTTATGCTAATACAATTGGAGAGTGTACGTAAGTCTAGATTGTTTAGAAATATAGAACTGATTTTGCACTACTAATTTGAATTACTGAAATATACATTGTAAGAATCAATATAGGAATATTGAGTGATATTAGGAAGACAATTTCTCTCGAAAATAAATAGAAGTGTGCTTTCTTTTCCCACTCCCCCTTAGGTCTTGTGTTAAAATGTACCATTTTGATTAATTTTATTATATAGTATTTCATTAAGAGTGGTAATATATTATTCAGATGAATACATTATTTTGGCCACTGAATGACCAGCTGAATGAATTAAAATGGAAAATATGACCATAAAAATAAGCAATTTTGGAAAGTCAATCTGTAAACAACAAACCTATGACAACAAACCTATGGTGCTCTTACTTACCTCCAGTATTTGAGAAGAAGATGGATTTTCAACCTTCGTTTTTCACCACCTTAAATTTTTAGGTATATGAGATCTTAGGACAGTGGCTCCTTTTTTTTTTTTTTCACTGAGCAACTCCTTCATGGGTTTTAAGAAACAGAAAAAATATAATGTGTTGATAAAAGCCACATCATTGAATGATAAGTACCATATCCCAGATGACAACTTTATTGTTTAGAAGATGATAGAGGTTAGAAAAAACAAAAACAAGAACCAGTTTTTGTTGGGAGCCATGTACTAAAAGGAGCCCTTTGCAGCTTAAGACTTAGCTGTTTCCACTGCCAGCTTCAGACAAGGTTTGGAGAAGTAGTGGAGATGGTGGTGTCGGTAACACCAGAAACAGGAACTTAAACTCTTCCTCTGGAAAGATTTCTTCCTAAGGAAACAGGGAACCCAAAGTGCTTGACTGTGGAACCACGCCTTAGTTTGCTCACCTGTGAAGTGGGGCTAATACTACCTCTCTGCCAGATATTGTGAGAAATCACTGTGTTAATGTTTGCAGATGCACAGTATCTAACACACAGTAAGAACCCAGAAGCTTCTTTTGTTATTGTTATAATCATTTTCTTTCTCTGATGGTGAATTCCACAAATTCTTACTCATTGGACTTAAATTTTAATATATATGATAAATTTCAAATTAACCTCTGGCTGAGAACAATGTAGGCTAAAAATTTTTTTCCTCTAATAAGTGATCCCAACGGCTTTGCAAAGAAGCATGGGATATATTTGAGGGATGTTAGTCCATGGTTGTAGGAGACATGATTTTTCCTCTTGGAGAGTCCACTTACTCTTCCAGAGGAGGAATTTGAGGGCAGGTACTAAGACAGCATCAGGGTAGTTCAGCCTTTGAGCTAAGGTCTCTGTTCTCACCACTTACCTCAGAGAAATTGCAGGAATGAAGTGGTAGCTAAGATTTTAGTTAACAATTCAAAAACTGTCCACATCAATGCCTGATGAACAATCACAGTTGTCTGGTACATTTTTTATTATGTACCTAGAAATATCAGGTTGGAGGTTTGAGTCCACCAGAGGCACCTCAGAAGAAAGACTTGGCGATGTACTTCTGAAAAATCAGCCATTGAAAACCCTAATGGAATGCAGTTCTACTCTGACACTCATGGGGTTGCCATCAGTCAGAATCGACTCAACAGCAACTGGTTTACCTAAAATGTCAAAGCATAGAGCTAGGATTAAAATAAATAAATAAATAAATCACTCAATGACCTTGCTTTCTAGAGCCCTCTGCATAAACAACTACTGAACGTTGAAAGGCAGACACATTGTTGTAATTGCTGTCATTGTTTTTGTCCACTGCCTTCCCTTTCCTTGGTAGATTGTGAACTCTGAGCACAGTGACCCTGTCTATTGCTAGACTGGTTTTGTAGGAGAGATAGTCCATGTGTGCCGTTTAGGGATGTTAACAGTGTACTACAGATGAGATGCCAGGTGAGATCAGCAGAGGAAGAGGTGCCTCCAGGGATGTCTTCAGGGAGAAGGGGACAGAACCACTAAGACACTGAGGTTGCAGAAATGTTCCAAGTGTTAAAAATGGCATCAAGTCTGTAGGGAAAAGCAGAGACTGGCATTTCCTCCAACAATAAAATGTGTTTTCCCTTCCTGCCAAACAGAACAAAAAGTCTCTTGGAATAGTTGCAATAACAACCCCAAATTTTCTTCCCCTGTGTCAGAAGCAAACAAACAAAAAAATAATTACCTCCTGCCACAGTCAAGGAAAATTTACTCTTTAACAGCTTGACAAAATGTCATTGAATTACATCCATCCCTTGGTATCACCTAGCAAAATCCTGGATCCCCAAAGAAATATACCAGGCTATTTCACATTCAGTGGCTATAAGAAAAATATAAAATTCAGGACAAAAAACAAAGCAAAAAAAAAAAAAAAAAATGCACCACAAACATCTAGAACTTGACAGGAAAGAGAAGTCATCTGAGGGTTTTTGCTTTAGAATAAAAATGCTGTTGCTCAAAGTCCTGTTCATTCCATTGGGCTCTACCCAATAATATCAAACTTTTTCACTAACCACACAATTCTGCATGCCAGTCATTCTGTTAGTAACTTGTGGGAGGCTGACAGTTAAAACAGTAAGTTTTCCAGCAATGCAATGTTTTAATAATAGTGAAACACTCCCATAAACGCACAAATGTGCATTGGGTATGTAATTGATATAGTGACATTTAAGATATTTATTTTGTTACATTTGAAATACAAGTCTAAAATAGGTTCATCTCTATTCTTACTCCATGAATAAAAGACATTGGCTTCCATAGGATTGTTTAGAATGCAGGACATCTTATAAATGCTAACTGGGGAGAGATGGTCAGCTCTTCCAATGCAGAAAAGAAAGACTGAGAGGCCATTACTCAAATGCAAGGGCAAGTCCTAATTATAGCAGAAACACTGAGTCTGTTGCGAAAAAGTCTAATTTCTGCACCTGTGACGTTATATTTCACCACCTGTCTGTCAGCTTGTTGTACTGTGTGGCTTGCATGTTGCTATGATGCTGGAAACTATGCCACAGGTATTCCAAATACCAGTAAGGTCACCCATGATGGACAGGTTTCAGTGGAGCTTTCAGAATAAGACAGACTAGGAAGAAAGGCCTATGATCTACTTCTGAAAATTAGCCAATGAAAACCCTATGGATCACAGCAGAACACTGTCCTGGAAGATGAATCCTCTAGATCGGAAGTCACAATACACAGCGACCACAACAATGAACTCAACACACCAATGATTGTGAAGATGGTGCCAAGGTCAGGCAACTTCTGGTTCTCTTGTGCTTGGGGTTACCACGCGTCAGAGCCGCTTGACAGTAACTAACAACAACAACGAAGTTACATTACTAATGAATCTTGGATTTGAGGGTACAATTTTATAGCATCTAGGTTGGCTTATCTTTGGCACCAGGCCTGGCCAGGAGGTTAACACTCCAAGGATAAGGGAAAAGGGTTGCTTATAGGTGTTGGAGAAGGCTCCTGAGAAAGGAGCAGATACGTGGGTAAGGGCAAAAGTGTATCACCCTAGACATCCACATACCACCTCTGGATACTGTTGCTTGCATCTTGTCCCAAATAATTCCACATCTTAACATTGATCTTCCTGTATTATAGAGTGAAGGTGATCAAAAAAGATGAAGTGACGTAACTGGCAAATATGAGCCTTGGTCCTCATATATGTAAAATTAGATGAGAATACCTTTCTTATTCTGGTTGATGTAAGAATTAAATTATTGACTCTAAGGTTGCTGTTTGTTGTTAGCTGCCGTGGACTTAGTCCCTGACTCATGGAAAACCGCATGCACAACAGAACAAAACACTGCCCAGTCCTCTGACATCCCCAGGATCAGTTGCAGATTGGACCGTTGTGATCCATAAGGTTTTCATTGGCTGAGTTTTGAAAGTAGTTTACCAGACCTTTTTTCCGAGTTCATCTTAGTCTGGAAGCTTCACGGAAACCTTTTCAGCATCCTAGCAACATACAAGCCTCCACTGACAGGTGATGACTACGCATGAGGTACATTGGCAGGAAATTTAACCCCAGTCTCCCTCATGGATGGCAAGAATTCCACCACTGTACTCTAAAGTTAGGCTTATAATTTAAAATATATTGAAGATTTTGAATAAAACTGTAGTGGTAGAAGGATTTGGAACTTATTTGGTTTTGACATTTATCCTGGAAACATTTCAAATATAAAATGTTGTTTTCTTTATTGACAGTATTCATTAACAATCAATAGGCTTAGAACTATGAGGTTATATGTGAGGAAATACGCTTTTGACTTCCAGTTCTGGCAAGATGATGGAGTTCAGTTATATTCGGGTTATCTTAGTCCCCCATACTGTCAAAATTAGGAGTCAAAGGCATATTTTGTTTTCAAGTTCTCTTCTATAAATATCTGGAAATTCTAGGTAAGATATGAGTCAAGGCTTTTATAAATGCATAGATAAACACTCAAGAAAAGAGATCTCATTGGGTATCAGAAATGAAGAAGAAATTTAAAGCCAAGAGGAAGTGGGTGAATGGGAAGAGGGGGTGCCTATGGATGCCTGAAGGAGGGAAGAACAGATTATCAATATTGTTGACTTGAAGGCTTGGATTTTAATGACTGTTCAGGTGATGAGGCATTGGACCCATGAGGTGTGGAGCATTGAAAATGTCTCCTGCATCAATCCAGGATCTTCAAAACTAGCCTGAGGGACTTAGACTTGACAAAAAGTATCTGCCCATCCGAAGGGGGAAATAACAAGAAACTTGTTTCTCTGTTTTGTTAGTTGCTGTGGAATTGGCTCTGACTCATAAGCACCCACTTACAGCAGAAAGAAACGTTGCCCTGTCCTACACCATCTTCACAATTGTTGGTATATTTGAGTTCGTTCTTGTGGCCATTGTGTTTTCTGAGTGCCTTCCAACCTAGGGGTTCATCTTCCAGCAATATATCAGACAATATTCTGTTGTGATCCATAAGATTTGTGTTAGCCAATTTTCAGGAGTATATCACCAAGCCCTTTCTTCTTGTCTGTCTTAATCTGGAAGTTCCACTGAAACTTATCCACCATGAGTGACCTTGCTGGTATTTGAAAAACCAGGGGCATTGCTTCCAGTATACAGCAACATGCAAGCCACCACAGTAGGACAAACTGCAGATGGGAGGTGATGTCTCTATCTAGTCTCCATTTAAAAATATATTTCTCTGAAAATCTGCAATATAAGTCCTATAATGGAAAATATATAGTATTTTAAATTAAAAATTCAAAAGATATATTACACAGATTAGACTCTCTGAACAGAGAATTAGTGGACAAGGAGCCAGATCTAAGGAACTCTCCTTGAGTTTCATCACTTCCCTTTTAAAGCCATTTGATGGTTCCCCATTGCTCCTAGGATAAATCTAAGCTTTTTACCAGGGATTAAAGGCCCCCAGGGACATAGCCTCCATCTCATTCCATCGTCTTGATTTTCATCAAACAGAACCAACCTCCCACTCGGTACAACCCACCTCTCAGCCTGAGCTGTACTAAAGTTCCACGCATTCTCCCAGTTCTGCCTTGCCACCAGGCATTTGCTCCTAACGTTCATTCCTACTTATCCTTTGGGCCCAGTCTTAGCATCATTTGGTTATTGTTCCTATACATTAATTAGCTCCAACAAGATTGCAGGTGCTTTGACAATGGTATCTGAGCTGTACTTATCTTTGTGTTTTCAGGGCGTGCAGTACTTGTCCATTGAAAGTATTCAATAGCTGCTTCTAAAATTAAACAAAACAGACAACAATAGAATGAGGAACTTTAGCTATAAGAGTGCGACAGGTTTAATCTAAATTCAGTTTACCAAAAATGTGTCTTACTTCCTGAAAACAGAGAGAAAGTGAAGGAAATGTTAAGATTACTTTAAGAGTCACATCTCTGAGTAGTTTTTTAAAAATAGAAGTAAATCTGATTGAGAAGAAACAAATCCTCCAAGAGCTATTATTTTAACATTACTTTAAAAATGAGGGACTCGGGCAGACATGGCTGTGGCAGCATGCTTGTCTGTTTTCCCGTTCTTGCCTGTTTTGTAATATTCTTTGGACTCGGGCAGACATGGCTGTGGCAGCATGCTTGTCTGTTTTCCCATTCTTGTCTATTCTGTAATATTCTTTAGACTCGGGCAGACATGGCTGTGGCAGCATGCTTGTGCGCTCCCCACTTTTGCCTTTTTGAATACATGCTGAATAAAACTTCCTTTTTGCTTAAAAAAAAAAAATGAGGAGCACATAGCTGGTAATGAATAAGAAAATAAATATTGACATTTTGAGATTTTAAAACATCATGTTTATTTGGTATCTCTTCTGCTCTCTTTGATCAATAAATGCGATATTTTAGGTAAACATTTTCTAAAGCGACAAGTGGGCAAACTCACAAAAGTGAGCAAACTCAACACAGCTCACGTCCAAGTGGAAGAGTAAGTGGAAATCTTCTCAGTTGTCTTCTGAGAATCTCAAGAAGATTAAGGCATATGCACTTGTTTGATGTCATATTAAGACCAAGTTAAAAAAAAATTAACTTTTTTTTTTTACTTTTACCTTTTTTTGTAAGACCAAGCAAAAATTTCTCCAGGTGCTTTCTGGCATTTGCAAATGAAAATAAATATATTGTCTTTTCTGATTATAGAAGATACCTACAGACCTTTTATTTAAAAAAAAAAAGACAGAATTAAAAGAAGGTGTGAAAGGTCTAGTTCTCAACAAGCATGTACTCCTATTCTGGAACTGTATTAAGTACATACAAATTGTCCTTCAATTTCTTGGTCATTGCCACCTAACCTAGGCTGATCAAATTTTTCATTTACTGTGCAAATTAGAAATAGGTTTAATAAATACACAAGGACTTCAAACTTAAGAAAAACTACATATAATAGAAGAGTCAAAACAAATATGGAAACTTGGCAAGTAGCGCTTTTGGATTCACATTGGTTTGCTTGAGTTACTGGACATCTTTTATGTTTGGCATTAATTAAGAAGGAGGTTGCTGGGTTAGGCATAGGTTACTGCAACATGTTCTTGTTGTTATCAGATGCCATCCAGTTGGTTCCGACTCATAGCTATCGCATGTACAACAGAACGAAACACTGCCAGTCGTGTGCCATCCTCACAATCCTTACTATGTTTGAGCCTATTGTTGCAGCCACTGTGTAAATCCATCTCATTGAGAGTCTTCCTCTTTTTTGCTGACCCTCCACTTTACCAAGCACGATGTCCTTCTCCAGGGACTAGACCCTTCTGATAACATGTCCAAAGCATGTGAGACGAGGTCTTGCCATCCTGGCTTCTGAGGAGCATTCTGGCTGTACTTCTTCCAAGACAGATTTATTCCTTTTTCTGGCAGTCCATGGTATATTCAATATTATTCACCAACACCATAATTAAAAGGCATCAGTTCTTCTTCTGTCTTCCTTATTCATTGTCCAGCTTTCTCATTCATATGAAGTGATTTAAAATACCATGGCTTGGGTCAGGTGAATCTTTTGTCCTCAGAGTGACATCTTTTCTTATCAACACTTTAAAGAAGTCTTTTGCAACAGATTTGCCCAATGCAATATGTTGTTTAATTTCTTGACTGCTGCTTCCATGGGCATTGATTGTGTATCCAAGTAAAACTAAATCCTTGATAATATCAATATTTTCTCCATTTATTATGATGTTGCTTATTGGTTCAGTTGTGAGGATTTTTGTTTTCTTTATGTTGAAGTGTAATCCATACTAAATGCTGTAGTCTTTGATCTTCCTCAGTAAGTGCTTCAAGGCCTCTTTACTTTCAGCAAGCAAGGTTGTGTCATCCACATATCGCAGGTTGTTAGTGAGTCTTCCTCCAATCCTGATGAAACTTTCTTCCAGCTTGTTGTATTATTTGCTCAGCATACAGATTGAATAAGTATGGTGAAAGGATACAACACTGACACACACCTTTCCTGATTTTAAATCATGCGGTATCCCCTTATTCTGTTAGAATGGCTGCCACTTGGTCTATGTACAGGTTCTTCATGAGCACAATTAAGTGTTCTGGATTCCGATTCTTCACAACGTTATCCATAGTTTGTTATGATCCACATAGTTGAAAGCCTTTGCATAGTCAGAAAAAATACATCTTTCTGGTATTCTCTGCTTTCAGCCAAGTCCATCTGACATCAGCAATGATATCCCTCATTCTATATCCTCTTCTGAGTCTGCCTTGAGTTTCTGGCATTTCCCTGTCAACGTACCACTGCAATGGCTTTTGAATGATCTTCAGCAAAATTTTACCTGCGTACTGTATTAATGACATTGTTCGATAATTTCCGAATTCTGTCGCATCACCTTTCTTTGGAATGGGCACAAACATGGATCTCTTCCAGTTGGTGCACCAGGTAGCTGTCTTCCAAATTTCTTGGCATAGATGAATGAGCACTTCCAGCGTTGCATCTCAGTTGGTATTGTCCTGGAGCCTTGTTTTTTGCCAGTGCCTTCAGTGCAGCTTGGACTTCTTCCTTCAATTCCATTGGTTCTTGATCATATGCTACCTCCTGAAATGGTTGAAGTCGATCCATTCTTCTTGGTACAGTGACTCTGTGCATTCTTTCCATCTTCCGTTGATGCTTCCTGCATAGTTCAATATTTTGCCCATAGAATCCTTCAGTATTGCAACTGGAAGCTTGAATTTTAATTCAGTTCTTTCAGCTTGAGAAATGCAGAGCATGTTCCTCCCTTTTGGTTTTCTAACTCCAGATCTTTGCACATTTCATTATAATATTTTGTCTTCTTGACCACTGGGTTTTGTGGGAAATGGCTTGTACTTCAGTTCTTTGATGTGAAAGTACAAAGGTGAGGGAAATACAAGCGGATTGATAGGGGGTTCATGAGGAACTGGTAACAATGATTTCTCCCTTCATTTCCAGTGGGAAAGAATGATGACCAATAGACTTCAACTTTTAGCAATCAATGTGTAAATCTGGCATCATTAAAATAATCTTAATTTGTGAAGGCAAGAAGGTCTGTCTCCCTCTATTCTTTTGATATATACACATTATATGTAGGGGGTTTTGGCTAATCGTAGGGCACACGTCAGCCACTTGGAAGCTTCAAAGAAAACCTCTCTTAAATCCACTGTCCTCTCAGACTACTTCATAGACCTAGACAATTTTAAAGAGTATATCAACCAGTTAATACTTCTATTTTAATGTGGCAAGGTATCATTATTATAGTAGTAGATGAGCACCATTTTTGTTTTACTGGAGGGAAATCCAATATGAATAAAATAACAACTTTTCAAACCTGACATTTAATCCATGCAAATAAATCAAACTGAGAATCTATTATTCATTATTAAAAAGCTTGACATATTTTTATTATACTAAGAATGAAACACAAATACTGTGAAAAATTTAGTGCCTTTTGTTGGAATTCCAAGACACTTATCATGCAGTCATCTCGCTGGTACTAGCACTCATTTTAAAATATAGCTATGAAATTAATAAGTTTGAAACTTTATGCCTGAGAAGAGGATGCTCAATTTCAGTAAAATAGGCAAATTTATTTTTTATTTAAAGCTTCCTAAATACTTAAGATGGCAAAGTACTTTGGTAATGTTCCGATTCCAATATGTATATGAAGAATATCGTTCATATTCTTGTCATTGTTAGTCATGGCCACCATCTTTTTCCCTAAAGTGCTTTCTGAAAACTGCATATATCAGAAACTGATTAAAGTGACCTAATGTATTAATCCTTAAAATATGATGAACCCAACATTTTGCAAGAGGTTATTTTCTGTGTGACATTTTATATTTAGGAATTGAAATGCTTTTAATAGCTCCTAGGAAGGAGTAGTCTTAGGAAAACTAGATAGCCTGAGCATGATTGGTTTATATTGATTATTGATTGTTGCCAAAGATAATGAATAGCCCTGGTGGGTTTCACATTATGTGGCTTTAAAAAGTTTTTCGTTATATCAGTATGAGAAAGGCCCTCTTTATCAGTTCTCGCAAGGGTCACTTTGAAGGGACCCTAGACTTGTGAGAGCCTTGACTACAAGTGGCAATGGCACTTGCATGATTGGCACTTGTGGACCCTGGGCGATCCACTCTTGGCTGGTCTTGGGATGACAGTGGTGGAAGTTGCACGTCTGCCAACATCCCTCTTAACTCAATCTCTAACTTGCTTCCGTCTGCTCCTACACACAGACCTTTCCAACCAAGTAAAGAAGCATCCCACTTGCTGTCTCCCCTGATCCCACCAAAACAAACACAGATTTGACCCATAGTGTACTAGTTAGGAGCATATTGTTAGAGGGAGGCTGACCAGGGTTAGAATCCCGGTTCTGCTGCTTACCAGCTTTCAAGAGCTTAGGAAAATTATTTAACCTCTTTGGCCTCAGCTCCCTCATCTGCAAAATGGGAGTATAGTACTTAATTTTTGTGAGCATTAAATAGTATGATATATAAACTGCTCGGCATGGCGTGTTGCATGTGGGAAATAACTGGGAGCTATAACTGTTTTTATCATTAGAATAATAATCCTCCATGTAGAATTTTCTCTGAATTCCTCTTTTTCTGATTTCTTTATTGCTTCAACATATTCCTTCAAGGAACCTTGCCTAATTAATCTATTCTTTATTCTACCTTCTAAGAAAACTGTTTGCACTGAATTTATTTGATGCTATTTTGCATTCACTCCTTGCTACTTGGTGATGTGATGGTTTTAAGACCATCAGTGTGGATGGTCACTTTGTCACTGTATCACTTATTGTCTGGAAGGAGAGACAGAATAACATTTATTGAATGCCTACACTTTGCCAATTACATTACTATGCACTTAATATCACTGAGCTTCTGTTAAGAGTGATGGAAAATTTGGGAATGGAAAGGGTAATGGTTGAACAACATGATAAGCAAAACCAATGTCACTGAATTGTACATGTAGAGAATGTAAGAGACAAAAAATTTGTTATATATATATATTTACTATAGGAAAAAATAATATAAATTATTGAATGCACACTTTACACAACTCAATCCATTGTTAAACCCGATTGGCAGATAGGATAATTGAGATTTTAGGGATAAGAACTTGCTCAAGTGTTTGAAGCTGAGATTTGAATCCAGTTGTGATTGCCTTCATAGTCCAAAACACCAAGGTGAAAACCTACCTTCCAAGAAGCATCAAGAGCTGCTTTATTGGATTTCCATTCCTGTGAATTACTGGTACTCATCAATTCCTATAATCTTTCTTTGTATTTTTAACAGACTTGTTTGTGTTTCTGAAGTCAAATCTATCTCTCTCGTTTGTTTTCAGTCTCTTCTTTCTGTCCTCTGGGAAGAAAAGATCTGTTATCATGTAATAAGCCAACATTTAGGAATGAGGCTTTTCTACTACATGATGTTGGCAAGTGGCCACAGTCTTAACTTAATATTTGGCAGCACTGAAATGTATGCTTCTTGAGAGCAGGACTTTGGTTGGTTTGTTCACTGCTGTGTCTCCAAAAACCCGGAACCAAACCTATTGCCGTCCAGTCAATTCCGACTCATAGCGACTCATATAGGACAGAGTAGGACTGCTCCATAGGGTCTCCAAGGAGCGGCTACTGGATTTGAACTGCTGTACTTTTGGTTAGCGGCCATAGCACACGGTAGCTCTTAACCACTGTCTAGAAATGTGGTTGTCTTAATAAATATTTTTTAAAAAATATTTTATTGTGCTTTAGGTGAAGGTTTACAGAGCAAAAGTTTCCCATTCAACAATTTGTACACAAAATTTTCCAGGACATTGGTCTCAGTCCCCTCAATGTGTCGGCACTCTATTTCCATCCTGGGTTCTCCGTTACCTTATGCCTGGTTTTCCTACCCTTTTCTGCCTTCTTGTCTTTGCTTTTGGGCATATTTTGCCCTTTTGGTCTCATATAATTAACTGTTCTAAGGAGGTCGTTCTTCTCTGGTGTTATTGTTTATTTTGTAAACCGTGGTGGTGTAGTAGTTAAGAGCTATGGCTGCTAACTGAAAGGTCGGCAGTTCGAATCCACTAGGAGCTCCTTGGAAACCATATGGGGCCGTTCTACTCTGTCCTAGAGGGTGGCTAAGAATTGGAATCGACTGGATGGCAAGAGGTTTGGTTTTTGGTTATGGTCTATGTTTGGCTGAAAGGTGGCCTCCCTGAGTAGCTCCAGTTCCAAGTTAGGAGGGTGTCCTAGGGCCATAGTCTCGGGGCTTCCTCCAGTCTCTATCAGACTAGTAAGTTTGGTCTTCTTATGGATTTGATTTGTGTTCTACATTTTTCCCCTGCTCTGCCCAGGACCCTCTGTTGTGGTCCCAGTTAGAACAGTTGGTATCAATAATTTTTTTTTTTTTTAATAAATAAACATATCTAAGAATTCCAAAGAGTCAATCATTCAAAGATTTGTTACATATATATTTACCACACTAAAAAAAGAATAGACAACTATTGACTGCCTTTTAGTTGAATTCTTTTCACTTTAAAATTTTTTGTTGTTTATGCAGATTTGCAATTCTTGCGTTATTAAAATGCTTTCAAAATATTGTGATATCCATCTTTGTTCTTTTCGTCTGATTCCCATATCTATTCACATCCAATGTATGCAGAGTTATAAATGTCCTAGTTACAAAACAGTAGTTCTTGTTCACTTTGCATGCAATTCAACAATCAAATCATGTTGAATTCCCTAAAGAGGAGGAACTTGCTTCTATATTTGAACTCACTCACATTCAGAGGGAATATGTTTTAATATTTCAACATCTATACAAAATCCTTTACAATTACTTTTAAGGCATTAATTCTCATATGAACACTGAGTGAAATCACTAAGGACTGAATAGGGCAAAGGATTTTTCTAAGGTCACGCAGCCTCATTAATTGCCAAGGACAGGCCTGGCTATCTTTCCTATCCACCTGCACCATAGCTATACCAAGTAGTAGTCAAGAACTTTGAAATGATGGGGGCTGTGGTGGTAGCAGTAAAGGGACTTCTAGCAAAAACATCACTAAACTCAGGGATCAATGAAGGTAAAGTTAGTAAAACACGAAGTAGATCATACTATGCCCCTACTTAAGATCTTCCAGAGGCTCTCCATTGTATTTAGAATAAAATCTAAATGTTCTACCTGAGCCTTCAGATCTTTCACGATCTGGCGTCTATCCACCTCTCTAATTTTATTTCACACTAGTGTTCTGCTTGCCTATTTCATTCCAGCCTCACTTTCTGTTCTCCAAACACACCGAGCTCATTCTTCCCACAGAATTAGTGAATTGGTTGTCACTTCCTGCCTAGTAGGCTCCTCCCTCAGATCTTGAAACAGCAGGGCTCAGATGAGTATCAACTCCTTAGATAAGGGTTTTCTGACATAATGGCCTCCCTAATCTCATCATTTTCTAGCACATCACTATTTTATTTTCATTGGCTCACTTATCACTACTGTTATTTCCTTATTTGTTTGCTCATTACTTATCTTCTCCCCACCAGACTACAACTCAGTGAGAGTAGGAAGCTTGTTTGTCTTATTCAATTTTTTTATCCTCAGTGCCAAAAATGGTGCTTAAGTGCAAAATGGGCATTTAATAAATGTGTGTGAATGAATGAATGAAATGAGGGAGGGAGGCAATAATGTCAGATATGACCTCTGCCATAGTAACCTAAATTTGAATCCTGGCTCTATAATTGAATAGCTGGAAAAGCTTGCACAAGTCATTAACTTCCCTGAATCTTGTTTCAGTCACCTGTAAAATGGGCTCATGTCAGTCACATAGCAGGACTGACGTGAAGATCAAACAAGAGAATGCGCGTGACAGGCTTTGTAAAATGTGAAATGCTTTGCAGGCATTTGTATTATTGCTGGATATCTTGGGGCAATGTGGGTGGCCCAAAGGGAAAATGCTGATTAGAAATTATTGCCCAAAGTTTTCTCCTTTCCAAATGATATATTTGCATGTTCCTTGTAAAACCATTTGTGGTTAATGTGCTGGTCTTTGATCTAATCAGGCTGCAGATGTTCAGAAATGCCATCTTTTTGTGCATTGAGGCTCCGTCACTGGGGCTTGTAAAAGTAATGGGCTGTGCCCAATTTTTCCCCAATGTGTTCAACTCTCAGGGACAATGAAAGGAAAGATCCATCTTTTGCCTAACAAGAAGAAACTGAAAAGAAAATTCAACTTCTTGTTCTCACACTCCAAAAAAAAAAAAAAAAAAAAAGGGTTGGGGGGGAGAATAAATCCCAGAACTGAATTTTCTAAATTAAAATATTCAATTAGATTTTGCCATATCTCTAGAGTAAAATATTCTTAGTTGAACATTTGAATAGCACGTGAAGAGATGAGGCATGACATATTGAGGTTGAGGTCAGGCAGTGGAATTGAGATGTGATGAGATGACATGCCATATATATTTCTACCTCTTTTCAGTCATGTTTGATGGAAAAGGGCAGAAAAGTCTTATTTTTTATCCAATAATTATTTAGGTATGACTCAGATTTTTTAGATCAAAATGGGATTGTCCTCCACTGTGGAAGCCATTCAGACATATGAGCAAGGGAACACAAGCGTGTCTTATTTGTGTCTCCTTACTGGGCTGTGATTCTCTAAGTGTGAGCTGAAGGACCACCTGAATCGCTATCACCTTGGATGCTCATTACAATGCAGATTCCAAACCTCAGCCCAGACTTCCTAGCACATGACTGGGACTAGGACCTGGAAATCTATTTTTTAAAAGCAGTTTTACATAATTCTTATACAAACTCAATTATTAGGACTGCTAGTCTCAGGCCTTGAGGACCTCATTGCATTAGAATGTGACGTGGTGACTGATGTTCTTAAATGACTAAACTCATTATTAAGAAAATCATAAAACTAGATTTAAGGAGTATGAGTTTGAGAGGGCATAGAATTGTGTTCTTTTAAGGAAAGTTTTTATTCAGTTTTATTAATGTGTAAGTTATCTGGTAAGGGTCCTGTAAGGGTCCTGGATAGCTGGGGTTTTATTGGGGTAAAACTGTGTTTTCTTGCTGTCTTTATCTATTTTGGACAGACAGGCACTGAGCCCAAAGTGAACAATGTAAGGGTGAAGAAGGGGCTGAATAAAGAGAGATATCTGTGGGGAGAGCTCTACCCCCTCAGTTTGTAGGAATGTTGGAGAGCAGGAAATTGGGTGGAGAGCAATGACTTTGGGCCCTTGAACCGTCATCTCAAAGCAGACCACTTGATGTTGCCCTCTCCTACATTCAGGCATGGGCAACTCTGAAGCGGATTGTCAAAATTCAAATCCCTCTCCACTCTATACATCTACCAGCTTGAACACAAGTCCAAATCTCTCTTTGCCTCAGTTGTACCATTTATAGAATGAGATCAATCATAGAATCTACTTTATCAGTTGTTGTAATGATTGATTTATTAAGAACAGAGCACTGAAAGTGGTGCCTTGCATTTAGTAAGCTCCCAGTAAGTGTTCACTGTTGCTATTATACTACCTTTTAGAATTAAAGAATTAAAAAAAAATTAATTCATAAAAACAGAGTCTTACCACTACAATGTTTGCGCACAAGAGCACTGGTTTTCTAGTGATGTAGGAAGTAAGATTCTCTATCTTTATTCAGAAGCTATGTTAGTTATAGCTGTTGTCACCCTCTGTCCTTGATCCCTAGGCCAAGATAAGTCTCCAAGAATAATTACTTTCTTATATCCCACAGCAGAAAGACTGGGGAGTAGAGCTAATTTGCCTATTTATTTATCTTGGCTAAGGGAATGGAAATGAAAATAATGGTGCCATAAAACTCGCATTGGATAACCTAGATTACCCTGTGCTGTGGCACCAATTCCCACTCATCTGTCCAGAGCTGTCTGCCTCCAAAGGAACGTTTTGTTACTTCAAATGCAAATTAAGCGTATTGATTTACTTCCTGGACTACCCTTATTACTCATAGAACATTAGCCCTGGAAAAGACCATTTTGTTCATTTTCCATTTTCTGCCTGCCTGCTACCTTCTCTCCAGCCCCACTGTACCCACCGCCACTAGCATTTTATAGATAGTGAAACAAAGATCCAGAGGTGGTAGCTTACTTAAGGCTAAGCAGTTGTTATTTGCAGAATTTGGTCTAGGGTCATCCTGTTGAGCATTTGATTAGTTTATTTTCTAGTCTGTCATGATGCTTACAATGGACCCTAAGCTTCAATTGACAAAATTGGTTGCTAGCCCCTGCTTCCTTTTGTCCCATTTACAAGCTAGCACAAACTGTTCCTCTCATCTGAAATATGCTGTCAAATCCTCCCTGCCAATTTGTAATCCTCTTTATTTACAATTTCATATTCTTTCTGTCTCTAATCAGTTAACCAACCTGTTATTCAATATTAGTTGATTATTTAGCATTATTCTATATTAACTTCTGCTGATTTTTCTGGTATCTGTTTAGAAGTTCTTGAGTCTCTTTAGAGTTTATATTGAATTCCCATTAATCCCAAAGAAAGCAGGGCTGTGCCTTCTAGATTATTGTTATTTTTTTAAATACCACTCTGCCTTTACAGGTGGTGATAATTCTAAATAACTATAAAACAGTCCTTACGAATAAGAGTCAAACAGAATATTGTACATAAACTTGTTATAGAATATAGAATGATTTTAAAATTTAGTATTTTTTATGGAGACATTTTTTCCTCTATCTCTCAGTACATAAGTGATATTGGACAACTTTCACAAACATTGTGAGCTTTAGTTTATTTGTTGGCAAAATGAAGAGAATATCTCTCAATGGGTTATTGTTAGAATTAAAATATACAGTGCCTAGCCCATGAGGTATTATAAGGAACATGAAAGAGATTCATTATCCACCACTCTCCAAGTTTAATATTTGTATTAGTCCTATGAAGAAAGTGCAGGTAGTCCTTGACTTACAATGTTTTCAAGTAACGAATCGAACTTACAGATGCTTTCTTTTGGACATCTTATTATTAGTAATATGTACTACATACAATGTTGCAATGTGTAATTTGCTGACGTTATCATTCTTAGATGTTCACTCCCAGATGTTCAATGTTATGATTTACAAAAATACTGATAATACCAAAAAACAAAAAACCCATTGCCGTCGAATTGATTCTGACTCATCGAACCTGTAGGACAGAGCAGAACTGCCCCATAGGGTTTCCAAGGCTGTAATCCTTAGAGAAGCTGATTGCCACATCTTCCTCCAGCTGAGTGGTTGGTAGGTTTGAACTGCTGACCTTTCGGTTAGCAGCCAAGTACTTAATCACTGTGCTACCAGGGCTCCTTGTATTGATAATAAAAAGCAATAATAATAAAAACTAAAAAAAAAAAAAAAAAATGAAATAGTTGACTTACATCAGAACCAACTTACGACAGAGTCTTTGAATGGAATTCCATTGTAAACTGGGGACTACCTGTATTAGTTTCCTATTACTACTGTGACAAGTTACCATGAATTTAGTAGATTAAAGCACAACTTTATTATTCTACAGTTCTACAGGTAAGAAGTCAGAAACGGGTCTCACTAAGCCAAAATCAAGGTGTTGGCAAGGCTGTGTTCCTTTTTTGGAGACTCTAGGGGAGAATCTGTTTTCTTGCCTTTTCCAGCTCCTAAAGGTTGCCTGCATTCCTTGGCTCATGTCCCCCTCGCATCTACAAAGCCAGCAATGATTCAATAAGTCTTTCTCATATAGCGTCACTCTGACATTTTTTCCCTGCTACCTCCCTCTTTCACATTTAAGGACTCTGTAATTACATTGGACCCACCAGGATAATCCAAAATAATCTCTGCATTTCAAGCTTGTCTGATTAGCAGACTTAATTCCATCTACATCCTTAATTCTTCTTTGCCTTGTGTTTTAACACATTCACAGGTATTGAGGATTAGGGTGCGGACATTTTTGAGGGGCCATTATTTTGTCTAGGTCCCTATGTGGTGCAAATGGTTAAGCGCTTGACTACTAACCTAAAGGTTGGAGGTTCGAACTCACCCAGTGGCATCACAAAAGAAAGGCCTGGCAATCTGCTTCCATAAAGATTATGGTCGAGAAAACCCTGTGGAGCAGTTCTACTCTGTAACACATTGGGTCACCATAAGTCAGAATCAACTTGGTGGCAGTGGGTTTGGTTTTTTGGTTCATTGTTTTGCCTACCACAAGGATTGCATTATTATTGCCTGATGTTACAGATAAAGAAACTGAATCTTAGAGAGCTCAAATAACTTGTTCAATATTAAGCAGCTTATAAGTGGTAAGTTGGGATTTGATCCTAGGTCTGTCTGATGACAAAGTCCATGTTTTTAACCACTAGGATGCCTGTTTCAATTTTTAAATTAATAAAACAATTAAATAAGATAGATATGAACAATTAGAATTGAAGTAACTTATATTTGAAGTCAGGAGAATCATTCAAGATGCATTTAGAAGAAATGCAACCAAGGAAATGTACAGTGGCACCATTGTAGACTCATGATGTGCATGCAGTTTAAGCAGTGTCTATATTTTGCTTATCTATTGGAGTGCATATTATGAGTATCTGTATGCTCCTCTGCTACTGACCTTATCATGACTCTGACAAGGAACCACTAGGCCCTTGCATTTATATCCGGTGACTTGGACCTGTGGCCCTTACAGTCATGATTAGAGAAATATTAAGACTGGACTTGAGTAAATACAGGGCAGAGCCAGTGAATGAGTCAACATAAACCTGGTTATTATGTGGTAACCAGCAACCTTGACATCTCAGTGGCTCAACACAATAGAAGCTTATTTTCCACTCATGCTGCATGTCCACTTCAGAACAGCTAGGTGCTCCATTCTATCCACTCTCCTCTAAGTCAAAGACTGGCTGAAGGACCTTTATTTGGAGCCATGCTTATTCTTGTTGCAAAGGAGAAGAAAAGAGAATTCTGGAGGACAAATGCTGTGTCCCAGACATGACACATGTCACTTCCACTCGCAAACCATTGGCCAGAATGAGTCAAGTGGCAGCCCTACTCAATCACAGGGGTCAGGGAGTATAATCTTAAGATATGCTCAGAATGTAAAGAATGGGAAATATTTGGTCAACAGCATGAAACACATCAAAGCTACTCAAGAGTGAGTGGAGCTTGCTAACAATTAGAATGGTTCAAACACTGATTGGTTACCTTAATAATTGGTGAATATTTTCACCAAGTGTAGGTTTCAGATAGTGAATGGGTGACTCTTTATTACGTAGTAGAAAATATTTATGACAGGGCAAGGGGCTATTCTTCCAATTTTGTGTTGTATATCCCATCAGTACCTCTATTAGATAATCTCTATTTCTCAATGAAATTTTTAAAAATGTCCTTTTCTGAGGTTATTGTATGTTTATAAAACTCTTTTATAACTTTTTATTATTTGCAGTGAGTTTTAAAGACTTTTAAAATTCTTTGAAAACCTTAGTAATTGTTATAAAAACTTTCAAGTCCCCTAGCCTCTGGGTTCTACCAGTATCTCTGCTTGAGAAACTGTGGACTAAAAAATGACCCCCTCAAAATTTGTGTCCAAACTGAAAATCCAGGGAGGCAGTCCAAGATGGCAGCATAGCCAGAAGCCTCATAACATCCCTATTTCAACAAAGACCTGAGAAAACAAGTGAAATGAATATAAATAACAACTTTGGAACCCTGAACATCACAGGCAGAATTGAAGAATTGGACTGAGTGCCAAGTGGAAGGAGAGACTGTACAAAAAAAAAAAAAAAAACAGCGGACATGGAGAATTGCGAATTGCTGTTGCCCTTCCACCCGAACCTGCGCAGTATGGCAATATTAAGACAAAACAAGCAGTGTTCCCTGCCAAAACCCCCATCACCCAGTGCAGCCAAGCAGGAGCAACTCTATACCCATGTCCAGAGCCAGGCAGGAGTACTTCCTGCCCTACGAAAGTTAAGTACGCTCAGCTCACTGACATTCTTCCCCAGGGCCCCATGCTGGAGGCCTGCAGACCTGTGGTACCCACCCACCCTCTTTGTCAATTCCCCCCATGTGCAATCATGGTATGGTAGCACCCACCATTGCCCTGCCCCCTGAGTTGGGGTTCCATGGACTTGCAGCCCCTTTCCCTTTACTCAACCACTCATGCCAGGGACCTGCAGATTGGTGGTGCCTGCCTCTCTGCCTGGCCAGAAGTGCTGGGGCCCTGTGGACTGGCAGCATCCCTTCTTCCACCCACCAACAGCAATGGAGGCCCAGGACTAGCTGCACCCACTTCAATGCTTAGCCACCCATGCTGGGAGGCTGTGGGTAGGTGACGCCCCCCTCTTCCGTCCACCCACCCACCCGTGCTGGGATACTGTGGTCTAGCAGTGCCCCATCTTCTGCCCACCAATCAAGAATTATATATCCTGCAAAATTGTCTCTCAATTATGATGGTGAAATGAGGATATTTTCAGATAAACAGAAATTAAGGGAATTTGTAAAAACCAGAACAACCTTATCAGAAATATGAAAGGGAGTTCTTTAGACAGAGAACCAGCAACATCGGACAAAAACCTGACATTAGGACACAGGACAACATCACCCAGATATCAAGCCAGATAAAGAATTCAGAAACATAAAACACCTAAAAGGCTGAAAAAATGGTGTTGTTGTAGAACTCTCATGTGGAGACGAAGTCAAGGTGATATCAAGAAATAAAAGACTACTTTAAATTTAGGAAGATAAAGGTAAATTTCAAGGTAACCACAAAGAAAGTCAACAAACCTACTCACTGAAATAGAAAAAGAAGAAAAATATAAAGACTCAGTATACACAAAATCAACAACACCAAAAGAAATGAAAAGAAAAGCCACAAACAAAAAAACTCAGCACAGAAAATTAAGTGGAACAAAGAAATCACTAACACCAAAAAAAAAAAAAAAAAAAAAGCACAACAAAATTACATCAGTAAACTCATACCTATCTATAATCACCCTGAATGTAAATGACTTAAAGCCACCAATAAAGAGACAGAGAGTGGCAGAGTGCATAAAAAAACATGATCCATCAATATGCTGTCTACAAGAGACACATCTTAGACACAAAGACATAAATAAAAACTAAAACTCGAAAGATGGGGAAAAAATACATCAAGCAAATAACAAAAAAAGAACAGGAGTGGCAATATTAATCTCTGATAAAATAGACTTTAAGGCAAAATCCACCATAAAAGATAAGGAAGGACATTATATAATGATTAAAAAGTCAATCAACCAGAAGAAATGTCCATAATAAATATATACACACCCAATGACAGGGCTCCAAAATACATAAAAAAACTCTAACAGCATTGAAAAGAGAAAAAGATGACTCCACAATAATAGCAAGAAACTTCAACACACCATTTTAGGTGAAGGACAGTACAACTAGAAAGAAACTCAACAAAGATACAGAAGATCTAAATGCCAAGATCAACCAGCTCAACCTCACAGACATACGCAGAACACTCCACTCAACAGCAGCAAAACATACATTTTTTTCCAATGCACATGGATCATTCTCTAGAATAGACCACATTTTAGACCACAAAACAAGTCTCAATAAAATCCAAAACATAGAAATAATACAAAGCATTTTCTCTGATCACCATGCTGTTAAAGTAGAAATCATTAACAGGAATAGCAAGGAAAAGAAGTCAAATATGTGGAAACTCAATAACACCTTGCTTAAAAACCACTGAGTAATAGAAGAAATCAAAGATGAAATTAAAAAAAAATCCTAGAATCAAATGAGAATGAAAACACAACATACCAAAACCTTTGGGACACAGCAAAAGCAGTGCTCATAGGTCAATTGATAGCAATAAACACACCAAAAAAAGAAGAAAAGACCAAAATCAAAATATTAACCCTACAACTTGAACAAATAGAAAGCAGTAAAAGAAACCCACAGTCACCAGAAGAAAGAAAATAATAAAGATTATTGTAGTTGTTAGGTGCCTCTGAGTTGGTTCTGACTCATAGAGATCCTATGTACAAAAGAACAAAACACTGCCAGGCAGAAATAAATGAAGCAGAAAACAGAAAAACAATAGAAAAAAACAAAAAGACGAGATGTTGACTCTTTGAAAGGATCAATAAAATTGACAAACTGCTGACCAAATTGACAAGAGAAAAGCCGGAAAAACAAATAACCCAAATAAAAAATAAGATGGGTGACATTGCAAAAGAACCAACTGAAATACAAAGGATCATAACAGAATACTATGAAAAATTGTACTTCAGCAAGTTTGAAAACCTAGAGGAAATGGACAAATTTCTAAAAACATATTACCTACGTAAACTAACAAAAACTGAAGTAGATAAACTAAACCTGTAACAAAAGAAGAGACTGAAGAGGTAATTAAAAAAAAAAACAAAAAACAACAAACTCTCAACAACAACAGCAAAAAGTCCTGGCTCAGATAGCATCACTGGAGAATTCTACCAAACATTCAGAGAAGAGCTCACATTAGTACTACTCAAACTATTTCAGAGGATAGAAAAGGAAGGAATACTCATGAACAAATTCTATTGAGCCAGAATAACCCTGATACCAAAGCCAGGCAAAGACCACACACACACACACACACACACAAACGCGCGCGCGCGCACACAAGTTACAGACCAATATCTTTCATGAACATAGATGCAAAAATTCTCAAGAAAATTCTAACCAGTAGAATTCACCAGCATATCAAAAATATAAAATAAATAATAATAATACATCATGACCAAGTGAGATTCATACCAGGTATTCAAGGATGGTTCAACATTAGAAAATAAATCAACATAATCCACCACATATATAAAACAAAAGAAAAGAATCACATGATCATCTCAATCAACCTAGAAAAGGCAGTTGATAAAGTCAAATACTCATTTCTAATAAAAACTCTAAAATAGGAATACAATGGAAATTCCTCATGATAATAAAGGACATTTACACAAAAACAATAGCCAACATTATTCTCAATAGAGATAGGCTGAAAGCATTCCCTTTGAGAACGGGAACCAGATGAGGAGGCCCTCATCACTACTCTTACTTAACATTGTACTGGAAGTCCTAGCTAGGGCAGTAAGGCAAGAAAAGGAAATAAAGGGCATTCAAATTGGAAGAAGTAAAACTATCCCTATTTGCAGATGATATTATTCTACATACAGAAAATCCCAAAGACTATACAAGAAATTTCCTGGAACTAATAAAAGGGTTCTGTAAAGTAGTAGAGTACAAGATTGGCATACAAAAATCAGTTGGATGTCTCTACACCAGCAAAGAGAACTTTAAAAAGGAAATCAGGAAAACAATATCACTTACAATAGCCACCCAAAAGATAAAATACTTAAGAATAAATCTAACCAGGGAAGTAAAAGACCTGTACAAAGAAAACTACAAAACACTACTGCAAGAAACCAAAATAGGCTTACATAAATGGAAAAATATACCATGCTCATGGATAGGAAGACTCAACATTGTGAAAATGTCAGTTCTACCCAAAGCAATCTACAGATGTAATACAATCCCAATCCAAATACCAACAGCATTCTTTAACAAGATGGAAAAAATAATCACCAACTTTATAGGGAAAGGAAAGATGCCCCGGATAAGCAAAGCATTGTAGAAGAAAAAGATCAAAGTAGGAGCCTCACACAACCTGATCTCAGAACCTACTATACTGCCACGGTAGTCAAACAAGCCTAGTACTCATACAATGACAGACACATAGACCAATGGAACAGAATTTAGAACCCAGACATAAGTCCATCCACCTACGGACAGCTGATCTTTTACAAAGGGGCAAAGTCTATTAAGTGGGGAAGAGACAGTCTCTTTAACAAATGGTGCAGGAAAACTGGATGTCTATATGTAGAAACTCTGGTGGCATAGTGGTTAAGAGTTCAGCTGCTAACCAAAAGGTTGGCAGTTTGAATTTACCAGGTGCCTCTTGGAAATGCTATGGGCAGTTTTACTCTGTCCTATAGGGTTGCTATGAGTTGAAATTGACTCAGTGGCAGAGTTTGGCTTGGGTTTTTTTGGTATATGTAGAAAAATGAAACAGGACCCATACCCCACACCATTCACAAACACTAACTCAAAATACATCAAAGACCTAAAATCTAAAACTATAAAGATCATAGAAGAAAAAATATGGACAATGCTTGGGACCATAATACATAAATAAAATATCAAACATAACTAAAAATGCACAAACAACAGAAGATGAACTGGATAAATGGGACTTATGCTCATCCAAAGATTCTCCAAAAGAGTAAGAAGAGAGCCTACAGACTGGAAAGCACAGGGTCAGCAAAAAAGAGGAAGACTGTCAATGAGATGGATTGACACGGTGGCTGCAACAGTGGGCTCAAGCGTAACAGTGATTATGAGCATGGTGCAGGACCAGGCAGTGTTTCATTCTGTGGTGAATGGGGTCACTGTGAGTCGGAACAGACTTGACGGCACCTACCAACAACAACAACACACTGGAAAAGATTTTTGGCTATGACATATCCGACAAGGGCCTAATCTCTATAATTTGTAGAAAACTTCAACACCTCAACAACAAAAAGACAAACAATTCAATTAAAAAATGGGCAAAGGATATGAATAGACACTTCACCAAAGAAGACTCTCAGGCGGCTAACAAACTCATGAAGAAATGCTCGCAATCATTAGCCATTAGAGAGATGCAAATCAAAGTACTATGAGGCACCATCTCACCCTGACAATAATGGCACTAATTAAAAAAAAAAAAAAAACAGAAAATAACAAATGCTGACAAGGTTGTGGGGAGATTGGAACTTTTAGACACTGCTAGTGGGAGTGTAAAATGGTCCAACCACTTTGGAAAACTGTATGGCACTTCCTTGAAAAGCTAGAAATAGAAATACCATATAATGCAGCAATCCCAACTCCTAGGTGTATACCCTAAAGAAATAAGAGCCATAACATGAATAGACATATGCACACCCATGTTCACTGCAACATTATTCACAATAGAAAAAAGATGGAAACAGCCTAAGTGCTCATCAATGGATGAATGGATAAACAAGCTGTGGTACATACACATAATGGAATACTATGCGACGACAAAGAATAACAATGAATCCGTGTAACATCTCACAACAGGGATGAGTTTGGAGGACATTATGCTGAGTGAAATAATTTTGACAACAGTGTGGGGCGTATGTGTAATAGGAAATAGAATTAGTTAGATTGTAATGAGGCTGTGTTCGATTTTTGCATTTGATGCCAAGGAATTGCAATTTATATGGTAAATATAAAATTGTAATATAATGTAAGCTAGGCAACAAATAGCCTATTAAGCAACAAAAAATCATATTATATTCAGCCAAAGTTTCTGGAAACTTTTTGTCCACTGCCAGAGATAAGTAAATTTGTATTACCTGACTTCAGAGCAAAGAAACTGGGCACAAAGTATTTCATGAAAACCAAGCAAGATTTTTCATATGCTATATACTATTTTTATATTGGAATTCAAGATTAATACAAGGAAATATGAGCACTTGACTAAATATGCCCCTTTGACAGCCAATAATGAACTTCTGTGTCAGATATCATTGATGGTCTTGTATTTTAAGATTTTGTATTTATCTTTGATTTTTGGCAGTTTGACTATGATACGCTAGGTGTTGTTTCCTTTGTACATTTTCTGCTAGGGATTTTCTGAGCTTCTTGGTTCTGTGGATTTCATGAGTTGCGTGAGTTTTGGAAAATTCTTAGCCATTATCTATTCAAATATTTTTTCTGCACTATTCTCTTTTTAGTCTTTCAGTTCTCCAATTATACGTATGTTAGATTGTTTAGTATTGTTCCTAGGTGTTTCATGTGCTGTGTGTGTGTATGTGTGTGTTCTTTCTTTCCTTAGTGCTTAAGTTTGGATACTTTCCATCAACCTGTTTTAGAGTTTACCTATCCTTTTTTCTTCTATGTCCAATCTGAAGTTAAGTCCATTCCATAAATTCTTCAAGTGTTCTGTTTCTGTCCTAGAGCTTTAAAAAATTTCTCTGCTCAAAAATTCCATCTTTTCACTCATTATTTCCATCTTTTCCACTAATTTCTCTGTCCTAACTATAATGATTGTTTTAAAGTCTTTGTTAATTCCAACATCTAAGTTTTCTATGGATCAGTTTCATTAATTGATTTACTTTTGTCTATATGGGTCACATTTTTCTAATTCTATGTATGCCTCATAGATTGTATGAAAGACATTATGTATAAATGAATGGTAGACAATGATGTAGAAAATACATATTTTCCTCAAAAAAATAAAAATAAAAAGAAAACCTGTCTCTGTCAGTCAGTGATGGAGAGGAGCTGATCTCCCCGATTGTGCTAAATTGGGTCTGGGTTGCAGCTTTAGTTTGTTTCAATTCATCACTTGTTTCAAAAGTTCTGAGGTGTAAAAGTTCCCTGTTTCCAGCTGAATTTGGGAATCAAGCACCATGTGACTGAGATTATGCTCTGCTCTCCGGCCTAGTCCTAAGATTTTTGGGCGCCTTAAGATCTCTCCTTGCCATCCAGCTCTGTCCCAATTGCCCACACACAGTTGAGCACTCCATAAAGTCCTATAGGTGACAATTGGTGAACAGGAAGGACTCACTCTGTCTTGGGCTCTTACGTATTCCAATATACCACATTAGTCCATGATTATTAAAAGTTTAGACAATTTCTTTCTATTCCCCTGCAAAGTCCCTCACTCAGTAACAGGTCTGCTCCTTTACCCATCTCTCTTCACAGGGATTAAAGCTGCCTCTAGTCTTAGCTCATATGTGAAGGGCTTATCCCTCTTCATGAAGAGTACTCCTTTGGAAGAAAGAGCTGAATTGCAATGCATAAAGTAAGGGTAATACATTTGATGTTCCATATCACAGAGATTTGGTTTCCCCTAGATTTCTTTGTATACTAAAGCAATCTAATAGATTCCAAGATATACATAATTTTGTAGTTTAACTGGTGGGTATTTTTTTTTTTCCTTTTTAACTTATTATGGTGGGAGTGATGGTCTTTCATGTCCATCTCCGTCATAACCAGAAGCAAATGCTGAAAGCCCCCTGTTTCTGAGATCACATGATCAACATTTTCAAATTGTAAAAGTAAAAATTAATCATTACAAAAAACTCAGAAAGTGAAAAAAGAAAAACGAAGAATACTTGATGAAGTATTCTTTTTGCAAGACTACCCTAATTGTTTCTCTATTGCTATTGCTCCAAGTTAAAAGTACTTGGTGTCCATGTGGAAAGATTTGCTCTGTCTTCCAATCCTTCATGCAACATTTAATCTTCAAAATTCTTGTTTGCTTCCTAGATTCCTGTTGTTCTCCACCCTCCCTTCCCATGCACCCTTTGGGATATGGAACTTCAAATGTATCACCCTTACGTTATGCAGTGCAACTCAGCTCTTTCTTTCAAAGGAGTACTCTTCATGGTACTAAGAAAATAAAGGGCATTTCAATTACCAGGTTTCCCATGATTAGATGGCATTGGGAGCTGGGGAAACCTAATATACTTATTTATTTTAATATATAGTATTCAATAACAAGGCTACTGAAATATTATTGTGGAAATGTCACATCATAGGTTAACTGGGAATATTCAGGTTTGTGGAAAGGATCCTCTGAGACATACAGTGAAACAGTGATCTTTTCTTGCCAAAGAGGAGGAAAGTGTGTCCCAAGCTACACGTTACAGGGCAAAAGATCTCTCTTACATCATGTAGCAAGGGAAGGGCACTAAAAGAATAAATAAGATAAGACAATTCTTGTCAGAGAAAATAAATTTCCTTTTTCTAATTTATGACTCTTATCTTCCGTTACAATCAATATCAGTGACTTGGTTTGGTCTAGTTCATATCCTTATTTATTTGAAGGGCTGTCAGGGTAGCTGCCTGGGATTCCTCTGTCTTGTAAGATAGAGGGGAAGTTTGTTTTGTGAACATGAGAGCTGGTAGCACATTGACATTGCTACAGATGAGGCAGTGCTACATAGTGGTGATATGTTTGGTAGCCTTGAACTCCTCCTCATGAACAAAAGGAGGCTGGTGTTTCCCATGTCTCTAGATTTGTTTTAACCTTAAATCTGCCCTTTTCCTCATTGTTAAAATAAACTATAAGCTGAGTCATCTTAGAAGTAGGTGAGATAAAGTCTTAAACATTAATAATAATAATAATGTGCATTTCATATTTTTGGAGCATTTTTATATGTCTTATCTAAGTTGGTTATTGAGCCAATTTCATGAGTAAGATAATTATATACCTGTTTTTAATGATGAAGAGACTCAAGTGAATGGAAACTTGGATACAAAAAGCAAGGTGACATGCCCAAGGTCACAGCAAAGTTCATGATAGAGTTGGGTCAGTGTTGGTCAAATTCTTACTTCATGTATTTTGAAATGTACCACTGAATAAGACCAATTTAGAGTAGGAGGGACATGAATTTTCGTTTCTGTATGCAGGAATAAAAGTAGATGAAATTACTGGTAACAAGTTTTCAGCTTCATTTTAAATGATGCTCCAAAACAAGTTTCTGACTCCATTCTTCCTCCTCCTTCTCCTTCCCCTCCTCATTTAGCTTTTATTTTCTTATCACAAAGGTTACTCACAGCCAGCTAGCCAAATGAAAAGTATGGCTTGATTAAGGATCTCTTTTGTCAGTAATTTGTGCCTAATGTTTTTAGCTTTCCCATGGGCTGTTGTAGAAAATGGTAAATCTGGTTTAAATGAAACCTGATCCTGTTAATGGTTTAAGAGCAGCTGCCACAGGGTTATGGTATTTTTCAACAGATGCTTCTGTTTCATTTTAAACCTAAACAAAGTCTTCGAACATTTGCATAAATTATTGAAAATATACCCTCACATTTTTGGCTATATATATATTGTTATAAAACTCTTGGGCAAGTCCCTATCTTTATCTATGTCTAATTATTCACAGAAATCCAGCGTTACAGCTTTTAAAAAATTATTCCCGTCTTCCATTTTCATACATATATATATATATATATGTTTCATCTCTACATCTGGGGAATCTGGGAACTTGAACAATGACTTGTTCAACTGGATCATTTCATCCATCTTCATGCCTAATACCATTTAGCACTGACAAATTGTATGCACAAAGATGTGTACTATAGTTGTTAACTGAAATAAACAGTTACAAAATTAAATGGATCCCTATTTTTACTTGAAGAGGTGGACTTTGTAATAGTAATCCAAATTATCTTTATGCCTAGAATTAGTTTCTCTGGAGTTTGATATTTGTTCAACCACTTTCGTGAAAAGCATGGATTCTGTGCACAGCACCTGTGCTGGGTATATGGATGATACAAAGATGAATGACAGGCATGTAGAACGATGATTAAGACAAAGGATAGAGATAGCTATACAATAGCTCAAGCAAAAAAGGAGTGAAAGTATGGAAAACCACACTAGTTAACATGTTACAAACTTGATTCCTAAAACTCATAGTGCAGAATCTTGAATTGGCAGGGACAATTTTGTATTTTTGTTGGGTTACATTTTCATGGTGGTGTAGTTGCTCACCACCACCCATCTGTCAATTTGTCGTACTGTGGAGACGTGTGTGTGACTGTGACGCTGGAAGCTATGACACTGGTATTTCATTACCGGCAGGGCCACCCATGGTGGACAGGTGTTAGTAGAGCTTCTAGACTAAGACGGACTAGGAAGAAAAGCCTAGCAATCTGATTCTGAAAATTAGCTGGTGAAAACTATGGATCAGAACAGAATATTGGCCTACCGGACTTAAACATGCTTACATTTGTGAAGATAGCACAAGACCAGGCAACATTTTGTTCTGTTGTACATGGGGTCCCTGTAAGTTGGAGCCAACAATATGGCAACTAACAACATGGTTGCTCAATTACCTGGGCTGGAAAGATTATTTATGTAAATACATTCAAAGGGGAGTTTATAAGGGCAAACAACAGGAGTGAGGATCAAGTCTTTGCTTAATTCTAAACTGTCTGTAATCATCACTGAATATGGTATGTTTCTGCAAATACAAGCCTCCCGGTTTTCCCTTGTTAATATCTTTTCTAGGAACTTCCTCCTACAAAAGATGTGAAACCTGGCACAGCTTTCCTGTTTGAACTCTGTCTCCTTCATGGGACCTATGCTTCCCTTGACCAGGTTGTGGGCTGGGCAGCCTTCCCTTTGTGTGATTTTGACGTAGTGGAAGGAAAATTCAAGCGTCCTGTTCTCCAAGGACAGTATGATCAGAGATTTAGCAACTTCAGGACAGTGGAAGATTTGATTTGCCTGGACTTGGACCACTGGCTGTGCAATCTCTATTTTCAGGTGTGCAATATGATTTTGTAAGTCAAAAAAGAATTGAAAAATTTTCAAAGCTGTTTCTGTCTAGCCTTTGGCTTTCTTTCCTGTTATTGAAAATTTCAATAAGTATCATAAAATTGTAAAAATCATTCTTAGTGTTGATTTCTGATAATGCAGATTAAATTCATGCCTAGAAATAAGAAATTAAATTGTAGAATTAGCAGGAAACTTAAAGATAATTCAATCCAACCTTGCCTCTATTTTAAAAATGAGCCAGGTCTGCTCACCAAGTCCCCAGGTCTTCAGTTCTGTTGTTGCTAGGGAGCCTGTCTCCTTAGTCTCATTACCTTGGGCACAGGGCTAAGGTATGTCTCCTCACCAAAAATACATACTGTCTATTGTGTCTTGGGCATTATCTGCTTTAGGGATACCAGAGAGGTAAGATGTAGTCTCTACCTCCATTGCTTGCCATCTATTGATGAGACACACGTGTATTCATACAAAAGCCAGCTAATGAGCCACATTGCCATGGGATGCAGGTGACCTTCACAAAAGTGTATCCCTTTGCCAGACTGCTTTGAAGCACGCTGTCTTGTTTATCTCAAAATGTCTCTTTTTACCTCAGAGAGAAAACAAAAATAAAATACCCACCTGAGCACACATCATTTATTTGTATATATTTGGCATTCTGTCCATTGTCTAGCCTAGTCTTGTAGCAGACATGTGATTGCATAAATCCTTGTTAGACTGCAAAATTAAACAGCAGGTACACAAAGAGAAAATGAAGACATGCATGAAGTATAAAGCATTCCAATACATTTTTTTGTCTATTTGTGTTCTATATGTCCAATTTTTCTCTTCTTGATTATATTTTTCCAGAATGCCTGTAATACAAACTGCCATGATTTTTCCTTCCTTAGCTAAGAATTTAATTTTTTTCCAAATCTATCGACCTACCTACCTACCTACCTATCTCTTTCTCTCTCTATCATCTGTCATCTACCTATCTACCTACCTACTTAATTGATGGAACTGTTAAATATGGAAATTCCCAAGAAACTTACATGGATTTGGCCTAAAATTCAAAAGCTAGGTATCCTTCTTATGTGAAAGTCTTCCTGTTTCCTAGCTATTCTGAATAGAACTAGTTGACATTTTTCTTTTAGCTAATTCCGTTATAATGTTTTGCTGAAATATCTTGTTGGAGCAGTCTAGGTGTACTATTAAGAAAATAACTCACATGTGAATATGTGCCTTTCTATTCATTCTGGAAACAGTGCCATCCTAAGCTAAATCTGACTGTCCATTAGAATCCCATGGGGAGCTTTAAATACTACTGCTTGGGTCCTGTGCCCAGAGATTTTGATTCAATTGTTTTGGGGTAAGCATCAGAATTTATTAAATGCTTCTAAGAATTAGAAACACTGATACAAATAAGCTTGAAAAGGAAGACCACTATAAATGAAATCTAAAGGCACTATAAAAAAATCACTCAAATTCTGGAGAAAATTATTGAAAACCTTTAATAAAATTTAAAAAATTGATGACTTTAATACTGTACCAAGAGATTCATAGCCTGAGGGAAAACATTTTTATAAATGTGTAAGAGCCCTGGTAGCACAAATGGTTCGTGCTCATCTACTAACCTAAAGATTGACAGTTTGAATCCACCAAGTGGTGCTGTGGAAGAAAGTCCTGGCAATTTGCTTTCTTAAAGACTACAGCCAAGAAAACCCCATGGAGCACCGTGAGTCAGAATTGACATGATGGCAATTTTTTTTAAGGCATCTACAACTTTTTACTAAATTTTCCACTAATCGTTACCTAAAATTCAGTGCTCTTATGGCACGGAGAATCAATTCTAAATTTGATTCATAAAAGACAATTTACATAGTACTAGTATTAACTATGGAGCCCTCGTGGCACAGTGGTCAGGAATTTGGCTGCTAACCAAAAGGTCGGCAGTTTGAATCCACCAACTGCTCCTTGGAAACCCTATAGGGAGGTCTACTCTGTCCTGTAGGGTCCTATGAGTCAGAGTTGACTCGATGGCAATGAATTCGATTTTTTTTTGGTTTTATATTCATCATAAAGAGAGTTTATATTTGAAATAAAAACAAGTGATACTTAAAATTTACACAGTCAAGGAAAGTGGTTGTTGGACAAATAGAACAATACGATTTCATCAAAATCTACTTGTATTTGATCATGTTACTAAACTTTTTCTCTAATTTCCTATTTAAAGAAACAATATGGAAAAAGGTAATATTATTATTAGATTGGTTTAGTGGGTAAGCGCGGGGCTGCTAACCGAAAGGATGGGGCCTCTGTGGGAAAAAGATGTGGCAATCTGTTTCTGTAAAGATTACAGCCTTGGAAACCCTAGGGGTAGTTCTCCTCTGTCCTCTAGGGTCGCTCTGAGTTGGAATCAACTAGACAGCAACGGATTTGGTTTTGGTTTTATCTGCAGTGCCCACTGATCATTATGTATTATAAATGGATACAAATGTCTGTGAGCCGTCTTATTTGATAGACAACAACAGGAATTTTCTCCTTGTGTATATTTCATAGGGGCTGAGTGAACCTCATTAATGGGAATAGTGCCGTTATGCCAGATGAGTAACCTTCTGATTGTAAGGCAGGATAAGTAGGAAAGTAGATGCTTCTCTTTCATGCGGATGAAAATTTTAAAAAAGCCTCTTATCTTGAAACTCTATTTTCCTCTTATGTGAAATTCTAAGAAATTGTGATGTGAATTTTCTCAAATGCAAAAATTTCTCAACAAGTAAATGTAGCTTGGAATTGAGAAGGGAAGACAGATAAAAAGCAATAATGGAGCAGAAAGTGGTTTTTGCAACGTGGCCCAGGAAGAGAAGAAAGGAAACAAGTAAACCCAGGCAAGTCCTGGCAATTTCTGCCCCATGTCTATTGATGGGTAGGAAACTGTCATAGGTCAATGAGGGGCTGGCAGAGCCAGGACATGTGGTTTTTTCCATGAACTCGTATCTTATACCGTGATGCTATTAGGGACAGAACTCAGGCTGATAGTCCTGAGCATTATGGAGGAGGTTGGAGAGCTACTCTGATTCAGTAAAACCCCCAACACCCACAGCATATGTGTAAAGATGCAAGAGAGTAAATAATGCAAGTAAGGTAGCCTATAACTTTACTTTTCCCAGGAAAATTTTCCTGTTAGTTCCTCACTTTTCTGAATATTTCACTTCCTGGGTCATTGATTGTTTCTCCCAAGCACTTTATTATTAACACTTTAAACAGAGGAAAATTGACAGAATTGCTTAGCAAACACCCATGTATTCATTACTATTACCCCTTGTTGTTGAGTCGATTCCGACTGATAGGGACACTACAGGACAGAGTAGAACTGCCCCATAGGGTTTCCAAGGAGCGGCTGGTGGATTTGAACTGCCAGCTTTTTGGTTAGCAGCCTGAGTTCTTAACCACTGCACCTGGTTCTTCAATTTTGTCATCTATTTTGAACTTAAAATATTATCCCTTGCATATAGTACACACCGAATCTTTGTTAATTTCATTCCAATATGAATTTTAGACAGATAATGTTATTTGGAAGAAGAAAACAAAGAAAATTATAAATTAAAACAAAAGATAGATTAATAAATGTATAGAACAAATGGCAATATCTGAAGCAAGTATGCAAATCTGTTAATACAAAAAAATGCATTCTTTGTAGGACAGCCAAACAAAAGGAAATATGAGACTTGGAAAACTGAATTCATAATTGGCCTTTTGGGTTTTGCAAATTGTTTTGTTGGTCATAGAGAAAAATTAACTGTGTGTGTAATATTTTCAGAAGTTTAGATAACATATTTATCTCTTACTAGGTAATTAAACTTCCTTTGCATTTGGATGATCAAAAAAAGCATGAAAGACATATTCAACTTTCACCTGAATTTCCAGTTCATTTCATGGCTGAAACCAAGAAAGCAGAATCAGACATGGAAAATACAGCTGGACTTGAAGAGAAAGGAACAAAGAAAAATACTCGTGCATCAATGGATGGCCTTGGTGGATCCTTTGTGCACTTTTTCTGGGGTTAGTTGACTTGTTCTTCACCTTTCTATTACTAATATTTTAAATTGTGTTATTTTATATAAAACCTGGTAACCAGTCGTCGTCAAGTTGACTCCTACTCATGGTGACCCCATGTGTGTCAGAGTAGAACTGTGCTCCACAGGGCTTTCAATGGCAATGATCTTTCATAAGTAGATCACTAGGACTTTCTTCTAGGGACCTCTGGGTGGACCCAAACCTTCAAACTTTTGGTTAGCAGCCAAGCATATTAACTGTTTGCACCACCCAGGGACACCTTATAAAACTGGATGAGAGGTATTCATTCTTTCTTTGTTAATGTATTACTTTCCAGCTCATGACATTAAGGAGAATGTAATCATTGACGAGAATATTAGTTTTCATATCACATTGTTTGTTACATAATTGAGTACAAAATTATTTCACTGAAATACGAGTTTTTTACTTTGGCCTTATTACTATAAAAATATTTTTCAGTTTTTTTTTTTTTTTTTGGTACAATTGACTTTATTTTTTGTTCTAGATTTTCATCTTTCTTGTGTGAGAATGAAAATGGTAAGCAAGTAATGTCTATGAAACAGAAAATGTCCTCAGAAAAAGTTTCTCAAAAAATATAGTATATTTATTTTTTAGGCTTTCTGTTTTCAAAGACTGGTTTAAATAAGCACTAAATAACCAAATAACATTGCAAAAAATGGGAGTCCCAGAACACTTAATTGTGCTCATGGGGAACCTGTAGATAGATCAAGAGGCAGTCATTTGAACAGAACAAGGGGATACCACATGGTTTAAAGTCAGGAAAGGTGTGTGTCAGGGTTGTATCCTTTCACCATACTTATTCAATCTGTATGCTGAGCAAATAATCTGAGAAGCTGGACTATACGAAGAAGAACAGGGCATCAGAATTGGAGGAAGACTCATTAACAATCTGTGATATGCAGATGACACAACCTTGCTTGCTGAAAGTGAAGAGGACTTGAAGCACTTACTGATGAAGATTAAAGACTACAGCCTTCAGGATGGATTATACCTCAACATAAAGAAAACAAAAATTTTCACAACCAATAAGCAACATCATGATAAATGGAGAAAAGATTGAAGTTGTCAAGGGTTTCATTTTACTTGCATCCACAATCAATACCTATGGAAGCAGCAGTCAAGAAATCAAAAGGTGCATTGCATTGGGCAAATTTGCTGCAAAAGTGTTGAAAAGCAAAGATGTCACCTTGAATAGTAAGGTGCGCCTGACCCAAGCCATGGTATTTTCAATCGCCTCACATGCATGCAGAAGCTGGACGATGAATAAGGAAGACCGAAGAAAAATTGACGCCTTTGAATTGTGGTGTTGGTGAAGAATATTGAATATACCATGGACTGCCAGAAGAATGAGCAAATCTGTCTTGGAAGAAGTACAACCAGAATGCTCCTTAAAAGCAAAGATGGCAAGACTATATCTCATGTACTTTGGACATGTTAGCAGGAGTGGCAAGTTCCTGGAGAAGGGCATCATGCTTGGTAAAGTAGAGGGTCATCGAAAAAGAGGAAGACCCTCAATGAGATGGATTGACACAATGGCTGCCACAATGTGCTCAAGCAGAACAACGATTGTCAGGATGACACAGGACCGGGCAGTGTTTCGTTCTGTTGTACGTAGGGTCACTGTGAGTCAGAACTGACTCGACAGCACCTAACAAGAAATAACCAAATAAAGCACTTTGAAGTATTCAATGTACAAAAGTTCCAACTTACAGAAGTGATATATTAGAAATGATTATCTATTTTACAAAAGAATTCTTTTCTTTACCAAAGGAGTCACCATACGCTTCTTTAACAGGGTGGATTCTCTAGCGGTAATAACAGTATTAGCAGCACTAGTAGTGAATGGGGCAGTACTAGTTGCAATAATAGTAGCAGATGTACTAGTTTACTGCCAGTATAGCACAATTACTGTAAGTATTGCTAGTAAGAAGAATTACATGCACTGCTTGTTTTTAATGTGCTGGGCAGTATAGCAAGCACTTGATTTTTGAAATAATAAAATATTTCAAACATACTTTATAGACAATAACATAACATGTCCCAGTAACTAGCATCCAGCTTCATCAATGCTTATTATTTTGCCATAATTGCTTCACATTTTTTCCTTCAAGAAAGAATATTTTACAAGTAATTAAAGCCCTCTGTGAACTGCCCCCGACTCTATTGCCAGCCCTCATAGATATGAGACTTATCATTTCCATGCATTTTTGTATACTTTTTCAACATATGTCTGAAATCATAAGCAATGCATAATATTTTTTCTAGGTTTTTAAACCTTATGTAAATATATCATACTTATCATACACACACATCTATTTCCTGAACTATTGATTTTATTGTTGTGTAGAATTTCTTTGCGTGAATATAACAAATTTTATTTACTATTATTATTTGCACGTCATAAATTTACATGATAGTGACGCATTCCCATCCCAAGTAGTTGTATCAATTTACTCTCTTAACAGCATGGATGAGAGTTTCTTTGGCCCCACCTATCAGCTTTGTTATTGCTCTAGGTTTTAATAGGTCTATTAATGGCTTTTGGATTTACATTCTATTTTTTCTAATATGCATAATACCATCTGAACTTTTTTAAAATGAGACTTTCAAAGCGTATGTTATTTTTCTACACTTTATTTAAGAAATTTAGAATTTGTCTGTGGAGCTGTGTTGGGTATGTCTTAGCAACTTAAGTCTGGATTGTATTTTTGTACAAGGCAAGTAGATAATATATGTCTTCTAACAGATAAATTTACAAATTTTGTAATTTGTATTTGTTCTTATTGAGAACATCTTACTCACATTTTATATCCATCATCCTATTTCTTCTTTTTTTAAAAATACTATTTTCTGAAGTTCTCTATAATTATGAATAATTTTCTGTATTTTGTTTCTCTTCTGCTGTTCATAATCCATAGATGCTATTGTTAACTATTTTACTTGTTATCCTTAATTTTCTCATCTACATATTCATCTGTAAATTATCTTAAAAAGTCTAGGTGCTTCCGGTGTTCCTGTCCTCTTCTGGATGTAACAAGGACTTTGAGTTTGCTCTAAACCCCGATGGACACCTCCTTTTCCTTCTGACATTATTGTTGGTTATGCTTTCCATTTCACTTTTTTATTAAACATAGAGTTTAAGTTCCTTTTTTATTTTTTAACCCTCAATAGAAAATTAATTTACTGACACATTTGATCAATATTTGTGCTTCATAATATTTTTAATATGGCATGTCTTGGCTCCGGTCGCATTTTTCTTCTTGTTGAAACAAATCTTTTAGTAATTTCTTTAGAGTGTGGATCTGTGAATGGTAAACTCTTAGCCACTGCATACCTGAAAAATACATATTTTTCCCTCATGTTTTAGAGATCATTTATCCATGTATAAAATTCTAGATTGATAATAATTTTCCCTCAGTATTTTCTCTACTGTCTTTTTTGTGTCCTCGTAACTGATATTAAGTGGTGAGCCACTACAGAATCTTAAGAAGCAGAGAGGCTTATGTCAATTTCTATTTTCAGGGGATCTCTGGTAATTTTGAAGAGGATTTCTTTGAGGAGAGTGTGTCTTAAAACAGGTCATTTAGGAAAAGTTTAGTATACTCCCGGCAAAAGATGAGGGATTGAATTAGGACAGAGATAGTAAAGCTGGAGAAGAAAGTATATGTTTATAAAATATTAAAGAGGTACAATAGAATGATCAGGCCTTGTTAATTGATTGGAAGTGGATGACAAGGGATAATGAAGGATGATTCCTAAGCCTTTAACACAGTAGATGTGGCTATCAGCCAGCAGACAATAGAAAATAAAAGGAGAGGGACACTGTTAGAGGAAAAACCAGGAGCTTGACTTTGGAGATTCCTATGGGTAGTGCAAACAGTTGATGCTCTTGGCTGCTAACTGGAAGGTTGGGGGTTTCAGTCCACCCAGAGGTGCCTCAGAAGAAAGGCCTGGCTGTATACTTCCAAAAAAAAAATCAGCCATTGACAATCCCATGGAGCACAATTCTACTCTGACACACATGGGCCATATGAGTCAGAATTTATTTGAAGACAATGGGTATGTTATATCCAAGTAGAAATATTCAGAAGACAGTTGGGAAAAGGGATGCTGAGCTCAGTAAAGAGAGGGAGAGTAGGGAGGATAAATATGAGTCTTAGAGAAGGATAAACATACACACTTTACCTGGAACTACTAAGTGATTGGACTCAGCCAGGGAGAGGGTATAGACTGGTAGCAGTATTGGCTGAGGGGGTAGTTCAGCAACACAGGAACTTTTGAGGAGAAGGATGCTGGGTTCTGAACACCATGACACAAAGCCTACACTATTAGACTTGCTAGACAACTTCTGCCTTCTTGTCTTGTCTGCCCATTAGCTGGGCAACAAAGAGCTTCAAATCCAGCCTCCAGTAATGAATGCTTCATTATATTGTGACTGGAGTTTGCCAAGTTGCATGAAGAATATGCCTTGTTGGGCCAAGTAGAACTCTACTGATCACCGTGCCATGCCTGGAACCCCTGCTTCTCCAAGAGGCAGGTCTAATACAAGCTGTGGGCTTCCTTATCCACAAGTAACCTGTTTCCCTATAGTTAAACTAACATCCTTAGCTAACTAGTACTGGGATGCCACCACCTTCCAACAACTAAATGTCATTTTATAGTGTCATGCATACCTGTGTATGTTATATTGACATTTTATACACAGAATACATATATATCAAATTATATCAACTGGTTTTAAACAAATGTTTATGAAAATAAATTGGAAATTAGATATAAGACTTATGAAATGTTCATTCTGAAGCTAGATAATAAAAGCCAACACTGTAAAACAACTTGGGGTTTAAGTAATATGGCTTCTCACACTTGAGGACTGGGATTTACTTGACCTGTAGTCATAGAAGACAAAAGATAGTATCAGCCTGATTTGGGTGATAGCCAGTAGAGCTAGTTGTCCTTGAAACGCACAAGTTTAAGTTGACTTCAAGCGTTATATGTTAGACTTTAGTAGGTTTAAAGTTTTAGTTTTTCACTTACAATGCGAATATCGTAGGCGAACAACAATGACTATGTTATCACTATGCTCAGTGTGGAGACAGGGAAGGGGAAAGGTGGGAGACATAGAATGAGGCAAAGACACCAGCAGCCTGAGAGTCTGCTCTGAGTGTGAGTTTCTGACTCTGAGGCTCTGCGTCTGCTCAGAGAGTAGCCCTGAAGTGGGCCCCAAGCAGAGACAGTCAATGCCAGATTCAGCCTCATTCCAAATTACATCATTGGGTAGATCTGTTGAGGACATTCGTGAACATTGTGGCTAATTTTCACTTGGTTGTCTCTGCAGGAGAATGACTTTTTTTTTTTTAAATTTTTATTGTTGTGAAATAAATATAACAAAACATTTACCATTTTAACCCTTTTTACACATGCAATTCACTGACATTGTTTGCATTGCCCATGTTGTGCAATCCTCACTGCTATCTATTTCCAATTTTCTCCTCACACAAGCTTTCCTTAACATAAGCACTGTACCTCTTAAGCAATACCTGCCCATTTCTTTCTCCCCACAAGGCCCTGGTAACCACTAATAAACTTTTGTCTTGCTGGATTTGCCAATTCTAGATATTTCATAAAAGTGGAATCATATAATATCTGTCCTTTTGTGCCTAACTTATTTCACTCAGCAAATTGTTTCCAAGGTTCATCCATGTTGTAGCATGTCTTAGAGCTTCATTTCTCTTTATGGCTGAATACTATTCCACTGTAAGAAATACTACATTCACATCCTATGCCTGTTTTTTTTATTGGATTGTTTGTCTTTTTGTTCTTGAGTTGTAGGAGTTCTTTATATATTCTGGGTATTACACCCTTAGCTATATGGTTGTCAAATATTTTCTCCCAGTCTAGGTTGTCTCTTCACTTTGTTGATAAAGTCCGTTATTGTGCAAAAGTTTTTAATTTTGGTGAAATTTAATTTATCGCCTTTGTTGTTGATCATGCTTTTGGTGTCATATCTAAGAATCTGTTGCTGAAAACTAGGTCCTGAAACATTACTTCTATGTTTTGCTCTAAGAGATTTATGGTTGGTTTTAGTTCTTACATTTAGGTTTTTTTATCCATTTTGAGTTAATTTTCATATGTAGTGTGAAGTATGGGTACAATTTTATTCTTTTATATGCTAAGATCCAGTTGTTCCAGGACCATTTGTTGAAGAAATTATCCTTTCCCCATTGGATGGACTTAACAAACCCTTATTGGAAATCAATTGGCCATATATGTATGGGTTTATTTTAGTACTCTTAATTCTGTTCCGTTGGTCTGTGTGTCTATTATTATACCAATGCCAGATGCTTTTGATTGCTGTAGTTTTATAGTGTGTTTTGAAATTGAGAAGTGTAAGTCTTCCTACTTTTTTCTTCTTTTTTCAAGATTGCTTTGGCTATTCAGGACCCCTTGCAATTCTATATAAATTTGACGATTGGCCTTTCCATTTCTGCAATGAAGGTTGTTAGACTTTTAATAAGGATTGCATTGAATCAACAGATCAATTTGAGTAGTATAATGTATTGAATTCTGTCTCCCCCCAAATATATGTTGATATCCTAACCCCTGTACCTGTAAATATGGTCCTGTTTGGATATTTGGTTTTTTTCTTATGTTAATGTGGTCATACCAGTTTAGGGTGGATCTTCAACTGGATCACTTCTGAACTGAAAAAGTCAGAATAGACACAGAGACACAAACACAGGAGGAAGACAAGACGTCACGTGAGGATCTTTTCCAAGCAAAGGAATGCCAAGGAGCCAAGGAATGCCCGGGGCTACCAACACGGAAAGAATTGACACAGCTGAGACCCTGATTTGGGCTTTCAGCCTCCAGAATGGTGAGAAAATAAATTTCTATTCTTTATAGCCCCCATTTGTGATATTTCTGTTTCCACGGCACTAGCAAACTAAGACAGGTAGTACTGACATCTTAATAATACTAAATCTTCCAATCCATGAACACAGAATGTCCAACCAATTATTTATGTCTTCTTTCATTTCTTTCAGCCATGTTTTATAGTTTTCAGTGTACAAGTCTTTCACCTCCCTAGGGATTTTATTCTTTTAGATGCCATTGCAAATGGTATTGTTTTCTTAATTTACTTTTCAGATTGCTCGTTGCTGGTCTATAGACATCCAGATGAATTTTGTGTGTTGGTCTTTATCCTGCAACTTTGCTAAAATCTTCTATGAGCTCTAGTAGCTTTCTTGTGAATTCTTTGGGGTTTTCTATATGTGGAATTATGTCATCTGCAAATAGGGATAGTTTTACTCTTTTTCCAATTTGAATACCTTTTTCTTGTCTAATTTCTGTGGCTAGTATTTCCATTACAATACTGAATAGCAGTGGTGAAAGCAAGCTTCCTTGTGAAGTTCCTGATCATAAGGGGAAAGCTCTCAATCTTTCTCCACTGAATATGATGTTAGCTATGGGTTTTTCATAAATGCCCTTTATTATACTGAGGAATGTCCTTTCTATTCCTTGTTTGCTGAGTGTTTTTATCATTAAAGGGTGTTGGGTTTTCTTAAATGTCTTTTCTACATTGATTCACATCTTTATGCTGAATCATATAAGTCAGGCCTTCCCATCATGGGGTTCCGGGATGCCCTGACTCTGTGAAAACGAATGACATTAATATTATCATACAATCTGTACACTGTGGGAATGGGAAATGTAGAGGGGGAAGAAAAAGTCCAAACTTTTTCTGATGGATGAAGATCATTTTCCTAAGATAAAATTAATAAGTCAAGAAATATAAAAGAAATGATTATGATTTCATTTGATCAAAAAGATATAAAATGTACAGTTGATTTTTGGTTTAAATGTAAAGTTCAATGTAAAGCCAACTGCAAAACCATTATACAGGAAACTGTAAAATAGGCTCATGTGCAATGTAAATTTTTGGTTTTTTGTTGTTTGTTTGTCTGAGGGGCAATGTTTTAGGAGTAAGCACTGAGTTAAAAATTTTATTTTAGAATTTTTAACTTTTGGGAAATTGGGGTCTGACTTAACAGCAATGACATTTCAGTGTTATTGACCTTTTAACCTAGTTTTAGGATACTGAGCAGAAGAACAGAAGCAATAACTGTTAGGCCATTTTTTACCAGATCATTTTGCTTCCCAGTTTTTCCTCCAGGTAATGTGGCTACATTTTTTGTACCTGCTGCACTGTGCTGGAGCCCTGGTGCACAGTGGTTAAGAACTCTGCAGCTAACCAAAGGGTCGGCAGTTTGGATACACCAGCTGCTCCTTGGAAACCCTATGGGGCAGTTCTACTCTGTCCTATAGGGTCACTATGAGTCAAATCAACTGTGTGGCAATGAGTTTGGTTTGCACTGTGCTATGAACTTAGCTTTTAGAATGCTGCCCACAGTCCCCTTTAAAAGAGGACAGGTGCCACTCCAGGAAACATGAGTGCGTACACATTCAGTATGAGAGCACTACACCATGAGAGGAAGAATCTTTTATGCTGTAGGAAAATGCTTTAGAAAAAGCTGGTTATCACATGCTCTGCTCTGAACTCAGAGACAGATTCAAGCCTCACATTCAAAGACTGCACAGAAAATTTCTGCCTGTATTCTGAACAGATTTATGCAAAAACCAAATGTAAAAATCTCTTTGAATACATGTCTTGGCTACATTACTTATATTTATTTATTTTTCTTGGAGGCTTCCTAAATGTATTATTAGTGGTTAATATCCCCCATGGGTTTGTTTTCTAATATATCAGAGCTATGATACAGTATGCTGTTTCTGCCACTGATATGTTGCTAAGAGATTTAATAATGGGTAAACAAACACAACATGTGGTAATTCATTTCAAATTAAAAGTTTATTAAACATCGGCTTGATGACTTTCTGGCTATTTACAATTAAAGTAACAAACCTTAGGGAAGGAGTGGCCACGTGGTGTGTTCTTGTCTGCAACGTTTCTATCTGAAAAATGTGTTTATGATCTTCCACAAGCTGTCCCGCATTGATAGGCTTCATGCGTAATCTATCGTATCAACTCTAGTCCTCAAACCAGGGAAAAGTGAATTGAATGTTTACTTACGAGCACGTGTGTGTGTGCGCACACACACACACACACACACACACACCAAGAGGATTCTGAACTTAATCTCACTGTTGATGTTTAAGTGGTGACCTCATCTTTCCATATAGGCGATTGCCTGCAGCAGTGAAAACCCTTCCAACGTGCTGGAAGGAAAGACTAGTGATATAATGTTTGGGGTTATCTGCATCTTCTAGGCTGTTTCATTTTTTAGGAACTCCACAACCAACCAAATCCATTGCCATTGAGTTGATTCCGACTCATAGTGACCCTATAGGACAGATAGAACTGCTCCACAGGGTTTCCAAGGAGCAACTGGTGGATTCGAACTGCTGACCTTTGGGTTAGCAGCCAAACCCTTAACTACACCACCAGGGTCTAGACTAGGAAAATATTTGTTGTTCTTGATAATTGCATTTTGTATGTGCCTACATTGCAAGGCATATGTATGTGTGTTGTGATGCAGAATTCGGTTCAGCAGAGTTTTATTGCGCAACCGCCATGAACAAAGTGTACTGCTAAATGCTGTGGGATTATAAACCACAACAAAAGGCAATCCGTGACCTCCAGGGGTTTACTTGAGCCCAAGCTTACTTCACCACTGAGGGATGTATATGTACGTATCCACTAGACGGCGGGACGGTCTACTAGCAATTTGTTTACACAAGACATAGCTTTTGCTTAACTCATGAAATGGAAACACAAATTAATGAAGAACATCAGTATTGGAAAGTCATTTTGAAACACGTTGTTCTTGTCATTATAACAATCACTGAACATGGACAGTCTTCTGAGAGAGAATTAAAAGTTGGAGAAGAAGTGAGGCAGATGTAATTGGCTAAATAATAAAAATTCAGCTGTTGGATGAGAGGGGCAATTGTGGGTAATGTATGTTGTCTCTCAATGAGATTTAGACTAGGGTACACCCAGTCATTTCAAGGTGGGATTCCCCTGGAGAAGGGAAACTGCACCAAAACACTCCCCAACCCACTAAAAAAGAGAAATACTTTCACTGAAGTATGCTATATATTATAGTATATACTATCCTTATAAGACAGAGCCCTAGTGGTGCAGTGGTTAAGAGCTTATAAAGAAAAACCAAACCAAACTTGTTGCCATCGGGTCAATTCTGACTCATAGTGACCCTATAGGACAGAGTAGAACTCCCCCATAGGGTTTCCAAGGAGCAGCTGGTGGATTCGAACTGCCAACCTTTTGGTTAGCAGCCAAGCTCTTTACCACTGCACCACCAGTGCTCTGTGAGACAATGAGGTATGCTATATACATCTACAATGTACTACATGCTACAACTCTGTAATCCAAGATGTTATAGAGGCTCATGGGATAGGATAACTGAGAGTAGTTCATGAGCTCATGTGAGACATGCTGGTGGACTCCCAGAAATAACTGGGAGAAAGGTGGAAGTTTGCCTAAATTTCCTTTTAATATTTATTGTTGTTACATGCCGTCAAGTCAGCTCCAACTCATAGTGACCTTTTGTATAACAGAATGAAAAATTGCCTGGTCCTGCACCATCATTGCTGTATTTGACCCATTGTTGCAGTCATTGTGTCCGCTCGCCTCATTGTGGGTCTCCCTTTTTTTCTCTGACCCTCTACTTTACCAAGCATAATAATGTCTTTCTCCATCAATTGGTCTCTCCTGATGATATGTCCAAAGTATGTAAGACAAAGTCTCACCATCCCTGCTTCTAAGGAGCACTCTGGCTGTACGTCTTCCAAGATAAATTTATTAGTTCTTCTGGCAGTCCATGATATAGTCAATATTCTTCAAAAATACTGCAATTAAAATGCACAAATTCTTTTTTGGTCTTCCTTTTTCCCTGTCCAGCTTTTTCATGCATATCAGCTGATTGAAATTACCACCACTTAGGTCAGGCACACCTTAGTCATCAAAGTGACATTTTGGTTTTTTCACACTTTGAAGAGGTCTTTTGCAGCAGATTTGTCCAATGCAATATGCCATTTGAGTTCTTGATTGCTGCTTCCATGGGCATTGCTTGTTGATCCAAGAAGAATGAAATCCTTGACAACTTCAGTTTCTTTACCATTTATTATGATGTTTATTGGTCCAGTTATAAGGATTTCCATTTTCTTTATGTTTAGGTGTAATCCTTGTATTCATATGATATAAGGAAAAAAACACAACAAACCCATTGCTGTCGAGTCGATTCCACTCATAACAACACTAGGACAGAGTAGAACCCCCATAGAGTTTCCAAGGAGAGGCTGGTGGATTCAAACTGCTGACCTTTTGTTTAGCAGCCAACCTTTTTTTTTTTAATATTATTATTTATTTTTTCCCATACAAAAGTGTATACATACACTGTTATATGACTCTAATTGCTCTCCCTATACTGTGACAGCACACTCCTCCTTTCTACCTCTGATTCCCCATGTCCGTTCAACCAGCTCCTAACCCTCTCTGCCTTCCCATCTCACCTCTGGACAGAAGCTGCCCATTTAGTCTCTTGTATCTACTTGAGCTAAGAGGCACACTCCTCATGAGTATCACTTTATATCCCGCAGTCCAGTCCAATCCTTGTCTGAAGAGTTAGCAGCCAACCTTTTAACCATTATGCCACCAGGGATCTCAATATAAGGAAGTATGTGCTAAATTCACAATTTTTTCCCTGGGATTAGAAGGATAGTTTGGAGTTCAAAAGGCAAGTATAGATGGAACTTCTTTTCAGTAAAAGGGAAGATACGAGAAAGTTAAAAAGTCAGAATAGTGTACCCAAAGCAGGTTCTGTTCAGTGCAGCTTCTCATTAATAAAGACACACTGATGTAAGGAGGGAGGAAACGTGTTTATTGCAAGCGCTCAGGCAAGGAGCAAGGAAACGCATACCTCAAATCAAGCTCCCTGAATAAAGGGAGGCAGAACATTTTATACTGTACATACAAACATTATGGACTATATAGTTTGTCATGGCATGCAGCCACAGTAAGACAAATTGCATTTTTTCTTTGGCATGTAGGCTAGTAAACTGGATTTGACTGGCTTGAGCCATACCCCGCGCTTTGAGGACAATAGAGAGGGACAGGTTCTGCTTAGTCTGAGCAGCACCCAACAGAGCCACATCCATCGCCATCACCTAAGGTTTTGTTTGCTAATGGCCAAGCAGCTCCTGGCTTCCTTGGCTATCAATAGAACAAAGTATATTTGAAGAACTATCAGGGACTCTTGGACTGTGGCATAATTACTAGGATGGATTTGGTCAATGAGTACTTTAAGGAAAGGAATTTAGTAAGGAGGCCATTGCATCAGCTCAGATAAGAGAGGGTAAAGGCTTGAATTAGAACAGCAGCAATGAGAATGGAAATCAAGAGGATTCATTCAAGAGACGTGCTAAAGTTGAATCAACAGGATTTGACAACTGGAGAAGTATGTCATAAAGAACAACATGAAGATCATCATCAAGTGTATTTCTATCTCAGGTGTCCAAAATATAGTTTTGCCCTTATCAGCAATAAAGGACTTAAAGGAGCATGTTTTGGATAAAAGTTGATCAGTTTGGTTTTGGTCAAACTGAGTTAAAAGTGCTGGGGAAATTAAAATGACAATGATTAGCTTGGAATTGAAAAAACGGAATTTAAAACTCAGGAGGGACATATGGGAGCCATCTTGAAAGGACTGGGGACTAAAGCCACATGGAGAAATGAGTTTACCAAACAAAAGAATGCCAAAAGACAAGAGGGGACCAAACTGTAGGAAAACCTTATTTTAAGGGACAGATGAAATAAAAGGATAAAGAAACTACAAAGGAGCACTTTGAAAAGATAAGAGAAGATCCAGGAGGTAGGACAGCATGGAAACCAAGGAGTTTTTAAGAATGTCAAGAAGGAGAGGCTGGTCACATCAGTAAAATACTGTGTAGCAGTACTTCTCCAACTTCAAAGTGCATAGAAAGCACTCGGGGATCTTGTTAAAATGCAAATTCTGATTCGGGAGTTCTGCAGTGGGCTCTAGATTCTATGGTTCCCAGGTGCTGCATATGTTGCTGGTCCCTGGCCCTCACTTTTGCAAGACTCTGGAAAAAGTGACCAGAATAAAGATGAGAAGACAGTTCTTTGACAATAAAGTGCATTTTGATGCCTTTTGAAAGACTATTTAAGAAACAAGTGTATAAACCAACTGCAATGACCTGAGGAGGGAGGAAGAAAGAGGAAATGAAGGCAGCAAATACAGAAGGCTCTCCCAAAAGAGATGAAGGAGAGAGTTTTAAGAGCAGTTTAGTGGTTGGGGGCAAGGTTTTGTTGTGTTTTTAAGGTGAATTATTTCCCCTCACTTGATACAAAGGAGGAGACATTGAGATAGCAAGATAAAGATGATAATCAAAGGGATGACTTCCCTGATAGACAAGATAGGAGACGTTAACACTGGAAAGAAGAAAGTATAATTCTTTCTCTGAGGTAAGAATAAAAGAGAAAGAATGGTAAATATGCAGACTGGATTAAAAAAAAAATTCTCCAATATTTGCTACATAAGAAAATGTTTAAAAATTAAGCAACGGTAGAAATCTTCGAAGAAAAAAAAAATTTGAAATTTAGGAAAAATAATAAATCACTGAGACATAGTGCTGTTGTTTGAAAATCTCATTTTAAGTGTCTTAATCTTATTAAATACTTCCTCTCTGGTTCCTCTCGAGATAAGCCATTGTTCTTGCAGCTGCTGTAGGTTTTGGCTTGAGGACATAAAAAGGTTGCAGAAATAAGATTCTGAGAATTTTTGGAAAGGCTAAGCCAGCGAAGTGTAGAAAGCACCTACTTGAGCAGAGCATGAGCCATTTCTGGTACTCATTTTTTCTCTAATGTTAATATGATGGGGCGGCAGCTTTACTACTTGAAAATGGGTCAGTGATATAGGAACCCAATACCTGCTCCCCAGGGCTGCCATGAGACTGGTATCACACACTGAGGAAGCCCAATTCAAAGTGCTGTAAAGCAACAAATCTCAACTCTAATATCTAATATTGATATTCATGTGGGCTTTTCCGTATAAAAACAGACCACTCAGACTTTCCTGATTTGAATATAGCATGGTCTCACTCATTGTCAACCAAAATGTTAAGTAAATTCTGAAAGAAATCTATTTTTACTTACATATAAATTTGCTTATGTCTGTGGCTCAACAAATCTAATAAAATAATGAGTCTTAACCTTGTCTATGTATTGGAATTTTCTGTGGAGCTTTTTAACAAGTACTGATGCCTAGGCTCTGCTGAAGACCAGATGAATCAAATTCTCTGGGGAAGGACCTGGACATGAGTATTTTTTCAAAACCTTCCTAGGTGACTGTAATGTGAAGCCTCAGTTGAGAAATAATGATATGAAACTATTGATTGCTTTAGTTTTCTTCAATTTCTTGAAATCCATCAAGCCGATTCCCACTGTAGGGTCTTCTTTTACACTATTTCCACTATCTAGAATAGTCTTTAACTGCCACTAACTTTTCATCCTTCATATCTTAGCTTAAAACTTCCTTCTAAAAGAGGCCTCATCCAATGCTTCCACTGAGTCAGCTCTGACTCATGGCGACCTCCAGGGACTGATTACCCAATAAGCAAGGTAAGCATGTACTTAGAGCATCAACAAAACAGGGCCACTAGTTACCTAAAGCAAAAACCCATGCATGCCAAGCAGACAGGAAAGTGAGTGCCACAGTGGAAGAGAACTGGCAGGGCACAAAATGAAATTGATACCAGCTCCAGTGTGTGAGAATGTGCTGGCTGGAAATAAAGTTTATGCAGGGTCACAAGGGAGCACACATGCAAGGATGTTTAAGCTATGAGGCCCTTCCACTTCGACACCTTCATTGACATCTGCCTTCTATGGTCCCCTCACCTGTAATTGAAACTCTTTATCTTGGCAGGTCTCTTGAGAATATACTATTTCTTTCTAATAAACAAGAGGTGGAGGAGGGCTGTCAAGTCTAACCCTTGCTATGTTCACCCAATATGCAACTGAATCCAACATGAGTGGATACTGGGCAAGGATGGATTATATTAATAGATAACAGCTCTCTAATTCATTTTGAGAGAACTGTCTTGTACATCCACATCTGCTGATCCAGAGACTACAGCCAGGAGGGTCAGCAATGCTCTTTGCTATAATACAAACACAAGGGTATGCTCTGGTCAACAACCAGTGGGAAGTCCAGTCCCAGATGATGCGCAAAAATGAGGACACTCAAATAAGTCGACTATTGCAATGAATTCAATCAACATACTTTTTAACTGTACAGCATTTGCATGCAGAGTTATGTTCTAAGTTTTGTAAACAATAATATTTATAACTTTAAAATATGTTTGGCATACACATGGACACAATCTAGCATACACTTCATATAATACTAACATGGGTAATAATGCGAACATAGCAAATATTCAAAAAATATTGGAAATATTAATATTTGTCTAACACAAAAAGTTTTAATTTAAGTATCAAGTGAGTTACATTTTTTTATTGCCTGTTGCACAGGATAGTGTTTGATATTACTCTCTATATGCTAACAAATGATGTACCAGACACATTAAGAGGATGCGAAATTTAATATTTATCATGCAAAATATGTTTCTGTTTTACAACAGTAAGTGTGTTTCTAAATTTTGTCTTCCAAGAAAGCAAGAATAGGTGTTTATCAGAACATTATGTTTATATTTTATAAGAATATTTATGTATCTGGGAAGCGGGGTCAAGATGGCACAGTAGTCAGAGCTTCCGGTGGACCCTCTTACAACAAAGACCTGAAAAAATAAGTGAATCAATCATATATGACAATCTAGGAGCCCTGAACATCAAAGGCAAAGTTGAGAAACCGGACTGAGTGATGGGGGAGGGAGAGACTATTTGGAAGCAGCTAGGAGTTGCCAGACCTGACTCAGCGAGAGCCTAAGCCCTTCAGGCCTAATCAGCTCATGGGTGAGTGGTGAGGCAGCCAATCAGCGGTGCTCGGGAGGTGTATTCTGCCCCGGGAGACACCCAGAGGCAGAGAGTCTACTCGGCCACCCAGAACCAGTGAGAAGCAGCTCTCAACCAGTGAAAGATAAATACTTGCGTCCTGCCTACTGTGTGGATCAAAAACACTCCCCTTAGGGATAAACCTCTCTCCCATTTACCTCCCTGCTCCCTCCTCTTCACTGGGTCCCAGACTGGCTTCAGCAATTGCCAAGTCCCCTGGACTGGAAGTAGGCTCCGTCACACACCCTGAGCCATTCTACCAGCTTTGGAGAGAGAACAAGTTAACAAATGGGAAAAAATAAACTGCCAGCTCCCCTAAGCCAGGAACTCAGGGTAGGCCCAGCTCCTTTGCCTAGGCAAAGACATGAGGGATACACAGACTTTGAGTGGCTACCCCCCTGCATAAACTTCTGTGTGCCCATTTCAACAGCACAGGCCTTCATTACCACAGTACAACAAGGTATATAACTAAAGTCTAACTTCAACTGTTTCAGCTGTGAAGTGGCAGGTTCCTGACATTTGACACTGCTCCGCTCATTAAGCAGGTTCTTCACATACCCACATCAAGGGCCTGAGGACTGGTGGCTCCACACATGCCACCTAATCACCCGTGATAGGGGCCCAAGAAAAACAGGTGCCACCCAGTCCTTACAGCCAACAGCATTGGGTGCTCATAGTCTGGCTGCAAAACCCACCCACCTACACGCTCTAGGGAACAAGGACAAGCCATCCTCCTGGACAATTGGGAGTGGCCGTCAGCCCCTTGCCTTCCTCAGAATGTGTCCCCCTGCTGCAACCAGATGCCTGGGCCTACATTAATCACCCAGGCCTGTCTAGGACTGTAGATTAGAGCCCACACCACACAGTTGATGACTATCTACCTGGGCACCTGAGCTGAATCCATACAGGAGGAGTAGGCAGACTCCTGGGCTCACATACCTAGTAACAGATCTAACCACCTGGTGACAGGCCATTAGAGCTTCAAAGGTGCTGATAATCAAACTAGCTCACAGGAGCAGCCTATCTGGGCATATCAAAAGAAAATAAAGAAGCTAGAACACAGTAAGCAAACACAGAATAAATATAATAACTTATTGATGGTTTGGAGACAACAGTCAATATCAAATCACATAAAGAGGCAATCCATGAGGGCTTCAGCAAGCTCCCCAAATAATGAATCTAGAAATTTTCCAGAGAAGGAAAATTTCTTGGAATTACCAGAGGCAGAGTACAAAAGATTAATATACAGAACTCTTCAAGAAATTAGGAAGGAAATTAAGCAAAACACAGAACACACAATAGAGGAAATTAAAAAGATTAGAGAAGAGCATAATGACAAATTTAACAGGCAGCAAGAATCCATAGAGAGACAGCAATCTGAAATCCAGAAGATTAACAACAAAATGTCAGAATTAGACAACTCAATAGAAAGTCACAGGAGCAGAATTGAGGCAATGGAAGTCAGAGTTAGTGAGACTGAAGATAAAGCACTTGACACCAACATATGTGAGAAAAAATCAGATAAAAGGATTAAAAAGAATGAAGAAACCCTAAGAATTATGTGGGATTCTATCAAGAGGAATAACCTATGAGTGATTGGAGTACCAGAATAAGGAGGAATAACAGAAGATACAGAGATAATTGTTGAAGATTTGTTGGCAGAAAACTTCCCTGATATTGTGAAAGGTGACAAGATATCTAACCAAGATGCTCATGGAACGCCACATAAGGTAGATCCCAAAAGAAAGTCACCAAGACATATTATAATCAAACTTGCCAAAACCAAAGATAAAGAGAGAATTTTTTTTTCCCACCCCACAAAACGTTCTCATTTTAATTAAGCACCATAGAGATACATGCTGAGTTACAGTGATATTTGCTTTTGACCCGAGATAAAGAAGAGAGCCTGATGCTTTACTTTTCTTTTTTTTTTTGATGAAAATACAGATAGCCAAAGATACACCATTTCAAAAATTTCTACATACACAGTTCAGTGACATTGACTATGCTCTTCCAACTGTGCTGTTATTCTCACTTAAGATGAAGGCTTACAGAACAAAATAGTTTCTCATTTAACAGTTACTACACATGTTGCCCTGTGACAATGGTTAACAATCTCACAACACATCAAGAATATCCTTACTCCACCTTGTGTTCCCTATCACCAGGGGACTTCCTTGTCCCCTTCTGTCTTCTGGCCCTTGTCACTGGACTACTGTACCTCATTAGTCTCATTTTTTTTTTTAACACCATTTCAAAACTTTTTACTTACACAGTTAAGTGATATTGACTATGCTCTTCCAATTGTGCTGCCATTCTCGCCCAAGATGAAGGCTTACAGGACAAAACAGCCTCCCATTTAATAGTTACTACAAATGTTGCCCTATAACAGTGGTCAACAATCTCACAACACATCGACAGTGTCCTTACTCAATTTGTGTTCCTTATCATCAGTTTCCTATTCCCCCTCTGCCTTCTGGCCTTAGTCACCGGACTCCTGTACCTTGTTAGTCCCATTTAGTTTTACTGGGCTGTCCACTCCCAGGCTTAACATCGAACCTCGAAGGTAACTTCACCTCTGAGCTGAAAGGGTGTCTGGGGGCCACACTCTTGAGGTTTCTCCAGTATTCTTTAGGCCAGTAAATCTGGTCTTTTTTTTTTTTTTTTTGGAGTTAAAATTACGCTCTACATCCTTCTCCAGCTCTGTCTAGAACCCTCTGTTGTGATCCTGGTCAGAGCAGTCAGCGGTGGTAGCCGGGCACCATCCAGCTGTACTGGACTCAGTCCGGTGGAGGCCTTGGTAGCTGTGGACAATTAGTCCTTTGGACTAATCTTTTCCTTGTATCCTGCTCTCTTCATTCTGCCTTGCTCCCGAAGGGATGAGACCAGTGGAGTATCTTAGATGGCTGCTCATAGGCTTTTAAGACCCCAGACACTACTCACCAAGGTAGAATGTAGAGCATTATCTTTATAAGTAGTGTCATGCCAACTAAGCTAGATGTTCCCCGAGACCATGATCCCCAGAGCCCTCCGTCCAACAACTCAGTCCCTCAGGGGGTTTGGATGTGTCTATAGGGCCTCCATGACCTTTCCTTGTGCAGGTTGTGTTAGTTTCCCCTGTACTGTGTACTATCTCACCTCTCACCCAAGGTACCACTTATCTATTGCCTATTTAGTATTCCCCCCCCCCCCCCATCCCTGGTAACCAACAAGGGTTGTTACATTTTGCATGTGAATTTTTTCATGGGTTTTTACAATAGAGGTCTCATACAATATTTGTCCTTTAGTGATTGACTTATTTCACTCAGCATGATGTCCTCCAGTTTCATCCATGTTATGAGATGGTTCACAGATTCATTGTTGTTCTTTCTCGTTGCATAGTACTCCATTGTGTGTATGTACCATAGTTTGTTTATCCATTCATCTGTTGATGGACATCGTGGTTGTTTCCATCGTTTTGCTATTGTGAACAATGCTGCCATGAACAGGTGTGCATATGTCTATTTGAGTGATGACTCTTATTTCTCTAGGATATATTCCTAGGAGTGGGATTGCTGGATCAAATGGTATGTCTATTTCTAGCTTTCTCAGGAAACGCCATATCATTTTCCAAAATGGTTGTATCATTTTGCATTCCCACCAGCAGTGTATGAGTTCCCATCTCCCCGCAGCCCCTCCAAAATTTGTTATTTCCAGTATTTTTGATTCGTGCCAGTAATGCCGGGGTGAGATGGTATCTCATTGCGGTTTTAATTTGCATTTCTCTAATGGCTAGTGATCGCGAGCATTTCCTCATGTGTCTGTTGGCCATTTGAATGTCTTCCTTGGTGAAGTGTCTGTTCATTTCCTTTGCCCATTTTTTGATAGGATTGTTTATCTTTTTGTTGTAGAGGTGTTGGATTTTCTTGTAGATTATGGAGATTAGACCTTTGTCTGACATGTACTGGCCAAAAATTTTTTCCCAGTCTGTAGGTTCTCTTTTTACTCTTTTGGTGAAGTCTTTTGAAGAGCATAGATGTTTGATTTTTAGAAGATCCCAGTTATCTGGTTTATCTGTTGGGTTTTTTGTGTTGATGTTTATGGTTTGTATCCTGTTAATGCCATGTATTAAGGCCTGAAGTGTTGGTCCTATTTTTTCTTCTATGAATTTTATAGTTTGAGGCTTTATATTCAGGTCTTTGATCCATTTTGAAGTAGTTTTTGTATATGGTGTGCGGTATGGGTCCTGTTTCATTTTTCTACAAATGGATATCCAGTTTATTTATTAAATATTATTTAATTAAATAATTATTTATTATTTATTAAATTATTATTATAATATTATTATTATAAATTATTATTATTAATTATTTATTAAAAAGACTGTCTTTTCCCAATCTGATGTATTCTGGGCCCTTGTCGAAGATCAGGTGACCATAGGTGGATGGATTTACATCTGGGTTCTCAATTCTGTTCCATTGGTCAATGTCTCTGTTGTTGTACCAGTACCAGGCTGTTTTGAGTACTGTAGCTGTATAGTAGGTTCTCAAGTCAGGTAGTGTGAGTCCTCCAACTTTATTCTTCTTCTTCAGTAGTGCTTTACTTATTCGGGGTTCCTTCCCTTTCCATATAAAGTTAATAATTAGTTTTTCCATCTCTTTGAAGAATGTTGTTGGTATTTGTATCGGGATTGCATTGTATTTGTAAATTGCTTTAGGTAGAATTGCCATTTTCACAATGTTGAGTCTGCCTATCCATGAGCATGGTAAGCTTTTCCATTTATGTAGATTCCTTTGGGTTTCATGCAGCAGTGTTTTGTACTTTTCTTTGTATAGGTCTTTTACATTCCTGGTCAGATTTATTCCTAAGTATTTTATCTTTTTAGGGGCTATTGAAAATGGTATTGATTTCCTGATCTCCTTTTCATCGTTCTCTTTACTGGTGTATAGGAATCCAACTGATTTTTGAATGTTTATCTTGTATCCTGCTACTCTGCTGAATCTTTCTATTAGTTCCAGTAAGTTTCTCGTGGAGTCTTTAGGGTTTTCTATGTATAATATCATATCATCTGCAAACAGGGAGAGTTCTTAACTTCTTCATTACCAATTTGGATGCCCTTTATTTCTTTATCTTGCCTTATTGCTCTAGCTAGAACTTCCAGCACAATGTTAAATAGGAGTGGTGATAAAGGGCATCCTTGTCTTGTTCCTGTTTTCAAGGGGAATGTTTTCAGCCTCTCTCCATTAAGAATGATGTTGGCTGTTGGTTTTGCATAGATGTCCTTTATTATGTTGAGAAATTTCCCTTCTATACCTATTTTATTGAGAGCTTTTATCAGGAATGGGTGTTGGACTTTGTCAAATGCCTTTTCTGCGTCAATTGAGATGATCATGTGATTTTTTTCTTTCCTTTTATTTATGTGGTGGATTACGTTGATGGATTTTCTAATGTTAAACCATCCTTGCATACCTGGTATGAATCCTACTTGGTCGTGGTGTATTATTTTTTTGATATGATACTGAATTCTATTGGCTAGAATTTTGTTCAGAATTTTTGCATCTATATTCATGAGAGATATTGGTCTGTAATTTTCTTTTTTTGTGACATCTTTGCCTGGTTTTGGTATCAGCGTTATGCTGGCTTCATAGAATGAATTTAGAAGTGTTGCTTCCTCTTCTATGCTCTGAAATAGCTTGAGTAGAACTGGTACAAGCTCTTCTGTAAATGTTTTGTAGAATTCTCCAGTGAAGCCATGTGGGCCAGGGCTTTTTTTGGTTGGAAGTTTTTTTATTACCTTTTCAATCTCTTCTCTTGTTATGGGTCTGTTCAGATTTTCAATATCACTTTGTTGTAGTTTGGGTAGGCCGTATGTTTCTAGAAATTTATCCATTTCCTCTAGGTTTTCAAATTTGTTGGAATATAGTTTTTCATAATATTCTGTTATAATCCTTTTTATTTCGGTTGGGTCTGTTGTAATGTCCCCCATTTCATTTCTTATTTGGGTTATTTGTGCCCTCTGCTGTTTTTCTTTTGTCAGTCTGGCCAGTGGTTTGTCGATTTTGTTGATTCTTTCAAAAAACCATCTTTTGGTTTTGTTGATTCTTTCTATTGTTTTTCTGTTCTCTATTTCATTTATTTCTGCTCTGATCTTTACTATTTCCTTTCTTCCGGTGGTTGTAGGCTTTTTTGGTTGTTCTCTTTCTATTTGTTTGAGTTCTGTAGTTAATGTTTTGATTTTGTCCCTTTCTTCTTTTTTGATATGTGCATCTATTGCTATAAATTGTCCTCTGAGGACTGCCTTTGCTGTGTCCCAAAGGTTTTGGTATGATGTGTTTTCATTTTCATTTGATTCTAGGAATTTTTTAATTCCATCTCTGATTTCTTCTATTATGTATTGATGTGTAAGCAGATTATTATTCAGTTTCCATGTGTTTGATTTTTTTTCCTTGCTCTTTCTAGTGTTAATTTCTACCTTGATGGCATTGTGGTCAGAGAAGATACTGTGAATTATCTCAGCATTTTGGATCTTGTTGAGGATTGCTCTGTGGCCTAAGATGTGGTCTATTCTGGAGAACGTTCCATGTGCATTGGAAAAGAATGTGTACTTTGCAGCGGTTGGATGGATTGTTCTATATATGTCTATGAGGTCCAGTTGGCTGATTGTGTCCTTTAGGTCTTCTGTATCTTTGCTGAGTTTCTTTTTAGTTGTTCTGTCCTTTACTGAGAGTGGTGTGTTGAATTCTCCTACTATTATTGTGGAATTGTCAATTTCTCTTTTCAGTGCTGTTAGAGTTTTTTTATGTATTTTGGAGCCCTGTCATTGGGTGCATAGATATTTATTATGGTTATGTCTTCATGATGGATCATCCCCTTAATCATTATGTAGTGTCCTTCTTTGTCTTTTATGGTAGATTTTGTTTTAAAGTCTATTTTATCTGAGATTAGAATTGCCACTCCTGCTCTTTTTTGATAGTTGTTAGCTTGATATATTTTTTTCCAACCTTTGATTTTTAATAAATTCACATCTTTGTTTCTAAGGTGTGTCTCTTGTAGACAGCAAATTGATGGATCCTGTTTTCTTATCCATTCTGCCACTTTCTGTCTCTTTATGGGTGCATTGAGTCCATTTACGTTCAGTGGAATTATTGATAGATGGATGTTTGTTGCTGTCATTTTGTAGTGCTTTTTTCTGTGGTGCTGAAGTTTTCTTTGTTCTTCTTACTCTCTTGTGCTGAGTTACTTTTGTTTGTGGATTTTGTGTTCATTTCTTTTGTTTTTGTAGGTTTTGTTTTTGTTGAGACTTTATGTTTTTCATCTTTATTTTTATGAGTTGGTTTGTTAACTTTCTTTGTGGTTACCATGAATTTTACCCTTATCTTTATAATTTTGAAGCAGTCTACCCTTACTTGGTATCGCCTTGCCTTCCTCTCCTTTAGAAGGTTCTATACCTATGCCGTTTGTTCCCTCTTTCATTGTTTTGATGTTGTTGTCATCCTTTGATTGATTTCTCTGATTCCCTGTTGTATTTCTTTTGTTTTTGGAAAGTCCTCTGTAGTTCAGTTCCTAGAATGGTATCTGGTTCATATGAACCTGCATCCTAGGTCCTAGGTCCTGCCTGAGGGCTGAAGCTGTTTGTCCTCAGTTTGAAGAACTCCCTTTAATAATTCTTGTAAGTTTGGTTTGACTTTTGCATATTCCTTTAGTTTCTGTTTATCTGGAAATGACCTAATTTCACCATCAAATCTGAATGAGAGTTTTGCAGGATATATTATTCTTGGCTGACAATTTTTTTCTTTCAAGATTTTATATATGTCATCCCATTGCCTTCTTGCCTGCATGGTTTCTGCCGAATAATCTGAGCTTAGTCTTATTGTTTCTCCTCTGTATGTGACTTCTTGTTTTTCATGAGCTGCTCTCAGGATTCTTTGTTTGTCTTTAGTTTTAGCGAGTGTGAATATGATATGTCTTGGTGACTTTCTTTTGGGGTCTCTTCTATATGGGGTTCGTTGAGCTTCTTGGATGGCCAGCTTTTCATTTTTCATGATATTGGGAAAGTTTTCTGTCAGCAGTTCGTCAATGATCCTCTCTGTGTTTTCCATTTTCTCCCCCTGTTCTTGTATGCCAATCACTCGTAAGTTTTTGCTTTTAATTGTGTCCCACATCACTCTCAGGGTCTCTTCATTTTTCTTTGTTCTTTTTTCTGAGTTTTCCTGAAACAGAGTTGTATCCAAGTGTTTGTCTTCAGTTCCACTGATCCTGTCTTCCATGGTTTCAAATCTACTTCTCAGCCTTTCTATGACACCGTCCATTTCTGAAATCTTGTTGTTTATCTTTTGGATTTCTAATTGTTGTTTTTGTATAATTTCGAGTTGTGAATTTATTTTGGCATTTTGTTCCTGCATCATCTTCCTGAATTCTTCCAATTTTTTGTCTGTATTTTCCATAAATTTGTCTATTTTTTCCTCATGTTTGTCAGCTTTTTGCCTCAGTTGTTGGATAATTCCGAGTATTAGTGATTTGAGTTCCCTATCAGGTACTTCTAGTGCATTTTCTTCCACAGGAAAGTTATCTGGTGTTTTAATTTGGACGCCTATTGGAGCCATCTTGTCTTGTTTTTGTAAATGTTTTGATATTGTTTGCTGTTTTCGGGGCATTCAGTAGATATTTCTCTCGTTTATTGATTGTAGTTTTTTTTTTGTTTTGTTTCGTCCTTGTGGTACAGCTGGGCAGATCTAGCTGAAGAGGAGCCACTGGGACGGGTTGTTTGTGGCACTCACCGCAGCCCCCAGGACGGTCGGTAGTCAGTGCTGTGCAGGTTCCAATAGGGCGTGCCTGCAAAGCTTGGTGGTGTGATGTCAAGTGCACGCTGCAGGTAGGTAGGGTGCAGCGGGAAGATGGTTATGTGTGAAGCTAAGCAGTCATTCTGTCTCCCACTGGATGCTCTGCAAGGCTGCTCTCCCATTCGCTGGTCTCCGATTGGAATCCAAGATGGTGGATCCGCCCTGCGTTAGCTGGTAAGGAATCTCTGCATGAGTCTCTCCTCGATCTCCGTTCTCTTTTAGTATTCTCACTCTGTTTGGTGTTTGGCTGAGTTCTTTATCTCTTCATTTGGTGTTCTAGGGTTTCAGGTGTTGATTCTCTGTTAGGCTTAGTTTTTCAGATCTTTGCTGTGGAGGGACGGCGTGGTGCTTCTGCCTAGAGCACCATCTTGCCCCTAAAGAGAGAATTTTAAGAGTGGCTAGGGATAAATGAAAAGTCATCTACAAAGGAGAGTCAATAACAATAAGCTCGGACTACTCAGTAGAAACCATGCAGGCAAGAAGGCAATGGGATGACATATATAAAGCCTTGAAGGAAAAATATTGCCAGCCAAGAATTATATATCCAGCAAAACTCTCCCAAATATGATGGTGAAATTAGGGCATTTCAGGATAAACAGAAGTTTAGGAAATTTGAAAAACCAAACCAAAATTTCAAGAAATACTAAAGGGAGTCCTTTGGTTAGAAAATCAATAACATCACAATACAACCCAAGACTAGAACACAGGACAGAGCAATCAGATATCAACCCAGATAAGGAAGTCACAAAAATAAACCAAAGCTAAAACACTGAAAATAGGGAAACAGATGTCAATATGTAAAAGATGACAACATTAAAACAAACAAGAGAGACTTAAAAAAAGTAGACATAGATTATTCATATGGAGAGGAAGTCAAGGAGATACAAAGAAATAAAAGACTGGTACAAACTTAGAAAAATAAGGGTAAGTATTAAGGTAATCACAAAAGAAACTAACAAACATTAATAAATAAATAAATAAATAGAAAAGGAACTAACAATCCTACAAGTCAAAATAAAAACCTGGAAAAATATAAAGACTAAGCAAATACAAAATCAACAATGATGAAAAGAAAATACATAAAGAAAAATGACTCAGCAAAGAAAATTAAGTGGAACAAAGAAACTGTGAACAACACACAAAAAAAGACATCAAAATGACATCACTAAACTCATACCTATCAATAATTACCCTGAATGTAAATGGACAAAATGCACCAATGAAGAGACAGAGAGTGGCAGATTGGATAAAAAAACATGATCCATCTATATGCTGCCTACAAGAGACACACCTTAGACTTAAAGACACAAACACACTAAAACTCAAAGGATGGAAAAATATATATCAAACAAACAACACTCAAAAAAGAGCAGGAGTGGCAATATTAATCTCTGATAAAATAGACTTTAAAGTAAAATCCACCACAAAGGATAAGGAAGGACACTATATAATGATTAAAATATCAATGCACCAGGAGGACATAACCATAATAAATATTTACACACCCAATGACAGGACTCCAAAATACATAAGACAAACTCTAACAGCATTGAAAAGAGAGATAGACAGCTCCACAACAATAGCTGGAGACTTCAACACACCAATTTTGGTGAAGGACGGAGCATCCAGAAAGAAGCTTAATAAAGACACAGAAGATCTAAACGCTACAATCAACCAATGTTCTCATAGACATATAGTGAACACTCCAACCAACAGCAGCCTAATATACTTCCTTTTCCAATGCACATGGAACATTCTCCAGAATAGACCATATATTAGGCCATAAAGCAAGCCTTAACAAAATCCAAAACATCAAAATATTACAAAGCATCTTTTCTGACTATAAAGCCATAAAAGTAGAACTCAATAACAGAAAAAGCAACAACAAAAAAAAACCAAACACATGGAAACTGAACAACACATTGCTCAAAAACTACTGGGTTATAGAAGAAATTAAGGATGGAATAAAGAAATTCATAGAGTCAAACAAAAATGAAAACGTATCCTACCAGAACCTTTGGGACACAGCCAAAGCAGTGCTCAGAGGTCAGTTTATAGCAATAAATGCACACACCCAAAATGAAGAAAGGACCATAATGAAAACATTAACCATACAAATGGAACAAGTAGAAAGAGAGCAGCAAAAGAAGCTCTCAGGTGCCAGAAGAAAGGAAATAATAAGAATTAGAGCAGAATTAAATGAAATAGAGAATAGAAAAACAATTGAAAGAGTTAACAAGACCAAAAGCTGATTCTTTGAAAAAATCAACAAAATTGATAAACCTTTGGCCAAAGTGACAGAAGAAAAATGGGAGAGGAAACCAATAACCTGTCTAAGAAATGAGACGAGTGATATCACAACAGACCCAAGTGAAAATAAAAGAATCATAACAGAAAACTATGAAAAATTTTAGTCTAACAAATTTGAAAACCTAGAGGAAATGGACAAATTTCTAGAAACTCACTACCTTCCTAAACTAACACAAACAGAGGTAGAACAACTAAATAAACACACAACGAAAGAAGAGATTGAAAGGTAATTAAAAAACTCCCAACAAAAAAAAGGCCTGACCCAGGAGGCTTCACTGGAGAATTCTACCAAATTTTCAGAGAACAATTAAAGGTATTTCAGAGCATAGAAAACGATGGGATCCTCTCAGACTCATTCTATGAAACCAGTAGAACCCCTGATACCAAAACCAGGTAAAGATACCACAAAAAAAGAAAATTACAGACCAATATCCCTCAGGAACATTGATGCAAAAATTCTCAACAAAATTCTAGCCAATAGAATTCAGCAACATATCAAAAAAATAATTCACCATGATCAACGGGGATTTATATCAGGTATGCAGGGATGGTTCAACATTAGAAAAACAATCAACGTAATCCATCACATAAATAAAACAAAAGACAAGAACCACATGATCTTATCAATCGATGCAGAAAAGGCATTTGACAAAGTCCAACACCTGTTCATGGTAAAAACTCTCAACAAAATAGGAATAGAAGGGAAATTCCTCAATATAATTAAGGCCGTTTATACAAAGCCAACAGCCAACATCATCCTAAATGCAGAGACTTTGAAAGCATTCCCCTTGAGAATGGGAACCAAACAAGGATGTCCTTTATTACCACTCTTGTTCAACATTCTGTTGGAGGTCCTAGCCAGAGCAATTAGGCTAGAAAAAGAAATAAAGAGCATCCAAATTGGTAGGAAAGAGGTCAAAGTATCTCTATTTGCAGATGGTATGATCTTATACACAGAAAACCCTAAAGAATCCACAAGAAAACTACTGGAACTAATGGAATATTTCAGCAAAGTAACAAGATACAAGATAAACATACAAAATTCAGTTGGATTACATTATACCAACAAAGAGAACCTTGAAGAGGAAATCATCAAATCAATACCATTTACAATAACCCCTAAGAAGATAAAATACTTCGGAATAAATCTAACCAGAGACGTAAAAGACCTATACAATGAAAACTAAAAGACACTACTGCAAGAAACCAAAAAAGACCTGCATAAGTGGAAAAACATACCTTGCTCATGGATAGGAAGACTCAACATTGTGAAAATGTGAATTCTACCCAAAGGAATCTACAGATACAATGCAATCCTGATCCAAATTCCATCGGTATTTTTTAATGAGATGGAGAAACAAATCACCAACTTCCTATGGAAAGGGAAGAGGCCCCGAATAAGTAAAGCATTATTCAAGAAGAAGAACAAAGTGAGAGGCCTCACACTACCTGATTTTAGAACCTATTATACCTCCACCACAGTCAAAACAGCCTAGTACTGGTACAGCAACAGATACATAGACCAATGGAACAGAATTGAGAATCCAGACATAAATTCATCCACCTATGAGCAGCTGATATTAGACAGAGGTCCAAAGTCCCTTAGCTGGGGAAAAAACAGTCTTTTTAACAAATGGTGCTGGTGTAACTGGATATCCATCTGCAAAAATCTGAAACAAGACCCATACCTCACACCAAGCACAAAAAGTAACTCAAAGTAGATCAAGGACTTAAATATAGAATCGAAAATGATAAAGATCATGGGTGAAAAAATAGGGACAATGCTAGGAGCCCTAATGCATGGCATAAACACAATACGAACCAAAAGTAACAATGCACAAGCACCAGAAGAGAGACTAGATAACTGGGAGCTCCTAAAAATCAAACACTTATGCTCATCAAAAGGCTTCACCAAAAGAGTAAAAAGACAACCTACAGACTGGCAACAAAACTTTGGCTACGACAAATCCGATCATTGTCTAATCTCTAAAATCTACAGGATACTGCAAAACCTCAACAACAACCCAATTAAAAAAATGGGCAAAGATATGAACAAGCCCTTCACCAAAGAAGATATTCAGGTGGCTAACAGACACATGAAGAAAGGCTCACTATCATTATCCATTAGAGAAATACAGATCAAAACTATAATGAGATGTCATCTCATCCCAACAAGGCTAGCATTAATCCAAAAAACACAACAGTAAATGCTGGAGAGGTTGTGGAGAGACTGGAACACTTATACACTGTTCATGGAAATGTTAAATGGTATAACCACTTTGGAAATCGATTTGGTGCTTCCTTAAAAGGCTAAAAGTAGAAGTACCATATGATTCAGCTATCCTGCTCCTTGGAACATATCCTAGAGAAGTAAGAGCCGTCACACGAATAGATACATACACCCATGTTCACTGCAGCGCTGTTCACAATAACAAAAAGATGGAAACAACCTAGGTGCCCATTAACAGATGAATGGATAAACAAATTATAGTTTATCCACACAATCAAATTCTATGCAACAATAAAGAGCAACTATGAAACCGTGAAACATCCTATAACATGGAGGAAGCTGGAGGACATTATGCTGAGTGAATTTAGTCAGTCACAGAAGGGCAAATATTGTATAAGACCACTGTTATAAGAACTCAAGAAAAGGTTTAAACACAGAAGAAAACATTCTTTGATGGTTACAAGAGTGGGGAGGGAGGGTGAGGGTTATTTACTAACTAGATAATAGATAAGAATTATCTTATGTGAAAGGAAGGACAGCACATACTACAGGAGAAGTCAGAACAACTGGACTAAACCAAAGCTAAGAAGTTTCCTGAATACAATCAAATACTTTAAGGGACAGAGGAGTAGGGGTAGGGGTCTAGGGACCATGCTTTCAGGGGCATCTAGGTCAATTGGCATAACCAAGCTTATTATGAAAATGTTCTGCATCCTACTTTGGTGAGTAGCATCTGGGATCTTAAAAGCTTGCAAGCAGCCATCTAAGATGCATCAATTAGTCCCAACCACCTGGAGTAACAGAGAATGAAGAACACTGAAGACACAAGGAAAGTAGTAGTCCAAGAGACAGAAAGGGCCACATAAACCAGAGACTTCATCAGCCTGAGACCAGAAGAACTAGAAGGTGACCAGCTACCACTAATGACCACCCTGACAGGGACAAAACAGAGAGTCCCTAATGGAGCAGGAGAAGTGTGGAGTGCAGAACTCAGATTCTAGTAAGAAAACCAGACTTAATGGTCTGGATGAGACTGGAGGAATCCCAAAAAGCATGGCCCCCACATTCTCTATCAGCTCAAAACTAAAACAGTTTCTGAGGCCAACTCTTCAGACAGGGATTGGACTGGAATGTGGGACATAAAGTGATACTTGTGAGGAGTGTGCCTCTTAGCTCCAGTAGATACAACAGACTAAATAGGCAGCTTCTGTCCAGAGGTGAGATGGGAAGGCAGAGAGGGTTAGGAGCTGGTTCAATGGACATGGGGAATCAGGGGTGGAAAGGAGGAGTGTGCTGTTACAGTATGGGGACAACAATTAGGGTCACATAACAATATATGTGTAAATTTTTGTATGGGAGACTAACTTGTAATGTAAACTTCATCTAAGCTACAACAAACAAACAAACAAAATCCTATGGAGCAATTCTACTCTGCACACTTAGGGTTTTCATGGGTTAGAATCGACTTATGTCAAACAACAACAATCTATTTGTAGAAATAAAATTTTATTGGAACACACACATGCACACACAAAGAATATTTACGTATCTCCATGTGAGGAAATTGAACAATTCCTCAAGGAAATAAATTAAATAAATATTTAGATAATAAAAATTATTTACTTGTAATTTATTTTCCAATTCCCTGCAGACTGACTTTCTTTTAAGAAATTGATTGATACTGTTATGACTCACAAAATAAACTTGCTCATTGAGAATTGATGCTATTGTTACATCCATTATGTATGTACCTCCGAGTATGGGATTTGTACAATTCCGTAATGAAATAAAATGTACATTTTATAAATCTTGTATACCGTAGCAATTATATTTTCCTTTTCATTTTGGCCTGATCTGGTATAACCTCACATTCAGTTCTCTCTTGTCGACCGCATACAAACATGCCAAACCAAAAACCAAAACCAAACCCGTTGCCTTCGAGTCGATTCTGACTCATAGCAACCCTTTAGAACACAGTAGAACTGCCCCATAGGGTTTCCGAGGAGTGCCTGGTGGATTCGAACTGCCGGCATTTTGGTTAATAGCCATAGCTCTCAACCACTATGCCACCAGGGTACTATAATCACAGGGCTTGTGGCATATCTGGTCCTGTCCTGGTAAAAGCAAACCAAAATGTGTCTTCAGATTGAGGACACCCTTGTATTTGTTTTATGCCCTCGCCCCGGCTGTGTATCAGCAGTAGTCCAATGAACTGTGAAGACGCAGCGTCAAAGGACAGAAAGTGAGTGCACGAGTTTTAAGTATTATTTCAAGATGAAAAACACCCGTGGAGATCTGCAAAGGGCCCGCCAACAAACATCAGATGACAAATGAATGAAATGGTTTCTAACAGCATTGTGAGTACTATTTCTTTTGACTATCTCAAACGTGAAGAACAAAATTGCATGTTCCAAATCAATTTATTTACTAATTTCAAATATAAATTTTTGTTTTAATGTCCAAATTCAAATGCAAATTTTACTTTTTTATAAATTTTAATTACTTTCAATTATTTAAATTTATTTGTTACAGTAGAACTAAATTTAAAAAGTGACATAATTTTGTATCCAGGTAAAATGACATGGTAATAACTAAGTGGAGCACAAAAACAAAAGCTCGAAAAAGATATTAAAAAAAGGATTTGTGAATCCCTAAACACAATTCCAAAATTAACTTCCTTTTTAAAATGTAATGAATCAGAAGAAACTTCTGTTGATCGCTCAAGTTTAATTGGTGTGAGTCACCGCCCTAATACTGCTAGTGCTGAAATGGTTACTACCAATAATACGAATACAACGCAATGTAATTTGTGCCAAATTCTGCATCCCTTTCTTGCTGTAGTAAAAAAGATTAATAATGGTGTAGAAAATGAAACTGTTTTAGAATCTGAAATTGTCACATACGCAGACTGCATAAATAACAGAAGTACAGATCCTGCTTCGTGGAATATTTTTTTCTTTTAATGATGTAAATTATTAGATCAAAAGAGGGCCAAGTGATTGTCAACAGCATAGTGGACCGTTTGAAAATGCTTGTCAACAATTTCTGGATGGCATACAAATAAGGTTTTGTAGCCAGAATATATTTCTAAGGTGCAAAGCTATTGGCAAAAATTATAAGAGGGAGTAGCTACTATATTCTCCATCAGTTGGCTACGTATATTGTTTTGTTGGCAAATTATTCTGTCTTAAGTCTTTTAATTTTGATTTGCTATGAATGGATTTAACAATCGATAAACATGAAAACAGTTCAATTCACAGAGATTGTATGTTGTCTGATTTAAACCTAAGACATGGCTTTGTCTTAACTCATGAACTGGAAACACAAATTAATGAAGAACGTCACTATTGGAAAGTCGTTTTGCAACAGGTTGTCGCTGTCATTGTAACAATGGCTGAACATGGACTGTCTTTTTGAGAAAGTAATGAAGTTTTTGGGTCCCCACAAAATGGAAATTTGGGGAGTTTACTTGAACTTGTTGCTCAGTTTGATTCATTTTTAGCAGGTCACATCTGAAAATATGGTAACACAGGGAAGGGCAACCCATCATATATGTCTAAAACAACATGTGACGAATCAATAAAGTTAAGAAGTGATAAAATTTGATCTACTATTTTCAGTGAAATAAGAATAGCTCCATATTTTAGTTTGTCTGTAGATTGCACTCCCGATCTTTCTCATACAGATCAGCTGACTATTGTTTTAAGATACGCATTTTCAACAGATGGAAAACCTGTCGAACGATCTATCACATTTACTAGCTTAAAAGTCATATAGGTGAAGAAATTGTAAATCAAGTACTTCACTACGTGGAGTTTGCAAAATTGAATTTTCTAAGTGCAGAGGCCAGTTGTATGACAATGTTGCCAATATGTCAGGGAGTTATAAAGGCATGTAACAGAAAATTTTAGAAAGTAATGAATATGCCATTTTCTTACCATATACTGCACGTTCACTTAACCTTGTAGGATGTAGTGCAGTAGATTGTTGTCCAGAAGCAGTTGACTTTTTTTCTATTGTTCTGTTACGCTACACATTTTTTGCCACCTCTGTTCACCAACGGTCAGTTCTTAAAACATGTTTAGGCAATGATAGGGTATTAAAACATCTTTCTGATACACGTTGGAGAGCGCATGCTTTAGCAACAAGTGCAATCCTGGAACCACACACTCAGATTCTAGATGCTTTAGGAAATATTGCTGAAGACCAGACACAAAAAGGAGATGCCAGAAGAGAAGCTGAAAACATCGCTAGCAAAATGCAAACACTAGAGTATGTATTTATGTTGGTTATGTGGGATAATATATTGCAGCATTTTCAGTGGATAGGTCAAGCTCTCCAAGATTTCCAAAGTAAATTTAAAGACATGCACAGGTCTCTACCCAAATACCCAGTCATTAACAGGGTATTTGCATAATTTAAGAAAAGATTTTGAAAAATTTGAAAACACAGCAAAACAAATACTGATTATCGAGCAGTTCACCATTGCAGAAGTATTAGAAAGAAAGAAGTAAATGATGGAAGTGCTCCAGAAGCATTGAGTGCCAGAGATCCGTTTCATGCAACCACGTACCATATCATCATTGACACACTTGAATTTTGCATGAAAAAAGGGCGAAAGTGTATGAAGTTCCTTCACATAGATTTTCCTTCTTAAACAATGCGGCTATACCTGATGAAGAATGCACGAAAGTATCCATCAGTGCAGACTTATTCCGATGACTTAAATACAGACCTTTACTGAGAAGTGCAACAATTTCATTCTTACATGACAACTAAATTTACAGATTCAGGAAAGATAAATTTACTCATGTAGGCATATATAATCCCATAGTGTAAGATAAAATACAATTTGTATTTCCCAATTTTGAAATTGCTTTATGCATTATGATCACTTTAATGATCACAAACTGTACAACAGAATGTCCATTTTTGTCCGTAAGGAACTAAAAAACACTCAGCATACAACAATGATTCAAGAAAGACTTGATTCATTATCCTTATTATGTATGGAAGTAGATATTGTTCAGCAGCTTAGTTGTGATGAAATCATTGAAGAATTTGTAACAGCAAAGAATAGAAAGAAATATATTTAATTATAACATGTTAGAGATGAAAGATCTATCTAAAAATAAAATATGGTAATTTGTTGTAACATTTGTTTTCTGATCATTAATTAAATTTTCTTGTATTACATCTTTTCATTTATTCAGTTATAATTATAGCATTTATTATGAAACAAGCATCAAAAGTGAAATACGAGCCATTTAAAGCAAAATTGGGGAAAGTCAATTTTTCATCGTGGGGGATCAACAGAATTTTTCATAACTGTTGAAACAACTAAGTTCATTGGCACATTTTCTTTGTTGTAAATATGTGGAATATTCTTTCTGAAGAAAATGTTATATATAGTAAAAATCTTAGTACCTCACATCCACTAAAAATTGCATAATTCTGTTCAACTCGTTCAGGTAAAATGGTATCATCACTTTTGTGTTCAACTGCTAATATAATAGTTACATTTAAAAAGAAGTTATATCATGGATAGCTAACACACATACATATATATGTATTAAAACTCACAGATCTCGTTTGCACGTGTGAGTAAGCAGAGAAGGCGTCATCACAGATTATCAGTGTGTAGGGCCTTCACATGCCTTAATCCAGCCCTGGCAACCTCATGTATAACACAATGAAATGTAGCCCAGTACTCCGCCATCTTCACAATTGTTGGTATATTTGAGTCCATTATGGTGGCCATTGTATTTTAAGTGCCTTCCAAACTAGGAGGCTCATCTTCCAGCACTATATTGGACAATGTTTTGTTGTGATCCATAAGGTTTCCACTGACTAATTTTCAGAAGTAAATTGCCAGGCCTTTCTTCTAAGTCTGTCTTGGTTTTGAAGCTCCACTGAAACCTGTCTACCACGGGTGACCCTTCTGGTATTTGAGATACCAGTGGCATAGTTTTCAGCATCACAGTAACACGCAAGTCATCACAGTGTGACAAATTGACAGATGGTGGTCACTGACTTAACTCTATGTTATTCTCCCATAGCTTCTTACTCTTTCCCTTCAAAGTAATTACACATTCATTCATTTGCTTGTCTCCCCGACTAGACTGCAAGATTCACAGGGGCAGGGACAAGGTCTTTTTGATCCACCACTATGTTTGGCACGGAGCAATTGTTCAATAAAGATTTGTTGAATGAAAGAATTAATACGCTTCTTAGATAATTGTGGATAACACCAAAAATATATATATAAAAGTTTTTATTTGACAATTACAGCATGGTAGAGGGGAAAGCAATATGGACTTGAAGTCAGAAACCAGTGTAAATCACAAGTTTGTTACTTACGGTTTATGTAATTTCTGTGAGATAGTTAGGTGACATTTATGTAAAGAATACTTACAGCCGAATTTTCTACTCCTACTATTATATAGAGAATCAAAAAATACAATCAGTCTTAAAGTGATTCATTATTTTTTTTTATTTGGTTTGACTATATTGCATCATGCAGTCTATTCCTGAAACCTCTCTCGTTTCGAAGCAGAGATTCATTGAATGTTTAGTTGAAACTTCAGTGTAAATGAGTTGGAGTTTCTTTTCTCCAAGTATATAGCTACTATTTTTACTAGTTAATATAGTTACTGTTTTATTAATTTATATAGTTATCACTATATAGTTCTCATATAATTTGGTGGAACAACACATCAAAGTAGATGAAGTTTTTCTGCATAGAATATTTTATTATTTGGTTTACACCGAGTCTGCTTTAATATTCAATAGCTGACTAAACAATCCAGCGAATTTATCTCAATTGACTATAGAAAGAGCTGGAATTATTCTACTAAACTCTATTTATAGTAAATAAACTTGTGTATGTTTCCCTATTTTCTAAAGGAATATCTACAGGGGAGCTTATACTACAAAACTACTTATACCATAAATGTATAAAATACTAGATTTCATAACACAGCTTAGGTTAAATTTTATCCTAGTTTAGTTTTTCTTTTTAACTAATATCTTCATTTGAAAATATGTATTAGTTGAAAACCACAAACTTCCAAAAAATTTTAGCAGATTTTATTTGAGAATTTTAATCTGTTTCTTAAACACCACTGATCTTTGAGTATAGGTCATTAAAACAAATCAACCAAATATCACTTATTTTTATATTGCATTAATATAAATCATGCTTTCAAATATTTGCTACATAGTTTAGGATCATAAAATCCACAAGTAACTTTTAAAACTAAGGAAAGGGGAAAGCAAACTTGAAAACTACAGAATTGACGTGCATAGAAAATAAACTACCATGTTTATTGGCAGCGTAATGACTCCTTATTTAATCCCCTAAAAGCTTCTGCATGGGAAAAGACCCTCTTTTCTCTACACATGTTTACGTGTGATGGTTCTGAGCCCAAGATTAGTCTATCACAAAGCCCTGTGGAACTGCCTTGAAGGACAATGCAATCAGACCTTGTAACTGGACATTTGACCGCTTGCACAGACACATAGCTTTTTTCCTTTTCCATAGACTTAAAGGCAACCCAGGAGACTGAGTTTTGGACCTCACAGATTTTTTTCCTCTCCTAGAAGCCAACTCCCAGCGACCTAAGTGAATACAAAGCTTTTGGATTCTCCATTTGAGAAGGTCTCTCCCATTCCAGTCTTTGCCCCAATGATAGAGATATACCCTGATATGAGCTAGAACTGAAAGTCTGGGTAGGAGTAGCTGCTGAAAGCATACTTTTTCCAGGGATTCAACATTCATTGGTTAAGTTTTTTAATACCCAAACTCTACAGCACTACAGTGTGGGCCCAGTGATAGATAATGATTTCCCAAAGTAGATAATGGGAGAGGGTGGTCATTCCTGGAGTCCTCCTAGTTTTGGTTTCTAAGACTTGGGGGAGGGCAAGAAGTGACCTAATTGCAGTATAAGTTGCAGCCTTGCTGTGGATGGTACATTCTTAACAGGCCCCGTGAACCCGTTTTACTCTTAGCTATAGGCCCTTCCTTCAGCTTGAAAGTGAAGCCTCGAGATGCTTCAGAGAGCACTGGCTCTAGCCCCACCTTCATGGCCCTGTTCACTTGGCCAAGTCTTGGGAAATTCTCCATGGAGAGGTGTGGCTAGACTACAAACTCCATTAGGGCAGGGATCTTTGTGTTACTTATTGATATACCCCAATGTCTACAACCATACTTAGCACGTCATAGATTGTCAGTAAATACATGTTGGAGGAATGAATGGATATGGCTCTGAGTGCTGATGGGGCTCAGACCTCCCTTCTAAGGAAAGCAGTCAGGGAAGCAGTTTATTAGTTTATTTTTTAACAACTTAGAGTAAAGCTGATTTTTTTAGAGTGTCCTTTTTGATGAAGTTTAACACATACATAGATCTGTATAACCACCACCACGATCAGGATTAAGAAGGATCCTATCATCCCACAAAACCTCCTTTGTGCTACTCCCTTGTAGTCACACTACCCCTCCCCATCCCTAAGCCGTGACTGATCTGTTTGCTATCTCTATAGTCTTGTCTTTTCAAGAACATCATATAGTATGTAACCTTTTGAGATTGGCTTCTTTCACCCAACATAATGCCTTTGAGATTCATTCAAGTTATTGTGTGTATCAATAGTTTTATACCTATTCATTGCTGGGTAGTATTTCATCGCATAGAAGTAGCACCATTTATTTATCCATTCACTTGTTTAAAGACATTTGGATTGTTTAGATTTTGGGTGATTATGAATAGAGTTGCTATAGACGTTCATACACAAACTTCTTTTTAATTTTTTTTTTTTACTGTACTTCAGATGAAGGTTTACAGAACAAATAGCTTCTCATTAAATAGTTAGCACACATATTGTTTTATGACACTGGTTAACAACCCCACAACATGTCAACACTCTCCCTTCTAGACCTTGGGTTCCCTATTACCAGCTTTCCTGTACTCTCCTGCTTATAGTCCTTGTCTCTGGGCTGTTGTGCCCCATTAGTCTCATTTTGTTTTATGGGGCTGTCTAATCTTTGGCTGAAGGATGAACCTCGGGAGTGACTTCATTACTGAGCTAAAAGGGTGTCCAGAGGCCATACTCTCGGGGTTGCTCCAGCCTCTGTCAGACCACTAAGTCTGATCTTTTTTTGTGAGTTAGAATTTTGTTCTTTGTTTTTCTCCAGCTCTGTCAGGGACCCTCTGTTGTGATCCCTGTCAGAGCAGTCATTGGTGGTAGCCGAGCACCATCTACTTGTACTGGACTCAGTCTGGTGGAGGCCGTGGTAGTTATGGTCCATTAGTCCTTTGGACTAATATTTTGCTTGTGTCTTGTTTTCTTCATTCTCCCTTGTTCCCAAAGGGGTGAGACCAGTGGTGTATCTTAGATGGCTGCTCACAGGCTTTTAACACCCCAAACGCTACTCACCAAGGGAGAATGTAGAACAGTTTCTTTATAAACTGTGTTGTGTCAATTGAGCTAGATGTTCCCCAAGACCATGGTCCCCACAGCCCTGCATCCAGCAGCTCAGTCGCTCAGGGAGTTTGGATGTGTCTATGGAGCTTACATGACCTTTCCTTGTAAAAGTTGTGCTGGCTTCCGTCTTACCCTTCACCAAAGTTACCACTTATCTATTGTCTATTGAGTATTTCCCCCCAACCCCACCATTCCTTGTAACCATCATAGACTGTTTCTTTTTGCATAATACACAAACTTTGGTGTGAACACGAGTATTTACTGCTCTAGGACACGTACTTAGGAGTGGAATTGCCAGGTCTTGGTAGTATGGAATATGTATTTTTAATTTTATAAGAAACTGCTTAACTGTTTTACAGAGTGTCTGTGCTCTTTCGCATTTCCACTAGCAATGGATGAGAGTTTCAGTTACTCTGCATCTTTGCCAGCTCTTACTATTGTCAGTTTTTTTTTTAAAGTCATTCTAATCTGTGCATAGTGGTATCTTATGATTTTAATTTGCATTTCTCTAATGGCTAATGTTATTGAACATCTTCTCATGTGCTTATTTGCCATTTGTACATGTTCTTTAATGAAGTGTCTGTTCAAGTCTTTTGCCCACTTTTAATTGGGTTGTTTGTTTTCTTACTGTTGAGTTTTGCAAGTTCTTTATACATTCCAGATACAATTCCTTTATTAGATACATGGTTTGCAAATATTTTCTCCCACTCTATAATTTGTCTTTTTATTCTCTTAATATCTTTCACAGAAAAAATGTTTTGAATTTTGGCTAAGTCTAACTTATCAATTTTTTAAAAGGATTGCATTTTTGTTATCATATCTACAAATTCTTTGCCTAACCCTGAGGCACAAAGATTCTGTCTTATGTTTTCTTCTAAAAGTTTCATAGCTTTTTCATTATACATTCAGATCTATGATCCATTTGAAGTTAGTTTTTGAAAAAAATATGAGATTAATGATGAGGTTCATTTGTTTGCATATAAATGTCCAGTTGTTCCAACATCATTTGTTGAAAAGATTATTCTTTCACTATTAAATTGCCTTTGTACCTGGGTCAAAATCAATTGGCCACACTTGTGTGATTCTATTTCAATGACTTATTAGAAAGCCTGGTGAGAAGGCTCTGCCCAAAATACACTGACCAACTCTATCAGATCCTCTCCTGTGGCCTTGGACTGTCAGGCAGGGAAAGAGGCAAACGGGAGAGTGGCACAGAAGATAAAAGAGAAAACGCGGAACCGTTATCAGTAGAAGTTTTGATGCAGGAGAAGCCTTGAGTCAGCAAAAGCCACACATAATGAGAAGCCATGAATAGAGGAAGAATGGAGAGGGGCAAATTAAGTGGCAGCAGTGGGAGCAGTTGAAGCACAGAGGGAGAGTAGCTGAAGGCCCATAGTGCTGGAGCCGAGGAATAGGTGGCAGTGGCCAAGCTGGTCATCAGAGTTTGGTTGGTGTCCCCATTCATTAAGAGACCTACTGTGTGATTGTGAGGGCTCGAGTATCTGTGTGCAGTTTCCCAAGCTACCACATCGTGTTCCCTGAAGTCCTCAGGCCACAGTTCCTACATGTGTGAAGTAAGACAAGCAAGTTTTTCTCAGACACTATCAATGATCTGGAGCCCTGGTGGCACAGTGATTAAGAGCTTGACTGCTAAGTAAAAGATTGGCAGTTCGAATCCAGCAGACACTCTTTGGAAACTCTATGCAGCAGTTCTATTCTGTCCTATAGGGTTGCTATGAGTCAGAATTGACTCCACGGCAATGGGTGTTTGGTTATCAATGATCCAAGACAATAACATTAGATATTTTGAGTTTGTAATTTGCAAGACAGTTGTAACTGTGACCATATGGAAGAAGCATAAATTTGAAAATTTGGCAAATAGTAAATCTGACTTTGCTTTTGACAGCTGGAGCGAGTTTGTGGAGAGGCTGTCACTATTTCCTAGCATGTGAATCTCCAATCACTTTCAGAAAGCTTTCAAGGAAAGAGTCCTTCTATAAAATATGTTTACGATTTTAAGAATTTGGAGTGAGCACTTCAGGTAGCTGTTCAATGAAATGGTGAGGCTATTTTGGACTTTAAATATGTCCCATGTCTTTCCTGTGTTCTGTTGCATTTCTTGATTGTCCAGCAGCATCAGTGGATCTGAGTTTGTTATCTGAGTGCAAAATTGGGCCTCAGGGAAACACAGTATGTTTCAAAGTGATTAATCTACATAAAAAGCCAATTGCTTGCAATTTTAAAATCTCCTTTTCTTAACTAAGATATCATAAAAGTGCATGAAAATACTTTAAATCACAGAAATGCTTCGAAATATTTTAATTTTGATCTTTAGAAAGGCACCAATTGGTTACCATAAATTTCCCTTTCTTTCTCTTTTAAGAGCAATGAAGTTGTCACCTGGTAATTTTATTTACAAACTGAATAAGACTTCCAATAGCTGCAACATTAAACTGTCCAAATTGGGGCTAAGCTGGGATAATTCCCCACAGATGTTAATTGGGGGGTGTAGTAACTATTGCACCATTGATGGATTTACCTCAAAAAATTATTACAATTATTTGTTTTCATCTTGGACTTCTTTGGTAAGGTTTCTTCACCGTTCATTACGGTTAATTAGAACATGGGTTTCTGGTTTGATCCGTTTCAGTCTTAAAGTCATTCCTGAAAACGGCTAGAATTGAAGAAGCTTTACACAGCCGTGTGGGTCTTTAGTTGTAAATTCATTTTGACAGGACTGTTACGCGGAGTCCTGCTTAGTTCCAAAGGATGCTAGCTCACGACCCCGTCCCGCTCCAGGAGCAAAGGAACATGTGGAAAGAATTGTTCTTTTACATTTCACAGCTTGTCATTTCCTCTGCAGGGCACCCCCTGACCCCTCTGAGGGATCCTGACACCCATAAGGGAAGTGTTCCCACTGATGTAAAGGAAGTGGAGAAGCAGTTTAACACTAAGGAAGGAGGGGAGGAGGGTGTGTCAACAGGATCTGGGGGACAGAGAGACAAGATGGGTTTAAAACGTTTCCAGCAGGTTAGAATCTTTGTTCCGTTGTTTCCTTTCCCCCAGGGAGACTATTCGTTTATTTGGAAGTGGTCAACACATGATGTTTAAAGCTCAGGGTTTTTTAAAGCCATCTTTTTGAAAGTTCTTTCTTTCTTTTTTTTTTTTAATAAGTGGAAGTAGCGATGAAATTGAATGCGTCACATGTGAATGATCAGAATAAAGGTTTGCGGAAAAGGTACAAATAGGCTTTGCTGCCCATTTCCAATGTGTTGATCTACAAGGTATGTTTCTAATTACTGAGTGTGTGTGGAGTAGGCCGACAACATCAGAATACAGTTCATGCTTTCGGTACATTCTGCACCTTCAGCATTTTATTTGGTCTCATATATTCATCATCATCAATTTTTCCTCTGTACTTGTGTTATTAAATGTGCAGTAAGGAATCATAAAGGAATAATTTGGTTGTATTATCATTCGAATTGGCTTGCCATTCCTTCTAGTAAATTGACATGGACCATTTTAAAATGCCTCAAATTATCAATCTTTCGGGAGCCACGAGTGAATTTAAACTCATTTGAACCACTCTGAATTTGTATTTCTTTTTATTTTTAAAACACACACACTTCTAAATGCAGTTTTTAAAGCAAGGACAATGGAGACCTACTCTTTTGCCCCCAGGAGCCCTGGTGGCATACTGCTTAAGAGTTCAGGCTGCTAATGAAAAGGCTGGCAGTTTGAATCCACCAGCTGCTCCTTGGAAACCCGATAGGGTAGGTCTATTCCGTCCTGCAGAGTTGCTATGAGTCAGAATTGACTCCATGACACACAACTATTGCCCTCACCGTGTATTGTGGATGTATGTGTATGTAGTCCTTAATGTACGGTGGTGAATATGCTCACCAGTGCATGCATACTAGCTATACTCAGCAATCCACAAAACAAATCAGATTTTGGGGGGCCAATCTCTCTCAACTAATCTGTGGATACTCAGTGCCTCGGAATTAGACAAATGTTCTTGCAATATGATTTTGCAGACGTAGATATTGGAGACATAATATTGTGGTTTCTGGCCAAATATGAGCCACTGCAATTGACCTCACAGGTTAGGAAAATTTGAACACTTCTAAACAGTCTCAGGAGCAGTGGATTAGGAAGGAAGAGTTACTGTGAATCTATGACAAGATACACTTGGCCTCACTATTCAGTCGGAATATTCCCAGAAGAACCTACAGCTAAATGTATAGTCTGGAGAAGTTGGAAATAAGGAACTGTGGACATAAAACCTATTTTTATTCTATTTTTACAAAAATGTGAATTATGAAGGAAACCATGAGCGGCTGGTGAGAATTTGCTCTTTAGACATGACAAAGTAGCAGCACAGCTAGGTTGGCTTTACAATACCTCCACTGGCATAGTGGTTAAGAGCTACGTGTCTGTTAACCAAGATATGATAGTTCCAGACCACCAGGCGCTCCTTGGAAACAATGTGGGGCAGTTCTACTCTGTCCTATAGGGTCGCTATGAGTCGGAATCGACTCGATGGCAATGGGTTTGGTGTTTTTGGTTTTTTTTTTTTTTTTTGGTACTATATAGTCTTTCTGCAAGTCCACCCAAAAAAAAACAAAAACAAAAAAACCCAAACTCACTGCTGTCAAGTTGATTCCGACTCATAGTGACCCCGTGGGACAGAGTAGAACTGCCCCACAGGGTTCCCAAGGCTGTAAATCTTTATGGAAGCGGACTGCTGCATCTTTTTCTCGCAGAGCCGATGGTAGGTTTGAACCGCCGACCTTTTGGTCAGCAGCGGAGCCCTTTAACCACTTTAACACCAGGGCTCCTCCGCAGGTCCACAGCAGGTAGTATTTCCTTTGGGTCAGAGCTGACCCTGTCAAATTGATGCAACTCACATGTGGAAATGAAAAATAAGCGACACTGAGGCTTCACGCTAATAAATGGATTCGTCAACTCTAAACACGAGGCTCGCTTTGGATGCCTGAATGGTATGACTGATTCAGTTCCCCAACTATCTGACTTATTATAAGCAGGTGGCTGTTTTGTGTGATTTGGAATTGCTTTAAATCAAAACTGGCAGAAGCAGTGAGCGTTTTATCCATAACAATCCACTCAGTCTGGTAAGAATGAGAATCCTATACTTCTCACAACGTTTGATACACCCCTGCATAGTGCTGCTCTGATTAGCTGGCACCATGCGGACGCTATTTTACTTGAAGTTCTGGGAAGGACCGTTCCATTGCCAATAGGATTGGGACAGAATGGAATAGGAAACACAAATTAGGAAAATTGGATTTTGAGTTAAATGGTTAAATATTGCCTTCGGCATAAGGGAAGAGCGAATCAGTGTCTTCTGGAAGCATAATCGTTTTCTTAGAGAAATCGGTGTGTTCTAGTATGCCGATATGTTGGCGATGCTGCACAAAAGAAGTCTGTGCTTTGCAGGACTAAGAAGCGACACACTGTCTGTGAGCATTTTCCATTACTAGAGCCCAAGAAGTTTGAGTCCCCTTTTGTTTGTGAGACAGAGCTATTTTTGTTGCTGTTGTTAAGATTATTTAACGTGACGTGTTAAATGAGCACTGAATCTTAACTATTTCACAGGAATCTTGAGCATTCAGAATATCATTGAAATATTAGTGAAAAAGACTTGGCAATATTTCTGAAGTGTTTAGAAATAAGCATATAGGAGGTGTGATAATAGTTTTAAAGACATTGATGACTCCTGTAACCTTGCTAAGAAGAATAGGTTGTGAAAACAGAATTTAGTGAAAAATAATACAGGGCCCTAAAACACAAATGCGGAGCCCTGGTACGCAGTGGTTAAGCGTTTGGATGCCAACCAAAAGGTCGGCAGTTCAAATCCACCAGCCGCTCCTTGGAAACCCTGTGGAGCAGCTCTACTCTGTTCTATAGGGTCTCTATGAGTCAGAATTGACTTGATGACAATGGGTTTAAAAAACAAATATTTCTCCCTTCATTTCTAGTCACCCTCTTTCTCCAAAGATATTCTCATTAGCTCCAATTGTTAGGCTAGTGTATTGTCTTTATTAGCCACTGCATCTTCACTAGCATTAAAATTATATTAATCACACACACACACACACAAATATAAGTTTCTAAGACCAAATATTCAAAATGTGAGCATTCTACTAAAACATTAGAACATTTTCTCCTTCTTGAACCATGTCTCCTTATACCTTCATCTAGACTTTATTAAAGACCATAGTCTTCAGTATGGATTATATCTCAACATAAAGAAAACAAAAATCCTCACAACTGGACCAATAAGCAGCATCCTGATGAATGGAGAAAACTGAAGTTGTCAAGCATTTCATTTCACTTGGATCCACAATCAACATCCATGGAAGCAGCAGTCAAGAAATCAAACTATGGATTGCATCGGGCAAATCTGCAGCAAAAGACCTCTTTAAAGTGTTCAAAAGCAAAGATGCCACTTTGAAGACTAAGGTGCACCTGACCTAAGCCATGATATTTTCAATCACCTTATATGCATGCAAAAGCTGGACATGAATAAGGAAGACCAAAGAAGAATTGATGTCTTTGAATTATGGTGTTGGGGAATAAGATCGACTATACCATGGACTGCCAGAAGAATGAACAAGTCTGTCTTGGAAGAAGTACAGCCAGAATGCTCCTTAGACTCGAGATTAGTGAGACTTCGTCTCGCTTACTTTGGACATGTTATCAGGAGGGAGAAGTCCCTGGAGAAGGACATCATGGTTGGTAAAGTAGAGGGTCAGCGAAAAAGAGGAAGACCCTCAAGGAGATGGATGAATACAGTAGCTGCAACAATGGGCTCAAACACAGCAACAATTGTGAGGATGGCTCAGGACCGGGCAGTGTTTCATTCTGTTGTACATAGGGTCACTTTGAGTCAGAACTGACTAGACAGCAACAACAACAATAACAATTCTCTCTCTTGCTGAGGGGGGAGAATTGAAGTCCTCAACTATAAAGGGTAATGTGTCTATTTCTCTTTTCAGTTTTTGCTTCATTTATTTTGAAGCTCTCTTTCTTTTTTGATACATACATATTTATGATTATTATGTCTTCCAAAACAACCATTGCCATTGAGTTGATTCCAATTTGTAGCGACTCTATAGGACAGAGTAGAACTGCCCTGTAGGGTTTCCAAAGAGTGGCTGGTGGATTCGAACTGCCAACCTTTTGGTTAGGTCAGCAGTCAAGCTTTTAACCAGGGCTCCAATTATGACTTCAGGGTGAATTAATTATTTTATAATTTTATAATGTCTTTTTTGGTCTCTGGTAATTCTCTTTGCTCTGAAGTCTACTCCATCTCATATTAATATAGACGGTGTTGCTCTTCTTTTTTAAAAATTAATGCCTGTATGGCACATTGCTTTCCTTTTTGTTTTTTTCTCCATTCCATCTACCTATGTCATTGGAATTGAGTTATTGTTCTTGTAAATAGCATATATTTTGGTCATGTATTTTTATTTACTATGCCAATTTCTTCCTTTTAATTGATGTACATTTACATTTAAGGTAATTATTAATATATTAGGGCTTAAGTCTGTCATTTTACAGTTTGTTTTCTATTTGTTTTGTTTCTTGTTCCTCTGTTCCTCTTTACTTCCTCTGGGTATGCTTTTTAGGATTCCTTCTTGATTTATTATAGTATTGTTTTAAGTGTATCTGTATGTATGGTTTTCACAGTGATTTTTCTGGGTATGACAATATATATATGTGACTTCTCACAATCTATTGGTACCAACATTTCACTACTCCGCGTGATGTGTAGACACCCTACTTTCATTTCAGTCCATTTACCTTCCCCATTTTTGTCTTAAGTGTCACGTCGTGTTATAATTTTTGTTCCAGTAATCCAATATGATTTAAAAACTCGTGAGGAAAAGATAGTCTTATTTTAGATACTCATATTTCTGCTCTTTCCATTTTTTATTTTTTCTTTGCAAAGCTCCAAAATTCTTTCTCTTATCATTTCCTTTTTTGTTAAAGAACTTTCTCTAACTATTCTGAGAGTGTAGGGCTGCTAGCAATAAATTCTTTTTAGATTTCCTTCATCTAAGAATGTCTTTATATTCCTTTGTTACTGAAGGATAGTTGTCAGTACAGAAATTTTGACTGAGAATTCTTTTCCTTCAGCACTTGAAAAATGATGTGCCCCTTCTTTCTAGTCTGAATGGTTTCAGATGAGAAATCCACTGTCATTTGAATTGGTGTTCCTCTATAGGTAATATGTCTTTTGTCTCTAATGGCTTTCAAGAGTTTTTTCTTTGTCTTTAGTTTCCACAGTTTTAATTCTGATACGTCTTGGTCTGAATTCCTTTGGGTTTATCCTGTTTGGGGTTCATTTAGCTTCTTGAATCTACAGATTTATGTCTTTTGCAAAATCTGGAAAGTTTTCAGCCCTTATTTTTTCAATAGTTTCTCCGTCTCACATTCTTCCTCTCTGGGAAACTGATGAAATGAACTTGGATTTTGTTATTGTCTCACATTTTCTTCAGGATTTTTTTTTTTTCCAGTCTACTTTTCTCTCCATTTTTCAGATTGGGTGACTTCTATTTCCTCTGTCCTGAACTTCAGTGATTCTATCCTTTGTCTTCCCCACTCTACTACTGATCCTATTCAGCAAGTTTTTATTTCTGTTACCATATTTTTCAGTTCTATTATTTCCATTGGTTATTTTTTGTATTTCTTTGGTGAAATATTCTATTTCTTTCAGTTATTTCAAAATGATATGTAATTTATTGGTGAAGCATTTTTATGATAGCTGTATTTAAATCCTTGTCAAATAATTCCAACATCTGATTCATCTTGGTGGTGATGTCATTTGATTGTCTTTCTTCATTCATGTTATGATTTTTCTGGTTCTTGGCATGACAGGTGATTTTTCATTTTGTCCTGGACATTATGATTATTATTTTATGAGTCCCTGGGTGTCCTATTTAAACTCTTTATTTTTAGAAGTCAGTCACCTAGTTTAGGTTTAGCACACAGGTCCTGGCCTTCTTTTGCAGGTTTTGGTTCCAAAGACAATTTAATTTTAAGAGCTTTTGTGGCACATTTTGGTTTGCTTGGTTTATCTCCTGCCTTTGGGTCTCTTACTGGACACTGTTGTTTCTGCTTGAGGGAACAAAAGGAGCTTCTCAAACCTGGACCATCTGGTACCTCTGGGTGAGTGAATGAAGTTTCTGTCTTTGGAAAGAACAGGTTCCCTGGGCTAGGCACTTGTTGTGGTGGGATGCTCCTTGTTGTTGCCACTTGGCCACTTCTTGTCTCTTGGTGGAGGAGAGGAGTCTCAAGTCAGCAGGAAAGGCATCTGCTTCCTGATGGATTATTTCCGTAAGCCCCCTGGTCTATCTTCCACGCCAGTTATGCTGGGCTCACCTGGTGTTGTCAGTGGGACCTCCCTTCAATAGGGCTATGAATGAGCCCACCCAGCACACATTGTGCTGATAGAATAAGGTTTGGGGGATGCCGGACTTGAGTCATCTTCTTCTCTTCAGTGGGGAATTGTAAGATGTTTGTCACTATTGTCGTTACTCTAGTCCTGGGGCCCAAAACTACTCTACCTTCCTCTTTACACCTTGCAGAATTTTTCCTTGGTTGTCTCTTGTGTTATTTACAGGGCTTATAGCTGTATTTAGTGGGGAGGAGAAGGGAGAAATTAGTCTATGCCATCTTTCTCAAACCTAGAACCCTACGGCATGTTTAAAGTTTCTTAGCATTTCATTCAGACCTTGGGGGATAAGGAGGTAAATTTTGAATTAGTAAATTTTATTACTCCCTGAAATTTTGATGAGAAGAATTTAAAATTCATAGCTAACTTAAGACATTGAAACCTGTAAAGCCTAGTACGTAGTATGAACTCAACAAGCATTTGTTACTAATATTATTTCTGTAGGGTTTTATGATTCATTTTCTCTTCTTTCTAGTGTGAATAGCTGAAAGTCAGCCGTAAGGTCAACAAGTCACAGTTCTGTATCTGTTCCTTTTTGTGCCAATTAGTTTTACTTTGTCTTAAGGTCAAAAACCTACAGTCCTAATCTCTGTCAGCCTAATGGAAATGTGTAACAAGGGAATGGAGGAAAAGAACTCAGATTCATGCCAATTTAGAGCGGGAAAAGAACTGTACTGGCAGTCAGAAAGGCTTGAATTCAGATCTTGACATTGAGTAACACTGGCTATGATGGTTAAGGTTGTGTGTCAGCTTGACTGGGCCATGATTCTCAGCACACTGACAGTTATGTAATGATGTAGTCAGTCTCCATTTAACGATCTGATGTGGTCATCCTCCATTGCACAAGGTAGGGTTAAGTAAACTCTCAAACACAGTCTTGGTTAGGCCTAGGCTACCCTAATTTTTGTGTAATACCAGTTTTTGCATAACAACCTGGTCTTTAGAACCTAACCATGCCGATGAGTGAGGGGTGGGTGTAATAATTTACGTAGACTGTCTTACGCATAGTAGGTACTAAGTCATACTTGTGTTGTTGTGTTTATTACCATGTTGGTAGACATACACTCGGGTATGTCATCATCCTGCTTAGTTGTTATATAGGGCAATGACTTTCTGTATCCCTATCTGTAACTTCTCTTAGCAATAGAGACTTACTGGTGGGAAAACTAATTTATATTTTAAACAGCTTTCAGTGTTTTAAGTTTAGTGAAAGTGCTACTTAATAATAACTAAGAAAAACTCATGATCAGTGTATTAAAATTTCTGAATTTTTTCATTGTGTCTAAGTTGGAGAGTTTAATATTTTTAACAATATAGAAAAAAAAGAAACTGATTCTCATAAAAAGATAGAATCTTCTTAAGTATGGCAGAAATGGGTGATGTTTAAAGATTGCTTCTGGGATAAGTAAGCAAATATATTTCTGTTCTTATATTACAGTAATGGTTTATTAGACAAGGCATGTATGTATGAATCTATTTTTTATCTTGAGGATGCAAAATATTCAGAGATTGCTTCTAGACTAATATGATGCCAGAAGTATTTGCAGTTCTTTACTGACAGTAAAATTAATCAAAATAACTTGAATTAAATAAGTAACTATACAAATCTGTTTTTATAAACTGAAAAATACTGTGTAAGATACTGTGTAAGAGTAATGTATTATTATCAATCAACTAACTCTTGATATTCATAAATGATACCAAACTATGACATGGGTTGAAGCCCTATGCGAAAAGATTATGCCTTAGTGATTTAACAGAAGTAAGCATAGGGATGTTTTTGCTACACTTCTCCTGTCAATTCTATTATAATATCCTCAAATGTTAAGCTTCTTAACACTTGTGGGAAACCACTACATAAAATATTTGGTGCACTTTACCTTTTACTCAACATTTTGAACTTTGGAGGGAACAATCCTGGCCAAACCTAAGCTCCTAATTTATAATACTTGCCCTTTTCAACAGTTAACTTTTAGAAGGCAGATTTGTTCATTTGTTCTCATTGTGAAGAAAAGACACAGAATTTCTCTTGCATCAAAAATACTTCATCAGCAAGAAATGGCTGAATTTCCTGTTCGTTGCCCTTATGACAAGCTTTATATATTTGTTTGCAGCATCTAAGAGGGTACTCTTCATAGGTTCAATCCACGCCACCAGCAGACAATGTTATCAACTCATTACCTACATTTATGTAATTTCTAGTTAATTAACACTGAGATTCTGGTCTGTGCTTGTATCTTTGGTCATTGCAGCATTGAAATATTGTAAATTTGTTTTCTGGTGCTCACTTTGGCCTTTAAACCGTTCATTTGTACTGTGAGTTAGATTATGTGCTTCTAACTGCCAGTTAGCTGAATGCATTTCAAGTCAATTTACTAAAATAGTCACTGTTAAGCGGTATATTTGGACAGAGTTGACACCTTTGACATTTTCTAAAATGGCAAAAATAACTGTATTTAAGGGTATGATTTATGAACATTGTGTGCCTGCAGAACTTCCATCTGATTAGGGTTTTCTGTGTAGCTGCTGAGACTCTTTCCACACGCTGCTGAAAGGACAGGTAATTAGTGGTGTGTGCTCAGATAGTCAACACACACACGCAAACACAGAACATGCAAAAACACACGAAAACGTAATAGCTACCCAAAAACTGTGATCACTGTTGCTTCTTGGAACGGCCTTTGTCTTATGAGAGGAGGACAGTCGGGACCACAGCGGAAGAAGAGAGAGTAAGAAAGAGGGAGTAAGATTGATAATATGGAGCTGCTTTTATGAAACACCAATTCTCTGGTATAAATACGAAAAGCAACTTGCAATGATTAAAAAGTATTTTGAACCCTTAGATGTCTTCTAGATTGCTGGCCTCTATTAAAAACTTCTTAAAATAATAGATAGTTTTAATTCCTCAAGCAAAAGAAAAATTATATCATCTGAAAGATTTTCCATATTTATTATATAGATGTGACTTGACTACAGGGGGAAAAAAAAAAAAAAAGACCAAAATCTCTTGTATTGCAAGTTTTAAATGTACCAGGCTAAGGTTTACTTAATTAGAACCTCGAGGCAATAAAGGAGCCCTTTTTAAAATTCTGCGATTCTTAATATGCTAAATAATGCAAAGCTTTGACTCTTCAAGCATGAGACACACATCTGGCAGCTTAACATTTAAATTACAGGGGGAAAAGAACCCTCACTTCACTAGTAATTTTCTCAAAGAAAAGAATAGGAAATGTATTACAACTAAATTTAATTTCTTTTTAGATTTCCATCCTGTCTAATTGCAGGCATTTTTCTCTGTTCTTTTTATTTATATTTTTATACAGATTTTCTATACATTTTACTGACCTTTAATTTGAGATGTTTCTTGCTGTTAGGGCTCTTGAAAAATTATGGTGTATTTTACTTAGCAAATTGTTTTGAGAAATCTATCTGATCTCAAGTAGTAAAGACAATTTTATAGAAAATAAAGGGAAATGAATGTTCAGAGAGTCACAAAAATATTACTGACAAAAAGGCGACATTGTTCGATTAGTTCCACTTTCAAGCTTTAAATTTTTAAGTATTAATGTTTTCTCTGCTTTCATGCAAAAGTTATTATTAGCAGCATTCTTTCTTTGCATTTCTCCAAAGGACAGTGTCAGATCTTGGATTAATTTTACAAAGGTCATTTGGGAAAACCATTAAAAACATGCCAAGTAAAAAAGATTAGCACAACACAGGAAAAATGCATTTTATGAACATGTGTTTATATACAGATAGGGTACAGTAACATTATACAATTTTGACAAGTAGTTTCCTTTCACACCTCATGCATTATTAAAAATATGATTGTTCCATTTATTTCTTCTGGGTGATACCAGCTGACACATTTCAAAGGCATCAGCGGGATAATGTGATTTGTCAATATTTCACCTTTTTTTTTTTAATGTAAGAGGATCTTGTGGTTAAATTGAGTAGTAGTTGTGTAAAATAAAGTGGACTTTCAAAATAATTAATCTAATTTGTATTACTAGCACATAACATGAGGATTAGAGCCCATGGCAAATTCTTGGGTGTATTTCCATTTTTCAAGTAAAAAAAAAAATTTAAACAACCTTGTAACTTCTCATTCCAGTTATGACAGAGCAAATTGTATCATATTGGTTCATCTCTAAACAGACGAAAATATACTAGGCAACTGTTTTGAGGCATTGACCATCAAGAGACAAGAGACTGTTGTCTTGGTTATCAGTGTTGTGGTAACAAATACCACAAATGGATGGCTTTAACAAACATAAATCAATTTTCTCACAATTGTTTCTGTTGTTGTTAGGTGCTGTCTTTGTCATCTAGTACTGCTCTAACAGAAATACCACAAGTGGATGGTTTTAACAAAGAGAAGTTTATTTCCTCACAGTCAAAGTAGGCTAAAAGTCCAAATTCAGGGCATCAGCTCCAGGGGAATTCTTTCTCTCTCTGTCAGCCTTCTCATCAATGTTCTCCGGGACTAGGAGCTTCTCCATGCAGGCATCCCAGGTCCTAAGGACACGCTCTGCTCCTGGCACTGCTTTCTTGGTGGTATGAGGTCCCCAATTCTCTGCTTGCTTCCTTTTCCTTTTATCTCTTGAGAGATAAAAGGTGGTGCAGGCCACACCCCAGGGAAGCTCCCTTTACATTGGATCAGGGATGTGACCTGGGTAAGGGTGGTGTTACAGTCCTATCCTAATCCTCTTTAACATAAAATTGCAATCACAAAATGGAGGACAACCACACAATTCTGGGAATTGTGGCCCAGCCAAACTGATATACACATTTTTTGCGGGACATAAATCATGTCGATTCCAACTCATAGCAACCCCGTATACAACAGAACGAAACACTGCCCGGACCTGCACCATCCTCACAATTATTGTTCTGCTTGAGCCCACTGTTGTAGCCACTGTGTCAATCCATCTCATTGAAGGTCTTCCTCTTTTTTGATGACCCCCTACCTTACCAAGCGTGATGTCCTTCTCCAGGGACTGGTCCCTCCTGATAACACGTCCAATGTACATGAGACTAAGTCTCTCCATCCTAGCTACTGAGGAGCATTCTGGCTGTACTTCTTCCAAGACAGCTTTGTTTGTTCTTCTGGCAGTCTATGGTATATTCAATATTCTTCACCAACGCCATAATTTCAAGGCACCAATTCTTCTTCGGTCTTCCTTATTCATTGCCCAGCTTTCACATGCATATGAGGCAACTGAAAATACCATGTCTCGGGTCAGGCCCACCTTAGTCCTTAAAGTGACATCTTTGCTTTTTAACACTTTAAAGAGGTCTTTTGCAGCATATTTGTCCAATGCAATACGTCTTTTGATTTCTTGACTGCTGCTTCCATTGACATTGATTATGGATCCAAGTAAAATGAAATCTTTTACAACTTCAATATTTTCTCCATTTGTCATGACATTGCTTATTCGTCCAGTTGTGAGGAATTTTTTTTTCTTTACGTTGAGGTGTAATCCATACTGAAGGCATAGTCTTTGATTTCATCAATAAGTGCTTCAAGTCCTCTTCACTTTCAGCAAGCAAGGTTGTATCATCTGTATATCGAAGGTTGTTAATGAGTCTTCCTCCAATCCAGACGCTTCATTCTTCTTCATATAGTCCAGCTTCTTGGATTATTTGCTCAGCATACAGATTGAATAAGTATGGTGAAAGGATACAACTCTGATGCTCACCTTTCCTGACTTTAAACCATGCAGTATTCCCTTGTTCTGTTCAAATGGCTGCCTCTTGGTCTATGTACCGGTTCCTCATGAGCACAATTGTTTGGGAATTCCCATTCTTGGCAATGTTATCCATAGTTTGTTATGATCCACATAGTCAAATGCATTTGCATAGTCAATAAACACAGGTAAACATCTTTCTGGTATTCTCTGCTTTCGGCCAAGATCCATCTGACATCAGCAGTGATATCCCTTGTTCCATGTCCTCTTCTGAATCTAACTTAAATTTCTGGCAGTCTCCTGTCAATGTACTGTTGCAACTGCTTTGGAATATCTTCAGCAAAATTTTACTTGTGTGTGATATTAATGATATTGTTGGATAATTTCCACCTTCTGTCGGATCACCTTTCTTTGGAATGGGCACAAATATGGATCTCTTCCAGTCAAGTTGGCCAGGTAGCTGTCTTCCAAATTTCTTGGCATAGATGAATGAGTGCTTCCAGTGTTGCATCCATTTGTAGAAATATCTCAGTTGCTATTCCATCAATTCCTGGAGTCTTGTTCTTCACCAATTCTTTTTGGTATAGTGACTCTGTGTATTCATTCTGGTTTTTTTTTTTTTTTTTTTTTGATGCTTCCTGCTTAGTTTAATATTATCCCTGTAGAATTCTTCAGCATTGCAGCTTGAGGCTTGAATTTTTTCTTCAACTCTTTCAGCTTGAGAAGTGCTGAACCTGTTCTTCTCTTTTGGTTTTCTAATTCTAGGTCTTTGTAGATTTCATTCCAATACTTTATTAAAAAGATGTCTTCTCAAGCCACCCTTTGAAATCTCCTGTTCAGCTCTTTGACTTCATCATTTCTTCCATTTACTCTAGCTGCTCTACATTCAAGAGGAAGTTTCAGAGTCTTTTCTGACATACATTTTGGTCTTTTCTTTCTTTTCTGTTTTTTGAATGACCTCTTGTTTTCTTTATGTATGATGTCCTTGATGTTATTCTACAACTATTCTTGTCTTCAGTCATTAATGTTCAATGAGTCAAATCTATTCTTGAGATGATCTCTAAATTCAGGTGGCATATACTCAAGGTCATACTTTGGCTGTTGTGGACATATTCTAATTTTCTTCAACTTTAATTTGAAGTTGCATATGAACGGTTGATGGTCTGTTCCACAGTCAGCCCCTGACGTTGTTATGACTGATGAAATTGAGCTTTTCCATCTTTTCTTTCCACAGATGTAGTTGATTTGATTCTGGTGTATTCCATCTGAGGAAGTCTACTCGTATAGTCATCATTTCTGTTGTTGAGAAAAGGTATTTGCAATGAATAAGTTGTTGATTTTGCAACTTTCTATCATGCGATCTCTGGCATCGTTTCTATCACCAAGGCCATGTTTTCCAACTGTTGCTCCTTCTTCTTTGTTTCCAACTTTCACACTCCAATCACCAGTAATTATCAATGCATCTTGACTGCATGTTTGATCAATTTCAGACTGCAGACGTTGGTAAAAATTCTCAATTTCTTCATCTTTGGCCTTAGTAGTTGGTGTGTAAATTTGAATAATAGTCATATTAACTGGTTTTCCTTGCAGACTTATGGCTATTATCCTATCACCAACAACATTGTACTTCAGGATGGATTTTGAAATGTTCTTTTTGACAACGAATGTGACAACCCCTTTCCTCTTTAATTTGTCATTCCCAGCATAATAGACTATATGATTGTCTGATTCAAAATGGCCAATACCAGTCCACTGCAGCTCACTAAGGCCTAGAATATCAATGTTTATGTGTTCTATTTCATTTTGATGATTTCCAGTTTTCCTAGATTCAAACTTTGTACATTCCATGTTCCTATTATTAATGGATGTTTGCTGCTATTACTTCTCATTCTGAGTCATGCCACACCAACAAATGGAGATCCCAAAGCTTGACTCCATCCAGATCATTAAGGTCAATTCTACTTTGAAGAGGCAGCTCTTCCCCAGTCATATTTTGAGTGCCTTCCAACCAGAGGGGTGTATCTTCCTGCACTATAACAAACAATGTTCTACTGCTATTCATAAGGTTTTCACCGACTGATTTTTTAGAAGTAGACTGCCAGGTCCTTCTTCCTAGTCTGTCTTAGTCTGAAAGCTCCACTGAAACCTGTCCACCATGGGTGATCCTGCTGGTATTTGAAATGGTGGTAGCATAGCTTCCAGCATCACAGCAACACACAAGCCACCACAATACAAGAAACTGACAGACCCATCTCACAGTTTAGGAGACTAGAAGTCAGAATTCAGAGCACAAGCTCTAGCAGAAGGCTTTCTTTGTCACCTGTGGAGAAAGGTCCTTGTATATTTTCAGATTCTTTTTCTTGGTTCCTTGGAGATCTTATGTGATGTGACATTTATCTTCCCCCAGCTCTCTTTCCTTGCTTGCTTGCTTAATCTGCTCTTAAGATTGACTTAGTCACATCCTACACTAATATTGCCTCATTAACGTACACAACTCATTCTCAAATGAAATTATAGCCACCGATAGGTATAGGAGTTAGGATTTACAATACATATTTTGGGAGGAGAAAATTAAATTCACAACAACCATGAACCCTGAGAGAAGGGAAACTTAGAGGCAAACCCTGTGATTTTCCTTGCTCTCTCCCTTGGGACAATACCTTGACTGGAGTCCACACAGAGAAAGTCCCACTGAGCAGAGGAGGCAAGTGTCAGCATTCAGGGAAGCCTAAGTGTTTGCAATCTGACAGGCAGAACTCAGTAGAGACTGCTGTGCAGATGATGACTTAGAGTCTGTGTAGGGTCTCCTCAGTGAGTCCTTGGCTGAGAGTTAGGCTGCACATACACACAGTGAGGCTAACTGAGGCTTATCAAGTGGATACTATCGCCCTGGGAATAAAACAGAGATACTAGAGTTGAAACAGTGGTAGGATATGCTGAAATTCAAGTCCAGTTAGGAGACCTTGGTAATGCTTCCTTATCAACTTGGATAGAAAATTGAGACACTAAATTCTACATATTAAGAATAAAGTTTGCACTCTAGAATGACCAATCTAAACCTGCCTTATGAAAGCCTCAAACCAAGCCCTGACAAGATCTACAGAGAAGAGAAAGTTTTTAGGTTGGATTTTGTGAAGTTAAATTTGCTTGGAATCATTTGGCTTTTCACAGATCTTCTGTAAGAAAATATAAAGCTAAATATATACAAGTTTAATGTGATCAACCAGAAATTGAACTGCCTACTAGAAAAATTATAAGCGCTTCTCGCAGGAAGATATCAGAATGTAGAGTCTTCTACAATGTACAATATACGCTTTATAACTACTAGACATACAAAGAAATAGGAAAACAAAGAGGAAAAAAAACTTAGACAAGGAAAAGTGTCAATAAAAATAATCCTGAGATGATTCAGATATTAAATTTAGCAAGGAAAGATGTTCAGCCACCTATTATAAATATGCTCAGGAATTTAGAGGAAAATACTTTCAAGTAATTAAAGAAAAATGTGATCTTAATGAGTGAATTAGATCATTTCAGTAAAAATAAGGAAATTATAAAAAAATAACCAAATAGAACTTACAGAACCAAACATATAATAACCAGAGTGAAAGTTTTACTGGATAGATTTAATAGCAAATTACAGATGGCAGAAAAAAGAACCAGTGAATTTGAAGACAAAACAACAGAAATTAAAAATTTGAAGTACACAAAAAGTACAGGTGGAAGAAAAATAAAGAGACAGTGAAAGACCCATGGGGTAATATCACATGGTTTGACCTATATGTGTAACATATAGGAGTAATAAAAGGGAAGAAAATAGATATTATGACTGAACATTTTCCAGTTTTGAAAAAAAAATTGACTCATGTGCCCACAATTTTCAGTGAAACCCAAAAGAATAAATACAAAGAAAACCACACCTAGCAATATCATAGTCAAACTGATAAACACCAAAGTATAGTAAAAATTCTGAGAGTAGCTTAAAAAAAAAAAAAAACAAAACAAAAGCAGAACTTACACACACACTGTGTACAGGGAAAGAGTGGTATGAAAAAATGGCTTACTTTTTATCAGAAACAATGGAGACCAGAAGACTATGGAAAAATATACTTAAAGAGCCGGGGGAAAAGGTCTTTGCAGAATTTCGTTTCAAGCAAAAATATCCTCTGAAAAATGGAGGTTAAATAAAGTCATTTTCAGATAAGGAAGCTGAAAGAATTTGTCATTAGCAGTCCTACACCATAAAAAAATGTTAAAAAATGTTCTTTAGGTTGAAAGATACAAAATAATCTACAAAGGGGAATTGAGGAGTACCAGAAATGGTAAACACAGGGCTAAATATGGAAACAAATTTTTCTAGTATTTTCCTTAAAATACACAATATTTAAATGAAAAACGAGAACATGGTTCGATGGGTTTACAAAGTATGTAAAATGAAAAAATATGGCAAAAATAACTCAAAAAATGGAACGGTAGTGTTATGGATTGAATTGTGTCCCCCGCAAAATGTGTATCAACTTGGTTAGGCCATGATTCCCAGTATTATGCAGTTGTCCTCCATTTTGTGATCTGATGTAATTAGCCTATGTGTTATAAATCCTAATATCTATGATGTTAATGAGGCAAGATTAGAGGCAGTTATGTTAATGATGCAAGATGCGGTCTACCAGATTAGGTTGTATCTTGAGTCAATCTCTTTTGAGATATAAAAGAAAGAAACAAGAAGAAAGGAAAGGGGCTTTATACCACCAAGAAAGCAGAGCCAGGAGTACAGCACTTCCTTTGGACCCAGGGCCCCTGTGTTAAGAAACTCCTAGATCCAGGGAAAGATTGATGACAAGGACCATTCCCCTAGAGAGACAGAGAGAGAAAGCCTTCCCCTGGAGCTAGTGCCCTCAATTTGGACTTCTAGCCTCCTAAACTATGAGATAATAAATTTCTGTTTGTTAAAGCCATCCACCCGTGGTATTTCTATTATAGTAGCACTAGATAACTAAGACAGGTAGTAACTGGAATTATACTGCTGTAAGATTATACCAGAGAATACCAAAAAAATGTTTACCTGTGTTTTATCTACTATGCAAAGGCATTCAGCTGTGTGAATCACAACAAATTATAGATAACATTGTTAAGAATGGCAATTCCAGAACACTTAATTGTGCTCATGAGGAATCTGTCCACAGACCAAGAAGTAGTCATTTGAAAAAGGGGATACTGAGTGGTTTAAAATCAGGAAAGGTATGCTTCAGGGGTGTATGCTTTCATCATATTTATTCAATCTCTATGCTTAACCAATAATCCAAGAAGCTGGACTATATAAGAAAAACAGGGCTTCAGGATTGGAGGAAGACTCACTAACAACCTGGATTATGCAGATGACACAGGCTTGCTTGCTCAAAGTGAAGAGAACTTGAAGCACTTACTGATGAAGATCAAAGACCACAGCCTTCAGCATGAATTACACCTTAACATAAAGAAAACAAAAATCTTCACAACTGGACCAATAAGCAACATCATGATAAATGGAGAAAAGATTGAAGTTGTCAAAGATTTCATTTTACTTGGATCCACAAGCAACTCCCATGGAAGCAGCAGTCAAGAAATCAGACGATGTATTGCATTGGGCAAATCTGCTGCAAAAGACCTCTTTAACGTGTTAAAAAGCAGAGATGTCACCTTGGAGACTAAGATGTGCCTGACCCAAGAATACTTAAAAATTCATATTTGAGTAACCCAAAAGAAGGCAATAGAAGAACCAGAAATCCAAAGTTGGGGGGGGGGCGGGGAATAGCAAGATGTTTGACTTAAAATCAGTCATACAAGTAATTACATTAAATGCACATATAAAACACTCCAAAAAAAAAAAAAGCAAAGTTGCCAATATGGATCAAAAAACAGGACTCAACTATCTGCAAAAAATGCCCTGTACTTTAAAGATTAAAAATAAGAAACAAAAGATAGAAATACATATACCATACAAACACTAAATATTAGAAAGGTGGTGTGGCTGTATAGATACCTAATATTAAAAGTCTGATAGTAAAGTTCAAAATGAAGAATATCATAGGCAAAACAAAGGAAAATCTTAATGACAAATGGGATAACCAATTAGGAGACATAACAATCATAGATATGCAACTAATCCAATAGAGATTAAAAATTTATAAATCAAAAATTGACAAAAAAAGGGAAAAATTAGACAAATCTATAACCACATTTTGAGATTTTTAACACTCTTTTTTATTAGGTGTTAGAAAAAAGAGATAAAAATAAAATAAAAAAAAGAATAGAAGATATGAATGACAATATTAATCCACTTGAACTGAACACTACACTGAACAGAATATTCTTCTCAAGTGCACATTGAATGTTCATAAGAGAGATCATACGCTGGGCTGTAAATTCTAAAAACATTGCAAAAGATTGAAATATTACATCGTATATTTCTATGTCTACAGCAGGATTAAATTAGAAGTCAATAAAACAAAATATTTGATAAAGCCCAAATGTTTGTACATTAAATAGTTCACTCCTAAAAAAAAATCATCAATCGAAGAAGTCACAAGGGAAATTAGAAAATATTTTGAACTGAAGTATACTAGAACCACAACATTTCCAAATTTGTGCAATGACGCTAAAGCAGTGTCTAGAGGGAAATTTATAGCTTTAAATTCCTATATTGGAAAAGAAAAAAAGTTTTAAAATCAATAACATATGTTTCCACCTTAAGATGCTTGGAAAAATAACAGGTAAGTAAACCCAAAGTAAGTTGAGAGAAATAAATACTACAGAGAGTAGAAATGAAAATAATAACAAATAATAGAACCTGAAGGATATTTATTGAAAAGGTTAATAAAATTCATAAACTCCTGGAAAACCTAATCTAGGTTTTCTTTTTTTTTTCTAGAGTGAAAAAAAAAACACAAATTAACAATATTAGGAATGGAAGAGGAAAGATCACTACAAATGCTACAGAGATTAAAAGCATAGTAAGGAAATATTATGAACATTGTTTTGCTAAGACATTTTATAACTTCGATATGAAATAGATGAATTCCTGAAAAAACACTGTCTTAGTCATCTAGTGCTGCCATAACAGAAATACCACAAGTGGATGGCTTTAACAAACAGAAATTTATTTTCTCACAGTCTAGGAGGCTAGAAGTCCAAATTCAGGGTGCCAGCTCCAGGAGGAGGTTTTCTCTCTCTCTTGTTTCTCGGGGAAGGTCCTTGTCATCAATCTTCCCCTGGATGAGGAGTTTCTCAGTGCAGGGACCCGGTAGTATGAGGTCCCCATGACTCTCTGCTTGCTTCTCTGTTTTATATCTCAAAAGAGCTTGGTTTAAAACACAGCCTAATCTTGTAGACTGAGTCTTGCCTCATTAATATAACTGTCACTAATCCCATCTCATTAACATCATAGAGACAGGATTTACAACACATAGGAAAATCACATCAGATGACAAAACAGTGAACACTCATACAATACTGTTGGAATCATGGCCTAGCCAAGTTGACAGATATTTTGGGGGGATGCAACTCAATCCATGACAAACGCAATTTAGCATAACTGAATCAAGAAGCAATAGAAAGTCTTAATAGCCTTATTTATTAAAGAATTTGAATTTTTAGTAAACATTTTTCCACAAAGAAAACTGTAGATTCCGACTAGGAAATTCTGTCAAATATTTAAATATTTCTAAATCAGCTTCTCTTACAATGTAGTTATTGACTCTTAGCTCATTTTATGAAGCTAGCATAACCCTGAAATACAAACCTGACATAGATATTAAAGAATGTTAGAGACCAATATCTCTCAAGATCAAGAATGTAAAAATTCTCAGAAAAAATTATCAGATTGAATCAACTATATAAAAAAAGATAATATATCATGACAAAATGGAGTTTATCCTAAGAATGCAAATTGATTCAATATTTGGAAAACAATCAATGCTGTTCACCACATTAGGAGAAGAAAGAATCAAAGCCATATATTTAAGTAAAGGCTGAGAAATCATTTGACAATATTTGACACTGATTCATGAGAAAAACTCTTATCATATTAGGAATAGAAGGAAACTTCCTCAACTTGATAGAGGGCATGGTGGCACAATTGGTTTAGAGCATGGCAGCTAACCAAAAGGTTGGTAGTTTGAACCCACCCAGCTCCTGCACAGGAGAAAGACCTGGCCGTCTGCTACCATAAAGAAAACTCTGTGGGGAAGCTCTACTCTGTCACATGGGGTTGCTATCTGTCAAACCGGACAGCATCTAACAATAACAACATCATTCTTAATGGACAAATACTGCAGGATTTCTTCTTTAGATCAGGAACAAGGTAAACGTGTCTAATCCCAGCACTTTTTATATTGGAGGTCCTAGCCAATGCAACAACGCAAGAAATAAATCTGAGCATAGAGATAGGCCGACTAGAAAAGAAGTAAAATATTCCCGTTTGTAGATGTCATGACTGTGTATTTAGAAAATATAAGAAATTTACAAATCTGCTGGAATTAATACATCACTTTAGCAGTACTGTAGAATAAAAGATCAATGTAAAACATCAATTCTATTTCCATATACCAGCAACACTCTGAAAATATGAAATTTTAAAAAATGATATTTAAGATGCATCAAACCAGGAGGCCATTAGAAAAAGGACACCTATAACTAATATGGGTTGTTCCATGAACATCCTATCCCTCTGATCAGAGCCTGTTCACCCACTAGCACATGGAAGGTAGCTCTTATTACTTACAAAAAGAAGAAGACAACATACAACAGGACAAATTCCATGGTGAGCAGCCCCTCTTGCTCAAAAACTGTCTAGCTGGAAAAGATGACTCTTCCAAGCATATCCTACTTTGTATGTGGGTGAGTGACTTAAATGAGACAGTTATATAATAAACCTGTCCCCTTGGCTTCCAGTAGCTGTCCAAGTGGACATAAAGAACTCTTTCATGCATACCCTCCACCTGGCATTGTGGGTGAGAGACACAATGGGAGCCTACTTTCTGCAGGTCTCCCTCTGGCCATGTAGGTCCAATTAGGTGGACTGTAAGCTTATGTTATGCCTGCTTCACCTACACCATAGCTGAGGAGACCATGAGGTCCCCCAGCTTGCATTTGCATACCCCAAAGCCCACGTGGCAGGCTATATGGGCAAGCATCAGGCCTCAGAAGGTATAGGATTGGAGGCCTTTTCATGCCTCTTCCCTTCCTGAAACTTGCTGCTAAGGGGATGAATTGGGTGCTCCTAATCATTTATATATGTTTAAGTATAACCTGATTGTTTTAGGAAGACAAAAGGTACCTTAATTGCTCAGGCTATTTTCAGGAACCAGATAGAAAAAAAACACAAACTTAGTTCTTTGTCCCGCACACTCCTACATATTTACGCAAGAGAAATGAGAACATATGTCCTCAAAAAGACTTGGATGTGACTATTCACAGGATCTGTATTCATCACAGTCAAAACTTTGATACACCTGAATATCCATAAATAGATACATCAATGAGCAAATTTTGATGCTTTTATAAAATGAAATACTACTCAGCAAAAAAAAAAAAAAAAAAAATTAATGTACTTCCCAGACATACAATAACATGGATGGATCTACAAATACTGTTCTGAATAAAAGAAGCCAGATGATAGGGTGTAAATGCTATATTATTCCACATATATGAAATTTTAAAACATAATTGAAATTTATAGTAATAGAAATCAGATCAGTGGCTGTCAGTGCGTGTGTGTGTGTGTGTGTGTGTGTGTGTGTGTGTGTGTGTGTGTGTGTGTGTGCATGGGGTGTTGGGGAGGGACTGACTGCAGAGGATATGAGGGAATTTTCTGGGGTGATGCAATTGTTTTATATTTACTAGCGGTGGAAGTTGCGCAGGCGCATACATTTGTCAAAATTTAGTAAACTATACATTGAAAATGTATACATTTTATTGTACGTAAATTGTACTTAAAGTTGATCTTAAAAATAGCAATATTGGTTTCAGTATTCTGGATTTAGCCAGGGGAAATGGCGGGATTTGGGATATCAAACTTTTAAAAGCTACAAGAAATGAGGTAGTCCTTCTCCTTGCCTCTTCCTGCATTCCAACACAAAAACTTCCACATTTTCAATTCAATGACACTGATTCCATTTTTCATGCTGTTCCACCATTATCACTATTTTCTTTCCAAAATATTCTACCACCACTAATGTAAACCCAATGCCCTCTCTAAACATAAATTCCCCTTTCCCCTCCCTCTTACCTTTGAAGCCATTAACAATCTTTGTCTTCTATGTATTTGCTTTTTTCATGTAAGTGAGATCACATAGTATTTGTCCTTTTCCAACTGACTTATTTCCATCATATGTGTTGTAAAAAAGAATATTTTCAACAAAACATTAATTTTTATTTGAACTTATCGTCCTTATTTACAATTCATGAATTGGAAGCGCCTGGTCTGGAAATTAGACAAGAGCTCCAAAGGACAAGTGGAAGAGACAAGTTAGATAGGTAAAGTTGTATACGAACAAGCAAGTAACATTGGGCAAAAAGTCATTTGTTAGTTCTAAGTTATTTTCCTTATATGGCATATTGGTAACTTTTGTAGCCAGGTGATTATACTAGAGCTGAGGCAGCAAATGTGAATTGGTTGACTTAGGTTTTGGCTCCGGGGAAGGTCAGGTATTTACAGGAAACAGAAACTTGGTTAGGTTTCAGTTTGCTGACATGGGGCTTAGCATAAGTGACTCCATTTTGGGCCCAGTATAGTCAAGTTAACAGTATATACCACATTTTGTTTACCCATTCATCTGTTGATGGACATTTTGGTTATTTCCACCTTTTGGCTATTGTGAAAAGTGCCACAGTGAACGTTGGTGTACGGGTTTCTGTTTCATTTCTTCTGGCTATATCATATACCTAAGATTGGAATTGCTGAGTCATATAATTCTGTGTTCAACTTTTTGAGGACCTGCCAAACGATTTTCCACAGTGGGTGCACCATTTTACATTGCCACAAGTAATGAACGAGGGTTTCAGTTTCTCCCCACCTTGCCAACACTTGTTGACCTTGTGCCCTGCCATTTTGCTGAATTTGTTTTATTGGTTCTAATAGTTTATTTGTAGAATCTTTGGGGTTTTATATGTATAGGATCATGTCATCTGCAAAAAGGGATAGTTTTACTTCCTCATTCCTGATTTGGATAACTTTTATTTATTTATTTTTCTAGTCTAATAGCTCTGGCTAAGACTTCCAAAATGACGTTAAGTAGCGTGGTGAGAGTAGGCATTCTTGTTTTGTTCCTGACCTTAATGAGAGGGCTCTCAGTCTTCCTCCATTGAATATGGTGTTAGCTGTGGGTGTTTCATGAATGCCTTTTATTATATTGAGGAATTTCCCTTCTGTTCCTATCGTATCAAGTATTTTTCATGAAAAGGTGTTGAATTTTGTCAAATGCCTTTTCTGCATTGATTGAGATGATCATATGGTCCTTTTCCCTTATTCTATTAATGTGGTGTATTACACTGATTGATTTTCTAATGCTGTACCACCCTTGCATTCCTGGGATAAATTCTTCTTGATTATGGTGTATAATCCTTTTAATATGGTTTTCTAGTATTATGTCAAGTATTTTTGCTTCTATGTTCTGTAGTTTTCTTTTCTTGTGTAATTGTCTGGCTTTGGTATCAGGGTAAATGTTCATCTCACAGAATGAGTTAAGAAGTGTTCCCTTCTCTTCTCTTTTTTGGAAAAGTTTAAGCTGGATTGGAGTCACTTCTATAAATGTTTGGTAGAATTCCCCAGTGAAACCATCTGGTCCAGGACTAGCTGTTGCTGTTGTTGGGAGGTTTTCAATTACCGATACATCTCTTCACTTGTTATGGGTCTGCTGAGATCCATTATTGCTTCTTAAGTCAATGTAGGGAGCTTATGTGTTTCAAGGGATTTGTCATTTCTTCTAAGTTACCTAATTTTTTGGTGTACAACTGTTTAGAATATTACCTTACACTCCTTTTATTTCTACAGGGTCATTTTTGTTTGTAATTTTATGTATTTGCATGTTCTTTCTTTTTTTCTTTGTAAGTCTAGTCAAAGGTTTGTTGATTTTATTGCTCTTTTCAGAAAAGTAACTTCTGGTTTTGTTGATAGTCTCTATTTTTTTTCTATTTTTGTCCTTGCCTTTTACTGTAACTTATTATTCGGGCTTAGTGATGAGGTAATTACCAGTATGAAGGGAGTTGGTGGTGAACAAACAGTCCTTCTGTTTTGTTAGCACCTCTGCTTCAAGTCTTAAATCACTAATTCATATATCCGATTTAGGGTAATAATAACACAATTTTTTCTATATTTTTTTAAAGATTGTTGAAAAGATACACAGAAAAAATTACACCAATTCAACAATTTCTACAAGTACAATACAGTGACATTGATTACATTTTTCAAATTGTGCAGCCATTCTCACCCTCCTTTTCTGATATGTTCCTCCCCTACTAACTTAGACTCACTGCCCTCTAAGTCTCCTATCTAACCTTTCAAGTTGTTGATAACAACTTGATCACATATAGTAAGTTCTTTAAAAGAGTACGGTGCTAACGGTAGACATTCTTTGCTAGTTAAACTAGACTATTGTTTGGTTTAAAAAGGGCTTCAGGGGATATTTTTGGTTTATGGTTGCAGGATTAAAGATTATCTCAGGGAAGTAGTTTTGGGGATTCATCTATCCTCCATGGCTTTAGAAACTCTAGAGTCCATGACAATGAAATTGTGTTCCCCATATTTTTCCTTTGTGATCAGGACTCTTTTTCAGAATTTTTTTTATTTTTTTTATTTTTTATTTTTTATTTTTTTTTTATTTTTTATTTTTTTTAATATATATTTTATTGTACTTCAGGTGAAAGCTTACAGAGCCAATAGTTTCTCATGAAATAGTAGTACACATGTTGTTCTATGACATTGGTTAACAACCCCACAACGTATTAAGCCTCTAAATTCTCAACCTTTTTTTTTTTGATGAAAATTACAGATGGCCAAAGATACACCGTTTCAAAAATTTCTACATTCACAGTTCAGTGACATTGACTACGCTCTTCCAACTGTGCTGTTATTCTCACTTAAGATGAAGGCTTACAGAAAAAATAGTTTTTCATTTAACAGTTACTACACATGTTGCCCTATGACAATGGTTAACAATCTCACAGCACATCAAGAATATCCTTACTCCACCTTGTGTTCCCTATCACCAGGGGGCTTCCTTGTCCCCTTCTGTCTTCTGGACCTTGTCAGTGGACTATTGTACCTCTTTAGTCTCATTTGTTTATTTATTTATTTATTTATTTATTTATTTATTTTTATTTTATTTAAACACCATTTCAAAACTTTTTACTTACACATTTAAGTGATATTGACTATGCTCTTCCAATTGTGCTGCCATTCTCGCCCAAGATGAAGGCTTACAGGACAAAACAGCCTCCCATTTACTAGTTACTACAAATGTTGCCCTATAGCAGTGGTCAACAATCTCACAATACATCGACAGTGTCCTTATTCAATTTGTGTTCCTTATCATCAGTTTCCTACTCTCCCTCTGCCTTCTGGCCCTTGTCACCGGACTCCTGTACATCATTAGTCCCATTTAGTTTTACTGGGGTGTCCATTCCCAGGCTTAACATCGAACCTTGAAGGTAACTTCCCCTCTGAGCTGAAAGGGTGTCTGGGGGCCACACTCTCGAGGTTTCTCTAGTATTCTTTAGGCCAGTATATCTGGTCTTCTTTTTTTTTTTTTTTTTTTGGGGAGTTAAAATTATACTCTACATCCTACTCCAGCTCTGCCCAGAACCCTCTGTTGTGATCCTGGTCAGAGGAGTCATTGGTGGTAGCCGGGCACCATCCAGCTGTACTGGGCTCAGTCCCGTGGAGGCCTTGGTAGCTGTGGACCATTAGTCCTTCAGACTAATCTTTTCCTTGTATCCTGTTCTCTTCGTTCTCCCTTGTTCCCGAAGGGATGAGATCAGTGGAGTATCTTAGATGGCCGCTCATAGGCTTTTAAGACCCCAGACACTACTCACCAAGGTAGAATGTAGAGCATTATCTTTATAAGTAGTGTCATGCCAATTGAGCTAGATGTTCCCCGAGATCATGGTCCCCAGAGCCCTCCGTCCAACAACTCAGTCCCTCGGGGGGTTTGGATGTGTCTATAGGGCCTCCATGACCTTTCCTTGTGCAGGTTGTGTTAGTTTCCCCTGTACTATGTACTATCTCATCTCTCACCCAAGTTACCTCTTACCTATTACCTATTTAGTATTCCCCCCCCCCTCCCATCCCTGGTAACCAACAAGGATTGTTACATTTTGCATGTGAATTTTTTCATGGGTTTTTACAATAGAGGTCTCATACAATATTTGTCCTTTTGTGATTGACTTATTTCACTCAGCATGATGTCCTCCAGTTTCATCCATGTTATGAGATGGTTCACCGATTCATTGTTCTTTCTCGTTGCATAGTACTCCATTGTGTGTATGTACCATAGTTTGTGTATCCATTCGTCTGTTGATGGACATCGAGGTTGTTTCCATCGTTTTGCTATTGTGAATAATGCTGCCATGAACATAGGTGTGCATATGTCTATTCGAGTGATGACTCTTATTTCTCTAGGATATATTCCTAGGAGTGGGATTGCTGGATCGAATGGTACGTCTATTTCTAGCTTTCTGAGGAAACGCCATATCATTTTCCAAAATGGCTGTATCATTTTGCATTCCCACCAGCAGTGTATAAGAGTTCCCGTCTCCCCGCAGCCCCTCCAACATTTGTTATTTCCAGTGTTTTTGATTCGTGCCAGTAATGCCGGGGTGAGATGGTATCTCATTGTGGTTTTAATTTGCATTTCTCTAATGGCTAGTGATCGCGAGCATTTCCTCATGTGTCTGTTGGCCATTTGAATGTCTTCCTTGGTGAAGTGTCTGTTCATTTCCTTTGCCCATTTTTTGATAGGATTGGTTGTCTTTTTGTTGTAGAGGTGTTGGATTTTCTTGTAGATTATGGAGATTAGACCTTTGTCTGACTTGTACTGTCCAAAAATTTTTTCCCAGTCTGTAGGTTCTCTTTTAACTCTTTTGGTGAAATCTTTTGAAGAGCATAGATGTTTGATTTTTAGAAGATCCCAATTATCTAGTTTATCTGTTGGGTTTTTTGTGTTGATGTTTATGGTTTGTATCCTGTTAATGCCATGTATTAAGGTCTGAAGTGTTGGTCCTATTTTTTCTTCTATGAATTTTATAGTTTGAGGCTTTATATTCAGGTCTTTGATCCATTTTGAAGTAGTTTTTGTATATGGTGTGAGGTATGGGTCCTGTTTCATTTTTCTACAAATGGATATCCAGTTTTGCCAGCACCATTTGTTAAAAAGACTGTCTTTTCCCCATTTGATGTATTTTGGGCCCTTGTCAAAAATCAGGTGACCGTAGGTGGGTGGATTTACATCTGAGTTCTCAATTCTGTTCCATTGGTCAATGTCTCTGTTGTTGTACCAGTACCAGGCTGTTTTGAGTACTGTAGCTGTATAGTAGGTTCTCAAGTCAGGTAGTGTGAGTCCTCCAACTTTATTCTTCTTCTTCAGTAGTGCTTTACTTATTCGGGGTTTCTTCCCTTTCCATATAAAGTTAATAATTAGTTTTTCCATCTCTTTGAAGAATGTTGTTGGTATTTGTATCGGAATTGCATTGTATTTGTAAATTGCTTTAGGTAGAATTGCCATTTTCACAATGTTGAGTCTGCCTATCCATGAGCATGGTATGTTTTTCCATTTATGTAGATCCCTTTGGGTTTAATGCAGCAGTGTTTTGTAGTTTTCTTTGTATAGGTCTTTTATATTCCTGGTCAGATTTATTCCCAAATATTTTATCTTTTTAGGGGCTATTGAAAATGGTATTGATTTCCTGATCTCCTTTTCATCGTTCTCTTTACTGGTGTATAGGAATCCAACTGATTTTTGAATGTTTATCTTGTATCCTGCTACTCTGCTGAATCTTTCTATTAGTTCCAGTAAATTTCTCGTGGAGTCTTTAGGGTTTTCTATGTATAGTATCATATCATCTGCAAACAGGGAGAGTTTAACTTCTTCATTACCAATTTGGATGCCCTTTATTTCTTTCTCTTGCCTTACTGCTCTAGCGAGAACTTCCAGCACAATGTTAAATAGGAGTGGTGATAAAGGGCATCCTTGTCTTGTTCCTGTTTTCAGGGGGAATGTTTTCAGCCTTTCTCCATTAAGAATGATGTTGGCTGTTGGTTTTGCATAGATGCCCTTTATGATGTTGAGAAATTTCCCTTCTATACCTATTTTATTGAGAGCTTTTATCAGGAATGGGTGTTGGACTTTGTCAAATGCCTTTTCTGCATCAATTGAGATAATCATGTGATTTTTTTCTTTCCTTTTATTTATGTGGTGGATTACGTTGATGGATTTTCTAATGTTAAACCATCCTTGCATACCTGGTATGAATCCTACTTGGTCGTGGTGTATTATTTTTTTGATATGATACTGAATTCTATTGGCTAAAATTTTGTTCAGAATTTTTGCATCTATATTCATGAGAGATATTGGTCTGTAATTTTCTTTTTTTGTGATGTCTTTGCCTGGTTTTGGTATCAGCGTTATGCTGGCTTCATAGAATGAATTTGGAAGTGTTGCTTCCTCTTCTATGCTCTGAAATAACTTGAGTAGAACTGGTACAAGCTCTTCTGTAAATGTTTTGTAGAATTCTCCAGTGAAGCCATCTGGGCCAGGGCTTTTTTTGGTTGGGAGTTTTTTTATTACCTTTTCAATCTCTTCTCTTGTTATGGGTCTGTTCAGATTTTCAATATCACTTTGTTGTAGTTTGGGTAGGCCGTATGTTTCTAGAAATTTATCCATTTCCTCTAGGTTTTCAAATTTGTTGGAATATAGTTTTTCATAATATTCTGTTATAATCCTTTTTATTTCAGTTGGGTCTGTTGTAATGTCCCCCATTTCATTTCTTATTTGGGTTATTTGTGCCCTCTGCTGTTTTTCTTTTGTCAGTCTGGCCAGTGGTTTGTCGATTTTGTTGATTCTTTCAAAGAACCAACTTTTGGTTTTGTTGATTCTTTCTATTGTTTTTCTGTTCTCTATTTCATTGATTTCTGCTCTGATCTTTACTATTTCCTTTCTTCCGGTGGTTGTAGGCTTTTTTGGTTGTTCTCTTTCTATTTGTTTGAGTTCTGTAGTTAATGTTTTGATTTTGTCCCTTTCTTCTTTTTTGATATGTGCATCTATTGCTATAAATTGTCCTCTGAGGACTGCCTTTGCTGTGTCCCAAAGGTTTTGGTATGATGTGTTTTCATTTTCATTTGATTCTAGGAATTTTTTAATTCCATCTCTGATTTCTTCTATTACCCATTGATGTGTAAGCAGATTATTATTCAGTTTCCATGTGTTTGATTTTTTTTCCTTGCTCTTTCTAGTGTTAATTTCTACCTTGATGGCATTGTGGTCAGAGAAGATACTGTGAATTATCTCAGCATTTTGGATCTTGTTGAGGATTGCTCTGTGGCCTAAGATGTGGTCTATTCTGGAGAACGTTCCATGTGCATTGGAAAAGAATGTGTACTTTGCAGCGGTTGGATGGAGTGTTCTATATATGTCTATGAGGTCCAGTTGGCTGATTGTGTCCTTTAGGTCTTCTGTATCTTTGCTGAGTTTCTTTTTAGTTGTTCTGTCCTTTACTGAGAGTGGTGTGTTGAAGTCTCCTACTATTATTGTGGAACTGTCAATTTCTCTTTTCAGTGTTGTTAGAGTTTTTTTTATGTATTTTGGAGCCCTGTCATTGGGTGCATAGATATTTATTATGGTTATGTCTTCATGATGGATCATCCCCTTAATCATTATATAGTGTCCTTCTTTGTCTTTTATGGTAGATTTTGTTTTAAAGTCTATTTTATCTGAGATTAGAATTGCCACTCCTGCTCTTTTTTGATAGTTGTTAGCTTGATATATTTTTTTCCAACCTTTGATTTTTAATAAATTCACATCTTTGTTTCTAAGATGTGTCTCTTGTAGACAGCAAATAGATGGATCCTGTTTTCTTATCCATTCTGCCACTCTCCGTCGCTTTATGGGTGCATTGAGTCCATTTACGTTCAGTGTAATTATTGATAGATGTGAGTTTGTTGCTGTCATTTTGTAGTGCTTTTTTTTGTGATGCTGAAGTTTTCTTTGTTCTTCTTACTCTCTTGTGCTGAGTTCCTTTTGTTTGTGGATTTTGTGTTCATTTCTTTTGTTTTTGTAGGTTTTGTTTTTGTTGAGACTTTATGTTTTTTGTCTTTATTTTTATGAGTTGGTTTGTTAACTTTTTTTGTGGTTACCATGAATTTTACCCTTATCTTTATAATTTTGAAGCAGTCTACCGTTACTTGGTATCGCCTTGCCTTCTTCTCCTTTAGAAGGTTCTATACCTATGCCGTTTGTTCCCTCTTTCATTGTTTTGATGTTGTTGTCATCCTTTGATTGATTTCTCTGATTCCCTGTTGTATATCTTTTGTTTTTGGAAAGTCGTCTGTAGTTCAGTTCCTAGAATGGTATCTGGTTCATGTTAACCTGCATCCTAGGTCCTATGTCCTGCCTGAGGGCTTAAGCTGTTTGTCCTCAGATCGAAGAACTCCCTTTAATAATTCTTGTAAGTTTGGTTTGACTTTTGCATATTCCTTTAGTTTCTGTTTATCTGGAAATGACCTAATTTCACCATCAAATCTGAATGAGAGTTTTGCAGGATATATTATTCTTGGCTGACAATTTTTTTCTTTCAAGATTTTATATATGTCATCCCATTGCCTTCTTGCCTGCATGGTTTCTGCTGAATAATCTGAGCTTAGTCTTATTGTTTCTCCTCTGTATGTGACTTCTTGTTTTTCCCGAGCTGCTCTCAGGATTCTTTGTTTGTCTTTAGTTTTAGCGAGTGTGAATATGATATGTCTTGGTGATTTTCTTTTGGGGTCTCTTCTATATGGGGTTCGTTGAGCTTCTTGGATGACCAGCTTTTCATCTTTCATGATATTGGGAAAGTTTTCTGTCAGCAGTTCCTCAATGATCCTCTCTGTGTTTTCTGTTTTCTTCCCCTGTTCTGGTATGCCAATCACTCGTAAGTTTTTGCTTTTAATTGTGTCCCACATAACTCTCAGGGTCTCTTCATTTTTCTTTGTTCTTTTTTCTGAGTTTTCCTGAAACAGAGTTGTATCCAAGTGTTTGTCTTCAGTTCCACTGATCCTGTCTTCCATGGTTTCAAATCTACTTCTCAGCCCTTCTATGACACTGTCCATTTCTGAAATCTTGTTGTTTATCTTTTGGATTTCTAATTGTTGTTTTTGTATAATTTTGAGTTGTGAATTTATTTTGGCATTTTGTTCTTGCATCATCTTCCTGAATTCTTCCAATTTTTTGTCTGTATTTTCCATAAATTTATCTATTTTTTCCTCATGTTTGTCAGCTTTTTGCCTCAGTTCTTGGAAAATTCCGAGTATTAGTGATTTGAGTTCCATATCAGGTACTTCTAGTGCATTTTCTTCCACAGGAGAGTTTTCTGATGTTTTAATTTGGACGCCTATTGGAGCCATCTTGTCTTGTTTTTGTAAATGTTTTGATATTGTTTGCTGTTTTCGGGGCATTCAGTAGATATTTCTCTCGTTTATTGATTGTAGATTTTTTTTTTTTTTTTCGTTCTTGTGGTACAGCTGGGCAGATCTAGTTGAGGAGGAGCCACTGGGATGGGTTGCTTGTGGCACTCACCGCAGCCACCAGGATGGTCGGTAGTCAGTGCTGAGCAGGTTCCAATAGGGCGTGCCTGCACCGCTTGGTGATGTGATGTCTAGTGCACGGTGCAGGTAGGTAGGGTGCAGCGGGAAGATGGTTATGTGTGAAGCTAAGCTGGATATGGGAGAGAGGAGAGAGGAGGAGGAGCAAAAAGCGTACAAACATAAAAGAATGCTAGGGGAGCTTGTCGTTGGAATGTACAGATGAGAGACTATGGGATGGAGGAAACCAGAAGGGGGAAGAGAAAGAAAAGGAAAGAATGACCAAATGAAAATCAGAAAAGTTAAAAAACTGCAAAGTTCCCAGGGATCGCACCGATGCAGCTATGAGGTCTGGGGGAGTCGGTCTCAATTTTCACAGCTCAGCCTGGCCAGAAGGTACAGAGGCATACATCGCCTGGTATTCAGGGATCAGAAAGAGAAGGAAGAGATAGAGGGACAAGAAATTAAGCAATGAAGAAAGACAAAAGAGAAAAAGAGGTAAAATATGACAAAACTAATCAAAAAAGGAAGAAAAATAAAATTGAGAGAAAAAAAAAAAAGGGCAACACCAGCAGTCAGTGCCTACAAATGGGACCCAGGGAGCCCCCACTCAGGGGCCCGAATTCCAAGAAGCCGATAGTCTCGGGGTTAAGTGACCGTGGCCACGGGAAGCAAAGGGGCCAACGAACAAAGGCCCCCGGATCCCACTCGCGCGGGAGCCCAGACCTGGAAACAGCCACACGCCCGAACGCAGCCCTACAGCCCCGCAGGAGAGAGCAGAGACAGCACTCGGAACCAGGCACCCAGGCAAAAGGAGGGGGAGGCGGCAGAAAAAGGTCCGCTAGGTGCCAGCAAACGGCTCCCAGAAAGCCCCCAGCCCGGGCACGCGGAACCCAAGCACCGGCGGCCCCCCGCCCAGGGACCCCGGCCACGGAAAGCAGAGGGGTGAACGAACAAAGGCCCCGGGATCCCACCCACGCGGGAGCCCAGACCCAGAAACAGCCACACGCCCGCACGCAGCTCCACAGCCCCGCAGGAGAGAGCAGAGACAGCACCCGGACCCAGGCACCCAGGCAAAAGGAGGGGGAGGCGGCAGAAAAAGGCCCGCCAGGCGCCAGCAAACGGCCCCCAGAAAGCCTCCAGCCCGGGCGCGCGGAATCCAAGCACCGGCGCCCCCCAGCTCAGGGACTCCGGCCACGGAAAGCAGAGGGGCGAACGAACAAAGGCCCCGGGATCCCACCCACGCGAGCCCAGACCCAGAAACAGCCACACGCCCGCACGCAGCCCTACAGCCCCGCAGGAGAGAGCAGAGACGGCACTCGGAACCAGGCACCCAGGCAAAAGGAGGGGGAGGCGGCAGAGAAAGGTTCGCTAGCCACCAGCAAACGGCTCCCAGAAAGCCGCCAGCCCAGGCGCGCGGAATCCAAGCACCAGCACCCCCCAGCCCAGGGACTCTGGCCACGGAAAGCAGGGGATCCCCAGCTGAGGCGGAGAGGGGTGGGTGGTGGGAGAGCGCGCACCGCAGTTTACCGGTCGTTATGTCTCCGACCAGATGCTCTGCAAGGCTGCTCTCCCGTCTGCCGGTCTCCGACAGGAATCCAAGATGGTGGATCCGCGCCGGGCGAGCTGGTAAGGAATCTCTGCCTGAGTCTCTCCTTGCTCTCCATTCTCTTTTAGTATTCTCACTCCGTTTGGTGTTTGGCTGAGTTCTTTATCTCTTCATTTGGTGTTCTAGGGTTTCAGGATTGTTGATTCTCTGTTAGGCTTAGTTTTTCGGATCTTTGCTGTGGAGGGACGGCGTGGTGTTTCTGCCTAGAGCGCCATCTTGCCCCTCTCCCTCTTTTTCAGAATTTTTGATCAAAATATTTAGTAATGGTAGCCAGGCACCATCCCATTCTAGTCTCATGGCAAAGGAAGCAGTTGTTTGTGGAGATAATCAGCCACACATTCCATTTCCTCCTCCTATTCCTGCCTCTTCTTCTTCCTCTATTGCTCCATGCAAATAGAGACCAATTGTTGCATCTTGTACAGCCATTTGCAAGCTTTTAAGACCCCAGACACTATGCACAAACTGGGCGGTAGAACAGCAGTGCTAAAAATGATATTAGGCCAATTAACTGGAATGTACCATGAGGCTATGATCCTAAATCCCCAAACCAATAAACTAATTCCCATTAGGTATTTTGTTGTACATAAGCAGGCTCAACAGCTACTCTTTTTGTTGTTGTTGCTGTTGTAAAAACAAAAAGGAAAAAATATATATATATCACACTGCATTTAGCAATTCAACTTATTACAGGTGTACAATTTAGTGACATCAATTACACCAACTGGTTGTGCATCCATTACCCTTAATCAATGTGATTTTTTGTCACCATAAACAAAAACTCAGTACTCCATAAACAACAACCCCTCATTTACCCTCCCTCACACCCCTGGTAACCACTAATAAACTTTGGTCTCTATACATTTGCCTGTTCTTGTCTTTCTATATAAATGAGGTCATATAATATTTGTTCTTTTGTGATTGACTTATTTCATTCAGCCTAACGTCTTCAAGCTCCATCCATGTTGCAGCATGTATCAGGACTTCGTTTCCCTTTCTGAATGAGTAGCATTCTATTGTATGTATGTACCACATTTTATTTATCCACTCATCCACTGATAGGATTTAGGTTCTTTTGGCTATTGTGTATAGTGTCGCAATGAACATTGTAGTATATATGTCTATTTTCATCACTGCTTTCAAGTCCCTTGGGTATATTCCTAGTAGTGAAATTGCTGGGCCATACGATAGTTCTATTTTTAATTGTTTTCCTACATTTTTAAAGGTTTTTCCCTGCTCATAGTTTCCTTTGGGCTAGCACTATAGATTGAGAAAGGAAGGCAGAGCTGGGTTAGGTTATTCTCTCTTTCTGAGTCTTATGCTCTACTCCATCTTCCCCATCTTGCTATTGACCACCTTCAGATCTGATGAGGGGCAGGGACAGGGGCAGGGGCAGGAGGTAAAAGGCAGACAAGTCCTCTTTGTCTAGTGTTGCCACTATCAAGTGTTGCCTTCCGACGGCTTGTCAGGTTTATTTATTTGTTTTTGTTTTTTTTAAAGCTGACTCCTTTCACGAGGCACTTTTACGCATTCTTTAGACATACTCTTCTTTTTGTTTGAGGTCTTTCGTTCTGGGCCAGTCTCTAAGGATTCCTTTATTAGTACACTTCTAACTTTAATTCTTATGTATATGACCATGAGTATTGGAAAAACCAAAGAGAAAGTACCCATTAATTGATTGGAGAAGACAGGAGAACACATACACCTTAGGAAGGGGAAAAAAAAAAAAAAAAAGAAATGACTGTCAACCCAAGCTAACCAGAAACACACACACACACACACACACACACACCAAGTGGAAAAAAAAAAAAGAGGAAATAGCAAAGTAAGATAAATTAGAAAAGGAGTAAAATCAAGAATATCACCTTTTTCAATATTAGAATTCCTCAGTAAAAGATAGACTGCCAAACTTAGTTAAAACAAAACAAAACAAAAACACCACTTGTATACTCCAAATGCACATAAAGCAATGATAAAGAAAAGTTGAGCACTCAAGGGTGAGTTAAGTGATACCAGAAAATTAAAAGAAAAATAAAGTTGAGAGGCAATGTTAATATAAGGCGAGTTGCCATTTAAGGTTAAAAAAGACCTAAACAGTAAGAGAAGGAGATTATATAATAATAAAAGATATAATTTATGAAAAAGATATAATAGGGATACAACCTGTATGCACAAATAATAGAGTAGCTGAACATAAAATCTAACAATATTTTTATACATGTTAGGGAGTATATAGGAGTTCTGGTGGCGTAGTGGTTATGAGCTTGGCTGCTAACCAAAAGGCTGAAAGTTTAAATCCACCAGTTGCCCTTGGAAACCTTATGATACAGTTCTATTCTTCCTATAGGGTTGCTATGAGTCGGAATTGACTCGACCGCCATGGGCTTTTTTTTTTTTAAATCCCCGGGTGGCATAAATGGTTAAGCACTCAACTACTAACCAGAAGGTTTGCAGTTCAATTCACTCAGAGGCACCTCGAAAGACAGGCCTGAACATCTGCTTTCAAAAGGTCAAAATTCTATGGAGCAGTTCTATTCTGCACACATGGTGTCACCATGAGTTGGAATCCACTCTATGGCAAATAACAATAACAACAGGGGAAATATACAAAATAACAATACAGAGGCCATCATCCCTGATCATAATCTAATTATGTTATAAATTAATCATTCTAAGGTGAGTTCTTTGGAAAAGTCAATCTTCAAATTCATATGCAATTGCAAACCCAAAACCCATCGCCATTGAGTCAATTCCAACCCATAGCGACCCTGTAGGACAGAGGAGAACTGCCCCATAGGGTTTCCAAGGAGCAGCTGGTGGATTTGAACTGCTGACCTTTTGGTTAGCAGCTGAGCTCATAACCACTGCGCCACCAGGGTTCCATGCGATTGCAAGGGGCCCTGAATAGTCAAAACAATCTTGATAAAAAAGAACATAGTTGAGGACTCACACTTCCTGATTTCATAACATATTACAAAGCTACAGTAACAGAGACACTATAGAATGGTATAAGGGTAAACATATAGATCAATGGAATAGAATTAAGAGTCTAGAAATAAACCCGTATATCTACGGCCACTTGATTTTCTACAAGAGTGTCAAGTCCATTCAATTAGAAAAAATAGTCTCTTCAACAAACGGTACTGGGACAACTGAATTGCCACATGCAGAAAATGAAGTTGGATCCCTACCTCATACCATATATGGAAAATTAACTCAAAATGGATCAATGACATAAATGAAAGAGTTGAAACAATAAAACCCTTAGACAAAAATATAGAGAAAAATCTTTACGGCTTTGGATTTGTCAGTGATTTCTTATATATGACACCACAAGCACAGGTGACATAAGAAAAAATAGGAAAATTGAGCTGCATCAAAATTTAAAACTTTGGTGCATCAAAGGTATTATCAAGAGAATAGAAAGCCAACCTATAGAGTGGGATAAAATGCATGGAAATCATATATCTCATAAGTATTTAATATCCAGAATACATTTAAAAAAAAAAAAACTCTTATAACTCAACAATGAAAACACAACCCAATTAAAAAACGAGCCAGGATTTGAATAGATATTTCTCCAAACAAGCTGTACGAAGGGGTCACAAATACATGAAAAGATGCTCAACATCATTAGTAATTAGGGAAAATGTAAATCAAGACCACAATGAGCTACCACTACACACCCTACTAGGATGATTACAATAAAATACATAAATAAATAAACAAACAAAACTTAAAAAGAAATCAAGAAGTACTGGTGAAGTTGTGGAGAAGCAGGAATTCTCGTACATTGTTGGTGGGAATAAAAAATGGTGCAGCCACTGTGGAAAACATTTTGGTGGTTCTTCAAAAAGTTAAACACAGAATTACCATACAATTGAGAAATTCCACTCTTAAGTATACAGCAAAAGAATTGAAAACAGGGACCCCAAAACTACATGTACACACATGTTCACAGCAGCACTATTCATATAATAGCCAAAAAGTGGAAACAACCCAAGTGTCCACCAATGGATGAAAGGATAAAGAAAATGTGGTATATACATACAATGGAATATTATTCAGCCATAAAAACAAATGAAGTCCTGATGCATGCTACAACCCGGATGTACACCCAAAACATTATGCTAAGTGAAAGAAGCCAGATATAAGGTCACATATGATTCCATTTCTATGAAATAATCAGAATGGATAAATCCATAGAGACAGAACATGGACTGGTGGTTGCCACGGGATGGGAAGGTAAGAATGGGGAAAGACTGCTTAATGAGTAAGGGATTTTACTTTGAAGGGATGGAGGTGCTTAGAAACTCAATAGAGGTGGTGGTCGCGCAACACTGTAAATGTACTAAATGCCACTGAATTGTTCACTTAAAATAGTTAATTTTCTGTTATGTGAATTTCACCTAAATAAGTTATTATTCAAAAATTAGCTACTGGAGGCAGGAATTTGGAGAAATATGTTCTTTTATATATTGCTGGTGGAAATGTGTATTATTTTTTTTTGAAAAGCCATCAGGCAACATCTATTAACATTAAAAATAGCAAACTCTTTGACCCAGCAATCCCACCCTGAAAATCCATCCATGGGAATAAAAGCATCAGTAATCAGTATGCATGAATGTAGGTATGAACAGTTTAGTTGGAATAGACTTGATGGCAAAGGGTGGGTAATATTTTTCATAGAGAAAGAAAACAAAAGAAGTCAAAGCAAAGCAGATGTTCATCTGTAGTTGTTGTTAGGAGTTAGTTGTCTAGTCCATTCTGACTCATAGTGACCCTGTGTAGAACAGAATGAAACACTTCATGGTCCTTCATCATCCTCACAATTGTTTCTATGTTGGAGCCCATTGTTGCAGCCACTGTGTCAATCCATCTTGTTGAGATTCTTCCTCTTTTTTGCTGACCCTCTATTTTACCAAGCATGATGACCTTCTCCATGGACTGATCCCTCCTGATAACATGTCCAAAGGAGCACTTTGGCTCTCTTTCTTCCAAGACAGACTTGTTTGTTCCTCTGGCAGTCCACAGTATATTCAATATTCTTCACCAACATCGTAATTCAAAGGCATCAATTCTTCTTCGGTCATCCGTATTCACTGTACAGTTTTTGCATGCATATTACTTTATATACCTATTGAAAAGAATATGATCAACCTATAATTAATGACTTGCAGAGAATTCGATGGGATAGTGCTGAGTAGGGAGCATACGCAATATGAATTTCTTTTTTTGTGTGTAAAAATGGCAAAGTCCCTCTGTAAGTATATATGCCCATATGTTCATATATATTTGTGTGTGTGTATGGTTATATGAGCATGGAGAAAATAAAATGGGTTATCTGGGACAAGTGGAATGAAGAGATGTTAGAGGAGTATGCTGTTGTTAGCTGCCATCGATTGGGTCATAGGGTGACCCATAACACAATGTGACAAAAAGCTGCCTAGTCCTGCACCGTCACCATGACCAGTTGTGGATGGAACCTTTATGATGTCCACAGGGTTTTCATTGCCTGATTTTTGGCGGTAGATCTCTAGGTTTTTCTTCCTAGTCTGTCTTAGTCTGGAAACTCCAGCAAGCCTCCACTGACAGGTGGTAGGAGCCACAGGGTGCACTGTCTGTGAAAGGAACCTGAGCTTCCTGCATGGAAGGTGAGAATTTTACTCCTGAACCACCAATGCCTCGTTTAGGAGACTACAGAGATGGAAGTCACGAAGGGAGATTAAAAGGAAAAAAGACCATTTTAAGAAAAAGATATATATATTTGTATAACTTATAGGGCTGACCATAACTGCTTATTACACATAAAAAACAAGTTGTGGACAAAAGTGTATGGTGTAATTCTATTTCAGTTAAAAAATTCTCATATATCTGTCCGTCTGTCTTTCTACCTGTATATGTGGAGGTAGGAAGTGAGGAAGGCTCAAGCCAGCATTATAGAATTATAGCTGGGGGGAGGAGGGAGTGGCTATACAAGCTATTTTACAAGAGAACACAGCAACTGATCAGATGTAGATGAAAACAGAAGGAAATTCATGAAAGATAAGAGAGGTTTGGAGCCTGGGTGACTTGGAAAATAGCAGTAGAGCGAAAAGAAACGGGAAACACAAGGAGGGATGAAGGTAAATCCTGTTTGCATGTGTGAGCCTGGTGAGCTAGGGGGACTCCTGCGTGTCATGAGTGGAAACGCAAGCACGAAAGAAAATCATGCATGAACTCCTCGTGCACAAACACCGCCAGGTCTTTGTTTATTTACTGTCTGTCGATGTGCAATTTATTTAACTATTTAGTATGGAAAGATTTTCTCAGCTTGTAAGCAAAAGAAGATACACGTGACTACATAAAGTTAAAATCTACTTATTACACACACACACACACACACACATACTCCTCCGTAATGAAATGAAAAGTCATACTGCAAACCGAAAAAAATTTTGAACACTTATAGCACAAAAAAGGTTAATATCTTTAATATGTAAAAAGAACTTAAATCCAAAATAGAAAGTTAAATATTCTAACTGAAAAAAAAAAAAAATGGGGAAATGGCATGGGCAGGTAATTTACAGTATAAAAAGTATAAATGCTTGGCAAACATGAAAAAATTAAAATTTATTAGGATCACAGGATTATAAATGAAAAGCACAAATATTATTATTTTGCCACCAAATAGGAAAAAAATCAAAAATATGGGACAGCTGGTTTTGGCAAATATGTAAATAATCAGATATTTTCATACATTGCTTGTTGGCAATTTGAGCTTTGATAATTTCTTTTGCAATACAATGGCAAGAATCATAAGTGTTTGATTAAGTATTCTTGATCCTAGACACTCATTTTAAGAAAATGAGCACAGATGAACTTCAAGATTTTTGTAAAATTTGTTCAGTGTGATATAAATATCCATCCAAATGGGGCTAGTTAAATAAAACCATATGATGCAGTGATTAAAAATCAATCTTTAGGGAATATTTAATAAGAAGTAGGAAATACAATATGTCAAATGTGTAAAAAATATGCAAACTGCATATATGGTCTGATCACAATTTGGTAAAAATGTATTATATACACATTAATATAATGCATAGAAAATTATTATACAGTATATATAATAATTATCATATAATATGTATATTAATAACTATTACCTAATGTATATATAATTATTATATACAAAAAAAACACTATATAAAAACAAAAACAAAAAAACCCATTGCTGTTGAGTCAATTCTGACTCATAGTGGCCCTACAGAACACAGTAGAACTGCCCCATAGGGTTTCCAAGGAGCACCTGGTGGATTCAAACTGCCAACCTTTCGGTTAGCAGCCAAGCTCTTAACCACCGCGTCACCAGGGCTCCAATTACTATATGAATGTATATAAATTGGAAGACAGGCTTTGGAGGAAAGAATTCTCCTCCTGTGTTTAGCTACAAGAAAAAAGAAAATGATTTTTAAGAGTCTATCTTTTGGACAGGGACTTTATTACCTTAACATACACAATATCACTGTAGAACCTAACAACTCTGTTGTTGTTGTTAGCTGCTTTCTTGCCAGCTCTCAACTCATGGCAACCCCATGCACAACAGAACAAAATGCTGCCCAGTGCTGGGTCATCTTCATGATGTGTTATGGATTAGACCATTGTGACCCGTAGGGTTTTCATTGGCTGATTTTAGAAAGTAGATTACCAGCCCTTTCTTCCTAGTCAATCTTAATCTGGAAGCTCTGCTGAAACCTGTTCAGCATCATAGCAATACACAAGCCTCCACTGACGGACGCGTGGTAGCTGCACATGAGGTGCATTGGCCAGGAATTGAACCTGGGTCTCCTGTATGGAAGGTGAGAATTCTACCCCTGAACCACCTCAACCCCAACAATAAATCCCGCTAAATCAGAAACTGTGTTTGGTAGCCAGGATTTCTAAAATAGCCTTCCAAAGAGGTCCAAGCCCTAATCCCCAGGCCCTGTATGTTGCACATCAAGAGGGAAGTTATCTGAATGGATCTGATTTAATCACATGACCTCTGAAATGAAGAGAACTTTCTCAGGTTGCTGGCAAAAGAGGAGACAGAAGGAAAAGTCAGAGAGATTAGAAGCATGAGGACTCAACCTGCTGCTGTTGGCTTGATGGTAAAGGGGATCACCCAGAAAGGGAGAGGAGGAAATGAATTCTGCCAACACCAGTAAGCCTGGAAGAGGACCCTAAGCCCCAAGGAGCACTTTGTCCCCGTAGAATACATTGATTTTGTCCTTGTGAGACTTTAGGCAAAGAAACAAGTTGAACCAGGCTATGCCCAGATTTTTGACCTACAGAAACTGGAAGGTAATAAGTGGGTATTGTTTTAAGCCACAGTTTGTGATAGAGCTTCGATCTGTTCATTCTGGTTTGAACCCTGCTGAGAATTTTCATTTCTAACAATTTCTTGCTGAGAATTTGCATTTGTAATAAGCTCCCAGGAAGTTATACATAAGAATCACCTGGGGATCTTGTTAAAATGTAGATTATGATTCAGTATATCTGGGGTGGAAATGCAATGAACTGGTTCGAAGCTCTGATTCGTGGTAAATTTTTCCAGCAGCAGTAAAAAACTAATGCATTCTTCAATGTTTATCAATGGTTTTATAGTTTCTATAGAGCAGAGGGATTAATGCATGAGCTTTGAGGCCAAACAGAACTGAATCTAAATATTGGATTTTTCACTAATTAGTTGTTTGATTTGGGGGAAGTTCTTTAACTTTTCTGAGTCTCAGTTTCTAAATCTGTAAAATAGGGTGATAAAAGCTTTCTAATTCTTCTTTTTTGTGTGTGAGAAGTAAACAACATAATATATATGAAGTCCTTAGAAAGCATTAAAAAATGTTTTCTAATATTATTTAATATTTTTATTCTACTTAGCAGCTCTGTACTGAGACTAAATTATAAGGCATTAAAAGAAATAATTATTTAAAATCTAAATAAAATTTTTTTGTCTACCTTCTTCCTTTCTCTTTTCTTTCTCATCTTGATTTTGACCTTATCACTTTCACTACCAAAGAGCTCTTCTGTTTTAGACTCGAAGTACCGAAGTTATTCCAAGGTTTATATGACCTTACCTCAACAAACTGAAGGGCGAGCCTTCTCACAAAAGGGGTGCCTGAACAATCTGCTCTCCCTAAAAAAGGCCATTACTTAACATCTGCCTTCAGCTTGGCAGAGTGAGTTGGGGATGAGGTCAGAAACCATTTCTGCCCCAATTGCATGAGCCACACAAATCTAGGCTGGGGAACAAGAGCTGGCTGAGTCTCCCTAGGGAAGAAAATGTTCCCAAAGTATGCTGGCATGGATCCATGTCCTGAAAATTTTACACTGCTGAAATCTGATTAAAAATGTCCATAGAGGCAATTCCTAAGGGCAGGGATGGTAGCACGTCATCCCTGGAGGGAGAAAAGAGCATAGGCAATAAGGCCTTTGCTGCTCATGGTATACAGTACATATTATTGTTAGCTTCTCTTGAGTCAGCCCTCAGTTCATGGCAACCCCGTGTAAAATGGAATAAAATACTGCCTATTCCTGTGCCATCCCCATGAATGGTTGCGGATTGAACCATTGTGCTCCATTGGGTTTTCATTGGCTGATTTTTGGAAGTAAGTTGCCAGGCCTTTCTTCCTAGTCCATCTTACTCTGGAAGCTCTGCTGAAACCTGTTCAGCATCATAGCAACACGCAAACCTCCACTGACACGTGGTTGGTGGCTGTGCGTGAAGTGCATTGGCCACAAATTGAACCCAAGTCTGTCTCATGGAAGGCAAGAATTCTACCATTGAACCACCACTGACCCCACTTATACATGTCTACTTTTTATTTTAAGCTGCCACGTCCATCTCTTGGCCAAAGCTGTGGCTCTCCCGAGTCACTGCAAGCTCTTACTGCTTCAGGACCAAGACTTTGGGGATAAGCCTTGACATGTGGGTTCATTGGAGTGAGAGGCCAATTCAATGATGTAAGAAGCATAAAACTTGAAGCAATACCACACTTTGTGATAACTCCATTTATTTATTTATAATTTCTATTTAAGAAACATTTCTTGAGAAGGCATTCTGTTTCAGGCACTGTGCTGAGCACCACAGGAGAAACAAAGGTGAAAAAGACACATTGTCCTCAAGGACTTGGTAACCTTAGTTTTGTTCCCAGGAGATATTGGGCAATATTTAGAGACTTTTTAAAAAAAAAATTGTGCATAACATGAAGGTTTACAGAGCAAATTAGTTTCTCATTAAACAATTAATACACATATTGTTTTGTGACATAGGTTGCCAATCCCAAGACATGTCAACACTCTCCCCTTCTCAACCGTGGTTCCCCATTACCAGCTTTCCTGTCCCCTTCTACCTTCTTGTCTTTGCCCCTGGGCTAGTGTGCCCCTTTAGTCTCTTTTTGTTTTATGGGCCTGTCTAATCTTTGGCTGAAGGGTTAACCTCAGGAATGACTTCAGTACTGAGTTAAAAGGGTGTCCAGGGGCCATACTCTCGGGTTTCTCCAGTCTGTCAGACCAGTAAGTCTGGTCTTTTTTGTTCTACATTTTTCTCCAACTCTTTCCAAGGCCTTCTATTTGTGATCCCTGGCATAAAAGTCAATGGTGGTAGTTGGGCATCATCTAGTTGTGCTGGACTCAGTCTGGTGGAGGCTGGGGTAGTTGTGGCCCATTAATCCTTTGGACTAAACCTTCCCTTGTGTCTTTGGTTTTCTTCATTCTCTCTTGCTCCAAATGGGTTGGGACCAGTGGAGTATCTTAGATGGCCACTCACAAGCTTTTAAGACCCCAGACTCTACTCAACAAAGTAGAATGTAGAACGTTTTCGTTATAAACTGTGTTATGCCAACTGAGCTAGATGTTTCCTGAGACCATGGTCCCCAGCCCTCAGCCCAGTAATTTGGTCCCTCAGGGAGTTTTGATGTGTCTATGAAGCTTCCATGATCTTGCCTTGGTCAAGCTGTACTGACTTTCCCAGGATTGTGTACTGTCTTAACCCTTCACCAAAGTCACCGCTTATCTAGAGACATTTTTGGTTGTCACAACTTGGGGAGGTGGAAGGTGCTACTGGCATCTGAAGGGTAGAGGCCAGGGATGATGCTAAACATCCCACAAAGCACAGGACAGCTCCCCCCACACACACCCAGCCCCCAAAGGAATTATCTATTTCAAAATGTCAACAGTATCTCTGTTGATCAACAGTGCCTCTGTTGAGAATTGCTGATATAGGACAAGTTATGTAAGATAGAAGAAAAGCAGTTTAGGTGGGTGCAGGCAGAACACAGAACCCTAAAATCTCAAGGTTTTATTTAGAAAAATTGATATGAGGTGCACAAGAGTTGCTTTGAAAACTTGATTCCAGAAACATAACTGAAGATAGAGAATCCGAACGAGGATGAGGGCAGGAAAGCAGAGCAGACACAGCAGCTGCTTGTAAATTGCATTCCCACTGTGTGGCCAGTGGTAGAATTCTCCTTCAAGTTTATAGACTGACTGAATTAAAACTAGGGGCATAGAACGGCTTGGAGCCTCTTTAAAATTCTTTCTTTTACTTACTTTTCTCAGACCTTCTACAGGCCATTAGATTTTAGCAGTGTAAGGTTATGTATTCTCTTAAGTGAAAATCTGTAATATAAATTTTTCCACCTTTTGTTTTCAAAACCCTAGGAAGTATTGCTAATAAAATTGGTCCCTGCCCTATGGACTGTGATCTCAATCTATTAAAAGACCATGAATTACTCTATAAGGTAAGATGAAGGCTGTCCAAGTTGACTTTGGAAAGACCATGAAAACAGCAACCCTTGAGTATTAACTATGATTTCTTAAAGTATATTTCCAGGTAGAAATTAATTTGGTATTCAAAGCAGGTTTTGAAGTGCTTGACATGCAAAAGCAGCTGATGTGTGTGAAATCAACAATGCCAATAAACTTTTTATTACATCCGAATCAGACTTGTTTAAGCTGCTGAAGACTTAAGTTAAGCAGTCTACGAGACTCTTTCCAGCTTGGGCAGGGGTGATTAGAAAATGTGTTGATTTTGTTATGTTTCAGTGATTTATTTGACATGATCACGGCTGCCATGAAGTCTATCCAGAAATTATCTTGACAAATTGATATAAATTATGTAGCCTGGGTTCCAAAATGTTTAAATTAATTTTACTGATCTTACTGGATTCAGCTTTTAGATAATCATCTCCAAAATCTATATCTACCTTGACCAAGCAACTTTAAGTTGTAAGTCTTTTGAAAGTTCAATTTGGCTTGATTGGAGAATTCAGTAAAAGGTTTCCCCACCTTTCAAAAACAAATTATCTGAATCACTGTCTTAATTCTCCACTGTCCTAACTATAGGTCTACAGAACCAATTTTTTGTGCCTTGCTCTCAAGACCGCCTTTAAACTACATCTTTTCCTCATCGCTAAATAGTGGGCCATCATTTAATCAAATAACTGCCTGAATTGTGAATATCCAGATGACCTCTTAGAGCATTTCCAATTGTGATTGTTTTTATACCTCACTCTGTATTAAATAGGAAAGCTTAGGAATCAAAAGTTTAATACAATTTATAACAATGGGAGATAATATTTACTGAGTGCTAGGAAATGTTCTCAGTCCTCTCCATCAGATACTTATCTCACAACAAGCTAATAGGGTAGACACTACTATTATCATCATTACTCCCATTTTAGAAGTGAGAAAAGCAAGGAATGGAGAGATGAAGTTAAGTTTGCCAAAATGACATTCCTACTAGGTGTATAGCTGAGATTTGAACAGACTGTCCAGCTCCAGAGCCCATATTTGTATCCATTAAGAAATACTACATTCAAAAACTTTTATGTTAATTTCAGCTGAATATAGGTTGGAAAGCACTCAAAATATGACCGGGGAAGAAAGAGCTAGCTCCTCAAATTAGAGTCGACCATAATGATGTGGATGGAATAAAAGTTTCAGGACCTTCATTTGTTAATGTGGCACAACTCAAAAGAAACAGATGTGGAATGAATCTAGGAAAATTCAAAGTCATCAAAAATGAAATGGAAAGCATAAAGATCGATATTCTAGGCATTAGTGAGCTAAAATGGACTGGTATTGGCTATTTGAATCATATGGTCTACTCTACAGGGAATGACAAAATAAAGAGGAACGGCGATGCCTTCACCCTCGCATTTCAAGATCTATCCTGAAGGACAAGACTGTCAGTGACAGGATTATATCCATAAGCCCACAAGGAGGACAAGTTATTCAACTGTTACTCAAATTTACACATGAATCACTAATGACGGTGATGAAGAAATTGAAGGTTTTTATCAAATTCTGCAGCTTGAAATTGATCAAACATGCAACTAAAATTCACTGAAAATTACAGTGATTGGAATGCGAAAATTGGAAACGAAGAAGAAGGATCAGTAATTGGAAAATGTGGCCTTTGTGATAGAAATGAAGCTGGAGATTGAATGATAGAATTTGCAAGACCAACCACCTATTCATTGCAAATACTTTTTTTTTTTTTAATTATGATTTAGATGAAGGTTTATAAAACAAACTAGCTTCTCATTATACAATTAGTACACATATTGCTCTGTGACATAGATTAACAACCCCACAACATGTCAACACTCTCTCAAACTTGGGTTCCCTATTACCAGCTTTCCTGCCCCCTCCTGCCTTCTGGTCCTTGCCCCTGGGCTGGTATGCTCAGTTAGTCTCATTTTGTTTTATGGGTCTGTCTAATCTTTGAGTGAAGGGTGAACCTCAGGAGTGACTTCATTACTGAGCTAAAAGTGTCTGGGAGCCATACTCTTGGGGTTTTTCCAGTCTGTGTCAGGCCAGTAAGTCTGGTCTTTTTTGTGAGTTAGAATTTTGTTCTATATTTTTCTCCAGCTCTGTCCAGGATCTTCTATTGTGATCCCTGTCAGAGCAGTCAGTGATGGTAGCCAGGCACCATCTACTTGTGCTGGACTCAGTCTGGTGGAGGCTGTAGTAGTTGTGGTCAGTTAATCCTTAGGACTAAAATTTCCCTTGTGTCTTTGATTTTCTTCATTCTCCCTTAATCCAGACAGGGTGAAACCAGTGGAGTATCTTAGACGGCTGCTCACAGGCTCTTAAGACCCCAGATGCTACTAACAAAAATAGATTTTGTAGAACATTTTCTTTATAAACTATGCTATGCCAATTGAGCTAGATGTTCCCTGAGACCAGAGTCCCCACGGCCCTCAGCCCAGCAATTCGGTCCCTCAGGGAATTTGGATATGTCTACGGAGCTTCCATGACCCTGCCTTGGACAAGCTGTGCTGACTTTCAGTATTGTGTACTGTCTTACCCTTCACTAAAGTTACCATTTATCTATTGTTTATTTAGTGTTTTTCTATCCCCACCCCTCCCCACCCTCATAACTCTCAAAGATTATTTCTTTTTGTGTGTAAACATTTTAATGAGTTTTTATAGTAGTGGTCTCATACAATATTTGTCCTTTTGTGATTGACTTATTTCACTCAGCATAATGCCCTCCAGATTCGTCCATGCTGGGAGGTGCATCGAAGATTCATTATTGTTCTCTATCATTGCATAGTGCTCCATTGTGTGTATGTACCATAGTTTGTTTATCCATTCATCTGTTGATGGGCATCTAGGTTGTTTCCATCTTTTTGCTATTGTGAATAACGCTGCAGTGAGTATTGGTGTGCATATGTCTATTTGAGTAACGGCTTTTATTTCTCTAGGATACATTCCTAGGAATGGGATTACTGGATGATATGGTGTTTCTATTTCTAGCCTTTTAAGGAAGCGCCGTATCATTTTCCAAAATGGTTGTACCATTTTGCATTCCCACCAGCAGTGCATAAGAGTTCCAATCTCCCTGTAGCTTCTCCAACATTTGTTATTTTCTGTTTTTGCTGGCGTGAGATGGTATCTTATTGTGGTTTTGATTTGCATTTCTCTAATGGCTAGTGATCGGGAGCATTTCCTCATGTGTCTGTTAGCCTCTTGAATGTCTTCTTTGGTGAAGTGTCTGTTCATTTCCTTTGCTAATTTTTTAATTGGATTATTTCTCTTTTTGTTGTAGAGGTTTTAGATTTTCCTGTTGCTTTTAGAGATTAAAGCTTTGACAGATTTGTAACAGCTAAAAATTTTTTCCCAGTCTGTACGTTCTGTTTTAACTCTTTTGGTGAAGTCTTTTGATGAGCATAAATGTTTAATATTTAGACGATCCCAGTTATCTAGCTTATCTTCTGGAGTTTGTGTGTTGTTAGTTATGATTTGTATCCTGTTAATGTCATGTATTAGGGCCTCAGCATTGATCCTGTTTTGTCTTCTATGATCTTTACAGTTTTTGGTTTTAGACTTAGGTCTTTGATCCTTTTTGAATTAGTTTTTGTGTATGGTATGAGGTATGGGTCCTGTTTCATTTTTTTGCAGATGGACATCCAGTTTTGCCAGAACCATTTGTTAAAAAGACTGTCTTTTCCCCATTTAATGGACTTTGAGTGCTTGTCGAAGATCAGGTGACCATAGGTGGGTGGATTTACATCTGGGTTCTCAATTCTGTTCCATTGGTCAATGTATCTGTCATTGTACCAATTGTACCAGTACTACGCTGTTTTGACTACTGTAGCTGAATAGTAGGTTCTGAGGTGAGGTAGTGTGAGTCCTCCTACTTTCTTCTTCTTCAATAGTACTTTACTTATCAGGGGCCTCTTCCCCTTCCATATAAAGTTAATGATTAGTTTTTACTTATCTTTAAAGAATGTTGTTGGTATTTGGATCAGGATTGCATTGTATTTGTAGATTGCTTTGGGTAGAATTGACATTTTCACAATGTTGAGTCTGCCTTCTCATGAACGTGGTATGTTTTTCCGTTTATGTAGATTTCTTTTGGTTTCTTGAAGTGATGTTTTGTAGTTTTCTTTGTATAGGGCTTTTACATGTCTGCTTAGATTTATTTCTAAGTATTTTATTTTTCTAGGGGCTATTATAAATAACATTGTTTTCCTGCTTTCTTTTTCATTGTTCTCTTTATTTGCGTATATAGATTCAATTGATTTTTGTATGTTTATCTTGTATCCTGTTATGCTGTTGAAACTTTCTATTAGTTCCAGTAGATTTCTCATGGAGTCTTGGGTTTTCTATGTATAGAATCGTATCATCTGCACATATAGACAGTTTTACGTGTTCATTACCAATTTGGATGCCTTTTATTACTTTTTCTTGCCTTATTGCTCTAGCTAGGACTTCCAGCACAATGTTAAATAGGAGCAGAGATAAAGAGCATCCTCATCTTGTTCCTGTTTTCAAGGGAAATGTTTTCAGCCTCTCTCCATTAAGAATGATGCTGGCTGTTGGTTTTGTATAGAAGCCCCTTATTATGTTGAGGAATTTCCCTTCTATACCTATTTTATTAAGAGTTTTTATCAGGAATGGGTGTTGGACTTTGTTGAATGCCTTTTCTGCGTTGATTGAGAAGATCATGTGATTCTTTTCTTTTACTTTATTTATGTGGTTGATTATGTTGATTGATTTTCTAATTTTAACCAACCTTCCATACCTGCTATGAATCCCACTTAGTCATGGTGTACTATTTTTTTTTGATATGACACTGAATATTATTGGCTAGAATTTTGTTGAGAGTTTTTGCATGTATATTGATGAGAGATAGTATTCTTTAATTTTCTTTTTTTGTGGTGTCTCTGTCAGGTTTTGGTATCAGAGTTATGCTGGCTTCATGGAATAAATTTGGAAGTATCCCTTTGTTTTTTTATGTTCAGAAATAGTTTGAGTAGTACTGGTGTAAGCTCTTCTCTGAATGTTTGGTAGAATTCTCCAGTGAAGCCATCTGGGCCAGGGCTTTTTTCCCTTGGGAGTTTTTTTTTTTTTTTTTTTTTTTTTAATATTACCTTTTCAATCTCTTCTCTTGTTATGGGTCTGTTTATATTTCCAACTTCAGGTAGTATGTTTCTAGAAATTTGTCCATTTCCTTTAGGTTTTCAAGTTTGTTGGAGTATAGTTTTTCATAGTACTTTGTTATGATCCTTTTTATTTCTGTGAGGTCTGTTATAATTTCCCTATTTCATTTCTTATTTGAGTTAGTTGCTTCCTCTGTTGTTTTTCTTTTGTCATTTTGGCCAGTGGTTTGTTAATTTTGTTGATCCCTTCAGAGAACCAACTTTTGGTTTTGTTGATTCTTTCTATCATTTTTCTATTCTCTATTTCATTTATTTCTGCTCTGATCTTTATTATTTCCTTTCTTCTGGTGGCTGTGGGCTTTTTTTTTTGTTGTTGTTCTCTTTCTGTTTGTTTGAGTTGTGTGGTTAATGTTTTGATTTTGTCCCTTTATTCTTTTTTGATATGTGCATCCATTGGTATAAATTGACCTCTGAGCACTGCCTTTGCTGTCTTCCAAACGTTTTGGTATGATGTGCTTTCATTCTCGTTTGATTCTAGGTATTATTTTATTCGATCTTTGATATCTTCTATTACCCAGTGGTTTTTAAGCAGGGTGTTACTTAGTTTCCATGTAACTGATTCTTTTTCCTTGCTCTTCCTGTTGTTAATTTCTGTTTGATGGTGTTGTGGTCAGAGAAGATATTTTGTATTATCTCATTGTTTTGGATTTTGTTGAGGGTTGCTTTGTGGCCTAATATGTGGGCTATTCTGGAGAATGTTCCATGTGTGTTGGAAAAGAATGTGTACTTTGCAGCTGTTGGGGAGAGTGTTCTATATAAGTTTATCAGGTCAAGTTGGCTGATTGTGTCCTTTAGATCTTATGTATCTTTCTTTTCTTTTTTTTTTTTTTAATTGTTGGAATTAAATGAAGTTTACATTTCAAGTTAGTCTCTGATACAGAAATTTTTTTTACATACATTGTTGTGAGACCCCAACTGCTCTCCCCATTCTGCGACAGCACACTCCTCCCCTTTGCCCCTATTCCCCATGAACATTCAGCCAGCTCCTAACCCTCTCTGCCTTCCCATCTCACCTCTGGACAGAAGCTTCCCCTTTGGTCTCTAGTATCTACTTGACTAAGAGGCACATTCTTCAAAAGTACCACTTTATGTCCCACAGTCCAGTCCAATCCCTGTCTGAAGAGTTGCCCTTGGAAATTGCTTTAGTTCTGGGGTGATAGAGAGTCCAGGGGCCATGCTTTCTGGGGCGCCTCCAGTCTCAGTCAGACCATTAAGTCTGGTCTTCTTACTAGAATTTGAGTTCTGCAACCCATTGTTCTACTGCTCCATCAAGGACCCTCTGTTGTGTTCCCTGTCAGGACATTCACTGGTGGCAACTGGACTCCATCTAGTTCTTCTGGTATCAGGCTGATGAAGTCTCTGGTTTATGTGGCCCATTCTCTCTCTTGGGCTAATACTTTCCTTGGGTCTTTGGTGTTTGTCATTCTCCAGGTGGTTGGGACCAATTGATACATCTTAGATGGCTGCTTGCAAGCTTTTAAGACCCCAGATGCCACTCATCAAAGTAGGATGCAGAACATTTTCTTAATAAGCTTTGTTATGCCAATTGACCCTGAAAGCATGGGCCCCAGATCCCCCATCCTTGCTACTGTGTCTCTCAAAGTATTTGATTGTATTGAGGAAACTTCTTAGCTTTGGTTTAGTCCAGTTGTGCTGGCTTCCCCTGTAGTGTGTGCTGTCCTTCCCTTCACCTAAGAGGATTCTTATCTACTATCTAGTTAGTGAATAACCCTCACCCTCCCTCCCCACACTCGTAACCATCAAAGAATGTTTTCTTCTGTGTTTAAACCTTCTCTTGAGTTCTTATAATAGTGGTCTTATACAGTATTTGTCCTTCTGTGACAGACTAAATTCACTCAGCATAATAAGTTCCAGCTTCCACCATGTTATACGATGTTTCACAGCTTCATCATTGTTCTTTATCATTGCATAATATTCCATTGTGTGGATATACCTTAGTTCCTTTATCCATTCATCCGTTGATAGGCACCTAGGTTGCTTCCATCTTTTGGCTATTGTGAACAGTGCTGCGATGAACATGGGTGTGCATATAACTATTCATGTGATGGCTCTTATCTCTCTAGGATATATTCCAAGGAGCGGGATAGCTGGATCGTATGGTACTTCTATTTCTAGCTTTCTAAGGAAGCACCAAATCGATTTCCAAAGTGGTTGTACCATTTTAGATTCCCACCAACAGTGTATAAGTGTTCCAGTCTCTCCACAACCTCTCAAGCATTTGTTATTTTGTGTTTTTTGGATTAATGCTAGCCTTGTTGGGGTGAGATCATATCTCATTGTAGTTTTGATCTGCATTTCTCTCTAATGGCTAATGATCGTGAGCATTTCTTCATGTGTCTGTTACTGCCTGAATATCTTCTTTGGTGAAGTGCTTGTTCATATCCTTTGCCCATTTTTTAATTGGATTATTTGTCTTTTTGTTGTTGAGATTTAACAGTATCTTGTAGATTTTAGAGATTAAACGTTGATTGGATTTGTCGTAGCCAAAAATTTTTTCCCAGTCTGTAGGCTGTCTTTTTATTCTTTTGGTGAAGTCTTTTGATGAATATATGTGTTTGATTTTTAGAAGCTCCCATTATCTAGTCTCTCTTCTGGTGCTTGTGCATTGCTACTTATGGTTCATATTGTGTTTATGCCATGTATAAGGGCTCCTAGCATTGTCCCTGTTTTTTCTTCCATGATCTTTATCATTTTTGATTTTATATTTAAGCCTTTGATCCATTTTGAGTTAGTTTTTGTACATGGTGTGAGATATGGGTCTTGTTTCAGTTTTTTGCGTATAGATATCCAGTTACACCAACACCATTTGTTAAAGAGATTGTCTTTTCCCCAATTCAATGTCTTTGGGCCTTTGCCAAATATTAGTTGCTCATAGGTGGATGAGCTTATATCTGGATTCTCAACTCTGTTCCATTGGTCTATGTATCTGTTGTGATACCAGTACCAGGCTGCTTTGACCACTGTGGCAGTATAATAGGTCCTAAAATCAGGTAGTGTAAGGCCTCCCACTTTGTTCTTCTTCTTGAGCAATGCTTTATTTATTCGGGGCCTCTTCCCTTTCCATATGAAGTTGGTGATTTGTTTCTCCGTCTCATTAAAAAATGCTGGTGGAATTTGGATCGGGATTTGCGTTGTATCTGTAGATGGCTTTGTTGTTGTCCAAGCCATTGATAATTTATTATAATTTTATTTTCTATTTGTTTAGTGAGACCTAGCTTCTTATTTTTTTTTTTTTTTGATATGCCTAAATAGGCTGCTCATGTGCACTAGTTTGATTTTTCACACCTTTGAATCTATAACGTCCTGTCACCAGGTAATTAGTTCTGTAGCTAAGTATGTGCACACAGGAGTCCGTTAAATTTTCCTATATAGGTTCAGCTTGGGTGTCCAGGCAGTTGGTCACCAAGTGTGTGATTCAGGCTCTCACCCCCAACCCGAGAGAGGCATGGGTGATTGGTGCAGGCACTGGTTTCTGGCTGTGGTAAGGGATCATGCACTGAGCCAGGCAGGGGGCTGATGGCTGCCCCTGAGAGTCTGAAAGGAAAGCGTGTCCCTATTCTCTAGGGTGAGTAGGTAGGTGAGTTTTGCAGCCAGACTATGAGCACCCCACTCTGTTGGCTGTAAAGGCTAGAAGGCACCACTTTTTCTTGGACAACTGTAACGGTTGAGCAGGAGCTTTATGTGATACCACCAGTCCTCAAACCCTTGCTGCAGATCGATAAAAGTGCCTACTTAAGGGGCAGGGCTGTTTCGAGGGTCACAAATCTGCCAGTTCACAGCTGAAGCAGTTGAAGTTAAACTTCAGATGTTTGCCCTGTTGTACTGTGGTAGTGAGGACTAATGCTGTTAAGATGGGTCTCCACAAGTCTATACAGGAGTGTAAGGCACTCAGAGTCTGCGGACCCCTTATACCTGTGCCTAGCAAAGGAGCTGTGCCAACCCTGTGTTCCTGGCTTAGGGGAGCCAGTAGCTTATTTGTTCCCTCTCCAAGGCCAGGAGAATGGGTCAGGGCGCCTTTTGGGCTCTACTTCGGGCCCAGTGGACTCCTGGTGCAGAGCACGGAGGGAGGAGGTAAAAGGGAAAGAGGTTTTTCCCAAATGGGCTTTTTTTTTTAATCCCCATGAAAGGCTGCTCGCATGTACTTAATTTAGCCGCTTGGGAGCTGCTTTTCACTGGTTCGGAGTGTCCAAGCAGAATCTCTGCTGCCAGGTCTCTCTCGATGTGGAAACTGCTTCCCCAGAGTGCACACAGCACAGCTGTTTGCCTGCTTCACTGCAGACCGGAATGGCTGCAACTCTGCAGTTTTGCCCCCACAGCTCTGGTGCTCTTCGCTTCTTCCAAACCGTCTTCCTCTCCCCATCACTCAGACAGATTCCTCAACTTTGCCTTGTTGAGGGCTCCTAGATATTCATATAGAATAAAATCACTTGTTTTTCCAGGTCTTTGTTGTAAGAGGGCTATAGGAAACGTCTAACAACTCCGCCATGTTGGTCACACCCCCTTTATTGAGTTTCTTTCTAGATGTTCTGTCCTTTACTGAGAGTGAGAGTGGTGTGTTGAAGTCTCCTACTATTATTGTGGATCTGTCAATTTCTCTTTTCAGTGCTGTTAGAGTTTGTTTTATGTATTTTGGAGCCCTGTCATTGGGTGCATAGATATTTATTATGGTTATGTCTTCATGATGGATTTTCTCTTTAATAATTATATAATGTCCTTCTTTTTCTTTTATGGTGCATTTCATTTTAAAGTCTATTTATTAGTATTGCCACTCCTGCTCTTTTTTGGTAGCTGTTTGCTTTATATATTTTCTCCATCCTTTGATTTTTAATAAATTTATGTCTTTGTTTCTGGTGTGTGTCTCTTTTAGACAGTACGTTGATGGATCCTGTTTTTTTATTCATTCTGTCACTCTCTGTCTCTTTATGGGTGCATTTAGGTCATTTACATTCAGTGTAATTATTGATAGGTATGAGTTTATTGCTGTCATTTTGTAGTGCTTTTTTTTTTTTTTTTTTGTTTGTGGTGCTAATGTTTTCTTTATTCCTCTTACTCTCCTGTGCTGTATTCCTTTTCTTTGCAGATTTTTTTTCATTTCTTTTGCTTTTGTAGATTTTGTGTTTACTGAGACTTTATATTTTTCTTCCTTATTTTGATGAGTGGGTTTGTTAACTTCCTTTGTGTTTATCTTGAAATTTACCCTTATCTTTCTACGTTTGAACCAGTTTTTTTTTTTTTTTTTACTTGGCATCACCTTGACTTCCTCTCCATTTGGAAGTTCTATACCTACACTGTTTATCCTCTCTTTTATTGTTCTGACATTGTTGTCATTTACAGATTAACCTCTCTGGTTCCCTATTGTCAATCTTTTAGTTTTGATTAATCCTTGAGAGTTCATTACCTAGGTTGGTATCTGACTGATGCAGTCTTGCATCCTAGATTCAGGCTGTCGACTGATTTTTTTTCTCTAATCAAAGGACTCCTTTTGGTAATTTTTCTAAGTTTAGTTTGGTTTTTACATATTCCTCTAATTTTTGTTTATTGGGAAATGTCCTAATTTCACCATCATATTTGATTGACAGATTTTCAGGATATATTATGCTTGTTTGGCAGGGTTCTTTTTTTCCAAGGTTTTATATATGTCATCCCATTGCATTCTTGCTTGCATGGTTTCTGCCAAGTAATCAGAACTTAGTCTTATTGTTTCCCCTCTGTATGTGACTTTTCATTTTTCTTGAGCTGCTCTCAGGATTCTTTCTAAGTCTTTTGTTTTAGGGAGTGTGATTATGATATACCTTAGTGATTTTCTTTTGGAGTCTGTCCTATGTGAGGTTCGTTGATCTTCTTGGATGGTCAGCTTTTCATCTTGCATGATATTAGGGAAGTTTCCTGTCAGCAATTCTTCAATGATTCTCTCTGTGTTTTCTGTTTTCTCCTCCTGTTCTGAAATTGATCACTTGCAAATATTTGCTTTTGATTGCATCCCACATCATTCTCAAGGTTTCTTCATTTTTCTTCCTCTTTTTCTGATTTTTCCTCAAACAAAGTATTTGTCTTCAGTTTCACTGACCCTGTCTTCCATTGTTTCAAATCTGCTCCTCAGACGCTCTATGACACTGTCCATTTCTGAAATCTTGTTGTTTATATTTTGGATTTCTAATTGCTGTTTTTGTATGATTTCTTGTGAAATTATTTTGACATTTTTTTCCCTGTATCATTTTCCTGAATTCTTCCATTGTTTTTTCTGTTTTCTATGATTTTATCTGTATTTTCCATGATTTTGTATACGTGTCTCATTTTTGTCTGCCTTTTCCTTCAACTCTTGAAAAGCTTTGAATAGTAGAGATTTGCATTCCCTATCCAGTAGTTTCAGTGCCTTTTCTTTGACCAGAAGGTCATCTGGTGTTTTATTTTGGATGCCTACTGGAACCATCTTGTCCTGTTTTTTTATGTTTTGATATTGTCTGCTGTCTTCAAAACATTCAGTAGTTATTTTCTTCATTTATTAATTGTAGTTTTGTTTGTTTTATCTTGCTTTTTTGTTTTATTTGGTTATGTCTGAGCAGATGAAGTAGGCATTCTTTGTTGTTTGCTTGTCTGTGGGCACGATACTTCTCACCACCTTGTCCAATGAACAGGCCTATGTTGTAGCAGGGCAGGTCCAGAAGAGAGGGTGGGACAGAGAAGGGTAGTTTGTGGCATGTACTGGGGTTGATAAGTCAGGGATGGGGGTAGTGCAGGGCAAGTTCTGGTAGACTGTGCCTGTGCTGCTCAAGGTTGCGATGCTCAGTGCACTGTGCTGATAGGTGGGGGGGGGGGGGGGATATTGAGATGTGTGGAGCTAGGTGGATGTGGGAAAGAAGAGAAAGAGGAGCCAAAAAAATAAAAAGTGCTGAGGGAGTCTGTCTTTGGAGTGGTACAGATCTGGAGAAGCCATGTGCTAGTTGCTTTCTGGCCAGGCGGTGAGCCACAGCCCATGAAGAAGGGACAGATATGGCACATGCAGCTAGGTGGGCGGGAGAAAAGAAAGGAAAGAAGGGAGAGAAAACAAGAAACTAGATTTAAAAAAAAAAGAGGGAGAAAGGCACACGTGCCTACATGGCAGGGAGAAAGAATTGGAGGGAATGTAGAGAGAGACAAAAAACCGAGGAAAAAAAAGAATGAAGATTCCAGGTGGTTTGGAGGAAGGAAAGGAAGGGAAGTAGAGAAAGACAAGAAACCAAGAAGAAAAGGAGAAAGAAGAAAGAAAAAAATACCCCAAGGGAGCCCACCAGAATTGGGACCCCAGCTGAGCAGCACTGCATATCCAGTCCAGAAGGAGCAGAAATGGCACATAGAGCGAGGTGTTCAGGAGAAGACAATGAAGGAAAGTAGAGAGAGATAAGAAACCAGGAAAAAAAAAAACAAGAAAGTAATGGAAAAAAAAATTGCCCCAAGGGAACCCACCAGAAGCGAGTCTCCATCCAAGTGGCACTGCACAGTCTGTCAAGAAGGAGTGGAGATGGTGCACAGCACCATGTGTTCAAGAGAAGGGTAAGGAAGGAAGATAGAGGGAGACAAGAAATCAAGAAAAGAGAGAAAGAAAAAAAAAACCTGAGGGAGCCCACTGGTGTGGTGGCATGGACCGGGGAAGTGGCTCCCCAGCTGAGTGGCATTGCACAGCCCATCTAGAAAGAGCAGCGATAGAAAGAGCAGCGATGGCACATGTCAGCAGGTGTTCAGAAGAAAAGACGAGAAGAATGGTAGGGAGGGACAAGAATTTGAGCAAAGAAAAAAAACCCAAGGGACCCCCGGTGTGATGGCATTGACCAGGGAAGTGGCTCCCCAGAGGTCTGGGACTGCACAGTCTGTCTAGAAGGAGCACAAATGGCACATAGTGCCAGGTGTTCAGGAGAAAAAAAGGGAAGGATGGTAGAGAGAAACAAGAAATTGAGAAAAGAAAAAAAAAAAATCCCCAAGGGAGCCCGCTGGCTTGACAGTGTGGAATAGGAAAGTGGCTCCCAAACTGTGTGGCACTGCACAGCCCATCTAGAAGGGGCAGAGATGGCACACAGCACCAGCTATTCAAGAGACAGGAGAAGAAGGAAAGTAGAGAGAGATGAGAAACCAAGAAATGAAGAAAAAGAAAAAAGAAAAAAAAATGCTCCCAAGGTTCCCACCGGCATGGCAACACGGACCGAGGAAGTTATTCCCTAGCCAAGTGGTGCTTCACAGCCTGTCAGGAAGGAGCAAAGATGGCACACGGAGCCATGTGTTTGAGAGAAAGCGAGGGAAGTAGGTGTGAGAGAGAGAAGAAACCAAAAGAAGCCAAAAAAAGCAGCAACAACAACAAAAAATGGCACTGAAGGAGCTGGCCAGTGTGGAAGGGGTGAATACAAGTGGCACAGAGCTGGCACCTCCCCAGCCCAGCAGCTGCAGCCCACTGGGAAGTGGCAGAAGCCAAACCGGGGGAAGAAGAGTGGGGGACGGGAAAGCGTGTATTGCTGGTTACCGGGTGTTCTGTCTCCTGCCAGGAGCTCCGTGAAGCTGCCTTTCCATTCTCCTTGTATGCTGATCTCAGTGGCTGAGGAGTCCAAGATGGTGAATCTGTGCTGCAGTAGCTGATAGGGGACCTCCACTCCGTATCTCTCCTTACTTTCTGCTCTCTGTTTCTTGTTCCATTCAGTGCTTGGTTAAGTTCTTTATCTCTTAATCTGATGCTTAGGGTTCCAGGATTGAAGTTTTGTCTCTGTTTTACTTAGTGTTCTGGGTCTTTGCTGTGGAAAGATGGTATGGTGCTTCTGTCTATAGCACCATGTTGGCTCTGCCTCCACTTATGTATCACAAAATACCTTTTTTAAACAACATAGACGGCAACTATACCTTAGACCTCACTAAATGGAATACGCAGGAATCAAATCAACTACATCTGTGGAAAGAGATGATGGAAAAGCTCAATATCATCACTCAGAACAAAGCCAGGGGATGATTGTAGATTAGGTCATCAATTGGTCATATGCAAGTTCAAGTTGAAGCTGAAGAAAATTAAAACAAGTTCACAAGAGCCAAAGTAGGACCTCGAGTGTATACCATCTGAATTTGGAGACCTTGTCAAGAACAGATATGAGGCATTGAACACTAACGACTGAAGACCAGACGAGTTATGAGCTATGGGATGACATCAAGGGCATAACACATGAAGAAAGAACAAGATCATTAAAAAGACAAGACAGAAAGAAAAGATTAAAATGAACATCAGAAGAGACTCTAAAACTTTCTCTTGAAGGTAGAGTAGCTAAGAGAAAGGAAGAAATGATCACATAAAAGAGATGAACAGAAGATTTCAAAGGGCAGCTCGAGAAGATAAAGTAAAGTATTATAATGAAATGTGCAAAGACCTGGAGTTAGAAAACCAAAAGTGAAGAAAATACTTGGCTTTTCTCAAGCTGAAAGAACTGAAGAACATATTCAAGCCTCCAGTTGAAATATTGAAGGATTTTACAGGGTTGTTCTGAGTCAGAATCGACCCATGGCAATGGGTTTGATTTTTTGGTTTATGGGCAAAATACTGAATGATGCAGGAAGCATCAAAAGAAGATGGAAGGAGTACACAGAGCCACTGTACCAAAAATAATTGGTTGACATTCTAATATTTCAGGAGGTAGCATATGATCAAGAACCCATGGTACTGAAGAAAGAAGTCCAAGTTGCACTGAAGGCAATGGTGAAAAACAAGTCTCCAGGAATTGACAGAATATCCATTGAGATGTTTCAACAAACAGATGCAATGCTGGAAGTGCTCACTTGTCTACGCCAAGAAATTTGGAAGGCAGCTACCTGGCCAAATGAGTGGAAGAGATCCATACTTGTGTTCATTCCAAAGAAAGGCAATCCAGCAAAATTCAGAAATTCTCAAACAATATCATTAACATCACATGCAAGTAAAATTTTGCTGAAGATAATTCAAAACAGTTGTAGCAGTATATAGACAGGGAACTGCCAGAAATTCAAACTGGATTCAGAACGAGGGATATTATTACTGATGTCAGATAAATCTGGGTTGAAACCAGAGAATATCAGAAAGATATTTACCTGTGTTTTATTAATCATGCAAAGGCATTCGACTGCATGGATCATAACAAATTATGGATAGCATTGCGAAGAATGGGAATTCCAGAACACTTAATTGTGCTCATGCAGAACCTCTACAAAAACCATAGGCAACTAGTTTATATATAAGGTACTTTTGTGCATACTTTTCGGGAAACTAAAGAAAGAATATGTCCATGGGAGTTTTAGAATGTTATTTAACTATTTTTATAAAATTGTCATACCAATTGGTGACCATGAACTTTGTAAAATTTGATGCAGTGGTGATAGGGGATTAGAATAAAGGCCAGTTGAACACATCAAGGGATACTGTGTGGTTTAATATCAGAAATGGTATGTGTCAGGGTTATATCATTTCATCATACTTATTCAATCTGTGTGCTGAGCAAATAATCCAAGAAGCTGGACTACATGAAGGACAACACTGCATCAGGATTGGATGAAGACTCATTAACAACCTGAGATATGCAGATGACACAACCTTGCTTTCTGAAAATGAAGAAGACTTGAGGCACTTCCTGATGAAATCAAAGACTACAGACTTCAGTATGGATTACATCCTAACATAAAGAAAACAAAAATATTCATAACTGAGCCAATAAGCAGCATCATGATAAATGGAGAAAAGATTGAAGTTGTCAAGGGTTTCACTTTACTTGGATTCATAATCAAAGCCAATGGAAGCAGCAGTCAAGAAATCAAAGGACAGAGGCAGGGCCAAGACGGCAGAGTAGTCACACACTTCCGGTGGACCCTCTTACAACAAAGACCTGAAAAAACAAGTGAATTGATTATATATGGCAATCTGGGGGCCCTGAACATCAAAGGCAGAGTTGAGGAACCGGACTGAGTGGCAGGGGGAGGGAGAGATGGTTCAGTAGCAGCAAGGACTTGCCAGACCTGAACCAGTAAGAGCCTGAGCCCTTCAGGCCTGATCAGCTCAGGGGTGAACAGTGAGGCAAGCAAGTGGCGGTGCTCAGGAGGTGTATTTTCCACACCGGGAAAGACCCAGCACCAGAGAGTCTACAAGGCCACCCTGAACCAGTGAGAAGCAGCCCTGGATTAGCGAAAGATAAGTAATTGCGTCTGGCCTACCATGTGGATCAAACCACCCCCCCCCCCAACCCCTGGTTAGGGAAAAACCTCTCTCCCATTTACCTCCCCTCTCCCTGCTCTGCACTGGGTCCCAGACAGGCTTCAGCAATTGATGAGTCCCCTGGGCCGGAAGTAGGATCTTTCACACAGCTGGAGCCGTTCTCCCTTCCTTGGAGAGTGAACAAATTAACAAAGAGAAGAAAAAATAAACTGCTGACTCCCCTAAGCCAGGAACCAAGGGCAGGCAGAGCTCATGTGCCTAGGCACAAGCATAAGGGATCCATGGACTTTGAGGGCCTTTCCCCCTGCAGAGACTTGTGTGGGCCCATCTCAAGAGTGTAAGCCCTCACTACCGCAGTACAACAGGGTATATACCAGAAGTCTAACTTCAACCTGTTTCAGCTGTGAAGTGGCAGGTTTGTGACATTTGACTCTGCTCTGTGCATTAAGCAGGGTCTTCACCTACCCACATCAGCAGCCTGAGGACTGGTGGCTCCACCCACACCACCTAGCCACTTTCGATACGGGCCCAACTTATTTGAGGAAAAATCAGATAAAATGATTAAAAAAATGAAGAAACCCTAAGAATTATGTGGGACTCTATCAAAAGGAATAATCTATGAGTGATTAGAGTGCCAGAACAGGGAGGGATAACAGAAAATACAGAGAGAATTGTTGAAGATTTGTTGGCAGAAAACTTCACTGATATCATGAAAGATGGAAAGATTTCTATGCAAGATACTCATTGAACCCCACATAAGGTAGATCCCAAAAGAAAGTCATCAAGCCATATTATAATCAAACTTGACAAAACCAAAGGTAAAGAGAGAATTTTAAGAGGAGCTAGGGATAAACAAAAAGTCATCTACAAAGGAGACTCAATAAGAATAAGCTGGGACTACTCAGCAGAAACCATGCAGACAAGAAGGCAATGGGATGACATCTATAAAGAACTGAAGGAAAAAAATTGTCAGCCAAGTATTATATATCCAGCAGAACTGTCTCTCAAATATGATGGCCAGATAAGGGCATTTCCAGGTAAACAGAAGTTTAGGGAATTTGCAAAAACCAAACCAAAATTGCAAGAAATACTAAAGGGAGTCCTCTAGTTAGAAAATCAGCAACATCAGATAACAACCCAAGACTAGAACACAGGACAGAGCAACCAGATATCAACCCAGACAGGGAAGTGACAAAAGAAAATCAAAGCTAAAGCACTGAAAATAGGGAAATAGATGTGAATATGTAAAAGATGACAACATTAAAACATAAAAGAGTGACTTAAAAATGTAGACATAGATTTTCCATATGGAGAAGAAGTCAAGGCAATATAAAGAAATAAAAGACTGGTATAAACTTAGAAAAATAAGGATAAATATTAAGGTAACCACAACGGAAACTAACAATCCTACAAGTCAAAATAAAAAACTAGAAAAATAAAAAGACTCAGCAAACACAAAATCAACAACAATGAAAAAATGAAAAGAAAATACATAAAGAAATATGACTCAGCACAGAAAATTAAAGGGAACAAAGAAACTGTGAACAACACACAAAAAGACACATCAAAATGACAGCACTAAACTCATACCTATCAATAATTACACCAAATGTAAATGGACTAAATGCACCAATAAAGAGACAGAGTGTGGCAGATTGGATAAACAAACACAATCTGTCTATATGGTGCCTACAAGAGACACACCTTAGACTTAGGAGGATGTAACTATAATAAATAATTACGCACTCAATGACAGGGCTCCAAAATACATAAAACAAACTCTAACAGCTCTGAAAAGAGAGATAGCTCCATAGTAGTAGTAGGAGACTTCAACACACCACTTTCAGCAAAGGACAGAACATCCAGAAAGAAGCTGAAGAAAGACAAGGAATAGCTAAATGCTACAATCAACAAACTTTATCTCGTAGACGTATACTGAACACTCCACCCAGCAGCAGCCAAGTATATTTTCTTTTCCAAAGCACATAGAACATTCTCCAGAATAGACCACATATTATGCCATAAAACAAGCTTCAACAAAATCCAAAGCATTGAAATATTACCATAAGAGTAGAAATCAATAACAGAAAAAGCAAGGAAAAAAAATCAAACACGTGGAAACTGAACAACACCTTGTTCAAAAACTACCGGGTTATAGAAGAAATTAAGGATGGAATAAAGATATTCATAGAATCAAACGAGAATGAAAACACATCCTACCGGAACCTTTGGGACACAGCAAAAGAAGTGCTCAGAGGTGAGTTTATAGCAATAAATGCACACATCCAAAAAAAAGAAAGGGCCATAATCAAAACATTAACCCTACAACTGGAACAAGTAGAAAGAGAGCAGCAAAAGTAGCCCTCAGGCACTAGAAGAAAGAAAATAGTAACAATTAGAGCAGAATTAAATGAAATAGAGAATAGAAAAACAAAGTGTTAATAAGATCAAAAGCTGGTTCTTTGAAAAGATCAACAAAATTGATAAACCATTGGCCAAACTGACAAAAGAAAAACTGGAGAGGAAGCAAATAACCCATATAAGAAATGCGATGGGTGATATCACAACAGGCCCAACTGAAATTAAAAGAATCGTAACAGAATACTATGAAAAATTGTACTCTAACAAATTTGAAAATGTAGAGGAAATGGTCAAATTTCTAGAAACGCACTACCTACCTACACTAACACAAACAGAGGTAGAACAACTAAATAAACCCGTAACAAAGGAAGAGATTGAAAAGGTAATGAAAAAAACTCTCAACAACAAAAAAAAAAAGCCCTGGCCTGGAGGGCTTCACTGGAGAATTCTCCAAACTTTCAGTAGTAATACCACTACTACTACAGGTATTTCAGAGCATAGAAAAGGATGAAATATTCCCAAACTCATTCTATGAAGCCAGCATAACCCTGATACCAAAACCAGGTAAAGACACCACAAAAAATGAAAATTACAGACAAATTTCCCTCATGAACATTGACAAAAAATTTTCAACAAAATTCTAGCCAATAGAATTCAGCAACATATCAAAAAAATAATTCACCACGATCAAGTGGGATTTATATCAGGTATGCAGGGATGGTTCAACATAGAAAAACAATCAGTGTAATCCATCACATAAATAAAACAAAAGACAAGAACCACATGATCTTATCAATTGATGCAGAAAAGGCATTTGACAAAGTCCAACACCCATTCAGGAAAAAAACTCTCAACAAAATAAGAATAGAGGGAAATTCCTCAATATAATTAAGGGCATTTATACAAAGCCAACAGCCAACATCATCCTAAATGGAGAGACTTTGAAAGCATTCCCTTTGAGAATGGGAACCAGATAAGTATGCCCTTTATCACCACCTTTATTCAGCATTGTGCTGGAGGTCCTAGCCAGAGCAATTAGGCTAGAAAAAGAAATAAAGGGCATCCAGATTTGTAGAGAAGAAGTCAAAGTATCTCTATTTGCAGATGGTATGATCTTATACACAGAAAACCCCAAAGAATTCACAAGAAAACTACTGGAACTAATAGAATATTTCAGCGAAGTTTCAGGATACAAGATAAACATACAAAATTCTGTTGGCTTCCTTTACACCAACAAAGAGAACTTCAAAGAGGAAATCACCAAATCAATACCATTTACAATAGCCCCTAAGAAGATAAAATACTTAGGAATAAATCTAACCAGAGATGTAAAAGAACTATATAATGAAAACTACAAGACACTACTGCAAGAAACCAAAAGAGACCTGCATAAGTGGAAAAACGTACCTTGCTCATGGATAGGTAGATTCAACATAGTGAAAATGTCAGTTCTACCAAAAGCCATCTACAGATACTATGCAATCCCGATCCAAATTCCACCGCCACTTTTTAATGAGATGGAGAAACAAATCACCAACTTCCTATGCAGAGGGAAGAGACCTCGAATAAGTAAAGCATTACTCAAGAAGAAGAACAAAGTGGGAGACCTCCTGATTTTAGAACCTATTATACCACCACAGTAGTCAAAACAGCCTGGTACTGGTACAACTACAGATACGTAGACCAATGGAACATAATTGAGAATCCAGACATAAATTCATCCACCTATGAGCAGCTGATATTTGACAAAGGCCCAAAGTCCATTAATTGGGGGATAGACAGTCTCTTTAACAAATGGTGCTGTCATAACCAGATATCCAGCAGCAAAAAACTGAAACAAGACCCATAGCTCACACCATGCAGAAAAAGTAACTCAAAATGATTGAAGACTTAAATATAAAATCAAAAATGATAAAGATCATGGAAGAAAAAATAGGGACAACACTAGGAGCCCTAATACATGGCATAAACACAATACAAACCATACGTAACAATGCACAAGCACCAGAAGAGAGACTAGATAACTGGGAGCTTCTAAAAATCAAACACTTATGCTCATCAAAAGACTTCACCAAGAGTCAAAAGACAACCTACAGACTGGGAAAAAAATTTTGGCTATGAAAAATCTGATCAGCATCTATTCTCTAAAATCTACAAGTTACTGCAAAACCTCAACAACAAAAAGACAAGTAACCCAATTAAAAAAATGGGCAGAGGATATGAACAGGCACTTCGCCAAAGAAGATATTCAGGCAGCTAACAGACACATGAAGAAATGCTCACGATCATTAGCCATTAGAGAAATGCAGATCAAAACTACAATGAGGTATCATCTCACCCCAATAAGGCTAGCACTAATCCAAAAAACACAAAATAACAAATGCTAGAGAGGTTGTGGAGAGACTGGAACACTTATACACTGTTGATGGGAATGTTAAATGGTACAACCACTTTGGAAATCGATTTGGCACTTCCTTAAAAAGCTAGAAATAGAAGTACCATATGATCCAGCTATCCTGCTCCTTAGAATATATCCTAGAGAAATAAGAGCCATCACACAAATAGATATATGAACACCCAGGTTCATTGCAGCACTGTTCACAATAGCAAAAAGATGGAAACAACCTAGGTTCCCATCAACGGACGAATGGATAAACAAATTATGGTATATCCACACAATGGAATACTATGCAATGATAAAGAACAATGATGTAGCCTTGGAACATCTTATAACATGGAGGAATCTGGAGGTCACTATGCTGAGTGAATTTAGTCAGTCACCGAAGGACAAATATTGCATAAGACCACTAGTATAAGAATTCAGGAAAAGGTTTAAACACAGAAGAAAACATTCTTTGATGGTTACGAGTGTGGGGAGGGAGGGTGAGGGTTATTTACTAACTAGATGGTAGGTAAGAATTATCTTAGGTGAAGGGAAGGACGGCACACACTACAGGGGAAGTCAGCACAAGTGGACTAAACCAAAGCTAAGAAGTTTCCTAAATAGAATCAAACACTTTAAGGGACAGAGTAGCAGGGGTAAGGGTCTGGGGCCCATGCTTTCAGGGGACATCTAGGTCAATTGGCATAACAAAGCTTATTAAGAAAATGTTCTGCATCTTACTTTGGTGAGTGGCATCTGGGGTCTTAAAAGCTTGCAAGAGGCCATCTAAGATGCATCAATTGGTCCCAACCACCTGGAGTAAAGGAGAATGAAGAACACCGAAGACACAAGGAAAGTATTAGCCCAAGAGACAGAAAGGGCCACATAAACCAGAGACTTCATCAGCCTGAGACCAGAAGAACTAGACGGTGCCCAGCTACCACCAATGAAGGCTCTGACAGGGAACACAACAGAGAGTCCTGGATGGAGCAGGAAAAATGTGGGGTGCAGAACTCAAATTCTAGTAAGAAGACCAGACTTAACGGTCTGACTGTGACTGGAGGAACCCTGGAAAGCATGGCTCCTGGATTTTCTATCAGCCCAGAACTAAAACAATTTCCAAGACCAACTCTTCAGACAGGGATTGGACTGGTCTCTGGGACATAAGGTGATACTCATGAGGAGTGTGCCTCTTAACTCAAGTAGATACAAGAGACTAAACAGGCAGCTTCTGTCCGGAGGTGAGATGGGAAGGCAGAGAGGGTTAGAGGCTGGTTGAATGGACATAGGGAATCTGGGGTAGAAAGGGGGAGTGTGCTGTCACAGTATGGGGAGAGCAATTAGGGTCACTTAACAATATACGTATAAATTTTTGTATGTGAAAAAATAAATGAATAAAAGGAGGTATTGCATTGGAAAAATCTGCTGCAAAAGGCCTCTTTAAAGTGTTATAAAATAAAGATGCCACTTAGAGGACTAAGGTGTGCCTGACCCCTGCCATTGTATTTTCAATCACCTCATATGCATGTAAAACTGAACAGTGAACAAGGAAGATAGAAGAAGAATTAATGCCTTGGAATTACAGTGTTGACAAAGAATATTGAATATGTGATACACTGCCAGAAGAACATGGAAGAAAAAATAGGGACAATGCTAGGAGCCCTAATACATGGCATAAACACAATACAAACCATACGTAACAATGCACAAGCACCAGAAGAGAGACTAGATATCTGGGAGCTCCTAAGAATCAAACACTTACACTCATCAAAAGACTTCACCAAGAGTCAAAAGACAACCTACAGACTGGGAAAAAGACCTGGAAGAAGTACATCCTGAATGCTCCTTGGAAGTGAGGATGGTGGGACTTAGTCTCTTTACTTTGGGCATGTTATCAGGAGGGATCAGTCCCTGGAGAAGGACACTATGCTTGGTAAAGTAGAGGGTCAGCGAAGAAGACCCTCAAGGAGATAAAGTGGCACAGTGGCTGCAACAATGAGCTCAAGTATAGCAACAATTGAGAGGATGGCGCAGGACTGGGCAGTATTTCATTCTGTTGTATATAGGATTCCTCTGAGTCGGAACTGACTCAGTGGCACCTAACAACAACAACAACAAGTATGTTTTCTACTCTTTGTTTCTTATAACCTTAATTTAAGTATGGATATGGAAACCAAGGAAAAATCTGCTTGGAAGGGAAAAAAGGAGGGAAGAAAGCTCCGTCCATTTAGGAAATCCTAAATTTTAGGTAAGGAGCCCCAGTGGCACAGTGGTCAAGCGCTCAGCTTCTAACAGGAAGAGCAGAGGCTCCAACCTACCAGCCTCTCCACAGGAGAAAGATGTAGCAGTTTGTCTCCATAAAGACTGCAGCCTTGGAAGCCCTATGGGGCAGTTCTACTCTGTCCTATAGGGTCGCTATGAGTTGGAATCGACTTGACAGCAATGAGTTTGTTTTTTTTGTTTTATATATTGGGTAAAGTCCTCTGTTGGTGCAATGGTGAAACTCTTGGCTGCTAACTGAAAGGTCAGCGATTTGAACCCACCAGTGGCTCTGTGGGAGAACAGACCTGGTGAGATGCCCCAGTAAAATTCCCAGCCTATTGCCTTGGAGTCGATTCTGACCCATCGTGACTGTATCGGACAGAGAAGAACCGCCTGTAGGGTTTCTAGACAGAAATCTTCATGGAAGCAGACTGTCACATCCTTCTCCTCTGGAGCAGCTTGTGGGTGAGAATTTCAGACCTTTTGGTTAGCAGCCCACTGCTTAATCACTGTGCCAACAGAGCTCCTTCTGTAAAGATTACTGCCTAGCAAACCCTATGGGGCAATTCTACTCAGTCATATAGGTCACCATGAGTCAGAACTGACTCAACAGCATCTAACAACATTTATTAGGTGGAGTTCTTGGTTGGTGCAAATGGTTAAAATCCTCGGCTACTAACTGATAGGTTGAAGGTTTCAGCCCGCGCAGAGGCACCTTGAAAGAAAGGCCAAGCAATCTTCTGCTGAAAAATTAGCCACTGAAAACTCTATGGAGGACAGGTCTACTCTGACACCTATGGGTTGCCATGAGTCAGAATCAACTCAACGGCAACTGTTTTATGTATTAGGTGCTTTTGTGCACACTTTTTGGGAAACTAAAGAAAGAATATGTACATGGAACTTTTAGAATATTATTTAACTATTCGTATAAAATTGTTACACCAATTGGTGACCAGAAACTTTGTAAAATTTGATGCAGTGGTGATAAGGGGATTAGAATAAAGGCCAAAATAAAGTAGGTAAGGTGGGAATGAATACATGTCACTCTAAAAATCCAAAATTGTTCTCTAAATTTTTCGAATTTATATGTTTATTTAAGCAGCTCTCTTTTAAGTTATTTTTTTAGTATTACATTTCCAAAAGTCTGAGTCAGTTTCTTGAGAGTGTAAACCCTTCTCTGGGAGCCAGGCGCTTTGGGAAGATGTCTTAACTCTGAGTCAACTCAGCAAACGGCTTGTGCCTTTTGGGACTATGTCTCAGTATGTCAGTGAGGTGGGAAGACAGAGCCAGAAGCACACCCAATATACAAGTTACTGAGTTTTTCGAATAAGGGTGGTTATACTACGTTTTAAGGATAGTTATGCCACCCTTTCAAAAATAACATAGTCTAAATCTGAGACTCCCCTTTCCAATTTAAGCTTCTTCCTTTTCTTCTCAACTTCTCATGGTATTAGGAATTAATCTGGATTTTCAACTGATACTGAAGACTCTAACCTGGGCAATTCATAGAGTATCCATGGGAAAACCAGGCTAATACTCACCTTCAAATGCAAGCATAAGTTTATCAAATAATAAAGGACCAGAGGACAATCTGAATTTGTGGTCTCCAGTGGCCAGAAAGGCTAGTGGTCCTTCTGAGTGCAGAAGCAGAAGCTCACGTGAGTGAGTCACTTGAGAGCCCTCTTCAGATAAATCCTGAGCTACTCAGCCAGGGGTACCCTGTTTTGCCCTGGGTACTCTAAAAGGCAAGCCTGTCCTGTAAAATTCTCTGGTAAATGCATCAGGCATGATTTCCAAAAAGGGAAAAAAGTATTCCTGCTGAATGGTCTCAGGATTTGGACTGGATTTAATTTAGTGTTATGATTTTTTTTTTTTTGGTGACAATAATGGCACTGATGGAGCTGAACATGATGTCATATTTATTTGCTTTGATACTTCAGATGCACCTGGTGTTTGTTGTTGTTATCTCTGACTTGCAATTCCGTGATCATATTAACACAATCCTCTTAGCAGAGTACCTCCATTCCAAGCCCTTCTCCCCTCCCCTTCTAAAAACAAAATGGCAACATCACTTGGGCAGGCATGAAAGCTTCCATGCTGCTCACTTCTGACCTTCCCAGAGAAGTTCAAAAGCATTTGTAATCCTCAGGATTCAGCCCTTTATTCACTAGTTCCTCTTTCTAAGGCTCTCTCCTTTGATGAGAACAATTCCCTCGCTCTTCCGTCTGGCCAGATGGGCAGGTGAACAGTTCTCCTCTGAGCCCCGTATAAAGGCCTCAAGAGGAGTTTTGGGAACAAATGCTGCTGCTAAGTGGAGCTTAAATATGTTAATACTGAGATGCTTTCCACTGCACCCCAGTTGCACTGATCTGTGAACTGCAAGTTCTCTTTCTCTGTGGAAAGATTTACTTCTCACAGGTTCCATTATTGCCATCCTTCTCCATAGAAGGGCCCAAACCTTTGAACAACAAAACAGGAAACCTGAGTTTTGTTTCCTAACACAGAACACAAGTAAACAGGCTAACTATATCATAACTTCAGACAATTAGACTCAATTTCTATAATATTTCCCACTTAGTAACCTCATAAAAATCAAACCACACCAAACCAGAGTGGATTCCAACTCACTCTGACCCCGTATGTCAGCATAGAATTATGCTCCATAAGGTTTTTGATGGCTGACTTTTTGGAACTAGATTGTCAGGCCTTTCTTCTGAGGCACATCTGGGTGGACTTGAACCTCCAATCTTTTGATTAGCAGCCAAGCACAGTATTGTTTTCACCACCCAAGGATTCCTAGCAGCTTCATAGAGATGTTATAATAAATGCATAGTTGTTGTTGTTATTAGGTACCTTCAAGTCAGTTCTGACTAACAGCTATCTCATATGACAGGTAGTAGAAGTGCTTCATAGGGTTTTCTAGCCTGTAATCTTAAAATGGGAGCAGATCACCAGGACTTTCTCCCTTGGAGCCTCTGTGTGGGTTCAGACTGCCAGCCTTTTGGCTGCACCACCAGCACTCCTGAAATGCACAGTAAAGTGTGTTAAATGTCTAATTGATCCTCTATGCTATGTAGTGCATGGTGCCAGATGCCAGAAATATCCTTCATATTCTAAAGCATTTTAAGTGTTATCCCCCAACAGAAGAATTTCATATATTTTTTATTTCAGTTTGTCTTCACAAGAATCAGGCTGACTAGGACAAATATTATCTCCATTTTTCAGATGGAACACTTAACTTTATCGATGAAAACTTAAATTCATCCATGCAGTCCACAAAGGCAATGAGAGATCTTGAATATGTGTCTTTAGATGAGCACCTGATGGCCCTTTTCGCTGCAACACTATAAATTTCATTTTTCCAAATACCTTAAACACTTTTTACCTCTCAATTTGTATTGTATTTGGAGGAATGCTCACTCATTGTTTCCTAACCAATGTTGCATTTGAGTTGACGTTTTCACAAACCAAATTTTTAGTTCATTACTTCGAAGATAAGATTCTGAATGTTAGCAATTGATATTTAAATATTTGTTCTTGATTTCTGTGGTGGGTCAGGGAATGAATAGCCATACACATATAATATAAAAGGTGATGTTCCAGAAAAAATTTGCAACAATAATTTGTCTTTTACAGTATAGATAATTATATTTCTAAAGACATTGCTGTTGGAAGTATCTTTTTTTCAATGATATTGCTCTTTGGCTTCAGGGTACAGACAGGACTTACAGTTGCAATGGGCCAGAGGATGTATTTTCCGTCTTTTAAACATTGACAATATCCTAGTTAAAGCATTATTTCTCAGGCATAGAGTTAAGATGTAAATTTGTGCATGACAGATTTTGTTGATTGTTGAAGTGTGTCCATGAGAACAGGCTCACACACCCTGCTGCTCCCCTGGGAAGTTTCCTATACATTTTCACCTCCTTTTTGGATTTGGAACTCATATTTCTTTGTATTTTTGTTCCTCTTTGGACTCACTACTTTGAAGATGAACTAGTTTCTTAATTTCATGTCTTCTAAAAAAACAATTTGAAGGAATTTTTATCACATTAACTTTTAGATATTCTTCAAGGAAGACCAAAGTTCAGGACACTTTGCTCTTTTTAGAATTCATAAGTGTTTTCTTCATGACTTAGAAACTAAAGTCCATTGTTACTATTATAATATTAGTACTTAATGAAATGAACTCAAATAGTCACTTTTTGAGCATCTAAAAAACCCTTTGCCGTCCAGTTGATTAATCCGCCCTGAAGATATAGAATCATAAATTTGTATGTACCGAAAAAAAACAAACCAACTGAGATACAAAATAAATGAAGTGAAAACTGAACAGAGAACTAGACAAATTACCAATTATAGTTGAGGATTTCAACTCTTCCCTCTCAGTAAAAGACAGAACTGTTGTTGCTGTTAGGTGCCGTTGAATCCTTGACAACTTCAATCTTTTCTCCATTTATCATGATGTTGCTTATTGGTCCAGTTGGGAGGATTTTTGTTTTCTTTATGTTGAGATGTAATTCATACTGAATGCTGTAGTCTTTGATCTTCATCAGTAAGTGCTTCAAATCCTCTTCACTTTCAACAAGCAAGGTTGTGTCATCTGCATACCTCAAGTTGTTAGTAAGTCTTCCTCCAATTCTGATGCCGTGTTCTTCTTCATATAGTCCACCTTCTGGGATTATGTGCTCAGCATACAGATTGAATAGGTATGGTGAAAGGATACAACCCTGACACACACCTTTCTTGACTTTAAGCCACACAGTAACCCCTTGTTCTGTTCGAAAGACTGCCTCTTGGTCCACGTACGGATTCCACATAAGCACAATTAAGTGTTCTGGAATTCTTATTCTTTGCAATGTTACCCATAATTTGTTATGATCTGCACAGTCAAATACTTTATATAGTCAATAAAACACCAATAGACATCTTTCTTGTATTATCTGCTTTCAGCCAAGATTTATCTGACATCAGCAATGATATCCCTCCTTCCAAGTCTTCTTTTGAATCCAGCATAAAGATTGCTATCCTAGGCATTAGTGAGCTGAAATGGACTGGTACTGGCCATTTTCAATTAGACCATTATATAGTCTACTAGGCCAGCAATGACAAATTGAAGAGGAATGACATCGCATTATCGTTAAAAAGAACATTTCAACAACTATCTTGAAGTACAGTGCTGTTAGTGATAGCATAATATGCATAAGCCTACAAGGAGGACCAGTTAATATTACTATTATTCAAATTTACGTGACAATCACTACTGCTGAAGATGAGGAAACTGAAGATTTTTCCAACTTCTGCAGTCTGAAATTGATGCAATCAACATGCATTGATAATTACTGGTGATTGGAATGTGAAAGTTGGAAACAAAGAAGAAGGATCAGTAGTTGGAATTTATGGCCTTGGTAATGGAAATGGTGCCAGAGAGTGCATGATAGAATTTTGCAAGATCAAAGACTTATTCATTGCAAATACCTTTTTTCAACAACATAAATGGCAACTATACACATGGACCTTATGGAAAATACAGGAATCAAATCAACTACATCTGTGAAAAGGGATGATGGAGAAGCTCTATATCATCAGTCAGAACAAGGCCAGGGGCCAACTGTGGAACAGACCATCAATTGCTTATATTTAAGTTCAAGTTGAAGCTGAAGAAAATTAAAACAAGTCCACAAGAGCCAAAATACAGCCTTGAGTATATCCCACCTGAATTTGCAGACAATGTGAAGAATAGATTTGATGCCTTGAACACCAATGACGAAGACCAAACGAGTTGAGGGATGACATCAAAAACATTATTTGTGAAGAAAAGAAAAGGTCACTAAAAAAACAAGAAAGAAAGAAAAGACCAAAATGCATGTCTGAAGAGACTCTGAAACTTGCTCTTGAATGTAGAGTAGCTAAACTGAATGGAAGAAATGATTAAGTAAAAGAGCTGAACAGAAGATTTCAAAGGGTGGCTCGAGAAGACAAAGTAAAGTATTATAATGAAATGTAGTTAGAAAACCAAAAGCGCAGAAGAAGCTCAGCATTTCTCAAGCTGAAAGAACTACAGAAAAAATTCAAGCCTCAAGTTGCAATTTTGAAGAAGTCTATGGGCAAAATATTGAACAAATGCAGGAAGCATCAAAAGAAGATGGAAGGAATACAAAGAGTCACTACACCAAAAATAATTGGTTGATGTATTGATAACCGTCAGGAAGTAGTATACGATCAAGAACTGATGCTCCTAAGGGAAGAAGTCCAAGCTACACTGAAGGCATTGGTGAAAAACAAGCCTCTACGAACTGACAGAATATCAACTGAGATGTTTCAGGAAACAGATACAGCACCGCAAGTGCTCACTCATCTATACCAAGAAATTTGGAAGGCAGCTACCTGGCCAACTGACTGGAAGAGAACCATATTTGTGCCTATTCCAAAGAAAAGTGATCCAACAGAATGCGGAAATTGTCCAACTATATCATTAGTATCACTCTCAAGTAAAATTTTTCTGAAATTAATTAAGAAACGGTTGCAGCAATACTTTGACAGGGTACAGCCAGAAATTCAAGCCAGATTCAGAAGACAATATGGAATGAGGGATATCCACCTCAGAGAATCTACTATATGTTTATTACCATGATGTTTTCATTGCTAGCTTCTGTGGACTTGGCCCTTACTCATGGTGACCCCATGCACCACAGAACCAGGCCTGGGCCAACCACATGATAGGCTGCAGATTGCACTGCTGTGATCCATAGAGTTTTCACCGTCTGTTTTTCAGATGTAGATCACCAGACCTTTCTTCCTAGTCCTTCTTAGTCTGGAAGATCCTCTGATGTTATGTTCAGCATCATTACAACACACAAGTCTTCACTGATGGATGGGTGGTGGGTGTGTATGAGGCATATTGGCTGGGAATCAAACTCAGGTCTCCTGCATGGAAGGCGAAAATTCTACCAGTGATCCACCATTACCATGAAGATACAAAGACATATACTTCATTCCATTCCTTCTATGAGTTTAATGGAGGAGACAACATAGCTATTTATAGACAAGCCAAATAGAAAGCAATTTAATGTACTTCACCCTATACTTAAACAACTGAAGGGCTTTGGTGAGTAACGGAACCATTAGTGTAATTCTTGGTAGTAATTTCAACTTTGTATCAAGTGAGATGAATAAAGTGTCTAAGTAACTTATAAAGAGATGCCATCAAATTTCAAATTTGAAAAGCTGCAAAGCATATTACAAGCAGTTTAGCAATGTATGCAAAACAAATATGTTCACTTGGGAAAGGTCAAAGCTCTTATATTTTTTCCAACAAATTTTGCACTCTTTAATTTACTAGGATTTTGAGTAATTTAAAAAAATAGCATAACACATCAGAAGTCATCTGATTAAATAATGCCTTTATTAGTACCAAAAACCCGTTACTGTTGAGTCAATTCTGACTCATAGCGACTGTCATGGATTGAATTATGTCCCTCCAAAAATGTGTGTATCAACTTGTGTGGGCCATGATTCCCAATATTGTGTGGTTGTCCTCAATTTTGTGGTTTTAATTTTATGTTAAAGAGGATTAGGCTGGGATTGCAGCACCCTTACGGAGGTCACATCCCTGATCCAATGTAAAGGGAGTTTCCCTGGGGTGTGGACTGCACCACCTTTTATCTTACAAGAGATAAAAGGAAAGAGAAGCAAACAGAGAGTTGGGGCCCTCATACCAAGAAAGCAGTGCTGGGAGCAGAGTGCGTCGTTTGGACCCAGGATCCTTGCTCGGAGAAGCTTAGTGCGGGGGAAGGTTGTTGAGAAGGCCGACAGAGAGAGAAAACCTTCCCCTGGCACTGATGCCCTGAATTTGGACTTCTAGCCTACTAGACTGTGAGAAAATAAACTTCTCTTTGTTAAAACCATCCACTTGTGGTATTTCTGTTATAGCAGCGCTAGATGACTAAGACACTGACCCTACAGAGCAGAGTAAAACTACCCCATAGGGTTTCCAAAAGAGCAGCCGGCGGATTCAAACTGCCAACCTTTTGGTGAGCAGGCGAGCACTTAACCACGGTGTCATCAGGGTTTCTTTATTGGTACAGGAGTTATAAAGGCTGAAAAAGATAGAAAGGATTGTGATGAAAAATATTTGAAGTAGATAGCTGTCATAACTGGATTTTGTTCTTAAGGTAATCAAATCAATCAATTGCCATGATAAAATAAACGAGCCTTATTGATTCCACTAGATATTTGATGAACCATCTACTTTACTTGAATTTCATTCTAAAGCGTTCCTGATGACTACAATCTGCAAATCCAAAGCAATATTTTGTGGTTGAGAAATATCCAACTACACAGCTATGCTAAAACTTGTATGAAGACCTCTTACAAATCATAATTAAAAACATTTGAGAAGTCTATATAAAAGGCAAGAAGAGTATTAACACAAGAATGTTCTAAATGCAAGTCATGCCTAATTTTCTTCTTTCTCTAGACTAGTGATTTTCAAACTACTTTTTGAGCAGCACATTCTGTAATAAAATCTTACAGAAGACTCTGGTACAGAAAACAGGTAAAAGTTTAGCCATTTTGGTAGGAGAAGGAGGAAGAGTAAAGTTAACTGCTCCCTCTCCCAATTCCTCACCAAAGCTGGATTCCCAAGACTCCTTGGCTGCACTCCATCACTCTGGAAGACCCGATGACAGAACTTTATTTATGGACCCATCATCATGAGTTTATGACATGATTCTCTCAATTTATAGCAAGTTAGCTCCACAGATATCATATAATTCTGAGCTGAAATGTGTGGTGTTGAGAGTTACAAGTTGTGGAACTCAGGACCTATTGGTAATGATTCTAGAACTAAGGGATCTATCAAAAGCAGAGGGCAGAGATGAAGAGAGAGTCCTGGTGGTCTTGATTGCAGCTGTTTCTGAAATCCAATCACACATCTTCCTTCCCCATAGGCTGGTTGTTTAAACCTTCTTTCAGACACCTTTTATTATTATTATATTTTTACTTCAAGCTAGTACAAGCTACTTTCTGTCTTTTGCAATCAATAGTCCAGACTACTATGAATCCCACAACCATGGTTATGTTTATTTTTTTATTCCACTAACATTTTATAGAAACTGTGCCACACGAGACGATATAAAAGTGAACAAGACAAAGTCTCTGCTGTTGTGGGAATGATAATTCAGAGAGTGAATCTGGAATGTTAAACGATAATTCCCATGCAAAAAAACTTTCAGTTTTATGGCTATATATGCTTCTCTATGGTCAATGATTCTATAAGTCATTCTGGCGAAAATGTCGGTAAAGCGGGATAAACTTAGTATTTGGTATTAAAATTACTTTATTTTTAATTTATTTAATTTCACTGACAAGGGAGATAGCCTCACTGATCATTCCCTGAAGGAAAAATCAACTTCTGGGAGAAGTAGAGAAATTGAAGATTATTCACAGGTTATATCTTACTTAGAAGAACTGGAGGAACATAGATTTTCAGTTTGGTAAGTGACTATATCCTGTCTTTTCATTTTCAAATTTAATTTAATTGAATTCATTCAACTTTATTCATTCTATTATTTTATTATTAATTCATTTGATAACTAGGAATTGCATGACTATTATATGCTGCACAGTGTGTGTCTTGACTTGGGAGATTTCATAGTTCAATAAGGAATATGGACGTTAAAAAAATCAGTGGTCTGTGATAATGTTACCTTTTTAAGAAAAGCAAAAAAATGGAGGAAAATGAGAGATAAAGTTGCTTGAAAATGAAAAAGAATTCTCATAAAAAGTGAGATTTAGGCTAAATCTTGACAAAGAAGTTGGTTAGGGGCAGGCTACAGTGGAAAAACGGTGAATAATTTGGTGTGGGCAGTGTTCAGAGGTGGAATTGGAAGGGAAGCTGGGGTTGATATATGCCGTAACCCTTAGTTCATGTAAGAGCCAAACAGATCATACTTATTGCTCTGTCTGACTGTGTGTATATGTATCTGTTTGTGCAAGCACACGTAAAACATGCACAAAAAAATGCATAAAATTGTGAGCACTGGAGCTTCTCAGAGGTACCACATACAGGCTTTTGAAATGGCAGCACTTGTCAAGGGTAGTGGGATGGAACAATGGTGGTTGTGTGACACAGACAATAACCTAGGCGAGAAGAGATGGGGGAGCTAGTCACTGTCATCTATTTCTACCCACTGCCTCTATGCCCACCTCAAGATCCATGCCCTGAATGATTTACCCCTGGTATTTATCTGCCCTATGACTTGATTCTCAAAGAGTTTGCTCTTACGCTTCCATCCTGGAACCTCCATCTGGAGGACACAATATCAGCTCAAATTTCTTTATCCAATCATATTTTTACAACTATCACTCTTCTTCACTTAACCCTAGAAGTTCAAATACTTTAATGTCTCCCTGAGTCAGCTGGAATGTTGTGCCCAGGCTAAACTGTGAGTTGTTGTCTGGATCAAGAGAAGTAGTCTCGTGACTTAGAAGTATCAGGTAGGAAGGAATGCCAAATAGCTCAGAAGAAAAGAAACGTTCGTGCCTCTTCTAGAAAGAAAAAAATATACAACAAATGCTATTTTCAGATAAAAAAATTGACATGCTCTCTATTCTTAAGAAATTCTCTGTGTGTGAGTCTTTGAGAGGGAAAGTGACATGTGTGCATTAAATTTAGTTCAGTGAAATGACTTATCAGCATAGAGGTACCAGCTGCTTATTATGGAATGCAGATGAGAGAGCTTGAAATTCTTCTGGGCTGTGGGCTTAGTTTTGATTCCTATTTGAGGTTCATGTGGACTGGAGAACAAACTTGATTAATCTCAGATTTCCAGCTCCTCCGCTTGTCTCTGTTACCTTTCCAGGCTTTCTCTAATGACTCACCTCTCTGTTGGCCTGTAAGAATGGCTTTTTAGAGTCCAATGTATGCAATTTTACAGTGTCATTATTATTTTACACAGAGAGTTAAAAGGACTGATGGTTTCAAACGGTTTCAGAGCTTCAGTGTCTGATCAATCGATCCTTTAAGAAGCTACTCTTTAGGCATTACTCTTTCAGCAGACTTTCTCTAATGCTCTAAGTCTAGAACAAGGATTGGCCAGCTACAACTCCTGGGCCAAATCCTGAATTCTGCCTGTTTTTGTCAATAAGGTTTTATTAAAATGCAGCCTCACCCATTTGATTATTTATTATCAAGACTGTTCTGCCCTAAGTGGCAGAATTCAGTAGTTGAGACAGAGACAGCATGACCCACAAAGTCCAAAATATTGACTATTTGATTTGTTTACTAAAAAATTTTTCCTACTTCTGCTCCACCCCAACTTAGATGCTCCTCTGTTCTGCTCTTATGTCTCTCAGTCACATTATTTAAACAAAAAATGTTTATATGCTTGTCTTCCTCATCAGGCTGGGCTTGTTATATGTTTTGGTTATCTATTGCTGCATGCCAAATCGCAGAAGACTTAGTGGCTTAAAACAACAATTATTTATTTGTTCACAGCTCTGTGGGTTGGGAATTCAGGCAGAGCATATCATGGAAGGCTTATTTCTGTTCTAGCTTGCTTGGAGCTTCTGCTGCAGTGGTTCAAGTTGCTGGCATCTAGCTGATATGTCTCAGCTGGGGCCATATGCCTGGGGCCCTGATTCTTGCTCTCAACTCAGATCTTCACTTCTCCACGTGGGCCTCACTCCATCAGTGCTTGGGCTTCCTCACAGCATGGTGGCTGAGTTCCAGGTAGCATCTTTGCAAGCAGAGAAGGAAGAACTTGCAGATCTCTTAAGGTCAAGCCTTAAAAACTACACAGTGACTTCCACCGTATTCTATTGGTCAAAATAAGTCACAAGCCAGTCCAGATTCAAGGGGAGGGAAAATACAGTTTCCCTCTGTGATGAGGAAGTGGCAAGGACAAACTGTAAAAGAACATGTTGGGGTAGAAGATATTCTGTGACCATTTTGGAAAGATAAATGACCACATTTTTTTTCATTCATCTGTATGTGCACAGCTCTGTTGTTGTGTGCTGTCGAGTAGATTCTGATTCCTAGGGACCCTATAGGATGGAGTAGAACTGCCCCATAAGTTTTCCTAGGCTGACGTCTTTACAAGAGTAGATCACCAGGTCTTTTCTCCCAAGGAGTGGCTAGTGACTTCAAACCACCGACCTTGTGGCTAGCAGTCAAGAACTTAACCATCACACCACCAGAGCTTCTTGCTCTGAGCATGTTGTTATCAGGTGCTGTTGAGTTGGTTCTGACTCATAAAAACCCTATATACAATGGAACAAAACACTGCCTGGTCCTGCGCCATCCTCACAATTGTTGCTATGTTTGAGCCCATTGTTGCAGCCACTGTTTCAATTCATCTTGTTGAGGACCTTCCTCTTTTTCACTGACCCTCTACTTTGCCAAGCATGATGTTCTTTTCCAGGGACTAGTCTCTCCTGATAATATGTCCAAAGTACTTGAGACAAAGTCTCACCATTCTTGCTTCTAAGGAACATTCTGGCTGTGCTTCTTCCAAGGCAGCTGTTGTTTGTTCTTCTGGCAGTCCACAGTATATTCAGTATTCTTCACCAACACCATAAATCAAAGGCATCAATTCTTCAGTCTTCCTTATTCATGGTCCAGCTTTCACGTACATATGAGGTGAATGAAAATACCATGGCTTGAGTCAGACACATCTTAGTCCTCAAAGTGACATCTTTGCTTTTTAGCACTTGAAAGAGGTCTTTTGCTGCAGATTTGCCCAATGCAATACACCACCTGATTTCTTGACTGCTGCTTCCATGGGCATTGATTGTGGATCCAAGTAAAATGAAATCCTTGATAACTTCAATCTTTTCTCCATTTATCATGATATTGCTTATTGGTCCAGTTGTGAGGATTTTTGTTTTCTTTATGTTGAGGTATAGGGTTCAATTTGAAAAAATATTTGAAATATTTAAATACATATTTGTTGAACTATAAAAAAAAAGCACAAATTAAAATGAAAAGGCACAGCCTTTGTGAATAGGTAGGCCTTAAAATGAATTCCAGTTCTCCAACTGATTACCCGTGTGACCTTAATCAATTTGTTTAAACTCTCTGAGACTATTTTCTCCTGTGTCAACCTGGAATAATTTTACCTGTATCATGGTATTATAAGGTTATTATGAAATTTGAGAGAGAGTACATATATAAGGTATCCTGTACAGTGACTGGAATGTATAGATTCTGAATAAAGCAACAATTATTAGTAATAATATGTAACAGTTACAAATATAAAAAAATTAATATCAATATGATCAATACAGCAATCAATAATTATTAATAATATAATTAATAGTAACAACATAATACATTTACTAATATTAATATGATAAACAGTAATAGCAGCAACTTAACTAAAGTTAATAAAAATAATATTGATATTGATAATAAAATTAATAATCATTACTACTATTATTTGATGGAAGTATCTCTTTCAAAGGTAAACAGGGAGGTACTTTTCATACCTACCTTCTTTTCTGTTCTTCAGGCACACATCAGAGCCTTTGCACTGAATGCCTCATTTTTCTAGAACGTCCTCCCACTTCTCAGCCATGTGTTTAGCTGTACATATTTTAAGTTATACCTCCCTAAAGATGACTTTCTTGTCTGTCCTACCTAAAGTGGTACCCACCCCCACTCTGGTTAGTTACTTTATCATTATTTTGCTTGTTTTCTTTAGAGTGCTTATCGCAGTTGAAAGTGATCTTGTTTATTTATTTCATTTAATGCTTCATTTCTGTTTCCTCTCACTAACCAAAAGTTGTATGCAGGCAGGAACTTCACTTGTTTGGTCACTCCTGAATCTCCAAGCCCTAACTCTAGAGCACCTGGTGCCTGTAAATCCTTACTGGAGGAGTGAATAAATGCACGAATGAGTCTTCATTTGGCTTCTCTGTCTCTTTCCCTATCCCCTTGGCTCCCACTCCTATTTCTTGACTTCCAATCTCTCCTTTTCTTGAAATTGCTACCATTTAAAAAAAAAAGTAATATGGGATAATTGACCCCTATAAATATTTCTTTTTAAAACAGGATTGAGGATATAGGGGCTTCTGAGACCTCTATAAACTTCTGTTTTAAATGGTCTGAGATACAATCTGAACAATTTCCTTGATGTTTTACTAGAGCTGGTAAATCATTTATTGGGGCAGCTTTTACCTAAATCCTCTTCAATTCCCCATAAAATACATTTAACACAGAATACTGTATTAGCCAACTTCAAAGTTATATATGATGCTGTGTGGGAAGTATTTGCTCCAGTGAAACAAGTTTAAATGTATCTATTTTCTTTTTCTTATATGTTTTATCATACACCCAGACTCACTCTGTGTGCCTCATTGGAACACGCTGATTTGGGTAAATCTGGTAGATTGTTAAAGCTTCAGTAAGCCATAGTTTTCACTTTTTTTTTTTTTAAACATATAGGACCTTAACTAGTCAAATGCAAGCTTATCTGATTTGTTATTATTGTCTTTAGTTGCTGTCCAGTTGGCCCCTGACTCATGCTGACCCTACGCACAATGGAACAAAACACTGCCCAGGCCTGCACCATCCCCCTGACTGGTTGTGGATCATAACTTTGTAATCCATAGAGTGTTCATTGGCTGATTCTTGGAAGTAGATCACCAGGCCTGTCTAGGACTTCTTAGTCTGGAAATGCTGCTGAAATCTGTTTAGCATATAGCAACATGCAAGTCTCCACTGACAGGTGGTGGCTGCACATGAGGTACACTGGCAGGAAAGCAAACGTGGGTCTCCTGCAGGGAAGGCGAGAATTCTATCCCTGAACCAATAACCCTTCTTTCCCATGAGACTGTAAATTCAGTATGTTTTATATGGATAGAGATTAAGTCGGTCATGTTCTTCCTGGCCTAGCAAAATGATTGCTAAATAGAATGCTCCCCCAAGCAACAAGTTCAGGTCAGCCATATAAATTACTGCCCAAGAATACATATGCTTAATAAATATGTGTTGAATTAATACATAAAAAATAAGAGTCATATCAGGTTATTAGTATTTCCAGGAGAAAGTTCTGGTGAAAAGTCCTTTGGTGTAAAACTTGAGGCTGGCTTTAGAAGTTCTTGGCAAGTTTGTCTGTGTTAGCTATAGTTTTTGCCTATTGAGTATGTTTCTGCCCCACCAGTTCCTTCGTTTTCCACCCTTTTCTGATAGCTGACACTCCCCCCAGTACTACCCCAAGGTGTTGGACTATGATGTGTACTATCTTCCTATAAGCACTATGACTGGTCCAGGTGTGGGCATATAACCTGAGCCAGGCCACCCAAACCAGTTCCCAAAATTTTCTGTTTTGTTACTCGAGAATAGAAATACCTTCTCCTCTCTGAGGGGCTGAGCTGGAATGACCTAAGCTTGATGCTGCCTGTGGCCATGGCCGCCTTTTGCCGGCCCTGTTCCCACTACCTCTTCAAGTTAATATTAGTCACTTAGAGCATGTTTAAAACTAGTACATGTAGGCGCCTCATTGATGCTTTACAGGTGGTTCATCTATTTCTGTTCTACTGAAAAGAAAACCAGGAAAAGGTAAATACTAGAGACTAACTCAAATTCACAGGAATGATGAGTCTAGATGGATAAAGTGATATGCACAGATGAGAATAGGTATTTCAGGTCAATGAAGATAATGTCCCCCGGGAAAGTTTTATCTGTTTTTCCTATAAGAGAAGGAATTCAGGAAGGAAGTTTACATTGTCCATTCAGTTAATTGTTTAAATCACCACTCATTTGCCTCTGTAGACAAAGCTATCTAATCTCATTGCCTGTGGAGTGAATCCACTTTTCTGCTTCCTAATGCAGTATCTTAATCTCTGTACGGTGAGTTCTCCAAAGAAATACACCAGATTATGTGTTAAGTACCTCTGGAATAGCCCTAACGACTCTTTCAAAGCACTAGATATCACTCCAGTGGTTTAAAGAAGTTAGCATAGTTTTCAGAGGTACCTAACATACAACTGGGGAGAAGCTTCAGTAACAAGACAATCTTAAAATGGTTCCATTACTGTTCAAATGTGACTGGGCAAGTGAGGGACCAGAGAATCAGGCACTTTAGAGCAGGAAGGGATCTGGGGGATTATTTAGTTCATCCCTGTAGGTTTATAGGAGTACAAAGCTGAAACCTACGGGAGTTAAGTGGCTTGCCTTAGGTCATACAGCTAATAAATAATGGAACTGAGACTAAAACCCCATTTCTTTCCATCTCAACCCAGTCCCAATTATACAAAAATAAATTCTCCCTAGAACTCTGCCAGGTTTTTGTTTTCTTTATAGTTTCTGGTTTCTATCCATTGAAAACTACTATGATAATTATCAATACTTCAGTGAGAAAGTGTTGATTCTTGGGGAAATGCATGTAATGACTGAATACAGGTTTCCTTCTTCCATAGGGCTGGGGTGGGTGAAAAGGGGCAGATGTCAAGATGTTTGCAAAACGCACATGTTGCTGGCCACACAGGGTGAGATTTTTTTGTGTGTGTTCTTGGGCAGTAATTTATGTGGCTGACCTGAATGTGTTGCTTGGGGAAGGTATGAGTTAACAGTAAACATCACAACAGGAAAGTTACTCTTTAATAAAAGTGATAAACTTGCCTTTTTATAACACACATGTGATTTGACATTGAAATAGGATGCAGATGCTTCTTTGATTGGCGTATTCCCTATTGTGCTTTTCTAAAACACCTTCACATATGGTCGGCCTCATTTCTGAGAAATGACTTGTTGTTTATGTCATACAAACAGAACAGATTGATTTTACAGTGAGTAAGGAGGATGATGAATTGTACGTTGGAGAGAAATCCTTGTCTCCACAATCTAAACACTGGAAATTAAATGTTGCCTTTTGGAAAAGGCTCTCATGATACACCCAAGATCCCTTTATTTCACACCCCTTTCTAAGGGTTAACTATATACACACATGCAATCTCAGCAAATAAAGAAGGAAGTTACAATCACCTTAAAATGTAATTTTTCTTTTTGCCATGAAGCACATACTGAGATCTAACAATTCGAAGAATCTCAGAGTTGTCCCCAAAGAGCCAATCCCAAATATCAACTTCATTATTGTATCTGTATTAAAACCAAAAACCAAACTCGTTGCCTTCGAGTCGATTCCGACTCATAGTGATCCTACAGGACAGAGCAGAACTGCCTCATAGAGTTTCCAAGGAGCGCCTGGTAGATTTGAACCGCTGACCTTGTGGTTAGCAGATGTAGCTCTTAACCACTACACCACGAGGGTTTCCATATCTGTACTAGGACCAGAATAAAACACTCATGATCCTGAGTAGGAGAGTAGTATTATTTCCCTATTTATTGAATGAATTTCAAACCTAACATTTCTTGTGCTAAGAGGTTTTCTTAGGGGTTTCCAACATTTATCCCTTCAGAATCATTCTGTACAGGACAGTGAAAATACTGTGGTGGGCTTGCTCCTCTGACAATAGGCTACCCACATCCACTTGTGTAGTACTTTATAGTTTATAAGTCTCTTTCTCATACTTTTTTTCATTTGGTGGTCACAATAGTCTTGTGATGTGATACTGTAATGCCCATTTTTTAGATCATATAACTGAGGTCCAAAGAATGTCATTGTTGTTAGTTACCATCAAGTTGGTTCCAACTCATGGCGACCCCACGTACAGCTGAATGTAACATTGTCCGATCCTGGGCCATCTTCATAATCGTTGGTCGGCTGGAGTCTGTTGTTGTATTTACTGTGTATTTTGAGTGACTTCCAACCTAGGGGGCGCTCTTCTAGCACTCTATTGGATAATCTTCTATTGTGATCCATAAGATTTTCATTGGCTGATTTTTGCAAGTAGATCACCAGACCTTTCTTCCTAATCTTTGTTAGTCTGGAAGCTCTGCTGAAACCTGTCCACCATGGGTGACTCTGCTGATATCTGAAATACTGGTGGCATAGCTTCCAGCATCACAGCAACATGAAAACCACCAAAGTACTTCAAACTGACACTGACAGAGGGTACATGGCTTATCTGCCCATATGTAACTAATTCTTTTGTGTCCTACCCAGAGCTCTTTGCACTCTAGCATGTCACCTCCCTGGCTGGTCTCAGATTCATATGGAGACTTCAATTTGTGCATTTTGCAGCTTTTAAAACATAATATACTAAACTATATTCTTCTGGCATGTCCCACAGAGTTGGGAGGATGTGGGATGGAGTTGAGATGTCATGGGGAAGGGATGCTAACTAAATCGGGAGCTTTTAATGGTTCATCAGAGCAAAAGCCCTAGGAGGCATCTTTCTGACAGCAATTTATTAATAATTCACATACAGTTTAGGATTTATTGACTAAAGTATTTATCTTTTTAAATGTGGCAAAAGCATGATCTCATATTTGTGCTGAGAAGGAATACACTGTACTGTCTGAAAATATAGGCTCTGGGGCCATAATACTGAAACTCGAATTATAGCTTCACCAACTGCTAGTTTAATAAACTTGGACAAGTTTCTCGAATTTGTTGTACCTTAGTTTCTTCATCTGTAGAATGGAGCTAGTAGTACCTGCCTTATTTTAATAAGTTCGAATACATAAAATAATCAAACCAGTACCAGTTGCCTTCGAGTCAACGACCCCAGGTGCATTCGAGTAGACCTGTGCTTCATAGGGTTTTCAGTGACTGACATTTTGGAAGTAGATCACCAGGCCTTTCTTCTGAAGCACCTCTGGGTGGACTTGAAATTCCAAACTTTTGGTTAGCAGTTGGGTGCATTTTTTGCACCACCCAGGTAAGTGTCAATAAATGTTAGCTGTTAATATTAGCTGAGGCTTCTCTCTCCTGACCTCCACTACTATCTGCTTTCCAGTCTATATTTTTACTATTAAAATAATGACCTGTTTGTTTTGGAAAATCAAAGTATTTGCTAGTAATTGGAAGATCTTCAGTGAGAATATGAGATGTTCATGGAATGGTAGAAAACAGATGTCATAGGAATAAGCCTACTGTATAAGTTTTCTATTGCTGTGCAACACATTGTACAAACTTAACAGCTTAAAACAACACATATGTATGATCTCACAGTTTCTGTGGTCGGAAGTCTGGGCATGACTTAGCTGGGTCCAGAGCTCAGGGTCTCACGGGCTAAAATCAAAGAGTTGGCTGGGCTGTGTTTTCATCTGGAGGATGAACTGGGGAAGAATCTATTTCCAAGCCCATTCAGGTTGCTGGCAGAATTCATTTTACTGAGGCCATGTATAAGTAAGGGTCCTGGCATTTGGCTGGCTGTTGCCTGGAGTCTGTCTGCAGTTCCTAGAGGCTGTCTGCAGTTCTTTGCCATGTGGGTCTCTCCAACATGGCTGCTTACTTCATGAAGTCAGCAACGGGAGTCTCTCAACTCAGGGAGGACTCAATCCCTCTTTTAAGACTTTTCCCTGATTAGGACAGGACAACCCAGAATAAGCTTCCATTTGATTAACTCAAAATCAATTGACCTGGAACCATAATTACATCTGCAAAATGCAGTTACCTTTGCCATTTTCTGTCAACTAGAAACAAATCATAGGTCTCACCTACACTTAAGGGGAGAGGATCACACAGGGCATGAACAATGGCGGGAGAAATCATGGGGCCTGGTCACGGGATCCTAGTCCATCTGCTGCACACGGGAAGACAACAGAACAGGCTTCTGCCCTTTGTAGTTCTGGGAACTGTCTCCCTACCAGCATTATAACGGATCAGTGCATAGGATGGTTCCAATCCAGTTTGCCTTTTGGTTGCCGTTTGCATTTGCTTCTTTCTATGTGTGGACCTGAGGCTGAAATGGTCCATGTCCACAGTGGATCTCCCGTGGCTCAACTCCCATGCTCTGTATGCTTCCTCCTTCCTGTCAGAAGACTTTGGTTTCACCTATTTTCCTTATCCCTTGACATTGTGACCATGAACCACTTTTTCTCTCTAGCCCCTCTCTTTCCCATGTCCACTATCTCTTATACAGGTTTGTTTCAGTTACATTTTATGAATATGGTTTCCAGCTTTCAGTTTTAAGTTACGTATCTAATTTTTATCACACCATTGATGCTCAATAAACTCATTTTAAGGGCTATTCCATAACAAGATTTCTTCTTCTTGGTCATCTTTTTTTTTTGTAAGAAGCAATAAAAGATCTGGTAAATGGTCTCTTTTCTGGGCCCTTCAGTCCATTAGATTCCCAATTGATAGAAAACATCACAACACGTTATTTCTCATTAAGTCTACATAAGTAAAATCACAACGTAGAATTTGTTCGCCTTTGACACCGATCAGAGTAACGTGAGGCTTTGACTCTTCCGACTAACGCTTAAAGGCAGAATTATCTGCAGACAGGTTGGTTGCCACCCCAGCAGTCATTCATCTCCCTCATTTCTCTTGGTGATGCTGCCTCCAATGACTGAAAATGATTGGCATTCTCTTCCAGTCTATCATGTAGCTATGTGTGGTCATAGGCTTAGGTCTGGTCAATGAGATGTAAGAAGATACCAACTTGGGCCTCTTCTGTTTTAAAAGGGAAGCAGGCAAGAAGGAAACCCCTCCTTTTGCTCCCCTCTCATTACCTCTCAGTTGGATCATTGCCTTAAGGATTGGATGCTGGAAGCTTCTGCAACCACCTTGCATCATGAAGGGAAGAAAATGGGAGAGAAACTAACCCAGCAAGTTGTTATGTTGAGTCACTGCTTATCATCTCCTTTTACATATCCTAGGGCTCCTTTTCCATGAGATAATTAAATGCATTTATTGTTTAATACTCTTGATGAACATTCTGTTACTCATAGCTGAGAGCAATCTTACAGACACAATTAACCTGTACAGATGTAGTCCTAATGGGGTAGGGTCCTCACACAATTTGAAGAACAGGTGTTCTTCCTTTCATTCAGTATTTAGCAGGTTTATATGCTGTCCTACATTCTAGACACATAGTCTTAGAGAATAATTTCACAGTGTCTGGGATCCACTAAAGCATAATGTGTAACTAGTTGCTTTTTGGTTTAGTACGATTTGGAAAATGGGCACAGTATGGTGCAAGAGATGCCTCTCCATGGATATCACACTGATTCGGTTGGGGAGATGGGGAATGAGGTGAGTGGAATTAATTTAGCCAACTGTCTGGAAACTGAACATGACACCAGTGATAAGATTTAAACATCCAGGAGCTTCAGGTTATGAGTCAGTCCAAATTCGTGCCGCACGATCTGAACGATGCAAGGACAAAGCTAGGCATGAGGCAATGTAGGCATTTACTGGATACAAAAACTCAAATGACCAGTGAAATAGATAATGTTCTCTTGTAATAGTTTGCAAACAGCATCAAAAAACAATTGAGTGGGTATATTTTGAGCTTCAGGCATTGTAAATTCTTTCACTCTCATATACTTTATGTCTTCTTTAACAAACTGGAGAGTATTGGGCCAACTTCATCGGTGACGGTGGGTGGGCATCCATTTCACAACCCACTAATTTTCATGATTATTCAGCATTTTATATTACCTAAACTGCTTTGGATTTTGTCTTACTTAAACTGTAATATGGCAGCAATAGCTTATATTATTTCAGAATCATTAATTCAATTCAGGTTCTCAGCATTTGGCAATTACCCCCTTATCTCTTCAAATTTGAGCAAGAACTTAAGAGTCTTAAATATGCTGATGGTCTATAAACATTTTTGAAATATACATTGATAATCTGTTAACCTAGTGTGTCTTGTTGAAAAGATACAGAGTGCAGAGAAAATTTCAAGGAAGGTACAACTGACATCAATTATAGTCTAACCATGCCTTCAAAGAGACATGTGTTTATTTACCTTAAATTTATTTCTAGCTTAACAAGTGACTCTTTATATACTGTGGAACAAATAGTAATGATAGGGATATTTAATATTTTAAGATCTTTTTGTTTTTTGAAAAGACTCTTTGCATGAGATTTTACAGGAATTTTGTAAGAATGTAATACAAGTACTCTACCACTAAATTCCACCTCTCCATTCCTCCTTTCTGCCATATTCCTCCCCACCTCAAATTTGAGACTCCTTGACAGATTCTTGCTGAGTGGTCACAGAATCTATGCTAATATCTTCAAGGTCAGGCTACTTACTATTTTGCAAGGCCACCCAATCCATTTTGGGGAATTTTGACAGTTAAAATGTTCTTCCTAACACTTAATTAAAATCCATGTCCCTGTTTTTTAAATTATTGATCCCAATTCAGTTTGTTGCAATTCCAGAACAAAGATCAATCTGTTTACCTATTTACCTTTTATGTCTGTCTGTCTATGTATCTACCTATCTGTCTATCTATCTGTCTGTCTACTCTATCTATCTACTCAATCTATGCATCTATTTATCTCAGGACTTGAAGATATATTAAATGTCATTTAGATCAGTTAGTTATCAGGTTTTCACATCCCAGCTTCAATATTTCTCACCATCTTCCTATCCAATCACCCCCTATAAAGAATGATGAGGAACTTAATCACGAAATTATACAACTATAGACAGTTCTACATAGATGCTTTGGAAGAACCCAAGAGTGAGCATGGATGTAGCCTCCACCTCTTAGTTGCCCAAAGAACAAGCTGAGTATACTCTTCATTTACGGACTGAAAAAACAAAACAAAACAAAATCATGGTTTGGCTTATTCATCGATTTGCTAGACACGACCATGCTCACTGATATCTAGTTCTCTCCTTTCAGGCACTCAGAAAACTTCATTCCCTAGTTGTTTTGCCCTTGGATGAGTTTGTGAATTGTTCTGTCCAATGATTGGGAGAAGAATTGATGGGTGTCACTTCCTGTCCAAAGCATTTAACTGCCAGTGTGAGACCTGCTCTCTTCCTTCACCTGTCCGGGTGTTTATGGAGGGGGTCTTATGTAGAGACGGCAGGACAAACAGATCAAAGTAGCTTGGATTACTGAGGCTTAATATGGAGGATAGGTGCCCTGGAGCAAGTGTTCCATAGCAAACCTGCATGAATAAGAAATATACTTTCCTTGCGATAAGTCACTGAGGTTTGGGAGCTGTTGCCATAGCAGAACCTAGCCTATGTTAATTAATATAATGTCCGCTAGAAATTTATAACTTTCTTGATGAGCTGCTTTGAAAATTTCTTGTGTTGGGGCTGAGGTATGGGAATGTCTTTTAGCTAGTGAAGAGTGAGCTTACTCAAAGTGACCTATTTGTACCTAATTCATGATATTATTTAGTCCTCACAGTATCTGAGACTGTTGTTATAATATCCACATTACAAATGGGGAAGTGGTATAGCTTAGTATAGAAGTGTTTTTAAATTTGGAAAATCCCAAAGGTCTCATAAAGTATCAGTCAAGAATGTCCAAGTATGTATTACACTAAGAGGAAAAAGTGGTGTATACGATGGTCATGTTCTTACATTAATCAGTATCAAGCCTCTCCATCCCATGCCCCTCAACACATACACCCAAGAGCCATCTCTCTCTAGTGTAGTTTGGGAAAATGAGATATTTTACTTCTGCTCCTGAGTGATTACCAATGGAATTACTTTTCCAAGATAACTATGTCCTATTGGAGTCTCCCAGCTCCCTTGGATTCCCCTTCACTATGCTGCTGATCAGCACCAGACCTTTAGGATCACTGTCTTTCTGGTCTGTGCTACTTCTGTGCTGACCTCAGTGGATGAATTATTGAGTCAAGCCACCCCCTCTTCTCTTTACTGACCTTTCATAAATTCCCTATAATACAATCACAGAGGCTTTATGGATATAATAGATATGCTAAAAGGTTGAGATAACTGAGGAAAATACAATGTAAGAGAATAAATTAAAAACTTAATGCTAAATAAAACTCCTCTCAAAGTTCAAGAGAAAAGAACCAACCTTTAACTTAAACCATCCACAAGATAGTCCCAGACAAATATCCCTTACTTCCTATCTTTGACCTTGGTCATAAAATCTGGCCGTCCTCCTTCTTTCTGAGAAAATCTCCTCCATCAACTTTCACAGTGTCCATTTTCACTTCTCTTTATGAAAATCCCACACACTACATACAGGGTTATGCTCTAGGATCACTTTCCTCTTTCCCCTAGTCTAGTCCATGGACCCATAGGAAGCTTCCTAAAGATGACATCGGTAGGTATAGGATGAAACCAGAATCTGGTGTGGGCTTTGACCCTTCAAAATGGACTCCTCTCCTTGGGCTCTGTCAGCTTGGGGTGAGCTATGTCTTTTTGTTTTTCCTGATGTTTAGTGACTGACACGTTGCATGCACACATCCACATTCATCTCACAGACAACTCTAAATTCTCAGAAAGAATCGTACCTATGTTCATATTAAGGAAAACAAAAAGATTCCTAACTATAACATCATCTTCACAGATTCTCTGACCTCCAGGATGCTAATAGTTTGCAGTATTGGGCATAACAATGGTTTGCAATACAAGTCTTCATCTTCCTCTTTTCAAGTCCTGGATTTTCCATTAGAGTGACAGCCACTCATGGATGCCCCCTTTTTAGCTACACCAAAAGCTGGGTGTGAAATGACAGCTTGTTTTTAACTTGATACTCAGGAAAATTCTTAGCTAGGACATTTTCCCATCATACAGAACTGTGGGCTGGAATTTGGGGCAGGGAGAGTTGTTGGTCTTCCAAGTCCATTATATAAGCCTATCATTAGTTTTTTAACACAATTATTGACATACTTCTCTCATGTGGACAGAAACTGTGGGCTTATTTATATTTTCCCATTCCAAAAGAAAATAAAAACCAAACCCGTTGCCAATTGAGTTGATTCTGACTCATAGCGACCCTATCGGACAGAGTAGAATGGCCCCATAGGGTTTCTGAGGAGCAGCTGGTGGATTTGAACTGCTAATCTTTTGGTTAGCAGCCAAGTTCTTAACCACTATACCGCCAAGGCTCAATTTTCCCGTTATTTGATGATAATTCATAAAATTCTATAAATGCATTCATGCACATGAATTTGGGGGAAGAAATTAATCTTTTGTTTGGGTGACTACAATGAGAAGACATCGTACCATCAACCCATTCCCTAAGTAAAAGTAAAGTCCTTATCCCCTCCTCCTGACCGCCATATGCCATTAACTTCTCATTCTCCTTCCTACACTGTTTTGAATTTGCGATAACAACTCCCCCAATATCAAATCAGTCCCTAAGCACTCTATGCTCCTCACCTTGTATCATCTCTAGCAAATGTCTCCTCTCTTCATCCTTTTGTGTGGCTAAATTAGTGTCATGTTCTCTCTTCTAATAGCTTGACCTCCAGAAGCTCCACCTGATACTGCACAATGGACACTAATAGACTGACCAACCTTTCAAAGCATGAATGTCTTCACGATTTCCCCTTGATGTAGGTATTGAATGTTTCCTCTACAAGGGAGCTATTCAAATTGCTTGGTGTGTATACTTTACTATCTCCTCAAAAACCTTATTAGATAGATAATGACATTATCCCCATTTTACAGATGAGGAAACTGAGGCACAAAAATTAATTTACATAGTCACAGTCATACATCTGGTAAGTGGGTGAGCTGGGATTCCTTCTGAACCCAACAGCTGAATCACCATGCTGTGCTGCCTCATTATAAATGAAAACAAAAGATGACTGCCTTAACAAAATACTTAAATCCAACAGATAACATTTTAGACATAACTTTCAAAAGTCAAGAAGGTGCAGTTCCTTGACGTGTCACTGTGGCATAAACCTGCCTAGAAAGAAGGACATGAATTAGATTGAGGCTTTCAGAAATGTGGCCTCTCCTACAAGAGCACAGGTGGACAATTTCTTTTTTTTTCTTTTTTCCACCTTGGGAGAAATATTTGTTGTACCCTGTGGAGCTAGAACAGGAGAATTGGCCTCAATAATAGTAAATCTTAAATTTATTCTTATCTTGGGTACCTTCCCGAATCTGGCGATAGCAGATTGCAATCAGGGGAATAACTTAAGAACAACAGTTCTCAGGATAACTTTAAAGTTGTTTGGGGATTTGTCAGGCCTCCGAAGTCTCCTCTCGATAATTTAGTTTATGGGTTTGGGGAGAGGGGTTTTTATTCTTATTTTTAATTTGATTTCTGACTTTTCTGCTCTCTCTTTCTTCATCTTTCTCTCTCCAACTCTGCCAGCTTTGCTCTTTAGTAGTTTGTTATTAAAGCAAATAACAGGGCAAGCAGCTTGCAATAAGTTTCTTCTGGAATTTTTCCTTGAGACTTCATTTAGCCATGTGCCACTCTTGCCCCTGGGCCTCTCTCTTGCCACGCCACCTTATTCAATCCATAGATACTATTAAATAAGCCCTCTTTCTCTGTTGGCTGATTTTTCTTTACCTTCAAGCACACATCAACTGCCACCATCTTGAGGCCAAGATGAAAAATTCAGAGAATTTCAGGGCAAAGTTTATCTAAAAAATTAATTTTACAGATGAGGACACTGAAGTAAAGATGTGGAGAAACTTACCCAAAGTCAGAAGCTGTTTATCTGGCCTTCTAATTGATGGTCCAGCATGAACACTTGCTTTTGAGGATTGTTTTAAAAATTAAATCAGATAATGCAGGTGCTATTTTAATAATATGTCTGCATTATTTTATTCCATTGACCTTCTACCTGTTATTTTATTTTTCTCCCTTGAATGTCTAAAACTATCACCTGATGGTGGCTGAGACCCAAATCTTAATAGCTCCTGAGTCCTAGATCTAGTTGCCAGCTCATCATCGGTATTCCAAAGTCAATAGGTACTAACCTGAATTCAACATCCTTCCAAATCAGTCAGATCTGTTTCTTAATCTGGGTATTTTTGCAAATGTCTGTTCTTGTATCTGTTCAAATGTTTGGAATCTCTTTGATTTTTTTTTCCTCTTTGTCCTCTTCATCAAATCATTGATATACTCATTGGACATTTATTGGGCATCAACCATTGTGCTATGTTCTGGAGATACAAATGTAAATAAAATTGTTAACCACTGCAAAGTGTTTGCTACATGTCCTCAAATTGGTATGTGTCCTAAAAAGCATGTACTGTTGTTTTATATGGACTTACATAAATGGTATTAGGTTATAAATATCATTCTGTTTCTTGCATATTTTACTTAGCCCTATGCCTTTATGAGTGCCATGGTGGATCACTGGTAGAATTCTTACCTTCCATGTGGGAGACCTGGGTTTGATTCCCAGCCAATGCACCTCATGCACAGCCACCACTTGTCTGTCAGTGGAGGCTTGCATGCTGCTATGATGCTAAACAGATTTCAGCAGAGCTTCCAGACTAAGATAGAGTAGGAAGAAAAGCCTGGCAATTTACTTCCAAAAATCAGCCAAGGAAAACCCTGTATAACATAACTATCCAGTCCGAAACCAATCATGGGGATGGCACAGGACTGTGTAGCCTTTTGTTCCATTGTGCTTGAGGTCGCCATGAGTCAGGGACCAAGTCTATGGCAGCAAACAACAATATGCACTTGTGATCTCTCCCTGTTGATATATGTACATCTTTCTGGTTGATTCTAATAGATGAACAATATTTCATAGTGTACATCGACTTTTTGGGGTGTAGACTACCTCCAATTCCACTATCATCAACAACACTGAAGTGAACATGTTCCTTTATGGTTGTGTGTGAGAATTTCTCTGAGAAATATACCTAGGAGTGGACATGCTGGGTCACAGAGTACAATTATGCTTTATTTGACTAAGTAGTCTCAGAGTGTCTGCCCAAGACTTTTGACTATCAATAGTGCTTAAGGAGCCTGTCTTCCCACATACCCACAAACATGTGACATTATCCAATTTTCAAATGTCTGCCAATATGACCTATTTCAAGCGGTATCTCATTGTTGTTTTAATTTGCTTTTCTGTGTTTACAAATAGGTTCAGTGTTTTGTTATGTACTTACTGCCATTTAGGTTTCTCCTTCTGTGAATCAGATTTTCTCATACTTTTCATATTTGCTATTGAGTTTTCTGGAGCCCTGGTGGCACAGTGGTTAAGAGCTTGGCTGCTAACCAAAAGACCGGCAGTTTGAATCTACCAGCTGCTCCTTAGAAACCTTATGGGGCAGTTCTACTCTATCCTATAGGGTCAGTATGAATCAGAATCGACTTGATGGCAACGAGTTAGGTTTCTTTTTTTCTTTTTTTTTAAATTGAGTTTTCTGTCCTTTTAATTTGTGGAAATTCCTAACAAACTTTACATATTTGTACCAAGTTGATTTTAGATTTTGTCAATACCTTGTCTCAATTTGTGATCTGTTAATTTTTTCTCTGTTGACCTTTGTTAAATTGAAATCCTTAAATGCAATGCTTTGAGTTTTTGCTTTATTTTGGCTATGTTTTAAAAAAGTTCTTCTGCTCCATAGGTCATAAAGATATTCTCTTACGTCTTCATTTTCTAGGGTTATAATTTACTATTTACATGTAATATTTTAATCCATTTGGAGTTCGTTTAATCCAGTCTTATTTTTAATTCACTTAACCAACCAATGTTCTCTTTTCGATCTGCTAAAGTGTATGTTCTTTACACATTGCGTGGATGAGGAAACTGAGGCTTGGGAATGTACGTAATTTGCTTTGGGACATAAACAAGTAAGTCAGAGCTGTGATTTACATTTACGTTTCTTAACCTGAAGTCCAAACATGTGCTTTCCTCTAAGCCTTCTCTAGAAATCCTCTTCTGTGGTGCAATTTCCTTAATTAAAGGCAGAGGCTGTGCACTGTCATTTTTTGTTAATGCCCAGAGTCCCTGAAGAACAATGGCTGACACACTGCCGTCGCTCACTAAAGTATTTGTTGGAGTGGCAGCATTTCGCGCTATCACTCTTCTGTCCTTTTAACCTCTATGGATTGTCATCAAAAGTTGTAGAGTTTGCTTATCATCTCTTCTGCTGACAATTCCTGCCCCAGAGTGCTGCCATTTGATTCGACTGGCATCTGCATTAGAGGGCTGGAAAAACTCCCAGCCTTACTGGTGAAGATTTGACACTGTCGTAGGATTTGGAGAGTGGTGTTTTGGTGGCACTCACAGAATAAGTCCAGTAGTTGAAGGGAACATCAATGATGGGTTCAAATCTGGGACACATTAAGGTAATTGTGCGCCCATCATGGTTTTGGAGACATGGATTTGCAGCTCTATCTTGATGCTACGTTGTTGTCACATCCTGATGGACAAGCTTTCCAATGGTGCACTCACAAGCTAATGAGAGTTGCTCTCTCTTTATCCAACTGTGCATTGTTGGAGTGTATAACATGGAAGCAATTCAGTTCCAGTCTTTGGTTTTCTGCCATGGATGACAGAAGTTGGATGCCTCTGTGATTTTTCCAGGTGTCGTCCATGCCTGACCTAACTTAGTGCCAGCTCGTAATGCGATGTGGCGCTAGTAAGGAAACTATCAACCTATCTTGGATCCTGTTTGCTCATGTATTTCAACACAACCATCAGCATTTGTCTGGAGGATTGCCTTAGAGGTTTTAATGGTGGCCGGCTGTCTGATGACCAAAAAAAAAGCTACCCACGAGAGCACAGAATTTAATTTTTATGACAATGCTTTGAATTTTGATTGCATTATTAGATGAGGGTAATGAAGGAAAGGATAAAGCCCCAGAGAAAATCACATCAAGTCATCTGTACTCCATGCTACTTTGTGAGATGGAGCTTAGCTCCCAAATCCTGTGCCAGTACTGGTTCAGCCGTAAACATCAGAATGTAAGCAGGATTTAGGAGTCCATGGGGCATGCTAGACTGCGGAAGCCTGGAACTTTGTTCTAGGAAGTTCTGTACCATGGAATCTGGTGGAAGATTATCTTTGAGTTCTTTTGTTATGCATGCAGCACACACTTATTTACGAACACTGACTATGGACAGGGCACAAGGGATTAAAAAAAAATACTTCAGGTAAAATTACTTCCATCAAGACATTAACAGTTTAATCAAGGCCACTAAATCCACTATTATGGATACCACTATCTTGCAGATGTAGAAACTAAAAGGGGAGTTAAGTGACTCATCAAAGTTTACTCAACTTGTTGCTGTTAGTTGCCATTGAGTTAGCTTTGACTCATAGCATAACAGAATAAAATGCTGCCTGGTCCTGCATCATCTTTATGATCTTTGCTGTATTTGACTTCATTGTTGTGGCTCTTGTGTAGTGTCTTCCAGCCTACGGAGCTCATCTTCCAGCACTGTATTGAACAAATTCTGTTGTGATCCATAGGGTTTTCATTGGCTAATTTTTGGAAGTAGAGCTCCAGGCCTTTCTTCCTAGTCTGTCTTAGGCTGGGAACTCAGCTGAAACCTGTTCACCCTGTGTGACCCTGCTGGTATTTGAAATATCAGTGCCATAGCTTTGGGGATCGCAACAAAATATAAGCCATCAAATAACAACAAACTGACAGCCGGGTGGGTGGTGGTTACTCGGCTCATAACTATCAAACTGGACCCATGACTTTCAATTCTTGTGCTTTTTGTACAATGATGCACCTACCTAGGTATCAGTGACATAATCATAGATAAACTGGGGGAATAGGGTAGAAGTTACATCCACTAGGGATGGAGCTTCAAGAGAGGATACTGATTTCCCACTGACCAGAGGACAGAGAGTTCTGCTTAGTGGGAAACAGTTACTGTAGAAGTAGATGCCAAAGACAGAATGCAGTCAACAGTGACAAACTCTACCTCAAGCCAGGGGACATCTTTTGTTGGGCTTTTATTATAGTCCCCATTCTTGGGGCAAGGATTGGATCTGGACTTGGGAGTGGAGCTGATGATGAGTCAGGCCGTGAGAATTCAGGATGCTCAGCTACTAAGTGTAAAAAGCTTGGAGCCATCTAGACCATTTTATCCTTTATATAGCTTGTTTTGAATAAGTATGATTTTTGAATGATTTCCTCTATGTATCTGGATACAGCTTGTATAGAATAAGTACTGTTATCAAATCAACATACAGCTTGCATAGAATAAGTACTGTTATCAAATCAACATGCACCCTTTCTCTTAAAGAACTAAAAGCAGCAGCAGCAAACCTCAGAGTTAAAAGGAATAATTTAACGAGCTAAACATTCACAACCATGAGCTCAAAAAAACATAGTATGCTTCATATGGAGCAACTATAATTACACAAAATATAAGGTTTAACTCACAATTTGGTTTGAGGTGGTTTTATTCTTCTGTACTTCTGTGGGATGTCCCTTGGAGACATTATAATTTAGAAATATAGCTTAGCTTAGTGGTTAAGAGTACAAGCTATGCAATTGGCTACTTAGATTTAAATCTTGGCTATATCAATTAATAATGTCCTTAACAATTTAACCTCTCTGTGCCTCAGTTTCCTAAGGAACGACGGCAGTATCTACCTCATAAAGCCCACTGCCGCAGAGTCGATTCTGACTCATAGCAACCCTACAAGGATATGGTAATGATTAAATGAGTCTGTACAAAGCACTTACTGCATACCTGACACACAATAACTTTTTTATTATCTTAACTCTAATTGCTACTGGCTAAGACAAGTTCTTTGATACTCTCTTCTGTTGCAAAAAAAAAAAAAATGAGACTATTTCATGATATGTAAATTTTTTTCTGAAGCACAAATTATTTAATTATACACCCTTTTGTTCCAGAAGAATCTGAAATGTCTAGACATGGATAATTTCCTACTTCATACCCTAAGGGGGCTCAGTAATACAAGGTAGGGTACCATTATCCTCTCCAGGGTCCAGCTTCAGAATCTCACAGTCCACGCTGGAGCCATGTCCCTTCTCTTTGTCAACTAATCCCACACCAGCCAGGGATGCCCAGCACCATGGACTTAGCTTGGAGCCATGAGTCTACTCCTAGTCAATTCTGCCCTGACAATTGCTAGTCCCGAACAGGGTTATTATCAGCAGTGAGGGAAGGAGGACTCCTCAGGTCTTCCTAGTGCAGAGGGTTTTCCACTGGAATCCATATCAAAGATAGTGCAACTGAAGAGAAATCTTTTCCAGGTATTTGGGGATTCTATCTGGTTAGGGTAATGTAGGCAGATACATAAGCTGTTCTGATGGTTTTCATGGGTTGGGATGGGGTTTTAAGCTACATGGTCAGGATACAGAGTGACTTCCACCTCTGTTATGTCTAATATAACTAGTTCTCTCTGCATCTTGAGAGATGAAGGGACACTGCACATACATAAAATATACCGACATAACAATAAACTTTATAAAAAGTGTCAATGAGTCATTTTGCCTCTTTAAACTATGCCAATTACGTGCAAGTTTTGTTATCAATTTTGCTGTCTCTAGACATACATAACACTACTCGTCTATCAGTTTGTTGCACTGTGTGGCTTGTGTGTTGTTAGGATGCCAGAAGCTGTGACACCGGTATTTTAGATACCAACAGGGTCACCCGTGTTGGGCAGGTTTCAGTTGAGCTTCCAGACTAAGACAGATTTGGAAGAAAGGCCAGACAATCTATTTCCAAAAACTAGTCCATGAATCACCATTTATTATCTGACGTAGTGCTGGAAGGTGAGCCGCATTGATCGGAAGGCATTCATAATACACAGTGGATGCAGCAATAGACTCAAGCACACAAATAATAGAAAGATGGTGCAGGATCGGATAATACTTCATTCTGTTGTACATGTGGCCGCCATGCATAGGAGCTGATTCGACAGCAACTAACAAAGACAGAAATGTGTAATTTCTAGTTTCTTAGTTTACTTAGGTTTCCAGGTGAGCCCAAAGAGACATTGCACATAAATTCATACCTCCATGGATCCCTAGGGACCCCAATAAGTAGAGTTATACAGGTACGGGGCACACAGATAATAGCGTGCATTAATTTTTAGATTTCTAGAAAGGTCTAATCTCCCTTACCTTTTCAGGTATCATGGTACCGTATTATGTATTTCTTCTCCACAGGTAACATTTTAGCCTCTCAAACCTTCTTTGTTTATTCTAGATGATACTACTTTCTCTGTCTCTTATTCTTTACACAATGTCTTTATATGGAGGGAATATTGCAATTGTTTCCTGTACTGATTAATCTGCTTAGCTAATATTTATTGAGTACATCCTATGAGTCAGGCACTATTATAGAAACTGGGGGTACAGGAATGAAACCTCTTTGAGATTTTTAAATTCCCTAGTATGAACTATCATAAAATTCTTATTATTTACAATGCCCCAAACAACATTATGATAGCAACAGACTATTGATAACTACTTGTTGGATTGAATTAATCTATGTAAGAGAAAATCCACCTTCTTTCTCCATACGCCATTGTATGCTTTTCAGTAAAACAAATTGATTAACAGTAATTTTAATCAGAAAAGTTATGAAAGCAAAAAGTCCTGGCTGATTCTATCATATGTCTATATTTAGTCTTCCCTCTTCCTGCGCTATCCTCGAGCCTGATCACCCAGCATGCGTTCACAAATATTTGGCCTCCAGTTATATCCCAAAATGAACCGATGGAATCACATTTGTTCTTGTGGACAGAATTGTTAGCTAATGTTCTCTCCTTTGGTCCAAAAAGAATAAGAAGAAACCCGGGGAAATCAAGGAATTATACAATGCTACTCTCCAAATGCACAATGATTTGGTCTCAAAGTACTTGGCATTGTTTAAACGATGATATAAATTGCTCAATGTATTCTCACACCAGTCCAGATTCTCTCAGTAAAATCCCATTTCATTTAAAAAGTAACTGAAGGCAGAATTTACCAAACCTTTTGGCTTAGCACTCTCCATGAAAAGCCAAGGATTTAATGCACTTTGGATGATTTCTTTTCCTGGATTTAGGAAAATGAAACTACTTAGGAAGGAATTCCGAGGTCAAACACTATGAGCTTATTGTGGTCTTGAGGTTGTGGCCTTTATTTGAACTTATCGGAAGTGTCCTGTCTGGTTTTTAACCTTTCAATATAAACAAGAAGTTAATCTGGGAGAGGGGGTGCAGACAAGTTTATTTTGTTCTTCTTAAAAATTTTGCTTTTGTGAAACAGCATTTCAATGTCTCAGAACTCCTGGGTCAGGCCTATTACTTAAAGGTACAGGATAAGCTATTTTTACTGGGCTTTTAACTAGATACTGATGTAATTTCTTCTTCATTGTTTACCAGTTGATCCCCAAATTACTCTCATCTTTGAAGTTTTCTTTAAATGAAGAAAGACACTTGAACTTTCTCTTTAAGTATGCATTTTAAAGGTTTTTTTCCCCTAGATTTTATTTATTTTGTTGTTTTTGTTGAAAATATACACAGCAAAACATACCCCAATTCAACAGTTTCTACATGTACAATATAGTAACGTTAATTACATTCCAATTTTGCGATTGCTCTCACTCTCCTTTTCTGAGTCATTCCTCCCTCATTAACATAAAGTCACTTCCCCCTAAGGTTCCTATCTAATCTTTCAAGTTGCTGTTGTCAATTTGATTCAATATAGATAGCTCCTAAAAGAGCATAATGCTCAAGGCAGACCTTTTTTACTAGTTAAGCTAAGCTGTTGTTTTCAGTTGGTAGGAGAAATGAAGTCTTGGTACATGCTACAGTAAGATGGATCTTGAAGACATTATGCCCAGTGAAATAAGCCAATCATAAAAGGACAAATATTGTATGACCTCACTTATATAAAAAGACAAGAATAGACAAATGTGCAGAGACTTAAGTTTATTAGTGGTTACCAGGGACAGGAGGAAAGGGTAAAAGGCAGGTTAACAGTGATGGAAAAATCGCATTGATTAAGAGTAGGGTTACACAGCCGATTACTTTAATTGCTGTTAATAAGTTGGACACTTGTAAAAAGTTGAATGGGCAAAAGTTGTGTGATAGCTGTATTTACAACAAGGACAAAGAAAAAAAAAGAGTATTTGCTGAGGCTGCTTGTGTACAACCAAACACACCGTGGTGTTTGATTCCGTGGTTTGGAGGTATAGGATCATGGTTTCAGGGAACATCCCAGTTAATTGAACGTGTTTAGTGCTTCAGTTCTATCTCCTAGTTTGTTGTGTAGTACCTGGGGTCTTAAAAGCTTGCAAGCAGCCATCCAAGGCACAACAATTTGTCTCTATTCACCTGGAGGAACAGAGGAAGAAGGAGAGTCAGGAATAGGAGGAGGATATGGAATGTGTGGCTAATTGCCTCCATGAGCAACTGCCTCCTTTTCCATGAGACCAGAAGAACTGGATGGTGTCCAGCTATCATTACTGAACATTTTGATTAAAGATTCCAGAGAAGAATCTTGATCAAAAGGGGGAAAATGCAGAAAAGAATTTCAAGTTCTCATGGATTCCAGACTTTCTGGAGCCATGGTGGGTAGAAACCCTGAAACTAAATATGCATTTTTTAAATAAGGGATAAATGCCAAATTTGAATGATTATGTTATTTCCACATTTAACCTGGTAGGCTGAATTCATATCCACTACAGTTTTTAAAGAATTGAAAGCAAAATTTCTAAGGCTTTCTGGAATATAATCTTGTTCTTGGTACCCTCTTCATTCCTGAAAAGACATTTTCACATACATATAAATGAGTTTCCCCCACATGTTTGTCAGTTTGTCCTACTGTGGGGGCATGTGTGTTGCTGTGTTGCTGGAAGCTATGCCACCAGTATTCAAATATTGGCAGGGTCACCCATGGCAGACAGGTTTCAGCTGAACTTCTAGACGAAGACAGACTAGAAAGAAGGACCTGGCGTTCTACTCCTGAAAAGAATTAGCCAGTGAAAACCTTTTCTGAATAGCAGCAGAATGTTATCTGTTATAGTGCCAGGAGATAAGCCTCTCAGGTTGGAAGGCACTCAGAAGATGACTGGAGAAGAGCTGCTTCCTCCAAGTATAGTTGACCTTAGTGATATGTGGATGCAGTCAAGCTTTCAGGACCTTCGTTTGCTGATGTGACATGACTCAAAATGAGAAGAAACAGCTGCAAACACTCATTAATAATTGGAAGGTGGAATGTATGAAGTATGAACCTAGGAAAATTGGAAATCTTCAAAAAAAGAAATAGAATGCATAAAGATTGATCATCCTAGGCATTAATGAGCTGAAATGGACTGGTATTGGCCATTTGGAATTGGACAATCATATAGTATACTATGCAGGGAATGGCAGATTGAAGAGGAATGGCATTGCATTCATCGTCAGAAAGAACATTTCAAGATCTGTCCTAAAGTGCCACATTATCAGTGATAGGATAATATTAATACGCCTACAAGGAAGACCAGTTAACACGACTATTGTTCAAATTTATGCACCCAGCACTAAGGCCAAAGAGGAAGAAATTGAAGATTTTTGCCAACTTTGGCAGTCTGAAATTGATCGAATATGCAATCAGGATGCATTGATAATTAATGGTGATTGGAATTTGAAAGTTGGAAACAAAGAAGGAAGATCGGTAGTTGGAAAATACGGCCTTGGTGATAGAAACGATGTCTGAGATCCTATGATACCACTTCTTCATTGCAAATACCTTTTTTCACCAATGTAAATGGTGACTATACACATGGACCTTGCCAGATAGAATACATAGGACTCATATCAACTATATGGAAAGAGGCAGTGGAAAACCTCAATATTGTCAATCAGAACAATGCCGGGGCCTACTGTGGAACAGGCCATCAGTTGTTCATATGCAAGTTCAAGTTGAAGCTGAAGAAAATTAGAACAAGTCCACGAGAGCCCACTATGACCTTGAGTATATCCCGCCTGAATTTAGAGACCACAAGAATAGATTTGACGTGTAGAACACTAATGACCGAAGACCAGATGAGTTGTGAAATGACATCAAGGACACTATACATGAAGAAAGCAAGAAGTCATTAAAAAGACAGGAAAGAAAGAAAAGACCAAAATGGATGTCAGAAGAGACTCTGAAACTTGCTCTTGAACATTGTGCAGCAAAAGCAAAGGGAATAAATGATGAGGTCAAAGATTTGAACAGAAGATTTCAAAGGGCAGCTCAACAGTACAGAGTAAAGTATTATAATGACAGGTGCAAAGAGCTGGCGATAGAAAACCAAATGGGAAGAACATACTCAACATTTCTCAAGCTTAAAGAAATGAAGAAAAAATTCAAGCTTCGAGTTGCAATATTGAAGGATTATACAGGGAAATTGTTCAATGATGGAAGATGGAAGAAATATACAGTCACTAAACCAAAAAGAATTGGTCGACATTCAACCATTTCAGGGGGTAGTATATGATCATGAACCGATGGTACTGAAGGAAGAGGTCCAAGCTGCACTGAAGGCACTGGAGAAAAGCAAGGCTCCAGGAATTGATGGAATATCAATTGAGATGTTTTAACAAATGGATGCAGCACTGGAAGTGCTTACTCATTTATGAAAAGAAATTTGGAGGACAGCTACTTGGCCAACCGACAGGAAGAGATCCATATTTATGCCTATTCCGAAGAAAAGTGATCCAGTTGAATGTGTAAACTATCGAACAACATCATTAATATCACACACAAGTAAAATTTTGCTGAAGATCCTTCAAAAGTGGTTGTAGCAGTACATCAACAGGGAACTGCCAGAAATTCAAGCCAGATTCAGAAGAGGATGTGGAACCAGAGATATCGTTGCTGATGTCAGATGGATCCTGGCTGAAAGCAGAGAATACCAGAAAGATGTTTACTTGTGTTTTATTGACTATGCAAAGACATTTGACTCTGTGATCATGAAAAATTATGAAGAGCATTGTGAAGAATGGGAATTCCAGAACACTTAACTGTGCTCATGAAGAACCTGTACGTAGACAAAGAGGCAGTTATTTGAACAGAACAAGGGAATACTGCATGGTTTAAAGTCAGGAAAGGTGTGCATCAGGGTTGCGTCCTTTCACTATAGTTATTCAATCTGTATGCTGAGCAATAATCCGAGAAGCTGTATTATATGAAGAAGAATGGGACATCAGGATTGGAGGAAGTCTCATTAATAACACTGATATGCAGGTGACACAATCTTGCTTGCTGAAAGCAAAGAGAGCTTGAAGCACTTACTGAAGACTAAAATCCTCGCAACTGGACCAATAAGCAACATCATGATAAACGGAGTAAAGACTGAAGTTGTCGGGATTTCATTTTACTCGGTTTTACAATCAACAACCATGGAAGCAACAATCAAGAAATCAAACGACACATTACACTGTGCAAATTTGCTGCAAAAGACCTCTTTAATGTGTTCAAAAGCAAAGATGACCTTGAAGACTAAGATGCAACTGACCCAAGCCATAGTGTTTCCAATCGTCTCCTATGCAAGCGAAAGCTGGACCATGAATAAGGAATACCAAAGAATTGACACTTGAATTACGGTGTTGACGAAGAATATTGAGTACACCATGGACTGCCAAAAGAAGGAAAAAAATCCGTCTTGGAAGAAGCACAACCAGAATGCTACTTAGAAGTAAGGATGGGGAGACTATGTCTCACATACTTTGGACATGTTATCAGGAGGGATTAGTCTCTGGAGAAGGACATCAAGCTTAGTAAAGTAGAGAGTTAGTGAAAAAGAGGAAGATCCTCAATGAGATGGATTGACACAATGGCTGCAACAATGGTCTCAAGCATAGTGATGATTGTGAGGATGGTGCAGGACCTGGCAGTGTTTCTTTCTGTTGTACATAGGGTTACTATGAGTCAGAACCAACTTGATGGCACCTAACAACAACATAAATGAGTTTAAGAATTTACTACAGTTTAAAAAAAATTAAAGCCAAAAACCCCTAGACTTTCTGAAATAGATCCTTATTCTTGGTATCCTCTGCATTCCTGGAAAAGAAAAAAAAAACAAACTTTTTCATATACTTGAAAATAAGTTTAAGATTATTAGCTTAAACTCAAGCCAAAAGTAATTAATGGGGTTGAGGATGGTTATGGGCCATAGTAAGAAGGAATGAACCTTGTTTCTTTCTCTGCACATCACGTATGAACTACTTTTACTTTGCATGCAAGAGTGCCATGTATGAACTACTTTTACTTTGCCTGTTAACAGTGCCACAGTATGCAGAGATGCCAATGCACTTGTTCTCTTTTCAACTCCCAAAACTTGATGAGCAAGTAAATTTTTATTTAAGGCTAGCAGGAAGCATTTTGAGTATTAGGCCTTCTCAAGGGGACTTTTTCTTTTTCCCTAATAGCCTCAGAGTTCACGTGGTATGAGAACCTCAGGGAGTTGGAATTCTGGTCATACTATTCATTTTCTGCTTTGAGTGCCCTGCAGACTACTGTGCTTCTCTTCTCATGCACCATAAGAATCTATCTGTACACTATTAAATTTTGGAGGTAAAAGAAATTCTAAAATGAAAGAACTTACATGGGAATATGCCTTAATGGCTGATGATTGGGTATGTGCAGCAACACTATTAAAAGTCAACTCTTGACTTGGAAAGAGCCAAGTTTAAAATTATGTTAGAGGCCCATGGGCACCCTTTACATCAATGGGCAGAGGCTTTTCCTTGGAGATGTTATTGGGTACATTGACAAGTGAGTTTCTAAAATTTGCTCTGTAATCACTAAAATAATGGTAAAGCACTGCATCATATGATAATTACTTTCATCAATTGACAGATACATCTGGGTCAATTTCCATCTTTAAATTGACAAGGCTAAATGCAATAAGCTTAAGTTTTATAAATACTATTGCCAATACTTAATATATTTAGGCATTTTACCTTGTATCTTCCAAAAATTGTATAATTTCTTGGCATCTAATCATGATCACTTGAATGATATCCAATATGGCAATATTACCAGTGGATTCTGAGTGTCATATTTGGTTAAAGTGACACTTCTTTGTGTAAAATTTTCCCTTCCCGATATTGACTTTTAATATTCACTTTGATATAAATCTTTGCCTTCTGGGAGACTTCGACTGCCTCAGACATGATCAGAAATATGTATTAAAAATTATTTCTTGATTATTATTAAGAATTATCTTTGTTCTCCTAATGGACATATTTCCAGTAGTCTCATTGATGAAGAACTTACCATGGTCCATAGTAAACATTATATCTGTATCACTCAAAAAAATCAATGAAGGTCTTCACGTGGATTTTGATCTCTACGTAAAAGGCAACTTATCCAAAAAAGATTTAAAACTGAAGTGTTAAATGATGCAGTTCTTTCTTATAAAAGCAATTTAATATTTATTTATGTCTCTGAATAATAATTGATCAAGCTATATCTTGTAAGCTCATTTAATATCGCCCTATCTTAGTACAAATAGGATGGTGGATAATATTATTTTGGCAAATGACAAAGGTCAATCTACATTCAGAAGTTCAATAGTATTCTGTCAGGACTCTATGTTTTGCTCCCTTTAACATGGAAGAGGCTCCTTCAAAATATGAATTTCCAGAAACTAAGCTAATACTTAGAAGGACATTATGCTTGGTAGGGTAGAGAGCCAGCGAAAAAGAGGAAGAACTTCAATGAGATGGATTGACACAGTGGCTGCAAAAATGGGCTCAAACAGAGCAATGATTGAGGATGCCGCAGTACCGGGCCATGTTTCCTTCTGTTGTACATAGGGTCTCCATGAGTTGGAACCAACTTGACAGTACCTAACAATGACAACGAGCTAATGCACAACTATTTTTGCTTTGCCTCAAGCAATAGTTTTAAGCACAAGGTTTGTTCAGACCTTAGGATTGAAACTGTCTACTGGTAGTACATGAAAATAACTTCAACTGCCTAATGTTCTAGATTTCTTTCAAAATGTCATTATTAGATTCTCATATTCTTTATGAACCCTCTCTCCAAAGGGACCTTGCCAGGCCATTTTCTCTTCCCTCTCCTTTTGATCTTGTTACCATCTACTCATTCTTCAGATGAGAGTCATTTCTCAAAGAGATCTTCCCTAAACCCCTGTTTCGATTCTCATAACAGCATGTACCTCTCCTTTGTAAAAGCAATTTTATCTTTATTTGTAACTTATTTTGTTAATATTTCTCTACCCTCACTACACTGAAAACTGTATGATGGGAGGGATTATATCTATTTTTTCTTACTATTGTTTCTGTAGTCACTAGCATAGTGTCCTTGGTATATCGACTACATTCATGTAAGTACACAGACTTGGGAAATGTACCAATTATCCATTGATACAATCTATCATTGTCTACTCTCTGGCCGTAGTAATTCCTATTCCTTATACACACAAAATACACTTGCCCTCTTCCTTGAGTTATGACTTCAGGATTCAAGTCTGGGACCTCATCTTTTAAATCAGGACCAGGTGTGAATTAGGCTTCTTGGGTACAGCTACTTAGAATATACAGCTCCTGGGGGACCTCATACCATCAAGAAAGCAGTGCCAGGAGCAGAGCGCGTCCTTTGGACCGGGGTCCCTGTGCCGAGAAGCTCCTAGTCCAGGGGAACACTGATGAGAAGGCCGACAGAGAAAGACTTCCCCTGGAGCTGATGCCCTGAATTTGGACTTTTAGCCTACTTTGACTGGGAGGAAATAAACTTCTCTTCGTTAAAACCATCCAGTTGTGGTATTTCTGTTATGGCAGCACTAGATGACTAAGACAGAATTTGGTACCGACAGAGTGGGGTGCTGCTCGAACAGATACCTAAAATGTGGAAGCGGTTTTAAAACTGAATGGATAGATGTGCGGCAGTGACAGAGGACCAGCAGCAGCAGAGAACCTACAGCAGCGGAGAAGCAGCAGCAGCAGAGAAGCAACAGCAGCAGAACCAGGAGACCAGTGAAAGACGGCGCTGGAGCAGACCCACGGAGCGAGGGAGCTGAATGCCTGTGAGCAGGAAGCTTCATGGTGGAGTGGGGTTCCTCTGGGCACTTACCGGTGGAGCTAGGCTTGCCGACCCACAGAGCAAGGGAGCTGAGTGCCTGTGCGCAGAAGGCTTCTTGGCAGAGTGGGGTGCCTCCGGGCACTTACTGGTGGAGCTACTGAACTTTGGAACACTTGCCCCAGCAGGGCAGATGCAGGCATGAGGCCTGAGGGTCAAGAGGCCATAGGAAGCAGAACTGAAGAGACAAGGGACACAAGAAGCCGAGATGCTTCAGTCTCATAAGGTATGGCCATGACCTCAGGGGTTTCAAAGGGTGGAGCCATGGCCTCTGGTGTTTCTAAGGGTGGAGTTGTCACTCCGATGGACTGGGAGAATGGTGTGCCTAAAGCCAAGGGAGCAGAGTTGCTGTCCCAGTGGGCCTGGAAGGCGGAGCTGAAGCCCAGGGCCGAGGGGCCTCCACTCAAAATCCAGACACTGTGGCCAATGCCTAGAGTCTGGAGGGCAGGGCCACTGTGTAAATTGTCTCAGAGAACAGAGGATTATTTTCAAAGCCTTGAGGGCTAATGTAAGGTGTTCTGCTGACTTGCTTGGTGCCTGTTATCACTTCTTTCCCTGCAATTTCTCCCATTTGTAATGAAAATGTCTAGCTTGTGCCTGTTCTGCCATTGTACCTTTGGAAGCAGATAACTTATAATCTAGATTTTACAGATGAAGAGGAATTTTTGGATTTTGGACTTGGAGTTAAGACTTTTGCTATGATATGATGGGGTGAATATGTTTTCCATGTTGCAAGGATGTGATTTTGGGGGGGCCAAAGGGTGGAATGTCATGGTTTGAATTATGTCCCCCCAAAGATGTGTGTATCAGTTTGGCTAGGCCATGATTCCCGGTACTGTGTGATTTTCCTGTATGTTGCAAACCTGCCTCTATGATGTTAATGAGGGAGGATGGGTGGCAGTTGTGTTAGTAAGGCAGGACTGGATCTACAAGACTGGATTGTGTCCTGAGGCAGTCTCTTGAGATCTAAAAGACAGAAGTGAGCAGTGAGACAGGGGGACCTCATACCATCAAGAAAGCAGCACCGGGAGCAGAGCGTGTCCTTTGGACCGGGGTCCCTGCACAGAGAAGCTCCTAGTCCAGGGGAACACGGGTGAGAAGGCCGACAGAGAGAGAAGGCCTTCCCCTGGAGCTGATGCCCTGAATTTGGACTTTTAGCCTACTTTACTGTGAGGAAATAAACTTCTCTTCGTTAAAACCATCCACTTGTGGTATTTCTGTTATGGCAGCACTAGATGACTAAGACAACTATTATTCTTAACAGTAAAAAAATGGAAACAAAAAACTAACATCCAGCCAGCGGGGAACAAAGAGGTGACTTATAGTATATCTACTTTACGAATTATTGTAAAATAACTGAAGCAATGGTTGTGGAGACTAAGTAAGAAACTGAAAATACCTGACAATTTTATACTAAAGTGCAGGTCAAAAAAAAAAAAAAAAGAATATATAGTTCCTCTTGATCCAGAGAATTGAGAACTGAAAAAACTAGTTACCTCCCTGCCCCCTCCACACACATATACACCTGACAGGGTTACCATAATAAACACTCCCATCAAAATGGGGAAACAAGAAGCTAATAGAAATTATCAATCCATAGCAATTCTGAAATTCAGATGGGACATGTTGTCAGGGCTCCCTGTTTCAGGGGCAGAAAATATTTCTTGATTAGGGTTCGGTAATGTTCCCTGCAGGTAATTCCCTCATCCATTGTTCTCTTCTTCTCCTGGCTTCCCCTCTGGACTCTTGGCTCTGTCCTCTGAGATATTTTTCATGTTTGATAATAAATTGCTGATGGTTCCAGCTGAGCAGATTTCTCTCCCTTCTTCCTGCCCATTGAAAGTTGGGGACGCACAAGCCTCGTTTATCCCCGTTCCTTTCAATTCATGCTGGTAAAAAAAAAATCTCTTATAAGTTTCATATATCAGATTATGAGTGTATCTGATTATAGTCCACTCCATTAAAAGCCATATCTACATTCCTTTTTGAAATTGTTCTCTTCTACTTTGGGTGGCAGATCAGGACGCTGTGGGACAACATCCTTAAGATTCTTAGAAGCCCTTTGTCCCATTGAGGGGGTCTACTAGGTACTGCCTTAAATCATTTTGAGGTCATAACAAAGGATCTTACAGTCACACCCTTGATTTATTCTTTATTCTGAGGCCATTTCTTTCTTGGAGAAGCTTTTGCTGGATGAATAGACTGAACATGAGAAAGTTTTATTTACCAACCCAGCAAATCTTGGCAGTCCAAACTGAATAGTTCTTTCTATAGTTCATATCTCTTTTATAGTATCTTATTATACACAGATAGAAGCACCAAACTGATAAGTTTAACATTCCCTCTAAAGTTCTTATTAGCCAGGTCTGCAAGTTCTTTAGGCATATTTTCTGGCTTCCAAGTTACCGCAAGTGATGATTCTGCAAATTGTTCCACCTCTGTCTAATATGGGAAACCAGTATCTATAGACGTTTTCTCTGATTTTTACCAGTACTAACAGTTTCCTTACCACTTTTCCAGGCTTCACCTATTAGCCTAGCTCCTACAAAAGCCAATGCCACAGATTTATATTTTTGTTATGGTAGCACATTTTTGGTGCCAAGTTTTGTATTATTGTCTGCTGTCTCATTAAAAAAAAAAAACAAAAACAAAAACAAAAACCCAACACCATTTTATGTGCTTGCAATTCTGAGTGGCAGCAATTTGGGCTGGGCTCATTGGAAAATTCTTCTATTACTCTTGCCTGGGATCACTCATGTGGCTGCAATCATCTGACCATTTAACTGGGATTGGATGGTCTAAGATGGCTTTACTCACATGTGTGACAATTGATACCAGCTGCCTACTGGGCCTCTTTTTTCCATGTGTTATCTCGTCTTCAAGGAGGCTACATTAGGCTTCTTCACATAATGGTCTCAGGGTTCCAAGATGGCAAGAACAGAGCATACAAAGCTTCTTGAGACAGACAACTCAGAAGTTACATAATGTTGCTTCCAAAATATCTTGCTCAAAGCAAGCCACAAGGCCAGATAAGAGTCAATGGAATGGAAATATGCTCTACGTCTTGATAAGAAAGCCACATTGCACAGGGATATGTGTTCAGGAATGAGAGGGATTTTTGCAGCCATCTAGGGTTCAGTGAGACAAGCAGAGCTGCCAACAATGCTATGGGGTATGGGATTTATGATTGGAATTAGACTGTAAACAATGGGTAAGATCTGGAGAAGTGAAGACACAGAGAGCTGGAGTATCAGAGAAGAAAGCATTAACGAATCATCCTCAGGCAAGGGCTCAGACGAAGTGGAACAGCAAAGGGGGAACTCATGGAAAAATCTATGGGAAATGTGGCCTCTGTATAGACAATGCTCTGTTGGTTTGTCACTAATTGTCTTGTGGTAGGCATGGGACCACCGTTGGTCAACAGGGTCTGGAAGAAGAGCTACATGGAGCACAGAGAAGAGTGGGGACAGCTTGGATCCCACTGAGCATCTATCTCTATGTTTAGCCATCGCTGTAACAGACCATGAGAAGGCCTTTAGAAAGTCATAGCTGTTGCTTCAAATCTCATGCGAGTCCTTCTTTGCCCAGGGTCACATGTCTTTCATGGATCCTAGGCACTTTTGCCTTGTTGTCTCTTTCCTTAATTAAAATAATAATAATAATCTTAAAAATTACATTTTATGGCTGTGTGCCTATAAAGATGAATATAATCCAGGTTGGATTTATTATAATGTTTATTATTTTTATATTCACTTTTTTCTTCTGATTTTTTAATAAGTTAAAATTGAAACATTTTTGTAGGAGCTTGAAAGCATTGAGGGCCCTAAGCTCAGTGTCTCTGTGTCCAGAGCTGGCTTCAGGGGCTTGTGACCTGTGCAGTCACATGAGGTCCTATGTTCAGAAGGGGGACCTGTGCTTGGGGGTCCATGCTCTGTAGTTGCCATCTTGAAATTCATAATAATTTTGGCTATGAATTTGTGTTTTGTAAATGAAGTCCGCTGGGACAATGCAGCGTGTGCTGGGGGTTTCAAGCCTCATCTTATGTGTGATTCCACCTTCCACTGCCTCCCTGCCTCTCTAGGGTGGCTTCTTGGTCGCCTGGTCCCCTGTCTCTGGCACCCTGGGCCTTGTCCAGTAACTGGGCTGCTCTCCACTCCCAGCGTAGACCTGGGCAGAAGGATCTCATGGCATCTCAGGGCAAGCATGGCAGGTGACTAGTTGGGGCAAGCCTCTCGGCCACCCTCATCCAGGTACAGGGTGTGTTGCGGTGCAGAGGTTGCAATCCCTTGGACCTCTTGTCTGCTGGTGGGGTTGGGGTTGCAGGTCATGAGAAGAGGAGGTTAAAATCCTGACCCCAGCCAACAGGGGCAGGAGAGAGACCCTGGCCATCTGTGGGCGCACATGCATGTAAGCTAAGCCATAGGATGGAACTCCCAAGAGCCTTGTGGGTGTGCACTAGGCCAGCCAAGGAGTGTCCCCATGTCCAAGATAGCATGACATTAAATAGCAAATAAAAACAGCAGGACAGGTCAAGAGAAAACCACTGCAAAGGAAGGAAAAAGTTGTATATTTACTACCTTTAACAGTACCTTTTCCCTTTGTTTGAACAAGTGGCCCCACAACTTCATTTTGTACTAGACTCTGCAAAGCCCACTCTTACTGGACCTCAAGGAAATTTGGCCCTGCTTGAGCAATTCTAATTCAAAACAATGGCGAGATGGAGATTCTGGAAACATAGCTCTTACCCTATCCAAGTTAACAACCCGGCACCAGAAGGAATGAAGATTCCTAGAAAAGCACAGACATTACTGTAGTGACACTGTATCTATATACAAGAGTGATGAATAAATCACAATAAATGAAGTACTCAGTGTCTGCTTTCCAACACAATGCTTTCAGCAACAACTGAAATTTAAAAACTGTTCAGTCTCAGCTCTATAGACCATACCATCTTGGTTTGTGAGCGCACTGAAGCAAAGGTTAATCATAAAATAAAAGAAGGAAGGAATGTGCATTTGTAGCTGGGATGTAGTGACTTCTTGATAGACCCTGGTGACAGAGAGCATACATGTCAAATCCTATATGTTAGGAAGGCTGATGGTTAGGAGCAAGAACATTTTCTTCCACTTTTTTAGCATGATTCAAACCAGAAATCTCAAAATGCAGTTTCAATTAAAGACAATTGTGACCATGTTCAAGTAGTTCTCTGCCAAAGTCTACACCTTGAACAGTGCTAGCCAAAACATAAAAACCAAACCCACTGCCATCAAGATGATTCCAACTCATAGGGACCCCATAGGGTTTCCAAGGCTGTAAATCTCTATGGAAGCAGACTGCCACATCTTTCTCCCACTGAGTCACAGGTGGTTTTGAACAACCAACTTTTCAGTTAGCAGTCGAACACTTTAACCACTGACTTGGTGCAGGTAAAGTGAAATTTCTTTCAGAAGCTCCAGGGTACCTATGTTTACTTGTGTTTTTGTTGCTGTGTCTGAGAAAGTATGAAATATAGAAGTATAGAACTGACCACACAGCCTTGGTGCCTGAAGGCGTTGCTCCTCAAGAAATGGAAGAAGACAGAACAGAAGAAGAATACTCTGACTTCATAACTGAAATGTTTCTGAATATTTCAGAAAAAAGAAAAAAAAAAAAGCTAATTCAAATAGACCCCAGACCTCAGCTTCCCATGGGAATGACATTGCTTTGATTTTTATCTTTCTAGTAAAAGCGTAAGCCTTATTCTAATCTGTGCAATTTCTAGAAAAAAAATAAACATTTGATTTCTTAAAGCTCTTATTAAAAGAACTTCAAAACATTTAAAATATTCATTATTTATAACACCTTGGTTTTAGAAACACAATCACTGATCTTTCCTGTCTAGAAAAGTGCCAATCAGATAAATGGTTCTTAGGATTTTTTTTTTTTTTTTAATATTGAGTACTGAATGGAATAGAATGATTATCCCAAGGTATTCTGATTCCCCCAAACAACTCCATAGACCTTACTTGTTTCTTATACAAAAGTGTTTAAAAGGAATTGGACCCTAAGGTCTAAATAAGTGTATTAATAATTATTTCTTCCAGTACAAATATTCACAGCAGTTATCTTAAGACAATCGTAGTTTACGTTAAATTTTTCTCACTTCTTTTTCTCTACTTAATTAAAATAGTATATTTATTTGTACATAGTTCTGGAAGAGAAGTCTGAGGACTGTTTCATACTTGAATCAGACAATTAATATTGTTTTCAACCACTTTTCATGTTTTCCTTTTTTCTCATTAGTTGGTGTATTAGTTTTCTAGGGCCGCCATAACAAAATACCACAAACAAGGTCGGTTATAAGAATAGAAATTTATAGTCTTCTGCCTGTTGTCTATTGTCTGTTCTGGAGGCTAGAAGTTTAAATCAACCTGTTGGCAGGGCCATGTTCCCTCCGAAGACTCTAGGGGAAGATCCTTTCTTTTCTCTCCTAGCTCCTGGTAGCTCCAGGCATTGCTTGGCTTGTAGACGTATCTTCACATGGACTTTCTTCCTCTGTCTGTCTGTCTGTCTGCCTCTCTTCTCCTCTTTCATAAGGACACCACTCAGATTGGATTAGGTCCCATCTTACTCCAGTATGACCTCCTGTTAACTTAACTGATAACATCTTCAAAATCCCTACTTCCAAACAAGGTCACGTTCACATGTACCAGGGCTTAGGACTTCAACATCGCTTTTGGGTGACACAGTTCAATCCATAACATCAGTGAATTGTTCATTTTATGATGTTTTTTCTATATTAGCCATTAATTGAAAATCAGCTCAAGGAAGGCAATTGAATGACACACAGCGAGGTGTCCCTGAGTCTCCCCACTTGCCCACGGGCAGCACACAGATGATTTTAGGGTCTTTCTTTCTCCTCTAGATTCAGAATGTCGTCTTCTCTCCATGCTCTATCTTTGTATACTTTATACTTAGTGGACACTCCATCAGTGTTTATTAAAGGGATGTATACATAGTGACATAATTATTTTACTGCTATAATGAGGTAGCTCTGAGTCAGCGTAGCTATTTGTCTCCTAGATTTTTCCTCCCAACAAACTCCCTAAGGTGTGTGTTATCCCTGTTTTTAAAGTGGGTGGAGTTGCTGCCCGGAGCCGTTAAGTCATCTGCCCACTACCACATGCCTGGTAAATTGTCAGCTGGTTTGCAGCCTAGTCCTGCTGAAGCTAAAATTATGATCTTTCCCACTACAAATATAGAAAACATGGAAAAGTCTTTAGAAAGATAACTCCATTTATTATTCCTACTTTTTTACTACTGAAAATTCCAGCACAGATGAATTGTGGTCACATCAAGTGATATCCATGCTGCTGGCTGTGTGTCACATTATTTATACTTTAACCACAATTTATGAGTCATTATTTAAGATTAGTCAACTGATACGCCTTGTGGTGTAAAGCTTCGCTGCACCTCGTGTTCATTTCTGTGTGGTCTGAATTATGAAGAAATTTATGTGATGCCATTTGTGTTCAACGTTCAGTGTAAGGGATTATTTATTTACTTATTTGTTCATTCTCATTACATCAAAATTTTCAAAGTCTAATCTTTAAAGGAAGCTAGCTTTTTCTAGTGCTTACGTAACTTCAAGGTTGTAAATTTGTGTGTTCGTTACAATTAGCTGTCCTGGGTATACAACTTCTGAGAGAGAAATACTCTAATAGTTTGATCTATTATAAAATATTATGCTTTTTCTAAGTAAAATAAATAAAATTTATTTTTCCTCTTTGTATTATTTTTAAAAGTATATAATTCAGGTTACTACTAATAAAGGGAAAATAGGTCCTTTAAAAATTTATTTAATGTTTGAGGACTTTTTAGAGAAAAAATTATTTCTTCTCACTGTGAAGGAAGATGGGCAGCAGCTAGGCTTATTGTGACATGCCACCACTTCTCCCTCCTTGGATTCTTCTTTTAAATTTTCATAACCCTCAAACTCTTATGCCTTTTCCAACCCAGATCCTACTAGTCCTTAAAGTCTATTGGGAAACCATTTTCCCAGCAGCTGGCCCCTAAACATTCCAGGCTCTTACCCTTTCCAAACCTTAGAATTTTCCCACTAGATAATTAACAATTGTTATGTGGTATGTCTTCTCTCTCCAGGGAAGAGGAGAAGAAGGACAGAGACCATTCTATTTCTGCTACATTGTTCTCAGTGCCTTAAATAGTGTTGGTTGAATCATGGGTGATGAATAAAAACATATTGAAGGTATCCAACTACACTCTAATTTGCAAAGGGAAGAACTGTCCCTTCCCGCAATTATGAAGTGATATAACTTCCTGCTTGGTGGTATTAGTCTCCAGGTGGCATGACTTGGAGGCTGGACTAACCTGCCACAGCTGAATTACTGAGGGCTTTGCTCTTGCTTGGAGACTGGAGGATTCAAAGGAAGTAAAAACCTATATGGGAGGCAGGGAGAGACATTTACTGACAGTGGCAGAAAAAGCAAATGGCACTTGTTATTTGTTAATCCTGTACAATTAACACTGACATGGGGAAAATAATGGCTTGCAGAACTACAATGTGATCACAACATATCCCAGGAAATCATGTAAGATTAATGGCAGGTGTGAAATTAACCAGTGCGATTTTCATAAATGCTATAATTAACCCAGATTTCCAGGAAGAGGTCTTTAAGATTCTGTGGAATCCTCTGTAGTCATCCTTCTTTGTGTATTTACTTCGAAAATGGTGGGTGTGCCCCAAAGAGGTTTCCTCCATGAGTTTTTGACCTGTTCCTAATTCTCAGTGAGGAGGTAAGTATCAGGACCTTGTTTGTGTATCCATACCTATTCCTCATTTGTTCCTTGTATTTTAAAAACGTGTGTTGCAGGTGTTTGTTAATGTTTAATTTTGCTTCCAGTAAAAACATTCTCTATATTTGGCTTTGTAGTATTTGCCACTTAAGAATGCAGAATTTATTATTATGTGCTTAAAGCAATCATTTAACACTGACATTTTAAGTATGACAATAATCCAAGTAATTGTCACCCATTCAGTTAACTGAAAATATTTCCACTTCCTGAGACAGCTAATTATAATGCAGTGTTACTAACGTTTAATTGTAGCTATGTTTGTTTTTGTGTTTATTTTGGTTTAGGCTGTCTTCAAGGAATCCCTAGTCTCAAACTTGGCAATCTACCCTTCCTCTTTCTCTGCTGCTTTCTGAAAATAAATGAAAACACTATGGCAAAAGTCTTGGAAGGAAAGCAAGAGAATTTCTGTTTTTCACTAGTTTTGATCATGGCTTCAGGTGGCTGGATTGCTAGCTATTGTTTTCTTAAACAATCTGATCAATTATTATATAAATGAGGATTAATTCTAAATTTACTTAAAAAGTCTAGAAGGTAAGTTCAGATATTTCAGGTAGAGGTCCTCTCTGTGACTCTTTACCATTGGAGGCAGGTAGGTGGTGTTTGTCCCTAGGCTTCATGAGACATGGGTTCAAATTCCCAGTATGGCTTTCACCTTGTATGGGAATTCTACTAAGATCTGATTTATACAAGAATTATTGGATTGTCCCCTCATTTTGCAAATCCCCTAAATTCAAGAATGTATCATTTCTTAATTTAGTATCAGACACTTCCATTTAGAATTCATTTAAAGGGCAGTTAAGTATTTCTTTCATTTTTATCATATCCTACTAGAAATACCCTAATTTCACCATCATATTTGAGAGACAGTTTTGCTGGATATCTTAGTCTTCTAGTGCTGCTCCAACAGAAATACCACGAGTGGATGGATTTAGCAAAGAGAAGTTTATTCTCTCACAGTCCAGTAGGCTACAAGTCCAAATTCAGGGCATTAGCTCCAGGAGAAGGCTTTCCCTCTGTCAGCTCTAGAGGAAGGTCCTTGTGATGCATCAGTATTTCCTTGGTCTGGGAGCATCTCAGGGAAGGAACCTCAGGTCCAAAGGACGTGCTCTGCTCCTGGCACTGCTTTCTTGGTGGTGTGAGGTTCCCATGTGTCTCTGCTCACTTCTCTCTTTTATATCTCAAGAGAGATTGCATTAAGACACTATCTAATCTTGTCAACCTCATCAGTATAACCGCATCACAGTAATAGAATTTATAACACATAAGGAGATCACATATAATCTCATCATAGTGATAGAGTTTACAATACATAAGGAAATCACATCAGATTACACAATCATACAACACTGGGAATCATGACCCAGCCAAGCTGACAGATATTTTTGGGGAACACAACTCAATCCATGACACTAGATATATAATTCTTGGCTGGCAGTTTTTTTCCTTCAAGAATTTATATATATCATCCCATTGCCTTCTTGCTTACATAGTTTCTGCTGAGTAGTCCGAGCTTATTCTTATCGATTCTCCTTTGTAGATAACTTTTTGTTTATCCCTAGCCAATCTTAAAATTTGCTCTTTATCTTTGGTTTTGGCAAGTTTGATTATAATATGTCTTGGTGACTTTCATTTGGGATCTACCTTATGTGGGGCTCAATGAGCATCTTAGATAGATATCTTCTCATCTTTTATGATATCAGGGAAGTTTTCTGCCAACAAATCTTCAACCCTTCTCTCGGTATTTTCTGTTACCCTCCCCCCCATTCTCGTACTCCAATCACTCATAGGTTATTCCTCTTGATAGAGTCCCACATAATTCTTAGAGTTTCTTCATTTTTTTAAATTCTTTTATCTGACTTTTCCTCAAGTAAGTTGGTGTCAGGTGCTTTATCTTCCATCTCACTAATTCTGACTTCCATTGCCTCAATTCTGCTCCTATGACTTTGTATTGAGTTGTCTAATTCTGAAATTTTATTGTTAATCTTCTGGATTTCTGATTGCTATCTCTCTATGGATTCTTGCAGCCTGTTAAATTTGTCATTATGCTCTTCTCTAATCTTTTTAATTTCCTTTATTGTGTGTTCTGCATTTTGCTTAATTTGGTTCCTAATTTCTTGAAGAGTTCTTTATATTAATCTTTTGTATTCTGCCTCTGGTAATTCCAAAAACTTTTCTTCCTCTGGAAAATTTCTTGATTATTTTGGGAGCTTGCTGAAGCCATCATGGACTGTCTTTTTAAGTGGTTTGATATTGACTGTTATCTCCGAGTCATCAATAAGTTATTATATTTATTTATTTTATGTTTGCTTACTGTGTCCTAGCTTCTTGTTTTGTTTTGATATGCCCAAATAGGCTGCTCATGTGAGCTAGTTTGATTATTGGCATCTGTGAAGCTCTAATGTCCTGTTACCGGGTGGTTAGATCTGTTACTAGGTATGTGAGCTCAGGAGTCCACCCAGTCCTCCTGTACGGATTCAGCTCAGGTGCCCAGGTAGATAGCCACCAAGTGTGTGGTATAGGCTCTCATCTACAGTCCTAGACAGGCATGGATAATTGGTGTAGGCACAGGCATCTGGCTGCAGCAGGGGGACACAGTCTGAGCAAGGCAAGGGGGTGATGGTTGCCCCCAAGTGTCCAGGAGGAAGGCAAGTTCCTGTTCCCTAGAGCATGTACATGGGTGGGTTTTGGAGCCGGACTATGAGCACCCAGTGCTGTTGGCTGTAAGGACTGGGGGGCACCTCTTACTCTTGGGCCCCTATCGAAGGTGGCTAGGTGGCATGGGTGGAGCTACCAGTCCTCAGGCCCCTGATGTGGGTAGGTGAAGATCATGCTTAATAGGCAAAGCAGAGTCAAATGTCACGAACCTGCCACTTCACAGCTGAAACAGCTGAAGTTAGAGTTATGGTATCTACCCTGTTGTACTGTGGTAATGAGGGCCTATGCTGTTCAAATGGGCCCACACAAGTCTATGCAAGGGGAAAGGCGCCCAAAATTCCATGGATCCCTTATGCCTGTGTCTAGGTAAAGGAGTTGTGCCTAACCTGAGTTCTTGGCTTAGGGGAGTCAACAGTTTATTTTTTCCTGTTTGTTAATTTGTTCACTCTCCAACGCCAGGAGAATGGCTCAGGGCATGTGAGAGATCCTACTTCCTGCCCAGGGGACTTGGCAGTTGCTGAAGCTGGCCTAGGACCCAGTGCAAAGCAGGGAGTGGGGAGATAAATGGGAGAGAGGTTTTTCCCTGAGGGGGTTGTTTTTGATCCAGGCGGTAGGCTGGATGCAAATACTTATCTTTCAGCAATCAAGGGCCATTTCTCACTGGTTCTGCATGGCTGAGGAGACTCTCAGAGGCTGGGTCTCTCCCTGTGCGGAACAAGCCTCCTGAACACCGATGCTTGCCTGCCTCACCACACACCCCCGAGCTGATCAGGCCTGAAGGGCTCAGGCTCTCGCCAGCTTGGGTCTGGCAACTCCTCACTATTTTGGAACCATCTCTCCCTTTCCCTCTCCCTGCCACTCTGTCTGATCCCTCAACTTTTCCTTTAGTGTTCAGGGCTCCCAGATTGTCATATATAATCAAATCATTTGTTTTTTTGGTCTTTGTTGTAAAAGCGTCCACCGGCAGTGTCTGACTACTCTGCCGTCTTGCCCCCCACCCCGCCATCGTATCATACTAGATCTTTCTTTTCATTTAACACACTGCTCTCCTAAGTTATCTATTGAGATTTATTTATTTATTTATTTTTACTAAATTAGACCCAATAATTAACTCCATGATTATGAAGACTAGCACAGGAAATGTAAAATTTTACATAGTAACAGATTTGCACTATGTTTTTAACCTTATTTTTGTGTGTGTTATCTGTGATTGCTCAGGGAGATTCAATCCCAGTCCTGTAAATCTCTTCTTATCACTCGCTCTCTCTCTCTCACACACACACACATACACACACAGTACTTTGCTAAGAATCTCATGGCAACTTCTCTAAATGACATTTGCTGCTCCTGATAGGTGCAATGTGGACATTTAATAATCATCTTGTCCCCTACAATGAATACACACACAGGCACATAGCAGTAACCACACCACTATCAATAATAAAGTATTCAATTATTCTGTCACCTTTGTCATTCACCTGAAGGACTGTACTGGAACTAGTAAGAACTTAAGGTTCTTTCTGGGTTTTAATGACTTGAGTGATATCATCAAGGCAAATCTGTTGATGATTGTCTTCCTTGTTCTTATGATATTTTTCAATTCGTTTTAATTTCATTTATTTGGTACATTTTTATTTAATGTCAATTCCTATTCTAGATTTTAAAAATTCAATGTACTAGGTAGTATCAATGGAGCCCTGCTGGCGAAGTGGTTAAGAGCTTGGCTGTTAACCAAAAAGTTTGGTGGTTCAAATCCACCAGCCGCTCCTTGGAAACTCTGTGGGGCAGTTCTACTCTGTCCTATAGGGTCACTATGAGTTGAAATTGACTCTATGGCAATGGGTTTGGGTTTAGGTAGTATTGATAAAGCATGCTTTAAAATGGCAAATAAAGGAAAGCTCCCAATACCAACGGCCTAACCAAAGAGGAGTTTATTTCTCTCACCCCTTCGTTGAGGTGACATTTGAGCTGAGGCCTGAATAAGATGGAACCAGCTATGCTAAAAGATGCCCAATGAAGCATTCTAGACAGAGCTATTGAGTCCCAATAGTAAGTCATCCCTGAGGCCAGAGGCCAGTTCTACTCCTAATCTTCTACCACCCTCGATCCCCACTTTTTTTTTTAATTTGAACTAACGTAAAATAAAATATTGCCTTTTTAACTAAATAATCCTAATACAAATCCTATTATAAATTAAATATAAATTCTAGTATGCCATGTTGAGAAAAAACAAAATAAAACTTGTTTTCTGTGAGTCAACAAAAATAGTCAATTAAAATGATTGTAAGTTTTGTATGACCCATGTGGCAATATTGCTTGGTTACCTAGAGGCATTTTTCAACCCAGTTGTCCCTTGTCTGCTTCCAACTATAGAGGGAAGAAAAAACTAGATAGTCCCTTTTCCAATCCCACCATCCAACCCAGAGTGGCTATGTGACCCAGTTCTGGACAATGAGATGCAAAAGAAAGTTTGCTGAAAAGATTCTGAGAAAGACAATTCTCTCCCTAGTATGAGTGAAAAACGTGAAGAGAAAGCTTACTTCCCATAGACATATCTTTCCACCTTTTAATGTAATCTAGATATTTTGTGCTCTTGAAAACAATGAGAGGAAGAAGGAGAGAGTCACAGAGAAGCTGAGCCAGAACCTTGATGGAGCTGAGCTGCTGAAACAATACCAGCTACTGCCTTCTTACCAACTTCTTATGTTCACCTAACAGTCATTATCACATTATTCTGTGTGTGTGTGTGTGTGTGTTTAAATTAGGGTTCTGGTTGTACAGAGGTCTGTAAGGGAAAAGATGAGAAAATATGGAATAAACTGTTTTGGGGAAGAGGTAGGTGAATTTACATTTGAGTGGATATGAAGTAGGAAGACCTTTGAATTACGTGTTAGCATCTACCAAGTCCTCTATGTGTCTGTCAGTTTGTCATACTGTGCGGGTTTGTGTGTTGCTGTGATGCTGGAAGCTCTGCCACTGCCTGGTATTAAGATACCAGCATGGCCACCCATGGTGGACAGATTTCAGCTGAGCTTCTGGACTAAGACAGACTAGGAAGAAGGACCTGGCAGTCTACTTCTGAAAAGAATTGGCCAGTGATTCTTATGAATAGCAGCAGAACATTGTTTGATATAGTACCAGTAGATGAGCCCCCCAGATTGGAAGACACTCAAAAGATGACTAGGGAAGAGCTGCCTCCTCAATGGCATGGATGGAGTCAAGCTTTCAGGACCTTCATTTGCTGATGTGGCAAGACTCAAAATGAGAAGAAACAGCTATAAACATCCATTAATAATCAGAACATGGAATGTACAAGATATGAATCTAAAAAAATTGGAAATCTTCAAAAAATGTAATGGAACGCATAAACATCAGTATTCTAGGCATTAGTGAGCTGCAATGGACTGTTATTGGCCGTTTTGAATCAGACAATCTTATGGTCTACAATACCAGGAATGACAACTTGAAGAGGAATAGCATTGCATTCGTCACCAAAAAGAACATTTCAAGATCTATTCTGAAGTACAATGCTATCAGTGATAGGATAATATCCACACACCTACAAGGAAGACCAGTTAATACGACTATTATTCAAATTTACGCACCAATCACTAAGGCCAAAGTTGAAGAAACTGAAGATTTTTACCAACTTCTGCAGTCCGAAATTGATTGAACATGCAATCTGGGTGCATTGACAACTACTGGTGATTGGAATGCAAAAGTTGGAAACAAAGAAGAAGGATAGGTAGTTGGAAATACAGTCTTGGTGATAGAAATGATGCTGGAGATCCCATGATAGAATTTTGCAAGACCAATGACTTCTTCATTGCAAATACCTTTCTTCATCAACATAAATGGTGACTATATACATGGACCCCACCAGATGGGATTCACAGAAATCAAATCAACTACATCTATGGAAAGAGATGATGGAAAGGCTCAATATCGTCAGTCAGAACAAAGCCAGGGGCTGACTGTGGAACAGACCATCAATTGCTCATATTTAAGTTCAAGTTGAAACTGAAGAAAATTAGAACAAGTTCACAAGAGCCAAAGTAGGACCTTGAGTATATCCCACCTGAATTTAAAGGCCATCTCAAGAATAGATTTGATGCCTTGAACACTATTGACCGAAGACCAGACAAGCTGTGGAATGACATCAATGATACCATACATGAAGAAAACAAGAGGTCATTAAAAAGACAGGAAAGAAAGAGAAGACCAAAACTGATGTCAGAAGAGACTCTGAAACTTGCTCTTGAATGTCGAGTAGCTAAAGCAAAAGAAAGAAATGATGAAGTAAAAGCACTGAACAGAAGATTTCAAAGGGCAGCTCCAGAAGACAAAGTAAAGTATTATAATGAGATGTGCAAACAGCTGGAGATAGAAAACCAAAAGAGAAGAATACGCTTGGCATTTCTCCAGCTGAAAGAACTGAAGAAAACATTCAAACTTTGAGTTGCAATAATGAAGGATTCTATGGGGAAAATATTAAATGACACAGGAAGCATCAAAGGAAGATGGAAGGAATACACAGAGTAGTTATAACAAAAAAGAATTGGTCGACGTTCAACCATTTCAAGAGGTAGCATATGATCAGGAACCAATGGTACTGAAGGAAGAGATCCAAGTTGCACTGAAGGCATTTGTGAAAAACAAATCTCCCAGGAATTGGTGGAATATAAATTAAGACGTTTCAACAAACAGATGTAGCACTGAAAGCACTCACTCATCTCTGCCAAGAAGTTTGGAAGACAGCTACCTGGCCAACCAACTGGAAGAGATCCATATTTATGCCTATTCCCATGAAAAGTGATCCAACCAAATGCAAAAATTATCAAACAATATCATCAATATCACACGCGAGTAAAATTTTGCTGAAGATCATTCAAAAGCGACTGCAGCTGTATATCGACAGGGAACTTCCAGAAATTTGAAAAAGAGGAAGACCCTCAAGGAGATGGCTTGACACAGTGGCTTCAACAATGGACTCAAGCATAACAAGGATTGTGAGAATGTTGCAGGACTGGGCAGTGTTTCATTCTGTTGTACATAGGGCTGGAATTGACTCGATGGCACCTAACAATGACAAGAACATCAGTAAGAGGTGGAGCTGCTACTACATAATCGGATGAGGGAGAATAGATTTAGATCCCAGGTGATCTATATGACACATCTCCTTGCAGTCCAATTCTGAACTGTAACTTCACTGACACGTAGAGCAGTCACAGGTTGAGAGGAGCATATCTTGGAGTTGGCCCCTTCAGGCATGAAGATCAGGCCACCCCAACAGGCAAGCCATGTAGAGAAACAGGTGCTAGTCAGGGGTGAGGGAAATCAGGAATGTATGATAGAGGAGCGTAATAAAGAGTATAGATTATAACCTTGAGATCAGCTACAGCAACACACATTGTAGTTGTCCCTACTAATCCTTCTCCATTACGTTTCCCAGGAAATGAGATTGGCCAGAATCCTTGAGGGACTGTTCTCAGATGGTGTGAATTTACCATAAGAAGCAAATGGGTCTAAGCAGCACAAGGGGTAGACTGTGATGGATACTGTGGTGTTTCACCCAAATCCTCCCTCAGGGCCAACGCTCCCATCTGTCTGTCTCAAAGTGGGAGGGAATTACTTAGCAGGAGAGAAGTAAATATTGTTGTGACTTATGTTTCGATTCCTATACTAATCAGCATCATGTTCTCAGATTTTTATCCCATTTGGAAACATGTGTTTTGACAAGTACAAAGATTATTCGTATGATAATGGAAATAATCTGAATTTCACTCTCTTCGTTGCTTTCAGAGAAGTGTATATAACAAATTAATCAGTTACATTAAAAATAACAAGATGCTTGCTACCATTTTTATATGTCAGAGCTCCAGTTGACAAAAACTGCACAAATATAGTAGCATATATATAGTATCAAATCAGCCAGGTATTTTGCAAATCGTGATCATATTTTTGTTTCAGGGTGATATCCTGGAATTATTACATATTATTGAAACATATACTCACATAAATGCGACCCAAATATAGCGTTCTTATAAAGATTTTCTAGCATGTTTTTAAAACTTCTATTTTAAAACAACCAGGCAAATCACTTATAAAAATATCATTAGAATATAGCTTTGAGGAGGTCAAACTATTTATAGAGGTGAGGTCATTATTTAAAGGTTTTATAGAGTATTTATTTAGATAACTTAAGGAAGTAAAAATTATCTTAATGCCCTCCATAAATATTAAGTCCACAACAATAAAGTTCTGTTCTCATTACCTATTCCTTTCCTACCTTCATCGTAATTTCTGACATTCTAGTTCAATTTTACCAAGTGTGTGATATATGATTCCTTTGGAAATGTTGCTTAAAGGTTAGATTTATTTGCCCAGGGGAAAGGGTTAGTCAAACAGACATCATGGAAGGTTGATTTCCAGAAATATTCTGATACTGGGCCATTTGTAGATGTTTGAGTGCACGTGCACATATATATCGATACAGAGACTAAAAAATTACTCAGAAGGAATTTAATTAGCTATTTAATTTCTAAATTTCCTCAGAGCTATCAACACAAATTACTTTTTATAATAGGTAACTAAATAAAACAACTCAGGATTAAACTGGAAAGAAAAAGAGTTAATATATTATATGATGTTAAATATTTTTCCACTGTATTAGGAGGATATATTTCCTTTATTTTTAGGCTTTTACTTAGAAGTTTTAAAGAAGATATGGATTAATAACTACTAAAACTTCTCTTGACACAACTGGAAGGATTTAAATTTTATTTCTACAACAAGAAACACTTCTCTGTAAGCAATTAGGGAGAAGAGACTGAAATTTAAATTATTTTAATTATCATATGTATAGAAAATACTACTACTATTATTATTATTAATGATGATGATAAAAATAATTCTATTGGATAATATTAATTAAGCACTTCCTTTGAGACAAATAATCATACTAATAGCTTTGCACATACTTTCTCTTTTAATTTCTCCCATAACTTGGAATAAGAATTATTTTAGAAAGATTCAGTGCTTTACTCAGGTTCCCATGGCAACTTTGTGACCGAGGTGATATTCAAAGCCAGTTCCATCTGATACTCTTAAAACCATGCCATACATTTTACTTCTTATAGTACATATATCTATATAGGATCACTGTGAGTTGAAATCGACTCTAGGACAACGGGTAACAGGTTACATCTGTATATCAAATATACGTGTATATATAAGCTGCTAAACAAAGCTCATTCTTTATGCTATGTGTACTTCAATTCAACTCCTCAACTCAACTCCTCAACTCAACTCAACTCAATTCAATTCAGTTGAACAAAGCCTTATTTAATACTACCAAGAGCTACTCATTGATCCATGCATCAGACAAAATGGCGGGGGTGACACTCTTAGACTTCTTGTCAACATTTGGTCATTATTTTTCCTTCTAACTTGTCTTTATTTCCATTTTAACTTGATTTATATAAGAAATAGACTGTTATGTTGGGGTGGGGTGATGTGAGACTCACCAGGTATGTTGCACATGCCCACATTTTGCTGTTGTTGTTGGGTGCCGCCAAGTCGATTCTGATGCACAGCTACCCTATAGAACAGAGTAGAACTGCCCATAGGGTTTCCAAGGAGCATCTGGTGGATTTGAACTGCCGACCTTTTGGTTAGCAGCCTAGCTCTTAACCATTACACCCCCAGAACTCCCACATTTTGCTAGAAAGGCAAATTGAACTGGATCCTGCAACAAAATCAGAGTATAAGGTACCCTCCGGATATGATAGTTTGTAAACCTCTTGTTTAAACTCTTAAATATACTGAGGGTATATTTTTCTCTCTCCCATGTGTTCAAGTGTTATCAAAGGGTTGGGCTACATTTTCATTTCTGACTTCTTACTGTCAAATAGCTGTTTGTCTAATATATAGCATCCAAACCATGGTTTTAGGGAAAAAGCAAAGAAGAGGAACCAAAGTTACACTTTTTTCTTTTTCCATTTAGGTAACTGAGCCACCCTGCAGACTCTATTAGAATCACATTCACATGCCATTGAGATTTGTTTTTCCATTGCCTGCAACAGTGGATAAAAAATTAAAGTCTATTTTGTGATTTCAAACGTCTTTCTTTGTCTAGTTAGTAACCTCCCAGCTTTGTATCATAAAACCATCCTCTTTTAAAAATGACCTCCACCTTCCTAGGAATCTGATAAGACTGTTCTCTCGTTTAATCCTCATGATACTGAATCTTTAGAGGAAGCATCAGAGGCCCAGAGATTAATTAATTTACAAAATATCACAAAAAGTAAATAGAAGAACCAGGATTCCCACTGGGATCTCTGCCGTTAGCCTGTTAGTAGCTCCACATCTCCTCAGCCTTCAGTTGCACTTAGCCTCAGATGTCTTGGATGGCTCCTGATGTAATTCTTATGACTAAACTGTGAATTATTTTTTTTAAAAACTGCTTTGCTTATGTATTATCACACAGCTCATTATTGTAATTGTTTCCAGAGCTAACTGCTTTTACGTTACTGTTCCAGTTATTAATAAAACTTCCATTATGAATAAAGTATTCAGCTCTTTTCACCTGAAGTGCTTTGTAAATGTTGTAACCAATTAGGCCAGGTAAATACAAGCAAAGTAAATGTTCTCTTCTTACTGACAGAGTAGCTGCGAAGGTAAGGGACTTCCTAAAGGGAGAGGGAAAGTTTCAGCGATAACTGTGATGGGACTTATACATTTCTGCTTCCTGCTCTAATGTTGTTCTGTCAGGGAAGAGTTGTGCTTAAATCTCACAGACCTTAATTATCTTAACATACTGGCCTTAGATCTACTCATTCTTGTTCTCTAAGACAATTTCTCTTGAAAAATGGATGCATTTTAATATTGTATTTGGCACTCATTATCACAAGATATTAAAGAAAATGCTATAGACAAATGGCAAAGCTAATGTTAATAAAATATGTATTGTTTGCAAAAAGGCAAACACACTTTGGTTACTTTTGCTTCAAGTGATGACTGTTTTTGAAGTTTACTTTCAGTATTCTTTTGATTCTCTGGGCTAAGTTTCATCTGTCTCTGCCCCTTTCTAAAAGCCCTCCGCTCCCATTCAGAGACTTTCATTGGAAATAACAGCCGAAAGAGTTTAGGAGTCTCCTTGGACTCCTTCCATGCACTTCAATCCCTGTTTTCTCATTAGAACATGCACACGTTTGTGCCTCAGTGGGAATGATCAATTATTTCAGCGTCAGTCCTGGTGATATTACCCCAAAGATTTCACAGTTTTCAAAGATCTTTTAACTTAATTAGAGGCATTTGTTGTAAATTGAATCAAACCTGTTAAAAGTGTAACGTGTTTTATTAAAAAGTGTAATAACCCAATCGGCCAAGGAGACACAATTTTAGGGGGTGAAGCCCGGATGAAAACTGCTGAAATCAAGAAAACTCATGGAATTTTCCTTCTTACCAAGTTTTCTAAAAGTTTTATCTAGAACATTTGGGTAAAAGTATATGCCCAGATAATGTTGGAAAAATATACACATTTCCTCCAATATTTGAAACAATGAAGACAAAGCAATAGCAAATTTGAGCATTTGAATAACTTTGGTAAAAAAAAAAAAAAAAAAAAACTGACGCCATGTATAATCTATACTAACCCAATAATCAGCAAATGGTTATAGTAATTAACAATTAATTTTTAACTAATGTTATTTCTTTTCAAATAAATGCTTTTTATCTTGACGTATTTTTACCTTGTTTTTTTTTTTTTAACATTTGTCTCACAGTGAACTTGCCCAATGAGTCAGTAGCAGCCAAATCATTTACTGAGATCCTGCTGTATGCTTCGTAGACTTTCCTCAGCTGCCACTTAGAATATCTTAATGGTGCTTTTCAAATGTTTTGTTGTTGTTACATGCCTTCTAGTTGGTTCTGACTCATAGCGACCCTATGTAAACAAATCAAAACAATGCCCGGTCCTGTGCCATTCTCACAGTCTTTGTTATACTTGAGCCCATTGTTGCAACTACTGTGTCAATCCATCTCATTGAGGGTCTTCCTCTTTACTGATGACCCTCTACTTTACCAAGCATTATATCTTTCTCCAGGGACTGATCCCTCGTGATAATATGTCCAAAGTACGTGAGATGTAGTCTCGCCATCCTTGCTTCTCAGTAGCATTCTGGTTGTACTTCTTCCAAGACAGATTTGTTCCTTCTTTTGGCAGTCTGTGGTATATTCAATATTCTTCGCCAACACCACAATTCAAAGGCGTCAATTCTTTTTCTGTCTTCCTTATTCGTTGTCCAGCTTTCTCATGCCTATGAGGCGATTGAAAACACCATGACTTCGGTCCTGCACACCTTAGTCTTCAGGGTGACATCTTTGCTTTTCAACACTTTAAAGAGGTCTTTTGCAGCAGATCTGCCCAATGCAATGTGTTTGATTTCTTGACTGCTGCTTCCATGGGTGTTAAGTGTGGATCCAAGGAAAATGAAATCCTTGACAACTTCAATCTTTTCTTCCTTTATCATGATGTTGCTTATTGGTCCAGTTGGGAGGATTTTTGTTTTCTTTATGTTGAGGTGTAATCCATACTGAGGGCTATGGTCTTTGATCTTCATCAGTAAGTGCTTCAAGTCCTGTTCACTTTCAGCAAGCAAGGTCATGTCATCTGCATAACGCAGGTTGTTCATGAGTCTTCCTCCAATCCTCTTGCCCTGTTCTTCTTTGTGTAGTCCAGCTTCTTGGATTATTTGCTTGGTATACAGATTGAATAAGTATGATGAAAAGATACAACTCTGATGCACATCTTTCCTGACTTTAAACCACACAGTATCCCTTTGTTCTGTTTGAACGACTGCCTCTTGATCCATGTACAGGTTCCTCATGAGCACAATTAGGTGTCCCAGAATTCCCATTCTTCCCAATGTTATCCATAACTTGTTATGATCCATACAGTCAAATGCCTTTGCGTAGTCTATAAAACACAGGTAAGCATTTTTCTGGTATTCTCTGCTTTCAGCCAGGATCCATCTGACATCAGCAATCCTCTACTGAATCTGGCTTGAACCTCTGGCAGCTCCCTGTCGATACACTGCTGCAGCTGCCCTTGAATAATCTTCATCAAAATTTTACTTCCATGTGATATTAATGATATTGTTTGACAATTTTCACATACAGTTGGATCACCTTTCTTGGGAATAGGCATAAATATGGATCTCTTCCAGTTGGTTGGCCAGGTAGCTGTCTTCCAAATTTCTTGGCATAGAAGAGTAAGCACTTCCAGGGCTGCATCCTTTTGTTGAAACATCTCAATTGGTATTCCATCAATTCCTGGAGCCTTGTTTTTCATCAATGCCTTCAGTGCAGCTTGGACCTCTTCCTTCAGTACCATGGGTTCCTGATCATATGCTACCTCCTGAAATGGTTGACCGTCGACCAGTTCTTTTTGGTATAGTGACTCTGTGTATTCCTTCCATCTTCTTTTGATGCTTCCTGTGTCATTTAGTATTTTCCCCATAGAATCCTTCAATATTGAAACTCAAGACTTGAATTTTTTCTTCAGGTCTTTCAGCTTGAAAAATGCCAAGCTTGTTTTTCTCTTTTAGTTTTCTAACTCCAGGTCTTTGCTTGTGTCATTATAATACTTTACTTTGTCTTCTTGAGCCGCCCTTTGAAATCTTCTGTTCAACTCTTTGACTTCATCATTTCTTCCTTTTGCTTTAGCTATAAGACATTCATGAGCAAGTCTCAGAGTCTCTTCTGGCATCCATTTTGATCTTTTTTTTCTTTTCTATCTTTCTTAATGATCTCTTGCTTTCTTCATGTATGGTGTCCTTGATGTCATTCCACAACTCATCTGGTCTTCAGTCATTAGGGTTCAAGGCATCAAATCTATTCTTGAGATGAGCTCCAAATTCAAGTGGGATATACTCAAGGTCCTACTTTGGCTACTGTGAACTTGTTCTAATTTTCTTCAGTTTCAACTTGAACTTGCATATGAGCAATTGATGGTCTATTCTGTAGTCAGCCCCGGGCCTTGTTCTAACCGATGATATTCAGCTTTTCCATTGTCTCTTTCCACAGATGTAGTCGATTTGATCCTTGTGTATTCCATCTGGAGAGGCCCACGTGTATAATCACCATTTATTTAGGTGAAGAAAGGTATTTGCAATGAAGAAGTGGTTGGTCTTGCAAAATTCTATTGTGGGATCTCTGGCATCGTTTCTATCACCAAGGCCATATTTTCCAACTACCGATCCTTATTCTTTGTTTCCAACTTTTGCGTTCCAATCACCAGTAGTTATCAATGCATCCTGATTGCACGTTCAATCAATTTCGGACTGCAGAAGTTGGTAAAAATCTTCAACTTCTTCAACTTTGGCCTTAGTGTTTGGTGGGTAAGTTTGAATAATAGTTGTATTAACTGGTCTTGTGGGCATATGGATATTATCCTATCACTGACAGTGTTGTACTCCAGAATAGATCTTGAAATATTCTTTTTGACAATGAATGCAATGCCATTCCTCTTCAATTGGTTATTTCCTTCATAGTAGACCATATGATTATCTGATTCAAAATGGCCAATACCAGTCCACTGCAGCTCACTAATACCTAGGATATCCATGTTTATGCATTCCATTTTATTTTTGACGATTTCCAATTTTCCTAGATTCATACTTTGTGCCTTCCATGTTCTGATTATTAATGGATATTTGCAGCTGTTTCTTCTCATTTTGACTCATCTCATATCAGCAAATGAAGGTCCTGAAAGCTTGACTCCATCCACGTCCATCCCCACGTGTCTGTCACTTTGTCATACTATGGGGGCTTGTGTGTTGCTGTGATGTTGGAAGTATGCCACCAGTATTCAAATACCAGAAGGGTCACCCATGGCAGTCAGGTTTCAGCTGAGCTTCCAGACTAAGACAGACTAGGAGGAAGGACTTGGCTGTCTATTTCTGAAGAAAAAAAATTTAGCCACCGAATACTTTATGAATAGCAGCAGAACAGTGTCTGATGTAGCGCTGGAAGATGAGCCCCTCAGTTTGGAAGAAACTCAGAATATGACTGGGGAAGAGCTGTGTCCTCAAAGTGGAATCCATTATAGCTATATGAATACTGAAATGGGTAAGTTATAGGAATAAGCCAACTGACTGAAGCAAATCATAGTTTTTACTCAAACTTCTTAGAAAACCACTCATTATGAAAATTCATTCACTTCCAAATACTTGTTTTTAAGTTCTTACTATGCAAAAGTCCCTGGGTTGTGCAAATGGTTAACATGATAGGCTGCTAATTGAAGAGCTGGAGGTTCGAGTGCCCTCAGAGGCACCTTGAAAGAAAGGCCTGGCAATCTACTTTTGAAAAGAACATAACCATTGAAAACCCTATGGAGTACAGTTCTACTCTGATACACATGGATTTCCATGAATCAGAATCAACTTTATAGCAACTGATATTGGTATACACAAGGCACCGTGCTAGCACCTGGGGATATAGCAGTGAAGGAGACAGACACTTCCTGCTTTCATGGAGCAAATAGTCTCACTACCTTGTTAACATCAGGTTGCATTCGAACTGAATCCCCATATAACTCCGGTGTGTGAGATGTAAACCTCCTGCCACCCTCACCAACCCGTAGATATGCAGAGCAGCGTAGATTGTGGAAAAAGAAGAGGTTTGGGCATCAGACTAAAATCAGATTCAAATCTAGGTTCTGATCCTGGCTCTCAATAGCTGTGTGATCTAAAGCCAGTAATTTGAACTTCCTGAGTCTTCATCTCCTCGTCTATCAAATGTGTATATATGTATATGTCTTCCAAGTTTGCTGTGTAAATTAGATATAATGTATGAAAAGCTCCCAACACATAGTAGGTTAAATAAATAATAACTGCTATTATTACATCAAGGAGCCCTGGTGGTACGGTGGTTAAAGCACTCGACTACTAACCAAAAGTTTGGTTCGAACCCACCAGGGAGAAAGATGTGGCATTTACAGCCTTGGAAACCCTATGGGGAAACTTTATTCCATCCTATAGGGTCACCATGGGTCAGAGTTTACTTGACAGCTATGGGTATGGTTTTTTGGATTATTATATCAGTCATTATCATCCATCCCCAAAATTCTCACTTACCTCAAAAAAACTCCCATCTATACACTATTTTCAGGGAAATTAATGGAGGCAGAAGATTTTTGTCCTGTTTAAGTGGGTTTGCAGCCATCAGCCAGGATATGAGAAAAGAGTTACTTCAACCAGTGCCTGAGTTTAGTGTCAGTATAGAAGATTCCATCCAAAGAGAAAACTTATATCAAAACTTAGCCACCAACATTTGTATAATTTTATAAGTTTCACGTCGTTTCTACACACTTCGTCTGTTGACAATGGGTCTCAACCATTGTGATGGATTTTCATTACCATCCTTATGTTGGTGAACTCAGGTTTATATTTCCAGTTCAGATATCTCTTGAACTCCACTTCCATAAGTACAACTGACTATGGGGAAATTTTTCTTAGATATATCATAGGTATTTCCCACAAGCAGGGCAATATGAGCGTATCTTTTCCCTCATTTTTCCCTCCACATGCTTTCTTTCTTATATGTTTCCTACTCATTCACCTTTGATTAAGATACCTGAACCAGAAACTTTGAAATCATTTTGGAATTTTTCTTTTCTTTCAACCCCCATATTCAGACAGTCTCCATATCATCTTAATTTTTGTCAAATATTTCTCAATCCATCCATTTATCTCTGCCACACAACTACTCTAATTCCATTTTGCTCAAAAAGGTTGCCCTTGGCATTTGGGGGTGAGGGAGTTCTTCAGTGTCTGGGATTCTCTTGCACATTGCAGGGAGTTGAGTGCCTATGTCACCCTTCATGTTATTGTGACGACAAAGAATACCCCAGCCCATGTTTCTGAAAACTCTATGGTCTTGCTCTTGGTTGAGAAGTCCTGGTAGGACACCATTTAGGCCATCATCCTTTCTACTTTTTGGCCTGGATTCTCTCTAATGCTTTTCATCTTGCAACCAGACCAATGGTCCCAAAATACAAATATGATGCTTCTCCCTCCACCCCCATAAAATATTTCAAGGGCTATTGGTGGTGTCAGGATAGAGTCCAAACTCCCTCATCTGGCATGCACTGGTCAGGCCCCTTCGTGAGCAGCCCCCTGCTACCCCTCTAGCTTCAGCCTTTTAGACTGTTTCCCCCTACTTGGACTTTCTCCACACCTATCAACTGATCTTCAGTTTTAGAATCAGGACTTTATTCTTCTGAGAATTGTATATGTGACTGCAGTGACCTCCCAGCTTTCCTGCCCACCTTCTTACTTTCGTTTGTTTAATTCCTCCTTAGCTCATAGATCTCGGAAAAGCAGTATTTTCTGGCCCAGTGTGAGATAGGGGTCCAGCCTATGTTATCTCATAGCAGTTTGTACTTTATCATAGTACTTATCACACTGGATTTTATCTATGTGCTTTATTTGCCTTATTGCTTGCCTGTCTTTACCAACTGAATAAAAATTCTGTAGGTCAGTGACACTGTCCTATTCACCTTGGTTACCCACCACCCATTGGTATTAGTATTCTATTGCTGCTGTAACGAATAACCACAAATTGAGTGGCTTAAAGAACACAAATATATTATTGTACTGTTCTGGATGTCAGACGTCTTAAATGGGTCTCACTGGGGTAAAATCAAGGTATCATCAGAAATCTATTCTTTCTGAACTGTATTCTTTCTAGGGGAGAATCCATTTCCTTGCCTTTTCTAGCTTCTAGAGGCCACCCATGTTCCTTGGCTAACGGCCCTTTTCTTTCATCTTCAAAGCCGGTAAAGTGGAGCTGAGTCTTTATCTTGCTACCACCTGTCTGTGTTTTCCTCTGGTTCTCTCTCCGTCTCTTCTCTCCTGGCTTCCTCTCTTACTTTTTAAGAGCCCTTATGATTACATTGGGACCACTGAAATAATCCAGAATAATCTCCCTCTTTTAAGCTCAGCTGTTTATCAACTCAGTTCCATCATCTGCTACCTTAATTCTCCTTTGCCATGTAACTTAAAACAGTCACAGGTCTGGGGAATTAGGATGTGGACATCTCTGAAGGGACATTATTTTGCCTACCACATCTTCACATGATCTGACATATGATAGTTAATGATGATCCATTGAATCAATGAGCTATATTCAATTCAACCAGCTTCTGCAAAGGAAGAAACACTTCCTTCTTTTGGGTTTCAAGTACAGAAGCTTGCTTTCTAGTAGTCTAGACTTTACTGGTCCTGGGGTTAGTTGCTAAAGTGATACAGTACGTGATTGAGAAGAATCCTGAAAGCAGTTCAAAAACTCTTTGTTATCTGCTGTTATAACAAGTCACCTAACTTGTCTGGGCTTTAATTCAGCTTATGTGAAAGTTTGAGGGAAAATGTTGAAACCTTTCCAATATTAACATGGTATAACCTATGCATATGTCTTTCATACCTTTATTATAATGGTTTCCTGAAAAGTGGAATATTAAATCTTAGACAGACTCAGGGCTCAGAGACAGAGAATATCCATGTTCAAAACCTTGTTGATGAATGGGATGTGACAAAAATAAGTCAGAAATACTCAGAAAAATAGCCGTTTATAGATGATTACAATGAAAACCAATTCAATTTATACAACCAAAAAAAGCTACATCTAGAATATGGTTAGTCATGCCAGAAGAAGGACTATGGAAATTGTAGTGCCATCCATTGTTAGTGATTTTCTAAAAAGGATTATCATGCACAGAGGATGAATGATGGGCCTTGGTTGTATACAAATTCCTATGGACTCCTGTTTACTCTCGAAAGAGTTTAGGGATGCATTCCATACTTCTTTCAAAGCAATTCTGCCCTACTTTTTTTTTTTTTTTTTTATTCCACTGATGGATCACAGAAATCTTGTTTGATTTCAGGTCTCTGTAAAGATTGGGCATTGAAGAGGGATATATGTGTGTCATATGAAATGTGGCTGAAGTTCAGAGAAATAGGTTTCATTTAATAGCTAAATACTGGATGACCTCACCGTTCTTCCTAGCCCCTGGCGCTCGCCTGCCCGTGAGCGATGGAGGAGCACTGGCCTGAACCGAGGAGTGGCTGCTGGCCTCAATGAGATTTTGCAGTGATCTGTGTGCACTATGGTTTCCTTCATAACTAACAAATCAATTCCCACTCTACGTATTACACACCCCAGTGGCAGAGGCCATTTATTATCCTTTTGATGGTCATACTCTTTGTACATAACCAAGACAGATTACAGAGGAGAGAAAGAATAGTTGAAATGGGATGGAGAAATTCCACAATGGCACAGCACTTTATAATGTGCCTTGCATGTATACGAGGATAAAAAAGATGCTGTCTTTCAAGACACAATCTTGAAACATAAGAGTGGAATTCTTTTGAATGAAATATATTTCAAAAACAATAGGTGGAGAGATTGTTGTGGATCTAATTCTAGATAAGTATACGTTTAAATTTCAGGTGCAAATTCAAGATGGTTAAAAAAAGAGGGCTGTCATTTTTTCTTATTATCTGGGAATTGCATATAAAGTTATACTTGACTACCTGTATTCTATTAATGAGCTTTTTGATACTTCCTTTTATTTGGCATTCTTTTTGTTCATTTCTAACATAGTAGTATGTACATTTTTAAACTCTAAATGACTGATTCCAGTTTTTTCCCCTAATTCTTTGAATTCAGATACCATAGTTACCATTTTTAAACAAACAAAAGCAAATATTGAATCGTATTAACTAGGTACAAGATAATTGAATATATTGAAATAGATATAATTTGCAGTGTGATTAGTCTTAAATCAAACGTCTAGTAAGCAAATATGTGTTGCTGAATGTGGGTGGGAAATGGTGCAAATATGGCTTTACAGTGGATTCTGGGCATAATCACTTAAACTGCTTTTTCACGTATGTCAATGAACATGAAAAGAACAGTTGGAAATTACCGAAGGTCAAAGAAGCTACTGTCTTCTCTATTCTGCATCATTTGAGTCTCTCCAGTTTTTTGCAAACAACACAACACCCAATCTGCATTTGATTTCCTTCCCTTTGAAGAGGCCAAGCAGTGCCAGAATAATTAACTGAAGAGGAGATCACGCACAGGGTATTTTGCTTTAGCAGTGTAGAAAGTTCTGGATCTTATTTCACATGATGGTAAATGTAATAAGGTATTGTGGAATCCTTACTGCGTGTAGAATTCGATAAGACATAGGGTCTCTTGACTGTATTACTGTGTGTAAATCAAAGCTTCTTGGGGACTAGCTTCCTGTTTAACTAGTCCTTATTTGCGTAATTGAGAAGGCTGTTTAATTCAAAGACTGCACCTGGTTTTCAGCAAGCTGATGCTCTACATCTTCACGGCAAAACACATACAAGAACAACAAAAAGGAAGCACCAATGTCATGCTCAGTGCCTCATTAGCTCTGTGCAGACCAAAGGCAATAGTCTGGTGTTGGGAATAGGGAGTTTTCTTTTAATTGCTGTGTTGCTCCTGCTGTTAGGGGAGTTTTTTTCTCTTTTTTTCCCTGCCTTTTCACCCTCCCAAAGACACTGGTTTCTCTTATTTATCTGCTCCTCTTCGTGGTACAATTGTCATCATATTTGATAATCTTCAAAGGGAGAAAGAGATGAACCTTTATTTGTCCAATCATTTGAATGGATCTGTGAACTCTGTGTGTATTCTGTTGCAGTACTGTCCTGACTTGCTGTGGTTAGTTACTAAATCCCTGAACTCTGGTATAGTTTCTGTTTTGGTGAAATGTTTATTATCAGGACTATTTTTGGGTGAGGAATTTATTGGATCAGTGCAAAATCTTTCTAGACTTAGGCAAGCTAATCTGGGAATTTGCAGCCTAGTTTTTATTAGCTGGTATAATACAACTCACACTATATACAAATGGAGTCTATTGTTTAAATTAAATAACAAATAAATGCATGTCCATATTTACATCTCCTTAAAAATAAAAGGGATCAGAGCTACAGTTAGACTGGTGTCCTACATTTCTTGGGTTTGATGGAAGGACAGCCGATTTCTAAGTTGTGCTAGCAAATACTGGAAGAGGAGAAAGAGGGAGAAGCAGCAGACTGAGTATTTATTGTTCTGTGATAGTATCACGGGAGTCTCTGGGTGTTGCAAACAGTTAATGTTCTCGGTAGCTAACCCAAAGATTGAAGGTTTGAGTTCACCCAGAGGTGCCTTAGAAGAAAGGTCTATTAAACTACTTCTGAAAAATCAGCCATTGAAATCCCTATGGATCACAGTTCTCCTCTGAGGCATCATGAGTCAGAATTGACTCAACGGTAACTGGATGGTTGGTAGGTAGGTAGTATCACAGTGATAGCACTGTTCAATGTGTTTTACATCTATTAATTTAGTCATTTTACAAACCCTAGGATGTGGGAAATATTTCCCTTTTCCATATGAGGAAACTAATGCACAGAGAGGAATTATACCCAGGCAGTCATATTCCAAAGCCTGTACTTCTAGTCACTAAATGGTAGTAACTCTACTGCATATTCCTGCCACATATTCTTGGGCCTGGGTGGAAATGGTTTCTGCCTTTACAGTTATTTTCACATGACCCCTTCATCTTTTCTCCTGTAAAAACTATAATTGTCAAGACTTTGAAAACGTCTCTTGCTCTTAATACTAAACATAAAAAAGGAAAACAGAGATTAATTAAAATGACTTCTATGTAATTCTTTTACTGCTAGTTTTGACAGAAAATATCAGTATTCTGTTAAGGAATAAAAGAATCTGGGTTTTGAATTCTCAGCCATCTACTTTTATTCATACATTAATAACTAATTTCAAAAATGAAATAGTTAACGTTTAATGTTACATGCAAATAATTGCATCTGATATTAATGACGAGTTCCTGGGTCGTGCAAACAGTTAATGCACTTGCTGCTAATGGAAAGGTTGGAGGTTTGAGTCCACCCAGAGGTGCCTCAGAAGAAAGGTCTGGCGATCTGCTTCCAAAATAATCAGCCATTGAAATTCTATGGAGCACAGTTCTACTCTGACACACATGTGGACTCCAGGAGTTGGAATCCACTTGACAGCAGTTGGTTTGCTTATTTGTTATTCAGTTAACATTAATGAAGAAGGACATTGTGGGTAGGTGAAATAAGTAAGAATACATTATAGATTTTAAAGTTTTTTAAAAAATAAGTTCATTGTTTATAATAATTCATTTCCATGGTTCTTTATTTCCCCCCTTTAGTAATGTATTATAGCTAAACAGAATATGAAGATTTGGGGCCCTAAGTATTTAATAAATAATGTCACTTTTGCAAGGTCTTCATTGTCATTCTCTAAACATTTCCCTTTCGGTTGGTGCATTAAGCCTAGATTTTATCTATTATTTCTTTGTTTGTAGCTGCTCTTCTGTTGCTGATAAGAGAGGATCTGGAAAATTCTCCAAGCATCTCCAATTTGTGCTGGGGTCAGTGTTTTCAGAACTCCAGTTAGCGCAATGGCAAAACCAGGGCTTCTGGTACATTCTCCTGCTGATGGCTTCTCTCTGGTTCCTGAGGTTCTACTTGCATTACCTTGGCCAGTGGTTTTTCCTCCGGGTCGTTTCAACTCCTGTTACCAAGTGAGTGTTTTCCCCTGAAAGTCCAAGAAATGTATTTTCGTCTTGATAAGCCAAATGAAAGTAAAAACTCTTCTCTAGTCCATTTACGATAAGGCCTAAGATGCAGGTACGATTTGAAAAGGCAAAAATGTCTTTCTAGAAGAGCAGAAACTTCTTACTACAGTTATACTCTATTTTATGGGCCTATATATACAGATACAAAGCTGGTACATCAATATTTATTTAAATTTAGCAGATTCAAATATGTTCTAATATCTGAGCAGGAACCAAAAAGGAATTTAGCAACAATCTTTTATTCTGTTTTGATTTTTTCAGAGTACCTTAGGCCGAAGGTGTTTTAGAAGTAATGCAAGTCTGATTTATCACCTATACTCAGAGAAGCAAAGATTGCTTCTTCTGCCGATTGACTGAATTCAAACAATTACCAATCTCAAGCCCAGGCAGCTTTCTGGGCCATTATCCTTGGAAAAATATGACACTTTAAAGGTTATCTCTCCATAAACATGATTCTGTAGACACTATAGATAGACAGATAGATACCAATACAAGTAAAATTCATTTTCTCAAATGTAGATGGTTCGGATAAAAATAAAGATGTGTGTATATTTTCAATTAAGAGAACAGCAAACCACTTTAAGACTTTATGAAAATGAATATATGCATGTATGTTATATCTCCACGTACACGTGTAGTTTTCAATAGTCGTCTGAAATTCAATCACACATTTCGGAATATGTTATAAAACAGGCAGATTTATATATACTAAAGAGCTACATTTTCAAGGAGGATTTTTATCTGCACATTCCGTCCTTCACCCTCCTTCTCCCTCCCGTCTTTCTTTTTTGCTTATTTTTATATGAGGCTCCCCAAAGCATATGTTTGGCTAGTTTCTTTTTGCTACTTCCTCTTTAACTTCTTCAGTAGAAAAGGAAGCTCTGTCTTCATTAGTTGTTCATAAAATTAGACCACAAAAATATGTTGACAACACAGTTTAGCCAACTTCTTAAGCGATATCTAAAGGAACTCAGATAATATAGGGTATTTTGCTGGGTGTTGTCTAGGTCGGCAGGCTTGAAGCATACATCACCTCAGGGTTCCATCCTAGTTGTGAGACATGACAATAACAACAGCAATGATGAGCACTCTTTGATCTTACTCTATGTCAGGCGTTGTATGAGTATTAGCTTCCTAGTGTTGCTGTAACAAAAATACCACAAGCTGGGTGGCTGAAAACATCAGAAATTTATTGCCTCACAGTTCTGGAGGCTGACAGCCTGCAATCAAGGAGTCAGCAGGCTTGGTTCCTTTGGGAGACTGTTGGTTTCTTTGGTTCTATGCTTCTCTCCTAGCTTCTGGTGATGGCGGCAATCCTTGGCATTCCTTGGCTTGCAGCTACATCACTCCAATCTCTCCTCTGTCTTCACATGGCTGCTTTCCCACTGTGGCTCTCTCTGTGTCTGTTCACCTCAGATTGGATTAGGCCCCACCCTACTCCTGTGTGGCCACATGTTAACTGATGACATCTTCAAAGACCCTGTTTCCAAATAAGGTTGTATTCCCAGGTATAGGGGTTAGGACTTCAACGCATCTTTTTGAGGGTTACAATTCAATCCATAAATGATACTGTGCTAAGAAATATATGCCACCTGAGACTCCAAGGGAGTCCAGGGAGTGGGAGATGGGGACGTAAACGGTTAAGTGCTTGACTAATAGCCAAAAGATTGGCTGTTCAAACCCACCCAGAGGTGCTTGAGAAGAAAGATCTGGTGATTTGCTTCTGAAAAGTCACAGCCTTGAAAACCCTATCTCTGAGCACAGTTGTACTTGATGCACGTGGGGTCATCATGAGTTGGAATTGATTCAAGGGCAACTAGTTTGGTTCTGGTTATGCAGTGACCTGTTGAGGTAGCACTAAGGGGTTGGGAGACGATAAAGACAACTAACACTTAATTTTCTCAGTACCTACTTTGTGCCAAGGTTCCCTTGGTGGTGCATACAGTTTGAGCTCCATTACTCACCTAAAGTTTAATGGTTAGAACTTACCCAGCAGCACCACAGAAGAAAGATCTGACGATCTGTTTCCATGAAGATGATAGCCAAGAAAACTCTATAACACATGCGGTTGCCATGAGTTGGAATTGACATGAAGGCAATGGATTTTTTTTTTAACTATGTGCCAAGTTTTCTGTATTAAATAAAATAAGGAAAAAGAAAACTAGCAGATAGTTCTTTAAACTCTTTTGTACACCTGGCATTTTGTATAATTCCTCTTGTTAACACATACGTGGGTACTTTGTTTTCCTGCAGATTGCACTTTTACCCTTACACGGTTGAACTTTGCTACCCAGATTCTTCACTTCAAATCAAAGAGTTGCCTGTGGTTGTGGTGGGGCCTCTAACACTGAACATGGTGATGCTTCTTCTGGTTCTGATCAGATGGGGCTGTCAGCTGCTGTTTGCCTCCTGCCCTGATGTCTTGTCAAAGTTAATCATTGCCATGGGACTCTGGACAATTCTAGACCCATTGGCAGTGTTTATAGTGGATACGATCCTGGGGGTAAGTCAAATAAAATAATCTGGCTATGAGTCCTTGACATAGAAATTAGCTTTCGTCCATGAATCAATTGACATGGGAAGTTTCAATAATCATGGATAATTTGATATTCATTTTAAAGTGAAGTTATTAAATTTTCCTTCTAATGAAAGTCAGAAACGTTTAATACAATCAATTTAGGTGCAATTTTAAGGATCTTAAATAAACATTTGCAAAATAAATAGGAAATAATGTTGACAAATAAATCCAAGTTAACTGGTACATTGTAAAAATTATTACAAATAAGATTTATTTGGTAACAATTTTTAAAAAGTAAGGATTACATAGCCAAATTTCCCAAGAAAATAATTTTACTGTAATTTCCTTAATTTTTTAGGTTATTTAACTTCTTTGTGATACAATACTTACTCCTCTGTAATAAATACACTCAAGGAGAAGAAAAAGAGCTCTTTAAACATTCACAAATAATAAAGTTTTAAAAATCATTCCACAAGGCATTTATTTTGTCTTTTGTAAGGCTTACAAAGTGATAAAAACAGTCCATTTCCACTCCAAAATATATGGTTTAGGATTTCATGATTATGAATAATACATATGATGCTGTGTAAACAATAGTAATAATGTCTAATATTTGAAGAAGACCTTGTATTTTTCAAGCATCTTCATAGAGTTTGTCTGATTACATGTTCATAGGAATGCTGTAAGTTCTTAGGGCAAATATTATTCTTCTCATTTTATGATTGGGAGAAACCAGACACACAGCAGTAAGTCAAAAAGCCACATGGCCATCCCACACTGCAAGCAGGACTAGAACCCAGGTTTCTGAATTCCAATGCTGGTGTTTTTTCCATTCTATCAAAATATCTAGTTGAAAGTTTGAATCAAATTATTATTTTGTGAAGTTAAATGTATTCTTCCCTTAGTGACAGTTATTTGTTTGCTTTCAAATATGCAATTTACTAATGAGTTTTGGGGCTATAATGTGAGACAAAATTGACGTGAATATTTAATGTGAATTTATTGACATAGCCAAAACTCTCGTTGCTTTGAATTTGCAAGGCCCAGCATTTCCTGGTGCGTATGCTGCAACGTACTGGTTCTCAGACCTTACCCTGAATCAGAATCTCTCAGAGGTTTGTTAAAACCCTGATTGATAGGCCCCACCTACAGAGTTTCTATTTTGGTAGGTCTGGAGGGAGGCTCATGAATTTGCATCTCTAACAAGCTGTTCCCAAGCAGTTGATGTAGTTGGCCATAGGGATCATAATTTGAGAACCACTCAGGGCACAGCTGGATAGGACAGATCCGGTGAGTAGGCTGGGCAGATCCAAGAAAATTCCCAGCTCCTACACAGGCTGGGCTCAGTAGAACATCCTTTCCTGTCCTGGCCATCACTCTAACCTGCAATTCAGCAACTGATCTAAATTTTGTTTAAGTTTCCAAAAGCTTTAGATCAGCTCATCAAGCACAATTAAAGATATTGCCAAATAATGGACTAATCCAAGCTAGAGAACATTTTAACTTGATGTCATCAAATTTTCAAACAATTTCAATAGGCAAAGGGAAAGGAAAATATCAGTTGTTAACTATTTTTTTCTAACGTACACCTGACCGTAAAATACAGCCCAAAACAAGAGAGTAGGTAGATACTATACATTAGTATCATCAAACATTCATTTATATTATTATCTTAATAATATTTCACACCAGGCATACTTCTCCTTTTAAGAAGGAAAAAGAGTTTTGCAATTGGTGTATGTTTCTACCACCTGTCTATCAGTTTATCATATTGTGGTGGCTTGCATGTTGCTGTGATGCTGGAAGCTTTGCCACTGGTATTTCAAATACCAGCAGGGTCACCCATAGTGGACAGGTTTCTGTGGAGCTTCCAGACTTAGACAAACTAGGAAGAAAGACCTGGCGATCTACTCTTGAAAATCAGCGAATGAAAATCTTATGAATCACAACAAAACATTGTGCCACTTCCTTGCTTTGGACACACCATCAGGAGGGATTAATTGCTGGAGGAGGATGTAATGTTTGGTGAAGCAGAGGACCAGCAAGGGTGAGGGAGACCGTAGGTGAGATGGTTTGGCACAGTAACCACAACAATGGACTAGAACATGCCAGAGATCATAAGCAGGACACAGGACTGTGCAACATTTCATTCCGTAGTACATAAAGTCACCATAAGAAGGAGCTGACTGCATGGCAGCTAACAACAACAACAACAAATATATATGTGTTTTTTTTTTTGTGCCAAGTAGATCATTGAGGTGGGGTATTTTGATAAACTCGTGAACTGGATTTGAAATTGATTCTACTGTCAATAATGTGCTTTTTGAACTAAACGCCAACTTGTTGTCCAAATTACATTCATAAAGCTTTTGCCCTGGGTAATGTGGTGAACAGCTAAGCCCCACAGAGCCTGCTGCTGTTTTTATTTCTATTGCCCAGTCCAGTCTTCTAATTAATATGCTTGCAACTAAAAGTAAAATATAAATTCTGGTTTAGCAAGTGAAGCCTGGATTCTTTGTTTCTAACAGATTCCCAGGTGATGTGGGTGCTGCTGGTCCCATGGACCCCACCATGGGTAGCAAGGTGCTGAACGTTTTACTAAGCAGACCTCTCCCTTCTCTTTGCTGAGTGTTAGGCTGGGGGTTCAGTTGCTAAGTGTTCCTAGGCTTCTCTCATCAAGACTGGGGTGCTTGATGCTGAGTCCACCAATGTCTTTTTAGGTTTCGTGTGAGAATTGTGACTGCCTCTTTTTGACCTCTGCTAGAAATATCTGGAACTTGCAGATACAGGCACTTGTTGGCTCTCTAACCATGTAGATCATTTAACATTATAACAAGGAACTAAGAACCATGCACGTCAAGGCCACCAGCGTATCTAATTTCTAGTCCTGCAAGGGACTGGAGTTAGATCCAGAGGCCAAGAAAATTTATCAGTACATGAAAGGAAGACTTGTTTTCATATTCCAGCATGTGACCACCTCTGAAACCTCCCCACCATTGAACACTTTGATGGCGCGTCAGATGAGGGAGCTTTTTGAGTCAGAAGTGGTTGTGTTTTCTCCCCATTCTATAAGTTTTTTTCACTGTGTTGGTTAGCATCCTTCTTATTCTGAAAGGATTGAGCCGGAGCCAGCTGGACCCGTCCCCATTCCTACCTCTTTCTGACTGCAGACTGCAGGCTTGTGAGGAGACTGCGCTGTCAAGGGTTGCTGGGCAGGAGATGTAGAGAGGAGTGCTGTCTGAGTTCTGAGGGAATCACATCCTCCCAGATGCCTGACACGCATACTGAGTGGGCGGTTGATGGTACTGAGCCTCCTGGGATGCCAAGTAGGAGGCCATTTGGGGAGGATCAGCAGCTGTCCCATATAATCTTCTGAGCTCTCCTCTTAAGGAAAGTCTGAAGTCACTTTGAGTGACTTCCCTCATTCCAGTCAGGTCCCTGAGGAAGATTACTGGTCAACTATCCACTGTACCAAAGCAGCTGACAAAACGAGCCATCTAAATTTACTCTGGGTCTCCTGATTCAATCTGCAGAAAAGTAGCCTCCAGCATGACCATCTTAGATCCAGTTCACAGGTCTGGAACCTGATAAGAGTCGATTTAGATTCTAACAGATGAGTGTAACACCCATTTCTTTCTCCAATGGGAAAGTAAAGCTAAAGGCACATTCCAAATCTGCACAATTATTGACTCATCAAATAGAATCCATCATGTCTCATTGTGGATGACCATCTACTTTTGCTGTCTTAAAAAAAGAAAAACAAAACAAAAACCTCTCAAGTCTTGCATAATCTACAGATCAGCAGCATTGGTGCACCTGGGAACTTGTAGAAATGCAGAATTTTGCCTACTACCAGACCCATTGAATCCACTTGTGCATTTTCGTATACTCCCTAGGTGATTGGACAGCACACTGAACTTTAAAGAAGTACTGCTCCAAAGCAGTGGTTCCCAAGGGGTGGTTCCCAGATCAACAGCATTATCATCGCCTGGAAATGTAATAGAAATTCAAAATCTCAGACCCCACACCAAATCTACTCAACCAAAAACTCTGGGAAAGGGCCCAGAAATAGTGTTTTAACAAACCAGATGATTCTGATGCTTATTAAAGTTTGAAAACCACAGCTCTACATTGGATCACAAATATCAAAGATGGAACATCACTCATGAGACTCAGGCTGCCTGAGTTCATACCTCCAGTTACCTTCAGCGCTTCCTTCTAGCAGACAAAGCTGAGGATCTTTTCTGTTTGATCTAGGTCAGTTAGCCCAGAGAGGTTACCTAAGTTTACTGATATTTTCTGTTCTCGATTCATTATGCCATGGTAATCTAAAAAGGGATGTGGCAGGTAAAATAGTTTGAGGCTAAAGGACTGAGTGGTTGTTGATAGATGTTGCTAGTAAATCTTGACTGCTGGCTCCATTTGCTGGCTCAGAGATTGACAATGCATTGCCCAGAGAGCTCAATGATTCCATTGAGATTATAAGTTCTTTCTCCCACTAAACCCTGATCTGGATAAAAAGTAGAGGAAATATTCACTATTAAATGTTTTCACCAATCAACATATATTTATTTACTATATATATCTACTCTCTGCACAGGATGTGGAAGATACCAAATAAATATGTCATTGTCCTGCCCTCAATATAGATGGTGAGATAATAATAACAAGCAAGAGATAATGGTTAAACAAGGATAGAATGCAAGCATTCTCATTCAGTAAATAGTTCTTAAGAATCCATTAGAAGTAACTGTGGGGTAGTAGAAAGAGCACAGACTTGGAGTCAGGGAGGGTGGAGTTCTGGTCCCAGCCCTGCCATTTGTCAGCTATATGACCTTGGATAGTCAGTTAATCTCTCCAGTGTTCAATGTCGTCATACGCATCAAGAAAATAGTAATACCTACCCTACTCATTTCACAGTATCATTGGGACAATTAAATAAAGGATTACATTTATATAAACTGAAAATTCTAAGGTAGCATACGTACAAAATAAAATAATAAGTTTGAGGATTATATTGAAATGATGATACTATGCTCTGAGGATGACAAAAAATGAAAGAGCCATTGCCCCTATGGTCCAAGCAAGAGTTTAAAATCTGGTTGGGAATCAAAATACACACAAAGACATAGTATGAAGAATGCGTGATGATGCCATTAGAGAAGTGTCTGGCTCATTCCCTCACATCCTCCAGTTCTTTGCTCAAATGACACTTTTTAGTGACGTTTCTTCTGACTGCAGTATTTATTCATCCCTCCTATACTTTTTTTATGCTTTATATTATCTTCATAATATCACCCTCTGATATAGATGAGATTTAATCATTTGGTTGGTAGTGTTTGCTCCTTACCCTACTTAAATGTCAGCTCCAAGAGGGTATGGCTTTTTATTTATTTTATTCACACTTTCATCTTCAGAACTAAGTGCCTGACACATAGTAGACATTTGTACATATGGGTAGAATAAATGATTAAGATCTTTTTATTCTGTTAGGTGCTTGGCATCAAGCATTTTTTTTGTTTGTTTCATCAGTGAATCATGTATCTATTTCTTCACTTTTAAGAAACAGCAGAAAGATGAGATATGGAGTAGGAGAAATATATGACAACACTTACAGAAGTGTGGCCTAAAGTCCTAGTGACAGACACGTGTTTTGCAAAGTAGACTGGTTAACAAGTACAGAATGCAAAAACAAAAGTTATGGTGTGCTGGTGAAAGAAGCAGTCATTGAGACTCAGAATACATGGGTTGCAGACACTGCCCAATCACTAAAGAATATTTTGGAGTAGGGAAAACACAAATTAACCTCTTTTGGTCTGTGTTTTCATTTATACATATGTTATTTAGATTAGCTTGTTTTAAAAGTGTCTTTATTTCTCTACATTTACATAATTATCAGTTTAAAAAGTAAAGAAATTGGAGGGGCAGAGTCAACATGGCACTATAGACAGACGCACCATGCCATCCCTTGACAGCAAAAGACCCAAAAAACTGAGTAAAACGAGACAAACATCAATTCTGGAACCCTAAGGGTCAAATGAAGGGCTAAAGAACTCAATCAAGCACCGAATGGAATAAGAAACTGATAGACAACAGAGAGCAAGGAGAGCTACTGAGTGAAGGTCCCCTATCAGCTAACGTGGCACAGATTCCCCATCTTGGACCTCTCAGTCACCAAGAAGGGCAGACAGGGAGTACTGGAAGACAGCTTCATGGAGCTCCCAGCAGGAGACCCCTTCCCTGGTTTGTTCCACCATGCCAGTGTGCTCTCTCGGGGTATTTTTTAAACTATTTGTTTCTCTTCTTTTCTTCCCTCAGTTTCTTGTCTCTCTCTACCTTCCTTCCTTACCCTTCTCCTGAATACCTGGCTTTGTGTGCCATCTCCACTCCTTCTTGACAGGCTGGCTGTGCAGCGCCACTTAGCAGGGGACCCGCCTCTAGTGGGCTCCCTTGGGGCATTTTTTTCCCTTGCTTTCTTATCTCTCTCTACCATCCTTCCTTTCCTCCCTCCCAACCACCTGGGCTTTTTTTTTCCCCCTCAGTTTCTTATCTCTCTCTACATTCTTTCTTTCCTTTCTCCTGACCACCTGGCCATGTGTACCATTCTCTCCCTCTCTCTCTCTTTTTTAATCTAGTTCCTTAGATATCTCTGCCTTCCTTATTTTCCTTTCTCCCACGCACTAAACGGTGTGCTGTATCTGTCCATTCTTCATGGGCTGTGCTACATTGCTTGGCTGGAAAGCCACCAGCATATGGTTTCCCCGGGTCTGTGCCACTCCAGCAGCAGGCTGCCTCAGAACTTTTTTTGTGGGGGAGGGGGGCTTCTTTTTCTCTCTCCTCTTTCTGTCCTTTGCCATACCCACTTAGCTCCACACATCACATCCTTCCCCCTCCCTCCTGTCTATCTACACCATGTGCTGAGCATCACACCCCTGAGTGGCACATGCACAGTCTACTGGAACCTGCCCTGTACTGCCCCCTGCCCCACCATGTTGGCCCCAGTATGTTTGGCAATGACCCATCCCATCCCCTCCCCCTCCACCGGCCCTGATCTGCTGCACCATAGCTGAGCAACTAGCCCTGCTCATTGGACAAGGTGGTGAGAAGAATCATGCCCACAGACAAGTAAACAACAAAGAAGCCCCAGCCTGCCTGCTCAGACATAACCAAATAAAACAAAAAAGCAGGACAGGACAAACAAATAAACTATCAACAAACAAAGAAAATAATTATAGAATATCCTGAAGACAGCAAACAATACAAAAAAACAGGACAGGATGGTTCCAGTAGGTGTCTGAAATAAACACCAGATGACCTTCCAGTAGAAGAAAAGGGGCTGAAACTACCTGATGGGGAATTCAAAACTCTAACATTCAGGGCTATACAAGAGATGAAGGAAAAAGCAGACAAAAATGGGGAAAAAATAGACAAAATCATGGAAAAGACAGACAAAACAATGGAAGAATACAGGAAAATAATATGGGACAAAATGTCAAAATAAATTCACAACTACAAATCATACACAGCAATTAGAAATCCAAAAGATAATCAATAAGATTTCAGAAATGGACAGTGTCATGGAAGGTTTGAGGAGCAGGGTTGAAACAATGGGAGACAAGATGAGTGACATTGAAGACATATTCTTGGATAGCACATTTTTTGAGGAAAAATCAGAGGAGAGACTGATGAAAAATGAAGAAACCCAGAGAATGATATGGGATGCAATCAAAAGTAAAAACTTGTGAGGGATCAGAGTTTCAGAACAGGGGGAGAAAACAAAAAACACAGAGAGGATCATTGAAGAATTGCTGACAGGAAACTTCTCTACTATGCAAGATGGAAAGCTGACCATCCAAGAAGCTCAACGAACCTCATGTAGGATAGATCCCAAAAGAAAATCACCAAGGCATAGCATAATCACACTCATTAAAACCAAAGACAAAGAAAGAATCCTGAGAGCAGCTCGAGAAAAACAAAGTCACATACAGACAGGAAACAATAAAACTAAGCTCTGATTGCTCAGCAGAAACCATGCAGGCAAGAAGGCAATGGGATGACATATATAAAACCTTGAAAAAGAAAAATTGCCAACCAAGAATAACATATCCCACAAAACTCTCAAATATTTTGGTGAAAATAAGACATTTCCAGATAAACAGAAATTAAGTGAATATGTAAAAACCAAACCAAACATACAAGAATTATTAAAGGGAGTACTTTGGTTAGAGACCAACAACATCAGACAACAGCCTGAATCTAGGACTAAAGAATGCTTCAGCCAGATACCAACCAAGGTAATGAACTCTCAAGTATAAAACAAAGCTAAAAAATTAACAGCACGGAACCAAAGAGTTTAATCTGCAAATGACAGAAATGTCAAAAAAGAAAAGAGGGAATAAATGATATAAATACAGAACTTTCTCATGGCGAGGAAGGCAAGACAATACCAAGTAATAATAGACTGGTTCAAACCTAGGAAGATAAGGGTAAATTTCAAGGTAACCACAAATAAAGTTAACGAACCTACTCATCAAAATAAAGACAGACATAAGATCTCAGTAAACACAAAATCTACAAAAATGAAAGAAATGAAAAAAAAAATCCACAAACAAAAGGAATTCAGCACAAGAGAGTAAGAGGAACAAAGAAAATGTCAGGACGACAAAAAAAAGTACTACAAAGAGACAGCAATAAAATCATACCTATCAATAATTACACTGAACATAAATGGCCTAAATGCGTGCATAAAGAGACAGAATGGATAAAAAAAGAGCACCCATCAATATGCTGTCTATAAGAGACACACCTTAGAAACAAAGACATAAATTTATTAAAAATCAAAGAATGGAAAAAAATATATCAAGCAAACAGCCACCAGAAAAGAGCAGGGGTGGTAATGTTAATTTCAGATAAAATAGAAATTAAAACAAAATCCACCGTAAGCGATAAAGAAGGATATTATATAACGATTAAAGGGACAATCCATCATGAAGACATAACCATAATGAACATCTATGCACCCAATGACAGGGCTCCAAAATACATAAAACAAACTCTAACAGCACTGCAAAGAAAAATTGACAGTTCAACAATAATAGTAGGAGACTTCAACGCCCCACTCTTGGTAAAAGACAGAACATCTAGAAATAAACTCAACAAAGATAAAAAAGATCTAAAGGCCACAATCAGCCAACATAACTTCATAGACATATGTAGAACACGCCACCCAACAGTTGCAAAATACCCAATTTTTTTCCAATGCACATGGAATGTTCTCCAGAATAGACCACATTTTAGACCACAAGGAAACCCTCAACAAAATCCAAAACAATGAGATAATACAGTGTCTTCTCTGATCACAATGCCATCAAAGTAGAAGTTAACAACAGAAAGAGCAAGGAAAAAAATCATGTACATGGAAACTGAATAACACCCCATTTAAAATCACTGGGTAATAGAAGGAATCAAAGATGGAATCAGAAAATTCCTCAAATCAACGAGAATGAAAACATATCATACCAAAACCTTTGGGAGACAGCAAAGGCAGTGCTCAGAGGTCAATTTATAGTAATAGATGCACACATCAAAAAAGAAGAAAGGGAAAAAAATCAAAACATTAGCCATACAACTTAAACAAATAGAAAGAGAACAGCAGAAGAAGCTCACAGCCACCAGAAAAAGGAAATAATTACAATCAGAGAAGAAATAAATGAAATAGAGAATAGAAAAACACTAGAAAGAATCAACAAAACCAAAAGTTTTTCCTTCAAAAGGATCAACAAAATGAAAAAAACCATTGGCCAAACTGACAAAAGAAAAACAGGACAGGATGCAAATAACTCAAATGAGAAATGAAATGAGGGACATTACAAAGACCCAACTGAAATAAAAAGGTTTATAACAGAGTACTATGAAAAACTATACTCGACAAATTTGAAAACCTAGATGAAATGGACAAATTTCAGAAACATACTACCTACCCAAACTAACACAAACTGAAGTTGAAAATCTGAACAGAACTATAACTAGAAAAGAGATTGAAAAGGTAATAAAAAAACAATTCCCAACAAAAAAAAGCCCTGGCCCAGATGGCTTCACTGGAGTACTCTACCAAACATTCAGAAAAGGGCTTACACAGGTACTCCTCAAACTATTTCAGAACATAGAAAAGGAAGAGGTACTTTCGAATTCATTTTATGAAGACAGCATAACCCTGATACTAAAACCAGGCAAAGACATCACCAAAAAAAAAAAAAAAAAATTAAAGACCAATATCTCTCATCAATATACACACAAAAATTCTCAATGAAATTCTAGCCAATAGAAGTCAGTAGCATATCAAAAATATAATACACCACAACCAAGTAAGATTCATACCAAGTATACAAGGATGGTTCAACATTAGAAACTCAATGAAAGTAATCCACCACATAAATAAAAGCAAAGAAAAGAATCACATAATCATCTCAATTGACAAAGAAAAGGCATTTGACAAAGTACAACACCCATTCCTGATAAAAACTCTCAATAACATAGGTATAGAAGGGAAATTCCTCAACATTACAAAGGGCATCTATACAAAACCAACAGCCAACAACATTCTTAATGGAGAGAGGCCAAAAACATTCCCCTTGAGAACAGAAAAAAGACAAGGATACCCTTTATCTCCACTCCTGTTTAACATTGTGCTGCAAGTCCTAGCTAGAGCAATAAGGCTAGAAAAAGAAATAAAGGGCATCTGAACTGGTAAAGAAGAAGTAATACTGTCCCTATTTGTGGATGATATGATACTATATATAGAAAACCCAAAAGATTCCATGATAAAACTACTGGAACTAACAGAAAGTTTCAGCAGAGTAGCAGGATTCAAGATCAACATACAAAAATCAGTTGAATTCCTATACACCAACAAAAAGAAACATGAAAAGGAAATCAGGAGAACAATAACATTTATAATAATCCCTAAAAAATTAAAATACTTAGGGATAAACCTAACCAGGGATGTAAAAGACCTATACAAAGAAAACTACAAAACACTACTGCAAGAAACCAAAAGAGATCTACATAAATGGAAAAACATACCATGCTCATGGATAGGTAGACTCAACATTGTGAAAATGATAATTCTACCCAAAGAAATTTACAAATACAATGCAATACCGATCCAAATACCAACAACGTTCTTTAAAGAGATGGAAAAATTAATCATTAACTTTATATGGAAGGGGAAGATGCCCTAGATAAGTAAAACACCACTGAAGAAAAATAAAGTAGAAGGACTCACACTACCTGACCTCAGAACCTGCTACACAGCTACTGTAGTCTAAACAGCCTGGTACTGGTACAATGACAGATACATTGACCAATGAAACAGAATTGAGAATCCAGATGTGAATCCATCCACCTACAGTCACCTGATCTTCAACAAGGGCCCAAAGTCCATGACATGGGGAAAAGACAGTCTTACTAATAAATGGTGCTGTCAAAACTGGATGTCCATCTGCAAAAAAATGAAACAGGACCATATCTCACACCACATACAAGAACTAATTCAAAAAGTATCAAAGACCTAAATACAAAACCAAAAACTATAAAGATCATAGAAGAAAAAATAGGATCAATTCTAGAGGCCCTAATATACAGCTTTAATAGGATGCAAACCATAACTAACAACACACAAACTCCAGAAGATAAGCTAGATAACTGGGCTTTTCTAAATATTAAACACTTATGCTCATCAAAAGACTTCATCGAAAGAGTAACAAGACAACCTACAGACTGGGAAAAAAATTTTGGCTATGACAAATCTGAAAAAGATCTAATCTCTAAAATCTACGGGAAAATCCAACACTTCTACAACAAAAAGACAAATAATCCATTTAAAAAATGGGCAAAGGAAATGAACAGACACTTCACCAAAGAAGACATTCAAGTAGCTAACAGACACGTGAGGAAATGTTGGCAATCACTAGCCATTAGAGAAATGCAGATCAAAATCACAATGAGATACCACTTCACCCTGACATTACTGGCACGAATCAAAAAAAAAAAATGTTGGAGAGGCTGCAGGGAGATTGGAACTCTTATGCCCTGCTGGTGGGAATGCAAAATGGTACAACCACTATGGAAAAGAAGACAGCACTTCCCTTAAAAGGCTAGAAATAGAAATACCAGCAATCCCACTCTCAGGAATATATCCTAGAGAAATAAGAGCCATCACACGAATAGACATATGCACACCCATGTTCATTGCAGCACTGTTCACATAGCAAAAAGCTGGAAACAACCTAGATGACCATCACCAGATGAATGGATAAACAAACTGTGGTACATACACACAATGGAATACTGCACAACAATAAAGAACAATGATGAATCTGTGAAGCATCTTACAACATGGATGAATCTAGAGGGCATTACGCTGAGTGAAATAAGTCAGTCACAAAAGGACAAATATTGAATGAGACCACTACTATAAAAACTCACGAAAAGGTTTACACACAAAAGAAATAATCTTTGATGATTAGGAAGGAGGGGAGGAGTGGGGATGGAAAAACACTAAATAGACAATAGATAAGTGGTAATTTTGGTGAAGGGTAAGACAGTACACAATACTGGGGAAGCCAGCACATCTTGTCCAAGACGAGGTCAGGGAAGCTCCATAGAGACATCCAAATTCCCTGAGGGAGCAAATTACTGGGCTGAGGGCTGTGGAGACCATGGTCTCGGGAACATCTAGCTCAACTGGCATAACATAGTTTATAAAGAAAATGTTCTACATTCTACTTTGGTGTGTAGCATCTGGGGTCTTAAAACCTTGTCAGCAACCATCTAAGATACTCCGCTGGCCTCACCCCGTCTGGAGCAAGGGAGAATGAAGAAAACCAAAGACACAAGGGAAAGATTAATCCAAAGGACTAATGGACCACAACTACTCTGGCTCCACCAGACTGAGTCCAGTACAACTAGATGGTGCCCGGCTACCACCACCAACCATTCTGACAGGGATCACAGAGTTGGAGAAAAATGTAGAACAAAATTTTAACTCAAAAAAAGAAGAAAAAATACCAGACTTAACTGGTCTGACCGAAACCGGAGAAACCCTGAGATTTCTCCAGACACACTTTTAGTAGGCCCATAAAACAAAAGGAGACTAAATGGGCAGACAAGCCCAGGGACAAGGATGAGAAGGCAGGAGGGGACAGGATAGTTGGTAACAGGGAACCCAAGTTGGAAAAAGGGAGATTGTTCACATGTCTTGGGGTTGTTAACCATTGTCACAGGGCAATATGCATAGTAATTGTTTAATGAGAAGCTAGTTTGTTCTGTAAACCTTCATCTACAGTACAATTAAAAAAAAAGGAAAACAAACATTAACACATGTGAGGAACATGCTTGTTAGTTCAATCAAGTATATGAGACCAAATGGGCAACACCCGCCCAAAAGCAAAGATGAGAAAGCAGGAAGGGATAGGAAACTGAGATGAATGGACACAGGGAACTCGGGGTGGAAATGGAATGGGGAAGAGCGCTGACACATTGTGGAGATTGCAACCAATGTCACAAAACAATTTGTGTATAAATTTTTTTTTTTTGTATTTTATTGTACTTCAGGTGAAGGCTTACAGAACAGTTTCTCATGAAACAGTAGTACACCTGTTGTTTTATAACATTGGTTAACAATCCCACAATATATTAACCCTCTAAATTCTCAACCTTTTTTTTTTTGGTGAAAATACACATAGCCAAAGATACACCATTCAAAAATTTCTACATACACAGTTCAGTGACATTCACTGCGCTCTTCCAATTGTGCTGTTATTCTCACTTAACATGAAGGCTTACAGAACAAAATAGTTTATCATTTAACAGTTACTACAAATGTTGCCCTATGACAATGCTTAACAATCTCACAACACATCAACAATATCCTTACTCAATCTTGTGTTCCCTATCACCAGCTTCCTTGTCCCCTTCTGCCTTCTGGCCCTTGTCACTGGACTCCTGTACCTCGTTAGTCTCATTTGGTTTTACGGGGCTGTCCACTCCCAGGCTGAACAGTGAACCTTGGAGGTAACTTCACCACTGAGCTAAAAGTGTATCTGGGGGCCATACTCTCGAGGTTTCTCCAATTTCCTTTAGGCCAGTAAATCTGGTCTTTTTTGGGGGGGGTAGTTAGAATTATGCTCTACATCCTTCTCCAGCTCTGTCCAGAACCCTCTGTTGTGATCCTGGTCAGAGCAGTCAGCGGTGGTAGCCGGGCACCATCTAGCTGTACTAGACTCAGTCCGGTGGAGTCCTTGGTAGCTGTGGATAATTAGTCCTTTGGACTAATCTTTTCGTTGTATCCTATTCTCTTCATTCTCCCTTGCTCCCGAAGGTATGAGACCAGTGGAGTATCTTAGATGGCCGCTCACAGGCTTTTAAGACCCCAGACACTACTCACCAAGGTAGAATGTAGAGCATTGTCTTTATAAGCTGTGCCATGCCAACTGAGCTAGATGTTCCCTGAAAACATGGTCCCCAGAGCCCTCCGCCCAGCAACTCAGTCCCTCAGGGAGTTTGGATGTGTCTATGGGGCTTCCATGACGTTTCCTTGTACAGGCTGTGCTAGTTTCCCCTGTATTGTGTACTGTCTCACCCTTCACCCAAGATAGCACTTATCAATTGCCTATTTAGTATTCCCCCCCCATCCCTGGTAACCAACAAAGATTGTTACATTTTCTGTGTGAACTTTTTCATGGGCTTTTACAATAGAGGTCTCATACAATATTTGTCCTTTTGTGATTGACTTATTTCACTCAGCATAATGGCCTCCAGTTTCATCCATGTTATGAGGTGGTTCACAGATTCTTTGTGGTTCTTTCTCGTTGCATAGTACTCCATTGTGTGCATGTACCATAGTTTGTTTATCCATTCATCTGTTGATGGGCACCTACGTTGTTTCCATCATTTTCCTATTGTGAACAATGCTGCCATGAACATAGGTGTGCATATGTCTATTCGAGTGACGATTCTTATTTCTCTAGGATATATTCCTAGGAGTGGGATTGCTGGATCGAATGGTATGTCTATTTCTAGCTTTCTGAGGAAGTGCCATATCATTTTCGAAAATGGTTGTATCATTTTGCATTCCCACCAGCAGTGCATAAGAGTTCCCATCTCCCCTCAGCACCTCCAACATTTGTTATTTCCAGTGTTTTTGATTCATTCCAGAAATGCCGGGATGAGATGGTATCTCATTGTGGTTTTAATTTGCATTTCTCTAATGGCTAGTGATGGCGAGCATTTCCTCATGTGTCTGTTGGCCATTTGAATGTCTTCCTTGGTGAGGTGTCTGTTCATTTCCTTTTTTAATAGGATTATTTGTCTTTTTGTTGTAGAGGTGTCGGATTTTCTTGTAGATTATGGAGATTAGACATTTGTCTAAAAATTTTTTCCCAGTCTATAGGTTCTCTTTTTACTCTTTTGGTGAAGTCTTTTGAAGAGCATAGGTTTTGATTTTTAGAAGATCCCAGTTATCTAGCTTATCTGTTTGGTTTTGTCCATTGATGGTTATGGTTTCTATCCTATTAACGCCATGTATTAAGGCCTGTAGTGTTGGTCCTATTTTTTCTTCTATGAACTTTATAGTTTTAGGCTTTATATTCAGGTCTCTGATCCATTTTGAAGTAGTTTTTGTATACAGTGTGAGGTATAGGTCCTGTTTCATTTATTTTGCAAATGGATATCCACTTTGGCCAGCACCATTTGTTAAAAAGACTGTCTTTTCCCCATTTAATGGACTTTGGGCCCTTGTTGAAGATCAGGTGACCGTAGGTGGATGGATTTACATCTGGGTTCTCAGTTCTGTTCCATTGGTCAATGTATCTGTCGTTGTACCAGTACCAGGCTGTTTTGACTACTGTAGCTGTATAGTAGGTTCTGAAGTCAGGTAGTGTGAATCCTCCAACTTTATTCTTCTTCTTCAGTAGTGCTTTACTTATTTGGGGCTTCTTCCCTTTCCATATAAAGTTAATGATTAGTTTTTCCATCTCTTTGAAGAATGTTGCTGGTATTTGGATCGGGATTGTGTTGTATTTGTAAATTGCTTTGGGTAGAATTGCCATTTTCACAATGTTGAGTCTGCCTATCCATGAGCATGGTATGTTTTTCCATTTATGTAGATCCCTTTGGGTTTCTTGCAGTAGTGTTTTATAGTTTTCTTTGTATAGGTCTTTTACATCCCTGGTCAGATTTATTCCTAAATATTTTATCTTTTTAGGGGGTATTGAAAATGGTATTGTTTTCCTGATTTCCTTTTCATCATTCTCCTTACCGGTGTATAGGAAGGAATCTAACTGATTTTTGAATGTTTATCTTGTATCCTGCTATACTGCTGAATCTTTCTATTAGTTCCGGTAGATTTCTCATGGAGTCTTTAGGGTTTTCTGTGTATAGTATCATATCATCTGCAAACAGGGACAGTTTCACTTCTTCATTACCAATTTGGATGCCTTTTATTTCTTTTTCTTGCCTTATTGCTCTAGCTAGAACTTCCAGCACAATGTTAAATAGGAGTGGTGATAAAGGGCATCCTTGTCTTGTTCCTGTTTTCAAAGGGAATGTTTTCAGCCTCTCTCCATTAAGAATGATGTTGGCCGTTGGTTTTGCGTAGATGCCATTTATTATGTTGAGAAATTTCCCTTCTATACCTATTTTATTGAGAGTTTTTATCAGGAATGGGTGTTGGACTTTGTCAAATTCCTTTTCTGCATCAATTGAGATGATCATGTGATACCTTTCTTTCCTTTTATTTATGTGGTGGATAACGTTCATTGATTTTCTAATGTTGAATCATCCTTGCATACCTGGTATGAATCCTACTTGGTCATGCGTATTATTTTTTGTTATGATTCTGAATTCCATTGGCTAGAATTTTGTTAAGAATTTTTGCATCTATAATCATGAGACATATTGGTCTGTAATTTTCTTTTTTTGTGACGTCTTTGCCTGGTTTTGGTATCAGCATTATGCTGGCTTCATAGAATGAATTCGGAAGTGTTGCTTCCTCTTCTATGCTCTGAAATAGCTTGAGTAGAACTGGTAAAAGCTCTTCTGTAAATGTTTTGTAGAATTCTCCAGTGAAGCCATCTGGGCCAGGGCTGTTTTTGGTTGGGAATTTTTTTATTACCTTTTCAATCTCTTCTCTTGTTATGGGTCTGTTCCTATTTTTAACATCACTTTGTTGTAGTTTGGGTAGGCCGTGTGTTTCTAGAAATGTGTCCATTTCCTGTAGGTTTTCAAATTTGTTGGAGTATAGTTTTCATAATATTCTGCTATACTCCTTTTTATTTCAGTTGGGTCTGTTGTAATGTCCCTCATTTCATTTCTTATTTGGGTTATTTGTGTCCTCTCCTGTTTTTCTTTTGTCAGTCTGGCCAGTGGTTTGTTGATTTTGTTGATTCTTTCAAAGAACCAACTTTTGGTTTTGTTGATCTTTCTATTGTTTTTCTGTTCTCTATTTCATTTATTTCTGCTCTGATCTTTACTATTTCCTTTCTTTTGGTGGTTGTGGGCTTTTTTTGATGTTCTCTTTCTATTTGTTTGAGTTCTGTAGTTAATGTTTTGATTTTGTCCGTTTCTTCTTTTTTGATATGTGCATCTATTGCTATAAATTGTCCCCTGAGGACTGCCTTTGCTGTTTCCCAAATGTTTTGGTAGGATGTGTTTTCATTCTTATTTGATTCTAGGAATTTTTTGATTCCATCTCTTATTTCTTCTATTACCCACTGATGTGTAAGCAGGGTATTATTCAGTTTCCATGTAGTTGATTTTTTTTCCATTGCTCTTTGTACTGTTAATTTCTACCTTGATGGCATTGTGGTCAGAGAAGATATTTTGAATTATCTCAACGTTTTGGATCTTGTTGAGGATTGCTCTGTGGCCTAAGATGTGGTCTATTCTGGAGAACGTTCCATGTGCATTAGTAAAGAATGTGTACTTTGCAGTGGTTGGATGGAGTGTTCTATATATGTCTATGAGGTCCAGTTGGCTGATTGTGCCCTTTAGGTCTTCTGTATCATTGTTGAGTTTCTTCTTAGTTGTTCTGTCCTTTACTGAGATTTGTGTGTTGAAGTCTCCTACTATTATTGTGGAACTGTCAATTTCTCTTTTCAGTGTTGTTAGAGTTTCTTTGATGTATTTTGGAGCCCTGTCATTGGGTGTGTAGATGTTTATTATGGTTATGTCTTCATGATGGATCGTCCCCTTAATCATTAAATAGTGCCCTTCATTGTCTTTTATGGTAGATTTCGTTTTAAAGTCTATTTTATCTGAGATTAGAATTGCCACTGCTGCTTTTTTTCAGTAGTTGTTAGCTTGATATATTTTTTTACAAACTTTGACTTTTAATAAATTCACATCTTTGTTTCTAAGGTGTGTCTCTTGTAGACAGCATATTGATGGATCCTGTTTTCTTATCCATTCTGTCACTCTCCGTCTCTTTATGGGTGCATTGAGTCCATTTATATTCAGTGTAATTATTGATAGATGTGAGTTTGTTGCTGTCATTTTGTAGTGCTTTTTTATTGTGGTGCTGAATTTTTCTTTGTTCTTCTTACTCTCTTGTGCTGAGTTACTTTTGTTTGTGGATTGGTTTTTCATTTGTTTTGTTTTTGTAGGTTTTGTTTTTGCTGAGACTTTATGTTTTTCGTCTTTATTTTTATGAGTTGGTTTGTTAACTTTCTTTGTGGTTACCATGAATTTTACCCTTATCTGTCTAAGTTTGAAGCAGTCTACCCTTACTTGGTATTGCCTTGCCTTCCTCTCCATTAGAAGGTTCTATACCTATGCCGTTTATTACCTCTTTCATTGTTTTGATGTTGTTGTCATCCATCGATTAACTGCTCTGATTCCCTGTTGTATTTCTTTTCATTTTGGATAGTCCTCGAGAGTTCATTTCCTAGATTGGTATCTGGCTCATACAATCCTGCGTCCTAGGTCCTGCCTGAGGGCTGAAGCTGTTTGTTCTTAGATCGAAGAACTCCCTTTAATAATTCTTGTAAGTTTGGTTTGACTTTTACATATTCCCTTAGTTTCTGTTTATCTGGAAATGACCTAATTTCACCATCAAATTTGAACAAGAGTTTTGCAGGATATATTATTCTTGGCTGACAATTTTTTTCTTTCAAGATTTTATATATGTCATCCCATTGCCTTCTTGCCTGCATGGTTTCTGCCAGATAATCTGAGCTTAGTCCTATTGTTTCTCCTCTGTATGTGACTTTGTGTTTTTCACAAGCTGCTCTCAGGATTCTTTGTTTGTCTTTGGTTTTGGCGAGTGTGAATATGATATGCCTTGGTGATTTTCTTTTGGGGTCTCTTCTATATGGGGTTCGTTGAGCTTCTTGGATGGCCAGCTTTTCATCTTTCATGATATAGGGGAAGTTTTGTATCAGTAGTTCCTCAGTGATCCTCTCTGTGTTTTCTGTTTTCTCCCCCTGTTCTGGAATGCCAATCACTAGTAAATTTTTGCTTTTAGTTGTGTCCTGCATTACTCTCAAGGTCTCTTCATTTTTCTTTGTTCTTTTTTCTGAGTTTTCCTGAAACAGGGTTGTATCCAAGTGTTTGTCTTCAATTCCACTGATCCTGTCTTCCACGGTTTCAAATCTGCTTCTCAGCCCTTCTGTGACATCATCCATTTCTGAAATCTAGTTGTTTACTTTTGGATTTCTAATTGTTGTTTTTGTATAATTTCTAGTTGTGAATTTATTTTGGCATTTTGTTCCTGCATCATCTTCCTGAATTCTTCCAATTTTTTGTCTGTATTTTCCATGAATTTGTCAATTTTTTTCTCATGTTTGTCAGCTTTTTGCCTCAGCTCTTTGAAAATGCCGAGTATTAGAGATCTGAATTCCCTATCAGGTACTTCTAGTGCATTTTCTTCCACAAAAGAGTCATCTGGTATTTTAATTTGGATGCCTACTGAAACCATCCTGGCTTGTTTTTGTAAATGTTTTGATATTGTTTGCTGTTTCGGGGGCATTCAGTAGATATTTCTTTCGTTTATTGATTGTAGATTGTTTCGTCCCTTTTTAAAAAAAAAAAATTTGAGTATGTCTGAACAGGCAGACTGCATGCTGTTTGTTGTTTGCTCATCTGTGCGCTCAATACTTTTCGCCTCCTTCTCCAACTGGCAGATTCAGCCACTCAAATATGGTACAGCAGGGCAGGTCTAGCTGAAGAGGAGCCTCTGGGACAGGTTGTTTGTGGCACTCACTACAGCCACCAGTGCGGGTCGGTAATCAGTGCTGGGCAGGTTCCAGTAGGCCGTGCCTACTGCTTTGTAGTGTGATGTCAAGCCCACGGTGCAGGTAGGCAGGATGCAGCAGGGAGATTCTTATGTGTGGAGCTAAGCTGGATATGGGAGAGAGGAGAGAGGAACAGGATCCAAAAAACATACAAACAAACAAAAAAGAATGCTAGGGGAGCTTGCCATTGGGATGGAGAGATAAGAGACTATGAAATGGAGAAAAACAGAAGGGGGAAGAGGAAGAAAAGAAAAGAATGAATAAATAAAAATCAGAAAGGTTAAAGAACCGCAAAGTTCCCAGGGATCCCACTAATGCAGCTATGAGGTCTGGGGAAGTCGCTCTCAGGTGTCACAGCACAGCCTGGGCAGAAGGCGCAGAGGCATACAACACCTGGTATTCAGGGATCAGAAAGAGAAGGAAGATATAGAGAGACAAGAAACTGAGCAATGAAGAAAGACAAAAGGGAAAAAGAGGGAAAACAAAACAAAACAAAAAAAGAACAAGAAAGGCCCCCCCAAAAAACAGGAAAAAAAAATCCAGTGAAAAAAGAAATGTCCTCAGGGATCCATCTGCACATCTGTGGAAGCCGAAGGGGAGTCTCCCTGGCATGCAGCTCTGCCTGGCCAGAAAGGGCTCCCAACTCAAGAAAATGAAAAGAAAACAGACAAACAATTCAAAATGAAGAAAAGCCCCAGGATCCCACCAGTGTGGTAGCCCAGACATGGAAGCAGCTCCACACTCGATTGGAGCTCCGCAGCCCCTCAGGAAAAAGCAAAGATGGCACATGGAGCCAGGCACTCGAGCAAAAGGAGGGGAGGCGGCGAGAGGCAAGCAAGAAATCCAAAGAAGCAGGAAAAAAAAAAAAAAAAGAGCAACACCAGCAGCCAACAAATGGCACTCAGAAAGCCAGCCAGTGCAGGCTGGTGTTTCTGGATGAAAGACTGTGTCCGCGTGAAGCAGAGAAGGCCGAGTGTGGGTGAAGAAGGGTGGAGAGTGGGAAAGTGTATATCACAAATTGCCGGCACTCTGGAGCCCCTCAGGAAAAAGCAAAGATGGAGCACGGAGCCAGGCACTTGAGTGAAAGGAGGCAGAGGTGGCGAGAGGCAAGTGAGAAATCAAAAGAAGCAGAAAAAAAAAGCAACACTAGCAGCCAACAAATGGCACCCAGAGAGCCGCCTGCTTGAGTGTGTGGAATCCAAGCAGCCGGCGCCTCCTGGTCAAGAGACCGTGGCCGCGGGAAGCAGAGGAACAAACGAACAAAAGCCCCAGGCTTTTGATGGAGCATGGAGCCAGGCACTCGAGCAAAAGGATGGGGGGGGGGCAGTGAGAGTCAAGCAAGAAATCAAAAGAAGCAGAAAGAAAAGAAAAAAACACCACCACCAGCAGCCAACAAACGGCACTCAGAGAGCCAGCCAGTGTGGGCTGGTGTTTCTGGACAAGAGACTGTGTCCACGGGAAGCAGAGGAACGAATGAACAAAAGCCCCGGGATCCCACCAGCGCAGCAGTCCAGACCGGGAAGCAGCTGCACATTCAAATGGAGCCCCGCAGCCCCGCAGGAAGAAGAAAAGATGGCGCTCGGAGCCAGGCACTCGTGCAAAAGGAGGGGGAGGTGGTGAGAGGCAAGTGAGAAATCAAAAGAAGCAGAAGAAAAAAAAGCAACACTAGCAGCCAACAAATGGCACCCAGAGAGCCGCCTGCTTGGGTGTGTGGAATCAAAGCAGCTGGTGCTTCCCAGTCAAGAGACTGTGGCCGCGGGGAGCAGAGGAGCCCGAGCTGGGGCCAAGAGGAGTGGAGGGTGGGAAAGCACACACCGCAAATTACCGGCTGTTTTTTCTCCCACTGGACACTCCGTGAGGCTGCTTTCTCGTACCCCCCTTTGCTGGTCTCCAGTAGGAGTCCAAGATGGTGGATCCATGCTGCGTTAGGTGGTAGGGGACCTCTGCATGAATCTCTCCTCGCTCTCCGTTCTCCTTCAGTATTCTCACTCCATTTGGTGCTCAGCTGAGTTCTTTATCTGTTCATTTGATGTTCTAGGGTTTCAGGATTGTTGCATTCTCTGTTTGGCTTAGTTTTTCAGATCTTTGCTGTGGCGGGACGGCATGGTGCTTCTGCCTAGAGTGCCATCTTGCCGAACGCCTGTGTATAAATTTTTGAGTGAGAAACTAACTTGAGCTGTAAACTTTCACTGAAAGAAATAAAATTAAAAAAATAAAATAATATAAAAAGTAAAGAAATTCTCCCCTCTTTTGCATTATAGAAAAGATCCCTCACTTCACATTTATATTGCATATTACTTCCACTTGATATCAGGAGAGTCATAATTAAAGGACATTCATTTTTAAAAATAAAACTCAAAAGGTCAAAGATATCATATGCTACACTCTAGGCCCTTAGCAATTTTATGTGTTTTTAAAGACATCATTGCCTTGCATGTATTTCTAATCCAACATAAAATATGGTTTTTCTTGCTTAAAATAAGGGTTTATTTTAAGATTGCCCTAATGTAAACTTTGGCTTTCAAGTCCATGTTAAATAGCTTGATCACTTTGTTATAAGTTCCTAAAATAAGACATCTATTTTATGCATAGCAAAAGTTAAATTCCTGTCAAATCTGCTTCAGAAGGAAAGGGATATTTTCACCATCATATTTAATTTCCTTGTATCTTGTGTTCATTAAATTCAGAAGTTAATAACACATGAATAAGACATGGCTTTGCTCTATGCATTGCGTGTAGAGTACACACATTTAAAAGCTTATAGGGAAAATGAGAGAAACCTGGTTCTTCAACCATGCAAAAAGCAGCTTTTTTCTTTTCCTTTGTAAGTTAAAGAAGACCTAGTGATTTTCAGTACCTTGAAAATTGATTTAAAAACAAATTACTTTTAAGTATCATAGAGCTTTCATGTATTTAATCTAAATTGGTCAGTGTTTCAGCCCTTATTTTTTTTACTTTGATTTTATTTCGTCAGCGGCTTACACGTAATGGGGATGTTCCTGTAGCTGATGCAGCCAAACTTTACTGGACATTTATGAGAACCACACAACCTGGAATTCTTGGTGCAATGATCACAGCGCTAGTCTATATCCTCTTGTTCATCATTTCGTCTTTGATTTGGTATTTGTATTGCCTCAGGTAAGGGGCTTCAATTGTTTTATTCTTGAGGATGTTCAGCCTCCAGTGTTTTTGTGATACACTTAGGTTGTGAGAACTTGGTTAAAGACAAGTAGTTGGAACCGTCTCTACATCTGTAAAGTAGATATTCCCTTGGTTTTGTGTGATACCTGCCATGACCACCAGTCAAGAGATATGTGACTTTTGAGGAAATGTTTCCTCCATAGTAGAGATAGCTAATTTTGCTGTGAATCATTGAATTTGTTTCTCAAACCAGGAGCCAACAGGTATATTGATATTAACATCCAATGACGTTTTAGAAAATTTTCTGTGAAGATTGTCTAAAATTCCCTTTTCCTTCTCCTTCTAACTTACTTTCTTCCAACCCTTCCGATGCCTGCCCAAAACACCAAAAGATGAACAGTTCTTCAGCTTTAATTCTGAGTATCATAAAGTTTAGCCTGCCAAGTCATAAATTTAGCAAGCAAGTATATTATCCGTATATTTGTGAAGAAAGGCAAGTGTGCCACAAATGGTGTGTGTTGGATTACTAACCTAAAGGTTAATGGTTCAAACCCATCCAGCAGTACCACAGAAGTAAGCCCTGGAGATCTACTTCCCTTAAGATTACAGCCAAGAAGGCCCTATGACACAGTTCTCTGAAACACATGTGGGCACCATGAGTCAGAATGGACTCAATGGCAACACATTTGTTTTTATTTTTATTTTTTTGGTTATACAAGATGCTAGGAGCAGGTCCACATGGAGGTGAAGGGAGTGTAGAGGAAAGGAACCAACACAGATGTGGAGAAAGATGGAAAGGGTAAAAAACAAAGACCTCAGTGGACATACAGTGCTTGAGATAATTTTTGAAGGTTTAATAGAATTTAACTAGAAGGAACAAAACAAGAAAGAGAGAGAAAGGGAAATATGTTCCTAGGCAAAGTGAAGAAGATATAGAAAACCATATGGTCATGAGAAAGTATGATGTATCTGGCAAATCAAAAGTAGTTTGAAACGGCTGGAGTATAGGATATGGGGAAAGGAGAACTGGTTGACATGAGGTTGGAAATGTAGTCAAAGATTATAAGATGATAAAAGACTTAAATGTCATGCTAAGGAGCTTGAATTTATTCTAATGATAAAGTCAAAGAATTGAAGGATTTTAAATGACTAACTTTAAGAAGTTCTCTCCAGTAGTAGAAGGGAAGGTGTCCAGGATGCTAGGATGATAGCAGAAAAATCTACTTAGAAAACTATTTTAGCAGCCCAGGCAAGAGTGTCAAGAGCCTTGACTAAAGAAATGGCACAGGAAATGGAATGTTAGGAACGTACTTAAGAATTATTTAAGAGACAGAACAAAACTTTGTGGCTGGTAGGATGCTGAAGGTGAAGGAGGGGATCACATTTGTTAAAACTTTAAGTTTTGAAGTTTGGCAGCTAGGCGAATGGTTGTAATATTCCCAAAGACAGGGATTACAGAGAGAGTCAACCTTTAGAGGAAATAGAATGCGTTACATTTGCATTCATGTTGACTTAAAGATAACTTCGGTATTGTCATGGTAAAACATCTTTTTTTTTTTTCCCAAGTGTTTATTTATTCAGCTATTTATTTGTATCTCTACAGACTCATGGATAGTTATTATATTCTTTGGGTTATAATCTAATAATGTCATTATTTATTTTGCTGATTAAGATGTTTCAACTTTGGTCCTTGGAAGCTCTCTTTCAGGCGGGCTCCTGTGCCCTTTCATTATATCCCCACTTGTTTTTTTTTTGTTTGTTTTCCTTTTTTTTTATTGTACTTTAGATGCAGGTTTACAGAACAAATGGTTTCTCATTAAACAGTACACATATTGTTTTATGACAATAGTTAATAACCCCATGACATGTCAACACTGTCCCTTCTCAACCTTGGGTTCCCTATTACCAGCTTTTCTGTCCCCTCCTGCCTTCTAGTCCTTGTCCCTGGGCTGTTGTGCCCCATTAGTCTCATTTTGTTTTATGGGGCTGTCTAATCTTTGGCTGAAGGGTGAACCTCAGGAGTGACTTCATTACTGAGCTAAAAGGGTGTCTGGGGGCCATTCTCTCAAGGTTTCTTCAATCTCTGTCAGGCCAGTAAGAGCAAGGGAAAATATCTTGTAGGAAGTTAGGCAGCTGAGGGTAGATCTAAGGAGAAACACTATAGACTGTGGATTTGTGTGACTGAAGCCTTGAGATTTGCTGCCTTGCAGAGATAATGATTAGATTGCAGTGGGCTGAGTGAAGAATGAGGACATAGAGGAAGTACTTAATGATTTTTTTTTTTTTCCGCAGAGCTATGCTGCAAATCAAAAGTGGTTGGAAAAAGGTATAAAAAAGAAGGACTTTATTATAGGTGTGACTTGAATAAGTTTATACACAGATAGGAAAATTCCAAAAGAAAGAGAAGTATTGAAAGTACCTGAGTGAGGGGGGATTGAGCGAGGTTTCTGAAGGCATAAGGTGGAACAGTAGTGGAGACAAACCTTGGACTTAAGGAAAAAGATCTTATCTCTTAATGTGATAGGGAAAGAGGTAAGAGGGGATGCAGGTGCTTGGAGGTTCCAGGAAGGGTGCTGAGGGAGTTCACATATGACGTTGTTGTTGCTAGCTGTCATCCGCTAGGTCCCCAACTCATGGAGATCCCATGCACAATGGAACTGAACGGTGCCCTACCCTGCGCCATCCCCATGATCAGTTGTGGATTGGAACTTGTGATCCTTAGGGTTTTCACTGGATGATTTTCGAAAGTACATCTCCAGGCCTTTCTTACTATTTCATCTTAGTCTGGAAGCTCTGCTGAAACCTGTTCAGCGTCATAGCAACACATAAGCCTCCACTTCAGGTGGTAGCTGCACATGAGGGGCATTGGCTGAAATCCAACCCAGATTTCCCCCATGGAGGTGAAGAACTCTACCACTGAGCCATCCATGTCCTGTTTCATGTACCATAGTCTTATTATTTTCTATAAAGTGGGAGATGAACCCACTTCTCAATTCCTCCTTCAGTAGACTGATCATTCTCTGATAGGGCTTTTAGGTCACTAACATAATAGAAAAAAACCTGTTGCTGTTGAGTCGATTCCGACTTCTAGAGACCCTACAGGACAGAGTAGAACTGCCCCATAGGGTTCCCAAGGAGCAGCTGGTGGATCCAAACTGCCAACCTTTTGGTTTGTAGCCAAACGCTTAACCACTGCGCCAAGAAAATCATCTAATTCTACATCAAATATGTGTTGTTTAGGCACTGGCTTGGTTTATATTTTGACATGTCATGAGCGCTGGATGTCATCTTTCCAGAGCACTTAACTTTTCTGGGAAGAGAAAATCTTCCCTGATTAGTCAGTTTTTGTTTGACCACGAACTTGTGTCACCCAAGGCAAGGATGTTCATCTGCTAGATTTTAGACTTTTTTTTTTTTTAATAACACAGTAAACATAACATATGTTTAGATCTCATAAGAGGTTCTAAATGAATAATTATTATTTAAAAATGATTAGGGTTTCCCAGAGAAATTAAAGAAATGAAATAGTATAACATGTAGTGTAGACTTTTGCACAATTAAAAAATTATCATATATTGTTATGTATCATTTATTCCCACATCAATGCATCTCACTTAAAATAAGGTGAGTGTTTACATCCTTTGTCTGAGACCTACATTTGTCTAGCTCTGAGCATCACAAACTCCACATTATGGGGACTGGTTTTGCAAGCTCAACACTGGACCCTGTTGGGTTCAACTGATTGGATCTCATTCCACCAAGAGCTTGAGTAATTTCTTGCTGAAGGGTTTTGCTTAGAAAAATCCTCACTCTCGAAAGCTCTGAGAGAAGAGTTGAAAGGGACACCAGTTCCTTGCCTCTGTGTAAGGAAGTTCTTAAGCTGGGTGTAGTTATTTGGACTTGATTTTATAGCTTTAAAAAAGCATTTAATCTTTTTAATGATTTTTCCTTGTATAGAAAGAATGTATTTATTAGGAAAAACAGAAACTACAGAAAAGAATTAAAAAACACCAATAATCTTATCATTTAGGAAAAGAATTGTAAGTATTTTGGTAAATCTGTTTCAACCATTCTTCCATATATATTTATTTTTACAGAGTTGAAATTATACTGTTATTACAGCTTCATATGTTGATTTTCAACTCAATATTATATGATAAATATTTTCATATTCTGTGCTAACTTCATAAACAATTAATGCCTATGCAATATTTTATACTACATAAATAGTATAAAATATTTAAATGTTTCTTTACTGCTGGATAATGCATTGTTTCTCATTTTTGTGCATCTTATAAATAATTCTGACAAACATCTTAAGGCATAGGGTCTTGTCTACATTTTAGATTATTCTTTGGATGAGAGTCCTAGAGATCCAGAAATACTGGGTCAGAGGATGTGATGTTTGATAACTATTACAAAATTGTTTTATAGAAAAGTTGTATAGATCTATACTTCCAACATCAGTGTATTACGGGCTTATCAAACCATTTTCGCATTATGTGTTAAACTATTTTAATCTAAAAAAAAAAAGAAGAGGAAGACCCTCAACAAGATGGATTGGCACCATGACTGCAACAATGGACTCCAGTATAGCAACAATAGTGGGGATGGTGCAGGACCCGGCAGTGTTTAGTTCTGTTGTACACGGGGTGACTATACGTAGGAACCAACCTGACGGCACCTAACAACAACAAAAACACTTTAATCTAATAGAAGAAATGGAAACCCATCCTTTTCTAAATGTGCATGCCTTTGCCTACTAGTCACTAAATATTCTTTAATATGCTTATGACCCATTTGTACTTCCTCTTGTGAATTATTTTTTGAAAATGATTTTGCCTTTTCTTCTGTAACCCATAACCTGTTGCCATCAAGTGGAGTCTGACTCATAGCAACTCTATAAGACAGAGTAGAACTGCCCCAGAGGGTTTCCAAGGAGCGGCTGGTGGACTCAAACTGCTGACTTTTTGGTCAGCAACCACAGCTCTTAACCACTGTGCCACTAGGGCTCCTTTTCTTCTCTACAGTACGTAAATGTTTTTCTTATTGAATTATATGAAGGTTTTTTAATACATTAACAGTATTTACCCTTCTGTCATATTTTTGACAGACACTTTCTCCACTTACTATTACCTTTTATTTTTGCTATTTATAAAAATAGGTATTTAAAATTCATACATTATTTATACTTACATTATCATTTATTTCTTAAATTTTAAAAACTTTCCTCAGACAGAAATATTACAAATATTTACTTCTATTTTTATAAGTTTGGATTTTTTTCATAGAACTCTTTATAAGCCATGTTGAACTCATTTGATGGCAATAGTGTCTCGATCTAAAAGATCCTTTTATCTTTTATTTTACTGGTTTGTTTTTTAAGTTGATATTAACTATTAAACTTTTGACATTTTCTCTTACTGAGTTTTAAGCAATTTTATTTAATAATTTTATGTTTCTAGTGTGCTGTGTCACTGGACAGAGCTTCTTTTTCTACCAGTAACCCATTGCCATCAAGTCAGTTCTGATTCACGTAACCTCTCATGCATTGTAATAGAACTGTGCTCTATAGGGTTTTCAACGTCTGATTTTTGTGGAAGTAGATTGCCAGGCTTTTCTTTGGGAACTTCCAATCTTTCAGTTAGAAGCTGAATGCATTATCCATTTGCATCACCCAAGGAATCTTCTTGTTTCTAGATACTTATAAAAATATACATTTTCACCAAACTTTAATAAGTTGGACCATTCATGTCCTTCCAGAGTGTTTGCTTCTTATTTGGCCTTGTAGCATTCCCTCATAACTCCTCCAGATAAAGCCTCCATTGATATTATGTAGATTATTAAGCTTAAATCTTTTGAATAGTTTGAAAGATCTACAGCCAGCTTTCATATTTCTTTATAATACGCAGAGAAAGAGAAATCACAAGTTAGATGTCCGTTGGATTTGTTCAAGCTTTAATATTCCTGGAAGTGTACACAAATCTGGAAAACTGTTAAGTCATATTAATTAGTTTTGGGGGTGTTAATGTCGTCTTAATCACTGACTTAATAATAGTTTCAAATAACCTTATACATTTTAGCTACTGTCAGTTATTACTTAGGAAAATTAATGTAGATCACCATAATTTAAAGATAGACTTTGATGAGAATATTACCAACATATTCATTGTCTAGTGAATAGGTATAAGATAATCAAAGATTTTTCACTTTCTGAATCAATCTTTTTTGTGATGTTTCTTTAAGGACAAAAAAATTATTGACCACTTAGAGAAAAAAAATTATATAATTAATATATAACTAAGCAATTTTCACTTCTGCAATTGTCACCTAGTTTATAACAGTTTATGCCCTGATAGGCAGAAATAGACTACACACATTATGACATGTTTATAGGCAAGGCAAGGAATACACAGAGTCAATGTATCAAAAAGAATTGGTCGACATTCAACCATTTCAGGAGGCAGCATATGATCAAGAACTGATGGTATTGAAGGAAGAAGTCTAATCTTCACTGAAGGCATTGATGAAAAATAGGGCTCCAGGAGTTGATGGAATACCAACTGAGACGTCAACAAAAAGAGGCAGTGCTAGAGGTGCTCACTCATCTATGCCAAGAAATTTGGAAGACAGCTACCTGGCCCACCAACTGGAAGAGATCTATATTCGTGCCCATTCTAAAGACAGATGATCCAATAGAATGAGGAAATTATCAAACAATATCATTAATACCACACGCAAGTAAAATTTTGCTGAAGATCATTCGAAAGTTGTTGCAGCAGCACATCAACAGGGACTTGCCAGAAATTCAAGCCTGATTCAGAAGAGAAGGTTCAATAAGGGATATCATTGCTGACGTCGAATGGATCCTGGCTGAAAGCAGAGAATACCAGAAAGATGTCTACCTGTGTTTTATTGACTATGCAAAGGTATTCGACTATGTGGATCATAACAAATTATGGATAACATTGGGAAGAATGAAAGTTCCAGAACACTTAATTGTACTCATGAAGAAACTGTACATAAGACCAAGAGGCAGTCATTCGAACAGAACAGGGGGATACTTCATTGTTTAAAGTCAGGAAAGGTGTGCGTCAGAGTTATATCCTTTCACCATACTTATTCAGTCCATATGCTGAGCAAATAATGAGAGAAACTAGACTACATGACGAAAAACTGGGCATCAGGATTGAAGGAAGACTCATTAACAATCTGTGATATGCAGATGACACAACCTTGCTTGCTGAAAGCAAAGAGGACTTGAAGCACTTACTGGTGAACATCAGAGACTACAGTCTTCAGTATGGATTACACCTCATCAAAAAGAAAACAAAAATCCTCACAACTGGACCAATAAGCAACATCATGATACGGAGAAAGTATTGAAATTGTCAAGGATTTCATTTTACTTGGATCCACAATCAAGGCCCCCGGAAGGAGCGGTCAAGAAATCAAATGACATGTTATATTGGACAAATCTGCTGCAAAAGACCTCTTTAAAGTATTAAAAACAAAGACATTACTTTGAGGACTAAGGTGAACCTGACACAATCCATGGTATTTTCAATTTTCTCATATGCATGAGAAAGCTGGACAGTGAATAAGGAAGACCAAAAAAGAAATGATGCCTTTGAATTATGGTGTTGGTGAAGAATATTTAATATACCTTGGACTTCCAGAAGAATGAACGAATCTGTTTTGGAAGAAGTATAGCCAGAATGCTCCTTAGAACCAAGGATGGCAAGTCTTCAGCTCACGTACTTTGGAGATGTTATCAGAAGTGACAAGTCCCTGGAGAAGGACATCATGCTTAGTAAAGTAGAGCATCAGCGAAAGAGAGGAAGACCCTCAACAAGATGGATTGACACAGTGGCTGCAACAATGGGCTCAACCTTAGCAAAGATTGTGAGGATGGTGCAGGACCAGGCAGTATTTCATTCTGTTGTGCATAGGATTGCTATGAGTCGGAACTGACTCAAGGGCACCTAACAACAATAGACAAGACCTATTTAAAAGATTTGGATTCTACATTGTGCCAGCTTCAGTAAACAAGATGATTGTAACCAACATGGTTCACTGTTATAACTCTGGGTAAATTCACTGCACCCTCATTTCTGAAAGCCTCTTAGTACCCTCCCCCTCACCCCCTCCCCACTTCTCCTCAAACCCTAAGCTCTTTGCTGTGGACAGTGGAGACTATGCTATATGTTAACTCTTCTTCCATCTTTTCTTCAGCAGATAGGGCAATCATTTCCACTCCACTTCTCCCCATCCATACCTATAAGAAGCAAAAGGACATTTAAAAAATAATTCAGTTTAGGTAGGAGAAGAAGTGAACATTCTTTAATATTATGAAGAAAAAAATTTTTAAAAAACCTTAATTGATCATTTGATGAATTGACTTTTGGTAAATTAGCCTGAATCCGATAGTTCTAGGATGAAAGAACCAAAACAATCTACTAAAAATTCCCTTTTCAACCCAAGTGTGTCTGCATGTGAGTTTTGAACTATGGCTGACAGATGTAAGGAAGGTGTGTGTACCTAGATACAGTGACTAACTACAGACTGTGGGTTGGCACAGCCCAAGCCCCTGACTTGGCCTTTCTTTGGGCTGTTGGGATAAGAAGTTTCCTTTTCCACCCTCATGCAAGTACTTGCATTCCATCGTGTAGTTAATCTGCACCAGTCACTGTCCTTCCCACATCTCTGCCAGCAATATATAGCATCTCTGAAACACTTCCTGAAGAAATACCACTGTTCTTATCAATAAAACAAATGAGCAGCCCAATAATCAAAAAACAAAGCTATCCTGGTTTGCTGCCACAAACTGAGGCAACAAGTTTTATGCAACCTATGCATAAAAATGGAGCATTTACTTCCCTGCACCTTATATTTTAAATGATACATGAGTAGTCAAGCCAGAATGAAAATTAAATACTGTGGCAAATAACATGAAACCTTTGGACTGAGGGCAGGTTGATGACTCTACAGAACACTTTCTCTTCCCTGCAACCAGCTAAGTGCCCAGAATACAATAGATACCATGAAATATTGTTGAATTAAAAGCATAAATGAATACATTTTTTAAATGATGAAGACACACCTTCCCTTTTAAATAAAATGTAAATCATAGGCTATGTGTTCAAATTACATCTACGCCCAAGTGTTTTTCGTTTTGAACTCTCAGCATGGCGTATAATGGAGAAGAGTGGAAAGGTATACAAACAGCTCCCACGTGTCTTAATTTGACTTATCAAGCTATCCAGAATAGGTTTTTAGTTTGGATTCTTTGGTGACAGCCAGCTTTAAAGAAATACAGCACAATGTGGAGGGAGGAGTTAACAAGGGTCAGAACGATGCACACTGAAGGGGAAATGCAAAATATTTAGGCAATGTACATACAAATCCAAAGAACCCAGGAAGGTGCTAACCGTGTCATAGACACAGAATGTTCTCTAAATCCCTTCTTCTCTTATTTGTTATTTCCAAATCTCACTTCCACTACCTCCTCACCCCCTACCCTCTAACTACCACTATCTGTAGTATTTTCTCTTCAATGATCTGGTAAGTAGATTAGTATGAGGCATGCCTAGATGCTTAGAACTACAGATGGGTTCCTCATGATCTTGAATCATTTGCGAAGATGCTGTCATTCTACAATGGCACAAATGATAGAAGATGCCGCAGCTTCTAGTGTGTGTTTGGTGCTTAAGCAGCACCCTTCTCCGCCATTGACACCAGTCATGAGACCAGGGTATGTTGTCAGTCTTGTGCATTTCCAGTGGTTAAGACCTCACAGATGACATCAGTTGAGAAAGCGCCATCATAGTTCATCTTATTCATTAGAATTTGGGGTTCCCAATAAAAGCAGATCCACCTACATAATCAAATGAGAAAGACAATGTAAAAGGATCCCTGGTGATGCAGTACTTTAGTGCTTGGCTGCTAACCTAAACATCAATGGTTCAAACAAGCTGCTCTGTGGGAAAAAAGTGGCAGTCTGCTTCCATAAAGATTACAGCCTTGGAAACCCTATGGGGCAGGTCAGCTCTGTCCTCTAGGGTCACGATGAGTTGGAATCAACTTGATAGCAATGCGTATAGACAGTATGAACTGATAGAGCTGATCTTGGTGGTCATTAGAGAGAATAGCATCCTGATCTTAACCAATATATTATTAGCTCTCAGAATAGTCTCAGAATCTCCAAATACAGGTTCAGAGAAACTTCCATCATAATCATGTATCATATGAGTTGGAAGACTGGAAGTTACACTAGCTGTGTTTCTGACAGAGGGCATTAATAGTTTCTCCTTAGTTGTTGCTGTTAGTTGTGGTCCAGTAGAACTGCTCCATGGGGTTTTCAAAGCCGTGGCTTTTTGGAAGCAGATCACCAGGTCTGTCTTCTGAGGCACCTCTGGGTGGGTTTGAACCGTCAGCCTTTCAGCTAGTAGTCCAGTGCACAGCCGTTTGTGCCACCCAAGGGTCCTTTCCTTTTAGTTACCTGGTAGTAATTCCTGCCATTTACTGAGCACTTACTATTTGCCAAGCCCGAGTTTGAGTACAGTATGTAGGTTATCTTGCTCAACCCTCTAAGGAATTCTCTGATTCAGGACCTATTAATGCCACCTCCTTTTCACAGATGAAGAAGCCAAGCCTTAGTGAGTTTAAGTTATTTGCCTAAGGTTGCACAGTTAGCCGGTGACTGGCCTGAGAGTCCTATAAAGACTTTGCAACTTCAAAAGCTGGAATATTATTTCCACATCATGTTTCTTAACTTTTTATATTAACAAAACCAAACCCATTGCTGTCAAGTCAATTTCAACTCCTAGCGACCCTAGAGGACAGAGTAGAACTGCTCCATAGGGTTTCCAAGGCTACAATCTTTACGGAAGCAGACTGCCACATCTTTCTCCTGTGGAGGGGCTGCTGTGGTTGAACCAATGACCCTTCAGTTAGCAGTTGAATGCTTAATCACTGCGCCACCAGGGTTCCTTCTTTATATTAAATTCAGATTTTTGGTTAATGGTCCTCTAATGAATAAGTGTGATGCAATGGTAAGATAGCCTTGTTGATGGCAGGTAGGCCTGGCTGGAATCTGGGCTCTGTCACTTACTAGCTGTGTGTCCTTAGAAAGTGATGTCACCTCTTTGACTCTGTTTCCTTATCTTTAAAATGTGGTTAAAAGCAAGCTTAAAACTTTGAGGAATAAACTTAATGTATATAAAATATGTGTTACAAGTATATTTTCTATACCTGTATTCTCCTTCCTCTTGGTAACCATGAATAAACTTTGGTCTTAATTACATTTTGAAGAAATAATTTAAAAATATAAAATTTACAGACATATTGCATAGTTGTATTAATAAAAGAAATCCAAATATAAATATCAACTATTATTATCAGTTTCTATTGCCAGTATGAGTAGCTATTGAGATTAGCTTCAATAAATTGATTTAAATAATATATTTCTGACTGATTTCTAACTTAGGCAGCTAAGATTAGTTCTAAAATTTAATTCTTTCAAGGTAAACATGAATTTAGTTCAACAATTTGGAACTTTCAGTTAGCTTTGATAATCCCACGTATGTGTTTCAAAGGATTGTCAACATTGGCATTTTGAAAAGAAACTCATTCTCCTCTCCTCCAAATCACCTCTTCATCTAGGGTTACATATATTAGTGAATGCCAAGATCAACCATCTAGTCTGGGGAAAGAAAAGAAGAAAGGAAGGAAGGAAGGAAGAAGGCAGAGGGAAAGAAGAAAGGAGGAAGAAGGAAAAATATAAAAAAGAGAAAGGAAGGAGAGAGGGAGAGAGGGAGGGAAGGGAGAGAGAAGGAGGGAAGGAAGGAAGAAGGAAGGAAGAAGAAAGAATAGAAAAAGAAGAAGGAAGGAGGGAGGGAGGGAAGGGAGAGAGAAAGGAAGGAAGGACGGAAAGAACCTTTGAACTGTCCTTCACTCCTTTTCTCCCTGCATATCCGCCATTACCAGGCTATGGAAATTTTATAGTTTTTGAATTTGCTTCAAGTCCTAGCCGTAAAGCTCAATGCCCTGATCTCTTTCCTGATTTACTATAACACTAGCCTTCCAAATAATCCTCTCCGCCCTTTCAATCTACTCTCCTCATTATAACCAGCATAATCTTTAATAATAAAAAAGATGACATCATTTCTTGTCTTAAATCCATGGAATGACTTCCATCACTTTCAATATGAGTTCTCTTGATCTGGCTCCCCTGTTCCCCCATCATACTGCTATAATATTCACTGCTCCCCGGCGTCAGTGTGCCATCTTGCCTCATGTATGCTGCTTTGTCCACTCCTTTTAGTTTCCTTACCTATCTCCTCCTCTACTGGTTTCATTTACCATCGTATTCCAAGTACTTGGCATTCAGTAGGCATTGACTGAGTGCAGAAATTAATGAGGACTATCTCCTTAGAAATATGAGCTTGTATGTATTAAAGGATACTATCCTTCTTAACTAGAAACCAACAATAGTCTCAAATTGGGGGAAGAGGAAGAAGATTCTTGACTACCTCCTACTGGGTGCATAGTTTTTTTATTTTCTGGATTTCTTTTTTCTGTTTTTAAAATTCTTTTCTCCTTCATTCTTTCTTTTCTTTATTCCTCCTTTGTATTTTGCATTTTCCTTTGTTTAGTGCTGTTTGACACCACAACCACTTTAATTTCAATTACCATTAAACAGAATCTTGAGCAACCAAGGGTTTCTGGAACACAAAAAACCTGTCTCCATACATATCAATACTTTGACATCTGTCTTAGTTATCTAGTGTTGGTGTAACAGAAATACTACAAGTGAACGGCTTTAAAAAACAGAGATTTATTCTCTTACAGTTTAGGAGGCTAGGAGCCCAAATTCAGGGCACCCACTTCAGAGGAAGCCTTTCTCTCTCTGCCGGCTTTGGGGGAAGGTCCCTGTCATCAGTCGTCCCCCTGGACTCAGAGCTTCTGAGCGCAGGAAACTGAGAACCAAAGGACACGTTCTGCTCCCGGCATTGCTTTCTTGGTGATATGAGGTCCCCCTGTCTCTCTGCTTGCTTCTCTCTTTTATATCTCAAAAGAGATTGACTTAAAGCACAACCTAATCTTGTAGATTGAGTCCTACCTCGTTAACATAACTGCCTATAATCCTGCCTCATTAACATCATAGAGGTAGGATTTACAACCCATAGGAAAATCACATCAGATGACAAAATGGTGGACAATCACACAATACTGTGAATCATGGCCTAGCCAAGTTGACACACATTTTGGGGGACAAAATTCAATCATAACAACATCATACACCTCATTTAAAGTGTGCAACAATTCTGCTAAAGAATATGCATATTTTAACCTTTAAAACAAACAAACAAGGATGCATTTTTGCAAGTATATGCTGGTGGTGCCAAAAGAAACTTGACTATTTATATGCTATCGGTTCAGAGCTATACCTTCATGGTTCTGAAGTAATTATACCGGTAGATTTGCCACTGACATCGTAAGTATATTGATTACTATAAATGTAAAGCCACACTGCCAACATCACTTGTAACTTTTTGGAGTTAGAAATAAGTGATCATATTAGTTTCTTCTTCTTCATATGTATATATAAGTATATATGTATATATATGTGTGTATGCATATATATATCAGTTAAAATAGCTCTGAATGCAAATACATACAATGTATTTTCAATTTATAAATTCCATTCTTTCCATGACCCTTAAAATACTATATTAAGTAAATGTTCACACTTGTCCTTTTTAGCTTTAAAAGAAATGTCACATGCTAGTTTCTGTAAATGACCCACATTCAGATGTGAACCAAACATAATAGCTTCTGCCACTCACCAAGCAAAGAATTGCTGCAAATGTAGGACACAGGGCAGAGGACTTTGTAAATTACTTTGTTTCATTGGCCATCATGAGAACCTGTGGCATAATATGTGACCTATTTCTGAAAACAATCATGCCTAAGGCTTTACGGACAGGTGAAATGTAGTTTCTCTTTAATTATATTTTTTAAAAATTTATTATGATAAAAATATATATAACAAAACATTTGCCATTTCAACATTTTTTTGCACGCACAATTCAGTGACGTTAATTACTTTCATTATGTTGTACAACCATCAACAGCATTCATTTCAAATTTTTTCATTGCCCTTAACAGAAGTTCAGTATCCCCTAAGCAAGGACTGCCTTATCTCCTTCCTTTTGGTAACCATGAATAAACTTTGGTCTTAATTACATTTTAAAGAAATAATTTAAAAACATAAAATTTGCAAACATACTACACAGTTGTATTAATAAAAGAAATCCAGATTTGCAACCATCACCCTATAATGATGTGCATTTCAATGGGATGTCATAAAATTGTAGCTTCTTACTAAAGAACGATTCAAACCTACAGAAGGTGCAAGAATAATAAAATGAACTTTATATTATTCTCCTCGATTCACTAATTGACAATATTTTTCCATGTTTGCCTTGCTCTTTCTCCTTTCTCATCCAATATGGTTCAATATCTTCATTTCTACATAATTCAATCTGATATTTACACACACACATACAAGCCTGAAATGGCAGAAAATTGGTGAAAACGGGTGTATGTGTGTGTGTGCGTGTGTTATTTGCTGACTTATTTAAGAATAAGTAATCTTTTTAACCAAATATTATCATTAAATTTAAGCTTAATGTTTTATTGAATGATTCTAATGGTAAATATACAGAGAGAATAGTCTATTATTCTCCCTGTCATCCTCATTTACCAATAACCAACCAATCAATTTATGAGACGGAGACTGGTACATGGTTTTTCATGGTTTATAGAAATTCCTCTAATATTTATAAAGGCTTTCTAGCTTTCTAAAGAGAACAAGAAAGGAGAAAAATTAAACAGATATACACCATGTTTGATCAGTATAGATTGCATAAATATCCAAAAGGATAAAACAATCCAATTTTAGACAGAAACTATCTTGCTTGACTGATTATATTATCAAATGAATTGCACAATTTGTGTATACAGCCATAGACTATTTTCTCCTTGTTTGTCAGCTGTATTTATAGGACTGGAAAATATGTTAAAAAACTTAATAAAGGATGTTAAGTTGGCTTATTAACAACACATCATGAAGTTTTCATTGGAAAATGCCACCCAAAATGGTAGGAAAAAAATATTTAAAATAAATCTAAAATGCAATTAATCCCTGTACTGATCTCCATATTCCAATGTGATATTATTTTCTCTGTCAAAACATTGTTTACCATCCTGTAGATCCAGGCTTGATTGTTTCCATAATTATTCTTTCACACAGTATGAAAGAATTATAAAGACGAGAGAGACATTTTCTGGGCAAAAGGAACAGAAGCCAGCAGAAACAGGACTGTGATGCCTAATTAATTCAAAGTTAATTGCATTGTTGATAATTCCACACTTAAAATCTTCATATAGAAAATGTTTACGGCAGCAAACTGACAGTAATTTAACTGCATTAAATCTTACCACCATTAAAAGAAAAAGACGAATGTTACATTAAACAAGCTTAAGAGAATGGTAAAGACTAGTTCTTGTTTAACAAGGCAACTAGTAAATCATTTAAATGGCTGACCTAAAATCTCAAAGCACAGTAAGAGCAGTACTTGCATTTCAAGATGGTACCATGCCATATGGCCTGTCATGGGCCATCAGTTAGGCTGGTGGAACTCTTTCTTTTCTTTTCCTTCTGTGATGAATACAAAATAGTTGGTGGAAGAAAAGATACCTACAAGATCTTATCTGAAGGCTAGGTTCAAAAATTCTATTTTAACTATTTTAGACAGACTCAAGATAGAGGTGAGTAAGTAAAGATGCACATTGTATCAGTTATTTTAATTGAAGGGTCAACATGATAGAATGAAAAGAACTTTGAAGTTATTCAACTCTGTGTTTGAATACTGTCTCTGTCACTTATTAATAGTAAGACTAACTGTTGATTTCAGTGTATTGATATGTAAAAGTAGGATCAAGGGTAAAGCTAGAATAGCACCAAAAAAAAAAAAAAAAACCAAACCCATTGCCACTGAGTCGATTCCAACTTCTAGCGGCCCTATAAGGCAGAGTAGAACTGCCCCACAGGGTTTCCAAGGAGCATCTGGTGGATTCGAACTGCCAATCTTTTGGTTAGCAGCCAAACTCTTAACCACTACGCCACCAGGGTTTCCCTGCACCACCAGAATAGCACAGTGGAAGTGAAATTGACTTCTATTTTAACGGGAAATCAATGAATTCCAGATTTAATTATCTAGACTATTTAAAGCAAAATATAATCATCCTGATCACTGAGATACAATACTTCCAATTCCTACGTTGAATGTGTAGAAAGGCAATTCTATGTGATGCCTAAATATCTTGATAGTCCAATTTATATCTTAAGATTTTGTAAAAGTAATTGTTCTCCAAAGGGTGGTTTATTGACACTGTGATACCCATAAGGACTCTCCATCTTGTCAATGGACTGTTAGTGGCACAGGTCTGTGTTTCTTAAACTATTTCCAGGTACATATGTGTACAATAAGTTGAAGGATAAATATATATATCCTCAGAGTGTCAATTTTATTTAAAGATTCAAAAAATAAAACATGTTATATTTAGAACAAACATTGGTAGATTATACATTTTGTCTTCTCTGCCTTTACAGATATTTAATACCAAAAATACTTTCTATAAGCTTTGGAAAATTCATGTTTTTTAATACTCATCTGAATGATGACTAGCAATTTTAATGGTGTACTAATATTTGGTACTTGTCACATTATTAATATCACAAGAAAACCAGTGCTTTTCTAAGTTAGCATTTAGAGTTGTTTTGACAAGTGGGGAAGGTTAAATGAGCAGCTCATTAGATTAGGTGCTTCACTACACTGACCCATTTATCATTCAAACCGGAAAACAACCAACCAAACAAAAACCCTACGCCAACTGAAGTGGTCCAATGGGGTTTCTACGACAGATGTACTAAAAGCAACTAATGGAGAAAGAATGAATCTAAATTTAAATTTTATTTGGACAAATTCTCCATGTGTGAACTAATTTGGATATTCACAATCCAAATTAATGGCTAAATATTTCTTAATTTTGTACAGTCTGTTACTTAGATATCAAAGATTATAAATAAGCTCAGAAAAGATAGAGAAAAACCCACAAACACAACCCAAATTGTTGTTGTTCATTTATGATATTTAGTTGAGGGAAGAGCCTTCTTAAATAATTTCTAGAAAAAGAAATGAGGAAAACTAAATAAGTGTATAAGTATAAATTAGGAAAAGAAACATTCATTATTTAACATTTTGGGAAGAAAAAACACACAAGATTTGGAATAAAAATAAGTTGTTCTTTTTCTTAGGTTGCACAATGATTCTTGGATATTGGATACTTTTCAGCGCATCCACAGTGAAGAAGCCAAATTCTTTATACCATATGATTTAGAGATTTCCAACCAGGAGTTAAGTTATATAGTGCAAAGATCCAAGCAGTGGAGAGGAATCAATGGTGAAAGAAGGAAGGTGAGTTGGTTCAAAATAGATTTATTTCTTGAGTATGCAAAAGAAGGTCTGCTAACATACCAGTAAGTTGTTAAATTTGCTCACCTTGCTTGAGGTTATTTATTATTGTGTTTGACTGCCACTATTATTTGCAACCCAACTGTACATTGGTTTTCTTATCTGTTGAAATGAGGAGACATGACCAGATAATTTTTATAGTTTAGCGCTATTATTTTCTTAGAGAAATATTTGTTCATGCCTCCGTCTATGTATTGGGCAAAACTACACTAGAGTTGTGAAGAATAAAAAAAGCTAGTGACAGGGTTCTCATATGTGAGGAGATTGTTGGCTTTACTGTAACCTCAAGTGAACAGGAGGAAGGGAATGCTATTTCTGCCTTCCTCTTTTGACGTCCTTGTTAATTACCCCTTAGGTTCTCTTCCATCTTTTGATAATCTCCTTTTCAGACTTCTTCTTCATTGGCTCTACTTCCTCTATCAGCATCTTCTGTGTCACTGTCTTCCAGGGGTTGATACTTGGCTTATTCCTCTTCCTGTTGGTTTATTCCACTTCCCATCCTATACATGGAAACCTTGGTGGCATAGTGGTTAAGTGATACAGCTGCTAATCAAAAGGTTGGCAGTTCAAATTCACCAGGCATTCCTTGGAATCTCTATGGGGCAGTTCTACTCTGTCCTATAGGGTTGCTATGAGTCGGAGACAACTTGACGGCAACGGGACCTATACACTGGAGCCCTAGTGTCACAATGGTTAAGAGTTCAGCTGCTAACCAAAAACGTCAGCAGTTCAAATCCACCAGCCACTTCTTGGAAACCCTATGGGGCAGTTTTACTCTGTCCTATGGGGTCACTAGGAATCAGAACCAACTCAATCGCAGTGGGTTTTGGTTTTTTTATCCTCTACACTATCCTTTCATTAACTTCCTTTCAGTTTGTGACTTCCATCCTGCTGAAAATTCTCAAACATATATCTCAAGCCTACTTTTCTCTTCTGAGTCCAAGCTAATACAACCCAGCAGCCTACTTGACATCCCCAGATGGATGTCTCAAAGACACCTGAAACCACTATGATCCAAAAATAAATTCATTAGATTTCCCCCAAATCTGCTCAACACATAATTGCTTAATTAAAAACAAACAAACCACTGCGGTCAAGTCGATTCCTACTCTTAGTGACCCTTACTTTAATTAACACATACATTTCACCTGTGTCACGAAACCACAGCATTTATACCTCTACAATCTTGTTGCATAGCATTTCATCCACTTTGAATAATAAAAGTCCAAAAGTCAGAGTTTTTCTAAACCATTCACTGTCTCATAGGCATTTCATTTATTTGACCATCAAGCACTTCCCTAATATCTATTCTTCTCTATTCCATTTGCTACTGCGTATGTCCAAGTCCTTAATACCCAACTGCTGAAGAATTGCAATACTTTCCCAATTTCTCTCTCTACCTTCAGTCTTACACTGCATTTCCCCCATCTTCACACTGTCCATGAATTCATTGTCCACTCCTGTGAGAAAGATATTACTAAAATGCAAATCTGACCTTGCATTGCCCTGTGAAAAAACCCTTCAATAGCTTCGCATCGTCTGGAGAATAAAAGCCAAAATCCTTACTGTTGTATATTTGCCATTCATTCTGATCTGATTCTTTCCTACCTCTCCAGCCACATCTTCACTATCCCTATCCCTCCCACTCCTTCTCACCTAGTGTGACTCTTAGCAAAATATGGTTAAAACCAAACCCGTTGCCTTTGAGTTGATTTCAACTCATAGCGATCCTATAGAACAGAGTAGAACCCTCCACAGGGTTTCCAAGGAGCACCTGGTGGATTCCAACTGATGATCTTTTGGTTAGCAGCCAAACACTTAACCACTGTGCCAAATGTGATTAGGCTATATGAAAATATTGATAATTTGCTATCATGTAATATATCTCTCTCTGTGTGGAGGGACATGCTCCCATCTCCTCATTTACTGCCTGGAAAACTTATATTCATTCTTCCAGTCTCAACTCTAGTAATTCCTCTGAAGCCTTCCCAGAGAGGACCACTTCTTCGGTGCCAAAATTACCTGTTTCACTAGTCCCATTCTAGTATGCAATACTCAATTTGAGAAGTACCTGTTCATTAGTCCCTCTTGCTTTGTTAGACTGAGACCTTCTCAGTGAATAAAAGAGGGGTTTCTCCAACTTTATGTCTTCAACACGCTTCCCAAAACATAGTAAATGTTTATTATTTGTTAGACATTAAAGAATGAATGTGTGAGTGGTTGAATAATTGAATATATTTAGCTTTCCCTTGTGTAATGAGCATATAGCCTACCTCTTGTTATTCCCTACCTGATAGAAACTTAAACATTAGCTTTTAAAAATATTCCATATGGGTTCACTATATACTCAATATGTCTTGAATTCCTTTATTTGATAGTTGATACAACATTACAATCAACCTTATCAAGACTATTGTCCCTGGCTTAAAGTAAAACGAATTTCACTTTACCATATATTCATTCTGTTTTTTTTTCTTCAAAAATTCTTAACTAACAGCTTAATTTGTAAAAGGCCAATATTCTTGAAATTATTCTAAAAACTCAGCAAAGAACACTTTCTCTCTAGGATAATGCAAAGTACCTGGGGTAGGTAGAGTATGTTTTATTTCATTAAGTTTCACAACATGAAAGTTTACAGATTTGGAAACAATCCAAAGTGAAGTACCAAAATGATTTGAATTACACAATAGTACCTAAAAAGAGAAAACAGGCTTAGGCTATTTTAGCTAAGGAAGCCACTGCCTGTCTGTCACGTTGTTGTACTGTGGTGACTTGCATGTTGCTGTGATGCTGGAAGCTATGCCACAATCTTCTGTTGGGACCCATAGGGTTTTCATTGGCTAATTTTTGGAAGTAAATCACCAGGCCTTTCTTCCTAGTCTGTCTTAGTCTGGAAGCTCTGCTGAAACCTGTTCAGCATCATAGCAACATGACAGCCTCTACCAAGAGATGAGTGGCAACTGTGCATGTGGTATATTGGCCAGGAATCAAACCCGGTCTCCTGCATGGAAGGGAAGAGTTCCACCACTGAACCGCCAATGACTCCATGAAAATCTGTAGAGCCCCTGTTATTTCTTGCTACTGAAGTTTTGTTTGTTTACCACATACAAACATCCCCACACTTAAATGAATAGACATACATTTCATTTATTTGTTATGTATTTTCATGTCCTGGGTGCTTATACCATGGAGCCTCCTTCCTTATAATTAATTCTTGTATGTTATTCTTCTTAACTTGTCTTCTTATATTTGCTTGTTCAGTTTACTTCAATAGGGAAGCAAGGTAGCCCTGTTGAATAATCGATGTACTAACTTCCAGATAGAATGCCAGTTTAATTAAGAACGATCATCAGGAATATAAAAAGCCACGTTAAGGGTAGACATTTTAATATAAAAGTAGTTCAAGTAAGTAGTCTAGAATTTTTGTGCTTTGAAAATTTGATCTAGATCTTTGACGTAGCGCTATTAAGCACATGCTTCTCATTTTTATGCTCTGGATTAAAAATTGCCACATAAATGGACACCGTATAATATGCTTAATTTCCTTTTATTAAATTGATAAATGCAAAAGCACTGAACACATTTACAGTATGATGAGAATTTAGGGTTATTGCATTTTATAATTTTTAGATTGTTCATACATATGATTTGTCGTTTGTGCAAAGACATCCAGATGATAATTTCAAAGTATTTTAGCCATTTTTGATAAGAAGGTCACTTTCAGTAGTCAGAAAAGACATTCTTCTATTAAACTAATTTGCCTACATGCAAATTTTGTCATTTTTACCTCATTAACTATTTATCATGGAGTAAAAAATATATATATTCATGAAGGGGCAGCTCACAGCCTGATGGAGCTGGAACTAATATTTTGCAACCCTAATGATTTTTTGCATCTTTAATTAGATAGCATAAGGTTGATATGATTAGGTCAGGATGTAGTGTTTTTCATTAAAATACATTTTAGAAGCTGTATTCATAATCTGCCCTTGCAATTAAATAATGAGCCTATGAATTTAATATTATCGACCCGATTATTATCCCATGCAAACGTATACCTTTAATAAATTTGTGCTGTAGGACCTTCATTAGCAACAGAAAGAATGATATTTCTAGGCACATAGATTGAATGGTTATGGTTAAACTTATATAATGGGGTTTTAAACATATCAGGAAGCAAAGCTTCAATACCTAGGTATTTAATTCCTACATGTGCCTTACTATTTGTTGAAGACTAATTTCCATTGTAATTATTTTATTAAAGAAACTACCACTTTAAAATGGGCTATTGCAGCTCATCAAATAGCAGGATGTTAGGCAGAGATGGAGGGTTAGAGAAAGTTGTGCATCCTGGGACACTGGATAGTAAATTCAGAGATCCATTCAGGGAACAAGATCAAAAGCATAACAACGAAAATGTCTACTTCTCGTCTCTGCATTATCCAAGATCAACCATAAGCAATTAATGAAGGTTATTGTTTCTGTTGTTGTATGTTAGAATAGTTTTATTAATAGATGACTATGTAATGGAAGTATGTAAGGTACTTTGAGAATAAACTGCCCATCTCTTATCACGAGTGTGTGCTGGGAAACACAGATATATAGAAATAAACCCTGTTCCCTCACTTTTTTATAAGAGTTGTTACTTATTTACTATGAGGCATTGGTGGTTCAGTGGTAGAATTCTCACCTTCCTGAGTTCAATTTCCAGCTGATGTGTCTTACGCACAGCTACCACCTATCTATCGGTGGACACTTGTGTATTGCTATAATGTTGAACAGGTTTTGCCAGAGCTTCTAGACTAAGATGGACTAAGAATAAAAGACTGGTGATCTGCTTTGTAAAATCAGTCAGTGAGAAGTCTATGGATCACAGCTCTCTGACACAAAACCGATCATGAGGATGGTGTAGGACTGGCAGTATTTTGTTCCATTATGCATGGGATTGCTGTGAGTCGTTGGGTCCAACTCTATGGCAGCTAACAACAACAACTTACCTTCTAATTCTGTGTGCTTAAGCCTATAATTGTTTGAGTTCTTTAGGTCCTTCTTGATGAAATTCTATGATAAAGCTTATGTGCACTATATTTTTTTTTATATAAAAGGAGACAATTAAGAAAAACTGAAGCCACATTTAGTAATGAACTGCGTATAGTTAAGTAAAATGAAGCGCTGCTATCTCTGCAGCTCACTGGGGGTCATGTGTAGGTGTGACTACAATGCTTGCATAGGTAGTGCTCACTTTTGCTTGGGGAAGACAGTTGGAGGGGCCTTCGGTCAGGGTCATAAAAGGAAGATGGTAGCCAGGCAGATAAAAGGAAAGTTGGGTATTTAGGGTGGAGACAATTGATAGACTTTTTTAAGCAGAAGAAGACAGTAAATACGGAAAGAAAATGCCAAAGGACTTTTGAAAACTGCCTGCAAGCAGTTTGTTTTGGCTGGAATAAAGGGCAGAAAGGTGGAAGCAGGGCTGCCATCAACCTGGAGGGATAGACCAGAAATTGGAAATCAGCACAATAGTGGAGATCATGTATTTATCATAGGTAATGGAAAGCCATTGAAAGATCTGAATAAAAAGTAACTCATTCAGTTATGAATTTATGTTGCCTTAGGATAAAAAAATAAAAAAAAATTGCCATCTAGTTGATTCCAACTCATAGTGACCTTATGAGTCACTATGATGCCTTTGGGTAGAACCCTATAAAATGCTTATTTTGAAGCTCTAATGCTTGTACCTCTTGGGAAGTAAATAGTTTAATGCATTCTGTTTAACACATAGTTGAATCTTTCATCATTAAAAGTTATAAATCCATTAGAAGGTCTAAATTAGCCATGGCATTTTCTAACTACTCATTTCAATCCTGTTCCACAATCACTTTGGGGTTGTGTTTTGTGTGTGATCACGTATTCACATCCTGACCTGTAGTGGAAGTATGGACCAAGACGCTAAGTATTTTACAAACTTGACGGGGACTTGAAAGTAGATGAGGATAAATGAAAAGCTAAATGGACGTCGCCAAATTTGAAATTAGGGATGGAGTGTGGGAGCGTGTGTAAATGAAAACCAGGTGTCAAAGTGAGTCCAAAATGGTAGGTGACAGAGTAGTGAATACAAAGGGCCCTTGAATCTTGCTGGTTCAAGACATAAACAGACTGCTTTGATGATAAGCAATGGGAAAGCAGGGGCCTGACTCAGAGCTAAGAAGCATCAGAACTGAGATAACAAGGGGACAAAAGGAGGATACACAGATAATTCAGATGCAACCCTCTGGGCCTCAGGTTGCTGTTCCAGTGGGACCTTTATACTCACAGACTTTACCTTTGTTGTTGTTTGCTGCCAGTAGGTTGGCTTTGACTCATGGTGACCTTATGTAAAACAGAACGAAACATTTTTAGTCCTGCTCCATCTTCATGATCATTGACACGTTTGAGTTCCGTAAGACAGGATTCTGTTATGATCCATAGGGTTTTCATGGACTCATTTTCAGAAGATTTCCAGGCCTGTCTTCGTCTGGAAGCTCTGCTGAAACCTGTCCACCATGAGTAACCCTGCTGGTGTTTGAAAGACCGATGATCTGGCTTCCAATATCATAGCAACGCCCAAGCCACCACAGTACTACCAAATGACTGATGGGTGGTGTAGGTACTAATTAAGTACTCACAAAAAAGAAATAAGCAATCTAGATGCCAGAATAGAATCCTTAGTAAGAGAGACATAAGCAACAAGGAAAGAGTGTGAAAGAACCATCTTTTGGTGGAAAGTTAGTTGACTAAGGTGTTGAAAAATAATTTGTTGCATTGGAGAATAACATTACTTTTTTCAGTACAACATGTATCTTAGGACCTGAGTGAACACAGCCTAACGTGTACCTAACTTATGTAAACACAGGGGTTTCTGCTCAGTCATCAAGTACATATCCAGTGTTGTTTTCTTCTTGCATTGAACAAATTCCCAATTCTACACAGGCATGAAGACAGTCATCTTTTAAAGGTGCTTCTGTAAATGTGGACTTTAATTAGAATAGTAACATTATACAAATTCCAGTTTTTGCCCGATGAAGAGATTGATATTGATCGAACTAATTTGCAAATATAAATCTTAATTAAAATTAAGAAATTATAAAAGAAGATGATTTTTTAAAAAGGCATTTAATAACTGGCATTTCTCTTTTGCTTTATTTTTGAAATCTTAGTAAGCAAAGAGCAGAGGAAAATGGTCTGTGTTGGTATTGTGGTTTTGGTTAAATGATACGCATTCTCCCTTGGTCATTTTATCTCTGAACTTCTGGATGTTTGTTTATAACTTACCCAACATACTGTTAAACTTTTGAAGGGTCTTTGGCTATAGACAGATTGATCTCTTCTATAAAAAGAAAACGATAGATAATGAGGGACTAGCTAGAAGCTTTCTGAAGATACCTCAAATGTTTGCATTTTAAGACTGACAAAGTCCTATTACATTTTGCTAAGTACCTTCTCCTTAATTTTAAAATCATTTCTATTTGAAGTGATGTGTAATCCATATGTTTTTGATTCATTAACACTTAATTTGTTAGCATCCCTTTTCTGGAGTGCTATAGAGCAGCCTTTTCATCTTTTTTTATAAGCTTATTTTCCTCAGACACAGGAAATCAAGTTTTTCTGAGAGTAAACAAACTTTAACTCAAAGAGATTTGAGAGAGTTTTGTTGGTAACACAGCACCTATTAGCTTTGAACTCCCTCTGTCCTCAGTATACAAGTTTCTTCTTTACAGTTCCTTGAGAATCAGATATATTTTTAATTAACTGAGACACAATATACAGCTTTCTGTTTTATTATTTACTGAATTTCCCTAACAACCTAGTCTAATTTCTCTTCATTATGAAGCAGCCATCTACTAACATATTAATGAACAAGCCATTAATGACATTTAATTGTCGTCTTATTATTTATTCTCATTAATAATGTAGGAGCTACTTATCCTTTAATAATTATGTGGTGGGGAATAAAACTTAATGTAAAGCATTAAGGTCTTTTTCTTACTTCTTTCGAAGCAGAATGTTCATTATCAGGAAGAATGAAAGTCAAATACTTTTTCATATCTTACTATTATTTGAGAAACACAAGTTCTCATATATAACTTGTAAAATACAACTCCATCTAAATACCGTTTCTGCTGTTACTCCTGTATGCATTTTAGTTTTTCTCATTTCTCCTAGTAGGGAGTGCTTTGAGTTTTTAACCTTCAGAAGACTTGGGTAAATTGACATTGTAAAAATGTCACCATGGTATTACTACCTATTAGAGAAATAAATTATTTGGCTCTTACATTTTTTTAGTAGATGAGACAAAAAGAATAAAAAAGAGCTTAGAATTTAAGTAATGTTCTGTTAAGAATAACCCACCCATTGTCATTGAGTCAATTCTGACTCATAGCGACCCTATGGGACAGAGTAGAACTGCCGCATAGGGTTTTCAAGGAGTGGCTGGTGGATTTGAACCGCTGACCTTTTTGTTAGCAGCCAAGTTCTCAAACACTGTGCCACCAGGGCTCCATTAGGAACAAAGGAAGGGGGAAAATGTATGGCTGTTACCATGGATTAAGCACTATGCCAGGCAATTTATATGATGACTCATTAAATTCTCAAAGCAAATATAGGTGGTAGGTGTTATTCTCATTTTACAGATAAAAAATGGGGACACAAAGAGATCAAATAATTTCATTCATTTATTCACTCTGCATTTACTGATCACCTTTTATGAGCTAGGCACTTCTCTTCAGTGTCACTGAGAGTAAGATGTAGAGTGTCTCTTCCCTCATAGCCCAGCAGGAAGAAAAGTGGTAATAAAATGATAGCAATACAGTAAAACTTTGAATAATAGATCTCTGTGCTGAGTGGTATGTTGGTATCTTACACAAAGGTGGTATTAATCCATCTGAAGGAGTCATTGAGGACCTCACAAAAGAGAAGATGATTGAGGTGGATATTTAAGATAAAGAGGAGTTCAAGGACAAACTAGCATCAAAAGAAAGGGTACTTCAAGCAGAGGGGAAGCTTGTGCAAAGGTGAAGTGGCATGAAATGTGGTATTTTGGACAACAGAAAAGAGCTTAGTAAGGCTGGAACGCAACTGAGGTAGAAAAGGAGAAGCACTAAATATGGATAGGTATGCAAGAGACAGATAAATATGAGTGTTTTTAGCGTGTGATGATTTTCTGATTGGTCTGACTTGAGGTTAGTGTAATGTTTCAGTATTAAAATGTCTTGAATCAATCTGAGCTCTGTGATTTGTCAGTCCCCTGCCAACTCACCCCCCACCTCCAAAAAAGGCCTCTTGGGCCACCCCACCCCACATGCAATGACAAAGTCTTCCATTCGACTGGAAAAAGAAATTAACTATTTTCTCTAACCATACACATCTTTAAACTTCTGTAATATTTTGGCTTGTGAAATTTCTAATATCTCTTTTACATGTTTTAGAAAAATAAGCAAAAGACCCAGATGACAATAGTGATCTGCCCGTATTCATCATTTTATTGAAATAATCATGAAAATACTCTAAGAGGTACAAAACGGGTTTATAAGAAATAATGAATGAAAGGTACTGCAGCACAGAATACTAGAATACGGTTGGTGATTTTCCAGACTCTACATAATTTCTACTATATAAAGAAAAAGATTTCAGTAGTCAAGCCATTCTTTATCTTTGAAATGGCTTAACTGAGGAAAAAAATAGAAGGAATTAGGAACTTACCCCCTCTCTGCCCACCTCATCACAAAAGCACACTCATGTGTGCACACATGTGATAACACGCACTTCCTTCCCTACACAAAGTCCAGATGGACGCAATTTAACTGAACAGAACCTACTTTCTGCCATGTCTGAGGTCATTTCACAACTCCACATTCCAGATTCTCCCTCATTAGTATTTCCCTTTCTATGTCCGTTCCCCAACCACAGTTTCTAGTAATTTAGTGTGAATTGGTACAAAAATTACCCATGGAAGACTGTAATGTGAAGTCAAAAAGTAGAGAGGAAGAAAAAAGGAAGATACAGATTTGAAATTCAACCCAGAAGTCAGAAAAAAAATGATATGGATATGAGAGACTTGCCTGAAATTAATAGGTCAACTGAATTTACAGACCAAAATGAGTCAAATATCATAAAATTAATGATAAATGTCAACACTTAACTTCTGTTTATGTTAAATGTTAGATTACCTGATTACCTAATTCAGGTATTTCACATTTTAGAGGATGTTATAAACATAATTTTATATCCTGATTTTTTCATTTGCTATTCAACTGAGAGCATTTTACATCTTATTTTAAAATCCTCAAAAACCTGATTTTAAAGAATGTATAATATCCCAGTGTAGAAAAGCATTATAAAGTAAAAAGTTTTTAATCATTAGATATTAGGTTTATGGACTTTTTTGTTAAAATGTTAAATATTTAATTATTAAGGATTTCAAAAGTTCTAAAGGTATCCAGGAAGAAAGAACAAGCAAATCACCCACAGAGAAATAAAACTCAAGCTGACTGCAGACTTTCTCATTGTAGCCCAAATGCCAGGAAGTCATGCAGTGATATGGCAGAGCTTTGTAAGAAAACACTATACTCAGACAAATATTAGCATAAAAACAACATAAAAATATTTTGAAGTAGCCAAGGGTTGAGTAAGGATATCATCCACAAACGCTCTTGCCAGCAAACAGACAGACATAGAGCTGACTTTACTGATTGATTTCTTCAATCAAAACGAAGAAATGGGAATTATAGCCACCTAATTGCTGATACTATTTATAGAGTATAGAATACATTTATGGGAGTCTCTGGCCATTAAAACGGGTCATAGATTTAAAAATAATTAATAAAAAAGCAACCTATCGTGTAAATAATAATGAGAAATTAGTAATAAAGTAGTTATAAAAAATTCCAGGCTATATTATCTAAGACAAAGAAGTGGGTGCAAAGTACCCACGTTACTACCCGCCCCATTACCATAGAGTGGATTACGATTGGTGGCGACCCTTTAAGACAGAGCAGAAGTGCCCCATAGGGTTTCCAAGGCTACAGTCTTTAGGGAAGCAGACTGCCACATCTTTCTTCCCTGGAGCAGCTGGTGGGGTTCTAACTGCTGACTTTTCTCTTAGCAGCGGAGCATTTACGCACTGTACCACCAGGGTTCCCTGGTGCATAGTATAAAAAACCAAAACCAAAACCAAACCCATTGCCAGTGAGTTGATTCCAACTCATATCGACCCTATAGGACAGGGTAGAACGGCCGCATAGGGTTTCCAGAGTGGCTGGTGGATTCGGACTGCCAACCTTTTGGTTGGCAGTCCAGGTCTTAACCACTGCACCACAGGACTGTGGTGCATAGTATAGAAAGAAGTAAAACTGTCTCTTACATGAGGAGCAATCATATATTGTTGAGTAGAATACAAACTAGTAAAATCCTTTTGGAAAGTAGTTTGGTAATTATTACTACTAGCAATGCTCATGTTTTGACCCAGTAATTTCACTTTAAGGAATCCATCTAAAGGGAAAAAAAAAATGCAGAAATGCAGACAAAAATTTATTCAAAAAGATGCTTATCACAGGCCAAAAAAGGCAAAGAAAACCTAATGTATAATGATTTGAAACTTGTTAAATTATGATTCATTTATACAGTAGAATATTTTGCATCCTTAGAATAATACATTTTGAAGATTTTTAAGTGATATAACTAACATGCTCTTAGTTAAAAATAATGGCATATAAACTTGATATATGCTCTGCTGCATGGGATTACAGAGACATGCATAAAATTATCACAGTGGTTATATCTTTCTTTAAAGTAAGATTATGGGAAATGTATGTAACCCTCTTTATGCTTTTCTAAATTAATTACCTAAGTATTTTTTTTTTACATGATGAGTATATATTGTTTTCATAATCAGAAAAACAACCTATAAAAGTGTCCTTTAAAGGGAAAAAATATTGGCCACAATGTAAAATCCTTTACAAGCCACCATCTCATAACTAGCAATTAAGATGCTCTGCTCAAAAATAGGTGTCTGAGCCCTGACAATCTGTCACCATATACTGGCCTCATTATCCATCTTCAGAAGAAGAGTGAAGTATATCACGGAAAGCATCATTATCTTAAGAATGCACTAGCCAACATGTTCATAGTGCGTCTTGGTATCCATTCTGATTATCCTCCAAGAAACTCAATAGACTTGACGGAACACCAGCCTTGCTTAACTTGGTGACAGAACCTAGTCGCACTTTGTTTTGCCCCGTGAGATTGGTTGGTTGTTTCTCTTTGCCAGCATCCACCCCTTTCCAATCAGAAATGCAGTTGTCAGTCACCAACAACAGCAGTAGTGGTTTATGCCTCCATGAGTCCCTAAACTGTTGTCATCGTTCCTGTGTGCATTCAGCAGGAGTAGAGGCACCGTGTGAGGCTCCAAGAGACACGGCCATCTACATTTAGTTGGTGGTTTCCAGGTTGGTCCCTTGGCTTCTTCTCAGGCACACTGTTGAAAACTCCTATTTTCTTTCTACAGCCTGTCACTGGGTCAGTCTATGACTCATCTGTCCCCTTGCTTTAGATCCTTCCTTATTTATAATTTCTTGGTGTAAGAAATATATTTTTCTCCTTTTTTTTGGTAAATATTTCATGAGTCATCAAATAAATCTTGATTGTCTAAAGAAATGGTCCTTCTAGATTGCCTTCAAACTTATGGGTTTTTACATTTTGATGATAATCCTTTCCTGTCTCCGTCACATGTAAAACTTAAAAATCATGGGCAGTAAGCTTATTTTTGTTATTAGGATGGAATGAGCCATGTCATCATGTTTTTGGTCTCCTCTCTCTTTTTTTTTTTTAAACACAGAATGCAGTTCATTAACTAACCCTTCAGTTTTCTTTTAAAATTTATATAACGTTTTTAAAAAACCAAACCAAACCAATCCCATTGCCATGGAGTCAATGGTGAGTCTTAGCATTTAGGTACTGCAAAATCCAAAGGGAAGATGAAGAGACTCTAAGTACTGAAAATTAACTACCCTTCATCCAGAGGTAGTTGACTTCAAGCTGTGGGTACTCTACATGGGAAAAATAGTCACAATCTAATCAGGGATAGTGTAATGGTTAATTTTATGTGTTAACTTGGCAGAGACAGATAGTGATGCTCTTACATGCCTTACGTACATGCCAGACCATTTTTTATATCATGTACTACCTAAGAAATTTTTAATTTATAAACCACATTGTCCTTATTGTCAATTTCTTAATGCCTATATCCTATTTCTAAAATTTGTGATTTGTATTTCTAAATTTCCATTCTCTGCCTATATATCCTGGGCATCAGTTGAGACCTCTTTTAAAGAAATTCTTGGGCATCCCTTAAAATATAGCTAAGATTCTCACAGTGATCAGCAGACCCTGGTCTAACAAACATTGAGTTTAGTAATAAAAGTTGTATTTCATTCTGTTAAAATATATTTGTTTTCAAATTAGTAAAATAAATACTAACAGTTTTTAACATATAATTCACATACCATAAAGTTCACCTGTTTAAAGGGTACAATTCAGTGGTTCTACACCCATTATCATAATCTAATTTTAGAATATTTTCATTACCCCAAATATTACTGTGAAAATGAAAACTCTAATTTAAAAATAAAATTCATAGAACTTAAGGTTACTGAGAATACAGTTTTTGGATCCCAGTTTAAGAAACAATAATAATTCTTAGGGGTGAATGGGACAGATCTGAGTTGGTTCCAAAGAGCTCAGCACAATATAACCCTCTCACATACTGGAATATTTGCTTTTCCTTGAACATACATTAAACTATTCTGCCTCTAGGTCCTTGAAATCATGTTCTGTTTATGAAGTCCCCTTTCCCACAATCTTATTCCATCAAAATTCTTTGCATTCAAGGAGCAAGATGTCCCCACTAGAAAGGTTTTTAGCATCTGCCTGATCAATCCAACAGAAACTAAATTCTCCATCTCCATGTACTCAGGGCAATGAATAACTATACGATGAATATTCTGATTTTTACTTTGTGTTTTTGCCTGAATGTCATTTTTTTCCTTACTAATTGAAAGCACCTTAAGTTGTCCTGTTTCTCCTATTTCTCGGGATCCTTCCTTTCTTCTCAATGCTGGAAGAGGAACTCTCATGCATTAAACCTTCATTTAATGTTTACGTGAACTCAGTGTAGAGGCTGCTTCCTCGTGAAAAAGTCATTTCTGGCTTTTCTCTTGTTTGGCTGGGGAGCCAAGGCTTAATAAACAGAAAGGAATTATCTCCCCAGCAAGTTCCCAAGATGCCTTAGGAAGATTCTATAGAGACAAAAATATAAACTGTTACTCCCTCATGTTTCAAAAAGTATATCTACTATATACACTATTTGGGTACTCTGAATTTATGAATAATTCTGTGTGTACATATAATATGTATTTTTTGTTTCTACATTTTTTGTTTAAGCCTAAAGAATCCAAAAAAGTTTTTTTTTTGTTAGCCATTTTAAAATATATTTTTGAACTATATAGCCTAGAGAACTTTGACCCCAAGATTGAATAATAAAAGTCAAAAAAGGGGGAAAAAGAGTTATAGTGTAATTTCTTTTTTTTTTTTTCTTTTGCTTGAGCCTTATGATAGCTCTTAGGATGTTCAGTTGTTAAATACTGTGAAGTCAAAATAAAATGACATGGAAGGTCATCAAGATTGAAAGCAAATTGATTGTTAGGATAATAGTGCTTTCCCCAGGCCTTCATTTATTTGCCATACCTTCAGGTTGATAGGAAATACTTAGTAAGGTTTTTATTTACAATATCAAAATTTACATTAATTCTTTTTTTCTGTTCCTAATAAACTATAGAACAATTTCAATCTTGTAGCAAACATTACTTATGTATAGGCAATGGTGCAGGTTGACCTAATTAACAGAGTTAATTAAGAGAGTTCACCCCTCTTAATGGCCATATCTAGAAGGGAGCTTCTGCAATACTTACGCAGATAGGCAAACGGTTTTCCAGAGTGCTGACAGGTTCCGAAGGAGCAGCACACTTTACCCTAGTTTTGGCCTCAGCGCGTGAAAAGCTACATTGCCACAAGCCAATGACGCTTGCCTTCAAGATGTTTCAACATCAGTACCCAGCAAATGCTGCATTTCTATTTGCCCGCCATTTCCCCTAACTTCTCCAACATCATTTGTGTTTGTCAAGCGTCTGAGAATTCATCTAAGGCAGGTCTATCACCAAGTGGCTGGTCTGCATATCCTATCTTGTGTAACTTGATTAACTGTCGTTTAATGCATTCTCTTACTATTCATGAGGAATAATTAATATCAAATTCATTAGCACTGCAAATAAAATGTGATATTCACTTCTCCTGAGGAGTAACATTTATTTCATTAGCACGTATTTTTTGTGTTTGTTTTGTTTTGTTGGTCTAGGGATCCCATATCCAGAATAGTGTCTAGTGAGTGTATGGGATTCACTAAGTAGGCAAATCACCTTCCCTCCGCATAAATCAATAATAAGAGAAAAGTTAAAACCACCAACTTTCAATTTTATAGCTGAACCAATTATCTAATAGCTTAACCCATTGCCATTGAGTAGATTCCAACTCATAGTCAACCTATAGGACAGAGTAGAACTGCCCCATAGGGGTTCCAAGACTGTAATCTTTACAGAAGCAGACTGCCACATCTTTCTCCCATGGAGTGGCTGGTGGGTTCAAACCATCGACCTTTCAGTTTGTAGCTAAGGGCTTAACCACTGCACTACCAGGGCTTTTTTTTTTCTCACCCCCAGTCACCCCAAGTAAACATGTAACCTAAATAAAAACAGCTTGCAGATTCAAAACAGATGCCTTAGCCAACTTCCAAGCAGCATGCCACCCCTAAATCTCTCCTATGTACATAAAAAAAATGGAGTTGCCACTCCCTAAGTGGTTTTCCATACCTCATGTCATTGTAAGTTTTGCAGCATATGTACATACCTGACCTGGTTGTTTTGTCATAGCTAATCTTTGACCTTCTTTCTCCTGAATCTTCTGACCCATTCACTGTTGTCTTTCCATGACCCCAAACATATATGTTGTTGTTGTTAGCTGCCATCAAGTCGGCTTTGATTCATGGAGACCCCAAGTCAACAGAATGAAACACTGCCAGGTGCAGCATCATCTTCATGATCTTCGCTGTGCTCAAGTCCATTGTGATGTGACCACTGTGTATTCTGAGTGCCTTCCAACTGAGAGGGCTCATCTTCCAGCACTGTATTAGACAATGTTCTATTGTGATCCATAGGGTTTTCACTGGCTAGTGTGTGGAAGTAGATCTCTAGAGCTTTCTTCCAAGTCTGTCTTAGTCTGGAAGTTCCTCTGAAACCTGTCCACCATGGGTGACCCTGCTGGTATTTGAAATACCAGTGGCATAGTTTTTCCAGCATCACAGCAACACTCAAGCCACCACAGTACAATGGACTGACAGATGAGTGGCAGCAGCAAATAAGAGTCATGCGCTGCAGAACACCTGTTTGGGCAATGTCTGACCTCATATATGTCCATGGTCCCATGAGGTTATAGTATACCTTTCTATGCATAAAAAAAATTAAAGAAACACTTCCAGATACACTAAAACATCTTTAACATAACAATAAAATAATAATGTTTTGACACATGTCACAAAGTAATGCATATTTTTATGAACCATTGCATGTACCTCGATTTTTTAATATAATAGGCTTTACAGGGGCTGGTTCATACCTATAGGTTGTACATAAGTCAGACGGTCATAACCTAGGAATGTCTGTATGTTATATGGTGTTCCCACAGCATCCAAATCACGTAACTTCCTATTTCACAGAACATATTGCAGACGTTAAGTGATGCATGACTATATATATATATATATATATATATATATATATATATATATATATATATTATACACACATACACACACACAGGAGTGTTTCCTGCTTTTCTCCCTCTCTTTTTATACTGTTTCCTTAAGTCTACTAGATATAAATCACTGCATTAGCCACAGGTTTGAAGAGCTGTGAGCCTAAAACCCCTGCCGTTAAGCACAGGTTTATAGACTTGTTATTTTCATTATTGCTTTATAAACAACAGTGTTTGAAGCAGTGTGTAGGTTAAGTAAAAGAACACCAAGGATTTCAATTGTCTGCAATTTGGGAAGCTCTGCTACTAAAGTAAACTTGATTTTTGTGTTTGAAACAACCATGCCTGAAACACGTCATTACTGCTTTGAAGAGTCAATTTTTAGTTTAAGAAAGGAAGCTTCATTGCAAGTATAGATTACTCCTTTTAAGGACTATAGATTACCTAATTTTGAGCCACAGGTTGGATCCCTGTCTCTTAAATAAAATTGACTCGTTCGGGAAGCAAGGACGTCCCTAGTCTTAGTTTAATATTTTTAATTTTTGTTTTCTTGTTTTACATTTTTGTCCTCACTTTCTTGCTCATTTATGATTAAATGAATTGCTGATGTATTTTCTTTTACTGAAGGATAATGGTCTCTTAAAAAAGGGTAATTGCTCGATTTCAGCTTGCTGTGGTCATCTATTCCACTTTTCCTCTTACCATTCAGTCTCCTACATTTTAGATAAAAATTGGGGACCCTCATCTGGATAGCTTTTTTGCCATTTGCTATAAATAAGTGACTATAAATATTTCGGTTTACATTATAAGATAGATCCAAGGTGTGCTATAGTACTTCCTTTTATAAAGTTTAGCATTTAACTTGCAATGCTTTTATATGCTTCCATTAAAGAATTTCTTCTCCAGCCAAACTAAGGAAAGTACTCTTTTGGATTCTGATTTAATTATAATATAATCCTGTAGCAGAGAACTATTTTATTTTCCTATTTAATAGATAATTAAATTAAGGCTGAAGAGAGGCTCCAGGACTTGACATAGTTACTAGTGAGAGGCAAAGCTTAGGTTGAAACGTAGGTCTCTCGATTCCAGTGCCCACGTTCTATTTCTTTCCTCCACAGCTATTTGATTTATAATTGATAATAATTGATATAATAATATTGATTGATAATAATACATGGTATGACTTTAAGGTACATTTCACAAAAGAATTGGGGACCAAGGTCATAGTTTATTGGTTATACTGTAATTTAAGCATCTTTTTTATGATCTACCATTTAGAAATTATTATCTATATATACATACACGTATATGTATTCATTATATGCGTGTGTGTGTGTGTGTGCATGTATGTACTCACACCACAGTATTTGATAATCCCTGTGAAAGGATAGCAAATTTTAAGTCATAGCCTTAATTTCAGAGATTATACAGTTCTATTGGAATAGATAGGGCATATATATATATATTTTAAAAATAAAAATAGAAAACAATACAAGGCACTTTATAATGTGATAAAGAGTCAGTTCTGTAAGACTGGGAGTAGCAGGGGCCACATTAGGTAGGGTTGGTATGAGATAAATAGTTCCCTTGCTAAAAACCAAACACAGTGTCTTTAAATTTTACCATCGAAAAGGTAAGTTCAAGATATGGAGAGTGGTTGAATCATTTGACCCAAAATAGTGTCCGTCTCGATGCCCCCTTCCTTTTGAGGTTCTCGCCTGAATTACTGTTGCTGCTGCCAACTAAGTTCCGAGCTGCCCTCCTCCCACTTTCAAACTCTGACAGAAGTGTGTATAAGCTCCTCTTTCTTTGGCTATTTCAACATAGTTCAAGTAGCCCTAAACTCACAAAATCATTTATTAAATATTAAGAAGAAACAGCAGGTAAACAAAGAGACTATAGACGACATAAAAACTTTCTAGCTTACAGCCCACAGTTTATGATCCTACCGCAGCTCATTTACTCAGTGGCAAGACCCAGCCCCATTAAACATCACTTGGGAGACACAGCTATCACACTTTTACTCCAAAGGGGCCACATAATTTTTAGCAACTTCCTAGTTTCTTGCTTCCTGACTTCCAGTCTGCTTCTAAACAAAGGAAATGGTTTACAACCCATAATATTGGAAATGGCCCCCTAGTATCTGTGATGCTGGCCAGCTGGTATCTTTATTCTTTTTCTAGCCTGAGAGACATATTTTTTTGCCCCAGGTGACTGGCAAAATAATAGTGACTAATTGGATGAATAATCTGAATTTGAGAAAAATTCAGGCCTTTTCTTTCTGGTAAAAGAATCATCCCATGATAAGCTTGGTGATATAGCAATACCATTTAAGTGATTATCACATTCCTATAATAATTATGATTTATTTATATTACTAGAAAATAGAGGTTGAGTTATCATACCATAGTTAGTAAGGGAATAAATTAAAGGAAAGGTGAGGATTTAATATGGGGGCATTAGTGGTTCAGCGATAGAATTTTCACCTTCCATGTAGGAGATCCAGGTTTGATTCCCAGCAGATGTACCTCATGCACAGCTGTTACCCAAGTAGGGTCCGTGCCCGGGAGCAGTCAAGGCAATGAAATGTACTCCAAGTCAGAAAGAGTGAGAAAGTTTTATTTAGGAGGTGTCCACCACCGGGGATCCAACAGCAATGCAGGCTGTCTCTATGGAGTCCCAAAACGCATTTTTACATTAGAGTTTACATATGATTTTTACAAAGGTTAGAAGTGTTATTCATCAGAAGGTAATTACAAGAGACTCTTTATCATGCTAAAGAGATACATGTCAGACATTTCTTTATCAGGCTAAAGATATACATATCTGACATCTGGGCTCTAATCTTCCTGTGGGGGGGTCATAAGCCACAGATGTCCCAGACAGAGCAAAACAAAGTCATTAACAAAGGTATGCAAAAAGGAGAAGGCAAAGAAAAAATAAAAAAAAAACTTATAGGTTCATCATGGCGTTAATTATGTCAAGCTCTCAGTCGCCCATTTTGAAAAAGAAAAAATATGCTGGGGAGTATTAGGGTCACACAGCCAACACCAATCTGTCAATGGAGACTTGCATATTACTATGATGCTGAGCAGGGTTCAGTGGAGCTTCTAGTGTAAGATAGACTAGGAAAATGGCCTGGTGATCTACTTCTGAAAATTAGCCAGTGAAAATGCTGTGAATCACAATCGTCTGATCCACAACCCATCATGGGGATGGCCTATTGTGTGTGGGGTCACCGTGAGTCAAGAGCTGACTTAATGGCAGCTAACAACAACAAGTGTTTGATATGCTACCTGAAGGATGAAACATAAGAGGGGAGAGACCCTCTTATTTGGCTGTGACATCTTGAGCCTGTTAGATTTTTAAAAATATAAACTTACTTTGCCTACAATAATAAACTTGCCTGCTAAATGAACTTCTGATCACTAGGTTTTTGACAAGAGAATGTGAAAAAAGGCAGGGAAGTGGGGGTGGTCCCTTTAGCCCAGGTAATTCCTTATCCCAGGAGGCATCATGTTGCTTACAACATCAATAAACTTTCTTCTTTAAAAGAATTATTTAGTCTACAGGCAGCAAATAAAATTTTATTTTTTCCTCACACATAAAGTTTATCCCAGACAGACCACCAGCCTATAGCTTAAAAACAAAACAAAACAAAACAGAAGTCTCAGTGTTTATTTGATGTTACAGGTCAGAACAGTAAAAGTCACATGTGGAAATAAGATTATAAGTGTGTCAACTTCCTTTCATAAAAGTCACTATAGAAATGGGAAGCCTATATATTCTCATTGTTTGTATAATCTTTATTATTTGGAAAAAAAAATTTAATAGATAATGTTCGTTAAGGAATCTTTATAAATGTCAGTTATTTGACAAAATTTCTCAAAGGAACCAATCATAGAGTTATCCCAAAATATAGTCCATATGACTAAAAAATGGACGAAGAAATCTGAACTATTGTTACACAAAAGATAGTAATCAGAAGCTCTATCTGTATTGCGGATTATTCTACAAAAAAGTCTTCAAATTATTGATCAATCAATGAATATTTATGAATGCCTATGAGGTTTTTGGAGCCCTAGTAGTGCAGTGGCTAAGAGCTTGGCTGCTAACCAAAAAGTCAGCAGTTTGAATCCACCAGCCACTCCTTGGAAACCCTATGGAGCAGTTCTATTCTGTCCTACAGGGTTGCTATGAGTTGGAATTGACTCGACAGCAACGAGTTTGGTTTTTTTGTTTTGTTTTTTATGAGGTTTTCAGAATTGGTATTAGTGGTACCTAAAATGGAGTGTCTGCCATGTGCCTAGCCATGTACAAGGGTTTCATAGGGCTTACTATTTAGTTCTCACAGTGGTACTTTAGGTAAGCACCATTATAGATCAGGAAGATGAAACACAGAGAGGTTAGATAATTTGCTCAAGATTACACAGCTAGTAAGTAATGGAGTTGGGAATTTAAACCAGGATATATGAGTCCAGGGACTGTACTCTTTGCTAAAATACGTTTTTCTTTAAATTTATCATACAATCCAACAGATCCATGCCTAAGTATCTACCCAATAAAAATGAAAACCTATGTTCACACAAAAACTAGTACATGTATGTTTATATCTGTGTTAGTCATAATAGCTAAAAAATGGGAGCAATTCAAATTTCATCAATTGGTGAATGGATAAACAAGATGCAGTACAGTTATAAAATATGTTCCTATTTATCAATAAAAGAAGTGAACTACTAATGCCTAATATAACAAACATCTACCTCAAAAACACTGTTAAGTGAAAGAAGTCATATGCAAAATACCACTGTAACAGGTAGAATTCTAAATGGCCCACAAGATGCTCCCTCCACAGTGTACATACCCTGTATAAATGCCTCTCCTTGAGTGTGGGAAGGACTTGTGAATGATGGTATTGCATTTCTGTGATTAGGTCATGTTATATTGTAATGGCGAAGGCACTTTGCAGATGTAAATAATGCACCTAACCAGATAACTTTGGGTTAATCAAAAGGAAGATTCTCCTGGATAAAATTGATCAAATCAGGTGAGCACTTCAAAGGAGAGTCCAGACCAGGATTTCCTGAAAGGAGAGATTCAAAGTGACAGAGAGTCATCTATGTCCTTGAAGAGGCATGCCGTGAACTGCCAGGGAGGGGGCCATATGATGAGGAACTGAGAATGATCTCTAGGAGCTGAGAGCTCTCCTTGACTGATAGCCAGCAAGAAAACACGGACTTCAGTTTACAACCTCAAGAAACTGCATTTTGCCAGCAACCTGAATGAGCATAAAGATGAATTCTTCCCTAACCAAGCCCCTTAGATGAGAACAGAGCCTGGATGGCACCAGTTTTGTACCCAGTAACACCAGCTGATTTGTTATGGGCTTCTGACCTATAAAAACTGTGAGATCAAAATTGGGTGCTGTTTTAAACCCCTAAGTTTGTAGAAATTTTTTATACAACAGTAGAAAACTAATATACTATGTATTATACGATCATATTTATATAACCATTTATATTTATTTTGAGATAAAATCTATCTCTATCAGTTATCTATTTTCCAGATAGAGAAACCAGAACAACAGTCCTTGTTGTATGAAAAGTGTTTCTGTGTGTGTGTGTGCGTGTGTGTGTGTGCGTGCGTGCGTGCGTGCGCGCCTATGTGCATGATGGTGGTGGTGGTAGTGGTGAAGGATCCTGTGCATGAATTCACACTATTCTGGACACATTACCAAGATTTCCATGTGAGGAAGAGATTGAAAGAAGTATAACAAAAGCTTGGAGAACTGAATTACAATATATGCCTAAGTCTCAGCCTATACCCTGCATGGTGCATGCATGCAGCAGACCTAAACAGCATAGCAAAACCTTTGAAAATTGAAGTGACATTGGACCTATCACCTAAAGATGACACAGAACTTGCAGTCTGACTCTCGCTGTGTTGATTGTCTGCTAATGTAAACAAAAAAACATATATTCTCCAGAGATATTAAAATGCCTAGGATACCATGCAAAATTACTCAATATATAAAGAACCAGGAAAATCTGACCAGTTCTCGAGGGAAAAGCCAATCAACAGATGCTAACCATGAGATGACTCAGATGTTAGAAAGAGTTTACAGCTACTTTGATCATTTTCCGTGAGATAAAGGTGAACACTTTGAAGTAAATGAAAAGTTGGAAGTTTTCAGCAGAGAAATAGAAACTATAAAAAAGAATCAGTTGGAATAATACCTGAAATAAAAATTCACTCTATGGACTCAATAACAGAATGAAGATGACAAAAGAAGAATTAAGTGAATTTAAAAACAATTCAATAGAAATTATACAATTTGAAAAATATAGAGAAAAATGATATTAAAAAATGAACAGAGCCTCAGGGACAATAGTAAAAGGTATAACAGTTGCTACATTGAAATTGCAGAAGGAAAGCAAAGATGGGTGCAGAAAAATATCTGAAGAAGTAATGACAGAAAACTTCCCCAATTTGGCAGACAACATAAATTTAAGATTCGAAGAGACCAGTAAGCCCTAAACTGGATAAACTCAAAGTAAACCACACTCAAAATCATAATTAAACTACTAAAAATACAAAGATAAATAAAAAAACCTGACAGCAGCCACAGAAAAACAACACATTACATATAGGAGATAAATTAACAGAAATCATGGAGTCCAGAAGAGAGTGGAAGAACATCTCTAAAGAGATGAAAGGAGAGAATGGTCAATTCAGAATTCTGTATCTGATAAAAATATCCTCCAGTAATGAAGGGTTAAAAAACAAAAAAATCCTCATGTAAAGAAAACTAGAGAATTAATCACACAGCAGATCACGTATAAAAATATATATATTAAAGGAATGCTCTTTGTGCTAAATGGAAATGATACTACAAGGTAACTTGGAATTTTAGAATGATGGAAGACCAACTGAAATGCTAAGTACCAAAATGCTGAATGTGAAATATAATAGACAACTTTTTTTCTGCTGTAAATTTCCATAAAATATACATGACTGTTTAAACGAGGCAAACTTGTAACATTGTCTTGGAGTGTTCAGTGTATGCAAATGTAATGCATATGGTAATGATAACATAAAGGGTAGAAGGTAAAATGACCCATCCATTTGTAAGGCTCCTGTGTTTTACTTAAAGTGATAAAAGACTAACTGTATTAGACTATTAATAGACAGACTATGAAAAGTTAGGATGTACACTGCAATCCCTAGAGTAAGTAATAAAAAATTAATGTAGAAAGATATAGCAAAAAAGTCCAATATGTAGAATAAAATGGAATATCGAAAATATTCAAATTTTCCTAAAGAAGGCAGGTAAGGAAGGATACATAAGAAAAAAGGAGGAGGCAAAAAGAAAAATGATAAATAGTGGACCTAAACCAAATTAAATCAATTATCACATTAAATGTACATGGTCTAAACACATCAATTAGTAGACAGTAATTGTTAAATTTGAAATAACAACATAACCCAAGTATATACCCATTTTAAGTGTAATTACATAGATTGATTAAAAGTAACACAATGCATAAATATACTATATACAAACAAATGCTAAAAAAAAAAAGCTAGAGTGACTGCATTTGTATTGTTGTTGTTGTTACTTGCCCTTGAGTTAACTAGTTGTTTCTAACTCATGGCAACCCCATGAGTGCAGAATAGAACTGCTTCATAAGGTTTTCAAAACTGACCTTTCAGAAGCAGATCACCAGGTCTGTCTTCCAACACTCCTCTGGGTGGTTAAGAATTGCCAATCTTTTGGCCTGTAGTCAAGCCCTTAACAGTTTATGCCACCCACAGACTCCTATATTAGTATTAAAATAGCATAATTCATAATTATCATAATGTCATAAATGTAATAATGATCTGTGTTCAACTTAACAAAATTTTTCTCAAGTGCACATGTAATACAGCAAAAGAAGATATTCTGAGTCATAAAACAAACTTTAAAAAATTGCAGTATTTCTTACTTGGGCTCTGTGAACGTAGTCCCAGGGATTCAAGCTGTTTACCAGAATTTTTAAACGCAAATGTTTAATTTTGTCGACAATGTTAAAACTTCGGATTCCAAATAATGTGCATAAACACTGTATAACTATTTACTGTCATGAAATTGCAACAGATACAAGGTTTTTGAAATGCTTCCTAATTTAGCTTTCTCAATGAATAGCTAGTATTTCTATCCCATACCAAATCCACATAAAGCTCAGTTTTGAGGCCAGAATTCGCACAAAGGAAGATATAGTTTATAGAGGCCAAAAGCTTGAATTATGTTTCTTTTTGCTCCTCAGGAATTGATAGGTAGGAGTGAGGGATGTGGAATCAGGAGCAACAGAGGCAGGTTCTAAGACATGAGTTCTCTAGCTTATGGTCTAGTCTTTGGCCCAGAGAGGAGGCAGGTTAGAATAGCTGATGGAGTCAAAGTGCAGTCCCCATCTCATACAACACTCACATTTATGCTTATGCTAATAGCTTGGTGGCACAGAGGATGTCGTAGAGGTCAGATTTCCCATTTCTGGGAGCATGGACCATACCTGGAAAGGACTCATGTCCTCATAGGAGAACCTGGAAGGCAGCTGAGCTGAGAGGCAATGATCCTGCCATAGGGCCTTCCTGGGATCCACAGGGACCATTGCACAGCCGAAGTTGCAGGCCAGACCATCAAGACCAAGGGTTGAATGGAGGTTATGGCAGACACTGAGAGGGGTCACACCATCAGTAAGAGCTAAGAGGTGGCTGTGTCATCCAGGCACTGCCACTGGGCCCTGACCAAGCTCAGAACCACGTCAGCGGGGCAAGCAGTGATCAGGCAGTTCAGAACACTGCCATATTGCCTCAAAGACCAGAGGACGGTGAAAGGATGCCAAGAAGAACCGAGGGCTTTTTGACCTCATCACACTATGTGTTACATAAATGAGTCAAAATGGCCTCTTGCATGTTGGCTCCAAGGCATTTGTTTCTTCATAGCAAGCTGAGGCCCCTTAGCCCAAAAAGCTTGCCAGGGCCAAACTGTAATTGGTACACATCCAGTTGTTTTCAAAATAGCCCAAATCGACATATTATAACCACTTAGAGCCAGCCTGCTTTACATACCCTGCGAAACTGCACTCAACATCTGCTAAGCCTAAATAAGATAAAACCCTCTAAGAACCCCCATCTGACCCAGAGACTTCTCACCTGCTGCCAGAGGACATTGCCTAAGGACATGTAAGCTGCATCACCCCGCTTTTTGCCCCTGGAATTTTTCATGCCTTCATTCCTTTCGGATGGCTCCCTGCACCCCTTGCCTTTGGAAGACCTGGAAGACCTCCTGCTGTAATGAACCACTCCCTTATGTGGCTATGGATAAATAGCTTGTTGTGCAAAGCTGCTACCTCCTGACCATCTCTTTTTCTTTGATAAACCCTAAATTCCCTCACACTCACTACACCATGTCACTTAAAACATGCTGTATTCCCAAAGTGCTCTAAAATACCTGTTCTGATTTCTTTTTTTTTTTTAATTGTACTTCAAGTGAAGGCTTACAGAACAAATAGTTTCTCATGAAACAGTAGTACACGTATTGTTTTATGACATTGGTTAACAACCCCACAACATGTCAACCCTCTAACTTCTCAACCTTTTTTTTTGGTGAAAATACACATAGCCAAAGATACACCATTTCAAAAATTTCTATGTGCACAGTTCAGTGACATTGAGTACGCTCTTCCAGTTGTGCTGTTATTCTCACTTAAGATGAAGCCTTACAGAATAAAATCGTTTCTCATTTAACAGTTACTACAGATGTTGCCCTATGACAATGGTTAACAATCTCATAACATATCAACAATACCCTTACTCAACCTTGGGTTCCCTATCACCAGCTTCCTTATCCCCTTCTGCTCACCCTTCACCCAAGATACCACTTATCTATTGCCTATTTAGTACTTCCCCCCCACCCCTCCCATCCCGGGTAACCAACACAGATTGTTACACTTTCTGTGTGAACTTTTTCATGGGTTTTTACAATAGAAGTCTCATACAATATTTGTCCTTTTGTGATTGATTTATTTCACTCAACATAATGTCCTCCAGTTTCATCCGTGTTATGAGATGCTTCACAGATTCATTGTTGTTCTTTCTCATTGCATAGTACTCCATTGTGTGTATGTACCATAGTTTGTTTATCCATTCATCGGTTGATGGGCATCTAGGTTGTTTCCATTGTTTTGCTATTGTGAACAATGCTCCCATGAACATAGGTGTGAATATGTCTGTTCCAGTGACGACTCTTATTTCTCTAAGATATATTCCTAGGAGTGGGATTGCTGGATCGAATGGTATGTCTATTTCTAGCTTTCTGAGGAAGCGCCATATCATTTTCCAAAATGGTTGTATCATTTTGCATTCCAACCAGCAGTGCATAAGAGTTCCTATCTCCCCACAGCCCCTCCAACATTTGTTATTTCCAGTGTTTTTGATTCATGCCAGTAATGCTGGGGTGAGATGGTATTTCATTGTGGTTTTAATTTGCATGTCTCTCATGGCTAGTGATTGCAAGCATTTCGTTATGTGTCTGTTGGCCATTTGAATGTCTTCTTTGGTGAAGTGTCTGTTCATTTCCTTTGCCCATTTTTTAATAGGATTATTTGTCTTTTTGTTGTAGAGGTGTTGGATTTTCTTGTGGATTATGGAGATTAGACCTTTGTCTGACCTGTACTGTCCAAAAAATTTTTCCCAGTCTGTAGGTTCTCTTTTTACTCTTTTGGTGAAGTCTTTTGAAGACCATAGGTGTTTGATTTTTAGAAGATCCCAGTTATCTGGCTTATCTTTTGGGGTTTGTGCATTAATGGTTATGATTTGTATCCTGTTAATGCCGTGTATTAAGGCATGTAGTGTTGGTCCTATTTTTTCTTCTATGAACTTTATAGTTTTAGGCTTTATATTCAGGTCTCTGATCCATTTTGAAGTAGTTTTTGTGTACGGTGTGAGGTTTGGCTCCTGTTTCATTTTTTTGCAGATGGATATCCAGTTTTGCCAGCACCATTTGTTAAAAAGACTGTCTTTTCCCCATTTGATGGAGTTTGGGCCCTTGTCGAAGATCAGGTGACCGTAGGTGGATGGATTTACATCTGGGTTCTCAATTCTATTCCATTGGTCAATGTATCTGTCGTTGTACCAGTACCAGGCTGTTTTGACTACTGTAGCTGTATAGTAGGTTCTAAAGTCAGGTAGTGTGTGTCCTCCAACTTTATTCTTCTTCTTCAATAGTGCTTTATTTATTCGGGGCTTCTTCCCTTTCCATATAAAGTTAATGATTAGTTTTTCCATTTCTTTGAAGAATGTTGTTGGTATTTGGATCGGGATTGCATTGTATTTGTAAATTGCTTTGGGTAGAATTGTCATTTTCACAATGTTGAGTCTACCTATCCATGAGCACTGTATGTTTTTCCATTTATGTAGATCCCTTTGGGTTTCTTGCAGTAGTGTTTTGTAGTTTTCTTTGTATAGGTCTTTTACATCACTGGTTAGATTTATTCCTAAGTATTTTATCTTTTTAGGGGCTATTGTAAATGGTATTGTTTTCCTGATTTCCTTTTCATCATTCTCCTTATTGGTGTATAGGAATCCAACTGATTTTTGAATGTTTATCTTGTATCCTGCTACTCTGCTGAATCTTTCTATTACTTCCAGTAGATTTCTCGTGGAGTCTTTAGGGTTTTCTATGTATAGTATCATATCATCTGCAGACAGGGACAGTTTAACTTCTTCATTACCAGTTTGGATGCCCTTTATTTCTTTTTCTTGTCTTATTGCTCTAGCTAGAACTTCCAGCACAATGTTAAATAGGAGTGGTGATAAAGGGAATCCTTGTCTTGTTCCTGTTTTCAAGGGGAATGTTTTCAGCCTCTCTCCGTTAAGAATGATGTTAGCCATTGATTTTGCATAGATGTCCTTTATTACGTTGAGAAACGTCCCTTCTATACCTATTTTATTGAGAGCTTTTATCAGGAATGGGTGTTAGACTTTGTCAAATGCCTTTTCTGTGTCAATTGAGATGATCATGTGATTCTTTTCTTTCCTTTGATTTATGTGGTGGATTATGTTGATTGATTTTCTAACGTTGAACCATCCTTGCATACCTGGTATGAATCCTACTTGGTCGTGGTGTATTATTTTTTTGATATGATTCTGAATTCTATTGGCTAGAATTTTGTTAAGAATTTTTGCATCTATATTCCTGAGAGATATTGGTCTGTAATTTTCTTTTTTTGTGACATCTTTGCCTGGTTTTGGTATCAGTGTTATGCTGGCTTCATAGAATGAATTTGGAAGCATTGCTTCCTTTTCTATACTCTGAAATACCTTGAGTAGTACTGGTACAAGCTCTTCTGTAAATGTTTTGTAGATTTCTCCAGTGAAGCCATCTGGGCCATGACCATCTGGGCCAGGGCTTTTTTTGGTTGGGAGTTTTTTTTTAATTACCTTTTCAATCTCTTCTCTTCTTATGGGTCTGTTCAAATTTTCAACATCACTTTGTTGTAGTTTGGGTAGGCATGTGTTTCTAGAAATTTCTCCATTTCCTCTAGGTATTCAAATTTGTTGGAGTATAGTTTTTCATAATATTCTCTTTTAATCCTTTTTATTTCAGTTGGGTCTGTTGTAGTGTCCCCCATTTCATTTCTTATTTGGGTTATTTGTGTCCTCTCCTGTTTTTCTTTTGTCAGTCTGGCCAGTGGTTTGTCGATTTTGTTGATTCTTTCAAAGAACCAACTTTTGGTTTTGTTGATTCTTTCTATTGTTTTTCTGTTCTCTATTTCATTTATTTCTGCTCTGATCTTTACTATTTCCTTTCTTCCAGTGGCTGTGGGCTTTTTTTGCTGTTCTCTTTCTGTTTGTTTGAGTTGTGTAGTTAATATTTTGATTTTGTCCCTTCTTTTTTGATATGTGCATCTATTGCTATAAATTGTCCTCTGAGGACTGCCTTTGCTGTGTCCCAAAGGTTTTAGTATGATGTGTTTTCATTCTCATTTGATTCTAGGAATTTTTTAATTCCATCTCTGATTTCTTCTATTACCCACTGATGTGTAAGAAGGGTATTATTCAGTTTCCATGTAATTAATTATTTTTTCCTTGCTTTTTCTGTTGTTAATTTCTACCTTGATGGCACTGTGGTCAGAGAAGATACTTTGAATTATCTCAGTGTTTTGGATCCTGTTGAGGACTGCTCTGTGGCCTAAGATGTGGTCTATTCTGGTGAACATTCTATTTGCATTGGAAAAGAATGTGTGCTTTGCAGCTGTTGGATGGAGTGTTCTATATATGTCTACCAGGTCTAGTTGGCTGATTGTGCCCTTTAGGTCTTCTGTATCATTGTTGAGTTTCTTCTTAGTTGTTCTGCCCTTTACTGAGAATGGTGTGTTGAAGTCTCCTACTATTATTGTGGAACTGTCAATTTCTCTTTTCAGTGTTGTTAGAGTTTGTTTGATGTATTTTGGAGCCCTGTCATTGCATGTGTAAATGTTTATTATGGTTATGTCTTCATAATGGATCATCCCCTTAGTCATTATATAGTGTCCTTCTTTGTCTTTTATGGTGGATTTTGTTTTAAAGTCTATTTTATCTGAGATTAGAATTGCCACTCCTGCTCTTTTTTGGTAGTTGTTAGCTTGATATATTTTTTTCCAGCATTTGACTTTTAATAAGTTCACATCTTTGTTTCTAAGGTGTGTCTCTTGTAGACAGCATATTGATGGATCCTGTTTTCTTATCCCTTCTGTCTCTCTCCGTCTCTTTATGGGTGCATTGAGTCCATTTACATTCAGTGTAAGTATTGATAGATGTGGGTTTCTTGCTGTCATTTTGTAGTGCTTTTTTTGTGGTGCTGAAGTTTTCTTTGTTCTTCTTACTCTCTTGTGCTGAGTTACTTTTGTTTGTGGATTTTGTTTCATTTCTTTTATTTTTGTAGGTTTTGTTTTTGCTGAGACTTTATGTTTTTTGTCTTTATTTTTATGAGTATGTTTGTTAACTTCTTCGTGGTTTACCATGAATTTTACCCTTATCTTTCTAAGTTTGAAGCAGTCTACAATTACTTGGTATCGCCTTGCCTTCCTCTCAATCAGAAGGTTCTATACCTGTGCCATTTATTCCCTCTTTTATTGTTTTGATGTTGTTGTCATTTACTGATTAACTGCTCTGATTCCCTGTTGTATTTTTTTTTTGTTTTCCATAGTCCTTGAGAGTTCATTTACTAGATTGGTATCTGTCTGGTATGATCCTGCATCCTAGATTCTGCCTGTGAGCTGAAGCTGTTTGTTTTCAGATCGAAGAACTCCCTTTAATAATTCTTGTAAGTTTGGTTTGGCTTTTACGTATTCCCTTAATTTTTGTTTATCTGGAAATGACCTAATTTCACCATCATATTTGAATGAGAGTTTTGCAAGATATATTATTCTTGACTGGCAATTTTTTTCTTTCAATGTTTTATATATGTCATCCCATTGCCTTCTTGCCTGCATGGTTTCTGCTGAATAATCTGAGATTAGTCTTATTGTTTCTCCTCTGTATGTGACTTCTTGTTTTTCACGAGCTGCTCTCAGGATTCTTTGTCTTTGGTTTTGGCGAGTGTGATTATGATATGCCTTGGTGATCTTCTTTTGGGGTCTATACTATATGGGATTCTTTGAGTTTCTTGGATGACCAGCTTTTCATCATTCATGATATTGGGGAAGTTTTCTGTCAGCAGTTCTTCAATGATCCTCTCTGTGTTTTCTGTTTTCTCCCCCTGTTCTGGAACTCCAATCACTTGAAAATTCTTGCTTTTGATTGTATCCCACATAACTCTCAGGGTCTCTTCATTTTCCTTTGTTCTTTTTTTGGAGTTTTCCTGAAACAGAGTTATATCCAAGTGTTTGTCTTCAATTCCACCTATCCTTTCTTCCACTGTTTGAAATCTGCTTTTCAGCCCTTCTATGACACCATCCATTTTTGAAATCTTGTAGTTTATCTTTTGGATTTCTAATTGTTGTTTTTGTATAATCTCCAGCTGTGAATTTATTTTGGCATTTTGTTCCTGCATTATTTTCCTGAATTCTTCCAATTTTTTTTTTTTTTTGTATTTTCCATGAACTTGTCTATTTTTTCCTCATTTTTGTCTGCTTTTTGCTTCAGCTCTTGGGGAATTCTGAGTATTAGAGATCTGAATTCCTTGTCAGGTAGTTCTAGTGCCTTTTCTTCCACTGGAACGTCCTCTGGTGTTTTATTTTGGACACCTACTGGAAACATCCTGTCTTGTTTTTGTAAAAGTTTTGATATTGTCTGCTGTCTTTGGGGCATTCAGTAGTTATTTTTCTCATTTATTGATTGTAGATTTTTTTGTTTTGTCCTTTGTTTTTAATTTGGCTGTGTCTGAGCTGGCAGGCTGTGTGTTCTTTGTTGTTTGCTCATCTGTGGGCACAATAGTTTTCTCCTCCTTCTCCAAATGGCAGGGTCAGTCACTCAGGTATGGTACGGCAGGGCAGGTCTTCCTGAAGAGGAGTTACTGGGACGGGTTGTTTGTGGCACTTACTACAGCCACCAGGGCGGGTGGGTAATCAGTGCACGGCAGGTTCCAGTAGGGCTTGCCTGTGCTGCTTGGTGGTGTGATGTTAAGTGCACAGTACAGTTAGGCAAGATGTAGTGGGGAGATTGTTATGTGTAAAGCTAAGATGGATATGGGAGAGAGGAACAGGAGCCAAAAACATAAAAACAAACAAAAAAGAATGCTGGGGAGCTTGCCATTGGAGTGGAGAGATGAGAGACTATGAAATGGAGAAAAACAAAATGGGGAAGAGGAAAAAAAGAAAAGAATAAATAAATAAAAATCGGAAAGGGAAAAGAATGACAAAGTTCCCAGAGAACCCACTGGTGCAGCTATGAGGTCTGGGGAAGTCACTCTCAGGTGTTGCAGTACAGCCTGGCCAGAAGGCGTAGAGGTATACTACATCAGTATTCAGGCAACAGAAAGAGAAGGAAGATATAGACAGACGAGAAACTGAGTAATGAAGAAAGACAAAAAGGGAAAAAGAGGGAAAAGAAAACAAAACAAATTAAAAAAAAAAAAAGAACAAGAAAAGCCCCCCAAAAAAACAGAAGGAAAAAAAAAACCAACAAAAAATGAAATGTCCTCAGGGATCCCTCTGCACATCTGTGCAAGCCAAGGGGGAAGCCTCCTTGCCACGCAGCACTGCCTGGCCAGAAAGGGCTCCCAACTCAAGAAAAGGAAAAAACAAACAAACAATTCAAAACAAACAAACGAACACAAGCCCCGGGATCCCACCAGCACGGCAGCCCAGACCGGGAAGCAGCTCCACACTGGAATGGAGCTCTGTAGCCCCTCAGGAAGAAGCAAAGATGGAGCACGGAGCTAGGTATTTGAGCAAGAGGAGCAGGAGGTGGTGAGAGGTAACGAAGAAATCAAAAGAAGCGGAAAAAAAGCAACACCAGCAGCCAACAAATGGCACTCAGAGAGCCAGCTAGTGTGGGCTGGTGGAATCCAAGCAGCCAGTGCTTCCCGGACAAGAGACTGTATCCACGGGAAGCAGAGGAGGCCTAGTGTGGTTGAAGAAGTGTAGGGGGTGGGAAAGCATATATCACAAATTACCGGAGCTCCGCAGCCCCTCAGAAAGAAGCAAAGATGGTGCATTTAGCCAGGTATTTGAGCGAAAGGATGGGAAGGTGGTGAGAGGTAAGGAAGAAATAAAAAGAAATGGAAAAAAGCAACACCAGCAGCCAACAAATGGCACTCAGAGAGCCGGCCAGTTCGGGTGGGTGGAATCCAAGCAGCCGGTGCTTCCCAGACAAGAGATTGTGTCTGCGGGAAGCAGAGGAGGCCGAGTGGGGGGGTTAAGAAGTGTGTGGGGGGGTGAGAAAGCATATATCACAAATTACCGGTTGTTTTTCTCCCGCTGGAAGCTCCATGAAGCTGCTTTCTCATACCCCCTGTTTGCTGGTCTCCAATAGGAGTCCAAGATGGCGGATCCGCACTGTGTTAGCTGATGGAAGACCTCTGCATGAATCTCTCCTCGCTCTCCATTCTCTGCCAGTTTTCTCACTCCATTTGGTGCTTGGCTGAGTTCTTTATCTCTTCATTTGATGTTTTAGGGTTTCAGGATTGTTGTTTTCTCTGTTCGGCTTAATTTTTTGGATCTTTGCTGTGGAGGGACAGCGTGGTGCTTCTGCCTAGAGTGCCATTTTGCTGAAACCCAGGCTGTTCTGATTCTTTAAAGAGGAGCAGAGTAATGGGAGAGAAAATTGAATAAACAAAACACAAAATAAATAAGCTGTTCAAAAAGACCTTTTTAAACTATTTTTGCTAGATTGGATGAATTTAGAATGTGAAGGGAAAAGGAATGGAAGATGGCACCCAGGTATTAAGTCTGAGCAATTACTGAATGGTGTAGCACCATTTACTCTGTGTGATGACAAATGTCAGAAGAACTTTCTTTTGTAAAGGAGAGGGGTAAAATGGAAATCAAAAGTTCTATTCCAGCGATGGTAAATTCGAGATGCTTAATAGATGTAGTCACTTGTCAGTTTGTTGTACTGTTAGTGGCTTATGTGTTGATGTGATGCTGGAGACTATGCCACCATTATTTTAAATACCAGCAAGATCACTTCTGGTGGACAGGTTTCAGGAAGTGTCTAGACTAAGACAGGCTAGGAAGGAAAGTCTGGTGATCTACTTCCAAAATTCAGCCAATGAAAACCTCTGGATCAAAACAGAACATTGTCCAACTTTCTTGTTTTGGACACAATATCAGAAGGGATCAATTCCTAGAGAAGGACACTACATTTGTTGAAGCAGAGGGTCGATGAGAGTGAGCGTGTCTCTAAGAGAGATGGATTGGCACAATAGCTTTAATGATGAATTTGAACATGCTGGCAATTGTGAGGTTGACTCAGGACCAGGCAATGTTTCCTTCTGTTGGACATAAGGTTGCCAGGAGTTGGAGTTAACTCAACAGCAGCTAAAAATAACAACAAATAACCAGTTAGATACAATGTCCGTAGCCCAGGGGAGAAATGTGGAAGGTCGATATAAATTTGAAAATCATCATCACAGAGATGTTATTTAAAGTCTGAGAAAAGATTGTAGATAGAAGGTTGAGAGTTGTTAGGGAGAAGGCCCAGTCTTACAGTTAAGGTTTAGAGATCTTGTAAGGAAAAGGAACCAGTAAAAGAAACAGCGTCATGGTATAGCTAATCACAGTGTATCCTCACCAAAGAAAGGACTTAAAATATTTGAGGTATTTGTCACAGTCTGGTGAAAAAATCCAGACTCAGTTCAGATAAAATTCTGTAGAATTGAGAAATTGAGAATACTTATGATTTAGGTAATTTTTTTTTTTTTTTTTTTTTTTGGCACTGTAAGAGAGGAGAAACGAGCAGAGTGTGCTTAGGCCAACTGTGAGAATCAGATAGTCACATTCTGTTTATTTCCAGTAGAACTTGATGAATCTGGGACAAAAGCTTCCAAACTGAACAGCTGGAATATGATATTCATCACCCACACTGTGGAAGCTAGAGCTCACGTGGCTTTTTATCCTTTGCATTAATAAGTCGTGGGAATGTAAAAGGAGTAAATTTAGTTAGGATAATGTGTGAACTTCTATGTGGGATTATGAATTCTTAATGTTATTGTCTGTACTGATGTTTGTTGGACTGGGAAGAGGCAGCTGGCTCTCTGTGGTTTTCACAAGAAGATATCCACCTCACCAGGCTCTCACAGTGAGAAAAACTTTAAATGCATAAAGGAAGATGGATCATTTTCCCAGTCCCATTGCTTTTCTTTGTGGTGCTTTTTGCCCCGAGATTACACAAATGGATGGTTTTATGGCCATTGAACATAGCACAGCTGTAGACACAATATATAATACAACAAGAAATTGTTCAGAAATGGGGAAGGGGTTATGGAAGCATTATCTGTGTAATGCTGTCAAGCTCAAAAGCTGCATGTGTCACTCTACCCCATATTGCACACACTGGTCATATAAGTTAGAAATACCCAAGAGCTACTTTTGAATTATAGACATAACTCTTTAGAATAGTCTTGGCATGTGCTTTTCTTTCTTCCTTTTTTTTCTTTCTTTCCTTCTTTCTGTCTGTCTTATTCTTTCTTTTTTATTAGTCTGTGTCAGATGCAAAAAAAAAAAAGCAAAAAACAAAAAACTTTTCTTTCATCTTTTGTCATTTTTTTGCAGATCTTTTTCCTGAAACTAAGGCCAACTCAGGGCACCCTGGTGTTAGGCCAGGCCACCATGTATCAACCCATTGCACAAAAGACCAACAAAGGTACAATTTTCCTCACCATCCACTAATTTTCAAAACATGGAGTTTTACAATCAATCATAAGGAAGCCCCAGGAATACTAAACAGTATTGAAATTAAGCTTAGCGTGTGAAATCATTATGTCCTTTTTTCACCAACCCCCCTGCCTTTATGTCTCTGTTCTCTGAACAATAACACTGCCATAAAACCTCAGAGCTGCGCTAGAGTGTGTCACTTTGCTTGTACCTAGGGGTGGGAGGCTTTGTAAATCTTGGCTTCTCCACTGGTAGGAACTGTTGAAAGAGTGCTGGCTTGCTCTGGCACTTGGTTCCTTCCTGTGCTTCCATGAGCTCTGCCAAATACCAGCAGTCACTGATAGGACTCCCTGGTTTGCCTCTGCCAAATGAAATGTTTGAAATCAAAAATCTGAAGAAATGGTGTAATGAGTGCTTGATCAGGTGGTTTCTCCTTAGGAAACTGCTTAATGGGAGAAATTCAGCACAACCTCCTAGTGGCAGCCCAATCCAGAACTTGAATTTAAAGAAATAGAATTTCTTTCTTATATTGGACAGATATGCTCCATTGCCACATGGACCTCAGTTTCTTGAGAAAAATTTTTAAGTGATGTTTATTGAATTTCTGATTATAAATGTTATACATGCTCATTCTAGAAAAAATTGAAGAGCAGGCAAAAAGTATAAACATAAAATAAAAATTATCCATAATCTCACCAAAATTTAGGCCATTCTCTTCAAGTGTCTCAATATGCTTAAAGCATTTTCCAGTGTTATTAAAAGTTCTATGAAAATAGGATGCCTTCCATTTAAATTTATGTGCTTAGTTCCTAATTTATTGTAATGAGTTCCAAGAATGTGTATGATTTGTATATCTTCTCACTGAAGAGTTTATTGAGGTTGCATAATATTCCATTGCATGGAAGTATCAGTGTTGATTTATTTCCTGTTATTTAGCATTTAATTAATTTATTCTAATTTTATGCTAATATGAATAATACCACATGCAAGTAAAGTTTTCCTGAAGACAATTCAAAAGCAGTTGCAGCAGTACATCAACAGGGAGCTGCCAGAAATTCAAGCCACATTCAGAAGAGGATGTGGAACGAGGGGTATCGTTGCTGATGTCAGGTGGATCTTGGCTGAAAGCAGATAATATCAGAAAGTCGTTTACCTGGGTTTTATTGACTATTCAAAGGCATTCGAATGTGTGGATCATAACAAATTATGGATAACATTGTGAAGAATGGGAATTCTAGAACACTTTAATAGTGCTCATAAGGAACCTGTAGGTAGACCAAGAGACAGTTGTTCAAACAGAATAAGGGGGTACTGTGTGGTTTAAAATCAGGAAAGGTGTACGTTGGAATTGTGTCCTTTCACCATACTTACTCAATCTGTATGCTGAGCAAATAATCTGAGAACCTGGACTATATGAAGAAAAACAGGGCATCAGGATTGGAGGAAGACTCATTAACAACCTTCGACATGCAGATGACACAACCTTGCTTGCTCAAAGGGAAGACAACTCGAAGCACTTACTGATGAAGATCAAAGATTACATCTTTCAGTATGAATTACACCTCAACAGAAAGAAAACAAAAATCCTCACAACTGGACCAATAAGCAACATCATGATAAACAGAGAAAAGACTGAAGACTTCAAGCTTTGATTTTACTTGGATCCACAATCAACGCCCTTGGAAGCAGCAGTCAAGAAATCAAAAGACCTGTTGCAGTGGGCAAATCTGATGCAGAAGACCTCTTTAAAGTGTTAAAAAGCAAAGATGTTAACTTGAGGACTAAGATGCACTTGACCCAAACCATGGTATTTTCAATTGGCTCATATGCATATGAAAGCTGGACAATGAATAAGGAAGACCAAAGAAGAATTGGTGCCTTTGAAAATCATGGTATTGGTGAAGAATATTTAATATACCATGGACTGCCAGAAGAATGAACAAATCTGTCATGGAAGAAGTCCAGGATGGTGATACTTCATCTCATGTACTTTGGACATGTTATCAGGAGGTAGTAGTCCCTGGAGAAGGATGTCATGCTTGGTAAAGTAGAGGGTCAACAAAAGAGAGGAAGACCCTCAACGAGATGGATTGACACACTGGCTGCAACGATATGCTCAAGCATAGCATGGGTTGTGATGATGGTGCAGGACCAGGCACTGTTTTGTTCTGTTTTACCTGGAGTCCCTGTGAGTAGGAATTGACTGGAAGGCAACTAACAACAACAACATGAAAAATAAATAATGAAAATTTTGTACCTAAAACTTGATCCACATTTGTGATAATTTTCTTAGTTTCATTTTCTAGAAGCATTATTACCAAGTCAATGATACAAAAATTTTAAAAGACTTATTATTAAACTACTGTCTAGAACGTAACAATTTACATTGTTACCAATGGTACAGAAAAGTATCTGTTTTAACTCATCATCACCAGCAATGCGTATCACCCTTTTTTATAATATCTTTGCTGAAAATATTTTTTAAAATATCTTTGCCAATGAAATAGAACTTCATTATCTTATCTTGTATTTCTCTTATTGCTAATGAATCTGAAGTTTTCTGTATATTTAAAGCCTATTTTCATTGCTTCTGTGAATTATTCACTGGAGATATTTGCTTATTTTTAATTAGAGTGTTAGTGATTTTTCTTTTTGTCAGAACAGATTATAGATTAAAAAAAACAACAACAAAAAACAGTTGTCATCAAGTTGTTTCCAAATCATGGTAACCTCATGTGTCGCAAAGTAGAACTGTGCTCCATTGGGTTTTCAATGACTGTGATCTTTCTGAAGGTCACCAGGACTATATTCTGCGGTGCTTCTGTGTGGGTTCAAAACTCCAGCATTTTGGTTAGTAGACAAATGCTTAATCATTTGTGCCACCCATTACAGATTGCAGCTATACTATTTTTCTTTTGGTTATTATTATTTTTTATAGCAAACATTTTTCTAGTTTGTCACTAACCTTTTAATAATGGCTATGATTTTATTATGAGCTTTACTTCTTAATGATTTAAGTTTTATTTTTCATTTCTTTCATTGTTTTTGTGGTTTTCTTTTCTTCTCTTTTTTTTTTTTTTTTTTTGGTCTTTCTCCTGCCCCCAAATTAGTCAGTCTAAGTATGCTAGTTTTTATTTTTTTTTAACAAAAAAGAAGGTGCTTCACATTAAACATTTAAAACTTTGATGTATTTAGTGATTTATTTTGGTGTGGCATCATGAGAATTCAGTGAAGACTCTATCACGTCTCTAAGTATTTGTCAAGTTTCTCTTATATATTAAAGATATGTGTATACTAGGCTCCATTTGGGGACTAAATATTCTATTACATTTATTGTCTTTTCTGGTAGACCTTAGTATTTTAATTATTTCTCATTAGTTGTCATATCTATTCACACATTTTTGTCCTCATTGTTCTGCCATATCAAATTTAGTACAAATGCTTGTGTATGTATTCTCTAAGATGAAATTTAGAATCATATTGTCAAGGTTAGGAAAAAAATTCCATTAGGATTTTAACTGGAATTGCATTAAAACTACAGGCAGTCTTATTTTCCGTAGTTAACTGCAACACATTCTATAGGACTGTGTAAATCAAGAACTGCATGTATAAATTAGTTTGTGAATATATTTTGTCAATAATCTTATATGGGAGCTTCATTCATTCCAAAAATACTTGTAACTGGCATTCTATATTCCAGGCATTGCATATTAATTAGTTAATTAATTAATATTTTCCTTTTTAGTCTCTCAGGGAAATATGACAATGTTCTTTATATAGATTGAACACATTTTAAGATGCTTTGTAGTTATTTTAAAGTTACTTTAAATAAAATCTTGTTTTCATATTAAATTTTTCATTGCTTGTGCTCTTAAATAGGCAAGTTGCTGATTTAGTAGGATATCTATCTTGTGTCTGATTGTTTTCCTGAACCCTCCTATTTAGAGTGTCTTCTCTCCACCCCAATTTATTCTGTTTAATTTTCTGGAATAGCAGAGCAACTCTTGCCCGCTCCCTTATTCTCCAATGATTATATTCCTTATTTTCAATTCATGACTTATTGAATTGAAATGGTCTATAATTTTAGGACAATATCACTTATTTTTTTTAATTTAAATTGAAATGTCTCTTGTGTTTTGCTGCTAGGAATTATGCTGGCTCTTTGTTTAAGGTAAATATTCACTTTTATTGTTAAATAATGATCTTTTTCTTCCTGGCTTTTTAAAATGAAGGAATGTATCATTATATGCCTTTTAAGCTTTTGTTGAGGTTTTAGAACATGTTTCCCTTTCGACTTGTTGACATAATATCTGATAGTATTTGTCAATACTGAAATAATTTTGTGTTTTGAAAAGAAATGCTAATTGATTGAAGAAGATAATTTATTTAGTGCACTGTCTTAATTATCTAGTGCTCCTATAGCAGAAATACCACAAGTGGATGATTTTAACAAACAGAACTTTATTCTCTCACAGTTTAAGAGGCTAGAAGTCCAAACTCAGGATGTCAGCTTCAGGGAAGTCTTTCTCTCTCTGTTGGCTCCGGGGAAAGTCCTTGTCATCAAATCTTCCCCTGGGTCTAGGAGTTTCTCAGTACAGGGACCCCCAGGTCCAAAGGTCATGCTCTGCTCTTGGCTCTTCTTGCTTGGTGGTAATAAGGTCCCTCTCTCTGCTTGCTTGTTTAATCTCTTATATCCCAAAAGAGATTGACTCAAGATACAACCTAATCCTGTAGATTTTATCCTGCCTCATTAACATAACTACCTCTAATCCTGCCTCAGGAATATCATATACCTGTTGCGGTTGAGTCGATTCTGACTCATAGTGACCCTACAGAAAAGAGTAGAACTGCCCCATAGGGCTTCCAAGGAGCAGCTAGTGCATTCAAACTGCTTATCTTTTGGTTAGCAGCCACAGCTTGCTATGGCTCTTAACCACTGCACCACCATAGCTCCCTTTTTATAAATAGATCTCTGCAATTTGGGCACACCAGCTTGCTAAACATGAACTATTGCCAACCCAGAAAGAGACAGACACAATTTACTCTAGAACTTGGGTTCTTCCACCATAGGCTACAGATTCTCTTTCTTATTTATCATTTAAATTTCATTTATTTTGATTTTCTTTTTCTCCCTTTCCTAGATTACGCTGGTATTATCTGTTCTGCTTTGCTCTGTTAAATATGTATACCTAATTATTTTATTTATAAATTTAATTCTTTTACTTTTTATTTTTATATTTATTTATATTTTTTAAATGTGTTTATTTCCCAAAATTTTTTGTTAGATGTTATGTTTTTTAACTAGGGATTTAAAACATGTGAGTCCATGAATCCATCTATGTGTATCTGCAGATCTATTGTAGTATCATATATTTCATTGTATGTTATTCTACCTTGATTTTCTAAAATGTCACTAATTGTATTTTTGATTTCTTTTCTGATCTAATTTGTATTTGGAAGATGTTATTTGTTGTTGTGCTGTTAAGTTTTAGTTTCTCAATGGTTTTATGCTTTCCATTTAAATTTATTTGATTAGGTCTTAATTTATAGTAATGGATTCTGAGAATGTGTATGACTTGCATATTTTTTCATCGAAAAGTTTATGGAGGCTTTTTCTTCTTGGTCTAACACATGATCACATATATAAATTATAATTGAAAAAAAATGGTTATTCTCTGTGGGATTCACAGTTTTATATAGCTTTTTATATAATATTCATTTATTCAAATCTTACTTATTTGTGTATTAAAATACCTTGTGTCTTTGTTTTGAACAGTATCTATCAAAAATTCAGATGAGTGTGTCAAGAGTTCTATAGTAATGACAGGACCCTGGTGGCTCATTGGTTAAGAGCTTGACTGTTAACCAAAAGTCAGCAGTTTGACTCCACCAGCTGCTCCTTTGAAACCCTATGATGCAGTTCTACTCTGTCCCATAGAGTCTCTATGTGTCAGAATCGACTCGATTGCAATGGGTGATAGTAATGACATTACAGTTCTCTTATATTTCTCAATATTTTGGATTTATATTTCTAGAGCTAATTAATAATCATGGCCATGATTTTATTGCTCAAGTATATGAAATGATTCTTTTTTTCCTCCTGCTTTGAAAACTATGTTGTATGCGATTACTATTTGCATACAGTTTTAATATACTTATGTGAATCTTTGCTGGGTATCACATGTTGGTTTTAAGTACAAATTTGGATAAAAACTAGCAAAATTTGAATACTGATTCTATTTGCTTAACCTCATAAGTCTCCACTTCTTCATCTGTAAAACAAGTATGGCAGTTAGGATGCCATTAGCTGACCCTAACTCAAATTAATTTGGTTTTCTCCTGCTTCATGGCATTGAAATTCACTCTGCTGTGCCTTCTCTGTATGTTGGCATCATCCTCAGGTCACTTATGAACAGTTGCAAGAGAATTATTGCAGTCTCAGGTTTTACATTCATTGTTCATGATGTCTCATGTCTAGGAGAAAGGAAACTTTTTTTTTTTTTTTTGGTAAATCTTTCTTTACATCTCATTGGTCTCACATACATGCCATATTGAATAGGGTCTCCATGACAGCACACCTAGAAACTGGAAGGCTGGTCAGTTTTTCCTGAACAAAGACTACAAGTGGAGGGCAAATAAGTTAATAAAACTCAAGTACTGCTAGGACAGAGAGAGCAGAAATCAGCAATGAATGACCAGAATAGCACTTCCTTCATACTGTATGAGGGCATCTCACTAAACCAGTTCAAGAGTGTCTGGCACATTGCATGAGCTCAGTAAATTAAAATGTTATTATTTTTAGCCTTTCCATATTGCTTTTTATTTCCTTGTAAGCAGCTTCTATTTAAAATTTTTAAATCTATTCTGAATCTTTGTCTTTCAATTAAAAAGAAAAATCAATTATTGTAGAGCTGATTCTGACTCTTGGTGACCTCATGTGTGTCAGAGTAGAACTATACTTCATAGGGTTTTAAATGGCTGAATTTTTGGAAAGAGATCACTAGATCTTTCTTCCAAGACACCTCTAGGTGGATTGGAACTTCTACTTTTCAGTTGACATCCATGGCGTTAACCACATGTACCTGCCAGGGACTCCTGTCTTTCAGTAGGAGAATTTATGATCTTTTCTCTTGTCCCCATAATGTCCATTTACTAACTGAGTCTGTCATTTTGTTTGATAAATCACTGAGAATTCCATCTTCTTAAAATGTCCTTTTTTCTGTGCCTTCTGTTTTCTGAAATGTATGTATTTTCATATTCTGCGATGATTTGTAAAGTATAACTGTTATTTATTATTTTATGAGTGGCTAGATTTAGATGAAAAATTACTTGAATATATATGTGTGTGTGTGTGTGTGTGTATATATATATATATATATATCTTTAAAGATCAGCTTAGGGATAATACAAAGACTTTTATCTATCCCTTATTTGGCATACACATGTTTATTTCCTTTCCTTAATTTCCTAGTCATTGATCAATATGATCTGGGGTAATGGACCCAAATTATTGGTTTAGTTTTTGTTTAATGTAGTTTGCCTTCTTTTTCAAGGATTCACAACCCCAGGACACTCATATGCATCCCTTTTAGTTATCTCTTCCTGTTGCTCCGTCCACACAAGGTTGTTTTCTCAGTAGGAAGTGTCCACTGCATATCTCTTCTACTCTATGTACAGTCCAGAATCTTGCTTCCATGAAAACCAAGAAAAGAAAATATAAAAACGGTTTCCCAAAAGGAAACTGTCTGGGAAATGCAACGCTACACAGCAAGACAAGACAGGACAAGATATGCATAGCAGTTTTTTCACTTTGGTTTTCTCTTTTTGAGGACTTCATTCCACACAGAATCATACTTTCTCTTTAAATAAGCAAATGGTCCTTTAAAATAATTTTCCCAAAGAAAGGAGTAGTTTAATTTTTAGTATGAATTTAAATAACTACATTAAGAGAAACAAAAATAATATTCAGCCTTTAAGTGCAGCTTTGCTTCTTGCTGTTCCCACTTAAGTATCTCGGTGTACAGTTTCCAACACATCACTATTAAAGGTGAAAGGGGCTGACTTTAAAGAAATCATGAAAGGTCACCGCATCATTTGTAATTTCATCCTGTATTTGTTGAAGTCCTGAAACCTAGAAAACCTGATGAGATGTATTGTCCTTAGGAAATCTACCACTCAGTAGGTGAGATAAGACATTAATGTAAAGTCATCTGTTTTCAAATTCCCTCAGAATGGTGCAACTGTGGTAAGAAATCAGGGAATATAAGAGATCAGCTACTATAAAGTGACCAAGTTGATGGTCACATGTTGTCATTATTGTTGTTAGCTGCTGTGGAGTTGACTCCAACTCATGGTGAGCTTATGCGTAAGAGAACAAAACATTGCCTGGTCCTAGGTCCTTTGTCATCCTGGATTGCTGGCATGTTAGACTCCATTGTTGTGACTATTGTGCCAAACCATCTCACTGAGGGTCTCCCTCACCCTTGTTGGCCATCTGCTTCACCAAACACGACGTCCTCTTCCAGTGATTGATCCCTCCTGATGACCTGTCTAAAGCAAGCGAGTCAAACAATATTCTGTTGTGATTTCCAGACATTTCTTCCTCATCTGTCTTAGTTTGGAAACATATATGTTGTTGTTAACTTCCATCAAGTCAGCTCTGATTTATGGAGATCCCAAGTACAATAGAATGAAATGCTGCCAGGTCTAAGCGTCATCTTCATGATCTTTGCTATACTCAAATCCATTATTATGGCCACTGTACATGTTGAGTGTCTTCCAGCTGAGGCTTATGTTCCAGCACTATGTTGGACAATGTTCTGTTGTGATCCATAGGGTTTTCATTGGCCAAGTGTTGGAAGTAGATCACCAGGGCTTTCTTCCTAGTCTGTCTTAGTCCAGAAGCTCCACTGAAACTGTCCACCATGGATAACCCTGCTGGTACTTGAAATGCCAGTGGTATAGCTTTCAGCATCAAAGCAACACATAAGCAACCACAGTACAACAAACTGACAGACAGGTTGTGGTGATGATCACATAGAAGTAATAAGAACAAGATTATTTAAAACCAAATTTGAATGTAGCCACTCTTCTTTCTAGAAGAGACTGGGATTGGGAGGGTGGCACAAAACAAAAAAAGGTAATTTAAAGTCATTTCCATTTCACTAATGTGAGAGCAATTGAGAGTAGATGGTCCCTTGTATTGGAGGAGCTCTCTGGTGATTCTTGGATCTACACATAGAAGCCCAAAGACAAGTAGCCTCCACCAAATAGAAACCTGAGCTCAGCATGTGATTGAAAATATACAACGGAACTCACAAGAGACATCGGCCTTGGAATATACATTCAGGAGTAATGCGTATAGAAGTGGTAGTCTCCTTAACTCCTTAACGGCAGGGAAACTCAAGATCCCCTTTGTAAAGAGATTATATGTCAATACCAATGGAACAATGATTCTCAGATTCATTTTGATGGAGGCTGTTTTAGGCTGGGTTCTCTAGAGAAACAAAGTCCTTGAAGGGTATACACATACACACACACATCTATATGGATCGATAGATAGGTATATAGATATACACATAGATTGAGAGAGGGGGGGATTTATCTCAAGGAAGTAGCTCAAGTGGTTGTAGACACTGGCAAGTCCCAAGCCCATGGATCAGGTGTCGGGCTGGAGGCTTTCCTGACTCATGTAGCTGCAGGGCCTGACAAACCCAAGATTAACAGGTTAGATGGCAGGTTGCTGGCTCATGGGCTGTGGAGGCTGACAAATCCCAAGACTGGCAGGTAAGCTGCTAGCTCAAGTCCCAAGAACTAGAGGTCAGATAATGATGAGCCAGATACAGGATCCAGAATGAGAGCCTTGCTGGAATATCCATTTATATGCTGGAGGCAGGCCACACCACCAAGGAAACTCCTTTTCAACTGATTGGCTGCTCATAGAAAATCTCATTGTGGAGTTGATTATATCATTATGAAACTGCCCAGTTATGTCATTACGTAACTGCTGAACTGCATCATAACTGCCAAACCACTGAGACTCATGACCCAGCCAACCTGACACACAGCTTTAACCATCACAGAGGCCTACTTAAAAAAAAAAATTCAGATTATAAATTTCACTCTGTTACATTTACTTTAAATTCTTCTGCAAACAAAATTTCAACTTAAATGCCATGCATTGACTCTTCACATCTTTGAAAGCTTATGGATTGTTACTAAGATGCTCAATGCTCAATTGCAAAATTACTGAAGCATAGTTTTCTAGCCCCTAACAAAATTGATTATTGTTTTAAATTATTAATAATAATAACAATGCATACATAAACTTGTTACCATTGAGTCGATTCTGACTCACAGCAACCCTATAGGACAGAGTAGAACTGCCCCATGGAGTTTCCAAGGAGCGGCTGGTGGATTTCAACTACCAACTTTTTGGTTAGCAGCTGTAGCTCTTAACCACTATGCCACCAGGGTAATATACTTCCTTTATCATGCCTCCTCCTGATTGTATCAACCGTGCAAAGTAGGCTATAATTCTCATTTTCCTCATGAGGAAATTGAGGCTCAGACAGATTAAAGGAAGTGACTAAAGTGCCGTTTAACCTAAATCATCCTGGTCTGAGTTCATTGGTTAAAGCTATTAACTACTAACAGAAAGTTTGGCAGTTTGAAACCACCAGTGTCTCTGTGGGAGAAAGATGTGGCCATACACTTCCATAGAGATTTACAGCATTGGAAACCCTATGAGGTCACTATGAGTCGGAATCGACTCAACAGCAGTGGGATACTTAATGTTGTTAAAGAAACTGATGTAAGTCTTAAGAATGCATGCTTTCCAATAACCATCAGAATAACAGCCACCCACAAATAATTACATCACCTGGGCCCAGGCAATATTGATCATTCACATGACAGAAAAGGTAGGGATTAAAACTATTTAGAAAATCCAAAGTGAGATTTCTCATGATGTAGCAATGTTTGAACAGTGCTCATCAATAATCATGATTGCAAAATGGATGCAAATCCAGATATGATCTGTCACAAATCAGTAAGGCTCCTATCCCTGTATTTCCTCCTGTGCTCTTTCCAGATGTCATTGCAGTCACCATGAATTCTTCAAGGTTACATTAATCACACAGTTGATATCGCTGGAAGCTATGTTTTTAAGTTGCAATTTTGGCTCATTGAAGAAGGGGCTTCTCAAGGTCATTGCAAGGGGGCAATGAAACTAAAATACTAAGACATCTCAGGACTATGAACATCTTTGAATCTTTAAAAATCATTGAAAGTGTCAAATATCCTGGACAGTGAATCTGCCATTTATTGAGCCACTGCAGGCCCAGCACTGCAGTAAATACCTTGGAGGATATAAAAACATATAAAGTATGTAGTAAAGGAGCTTCCTAGCCAGGAGTGTAAGATAAAAATTAAACACATAAAGCAATCATAGAGCACAGGGTCCCAGTTATAACTAATTGCTCAATTGTTTGGTATGGTTTAGAAGTGTGTATATAAGCCTTGAGGAGTGTATGTCTGTGTGATAGGAGACGCATCTACATTTCAAAAAGTTTCAGCGGTAGCATCACTTCTCAAAGAGTTTATTTATATCCATGAATTTTTTTGCCTCCAAATGAATCAATTTTATTATCACCTGAGGAGCTGTTGGATGCAAATAGTCCTTAGAATTGAGGTCAATAAAAAAAGTCCACTGATAAATTTTTTCTGGCCCATTGGCATAGCCCCTCTGCCTGGATCATAGATGATCAACAAGTCCGATGAGGCCTTGCTCTGAATCACAACCCTGAGCATCAATACAGGCAAATCCTGTGTACGTGGTCAGTCTTTTCTTTTCTGAAAGACTTAAGTTTGCTTGTTTTGCCTCAATATCAAACGTTGTGCAAATAACAAGACACACTATGAAGAAAAATTTTATTTTCGTGAACATTGTCCTGATTTACAGGGTATACGTTGAGAATAGGCCTGGATATGCTCGATATATATTATTTAATTGAGAAAATGCATACTATCAAATAACATCACAGTATTTATGAAAATATTTTTAGATACGTACATACTTCGATATGATTGAAAGGAAGACACTTAGAAAATTATAATAACTTAGTTTTTAGAAAGTCATTAAAGTAAGGGAAATTGGTAATAATGAAATATTATGACCTGAAAGTTTATAGAATCCCAACTTTCAAGTCAAGATGACTCCCAAGATTATGACTTCAAAATGGAAGTAACAGTTGATCAAGTTCACTGGCAAAAACCTTGCGGCAGCCCTCGAATCTCTCATTGGTCAGGTTCTGGTGCAAAAAACAGAACCCTCCCAGATTGTTTAAGTAGAAAGGAATCTACAAAGGGGACTCCTGGTGGAAAGGGGTTGTAGGAAATGTAGTATTAGGTTTTCTCTATTTACAGTCCCAGAAGGCACATGGTGGGGGTTTGTAGCAGATACTGAGTGAGCCAATCTGCAGGATCTGCTACAGAGCTTCACGCAATATACTCAGGTGTTCTGAATTGAGGCTGTTTAAAATCTTGATGTCTAATAATCATTTTTTGGTGTTTTTCTATATACTTTAACTTTTGCTAGCACATAGAGTAGCAAAAATAAATGTATGGATTTTTTTCTGCGTTAAATACTCCTTGTTGTAATCAAGTAGCTCTGGTGGCACAATGGTTAAGCCCTGGGCTGCTAACCAAAAGGTTGGCGGTTCAAACCCACAGCTGCTTCACAGGAGAAAGATGTGGCAATCTGTTTCTGTAAAGATCAGAGCCTTGGAAACCCTATGGGGCAGTTCTACTCTGTCCTATAGGGTAGCTGTGAGTTGGAATTCACTCGATGGCAACAGGATTTTTGATGTAATAAGTATTAGGCAAACATGTAATTTTATTAATTTAGAAGGAAATGAAGAGGACTCAAATTATTTGCCTTCAAGACACTTCTATAGGAGAAGTGTTGAATTTTAAGCCTTTTGATAATTAGCCTCATGTAGCTATGTAAGTCAATTATGAACTCTATGACATTTCTATATTTACTATGGAAAGTAGAATTATTTTCCACTGAATATATGATTTCAGATTTTCTCTGAAACCAGGTGGAAATGTTTTGGAGGAAAAAGAAATATAATGTTCCTGGAAAATGACTAGTCAAAGTATGTCTTTGATGACACTGGTTGAATAGTAAAATAATCACTCATTCTATAGTCTGTTGGTTGTTGGAGTGAGTCATTACTCGCTAACAGGTAAAAATTATATCTGCCAAGTTTGAAAGGGACTTGTTCTGGACTCTGAAACTAACTCCAAATGATGTTGACCCTAAAATAATCGGATTCAGGGTCTCTGGACAACATATACTAGATTCTAAACTATATACTGGATTAACTGGGCCATTCTGGGTGGCAGAATGTGTTAGAATGAAATCAAGAGCAATGGTCTCTGCCAACAGAGTGCTGAACTGTCAGGTTCTTTCAGATTCTGTGGCTCAGGCACCCGCCGAGCAGGAGATTTGCGATGAATAGCGCCCATATTGATTTTTCCATAATGGAGTGTAAAAGAAAAATGGACAGGTTTTGTCGCAGGTATTTTCATGGGGTACTAAATTGGAGGATTAGTTGCAAACAGCAGTACTGATAAAGTCTGCTGTCCATCTTGATGGTTGGGTCTTTCTATTAAAATGACACGTAAATAACCTATTATATCCCCCACCCATGGAAATTCAAATGCACCTGTCAACTTGATAAAGCACTTGCCTGGAGGGAAGCATTGTTTACATTTTCACTCCATTCTTCAGAAAAAGTGAGATTCTAATTATTTCTTCCACTGTAAATTAATGCTGACTATGATGGTTAGCATATCTCTGTATTGTTACATCTTTTGGAAAGTTAAATAATAGAACTGATCCATCATGTATTATGCAATGTGTGTTTTATGACAGCCTTCCCTGAGCTCTTGCATCTCCTCTTTCTATAAATGCCCATTTCCTCTCTCACTGTGTGCTTTCTATGCCTTTTTCTCTCTTCTATCCCTTGAGAAATCTTTATTGATAACCAGTTAGTTCCGAAACTTTGAATTACCACCCTCTTTAGCCCATGTGGTTTCTTTCCTTTATTAAAAAAACTGTTACTATCTTCAAGCCACACTATCTGTTTTTACTGATCATACTCTACTATGTCATTTTTAGTCCAATTAGATATAAAACATCTGAAGACATATCGTTTGGTTATACTCAAACTTTCCACCTTATAGTGATTTCCTTCACGGCAACATCACCTTTTCTCTTTCTTGCTATTATCTGTTGATAACATTGGTGATAAGCATTGCATTAAATTATGTCCCTAGGTATAAACTCTCAGCACTCTCCCTGACTTATCCCATATATTTCTCCTTCACATACTTCTTCCTGCTGATCCTCACACACCCTAATCTCTACCAAAAAGAGTAATTTCTTCATGGGCAGAAAATACTTAGGAACATATAGTCCCTATGCTTGTCTGTAACAGCCCTGTAATAGTTACCTAAGATAACCTTTTGTCTCTACTCCTGAATCAGGTATTTTTTATTGTTTCCTGTACGTAGGCACACATGAATATCTTTATCAACTGAGTACTATATGTAATAAAATCTATGTATCCACTAGGTGACCTTGGAACTAAAAGTACTTGAACGATAAAGATTCCAGAGATCAAAATTGCAGGTGCCCACTTGAATGCCCTTGCAGAAATGTGTCTAGAATTGTGGCTGAGGTAGGATGCCATGCCCTATGCGTGCTGCACAGAGCCTCCCCAGCTATTTCCTTAAAGTACCTCTAGGATGGACTGATTCCCCAGTCACTCTTCTTCCCCAGTATGTAAGCTTCAAGCCCATTTCTAGCTAATCTTGTCTAATTTCTGCTTCCTCCCACAAGTAAATTCCTGCCTGAGTTCAAGATGTTATACCATGAAATCACTGGCAAACTTAATTTGGGCATTTTCAACATTCACAATCTAAAAATGTGTACATACCCTTCTACTGAGGTAATTTAACAACAGCTAAATGGATGAAAATATCTTTCAGCTAAAAATAGTAAAGGCAATTTAATCCCTTCATTATTTCTAATTTACTGGTTTTGAAATACATCTTTAATAATCATTCCACATTTTTTAAACCTCCAGTCAATTTCACCACCAATCAGTCAAGAAATATTGCATTTTCACATCTCAATGGCATCATACTAAATGTTTTGAAAAATACGGTAGTATATTGTTTGTCAGTTAGTATTCTATTTACAATTCTTTCATACCATCTTGAAAATTATACTTGTTGTTTGAAAATTAAGATATGAGTTTTGTTGCCTTTCTGTCTCCTTTCTTAGAGTGGAAGTGGGTAGACTGAATGTCCTAGTTGACGATTATGGTTCTTTTAGTTAAGAGCAAAATGATAGGCTTTGAGAGAGCTGACAGATAAATGGGATAACAAGCTCTGAATTGTGAATTTGTACCTAACTGCTGATCAGGCTGTCAATAAAAATTGCAACCGTAGTTTTGACAAAGATATTACTAGAGTGTTCTTAAGAGGTTTTAGCTATTTCCAGATTGTTTCAATCTGATATTGCTGAAAATCCAGCTTAGAACATTCTTTAATTACCCAGCAAATGGGGGCACTCTCTCCATGGTGTGAGTCTGTTTTTTTCTTTGTGTGTGTGTTAGTGTATGTTTATGTGTGTGTTGATGGATGAGAGTAGGATCGAGAGGGAGAGCAAGGGTGAGAACTGATGTCCTATCTGTTAGTCACTCAGTCTCATGTAAAGTGATTGAATAAATGAGAGGAACTGGACAGTGTGGACACCATCATAAGTCAGCTGAAATAAATTCATAAACCCAGTTGCTCCATTCGTTTTGTATAAAAAGAGATGCTGACTCAGGCTGACTAGTTAGGTGTACTTCTGGTAGGGTTTCAGAACCAAACAGCAGGTGATTTTCATGCTAATAAGTAATGTATCAACAAACCATTGGAAATATTTTCATTTCCTCTAGACTCTAACTGAGAAATGACTGGTAATCACGGGTCTGTCACTTGAGTTGTGATTTTCTGATTTCTAAAATGGACACTCATGGTTGTTCGTGAGTCAGATTTAACTCGACGGCAACTGTTGTTTTAAAATGTACACAGTCATGAGTTGTTTTTATACAGTATGGCATTGCACTCTTTCAGATTAAAATAAAGATGAAGGAAAAAGTTCTTTAAGAAAAAAATGAGTTTATCCCAGTTTGCTGATCTACACAAAAGAGTTAAAATGTTGACTGTATGTAATATAATAACACTCAGTCTTGGATTTCTTGTATATCTCCATATTGTTGCATGCTCACCACTCTAATACATTATTCTGTATTTTGGAGATTGAAATTGTCTTAAAAATAATGGAATCCAATAGCTTCATCTTACTACTGAGGAAGTGATATCTTAAGAATCTTACCCAAGTGATGAGAATGCAGATCTAGAATTGTGTTCTCTTATCCAGAGATAAGGAAGGACAATGGACTAGGAACGTAGACAAATACATAATAAATAGTTTATTGATATTAACATCAAAATAAACGTTAAAATAATATTATCTATGTTTACAGATTTTAAGATCATAGTGTATTTAATAAAAAGAAAATGTTTACTGTTTTTAAAAAGGTTTTGGGTTTGGCCTTGATCTGACCACAAAAAAAAAAAAGAAATGGAAAAAAAAGTTTGTTCATTATTTCTTATTTACTTTTTAAAATTTTAATATAAATAGAATGCAATAAAGAAATCAACTTAGGGAATCATAAATAAGAACAATTTACAAATAAATATTTATAAAATTCTGCATAAAGGTCAATAGCTTAGAAATCAAGAAATATCACCTTAGCAATTTCTGTTGAGTACATTAACAATTCTAAACATTCTGTATCATAGTATACACAACTGTAAAATGGGTGCTCTAGTAAGCTAAGTTGCTATGAAAGAGTGACAATACCCCCCTGCTTGCCCTGTACTCCCTCCCCACCAAATCAATGGCTTAAAGAACAAAGTGGTATTTGTCTCTCACATATCAATCTGAGTTGAGTGTTCTTGGCTGAAGGGTTGCCCAGCTTCATGAAGACATTCAGGGAGGGATTGAAGTTGCTTAACCTGTCACTTACAAGTTTCCTCTGCTCATTATCATTAAAAAGGGTGGAAGAGACCACGGATGAGGCATACTTGCCTTCCTAAAGGACCTTCCTAGAAAGACATGTCATTTGCATTCACACTGCTCTGTCATGTTTAGGATTGCTCTGTCTTTCTGGGAGCCATGTTAGCACAATGGCTACTACCCAGAAAGTCTGTGTTTCAAACCCGCCAGCGGCTCCATGGGAGAATGATGTGGCAGTCTGCTTCTGTAAAGATTTACAGCCTTGGAAATCCTATGTGGCAATTCTACTCTGTCCTCTAGGGTTGCTAGGAGTCGGAATTGACTTGATGGCAGTGGGTTTGGTTTTTTGTTTTTGTCTTTCTGGTGAGTTTCTCTGTTATTATTATGATGCAATATCCCCTCTTTATCTCTTGCAACAACATCCCCCTTGATCTCTTCTAACACTCTCTGTCTTAAAATCTATGTTTCCCTGTATAGGCACATCAGCTTTTTTATGCTTATTGTTTAAATGGAATATCTTTTTTTGTCATTTTAATTTCAATCTGTCTGTGTCTTTACATTTAAAATGCATCTCTCGATGACAGTGTATGCTGGGTCTTAATTTTTTTAAGCCAGTCTGACCATCTCTGCCTTTTGATTAGAGTTTTTAGTCTGTTTACTACTAATGTAATTATTGATAGGATTGGGTTTAAGTCTACGGAGTCACTATTTGTTTTCCATTTGTCCCTTCTCTTTTCCTATTCTTCTGTTGCTTCTTTTTTAAATATTTTTTTTGGATGGGGTTTAATCAAATATTTGATTAGTGCAGTGCTCTTTTACATTCTTTTATTAGGTTTGTGTTTTCTCAACGACTAACAACATGCATCCTTAAAGTCAAGGAGTCAATATTGTATCACTTCATACTTCACAATTTACATCTGACATTTCATACTTCCTATTCCCTCCTTTCCCATTCTTACTTTGACAGTTAGCACTTTTCACTTCCTACATCCCTCTTCACAAATGTAATAACTTTAACTAAAAAAACAAAACAAAACATTGCTGTTGAGTCAGTTTCAACTCATAGCAACACTGTAGGACAGAGTAGAACTGCCCTATAGGGTTTCCAAGGAGCAGCTGGTGGATTCAAACTGCTAGACATTTTGGTTAGCAGCCGAGCTCTTAACCACTGCACCACGAGGGCTCTTGCAGTAAATTTACAAGAGTATAATTCTACTTTCCCTCTTCTCCTCATTCTTTATAAAATTATTGTCGTGTCTTCTACTTCTTCATGTTATACACCCCACCTTTGATTTGAGTGAGTTGTTTTTGAAGTAAATTATGAGAAGAAAGAAAATATTTTCTTTTATGTTTACCCATTTGTTTGTCATTCCTAAGTGTGTTATAGACTTAGTCTATATGCTGAGCAAACAATCTGAGAAGCTGGACTATGTGAAGAAGGACATGGAATCAGGATTGAAGGAAGACTCATTAACAACCTACGATATGCAGATGATACTACCTTGCTGAAGGTGAAGAGACTTGAAGCACTTACTGATGCAGATCAAAGGCTACAGCCTTCAGCCTTCACAATGAATTATACCTCAATGTAAAGACAACAAAAATCCTTACAACTGGACCAATAGGCGACATCATGATAAACAGAGAAAAGATTGAAGTTGTCAAAGATTTCATGTTACGTGAAACCACAATCAAGGTCCATGGAAGCAGCAGTCAAGAAATCAAATGATGTACTGCATTAGGCTAATGTGCTGCAAAAGACCTCTTTAAAGTGTTAAAAGGGAAAGATGTCACTTTGAGGACTAAGGTGTACCTGACCCAAGTCATGGTATTTTCAATCACTTTATATGCATGCCAACGCTGGACAATGAATAAGGAAGAAGAATTGATGCTTTTGAATTATGATTTTGGAGAAGAATATTGAAAATACCATGGACTGCCTGAAGAACAAACTAATCTTTCCTGGAAGAAGTACAGACAGAATGCGCCTTAGAGGAGAGGATGGTGAGACTTTATCTCACATACTTTGGACATGTTATCAGCAGGACCAGTATTTGGAGAAGGACATCATGCTTAATGAAGGGTCAGTGAAAGAGAGGACTAACCCAGTGAAATTGATTGACAGTGGCTGCAAGGATGGGCTCAAGCATAAAAACCATTGTGAAGATGGCACAGGACCAGGCAGTGTTTTGTTCTTTTGTACATAGGGTCACTATGAGTTGGAACCAACTTGATGGCACCTTACAACAACAACAAGAAGTGCTCTTTAAGAAGCCCTGGTGGCTCCTTAAAGTGTGCTACATTCCTTCCTGTAAATACTAATTTCCATCTTTTATCATTTACCTACAGTTTGAGGAACATTCTGTTTTACAGTGCAATTCTATTGGTAACAATTCTCTTAGCTTTAATTTATCAGAAAATGTGGGTCTTTCACTCTAATTTTTGAAGATATGTTAACTGGATGTAGAATTCTGGGTGTAGAATTCTGGGCCAATAGATATTCCATTGTCATTTGGCCTCCATTTTTCCAGATGAAAAATTAGAGATTATTCTTATCTATTTCCCCTATACATGATGTTTCTTTTTATTTCTAGTTGCTTTAACAATTTTTTCTTTTTCTTTTCTTTTTTTTTTTTTTTTTGCTTTAATCAGTTTTACTGTAATTTGTCTAGGGGAGTTTTTTTTATTTTTGTATTTTTATTATGTTTGGGCTTTGCTGGAATTTTTGTAGGAAGGTTATGAAACTTATTTGGGATAATTTCAACCATTATTTATTAAAATTTATTTTTCTGCTCTGCTCTCACTCTCTTCTATACTTGGGACTTCAATTACATGGATGTTGGACCATTTGATATTTGACGTGTCTCTCCTTTTTTTTTCCTTGAATATTTTTTGTTTGTTTTTCAGATTGCATCATTTTTTAAATCTGTTTTCAAGTTCACTGAATCTTTCTTCTTACATATGCAATCTGTTGATAAGGTTAGTCAGTGAATTTTTCATTTCAGTTATTTTATTTTTCAGTTCTGGAATTTTCTTTTTTTTTTTTTTATAGTTTTCATTTCTCTGAGTTTTTTTTTATAAGATCACTCATTTAAGCAATATTTTGCTTTAATTCTTTAAATGTATTTTTCTGTCTTTTGAAAATATAGTTAGATACTTTAAATTCTTTGTTTTCTAAGTCTAATATCTTAGCTATCTTAGGGTTGGTTTCTATTGACTGCTTTTTTCCTTGGTATGCATCATATTCTTCTGTTTCTTTGCATGTACTGTATTTTAGATACTGTGTATTTTGTGTTTTAAGTATATTTTAAGTAGAAACCCTTGGAAACCCTGTGGGGCAGTTCTACTTTGTCCTATAGAGTCACTATGAGTCAGAATTGACTCAACGACTATGGATTTGGTTTTTCAGTTCTGGATTCTGTTGTTTTCTTCTGAAGGGTATTTTTTCTTGTTTTAGAAGTTAGTTAAGTTACTGGATGATCATCATAAACTTCTGTCATTGATTTTATGTTTTGTTAATATAAATCTAAGGAAAACGCGAAGTGTTTCCCAAGCCCCTCTAATCTGATGGATTTTAACCTCCAAACTTTGTCTCCAACTCAGATCTTTACAGACGTGGCTTTAGGCTTTGTTAGCGTGGGTCAAGAGTGGGTCTTACTCTATGTTGTGTGGTCCTTACTCTTAAGGTGTGGTCTTTCTTGTGCCTCAGTTGGATGCCCAAAATGTATTCAAGTACTGATGTGATCTCTCTACTCTAGCAGAGCCAGAACTCCAACATATCAAGGCACTGCTCTTATCCCAGCACTGTTTAACTTCTCATGTCTTTGTTCTTCTCTTGGCCTTCTAGCAGCTGCTGTATGATTAGCCTTATGTAGTATCACACTGCGTATCTACAGAACAGCTTTCAAATACAGACTTATAGAGCACCCCTACTTGTGCTCCTAAGACTTCTTTTTTATAAGAGTTCTTTCTCTCCATTGCCTCATCCTATGGTTTCTAGCTACCAGAACTCTGCTTTAAGTGAGCAAGACTTCAGTTTTCTTCTTGAATTTCAGCTCTCTGAAGTGTGGTCAGAAAATTTTCCCCAGGAAGAGAGCTGAGCCACCACAAGACTCATTTTGTGGTTTCCCTTCTCGCTGATAGTCTCGAACTACTCTTTTAAAAATGCCTGAAAAAATTACCTCACATATTTTGTTTAGTTTTATATTTATTCATGAGTGTAGGGATATTCTGGTTCTAGTTACCCCATCGTCACTGAAACCATTGAATTGCGTATGAGAGAAGGGATAAAAAGAAAAAGAAAATGCTGTTTTCAAATTTTAAAAATACGAAGTTGATAAGTAGGTAAATTTATCTCTTCCTGCTTGATAATCTGTTTATACAACTCCTTTTATGAATGGAAGTGAGATTTTACTCTGACTTTATTCAATCACTTATTCCCTATATCAACACAAAATTTTTAAGTACTTAGTCTGTACCAAGATCTGTGCTAGGTTTCTGGGAAATGAAGTTGAAAACATAGAGATCTGCCTTCAAGTTATGAATAAAGACATACAAAACCAGAGACGAGAGTGCTAATGAGCATGGAGCACAGCAGGAAGAACATCTAGTTCTATATGAAGGAAACTGAGTATTTCATAGAGAAGGTAATTCCTGAACTAGTATTACCAGCTATCATTTACCAGTGAGTTGACTCCAACTCATGGCAGTCCCCTGTGTGTCAGGGTAAAGCTGTGCTCCATAGGGTTTTCAATAGCTAATTTTTCAAAAGTAGATCACCAGGTCTTTCTTCTGAGGCAGCTCTGGGTGAACTCAGACTTCCAAGTTTTCAGTAAGTAGCAAAGCACGTTAACCATTTCCATCACCCAGGGACTCCTGAGCTGGTATTAGAAAAGATTAATAGGAATTTCCCAAGCGACAAAGAAGAGGATGAACATTATATGCAGAAAGAAATCATGTGCCAAGGAAAATATGACAGACCATGACATGTCTGTGGGGATTATATGTAGTTCAATTTGTTTGGAGTAAAAATGGCAAGGGATGGAATTGGAAAGCATTTTAGTATCCTGGTGCTGCTATAAAACAATACCACAATGTGGGTGGCTTTGAAAAATAGAGATTCATTTGCTTACAGTTCTGGTGGCTAGAAATCCAAATCAGGGTCTCAACCCTGTCGATTCTCTCTGGGGGCTTTCAGAAAGGAGATGTTCTATGCTTCTCTCCTAGTTTCTGGTGACTGCCAGCAATCATTGGCATTCCTTTGCTTGTAGATAGATTCTCACATACTGTCTTCCCTTTGTGTGTGAATCTGTTTCCCTGTCTGTTCTTCTCTTTCATTCTATGAGACATCACTCAGAAAGAATTAGGGCTAGAAGTCACCGTACTCCAATACGATATCATTAATTAAACTGATAACATCTGAAAACAAACAAAAATCAACATATTTCCCTGAACCTGGTCACATTTACCAATGCAGGGGTTAGGATTACAATATATCTGTTTGAGGGACACAATTTAACCCGTAACAGACAGGTAGGCAACAGAGTATAAAAATCAACAGATGAAATGAAGAATTTTCTGTCCTGCTTCTCTGAAAGCACATAATTCTTTTTGGTTACAAAGAGAAGAGAAAGCATTGTCTCCAGCATAATATGTTCTGCCTTCTAAAAAGAAATGGATGCACCATTCATTCATAAAAGCACAGTTATATGTATGGTGGTTCCCGTTTTCTACGTACAATTTGAAGAAACAGATGTAATGGAGAAGTGTGACCTCTTTTATTTTTATGTTTCCAAAAGAATACAAGCACATATATTAAAATATAACTATTATATACCAACATGAATGAATCTCTAAGACATTATGATGAGTGAAAGAAGCAGACATACAAGAGTGTATACAATGGGACTTCTTTTATGTGAATTTTACAAGTAGGAAAATCTAATTGCTGCTGATTGAATTTCTGAATTGTTGTTACTATTCAGGAGGCTTCAGAAGTGGGGGAATTGGTGGTAAGTATTGACTGGGAAGAGGCACAAGGGACATTTTAACCAGTCGCTGTCCAGTGGATTCCAATTCATGGCTTCCCCATGTGTATCAGGGTAGAACTGTGCTCCATAGGGTTTTCAGTGGCTGATTTTTCAGGAGATCTCCAGGTCTTTCTCCTGAGGAACCTCTAGGTGGACCCCAATCATACAGTTAGCAGCCAAGGACATTAGCCATTTGCACACCTAGGGATATTTTGGGGAGCTGGAAATGCTCTATGTCTTAATCTGGGTGATGTTGTAAGTGTATATATTTTATAACTCAAAGAAAGGTAAAAATTTTATTAAAAAAAATATATGTGACTTTTAGACCTGATAGGTGCCATAGAAATTATTTAATCTAATTTCTTCATTTTATTGATGGAGAAACTGAGAACCAGAGGGGCCAACTGGTTTTTAAAAGAGCAGAGTTACTTAGTGACAGAGGCAGGTTATAATATAGGTGTTCTCTTTCCCAGGGCATGATTCTCCCTGATATAAAACAAGGAGTCGGGAGATATATTTTATAGCCTATTCTGCTCCAAATGCTTGTTCTCCAGCACCCAGCCTCAGCAGTAAAAAGCACAGACTAAGCAGTCTAATATATACTTAGGATTTAAAGTCAGTATAATTTCCTAGACCCATTGAAATGGGCATGTTGGGAATATTTTTGGCTCACTTCACAATGGGCACAATTTAAAAATGGGTTTTTTAGAGAGGCAATACAGGCAGAGTTTAAAAGCCTAGGTTCCAGGAAAGACAGCCTTGCAGCCATATTTTGGCTGAAGGAACTCTGATGTCACCATAGTCAAGTGCTCGGCTGCTAACCACCTAAATGTTGGCGTTTGAAACCTCCAGCCCCTCTGCTCAGCAGGAGGAAGATGTGACAGTCTGCTTCTGTAAAGATTACAGTCTTGGAAACCCTGTGGGGCAGCTCTACTCTGTCCTGTAGGGTCACTATGAGTTGGAATGGACTCAAAGGCAATGGGTATGGGTGCTTATTAACTGTCACCTTGAGTACATTACTTTACCCCTCTATGCTTCAGTTTGTTTATCTGAAAATTGGGATTATAGTAACTGCCAGATTTATAATGAGGATTAAATGCAATAGTGCTCATAAAGTGTGTCATTGCATCCACCCACAGTTTAACCCTGGAAATCACCCAGAGCGATTCCTTTTAGAATGTCATATCTGCTACTCCTCTGCTCAAAAATTCCAAATGGTTTCCCAGTTCATTCCAAGCAAAAGCCACAGTCCTTACAGAGTTCCACCAGATCTTAAATGCTCTGCTCCCTCAGATTACACCTCTCTGACCTCCTCTCCTCCTCTCTCCCCTTACTCACGGGGTTTCAGATCTTTGGGCCTCTTTGCTGTTTCTTGAATACAAGTCAAGAGTTCTCCTCACAGCCATTGCTCAGGTGCTGTGCTTTTTCCCTAGTTGTACTTATGGCTCACACCCTCTCCTTATTCAGGTGTCTGCTCAAATGTCTCCCTTCAAAGACTTTCCCTGAATAAAATGGCAACTCTAAATAAAATAGCAATACACAGCCTTCTTCTCCCTCTCCCCCCGCCCCCACCTAGCCCCCTGCTCTGCTTCGTTTTTCTCCACAGCACTTACGATGTATCTGATTCCTTCTTGTCTGTCTTCCTCCCCTAGAAAGCCAGTTGCATGACAGCAAGGGCTTTGCCTCTTTTGTTCAAAGAAAGTTAAAACTTCCTTTGGCACAAAATAGACTTTCAATAATTATTTTTTGAGTTCATAATTAAATGAATGAATGAAAATGCTTTGAACACAGCTTTTTACATAAACAACCCAAACCCACGCCGTAGAGTCGATTCCAACTCATAGCAACCTTATGTATAGGACAGAGTAGAACTGCCACATAGGGTTTCCAAGGCTGTAAATCTTAACAGGAGTGAGGCAGACAGCCTCAGAGCCCAGCACTTCCAAGAAACACCTGCTCTGGCTTATCCTCCTACACCGAACAGAATAGTCTGCACATTCTTCTGAAATTGTCCTTAACAAGATAACCACAGAACAGGCCATAGCATAGCTGGCTTCAACCGGTTTTAGCAGGTTTTCTATGCCATCTTAGCACTTCAGGTGACCTATTAGGTCATTAAGTGCAAACTACATTTAAGCACCCCACCTCTGGGTGGAGACTTAACATGCTAATGTAAGAGAATCGATTTCTTCCTCCATCCTGGGGGATTGAACCCTTGTCTAGAGAAAATGCATAGTCATCCCCAAGCTCTGAGTGCCTGCGTGAAGGTCAATCCTGAATATTCATGATAAATTTTCATTGCCTTGTCTGCTCTCTGTAAAAATCTGCTTCTCCAAGCTGCCTACGAGCAGCCTTGGAGGCAGTAGCCCTGACTGTCTCCTTTCCTTGAACAATGAAATAAAGACACACTTCTGATCTCCCACCGCGGCCACTCATTTACTGGCTGTAACAAGTCATGCTGAGCAGAACCTGGGTTTTCCACCTGGCAATGAGAGCAGACTGCTATATCTTTCTCCTTTGGAGCAGCTGGTGGGTTCAAACAGCCGACCTTTTGGTAAGCAGCCAGCACTTAACCACTGCGCCACCAGGGTTCCTTCAGTCCTAAATAAGTATTATTTATTATTCTTATTCTTAATTAATCTTTCCTAAAATAGTTACTACTATAATTGATTTTCTGTGGAAACCCTGGTGACCTAGTGGTTAAGAGCTACAACTGCTAACCAAAAAAATGATCAGCAGTTTGAATCCACCAGGTACTCCTTAGAAACCATTATAGGGCAGTTCTACTCTGTCCTATAGCGTTGCTATGAGTTGGAATTGACTCAACGGCTGTGGGTTTGTTTTTTTTTTTTTTTTAATAATTGATTTTCTGTAGGGTTTTTTTTCTTCTGCTCTGGAAATATTACGTAAAGAGCAAGATTCAATGCTCAAGTATGATGATGAAATGGGGAACCAGAAAATACCTCTTGAAAACTCAAAAAGTATAAAAATTTTGGAAACCTGGATTCATTGATAGTCACTAAACTGGAAGTCTGGTTAAGAGATAAACACCAAACTCCACTATTTAAAAAAAATAATAGAACAACAAAAAAATATACATGTGACCTTTTCTGTCTCCCATATTTTCAATCCCAGCTCAGGGCAGGGGAGATGTCTAACATGAACCACCTCTTATCACCACTTTCAGAAATTATTTATCCCTTTTCAAAATGCCTGTAGAATTTTAACTTCTTTTAGAGCATTTCTAACTTACTAGTTTTAAATCTATACTTATTTGCATTCACGCCTTAAAACCAAACCCATTGCTGTCGAGTTGATTCCAATTCAAAACGATCCTATAGGACAGAGTAGAACTGCCCCATAGAGTTCCCATGGAGTACTGGGTGGATTTGAACTGCTAACCTTTTGGTTAGCAGTGGTAGCACTTAACCACTACTCCACCAGGGTTTCCATTCATACCCTACTTCTACTAAATTGTAAGTCCCGTGCAACGATGGGCTCAAGCATAACAACGATTGTGAGGATGGCTCAGGACCAGGCAGTGTTTTGTTCTGTTGTACATAGGGCCGCTATGATTCAGAACCGACTCCATGGCACCTAAGAACAACAACAACAACAACAACATGAGAGCCAAGAATTTTCTTTTTATCCTGCAGTTCTAATGGCATCCAGCTTGGATCTGTGACTCAAAAATATTTTTAAATAATGAATAAAGGACCTAGTTCTGAAATACAAATGAAATGTACTTATTTCTTTTGACAGTTGTGAAAAACAAATTGGCAAAGGCACTGCTAGGTATTTACTCAGATGAGTTGAAAACTTATGTCCGTACACAAACCTGCACATGAATGTTTATAGCAGCTTTATTCATAATTGCCAAAACCATTAGCAACCAAAATGTCCTTCAGTAGGTGAATGGATGAACAAACTGTGTACATCCATACAATAGTATACTATCCAGAAGTAAAAGAAATAGTTATTAAGCCATGAAAAGACATGGACTAACCTTCAATGCATATTGCTATGTGAAAGAATTCAACATGTGAAGGCTACATATTGCATGATTCCAACTATATAACCTTTTGGGTAGCAGAGGAATGCTACCACCAGGGACACATGACATTCTGGAAAAGGCAAAACCATACAGACAGTAAAATGATCCATGGTTTCCATGGGTTCAGGGAAAGGAGAAGAGGGGATGAATAAGTGCAATACAGGGCAGTGAAATAATTATGTATGATACTGTAATGTGGGATACATGACCTTATTTATGTCAAAACCCATAGGACTGTACAAGACAGAGCAAACTCTAATGTAAACTATGGATTTTAATTCATAATAATCTATAACAAATGTCCCCCAAGGTGCAAGATGTTCATATTAGGGGGAAAAGGGGATATTTCAGAACTGTGTACTTTCTGCAGTGTGAAACTACTCTAAAAAATAAAGTAAAAAAAAAGAAAACAAAAAACAACTTGGAAATTCCCTTGTTCCTCGAAGAGGAAGGTCTTACATTTAATGCACTCTTTTTTTTTTTTTTTTTTCCCATTAAACCACCAACCTCCCCATCTGCTGTTTGGAGAAAGATGGGTTTAGTTCATCTTTTACTGTCCCTCCAGTGTTCTTATTGAAGGTAGGAATGCAGTTTTTACTTCCTTCACTTCAGATTTACCATCTAGAAAATTAAAATAATGCTTTCTTACTTGTATGGTTGTTTGATGAAGCAATTAATTATCATATAATACATCGTAATTCCCAGAGGAAATGTTTTATATGCGTGCAAAGGGCTGTTATTCTAGGAGAATTATGACACAGACGATCTGCAACTTGTGGGTTGAGTAGGCGGGGTGATGTGAAGAGATAGCAGCTGAACAAACTTCACAGAATTAAGAAATAGGGAGTTAAAACTTGCAATGTGGGAAGTTGATAGAGAGTTCACCTCCCAAATAATTTTGAAGGAATGATCTTATTGGAAACACTGCATAAAAGGGCAGTTGAGTCTCACATATCAGTTTTGCCGTTGGCAGAAATCAATTTCAGTAGCATCAAAGATAAGCATGTGAATAAATAAAACAAAAAGATTGTCTTAAATATTGTTCATTCCTTCCATATATATATATAGCCTCTTTTGAGCCGGGTCAGCCAGTCTCTTTCATTATGAAGCTTTCACATATGTGCGAAAAGACAATAAATCAACAAGCGAATACAGAGTATGTCCGATAGTAGTACTTACAGTGAGTGTTGTGATGGAAATAAAGCACAGGATATGGCTGAGGGTGGAGATGATATTTTCTGCAGGGTGGCCGGGAAAGACTCTATCACGAAGGTGGCATTTGAGTAGGGATTTGAAGGAAGTGAGCCAAGTAGGTGCCTGGAGAAGACTCAAGCAAGAGCAATTGCAAAAGATCCTGTGGGAGTCTGTTCAGTGTTTGGTAAGTTCACTCCGCTCCTCAGTGCTCTCTCCTAGATTTTCAGCCAGTTTATACTACTTCACTTGGTCTTTGGAGTACATGCGGTTAGAGTTTAAAGAAATTATATTTCATATAGATTTTTAGAATGTTAATTGATGCACAATACTTGGACAACTAAATTTTGGGACAATTAATCCAGAAAATAAGGTAACACACACAAAAACCTATCTTTTGCTTATCTTCCACTTGGATATATTTCTAACATTAGAGAAAATTAAACCAAATGATGAGCTAAGAATCAAATATTAGTCACCAGCCTGGACAGCAAGCCACACTTCCGATGATGAGTAATTCCCTGATGGAGAGGAAGCACCTCTGCTTTAATGTCTTCCTTACACTTCAAAGCAGAGGTGGGGTGCTGGCTGAATAATTGTTTTAAAAAGAGAAGGACAAATAGTCTTCATGTGAGTAGACATCTGAGGCTCATTCTACCAACGTCTTAGTGGCTTATGGCTTTAAGGGACTCAGGTAAACTTTTGCCTGGTGTATGCAGCACATAGAAAATCCACTATGCAGAAAGGAAACACTATTGTCATATCTGTTTCTTTCTGATAATTGGACCAACAAAACCAGTTGTCTTAACTTAGTCAATCCAATTGCTTTTCTTCAATTCAGTCTGATCAGGAACTAAAATACTAGAGCAAAAAGATGAACATCCTCCAGTCCTCATGTTTGTTTTACACAATCTGGCTTTAATGCTAAAAAGTCTCCATCCTGTATCTCTAGAGAGCAAAGTATATGTAGGGAAAATACTGCTGGCCACGTCATTATGGTTTCTTTGCATTTAATGATGCATTCGCTATTTGCATTATTCACCTTCAAGAGCAATGGATGGTTAGAGCAAAGAGGTTGTTTTTAGTTTTTTAGTTTTCCTTACTTTTCTTCTCTCGGTCCTTACTCACACATCTCTTGACACCCCCCCTCCACTCCTAAGATTGGTAGTGGAGTGTGTGAGTGGTTTCACCCTCGTCATCCATTCTTTGTATCAAAAAACTGAGTCACATGCACAGTGAAAAGGCAGGGAGTTGGAGGGGTGGAGTGCTCTATGCTCACAATCACCCTGAAACAAATCATATATACTTGCATGGGTAATATTATTAACATTTACATGCATATCCACAAGCAAAGACCTTGGGATCCTGCCAAGATGTGTGATTTTCTGCTTTCATGGAATAACCAGTATCTTTTTTCTTACATGCATTTCTATTTCTAGGAGTTTTAGGGAAAAAAAAAGTCATAACCAGAAGTCAAGTTCTTTATGGTTTTCTACTGTATTTCTTAAAGATTTTGCAATTGTTGTCATTGTATGCCATCCAGTCAGTTCTGACTCTGACTTGTAGTGACCCTGTAGTACAGAGTAGAACTGCCCAATAGAATTTCAAAGGCTGTAATCTTTATGGAAGCAGACTGTCACGTCTTTCTCCCCATGGATCAGCTGGTGGGTTTGAACGACCGACCTCTGGGTTAGAACTTAACCACTGCGCTACCAGGACTCCTTCCTTTTGCAGTAGTGGTATGCAAGGCACATATTTCCTCTGACATTTGTGGGATATAAAATTCTTGGTTTCTAAAATTAGAGATCATCAAGACAACAAAACTCACTATATAATGTGTATGCGTATACATATGGATGTACATTAACTTTCCCCAAATTGCATAATTTCTATCTAAATTAAGCACAGATAATTTTGTTTGGAAGTATGGCTTTCTGGCAATGCAACATAGTTTATCCCCTTTCTCTAAATTGGTTCAAATTTACTTGAGTGCTTATTCTGTGCTCCTAATGGTTATGTTAAAGAAAGAAACATCAAGCCATAATCATTTTACTTATCTAATTTATTTATAGGTAATCTTCTATTAAATTGTTGCTTTTTATTACAAAACAACACACAAAAAGAAGAAATTGGTAACATGCATAGACTATGGAAATCAAAATATTTAAATGAAAGTTGAAAACATTATCATGTATGTATGTGCTTCCAGAACTTGTGATGTTATTCAAGATTTTAGTGCCTAAATAAAGGTCATAGGTTAGGCTCTGAATTGAGCCTGCCATGTCTTTTGCCACCAGGTCCCTGAGTGGTGCAAATGGTTTGTGCTCCACTACTATCCTAAAGGGTACAGCAGAAGAAAGGCTTGGTGATCTACTTCCTTAAAAATTACAGCAAAGAAAACCCTATGGAGCAGTTCTACTCCGTAACACACAGGGTCACCCTGAGTTGTAATTGACTTGACATCGACGGGAGTTTCTTGTTTTTCCTTTTGGTTTATGTCTTTGACCAAAAAGTTGAAATTATGGATGGATCAAGAAAGATCATCCATTTTGCCATTTGGAAAAACAACTCCTGCTATGTTTTTTCTGTCTAGTGAACAGAAATTGCCTTTTTTAAAACAATTATTATTAGACATAAATCTTTGATTTTTTGACATTTTTTGTTTGTTTAGACTGTAATATATAACATTGTGGAGCTAGAGACACAACCTTAATCATGCTCTAAAAGAAGACATAGCTTTCTAAGATAAAATGAAGCTTTTATTATCAGTAAGATGCCCACTTTACTAAGACTCATATTTTTAAAATTTTTTTATGACATGTCCTCTCTTTAAAAAAAAAATGGCTAATAAACTCATAGTCATCAAGGCACATACTATTTGGAGTTTGAAGATCTAAATACATAGGAGACCAACTGTATCTTCCAGTATGACCTAATTTCATGAACTTGGCTCCCTCTTGCTAACTTTCCATACTTGTAAGTAGAATGCAAATTCAAACAAGAAAAAAGAAATCCGCCCAAGAGCTGTTAACAATGTATCTGTGAGATAAATCTATGTACCATTGTGTAATTATAATAACATAAACACATCCACTATAAGGACATTCACAACAGACCTAATTTCATGCTGAACTATTATAATGCAATTAACAGCCTCATAGTCCTGTTTTAATTAAGCTCTGTTGTGAAATATGCAGCATTTGAACCTGTTCCGGCCTGTTTCGTCTATTACCAAACTACCGTCCTTAACTTGTTTTCCTGTTGAATGATGACTTTCATTTAAGGATTACTGTTCACTGGTCTGGCATTTTGTGGGTTCTCCCAAGCTTTTGTGTCTTCAGATCAAGGCCAGCTTTAGCTTCTCTGTTGTGTCCTATTTGTGGAGTCTCTCAACTTACTTGTCTCGATAGACTTATTAACTCACACTGGGCTCTCCAAGAAATGAAGAAACACATTTGATTGGTTTAATGTAAGAGATATCAGATGACAAGAGAATTACCTTGTGGAGCTAAGTTCAGATTATGTAGGACACTGTAGCATCTTCTGACCTATCACTTTGCAGAACTACTGGGGGAACTCCAATTTTCCATGGCTATTATGTAGGGTGCTAAATATTTTAGCCATTACTCACTTGAAATGGAAAACAAAGGCATCTGTAGAAAAAGCAGTTTATAGAAAAATCATGTCCTACTTCCTTCTTTTCATCTATCACCTGCCCTAGGCAAGTATGTTTAGAGTGTTATTTGCCTCGAAAATTTTTCCTTTCCTCCGTCTGGATTGGCTTCACAGCCTGAAATTAAAGTTAAATGGGAAATAATAGATGTGAACATTTAGTTTGGTGACCAAATATCACAGATCACTTTGCCCAACAGCCAGTTTCAAGGAAAGAGATTTAAAAGCCAGGATAACAGAGTTTCAGAGACTCTTATTCATCCACATTAATTGTTCAGAATGCATAAATAAGACCTACAGAGAATCGAATGGTGATTTCTCGCCCCTCCTCTGTGCCTGTCCTCTGATCAGCCTCTTAAGGTTTAGTCCCTGTTATAAAACATCTCTATTCTTCCTTTTTTACCTTGCCCTACTTTCTTATCTCTAGGGAGAATTCAGTGAAGTTTTCAAAGCTAAACATCCCCAACTGCTTTAGGCTGGTAAATCAGAATATAAAGCTATTACCCTTAGGGGAAGGTGTTTCCGTGGCTATGTGAAAATGTTCACCGTATCAGCGGGTAACTGAAAATATTCTCTTTCCAGCCAACATCTGATTCAGATTCTTAGACTATTGCTAAACCAGTTGCCATTGGTTTGGATTCCCACTCATGGCAATCCCATGTGTGTTAAAGTAGAGAACTGTGCTCCATAAGGTTTTCAATGGCTGACTTTTCAGAAGTAGATAGCCAGGACTTTCTTCCAAGGTGCCTCTGGTTGGACTGGAACCTCCAACCTTTTGGTTAGCAGCCAGGTGCCTTGACCACCCATTTGGAGTACCACCCAGGGTCTCCAAAGCATAGCTAAACCTAAAAAAAAACAAACCCCTTGCAAACCATTTCTGCACAGAACCAATCCCATTGCCTTCTAGTCAATTCGGACTCACAGTGACTTTTGCTAGTGACGTTTTATAAGTCACTGTCCCTCACTCCTGCCATTCTCCCCTTCTTCCTTCAAGAAAGGGGGTGTATACTTACAACAACACAATAGGGTTTAACTTGACCCACACGCCTGTGGTTCTAAGTGTTTTGACTATCCTAACTATCCTAACAAATTGTAGCTGTTAGGTGCCAGGGAGTAGATTTTGATTCATAGTGACCCCAAGTGACAGAGTAGAACCTCCCCATAGGGTTTTCTAGGCTATAATCTTTACAGAAGCAGATTGCCAGGACTTTCTCCTGTGGAGTTGTTGGGTGTGTTTGAACTGCCAACCTTTTAATTAGCACTTAACCTTTGTGCCACCAGGGCTCCTTATCCTAACTACTACTAGCCAGAAATTCTGGAAATGTCTACAGTTGCTTTAGTATTAAAACTTCAGGGTCCAAAATGGTGGTGGTGGTGGGGTGGATTACTTCAATGATCTTTTCTAGTTAATCTTCAAAGTCAAAGAAACTTGAGAACCTTCAAAGCGATATTAGAAGAGCTGAACACGTGCTGTTATCTGGAAGCTGCTTTTATTTCTACTTTCCATGACAAACTGCCCTGTCACTCCTTCTGAGTTGAGGAAGATGTTAGCAATGGTCTCATCCCAACAGAGGATAGAAAAATCTTCCCTCAGATTCTTCCATATGAGCACTTAGCTGAATGGGAATTTTGGCATCCAGAATCATGAACAGACTTTGGAAGGGGTCTGAAGAGCAGTTCTATCATTACTCACTTCCCAATTTAACCTGGGATGCACCACGTTGCTTTATGTCCTCACCAGGCTGTCATCCGAATGAAGAATTAATTACATATAAATTGATTTATGATCCTATAGCTGTTACCACAGCTTTGACATAGTTTAATGAATTTCTCCTTTCCATGTATCCAAAGCTGAATTGATTATTGTTCTTCTCCGAACCTGCTCTGTCTGCAGACAATAGCCCCACCTAATGGCATCACAGGAACCCTTGGGTGGCCTAAATGGTTTAGCACTAGACTACTAACTGGGAGGTTAGAGGTTCAAACCAACACAGAGGAGCCTCGGAAATAATGGTGATCTGCTTCCAAAAGGTCCCTCCCATTGAAAACCCTATGGAGCAGTTCTATTCTGCACACATAGGGTCACCATGAGTTGGGATTTACTCAATGGCGATAACAACAGCAATGGCATCACTGGCCATTTGGGGTCTCATGCTTGTTGCCACCCATGAGGTGTCTCTTTCACTCATACCTTGTATCAACCTAGTCACCAAACACTGCTGATTCTATATCAGAAAAATCGACCTTATCTCTAATCCTATTGCTACTGCAAAACAAGGCTTGATCTGCTTCCAAAAGGTCACAGCCATTGAAAACCCTACGGAGCAGTTCTATTATGCACACATGGGGTTACCATGAGTTGGAATCCACTCGACTTTTTGCCAAACGCCAACAAATCAGCCATTGAAAACCCTCCAGAGCACAGTTCTACTCTGACACACTTGAGGTTGCCGTGACTCGGAGTTGACTGGGCTGCAACTGGTTATACTGGCACTCACACCCACTACAATCCATCCATGGCACCATTGGTTGGTCCTTGACTCTATGTACTCTCACATCTCAGTGCCTTCTCAAATACTGCTCCTCTGTCTGGAGCCCGTATGACACTTCTTGTGCCTGCTTAAATCCCACTAAAGTTTGAGAACCAACTCAAGTCTCACCTCCTTGAAAAGTTTTCTTCTGTGAACTCATCACAGTCAAGCTTGTTTTGAGTTAAATGTTTATCTGTCTCTTATTGTGAATCCCTGCTCAATTGTTACTTCCTGGAGCATGTTTATGTCTCCTCAAAAGCCTAGCATAGAGTATACATTCATCATCTATGCTATTGGAGCCCTGGTGGTGCAGCGGTTAAGACCTACAGTTAGCTACACCTATTAACCATAAAGGTGGGCAGTTCGAATTCACCAGCTGCTCCCTGTAAACCCTATGGGGGCAGTTCTACTCTGTCCTATAAGGTCACTATGAGTCAGAATTGACTCAACGGCAATTGATTTTGTTTCTTTTTTTTGTTGGATCTTCGGTGTACATTAGATTTTCATCATATTAAACCTTGATCTTTCTTCTCCATCATGCCATCTCAAGACACATTCACCACTTTTTTACCTGTTCACCCAGATTTTAATTGCATCTTTTTTTTATTTTCAAAGAAATAGATATTAGCTGGAATCTTGGGAGTTTATTCTCAATTATAGGCTTGAATTAAATATTAAGTTGCCAGAATTTTCTTTCTTATGATTAAATATATTTCTGAGGACTTAGGGGAGTAAACATTGGAGCACATTTTTTTTTTTAATTGTGGCAAGTGTATATATAACAAATCATTTGCCTTTTAAACATTCTTCAAATCTATAATTCAGTGACATTAGTTATGTTTATCATATCATTCAACCATCACCATTATTCATTTCCAGATATTCCCATCACCCTTAATAGAAGCTTAGTGTCCCCTAAGCAGTGAGTCCTCCTTCCCCCCACCCATCCCGGTAACCACTAATAAACTTTGGTCTCTATATATGTGCCATCCTCAATATTTCATGTAAGTAGAATCATACAATATTTGTCCCTTTGTGATTAACTTATTTTTTCATATGGACTTTTCGGCAACAGTAGATAAATGTTTTCAGCCTCAGCAATAGTCAGTGAGGAAATTCATTCATTGAAAACATTTCTCTATATACTTTGAAGCTACTGAAATCTATGACTATATGTCATGGTTTGAATTATGTCCCCCAAAAAATGTGTGTATCAATTTGGCTAGGCCATGATTCTTGGCACTGTGTGATTTTCCTGTAGGCTGTAAACCTGCCTCTATGATGTTAATGAGGGAGAATGGGTGGCACTTGTGTTAGTAAGGCAGGACTGGATCTACAAGACTGGATTGTATCCTAAGGCAATGTCTTGAGACATAAAAGACAGAACTGAGCAGAGAGACAGGGGGACCTCATACCATCAAGAAAGCAGCACCGGGAGCAGAGCGTGTCCTTTGGACCAGGGTCCCTGCACAGAGAAGCTCCTAGTCCAGGGGAACACAGAAGAGAAGAAGGCCGACAGAGAGAAAAAGCCTTCCCCTGGAGCTGACGCCCTGAGTGTGGACTTTTAGCCTACTTTGACTGTGAGGAAATAAATTTCTCTTCATTAAAACCATCCACTTGTGGTATTTCTGTTATGGCAGCACTAGATGACTAAGACACTATAGAAATTGGAAATATTAGAAAGCATCTATATAGCTCACCTGTTGTAGAAAAAGTTAACAAAAACATTTGCAAACCATAAGATTCAATGGCCTTGAACAGATTTTAGAGTGATCTAGTCTAATCCTCATCCTTAATATTTTTAACAAGCAATAAAACAGTGTCTTTTCAACTCATTCATAATTCAATTAGCATGAATGAAGGTCCCACAGGGTGTATTAGGCAATGAATTTGGTACCTGAAAAATTATGCCAGAAAATAGAGTCCACCCAGTCTGTCCAGTAAGTACAAAACTCTGGATTTTCACAAAGAAAAAACAGCAGGTAAATGCAAAAAGTATGCAAAAAGCTTACTTTGTGCTCCCCAGTAGAGTGTATTTTCAGTGCACTTTATTCACAGCTTTGGCAATGTCAGAGACTTCAGGCTTAGCACCATGAAAGGAAAAGACAGCAAAGATTTTTTTTGGGTAGAATAGTATGGATTGAATCGTGTCCCCCAAAATAAAGCTATTGCTCTCGAGTCAATTCTGACCCATAGAGACCCTATCAGACAAAGTAGAACTGCCCCATAGGGTTCCAAGGAGCAGCTGGGGGATTCAAACTGCCAACCTTTTGATTAGCAGCCAAACTCTTAACCACTGTGCCACCAGTGCTCCCCAAAAAACATGTGTTGTGAATCCAACTTCTATGTGTCTGGTTATAATCCCATTTGGGAATGGGTTGACTTTGTTACGTTAATGAGACAGGATTAGTGTGAGGTGTGCCTTGCGTCAATCTCTTTTGAGATATAAAAGAGATTAAACAAACCAGCAAAAGCAGCAGAAATGGGGTAAGATAGATGCCAAGACACATGGAGATCTCCAAGGAACCATGATGTAGAAGCTGAAGAGATAAGGACCGTCCTCCATAGCCAACAGAGAAAGAAAGCCTCCCTCTAGAGCCAGTGCTCTGAATTTGGACTTCTGGCCTCCTAAACTGTGAGAAAATAAATTTCTGTTTGTTAAAGTGACCCATTTGTGGTATTTCTGTTATAGCAACGTTAGATAATGAAGACAGAATTTGGTACTAGGAGTGGGGTGCTGCTTTAACAGACACCTAAAATGTGGAAGTGGTTTTGGAATTGGGTAATGGGTAGAGGCTGGAAGAGTTTTAAGGTGCCTAATAGTTGAAGCCTAGATTGCCTTGAAAAGACTCTTGGTAGAATGATGGACATCAAAGGCAATTATGGTGAGGGCTCAGAAGGATGTGAGGAGAGCTATAGAGAAATTCTCCATTGTCTTAGAGAATACATATGGCACCAGCAACAGAATGTTGCTAGAAATGTGGACATTAAATGTGCTTCTGGTGAGGTTTTAAAAGAAAATGATGAACACGTGACTGGACAATAGAGAAAGAGGAATGCTTTTTATGCAGTGACAAAGAACTTGTCTGAATTAAGTTCAAATGTTAGGTGTAGGGTAGAACTTGTAAGTGATGAACTTAGATATCTGGCCGATAAGATTTCTAAGCAAGGTCTTAAAGGGGCTGCATGGTTTGTCCTTGCCACTTATAGTAAAGTGTTAAAGGAAAGAAATTGACTTAAAAACAAACCGCAAAATGAAAACAAAACTTAAAGATTTGGAAAATTCTGTTGTACAAACTAAGGACATCTGTCCTAGAATGTTCACCAAGAGTATGACTACACACTCTTTTGTTAAAGAGATTAAGCCTGTGACTGATGGATCAAAGCAACCACCACTGCAGAAAACTCATCAGCTTAGACTGAAAGGGATAGAGAAAGAACAAAAGGAAAGAATGTGGTCTGCCTCTTGGAATTCTACAGTCAGGAAACAGGCCAAAGGAGCTACATTTGTTGTCCTCCAAGAAAAGAAAAGGACCATCCCAGGAGTAGCTCAGAGACCAGCAGAACTGTTGGAAGCAGCACGGGAAGCAGGCCCTTCTTGGTTTCAAAGGTGAGGCTGTGGTATCCTGGATCTCCAAGGGTAGGACCACAGCCTCCTAGGTTTCAAAGAGTCAGATCTTCCCTAAGTTGGTTCCGGGGTGTGGGACTGCTGTTAAGGTGTACCAGGGGATGACACCACTGCCCAAAGCTGAGGACGTGGGGCTGCTATGCCCAAGAGGCAGAAGAATAGGGCTTGCTGGGGTTGAGGGGTGGGGTCACCACTCAGATGGACTAGGAGAATGGGGCTGCCTAAAGCCAAGGGACCAGCATTGCCTTCCCAGAGGGCCTGGAAGGCAGAGCTGAAGCCCAGGGCTAAGGGGCTTCCACCCAGAATCTAGAGGATGTGGTCAACACCCAGAGTCTGAAGGGCAGGGCCATTGCCCAGATGGTCTCGGAGAACACAGGATTATTTTCGAGGCTTGAGAGCTAATGTAAATCATTCTGTTGGATTTTGGACTTGCTTAATGACTGTTATCCCTCCCCCATCCCCCCAGTTTCTCCCTTTTGTAATGGAAATGTTTCTTTTGTGCCTGTCTCACCATTGTACTTTGGAAACAGTTAACTTGTAATCTAGATTTCACAGGTTCACAGATGAAAAGGAATTTGTACCAGGATGGAATATCCTGATGTCTCACCCATACTTGATTTAGGTGTTTTGAAAGATGAGATTTTGGACTTGGAGTTGATTTAAGATTTTTGGGATGATGAGGTGAATGTGTTTTACATGTGGCAAGGACATGAATTTTGGAGGACCAAAGGCTGGAATGTTATGGATTGAATTGTGTCCAACAAAAATATGTATTGTAAACCCTAACCTCTATGCCTGTGGTTATAATCCCATTTGGGAAAAGATTGTCTTTGTTATATTGAGACAGGAGTGGTGTCGGTTGTGCCTTGAGTCAATCTCTTTTGAGATATAAAAAATATTAAACAAGCAAGCAAAAGCAGCAGAGATAGGGTAAGATAGATGCCAAGACCCATGGAGATCTCCAAGGAAACAGGAAGCAGAAGCTGAAGAGACAAGGAAATTTCTCCAGAGCTGACAAAGAGGGAAAGCCTACCTCTAGAGCCAGTGCTCTGAATTCAGACTTCTAGCCTCCTAAACTGTAAGAAGATGCATTTTGGTTTGTTAAAGCCACCCACTTGTGGTATTTCTATTACAGCAGCACTAGTTAACTAAGACAGGTGAGAGTACACCCATTCACATAACCACCAGTAAGCTATTTTTTAAAAAAAAAAAGAAAATCAGGAGGAGTTCCACCAAAATGGCGCTATAGGCAGAAGCACCATGCCGTCCCTCCACAGCAAAGATCCGAAAAACTAAGCCAAACAGAGAATACAACAATCCTGAAAACCTAAAACATCAAATGAAGAGATAAAGAACTCAGCCAAGCACCAAATGGAGTGAGAAAACTGACAGAGAACAGATAGCAAAGAGAGATTCATGCAGAGGTCCCCTACCAGCTAACACAGCGTGGATCCACCATCTTGGACTCCTATTGGAGACCAGTAAACAGGGGTATGAGAAAGCAGCCTCACAGAGCATCCAGCGGGAGACAAAACAACCCTTGGGAGCCCTTTCTGGCCAGGCGGAGCTGCGTGGCAAGGAACTCCCCTTCAGCTTCCACAGACATGCAGAGGGATCCCTGAGAACATTTTTTTTTCTGTTTTTTTTTTTTCCTTTTTTTTAGGGGGGCTTTCTTGTTCTTCTTTTTTTTTTAATTTGTTTTGTTTTATTTTCCCTTTTTGTCCTTCTTCATTGCTCAGTTTCTCGTCTCTCTATATCTTCCTTCTTTTTCTGATCCCTGAATACCTGGTGCCGTATACCTCTATGCCTTCTAGCCAGGCTGTACTGCAACACCTGAGAGCAACTTCCCCAGACCTCATAGCTGCATCGGTGGGATCCCTGGGAACTTTGAGGTTCTTTAACGTTTCTGATTTTTATTTATTCATTCTTTTCTTTTCTTCCACTTCCCCTTTCTATTTTTCTCCATTTCAGAATCTCTCATCTCTCCATTCCAACAGCAAGCTCCCCAGGCATTCTTTTTTGTTTGTTTGTTTTGCCTCTTGCTCCTCTGTCCTCTCTTCCATATACATTTTAGCTCCACACATAAGAATCTCCCCACTGCATCCTGCCTACCTGCAGCATGCGCTTGACATCACACCACCAAGCAGCACAGGCACGGCCTACTGGAACCTGCCCAACACTGATTACCGACCTGCCCTGGTGGCTGTAGTAAGTGCCACAAACAACCCATCCCAGTAACTCCTCTTCAGCTAGACCTGCCCTGCTGTACCATATCTGAGTGACTGACCACGCCAGTTGGGGAAGGAGGTGAAAAGTATTGAGTGCACAGATGAGCAAACAACAAAGAACACACAGTCCGCCTGATCAGACATAGTCAAAATTTTTTTTTTTTAAAAAAAGGGATGAAACAAACAAATCTACAATCAATAAACGAGAAAAATAACTACTGAATGCCCCGAAAACAGCAGAAAACCTCAAAACATTTACAAAAACAGGACAGGATTGTTCCAGTAGGAGTCCAAATTAAAACACCAGACGACTCTCCTGTGGAAGAAAATGCACTAGAAATACCTGATAGGGAATTCAAATCTCTAATACTCGGAATTTTCCAAGAACTGAGGCAAACAGCTGATAAACATGAGGAAAAAAATAGACAAATTCATGGAAAATATGGAAAAATTCAGGAAGATGATGCTGGAACAAAATGCCAAAATAAATTCACAGCTGGAAATTATACAAACACAACAACTAGAAATCCAAAAGATAAACTACAAGATTTCAGAAATGGATGATGTCATAGAAGGGCTGAGAAGCAGATCTGAAACCGTAGAAGACAGGATCAGTGGAATTGAAGACAAACACTTGGATACAACTCTGTTTCAGGAAAACTCAGAAAAAAGAACAAAGAAAAATGAAGAGACCCTGAGAGTTATGTGGGACACATTAAAAACAAACATTTACGAGTGATTGGCGTTCCAGAGCAGGGGGAGAAAACAGAAAACACAGAAAGGATCATTGAAGAACTGCTGACAGAAAACTTCACCAATATCATGAAAGATGAAAAGCTGGACATCCAAGAAACTCAATGAACCCCATATAAAAGAGACCCCAAAAGAAAATCACCAAGGCATATCATATTCACACTCGCCAAAACCAAAGACAAACAAAGAATCCTGAGAGCAGTTCGTGAAAAACAAGAAGTCACATATAGAGGAGAAACAATAAGACTAAGCTCAGATTATTCGGCAGAAACCAAGCAGGCAAGAAGGCAATGGGATGACATATATAAAATCTTGAAAGAAAAAAATTGTCAGCCAAGAATAATATATCCTGCAAAACTCTCATTCAAATTTGATGGTGAAATTAGGTCATTTCCAGATAAACAAAAACTAAGGGAATATGTAAAAGTCAAACCAAACTTACAAGAATTATTAAAGGGAGTTCTTCAATCTGAGGACAAACAGCTTCAGCTCACAGGCAGAACCTAGGACACAGGATTGTACGAGCCAGATACCAATCTAGGAAATTAACTCTCAAGGACTATCCAAAATGAAAAGAAATACACAGGCAATCAGAGCAGTTAATCGATGGATGACAAAAACATCAAAACAATGAAAGACGGAATAAACGGCATAGATATAGAACCTTTTAATGGAGAGGAAGGCAAGGCGATACCAAGTAATGGTAGACTGCTTCAAACTTAGAAAGATAAGGGTAAAATTCATGGTAACCACAAAGAAAGTTAACAAACCAACTCATAAAAATAAAGACGAAAAACATAAAGTCTCAGCAAAAACAAAACCTACAAAAACAAAACAAATGAAAAACCAATCCACAAACAAAAGTAACTCAGCACAAGAGAGTAAGAAGAAAAAAGAAAACGTCAACACCACAAAAAAAAAAAAAAACACTACAAAATGACAGCAACAAACTCACATCTATCAATAATTACACTGAATGTAAATGGACTCAATGCACCCATAAAGAGACGGAGAGAGACAGAATGGATAAAAAAACAGGATCCATCAATATGCTGTCTACAAGAGACACACCTTAGAAACAAAGATGTGAATTTATTGAAAGTCAAAGGTTGGAAAAAAATATATCAAGCTAACAACTACCAAAAAAGAGCAGGAGTGGCAATTCTAATCTCAGATAAAATAGACTTTAAAACAAAATCTACCATAAAAGACAAAGAAGGACACTATATAATGATTAAGGGGATGATCCATCATGAAGACATAACCATAATAAACATCTGTGCACCCAATCACAGGGCTCCAAAATACATCAAAAAAACTCTAACAACACTGAAAAAAGAAATTGAGAGTTCCACAATAATAGTACGAGACTTCAACACACAAATCTCAGTAAAGGACAGAACAACTGAGAAGAAACTCAGCAAAGATACAGAAGACCTAAAGGGCACAATCAGCCAACTTGACCTCATAGACATATATAGAACACTCCATCCAGCCACCGCAAAGTACACGTTCTTTTCCAATGCACATGGAACATTCTCCAGAATAGACCACATCTTAAGCCACAGAGCAATCCTCAACAAGATTCAAAACGTTGAGATAATTCACAGTACCTTCTCTGAGCACAATGCCATCAAGGTAGCAATTAACAACAGAAAGAGCAAGGAAAAAAAAATCAATTACATGGAAACTGAATAATACCCTGCTTACACATCAGTGGGTAATAGAAGAAATCAGAGATGGAATCCAAAAATTCCTAGAATCAAATGAGAATGAAAACACATCATACCAAAACCTTTGGGACACAGCAAAGGTAGTCCTCAGAGGACAATTTATAGCAATAGATGCACATATCAAAAAAGCAGAAAGGGACAAAATCAAAACATTAACTACAGAAATCAAACAAATAGAAAGAGAACAGCAAAAACAAGCCCACAACCACTGGAAGAAAGGATATAGTAAAGATCAGAGCAGAAATCAATGAAATAGAGAACAGAAAAACGATAGAAAAAATCAACAAAACCAAAAGTTGGTTTTTTGAAAGAATCAACAAAATCGACAAACCACTGGCCAGACTGACAAAAGAAAAACAGGAGAGGAAACAAATAATCCAAATAAGAAATGAAATGGGGGACATTACAACAGACCCAACTGAAATAAAAAGGATTATAACAGAATATTATGAAAAACTATACTCCAACAAATTTGAAAACCTAGAGGAAATAGATAAATTTCTAGAAACACACTATCTACCCAAACTACAACAAAGTGATGTTGAAAATTTGAACAGACCTATAACAAGAGAAGAGATTGAAAAGGTAATAAAAAAACTCCCAACCAAAAAAAGCCCTGGCCCAGATGGCTTCACTGGAGAATTCTACAAAACATTTACAGAAGAGTTTGTACCAGTACTACTCAAGCTATTTCAGAGTATAGAAGAGGAAGCAACACTTCTAACTTCATTCTATGAAGCCAGCATAACACTGATACCAAAACCAGGCAAAGACATCACAAAAAAAGAAAATTACAGACCAATATCTCTCAGGAATATAGATGCAAAAATTCTTAACAAAATTCTATCCAATAGAATTCAGCATCATATCAAAAAAATAATACACCACGACCAAGTAGGATTCATACCAGGTATGCAAGGATGGTTCAACATTAGAAAATCAATCAACGTAATGCACCACATAAATAAAAGGAAAGAAAAGAATCACATGATCATCTCAATTGACGCAGAAAAGGCATTTGACAATGTCCAACACCCATTCCTGATAAAAACTCTCAGTCAAATAGGTAGAGAAGGGAAATTTCTCAACATAATAAAGGGGATCTATGCAAAACCAACGGCCAACACCATTCTTAATGGAGAGAGCCTGAAAACATTCCCCTTGAAAACAGGAACAAGACAAGGATGCCCTTTATCACCACTCCTATTTAACATTGTGCTGGAAGTTCTAGCTAGAGCAATAAGACAAGAAAAAGAAATAAAGGTCATCCAAATTGGTAATGAAGAAGTGAAACTGTCCCTGTTTGCAGATGATATGATACTATACATGGAAAACCCAAAAGACTCCATGAGAAATCTACTGGAACTAACAGAAAGATTCAGCAGAGTAGCAGAATACAAGATAAACATTCAAAATCAGTTGGATTTCTATACACCAGTAAGGAGAACAATGAAAAGGAAACCAGGAAAATAATACCATTTTCAATAGCCCCTAAAAAGATAAAATACTTAGGAATAAATCTGACCAGTGATGTAAAAGACCAATACAAAGAAAACTAAAAACACTACTGCATGAAACCCAAAGGCATCTACATAAATGAAAAAAACATACCATGCTCATGGATAGGAGGACTCAACATTGTGAAACTGGCAGTTCTACCCAAAGCAATTTACAAATACAACGCAATCCCGATCCAAATACCAACAACATTCTTCAAAGAGATGGAAAAACTAATCATTAACTTTATTTGGAAAGGGAAGAAGCCCCGAATAAGTAAAGCACTACTGAACAAGAAGAATAAAGTTGGAGGACTCACACTACCTGACTTCAGAACCTATTATACAGCTACAGTAGTCAAAACAGCCTGGTACTGGTACCATGACAGATAACATTGACCAATGGAACAGAATTGAGAACCCAGATGTAAATCCACCTGATCTTCGACAAGCGCCCAAAGTCCATCAAATGGGGAAAAGACAGTCTTTTTAACAAATGGTGCTGGCAAAACTGGATATCCATTTGCAAAAAAATGAAACAGGATCCATACCTCACACCATATACAAAAACTACTTCAGAATGTATCAAAGACCCGAATATAAAGCCTAAAACTATAAAGTTCATAGAAGAAAAAATAGGATCAACACTACAGGCCTTAACACATGGCATTAATAGGATACAAACCATAACCATCAACACACAAAACCCAACAGATAAGCTAGATAACTGGGATCTTCTAAAAATCGAACACCTATGCTCTTCAAAAGACTTCACCAAAAGAGTAAAAAGAGAACCTTCAGACTGGGAAAAAACTTTTTGGACAGTACAAGTCAGACAAAGGTCTAATCTCCATAATCTACAAGAAAATCCAACACCTCTACAACAAAAAGACAAATAATCCTGTTAAAAAATGGGCAAAGGAAATGAACAGACACTTCACCAAAGAAGACATTCAAATGGCCAACAGATACCTGAGGAAATCCTTGTGATCACTAGCCATTAGAGAAATGCAAATTAAAACCACATTGAGATACCATCTCACCCTGGCATTACTAGCATGAATCAAAAACACTGGAAATAACAAATGTTGGAGGGGCTGTAGGGAGATGGGAACTCTTATGCACTGCTGGTGGGAATGCAAAATGATACAACCATTTTGGAAAATGATATGGCGCTTCCTCAGAATGCTAGAAATAGACATACCATTCTATCCAGCAATCCCACTCCTAGGAATATATCCTAGAAAAATAAGAGTCATCACTCAAATAGACATATGCACACCTATGTTCATGGCAGCATTGTTCACAATAGCAAAACGATGGAAGCAACCTAGATGCCCATCCACAGATGAATGGATAAACAAACTATGGTACATACACACAATGGAGTACTATGCAACAAGAAAGAACAACGATGAATCTGTGAACCATCTCATAACATGGATGAAACTGGAGGACGTTATGCTGAGTGAAATAAGTCAATCACAAAAGGACAAATATTGTATGAGACCTCTATTGTAAAAACCTATGAAAAAGTTCACACACAAAATGTAACAATCTTTGTTGGTTACCAGGGATGGGAGGGGTGGGGGGGAAATACTAAATATGCAATAGATAAGTGGTATCTTGGGTGAAGGGTGAGACAGTACACAATACAGGGGAAACTAGCACAACCTGTATAAGGAAAGGTCATGGAAGCCCCATAGACACATCCAAACTCCCTGAGGGACTGAATTGCTGGGCGGAGCGCTCTGGGGACCATGGTCTCGCGGAACATCTAGCTCAATTGGCATGACACAGCTTATAAAGACAATGCTCTACATTCTACCTTGGTGAGTAGTGTCTGGGGTCTTAAAAGCCTGTGAGTGGCCATCTAAGATACTCCACTGGTCTCATCCCTTCGGGAGCAAGGGAGAATGAAGAGAAGAGGATACAAGGAAAAGATTAGTCCAAATGACTAATTGTCTACAGCTACCAAGGCCTCCACCGGACTGAGTCCAGTACAGCTAGATGGTGCCCGGTTACCACCACTGACTGCTCTGACCAGGATCACAACAGAGGCTTCTGGACAGAGCTGGAGAAGGTTGTAGAGCATAATTCTAACTCACAAAAAAAAGACCAGATTTACTGGCCTAAGGGAGACTGGAGAAACCTCGAGAGTATGGCCCCCAGACACCCTTTTAGCTCAGTGGTGAAGTTACGTCCGAGGTTCACTGTTCAGCCTGGGAGTGGACAGCCCTGTAAAACCAAATGAGACTAACGAGGTACAGGAGTCCAGTGACAAGGGCCAGAAGGCAGAAGGAGACAAGGAAGCTGGTGATAGGGAATCCAAGATTGAGTAAGGATATTGTTGATGTGTTGTGAGATTGTTAACCATTGTCATAGGGCAACATTTGTAGTAACTGTTAAATGAGAAACTATTTTGTTCTGCAAGCCTTCATGTTAAGGAAGAATAACAGCACAATTGGAAGAGCGTAGTCAATGTCACTGAACTGTGTATGTAGAAATTTTTGAAATGGTGTATCTTTGGCTATGTGTATTTTCACCAAAAAAAAAAAAAAGTTGAGAATTTAGAGGGTTAATATGTTGTGGGGTTGTTAAGCAATGTCATAAAACAACATGTGTACTACTGTTCCATGAGAAACTATTTGTTCTGTAAGCCTTCACCTGAAGTACAATAAAAAAATAAAAAAAAATCAACATTGTCATTGTCACAGCTTGCTTGATCTTCCTACTTTGAGTTAATATGGACACAAATTACAGCTTCATCTGTGTAGAATTAACTTTATGGAGCAAACACCGGGAACTTGTCTAACTTCACTATTTAGAGATATGTCATAAAAATATGCATGGGATGGATGCAAGCCCTGAAGATGCAGAGACTTTCAGATTTATTGTAAGATCATTTAAAATCAGTTATGCTCTTGCCAGAAGTTAATTAATTTCCCCTCCCCTCCTCTGGGGGTTGGGTGGGGGGGCTTTGTATCTTACTAGGTGGCAGTGTATGATTATGTCTGGAAGAGACATGACATCAAGCCAGTGTCTCCAGTGATGACCTCCAACATCAAAATGAAACGTCTGTGTCTGTTCTTGGCGCAGGAGATGTTACTTCTCACATATCTGTATACACCGTTTATCCCAGTGGCTTCCAAGAGCTCTACCGCCATTTCCTTGGACTCCCTGGGGGTGCCATTGTTGAGGTATGTATATATGACAATATTTTAAAGCAATGCTGTATATATTCTAGTGTATGAATGTACAAATTATCTATCTGTGTATAAGTATACACTTGATTTCAAAGGCTTCAAATATACTTTGCAAGCATATTGGAACTAATTTTTTGTAATACCATAGTGAAGGGCAGGATGTATTTGTATTTTAGATTTTTCCTGAAGAAATCAAGGTAACATCTACACTTCCCCCCATCAAAAAAAATTTCTTTGCATAGCTATGTGGGAGAGAGGCAGGAATCAAATCAAATGAAATAATTTAAGATTCTGCCTGTGATAACTTTTACTCAGGTTAACATTTGTAAAGATCAATTGGGGATGAAAAGGCATTCTCTGAGTCCATAAACACTTTAATAACACAGGAGAGTGAACAGCACTTCGTTTAAATGATCTCACATAAAATGAATGAAATGATGACATTTCTTTCCTTTTTTTCTTTTCTTTTTGGTGAAGAAAGTCTTATAAATAAAGAACAGCCCTCATATCCAAATCTTTAAAAAAACTTTTTAAAGTAGCATTTGGCAAATATCTTGAAGTAATGTCTTCTCTTGAAAAGTCAGTTGGAGTAAAAAGAAAAAAAGAAAAATACCCTCCTTTTATGCCATATTTTCAGCATCCAAACTTCCTGACGTGGAAATCTGAGACTCTGCCTCTTTAGCGTCAGTGTTGTTGAACCATGAAGTCAGAATGAGTGTTATTCCCCACTGTTTGGTGGAAATTAAGGGTAGATGAGAAGGAAGGTTAAAATACATATTACATTCGGTCCTCTGGTCTTGCTGGTATGAAAATAACAACGGCACAATACGAGCTGGTCAGAATTTGAAGAGAAAGAGTTTCTGTTCCCACTACACTTTCGCTAGGAACTTTCTCCATTTTCATTTTTGTTATGAAGTAGAAGACGAAAGTGTGTCCTCACAAAAATCCCTTAAATGTAAACCTTGAAATTTCAAATCATTTAGAGCCATGTCTTGTAGATCTTCTTTCTATATAAGCCTTGTTAGAGTCACATAGACACTCTACCCAGAATGCACATTTAATGTTCAAAAAGATCTCCCATCAGATTGCCTTCCCCTCTCCCTTACCCAGGTATAATACGAGAAGGAATTGGGTATGTCTGTAGCAAGGCAGCGGGTAGACAGGTTATGACCATATTCAATGAAGTTATTTGGGAGAACAAGTCATCACTGCTGTTAGCACTTCTGTATATGATTCTTTTCAGACTTTGGAAACATTTGCTTTAGAAAGCTCCTTGCAGAACAAAATAGCTAGAGCTTATTTTTTTTTAATTTCCATAAGCATGTGTTTACATATGTGTGCACACCATGCCCTGAAATTACAGGGGAGTGTGCCCTCCTGCTGCTAAACATCTTCTAGCCTGCAGGTCCATGGGCCTGAGAGGAAAGAAACCCAGGTGAAAGGTGGCAGCTCTCATCACCAGAGCCGTCAAGGGCCTTCGACTCACTAACTTGTTCCATTGTTCCATAGCCTTGGCTTAGTCATTTCCCACTACTCTGCCTATTTCCTCATCTGTGAAACTGGGTTATAAATGCTTATACTACCTGTCTCAAAGGGATTTGGGGCAGATTAATGAGATAGCATCTGTAAAGTACTTTTAACTCTTTAAAAAATACAGTAAAAATTGCATAGTATTATGCACCATAAGCAATTAAATTTTCCCTACACGTAAATGTTTCTTCAAGTAGTAATGGTAACATGACCATATTTTATGCAAATGATGTGTACCTTCTACCTTTGTTCGCAAACTGCGCCCTCCTCCTGAGAGATATTGCTGTAAGTGCACTATGCTATTTTTTTTACAGCAACCTGTAAAAAAAATTGACATAGCAGCACTTGTGAAAATACCTCCTGAAGGAAGGGTGTGGTTGGCAAAACAGTAGAAGACATGCGTTATTTACGTAAAAATACAGCATACTTAAAATAAAACAAACTCACTTCTGGAAGAATTGAGGGGTGAGGCAATAGATATTTTTGACCCACGTGACTGCTTTAATGTCTGTGTTTCCACATCATTGCATTATATGACAGAAATGGTGGAATACTCGAACAAAGGAAAGGGGCATTGCTAAGAGCCTGTGCGCAAATGAAGTTCCAGCAAATACTAAATGGGCTTTCTCCCATTTTGAGATCCAGCAAATGCATAAGGTTCAGTGTTCTCACCCACTCCTGGGTGTACCATCTAAACACTACTTATTCTTCATGCTTTGTTTTACCTGCTTCCCACTCTACCCCATTGCTGTTAAGTCAAATCCTACTGATACCAACCCTATAGGACAGAGTAGAACTGCCCCACAGGGTTTCCAAGGCTATAAATCTTTACAGTAGACTGCCACATCCTTCACCCGTAGAGCAGCTGGTGGGTTCAAACTACCAACCTTTCAGGTAGCAGTCAAGTGCTTAACCACTGCACCACCAGGGCGTATATGAAATCCAATTCAAAGTGACCTCTACCCTTTGCACCTCCTCTAGCACTAATCGATTACCAGATTTTATTATTAACCCCTCTAAAATTGTATCCTGTATTATATTGCATCTCCTGGAGGACAGGAATCATAAAACAGTATCAGTCCCAGAGCAAACTGAGGAGAGGATTAGGCAAATTTTCTTTCAGGCACCTGTCTGGCTATTCAACGATCTTCCTATGCCCGTTGCCTGTATATCACTCTTACCTTCTTACAGGTATTACCAGGTCTATCATTGATCTTTTGACCTATAAAATCTACAATGGGAAGGGATCTGAGACTGATTTTTGCAACCTCAGTAAAAAATTAAATCCATGTATTATCTTTCCTGAAGATGTAAGCCAAACCCTGGTAGCACAGCAGTTAAACCACTTGATTGCTAGCAGAAATGTTGACAGTTCAAATCCACCAGCTGCTCTATGGGAGAAAGCTGTGGCAGTCTGCTTCTGTAAAGATCACAGGCTTGGAAATCCCATGTGGCAGTTCTACTCTGTCCTATAGGGTCACTATGAGTCAGAACCTACTTGAAGACAACAGATTTGGTTCCTTGGTTTAAAGATACAAACAAGGTAAATAAATTTCAAGTATCAGCACCTAGGTTGATTATACTTTCTTGGTTAAATAAACCTTTCTCAAACTTTTAAAATTATGATTTAGAAGTGGTCACCGTCTTGGCTTAAGTTAACTTTACCCTTGAATACTGTCTCTGCACTAGGGGTTCTAGGTGCATAGTTGCTGCTCAAGGAAATCTATTGAATTGCATTAAATTTCTGGATGCTAAATTATGCTACCTGATTGGTGATTAAGCACCATTATATCCTTTCCATAATTGCCAACATTATGTAAATTAAAGGGACTTGGTGAGTGTCTCAGAAGAGAGGCCTGGTGATTTACTTCCAAAAGACCACAGCCATTGAAAACCCCATGGAGCTATTGAAAACCCTATGTACCCCTACACTGACATACATAGAGTCACTATAAGTTGGAATCAACTTGATAACTGGTGGTACTTTCAGGAAATGACTAGACCCTTTTTGGGTACCTGTAAGATCCAAACTATATTTTGGTTGGGTTCTGATATGAGAAGAAACAAATAGCTGTGCCTGGTTTTAATTTATTTACAGATTAGATCATGGCAATAAATATGAAACAAAATGGATGACATTCTGCCTCACCCTTACAACTCTATTCCAAAAAGTTTTTAAATAGAATATCTAGCTATCTAATTTTCGTTTGCATTTAACACAGTTCCGACTTGTGGCTGGAGTGATTTCTAAACCTCTCTTGATTCTAATATGAAATATAGGTCACGCACTACCCTTTTCTTTTTTCTCAATAAAACCTTAGCCATTTGAGTTTGAAGTGAATTGTTTGTCAAGTTTTTATTTCTGTGGGAAGCTGTGTCTTTGGAAAGGAATGATTTCTGCACTAACGAAGTCAGATTTCAAGAGCATAAAGTCTGAAATAGAAGTTACATTAAAAACAATCTTTCCTATGAATTTGTGCTCCTTCCATTACATTTTTTTCATCCAGCCTGTGACAGAAGATGACACAGGTCGTACACATTCTACACATTTTGCTTTAAAAAAAAAAAATCTCTTCCTCATCTTGTTAGGGATAGCCATCGGTCTGCCATGCACTGAACACCTCTCCTAATTGTATTTTATCAGCCCCTCTGCACGCTATGAATTCCATACACTCTTCGCAGAGCTACGCTTTGTCTCTTTGTTCTGTAGGGAGGGATATCTTGAAGTATTTTGTAAGAGCAAAGTTACTCTAAAGTTTTTAGTTCAACAAAACCTAGAAACCCAGGCAAGACTGGTTCAGATTCATCAAGTCACAAATAAGCTTCTCAATCCCAGGGTATCCGTCGCAATTAAGCAAGTCCTTGGTGCATTTGTTGGGGTAGAATGGGAAAACGGTTTTCTGTCATTAGAGGCAGTATTGCCTGGTGGTCTGAGCAGAGAACTGGGAGTCAGGAACTCTAACAGAGGCTCTGTGAGGCACCTGCTATGCAGCTTCAGGCGAGTAGCTGGGTCTCAGGAGGACAAGCTCACCTACTTTGTATCTCCCATCTGAAGAGCTCCTTACCCAGGGCCAGGAGACGCACAGCAGGAAGCCTGCTTCCTTGTCTGTGAAATGAGAATATTAATACTTGCCTAAATAACAGATTAACCAATTAGTGATTGTTAAGTGCTCTGCTGATAGAAAGCAGCAGGAGAAAAGAGAAAATGAAAACACGAGACGCAAATGATGGGTTTTACTCAGGTTCTGGATTTTTCTTCTGATCATGGAATTGTGTGACCACACGGTGCAGAGAGCTGATGTAGAGAGTCAGGACCTCAGACCTATTACCTTTCATGGGGAGAGAGCCTATCAACCTGCCTGCAACCTGCAAGTCTGCATAAAACTTTCAGTAAATGGAAGGAAGAAAACATTTTGCCCTTGAAGCAATGAATGTGTCGCAAGGCGAAATGTAATGAATATAATTGAGTGTCTCAGCTTTAACTCTTCTATTTTAATTTCTTTCAGAGAAGATTATTTAGTGTATTTGGAAATTCCCACAGCCATTTTCTACAATGACCAATTTGTGGTGTATGCATGTGAGAGAGATAGAGAGAGAGAGAAATTTGTATAATAATGTGGGAGAAGAAATTAATAGGAAAATACAAAAAAAAAAAATTAGAGCCTGTATAAAACACTTAATAAATTTATATAAATTGTTAATAAGATGTTACATTTTTCCAGGGGGAAATGACTCTAATATCTCCTTTCATTGAAGGTCACTGCATATGAGAAGGAGCAAAGCTGACCTCGTGTTTCCCATCATGTACTGTTTTAAGGCAGGTCTAAAGAAAATGTTAAAATGAATTTATTTATGCAAATGAAAGAAAATGGTATTTTCATTCCTCAGATTTAGGGCAAATTATATTTTGTGCACAACCCTGCATAAGATGTAGTATGCCCATTGGCCACATTTATTTATGTGCCAATATAGAAAATACACATTAAAAGGAAGCCATAATAGCAATGGTGATGATTTTGTGTAAAATATTGCGAAAACAAAGGTTAGATATACTATCTTTTATTTCTGACTTTCAAATTGAAACATAAAAGTTGCCACTTTCATTTTTTTTCTTAGTAAAGTCCTTTCGTCTTTTGCTGAGAATAATTGTTCATTTTAGCAAAACTGTAGAAGATCATCATGTCATTATGTCTAAAACTTAGACCCTATCTTAACCAACATTATAAAAAAAATTTTTAAAAAAACCAGAATGTAAAGGAAGAAAGGAATTTAAGTAATTATCAAGCTAATATTAGAATGTTATGTCACTTATAAGATATATTCCTGCCACACTAGCATGATATGACTTAGATAGACGTATGTAATAAACATTTAAATGTATGTAGGAATTTAGCCCCCTTTAAAAATTGCTTGACAAAATCATTATTCAGATACGTGTGTGTGTGTGTGTGTGTGTGTGTGTGTGTGTGTGTGTGTGTGTGTGTGCATGACAAAACAAAGTGATTTGATTGGTCCATAATAATCAGGTTATTGCAACCTGGTATGAAGTGGCTTGCTTTTCACAAAATGAGGTAGGAAGATTTTCATCTTAGGCTTCATTTATCATTTTTACATGTATTATTGGCAACCTGTAAGAGGAAAAATTGCAGTTGTTTTAAGCCAAGCATACTATAAATTTTAAATAATTACAGCATAGATAAATTTTCAAGAACTGCAGCTATTTACTTTTAAAATGCTGACTACTTCCATCATATATTGAGAGGTCAAAAATACTAACTTTTAGTGGCAAAATTAATTTTAATATACCTATGTTCAATTTCTTAAGAAAATCAAGAACTGTATTGATTATATTTATTATATAGAGATGTAAATTTTAGAAACATTTTAGAGATTTTATAAGGCTTTTCAAAAATAACTAATATTGTCCAAACATAAAATACTACATTTCTCTATACTTTATTTGTATTCATATTTTCAGATAATCATTAATTAGTAATTCCTGCTTTTTAGAGACCTCCTGTGTTTTATTTATGTATATTAAAAAAACTCTCTGACATATTAAGTTATTTTCAGCATTTTAGATTTCCTTTGAAGCCCTAAAGAATTGGACTTATGAAAGCTATAGAAAATAATTGTTATATTATTGTATTCATATATTTATCAGAAATAATATATGTGACGTATTGAAGAAAGAAAACTTTCCTGGGCTTCTAAGTCATTGGAAATATTTACAAGGGTATATTAATTATAAAGAAGTAGTTTAAAAAAAAAATCCTTGATATATTAACTAAAATACACGTTTAAATATCTAATATAAAAATTATAGAGGTCAGCTTACTGGAGAAATCTTTATAGCACAATTGGTAAAGATTGAAACATTTGCCTCAAAAAATATGTTTACTTTTACTTCTGTGTGTTTTTGTCTCTTACTCAATTGGATTTTGGAAATGGTTTCTTAAGGAGTGACCTCAATGTGAAAAAATATGTTCATGCTTCTCTGCATTTATTAATTTTAAGTTACTATAATATTTGAAATTTTTTTTAGTTTTTGCATTATAAATACACTCGAAATCCACGCATCCAAAAGTCAATGCTTAAGATTCAAAATATGCCAGGATCTTACCAATCAGTGATTTTTATCTTGACTACATTTGACAAGACTGACTAGAACTGATTTCTTGAAAGATGGAAGATAATTCCATTGTGAAAAAAATTAAGCTAAATAACCTTAAACATAATTATATCTTCTTCTCATATATAGAAATACTATGAACAAAATTTGATATATTTTGTAATTGTGTCGATATTAATCTAAGAACTATATACGAATATATTGTTTTTTTTCCTCTCCAAGAATCCATAGGTAGTATTAGTTTCTCTTCTTTAAGCTTATGGAATAAATTCTTCCATAATTACCTGAGAAATTACTTAATAATAAGATAAAACAAAGTAAAAACCAGTTGCGTAGTATCAATTATTTTTACATATTGTACTTCATAAATTATTTTTAATCTCACATTTTCTAAGATAGTGACACAAAATCATATAGGAGCCTTGGTGGCTAAGTACTCGGCTCCTAACTGAAAGGCGGGCAGTTTGAACTCACCAGTCTCTCCTTGGGAAGACAATGTGGCAGTCTGCTTCCCTAAAGATTTACAGCCTTGGAAATCCTACCGGGCAGTTCTCCTCTGTCCTATAGGGTCGCTGTGAGCAAGAATCGACTCGACAGCAACGGGTTTTAAAATCGTGTAAGTTTATTTTACGTGCAAAATCATGGAGTATGCTGAGTGGCACTTAAAAGGAACGAAACAGTAACAGTAGCTTATTTCCTGAAGCAATCTTGATACTAATGCTAAATTACAAGTGGGAAACATCTAGCATTTTTACCTTTATGAGAAAAGGCTTTTTACATATTTAACATAATTCCAGGGAAAATAAACTGGAATTATGTATAAAGATACGTACACTGTAACCCAAGGGCATTTATATTCCCCTGTAGAATACTTACAATGATTTTATTGCCATTTTGTGTCATTTTCTAAAGGATATAAAATACAGCCGGTAAACAAACTAGACTTTAGATTTAAGATGACAGCTGCTTCTTCAGAAGCGATATTCAGATATTTAATATTAAGAACGCTGAATATTTTACAACCAAGTAAAGTGTACTTTTGCAAAAATGAAAAGACTGTACTCTTTGGTATATAATTTTTGTAGCTGGTGACAATAAACATGGTCACCACTACCAACACCCCCTCATCACTAACTCCCAGAGTATAAATCCAAATGTCACGATCAGCTCATTTAACCCCTCTAGGAAATTAAATGTTCTACTTCCAAAAAATACAAAACATCCTTTCTGTAAAGTGATGCTCATTCAACTTATAACTCACATAGAGTCATATTCTTTCTAGTTCTATTTTTGAAATCTACAGTTTTAATCTAATTTTAATAAACTTTACCCTTAATTCAGATTGCTATGCTTCAGGTGTAGCAACCTGAATTCCATTTAGGAAAATTTCATTTCATTTCTAAACCACAGTGGGTTTAACTAGGCTTCCAAATATTGCTATGTTGTTGCAGTCAGAGAATTAGTACTATGTATACATGGATCCTGTATTAAATGGGCAAAATAAATCAAAATTTATTTCCAGAACACCATTTTTATTTTATTCATCCTCCTTCTCCTTTATCATATTTATAATGGCTTTTCACTGAAGCTTGATTAATATTTTGTATTTTTGCAGCTGGATATGACCCACTAGATCCTAGATTGTAAATAAAGTGAATTTTATTTTTCCAGTTAGATGCTTGAGGGTATACTTATCCTTAATAGCCAGTAATTCACTGTCTCTTTCTTAAGGCCTATTTTAGCCACAAAATTTCTAAGAAATCCAGGGTCTTATTTACACCAAAGTGTATAAAGCACAGGACAGGAGGGACTTACTCATGCTGTTATCTTCACTACCCTGAGTGTTACTGTTGAAAACTGGGACACTGCACAACCTGAAAGATCCTTGTCTATCACAACAGAAAGTATCTACTAGTGATATTTACTAGCAAAGTCAAAAAAGTGTCCCCTATTTGCACTCTATTAGTTCACAGTCAAAAATTACCAGCACCATGTTAATGTGATCCTGAGTGGCTTCAGCCTCAGCCACACAGTGTGCGTGAGCTACTTTTCCTTTAAAAATTTTGAGGTCAAGAATCATGAACACCAATGTCTACAGATGCCAGGCAGGAAAATTAGCTGAGTGAAGCTAAGTAGGTGTGAGTCCATAGGCAAATGTGTGTGAGGGATGGGAAGCAAGGCAGGCTTCAGAGTGTCTGCTGGTCTAAGGAAGGAACCTGATCCTCAAGCTCAACCAAGATTGTCATTCAAGAATGTGGACTCTGTTTTACCAGAACCAAAAAAAAAAAAAAAAAAAAAAAACCCAGTTGCTATCGAGTTGATTCTGACTCATAGTGACCCTATAGGACAGAGTAAAACTGCCCCATAGAGTTTCCAAGGAGCAGCTGGTGGATTTGAAGTACTCACCTTTTGCTTAGCAGTTGACAACTTCACCACTACACCACCAGGGCTCCCGTTTTGCCAGATGTTCGATTTTTATAAAAGAGACAATCATTACAACAGAAATGTCCTAATTTTTATATATTGGCTCAATTTCTACAAATATTGAGGTCAAAATAAAACATTTTTGTATCTGTGAGCTAAATGAAGATTGCAGGTCACATTAAAGGTTTATTCACTTTGCTGCTGAAGAATATCCTTTCAGTGAAGTGTGTAGGGTATAAAGCTAAAAATTCTTAGAATGTGTTTATATTTGCTTTCATTTCTACAGGAGATAGAATCTCAAACTGGTGGTTATTTTTCCTTGGCACTTTGAAGATATTAATCCATTGTATTCTGGTAGCTCTCTTTATCTGATTAGAAGTCTACTATGCCTTGATTTATCATTCCAGTTTAGGCAAACTGTATTTATTCACTGATAGATTTTTAGTTTGTGTTTTAAAAATTTACTGTGATCTGTGCATGTGAAGATTTCATTTCATTTATTCTTTGTAGAACTGGAAGCAATTATTTAGTACAAGGGCATGTGTCTTTTTTAAATTCTCAAAAATCTTTATCCCTTTGTCTTTGTCTACTCATTCTCTTGTTTTAGAACTTGTCTTAGCTATCTAGCGTTGCTGCAACAGAAATACCACAGGCGGGTGGCTTTAACAAAGAGAAATGTATTCTCTCACAGTCTAATAGGCTAGAAGTCTGAATTCAGGGTATCAGCTCCAGGGCAAGGCTTTCTCTCTCTATGAGCTCTGGGGTAAGGTCCTTTTCATCAATCTTCCCCTGGTCTAGGAGCTTCTCTGCTCAGGAACCCCAGGGTCCAAAAGACACATTCTGCTCCCAGTGCTTGCTTCTCTCTTTTATATCTCAAAAGACATTGATTTAAGGCAGTACCTAATCTTGTAGACTGAGTCTTGTCTCATTAACATAACTGCTCATAATCCTGCCTCATCAACATCATAGAGGTAGGATTTACAACACATAAGCAAATCACATCAGATGACAAAATGGTGAACAATCACACAATACTGAGAGTCATGGCCTAGACAAGTTGACACATATTTTGGGGGGATCAATTCAATCCATACCAGAACTCATTTAGAACTTTTACGTTTTTATACTTGATCTCTTATGAATTCTTATTTATACATTCTCATTCTATCTTGCTCAGCAACATTCTGAGTGATTTTGTTAGATCTACTTCCAAATCAGTAATTCTCTCTTTAGTTGTGCCTGATCTATGGTTTACTTTGTCTATTGAGTCATATATTCCTAGACTATCTTTTTTTATCTCTAGATATTTTCTTTTTTTTTTTCATATCTCTCTGGTCTTTTTCATTATAGCTTTTTTTCTTTATGGATTCTTTTTCTTCATTTATCTCTTTGAATATTTAAACTCACTTAATATCCCTTTCAACTTTCTCATAAAGTTTTTGCCTAAGAGGTCATGTTCTATGAGGGTTACATTTCTGGGAAGTTTTGTGCATGCTCCGGGATATGAAGTGCCCCAGAGGAGGAGTTTGACATTGGTGTTTGCCTCAGAATTGGTATTTTGGGGAAAATTTCATTGAAAACTTCGCATCTCTTTATATATACATTTTTCTGTACTGTGTGACAAAGTGCCATTTTGGGCCCTGTCCCTGTATGTGAGAATTGTGATGTCTCTTTTGAATTTTCTCTCCACCTACATCTGGAGTCAAACAGCTGAAATTATTTCTTGGTCTGGTAGATGTAATTTTACTCTTTCTAGTTCATGGATAGGATCACTACCTGCAGGTTCATTGCTTTTTATTCAGGAAGTCTAATACTTGTTCCATCTCTCACTCTTTCACCCTGTAGTTAAAAAGTCTGTAGTCTCAACTCACTACTCCAGCTAGCAGTTAAAATGTCATGGATTTTATTTATTCATCAAATATTTATTGAGTGACTACCTGTCTTAGCCATCTAGTGCTGCTATAACAGAAATACTGCAAGTGGATGGTTTTAACGAAGAGAAGTTTATTTCCTTACAATTAAAGTAGGCTATAAGTCCAAATTCAGGGCATCCTCTGTATCAACTGTATCAAAGGCTACTAACCATTCAAGTAAGATGAGGATTGAAAGGTACCTTTGGATTTGGCAAAATTGACATTATTGGTGACCTTAAGAAGAGCAGTTTTAGTGGGATAGTGGTGAGGAGAGCTTTATAGGAGTGAATATAAGATAGAATGGGAAGACAGGAAGTGGAAAAAAATGAATATAGACAATTCCTTCATGGAGTTCTACTATGGAGGTGAGAAATGAGAAATGGAGTTTTAAATCTCCTGGAATCCAGATTTCTGAGGAACATGGATGTGGGATGACTCACCCAGGACATTGCTCCGAGATGATCATTTGAACCTTGAGAGAACTGGTTTCCTAAAGTCATCTTTGAATCAAACAACAGTCTATATAAACTAGTAAAAACTGTTTTGCCTTAGGCATTGAGCTCTTTGTGAAGTATTATCAATATGCAGTCAGTTTCGAGAAACAGAAACTCCAAAAGTCAGACTAGAGCTATGTTTTAGGGTAAATCAGTAATTATTTTAATTGTTCCTCAAAACAATGCTGTATGAATTCCTCCCTGACCAAATTGTTTCATCCGTTCTATTCCAGACTCGTTCCATGGAATAGAAACATAGGTAACGTTTCAACTACCTAGTCAAAAATGTTCCAAAAATTAAAGAACTTCAAAAAGTTCTTATACCTCATTTATTGATATTGCCATGGAAATGGGGCCAGAAAAGTGTTTTCATAATAACAGTTTACCCTAAAACATAGCTTCCAGTCTGATCCTGGAATTTCTGTCTCTCAAAAATGATAGCTCATAAATAATTCTTCAGAAAAACCCAATGTTTAAGGCAAAATGATCTTGCTAAGATGTTTATGAAGCTATTATGTGACTTAAAGGTGACTTTAGGAAACCAGTTTTCCCAGGGCTCAAAAGAAAATCTCAGGGCAATAGCGTGGGTGGATCACCCGAACTCCATGGACCCAGAAATGTGGACTCTAGGAGAATTAAACTTCATTCCTCACAAGCTAAAGAACTCTATCCTTTTAGATAACTTGCCAAAGAGGCGGGTCTCAGCCTATGCTGACTGTCCCTGTCCCCAGTGGGTTCAATAATTCACTATAATGACTCACAGAACATGGAGCACCATCTATACTTAGTATAACAACTTTAATATAACTACAAAAGGATACAAATGAAGAGTCTCACAGGTCTTAACCTGGGAGAGTTTCGGGCATGAGACTTCCACTGTCCACAGGGACATGCCACACCTCTAAGCACTCCAGAAAACCCAACTGCTCCCCTACTCAGGGTTTTTTATAACAGTTATTTGAGACCTCAATGCATATGTATGATTGGTGCCTCATTGCATATGCATGATTGTTGGATGCAGTGAATGCATGATTGATTGTGTCCTGCCCCTTTCCCTTCCTGTAGTTATTCGCAGTTGTGGTCTTTGGGACTCCTGTGACATTTGCACATGTTTAAGAGTTGCCTGGCTATTTTGGAAATCAAAGGCACCTTGATTACTGGCAAATTCCAAGGTTTATTTTCAGGAACCAAAGACAAAAGGCTAAATTGAGTCCTTTGTCACACATGGGGAAAGTATGAAATAGTCTTCTTGGAGAGGGAGAAACAGGATTGCAGATAGCAAAGAAAACACTAATGGTTTTAAATGTAAATTGATACCAATTACTTGGTTATAAGATTTTCTTCAGCCATGTTTGACTGTTCTAGGGTAGTTTCAAAGCATGGGGTACCCCTTTTTGGTCAAAAGAACCCTGGATTCATATGCAGTATTCACTTCCTTGCTAGAGCTCTGTAGGCTAAGAGGAGAAGCAATTTTTGTTAAGCTTCCTTTTCTTATCCCTCCTTTCTCTTCTTTCTGAGAGATAAAAAGAGAGAGAGAAGATAGGAGAAGGCTCCTTTGTTTTTTACATAAACATTTACCACAGCACAAGCTTACCTACTTGCTTACATTTTCATAACTTCTCATAGACAAAGAATAGTTTCAAGAAGACCTTATGAGCTTCCCTTTAATATCTGTCTCAAGGTTACCTATAACAGAGCAAATTGCCCTGTTTTATTTTTTTTATTTCTAGGTATAGGGTGTATGTGGGGCTGGAAGTGGGGGCTGTGGAGTACCTATGTGTCTGTTGGCATTTAGTTCTACTCTCTTTATCGGAAGGGTTTTATCTGGCTCCATTGTTATGAGAATGCAAAATGGGGATACCATTATGAACTTTTCTGTCTTCATAGTGAAGAATTTGTTCTAGAGCAAAAACAGCAGTCTGGTTGAAATTAAAAGTAAAGAGCTTTTATTGAGAGGCAAGGCAATTTGCAAATTGGAAATTGCAAAGTCCAGAGGATTCTGAGCTAAATGATTCTAGGAGGAGATAGTTCAGGGAGTTTTTATAAGAAAATATAAGGAACTTCAGTAAAAATTCAGTGATTGGTTGGCATTTAGGTAATGGTTACAAAATTGGGTGAAGGTACATCTGATTGGTAGGAGATTACATACCTTTCTACAATCATTTTTTAAAAATTACAAAGTAACCATCAAATTGGGTACATCTGGCATCAAAACAATCATGAGATCTTCCTTGCGTGACCACAGGGAGTACATGCATAATTCTAAGGTTTATCTTGAGTAAGCATCTATTCTGAGAATTATTTTGGACCCTGGTTTCCTGAACAAGGTCTATTCTTAAGCAAGCAAAACCTTTAAGCAAGCAAAAACACGTTCTTCTCTAAAATTGTTTAACACATAATTTTCTCAGGGTAGAGTGGAAAGTTACAGAAATGTCAGGCTGCATTCTTAATGCAGAAGTTACTTTCAATTCAAAATGAAATTTTAGCCTCAGACCTTAGCATAGCCACCATCTCATGTTAGGAGCCCTAAGTTAAGTTTATTTGGGGTGCTCTTACTCAATACCCCCTTTTGATCATGAATCCTTGATCACATCTTAAGTTTTCTGCCTTCCTGGGCTAGGAATTTCATCTTCAGGGTGAGTTGGTTTTCAGATTTTCTGATCACCCACAAAGGAGGAACTTGTCTTCAGCATGTTTTCTTGTTGGATGGCAGTCTGTCTCTACACACATTTAAGACCCTGGATACTGTAATTAGACAGCAGGGCACCATTGGATGCTAAATAGTGAGTTGGGAGAATAAGGAGCTGGACATAAATAAGAGACCTCACCTGATGTAATGAGGAGGCTGAGCCTATGATGAGAGATCAAAGTTATGTAATTGTTTTTTTCTAAGTACAGGATTTTTCCATAGGAAGGGAGTTAGTAGCTTGTTCGAATGTATTAGACATACATTTCATATAGCATTTGATGATACAAATGATTATAGCAACAATGATGAGTATAATTAAACCAGTTTGTAAAATAGAACAAAGCCAAGATCCTATGCCTTTTGGTAACCAACTAAAGATGTCTGAAAAAGGGAGAGTCAGGCACAGGAGTGATAGAATGAAGCCATGTAGCTTTCTGTTGGATTTGTTTACTATCTTGTTCTACTGCTCCTGAAGTGTTTATCTAAGTACAGCGGGAGGTGTTGATGATGGCACAAACCCCTTCTTGTTGAACTAGAAGGAAATCAAGAGCCGTTTTATTATATAGCACAACTTTAATAAGGATATTTGTTAAAGTTGTAAATGGATTTCTCAAGTTTCAGGATGCCATAAACTGATAAAAGGGCTCAGAGGAATACACATCTGTCTCCAGATCTTTTTGATAAATGGTTTTCATTAGAATCTATAAGTTCCCTTTTATATCAGACAATGATCTTTAAATCACTAGTCCAATGCGTGCTTTCATCATAGGAATGGATATCCAAAGAAACTCCTAAGAGACCTAGGGGGCATTGGCCTCTCATTGTCCAACTCTCCACACAAGGTAATGCCCAAGTAATTTTATTTTTAGTGGTGACTGGGTTTGCAAAACTAAACCAGTTAGGTCGTCCACAGAGGAATACATATCCGCAAGATGCACAAATCATACCTTTCCCAGTGCCTTTGGTTGGAAAAGGGATTGATTAGTGTCTTAGTCATCTAGTGCTGCTGAAACAGAAATACCAGAAGTGGATGGCTTCAACAAACAGAAGTTTATTCCTTCACAGCCTAGTAGGCTAGAAGTCAAATTTAGGGTGCCAGCTCCAAGGAAAGTCTTTCTCTCTCAGTCAACTCTGGAGCAATGTCCTTGTCATCAATCTTCCCTTGGTCTAGGAGCTTCTCTGTGCAGTAACTTCGGGTCCAAAGGACGTGCTCTGCTCCTGGTGCTGCTTTCTTGGTAGTATAAGGTAATCCCATCTCTGCTCACTTCTCTGTTTTATATCTCAAAAGAGATTGGCTTAAGATAAAATCTAATCTTGTAGATCTCTTCAATAAAACTGCCGCTAATCCATCTCATTAACATCATAGTGATAGGATTTATAACACGTAAGAGAATCACAACAGATGACAAAATAGTGGACAATCACACAATACTCAGAATCATGGCCCAGTCAAACTAATGCACATTTTTTGGAAGACACTATTCAATCCATGACAACTGGTTAACTTTTAGAAGCCAGTTTTGAGTGAGATAGTTGTTACAGATGGGCAAATGTCTGAACATAGTGGTATTCCACAGGGCAGTGCAAAGAGCAAATAATTTATTTGGGTATGTGTTGGTTTTCTTGTCAGGCATGTTGATGACTTGTCTAATCCTCTAGTCAGGACATTACAAAATCAAAGAGATGAGATGAACCCAAGAAATTTATTAAAAAGTTTTCTGGGCCTTGACATAAAGGAGCTATAAGTTTGTGAAAGCCAGAACCTTTGGATACAGCAGAACAATCTACCAGTTGTTCAGTGATTAGGGTTAGATTAAAATAAGGCACTTGAGGGTGGAATACTAACTCAAGAAGATGTCATAGCCTAACGTGTATGGTATCTTTGAAGGTGACAGTGAAGTTAATTGTGGTCTTTGGCACTAGTCTGTAATTGAAGACAGGAATTGCTAATGGTTCTGAGTTTGGATGCCCCAGACCTAGGGTGAGGGTGACAAATCCAACATTTGATTATATTACTGGCATTAGCTATTGACTGAACTAACCTGACAAATGCATTATCTTTCCAGGAATTAGTGGGGATTATTGAGAATAGAAAGCGAAAGCTTAAGGAGAATTTCATAATGAAAGAAGATAAACAGTAAAGGAAAGGTCATAAAAACGGCTAAAATCACTAAGTACACCCCTTCAGTTATTTGCATAAAAATCTTACCAGATAATAAATCTTAACTTGTAAAAGAAGGCTACTTCAAAAGTAATAATTATTAGACAAAAGAAAACAATTTGCATTACCTAATACACCAGGAAATAAGACCTATTTTATGTAGTAAGACAAATATCATAAAAAATCCAATGAGGAGAAAACAAAGTCCAAGGACTTCGGTAGGCTGGATTGACATGAAGTCTTTTTCCATGTTCTTGGGTTAGCTGTCTATTTCTGCAGTCATCTGCTTCTGGTCACCTGGGTGTTGAGTTGCAGTCCTTTTGTATGCTGGCAAGTCCAAAAAGGTTTCTCTTTTTTTAAATTGAGACAAGTGAACCGAAGGCTTGATATCCTCTAATTTGGCTGCACAAGAGTTAGTGTGCAATACTAAGTATGGCCCTTTCCAGCGAGACTCCAACAATTTTGTTGGTGGTGGTGGTTGCTCTTCCAAAGTGCATAGTTCCCTAGAATGATTTTGGGGGAATTCTGAAGTGGTAAACCTTGGCTGTTAAAAGCCTCTTTCACCTGGGCAGGGTATTTCTGGGAATATTCAATCAATGACCTATAATACTTCAGTAAGTTAGCTTGAGCTATGTTAGGGTCAGTGTAAGCAATGTGAGGAAGAAGCTTAGGCTTTCCAGTAACAATTTCATAATGAATAAGGCTGTAGGAACCAAATGGAGTAGATCTTAAGTTTAAAAGGATCAGGAAAAGAACCTTAGTCCAAGGCAAATTTAAAGATTCACATAACTTGGCTAATTGGATTTTTATAATTCCTTTGGTTCTCACCAATAAGCCAGAAGATTGAGGATGGTAGGGGCAGTGTAGCCTGTGATATATAGAATATATGTGGCAGAGTTTCTTAACAATCTGGCAAGTAAAATAAGTTCCTCTGTCACTACAAAGAGTGTTTGGGCAACCTCAGGCTGGTATAATATGTTCAAGTAATTTCTTTGCCATAAAAATGGCAGTGGCTTGGTGACAAGGGAAATCTTCCACCCAATGTGAGGAGTGACAAATCATAACAAGAACATATTAATAACATTTAAAGGTGGTAGTTGTATAAAATCTATTTGTCACTCTAGCATAGAGCCACGAGGTAAGGGATATTTTCCAGGTGGGGGTTTAAAAGTCTTGTGCGAATTATGGCAGGAGTAGAAAGAGCAATGAGAAGTTACATGTCCTGCTGCCTCAGAGAACTTTCCCAACAATATTTCTTTAAAATTTCATCATCTTATCTTGTCATGTAAAGCTCACATCATAGGAACATGCTAATGTTTGGGCAAAATTAATTTTCCATTAGGCCCAGACCATAATCTTGTATCAGGGTCTTGATGACATCCTTCTTTCTCCCATGTTTCTCTTCCCTTGGGCAAAACCATTTGTTGGTGCTTTTCAAGATGTTCTGAGGTTAGATTAGGAAGGTTATCACTGTTTGTAAACAAATCAGGGTAGTCTCCATCATCAGTCCTCATATGAGAGGCTATCTGCCAAGGAGTTTGATTATGTAACTTCAGATGCCATTCCCTAGATTCTTTAATTATCATTACTTGATCATGATTACATTGGGAAAGTACTTGTTGCATGGATTCAAAGAAGTCCCCACTCCACCAATGTTTCTCTAAGGTGTTCATTATTTCCATTTCTATGGTAAATAAAGATTTGGACTGTAGGAATCATGTAATTTTTGGACTACTGTAAAGTGCAAAGATTTAGGTAAGACTTCTTTTCCATTTGGTCCAACACACAACATATTAATTGTAAGTTAATAACATCCTACCCTTTTCCAACTTATTCATTCTGTTCTGGGGACTGTTCCTTAAGGGATTACGGCGTTAATTCAACAGTTGGTTCTCCTATTAACTTACTTTTGTATGAATTTTCAATTGACCCATTTTTCTACAAAAGTTTATCATATATTCTACAGTATTGAGGGGAATTTTCCACCAATAATTTTGTAAGATTTTAAATAGTCTTTTTCCTTCTAAAGGGAACTTTTTATAATAAGTCTCAATTAAAGGAAAATATAAATATTTGGGTAGAAAAATTTTACTGTTTATCCCAATCCATAATTTTGTGACCGAGTCTTCATGGCATCCAACATTTTACCATTCTGTAGTTTCATCTTGCAAGGCCATTTGTTGGTGAAAGAAAAGCAACTCAAAGTCCTCATAAAATTTAGAGTCGTCTGTAAAAAGGTTAAAGGTGTATGTTCCCAATAAGGCAAGATTTAGCAAAGCTTGAGAGGCAGCCTGCTTGGCTGCTGCATCAGCAAGATCATTAGACCTGGACTTCTTCAGTCTGAGGGACTCCTTTTAACTGATGGGCTTGGACTTTAATATCTGAAATTTCAGAAGGTATCAATAAAGCACCTAAAAGGTTAACCACTAAAGTTCCATTCTTAATAGTGGTCCCAGAGGAAGGCAAAAAAATTTCTGTTTCCATAGCATTTCAAAATCATGGATCTCATCAAAGGCATATGTAGAATCTGTGTAAATAATCATAGATTTTCCTGGGACAATCTATTTACAAATTGGACTAATCCAGGATTGTTGAGGGGAATTTCTTTTAAGTCCTTCCTGGGTACCATTAACTGTTCTGTCAGACTCAAACAATCATGAGCAGGATATTCATAATCTTTAATAATAGGAAGGAAAGTGGCTGGTTTTAAATGAGTTACAGTATGAATCTTACATTGGCTGCTGCCAGAATAATCTCATAAGAAGTAAGTCTACTTGTAGACAAGTGTTGAGTAAAGGTAGAATTAAGTAAAGTAGACACAGCATGCAGTACATAAATATCTCAAAAATTCCCCAAGTAATATATCAGCAGTGGAGTCTACAAGTTTTGTGGTGGTGAATACAGCTTGAAGGCAAGGAGGGTAACCCCTGGCCACTGGGTCAAGCTACAGGTTGTAATATCCTACAGGCCAATGTGGTCTCCATGTTTTTGAGCAAGTAACTCTAATGCATTTCCATTTAGTTCATGGACAAATATAGAAAAAATCTAATTGGTAATTAGAAAATCCTAAAGCTGGAGCTTATGTTATTTTTCTACAGCTTGGAAGTCCTCAGGAGTATGTTGGAAAGAGTCTAGTTCTGAGGACTTTAAATACTAATATCATGGTTGGACTAACAAAGATAAATTTTGGACCCAAGCCTGGCAGTAGCTACATAACCACAAAAATCCTTGGAGTTATTTTTTGTTTGTTTGTTTGTTGAATTAGATAAGCTAGAATAGCACCTTTTCTCTTAGGATTAATTGAAATTCCCTAGGCTGATATTGAATGACCTAAATATTTAACTATAGACTAGAATAGTAATAATTTATCTTTGGGTAATTTATGACCTACAGATGTCAAATGTTAAAGCAAAAGGAAGCTATCTTTTAAGTAAGCCCTCTGGGAGAAGGAACACAATAACAAGTCATCCCCATATTGTAATAATGTGGAATTATTTTTAAATTGTAAAGATTGCAAATTAGCATGCAGAACCTGAGAAAAATTAGGATACTCAGTAAAGCCCTGAGGTATCACAGTCTAGGTAAACTGTCGATTTTTCCCATGTGAAAGCAAACAAATATTGACTATCAGAGAGTACAGGGATTCTAAAAAAAATGCACCACAAAGATCTATAACTGTAAAGTAAGTGGCTTCTAGTGGGACAGTAGAAAGTAATAGATGAGGATTAGGAACCACTGGGAATCTAGGAATAACTATTCAATTAATTGCCCATAAATCTTGGGCAAATCTCCAGACTCTATTGTTTGGCTTCCTAACTGTGAGGACAGGTGTGTTGCAAGGGCTAGTGTAAGGGATAAGGCCATTGAAAAGAAAGTCTTGAATTATTGATGCCAATCTTTCCTTAGCTTTCTGCTTCAAGGGGTTTGGGGAGATCCTTGGCAATTGTTTAAATAAATCAAACTGAATGTTAATAGTGTCAGCAGGCAAAACTTGTACAACACTAGTAGATGCGGTAACCTATAAAATTTCGGGGACTGAGGAGAGAATTTCTGCAGGAACCAGATCAGCTTCAGTCGGAGTTTGAAGTGGCAGAGTGAGAACTTGCATGTAACAAGCAGCATCCTGTTTTTCTATTTCTGTTCCTAATTGCAGAGAGGATTTGGGTAAATCTAATATAATTTCTTCCTTTTCATAAAATATAATCTGACATTTCCATTTAGATAAATCTCTTCCCAACAAATTTATAGCGGTGTCTGGGCTAATGAGAAAAGGGCACATATCCTAAATAAATCCAAGAGAAATAGGTACTTGCTGAGAGTGATACAAAGCATATTTGGTTAGTAACCCAAACTAATTTAGAGGTCTCCATACTCCAGGGCAGAGGAGTTTGCAAACAAATGGGCTTAATAGCAGATAGAGTCGTTCCTGTATCAGTTAGAAATTTGCAAGGTTCTCCATTAACAATCACAGTAGTTTCTCTTTGAAGATTTAAAGACACTATAGGAAAAGCCTCTGTGTGTTCCCTGGAGCCCCTTCATTCACGTTTAGATTGAGGCTTCCCATATGAGGAAGCCCTCTGTTCATTTTTTAGTTTGAAACAATCCTTTTCCAAGACCAGGCTTTTTGCAATAGTTGCAAATTTGGGGGGTATTAGTCACGATTCTATAAGGTCCTGGCTTAAAAGCCAGTGTAATGCAACTGTTGCACTTGCAAAGTAATTCATTTGTTTGGTTTGGTCTGTTTCCTTTGCTCCTGAATTTGGGCTAATTTATGGGCTACATCTTTCAATTCAGGAAGCGATGCAGTTTCTCAATCCAGTCTTTGGTGTTTAACTTGTTCAGATAATTCTGGTGTAAACCATTTAACAATATGGCATTGAAAGCTATTTCAACCCCTTCTATGGAGTTAAATTCTGAATGTTCAGCAAAAAATACTAGCCATACAGTCTCTGTAATTATATACAGATTCATTTTTTTCTTATTTGCAACTTTGTACTTTTACCAAATCAATTTTTTAAGGGAAAGCTTTTGGTATGGCATCCAAAAGTAATCTTGCAACTCTTCTAGTTTGTTGTAGCAGTGTTGCTCCAGTTATTGTAGCATCAATTGTTAGAGATTGTTCAGGGTTTTTCCAACTTACCTTTTCCATTCATAATTGGGCTTCTCCTGGCCCGACTAGCATATTTATCAATTGATATAAAGCTGGCAATCCAGACTCGTCAGTCTCAATCAATTGTCTACATTCCGCAGCAAATTTTTGTGGGTCTTTGTAAAGATTAAGAAATTCTTTTACAATTGCATGAAGCTCTGCTTTAGACCAAGAGAAAAGGTCACTAAGGGGGTTCATTGGGTTCCTATGGATGTCTTACTTTATGAGGTAACTTGCGTGGAGGTTTTTTTGTTTCCTTCTTATTATCAGGATAGAAGAGGAGTTCAGATAATGTGTTAGTAGAGGAGTAAGGAAGGAGTGAGGGATATAAAGAAATTGAAGTCTTTGTTGGAGCAGAAGGAACAGAGATGACACCGAAGTATTAGAGTTTGTTATGGAACTTTCACACAATAATTCCTTATTCTGTTTAGTTACTTTAGAGACCCTTTCAGAGAGGCAGTCTTGCTCCTTTGATTTCTTTTGGTAGTTTAAAAATATCAATTAAAATATACGTCCCATTGAGTTTGTTTAACTTGAGAACTCTCTGTTCTAATTCACTGTACAAAAAGTTTAATTTAGACAAATTAAAAGATCCCCAAAGCAGGCACACATGTTCTAAACTATCTTTGGTAAGATTATGCCAAGTGTTTAAAAATCACCAATTAACAGGTCCCTAATGTTTGGCATAGTGGTTAAGAGTTTGGCTAGCAACCTAAAAGGTCAGAAGTTCAAATTCACCAGACGCTCCTTGGAAACCCTATAGGGAAGTTCTACACTCTCCTGTAAGGTCACTATGAGTTGGAATCAACTCGAGGGCAATGGGTTTGGTTTTTAATGTTTACTCATATATTGGGCAGGGGTACCTGAGAGGAACTCCTCATTTTTAGATTTAAAATTACCCATTGAAGAAAGAAAAGTCAAACATGCACTGAAAATAAAAGCAGAGCACCACTCTCGGTTGCCTCAGATGCAAAAAAAAGCCTTGTGGAGCACTATTTTTGGTTTTCTCTGAGTCATAAATAACTAGAGAGGAACACAGTGGGATTTGGACAGTGTTTTGCTTGGACCAGTGTGTACCTTTGTTTCGTGAGAGTTTGCTTGCTGGTGGCAGGCAGCCTAGAGCTCTGGCCTGTCTTATGCTGTCACGAGAGTCTTTAATGCTTGTGATGAGCAGCAGTGACCAACCTACAGCTTTTACGGGTCGACCCATACCCAAATTCTTGGCTTATATTGACCCAGAGGTCTTTCAAAGTAGAATTACCTCCACAGCTGCCGAGGTTTCGAAGAGTAGAATAACTTCCATCCAAACAAAACTGTGCACAGATCTTAGGACAAACTAAAAAGAAAATAAATCCAGACAAAACTGAGAGAGAAAGTCATTCTCAGTAAAGCTGGGAGAATTCTATGTAAAGATAGTGAAGTTCAGATCCGAGAGAGGGCTCACTTGAGGTGACTTCTGAGGAGGTCTGGGGAAGCAGTGAGCCAAGAGGCTCTGAGTTCCTGAATGCACTGTGTTAAAACAAAAATCATATTAAGGCAATAATAGAAACTGATTGAAGTTTATTTAATATAAGATTTGCAAATTGAAGTAACATTTCAACTAAAGGGTCTAGAATATTCTGAAGAGAAGAACTTCCAAAGTTCTCATACCAAATCTTATTAGCATTTCCATGGAAAAAAAGTTGTGAACAGAACTGATAAACAAACTTGTGATCAGGTAGGATTTTTATGCAGTACTGTCTTAAAGAACAATGAAAATAATTACTGATTTACTCTAAACATAGCTCCCAGTCTGACTTTGGGAGTCTGTTTTCAATAACTGACTGAATTCTTCAAAGAGCACAATACCCAAAGCAAAATGGTACTACTAGTTTATCTGGACCACTGTTTGACTCAAAAGTGACTTTTAGGAACCAAAAGGACACCTATGGGCAATGGCCTATGTGGGTTACCCCAATTTTCATGAAATCCAGAAATCTGAATTCCAGGAGAATTAAAACTCTTTTGTCAACTGAAAGGTGTAAAGAAGAAAGACTATTATTGATAACTCCACACAAATATTTGTTGTTGTTGATAGTTCAATATATATCATTTATATTATTTCCAAGTTAATTGTAATGTTTATGGAACCAGATTACTACAGTTTGAATTTTTGATCTACCTACTAATAACTGTGGGATCTTGGGTGTTTTTCTTAATATCTTCTTGTTGGTGGTTCCTCTTCAGTAAAATGAGCATATTAATAGTCCTTAAAATACAAAGTTTTGGAAGAATTAATGAATTAATACATTTAAAGTGCATAATAAGTATTCAATAAATATTAGCTACCATTGTTATTAGTTTATGTAGTAATAGTAGCAGTATGCATAAACACATATATGTGTGTAAATTCTTTAATGAAAAAGTGATCAGGTGGTACCTATTATTTTGTAATACGATTTTTTTCAGATATAATAATTATATTTTCTCTTGCCATTGAATATTTATCTTCATAATTTTCAATGGATGCATAATATTTCTGTGTAAGAATGTGTTGACTTTGTTTCTCTTTTTGTTTTAATTACAATTGTTTAAGGAAAATCTTTGTTCATATATTTTCCCATACTGTCCATGTTATTTTTTTAAGTAACATTTTTTTATTGAGATATATTGCACATAACATAAAATTCACTATTTTAATGTGTACACTGCAGTGGTGTTGTGCAACCATCACCGGTCTCTAATTCCAGAACATTTCCATCCTCTGAAAAATAATTTTTGTAACTTTTAGCAATTAGACTCAGTTTTCTATTTTCCCTATTTACCTGTTGTCATGGGTTGAATTGTGTCCCCCTAAAATTTGTATCAACTTGGTTAGGCCATGATTCCCAGTATTGTGTGGTTGTCCTCCATTTTGTGATTGATATAATTTTCCTATGTCTTGTAAATCCTGATCTCTGCCTGTGGCTAATGAGGCAAGATCAGATTATGTTGAAGAGGATTAGGGTGGGATATAACACCCTTGCTCAGGTCACATCCCTGATCCAATGTAAAGGGAGTTTCCCTGGGGTGTGGCCTGCATCACCTTTATCTTACAAAAGATAAAAGGAAAGGGAAGTGAGCAGAGAATTGGGGACATCATACCACCAAGAAAGCAGTGCTGGGACCAGAGCGTGTCCTTTGCACCCACAGTTCCTGCGCAGAGAAGCTCCTAGTCCAGGAGAAGATTAATGACAAGGACCTTCCTCCAGAGCCAACAGAGAAAGCCTTTCCCTGGAGCAGACATCCAGAATTTGGACTTCTAGCCTACTAGACTGTGAGATAATAAACTTCTGTTTGTTAAAGCCATCCACTTGTGGTATTTCTGTTACAGCAGCACTAGATAACTAAGACACCTGTCAACCACTAATCTACATTCTATCTCTATGCGTATGTCTATTCTGGACAATTCATATATATGGAATAATATAATATGTGGCCTTTTTTTCTGGCTCTTTTAACTTAGCATGCTGTTTTCAGGTTCATCCATGTGTAATATGTGACAGTACTTAATTTCTTTTAAAGGCTGAACTATTGTATGGATATGCCACTTTTACTTATTCATTCATTAGCTGGTGGACACTTGGGTTGTTTTTGCCTTTTGGATGTTATGAATAATGCTGTTATGAACATATGTAGAAGTTTCTGTGAGAACATATATTTTTGCTTGCATTGTGTATGTACCTAGAAGTGAAATTGCTGGATCATATGGTCATTCTATGTTTAACTTTTTGAGGAACTGCCAAACTCTTTTCCGCAGTGGCTGCTCCATTTTACTTTCCAACTAGCAATGTATGAGGGTCTCAATTTCTCTACATCCTCACCAACATGTTTTATTGTCCATTTTGTTTGTTGTTATAGTTACAGCCATCCTAGTAGGTGTGAAGAAGTGTATCTCTTTATGGTTTTGATTACATTTCCTTAGTTACTAATGGTTTTGAGCATCTTTTCATGTACTTGTTGGTCATTTGTGTATTTTCTTTGGAGAAATGTGTGTTCAAGAACTTTGCCCATTTTTTAATTGGGTTATTTTATTTTTCAGTTTTAAGGATTCTTTATATATCCTACTGGATCCTTATGAGACATAGGATTTGTAAATATTTTCTCCCATTCTGTAGATTATCTTGTCATTTTTCTATGGTTTTTTTTTTTTTTAACCATTAAGATTTTAATTTGATTTTCTAATGTATCTATATTTTTGGATCTCTTGTTCTTTTGGTGTCATACCTAAAACACCTTTTCCTAATATAAGGTCACACATATTTTCACCTATGTGTTCTTTAAACAGTTTTAGAGTTTTAGCACTTACATTTAGGTCTTTTACATTTTTTGAATTAATTTTGTATATAGTGTGAGGCAGAGGTTCACAGTCATTCTTTTGTGAGTGGATATCCTGTTGTCCTAGCATCATTTGTTGAAGAGATGGTTGTTTCTCCCACTGAATTGTTTTGGCACTAGTTCTCTCCTTGTGAGATTCCCATTATGCTTATAGTTGTACAGTAGCTAGTGTCCCAGAGGTCTCTGAAGTTATGTTTATTTTCCTTCATTCTTTTTTATTTCTGTTTCTAAGGCTGGATAATCTCAATGAACCTATCTTAAAGTTCATTCATTCTTCCTTCTTCTTGCTCAAATCTGCTGTTGAACTCCTCTAGTGAATTTTTCATTTAAGTTATTTTACTTTTCAATTTGAAACTTTCTATATGGTTCCCTTTTATAATTTCTGGCTCTTTATTAATATTCTTACATTGATGAGCTATCATATTCATAATTTAGTTTAGTAGTTGAAACATAATTCCCTTTAATTCATTGCACATATTTAAAACATCTGATTTAAAATTTTTGTCTCAACTGTCCAATGTCTGAGCTTCCTCAGGCATATTTTAGGTTGATTTCTTTTTTCCTGTGTAGCGACCATGCTTTCTGGTTTCTTTAAATGTTTTGTAATTTTTTGGTGAAAACTGGGCATTTTAAATACTATAATGTGGTAGCCCTAAAAATCAGATTATTTCACCTACCCAGAATATATTGTTGTTGATTATTATAGTAGTTGTTGTTTGTTTAGTAACTTTTCTGAACTAAATTTTAAAGTCTGTGTTCTTTGTTGTGTTTGGCCCTTGAAGTCTCTGTTCTGTTATCTTAGTGGTAGCTACTGATTGAACAGAGATTTCCTTAAACCCCTGGTACAATAATAAAAATAAAAAAATAAAAACTTCCAGTCATTGCTTAGGGACTCTATTTGTACACTGGGGCATGCCTTCACCACTTAGCCAGGCAGTTTATAACTCTGCCTTTACTTCTTGCTTCTTTAGAGCTCAAGTTCAGCATGAGTTGATAGCTTAGGACCTTATCAGGTATTTATTAAGTATGCTTACAGCCTAAGCATGTGTGTGGCCTTCTATGTTACCAAGAATATGTTAGAGCTTTTCAAAGCCCCTGTGGATCTTGGAGCCCTGGTGGCACAGTAGTTCAGAGCTCGGCTGCTAACCAAAAGGTCAGCAGTTCGAATCCACCAGCTGATCCTTGGAAACTTTATGGGACAGTTCTACTCTGTCCTATACGGTCACTGTGAGTCAGAATCAACTTGACAGCAATGGGGTTTTTGGCATGGACATCTCATTCTCCAACCTTTCCTCCCAAGAACTTTGGTTAGTCTATTATTTGCCCCAATATTTATCTGTTGCCTCAGGCAGCAGGAACCTAAGACATTAACATTGAAATTGTTCAACAAATGCTTCCAAGGAGACAGCTTTAGTTCTAGGCCAGTTCTGAGTTAGCCAAAATAAAGACATGTCTTTTAAACTGATCTTTCAGGGAGACACCAGCTATGTCAGAAGAAATAATCAATCACAATTACTTATGAAGGAGGTCCATTATGCTATCTTTGGTACAGGGAATGTGGGCTGTTATTTTCATGGTGCCACTGGGCAAGGAATTGGGGAATGGGACTGGGGTAAATTAAAACACCACAAAGTTTGCTGTTCTTACCAATAATCAGTCATTAAAAATATATATATATGTTTATATATTCCTAGGTTCCTGCAAGTCTTTAATTAATTTCTAGGGTCCTGACAAATTGATTCTTATAGTTTTTGCCAATTTTTTTTGTTGTTGTTGCTTTTATGGATGGGTAGAATTTTGAGTTTCTTCTGCCATTTTCATTGATGTTGTATATTATATCTTAGAGATAGATTTTGACAGTTGGAATTAATAAGCCAAAATTTGTGAATTTTAAAGGATAGATGTGTGTGTGAGTGTGTGTGTGTGTGTGTGTGTGTGTGTGTGTGTGATATATTTCAAATTGCCCTTCAGAAAAAGTGAACAAATCTGTAGCTGCAACTTTAGTGAATGAAAATTTACCCAGCATTTGGATAATCATTTTGGCTTTAGCACAAAAACTGTACCTCGTATGACTTAATGGGCTGGTATGTTTCAAATATGAGACCACGGCTATATCATTGTACAATGTTATTTTCTGTCTTTGAAAGATGCAACATGACTGGGTTGTTTTTTTGTTCATATGTTTTCTAAGTATGTCACATTTAAATGCAAGTTTGTCATGAGATCTTAGTTATTTGTAATATTTTTTTCTAGAAACATTTCTTCCCAGTTATCAAGGATACTCATAAAATAAATAATAAGTATAATAATAATATTATTAACTTATTTTATGAGCACAAATCATTAGAAATAAATGAATCTATGCAGGTTGATTAAAATTTAAAATACTTTATTTTATAATTACATTTGAGTAATTAGTACAAAAACTGTCTTGAACAAAATTAACCTAGAAGTGACAACAAATAAGTTTCTTAGGAATTGTAATTTTAATGTAGTTATATATTTATTCCCTTTTTCTCATTTCTATCATGCCAAAATATATTTGTTTATTTTATGTGTATTCATAAATTCATACAAATTATTTTATATAAATAAACTTTTAAGCATTTATGTTCACAGCTAGGATGAGGACAAGGGGAACGGTTAAAATTGTAGAAGAAAATTAGCAGAACCAGTGGAATCCAGACACCACATGCTGCTGATCCATGACCCTGACTTGTGCAGCAGTGTGGAGAAATTCCTCTAGACAATTAGTTCAGATGATAACAGGGAAAGTTATTTAAATCTCCAGCAAACAAAACCCCTTTTGCTCCACTTTCCTTCTTACCCAAGCAGTCTGATCTCTTTGGGGAAGTACTATCAATAAATACATACTACTTGGTAAAGAGACTTACCAAAAATTCATTTCCTGGAAGATAAAATGTTACTTTGAATCAAATTCTCAATGACAATGAAAGCTTGTAAATAACTGGAACTTAGGAGAAAGTGATCTGGTCATTTTGGAATTCACAATTCTGGTGAATTTTGAGTACTATCCAATTTGTACTTTTGATACTAGGAATGCACATTTCAGGAATTCAGATAACAATTGGCATGATCCACCGCATGAGAACCTAAAAGGGAATCATGGAAAAAGCTCTAAAATTGTAATTCTGGCTTGCACTTTCAGATAATCTTAATAAGAAGGAAAAGAAAGTTTCTAAACAAAAACTGTGGGTGCACAAAAAATTTTCCAGCAAACTTTTTTAAATTATCTACAAAGAAATAGAAAGAATTCCACTTTGAATTATGGTGTTGGGGAAGAATGTTGAATGTACTACAGACTGTCAAAAGAACAAACAAATCTGTCTTGGAAGAAGTACAGCCAGAATACTCCTTAGAGGCAAGGATGGGGAGACTTTGTCTCACATACTTCGGACATGTTATCAAGAGGGACCAGTCCCCGAAGAAAGACATCATGCTTGGTAAAGTAGAGGATCAATAAAAGAGAGGAAGATCCTCAAGGAGATGGATTGATGCAGTGGCTGCAATAATGGGCTCAAGCATAACAATGATTGTGAGAATGGTGCAGGACCAGGCAGTGTTTCATTCTGTTGTATGTGGGGTTGCTATGAGTCAGAACCAACCTGACGACACCTAACAACAACAGAAAGAAAAGCATGTAATAAAAATTAAATATAAGAGATGATTAAGAAGAATGACAGGGAAGCAAATAATGGAAAAGGACTACAAAATATCAAGAGTATTAGGAAAACTGAACTCTAAAAAGATCTGGCAAGAGAGATTCAATGGGACAGGAAAAATCAAGGCATCCAAGAACATTTTCTCAACACCATTGACCTGCATTAATCAAACACCTATCTGTTTTTGCTTAGTCACAAAGAGTATTTATTAACTCATATAACTGAGAATTATATATTCAAACTCTCTCTCTTTTTGTCTCCTCCGGTTCTTATCTATGCTGACTTTGTTCTTGGGCATGTTTTCTTCACATGGTAGGGTAGCTCCAGGCTTTTATCATTCCTAGTACTTACTATCTGGAAGGAGATTTTTTTCCCTTACCTATCCCAATTAGTACCTTTGTCTCCACTTGCCCACTCCTGGAGATAGGTTTTCTGTTTGGTTAGCTATATAATTTATAGCCACATTAAGAAACAGAAGAATAGATCAAGAAAGAGAAAATGTCCTCTGTAATCAGAAGAAGAGTTTGTCTAAAAGCAGACGTCGTCTCTGCTATCCAGAGATATTCACTCATTTTGCCAATTTATTTGTAGATATGGCTTCTTGTCTTTTTCATCTGGATAGCCTTACGTTCTGGAGAAAAACAGCCCTTCAGCAGAAAGCTTGAAAATGTTAGATATCTTCACTATGTAGGAGAAACACATGAAGTCAGTGAAATTAGTGATTATTATAAACAGCCTGGGAATAAACCTAAACTGTGTGTGACAAGTCAAACAAGGTTTTGGCACGGTTGCTAGTTGTGCTCAAAGATAATTAGTCTTGTATATACAGAAAACTTCTCTAGGGACAATGAGTTCCTACTAAAAGGAATGTTGCCCTGTGTTTTCCCTCCACAGTTCTTGTTTTCTATGCCTTTCATCACAGAAAAATTATTAGAGGCATAAAAGGAAATCCCAGTCTTGAATTTGATTTTTTTTTTTGTAATAGTGAGATTTAGTAGAATTAGGATAATTCATTTTCCAAACGTGTCTAAATTGCTATTTATGACCTTGTCTTCTGTATTAGTAAATATATTTATATATATTTTATTTTATTTTTTCTGGTCAGGTTATTACAAAATTATTGCAAAGGTCAGGAAAGGAACTGATCCATAAAACCTAAATTTTAAGCTTCTGCGAAAGTGCAGAATTAGAAAAACAGTATGGTATTTCAGGGGATTTCCAAACTAGAATACCAGTGGGAGAAAATAGGAAAAAATAACAGCTTTTTTTTCTTTTTTTAGTACTCCTAAGTACTTTTGAAACACGGTAAGATAATATGTATTAATTTTATCACTACTTTTCAGGTGCTTGGTGACATCAGTGGCATAAAATGTATCAGCAGTGACATGATGACAGCTATTCAGAAGCACATAAATAAAATGGACACTATATTGGGGGACTCCTCTGATACTAATTCAAGACAAATGCAAAAAATCCATTGAAATGAAAAGGTATTTTCCCCATGGGTTAAACATTTAACTCATTGCTATAGGAATATGTCAACTAAGAAGGAGTCTCCAATTGTTACTTTTTCCTTGTTGTTTTCCTTAAACTTCACCATGGTGTATAAGTCATGGTGAAAAGACCAAGTCCAACGTCCTTTCAGCCTTACTGCTTTATAATGTGTGTTTTAATAAAAGTCAATACTGAATATTGAAAACAACAGTGAGCAGATCAGATCATTCCAAATATATTTTTAGAGAGAATAGAAACCATCTCCATCTTATTATCTTAGGAGAAGCCACTTGGCTACTCTTGGAATTTGAAGAGGGTAGGATGCTCTTCTAACTTTCTCATACAGTAGCACCCTTTCATTTGGAGGAAATAAAATGAACGGCTAGAGGATGATATGATCAAGTCTAAGTAAATACCCTTTCCCCTTTATTTAGCTGGGAATTTTCACTTTTATTTTCTAGAAGGAACTTCAAGAAAAAAATGGGAAAATTAAATAGCAACAACAACAACAAATTAAGTCACTTAGGTGAGTTAGTTTATAGACATATACTTTGTATTGCAACCAACCCTTACATCTAACCCCAAATTGGCTGGCTTGGATTTGGGCTCTTTACATTTAACTCATGTCTTTCAAAAGTGATCCAAGTAGCACTCCTTCCTTTCCAGTTTTTTTATATCCCTTTTCTATGGACTCCCTTGCTTCCTCTCTTTCAGCTGAAGGGTTGTAGTAGGATTTATTATCACAAATATAAGCAATGAACCATCAGAGGGTTGGTGGGTCATAAACAAGCCTGCATCATTAAAAATCCTTTGTACTCATTATAAACCAATAAACACAGTGGATATCTAGGCTCTCTGACCTTCATCTCCACCTTTAAGAAACGGTGAATAGGTATTTTTTAGCCAAATCTCCCAAATGAATAGACCCCATACTGATGATTTTTCAATCCCAGCATTAACCATTGTCTAACTATTAAGATATCTTCAGTATAGCATAAGAAATTTTTATCAAGAATTACACTAGGTGTTTCCTCCCTTGGCAGAAGCCAGCATAGGTATATACTCTCTATATTTTTCATACTCTATGGCTATTATTGAGGATAGATCCATATGTAATAATATCTCTGTGAACAGATCTCAACTTTACAGAAATGAACAAAATTCCAAACATGTTTAAGTGGTTTAAGCTAACCTCAGGCAAATAGAATCTTCTTTCAAGATGATACTTAGATGTCACCACCACTACTTCCTTGCTTCCTCTTCTCCACTCTGCCCTGATCACTGGGTACTTACCTCCACTTTCACTTACAGCTTTTTATTCTAATCACATCATGACATTTCTGCCTTCCGCATTAGAACATGAGTTACCTATGGACAAAATTTTTTAATCTTCCTATTAATAGAACTCAGTATAGTGCTTCATATATGCATAGGTTCAATAAATATTTGTTTTAGGTAACATGGCATGAAGGAGAGATAGGGGTAAGTTCAAGGTCAAATTTTTATTGTGTTCTCATTTATAATATAATATAAATGAGGTGAAAGCTGATATACTAAAACAAATTCTCTGATAGACTTGTATCAACACAAACTATTATAAGAAGGAATAAATGTACACATATATGTAGATTTTTGTGACTTAATCTGCATTTTCATGAGATTATCAGGTCAAGATCATAAATCAAATTCTAGTGAAGAAGTAACATGGACATTTTTTTTTACTAAGTTGTCAATTGTTTAACTGAATTAATGTAAATACAAGATTTGCAAGTCTGTTACTTTAATTTATACTTCCCTCACTAAAATTAAAGCCCTATGAGGGTAGAGATCGTTGTCTGCTTCATTGACGGTTACTTCCCTAGTTTTTAATATTGCTTTTGACTAGTAAGGGCTCAGTAAATTTTTGTTGGATGAAAGAATCTAAACCAATAGGTCAAATTTCACTTAACTTTATATTTAATGTGCAATTTGACAGTGAATTGAATAAATAATACAGGGATCAGCAATCAATCAATAATTTTCTTTTTGTATTTACTTTAGGAAATTGGCTGCCTCAATGGAAGAATGGGTTTAATAGGAAAAAAGAAAAAATCCTGCTCCCTGAAGGATGCCCCGACCACACTATCTTTCCTAATACAAGGAGTCTTGTATTATTGCAAAGAAAATGAGTTGTTAGGCATTTGTAAAATACAAATCTATATAGTTTTGTTGTTGTTGCTGCTGTTTTATTTCTTCATAATTGAATTTATGATTGAATTATTTTCTTCATGGTTGAATTGAATTTATCTTACTGAACGTTAAGTATTAAGTGGTAGGATCAGCGTTTGAGTCATTTTAAGGCTTTCATAATATTAAAAGTATATAAGCGTATCATGACTAAAGATTTACCAACATGTTTTTTCAAGAGTTCTCTTTTCTTATTGGAAAAAACCTTTTCAATGCTCTTGAGTTCAGTGCTATAACTGAATTTAATGTCAAAATAAGATTGTGGTATTGTCTACATCAGAAGTAAAATACCATATTTGCATTGACATTGAAAAAACTAATTTTGATTATTCTGGATGTAAATATACGGTTAGGTTCTCAGGAGAAAAACAGAAAAATGAAAGGACAATTTTCATTCTTAGAATCCACTCTCATTTTCTGAGGCCCTTTATAAACTGCAAATAATAATCCCATGGATAAGGACAGATGTGGGTGATTTTTCTAAGCAGATATGCTGCAAGAATAAAATTCTTACATAAGAGCCAGCAGTGTAATGGCCAGTATATATATTTATACACAGTGAAAAGTATTATTTGAAAATTCAAGGTAGGTTTCTGGGGGACTATATATCTGTTAATTCGGTCACCAGTTCCTACTAGTCTACTGAGGATAATTTATAATGCTAATTTTTTTCAAGAGATGTTAGGAAAACAAGTTGGGCTTTATCTCTGTACTCAAGCATATTTCCTCAGTGATTTCATTGGTAACTCTATGTCTAGTATTACAGTTAGTACTGATTGGCTTCCCTCATTCACATTGATATTTTTCTTATACAGAGACAACATATACTATAAAATAGACAATACATAATTGAAAGCTGTATATAAAAAAATCCTTTTAGTAGATCATTTTTGTTGGTACCTACTGTGCTCTTACTGCCTAAATAGATTATTCATTTGCTATTCAGTTCTATTAAGGAATAAAAATATAAATACGAAAGAATTAAAAATTTAAATGCTTGCTGTAAATTTAAAAGTGAGATCTATTAAATATTCCTAGTATTAAGCTAAGTGACAATAGATAGATTACACTAAGTGTCAGTTAAGCAAGTGGTTGAAAAATGAGTGATTTTCATCCATCAGTTAAATATGGTGCTAAGTGGTATGTGCTATCATTAAAAGCAAATTACTTAACACTTCACCAATCACAGCATGGGAGCATTCTACTGGAAGCTGTATTTTCAAGTCTTCTTTGGTCCTCAGATTTACTAAATAAAGCAACTGATAATGCTTGGATAAGCAAAGGAAAAAGCTTTGATAGCATTATGGCATTTCCATTTTATAAATGCTTATCCCAGATTCTCCAAAATGATGGCCTTTTCTGTATATTGTAGTCACTAATAATTTACACACACACACACATATACAAACACTATACACATACTCTGACTGTCTACCTACCTGCTTACCTACTGATCGGTTGTTGTTGGGTGATGTTGAGTCAATTCTGATTCAGAGAGACCTCATGTGACAGAGTAGAACTGTCCTATATGTTTTTTTTTCCTTTCTTTAAAAAGTGTTTTATTGCATTTTTGGTGAAAGTATATATAGCAAAACAGGTTCCCATTCAACAATTTCTACGCATAATGTTCAGTGACATTGGTTCCATTCTTCAGTTTATGTCAACATTTCCATCATTTCTGATCTAGTTATTCTACTTCCATTGGTTTAGTCTCTCTGTCCCCCTAACTTCTCATCTATGCTTTAGAGTAATCATTGTCCATTTGGTCTCATATGGATAATTTTTAAAAGAACGCAGTTCTCAAGGGTATAATTCTTTACTTTTTGAGCTAACCTGCTATTTAGTTAAAAAGTTATTTCAGTGGATAGTTTCTGTTCACGGTTTAAAGAGTACCTCAGGGCAATAGTCTTGGAGATTCCTCTAGTCTCAATGAGTCCAGTAAGTCTGTGTACTTTGAGATTTTGAATTCCTGTTGTACAATTTCCCCCCTTTCTATCAGGATCCATCTATTGTGACCCTGATCAGAACATTCGGTAGTGGTAGCTAGGCACCATCTAGTTCGTCTGGTCTCAAGATAGAAGATGCCATGGTTCATGGAGACAATCAGTCCTGTATTCTGTTTCCTTCTCTGATCCTTGGCTTTTCTTCATTCTCTTTTGCTCCAGAGGAATAGAGATGAATAGTTATATCTTAGATGGCTGCTCATCAGCTTTTAAGACCCCAGATGCTACTCACCAAACTAGGACGTAGAACATGAACTTTATGAACTATGTTATGCCAATTGACTGAATTGACCCATGAGACTATGACTCTAAGTCTTCGAACTAAGAAAACTAATTCCATGAGATGATTGGTTATGTCTAAGCAGTATCCATATCTGTAGCTCCTATTTGATTTATTCTATCTATTTATCTATCTCATCTATCTATCACCTTTTTGGGTTGTTATGAAATTATATACAACGTAGCATATACCAATTCATTCTTTTTCTTATGGACAATTTAGTGGCATCTATTACACTAGTCAAGATGTGCAAATTTCAGCCACATTCAGTGTACCTTTCCTGTCATCATAAACAAAAAGTGACTGCTACCTAGAGAACAACGATCCCTCCTCCCCCTCTCATGCTGGTAAACACCAATGAACACTGGTCTCCGTATATATATCTATTCTTCCCATTTCGTAAAAGTGAGATCATACAATATTTATCCTCTTGTGATTAACTTATTTTGCTCAGCATAATATCCGCCAGGTTCAGCCACATTGCAAGATGATTTGAGAACTCGTTTTTCTTTATGACTGTATAGTATTTCATTATATGTATGTACTACCTTTTGTTTATCCATTCATCCATTGATGGGCACCCCATAGGCTTTTCTTGGCTATAATCTTTGCAGAAGCAGATCTCCAGGTCTTTCTCTGGCAGAGCTGCTGGGAGGGTTTGAACCACCCTCCTTTTGGTTAACAGCTGAGTGCTTAACGGTTGCCCCACCAAGGATCCTTTCTCTCTCTCTCTCTCCCTCTGTATCTATAGGCACACACATTTTATATATATACATGTATACACATCATACACACACACACACACACACACACACATACATAGAGCTTCATCTATATGGTGTAAGGCCTAAAATTAAGACTTCCTGTTATGGGCTGCCTCAACACCTAGTAAAATCAGGAGTGCATCAAATGGCCTAAATATAAGGTCCTCTCCCCACTCTGCTCCCATGAATAAGGTTTCCTAGTCAAACAACCCTTCTTATTAAAGGGGACTAAGCACAGTTCTTTCTTAACCCTGAGTAGTGGGTTTCAGTTTCCTGCCAGCCAGCAATTATTCCAACAAGCCAATCATATCCTCCTACAAGAAGGATACTACAAAGCCTATCTCCTTGATACTACAAAGCCTATCTCCCACTAAAACACCAAACCTATTGCCGCTGAGTCGATTCTGACCCATGGTGACCCTGGAGGACAGAGTAGAACTGCCCCATAGGGTTTCCAAGGAGCAGCTGGTGGATTCAAACTGCTGACCATTTGGTTAGCAGCCTAAGCTCTTAACCTCTGCGCCATCAGGGCACCTATAGCCCCTGCTTGTTCACTCTGAATGCAACCTCCATGTGGCCCTATGTGGCATGTGGTATCTTCTTCTCCCAGGCTGTGAGTATATGTGACTAACAAACTATTGTCAGTCTCCTCTGTCCAATGTTGGATGCTGGGTATCAAGTGTTTGGTCATCCCCATAATCCTCTGGTGGGAATCCCTCACTCGTATCATGGTGAATAGAAGTCAAACAAAACAATCTGGTCCAGCTATTTTCTTTTCCAATTCCCAGTAGGCTCACTGCATTTTTGTCTCTAGAAATTGCCAGATGAAAAGCAGAAAGTAAATCCAAGCTCTTCTTGACTTTTGTAAATACCTAAGATAATGAAAGAGAGGATATTAGGTGTCTTAGAGGGGAAGGAGATTGCCAGGCCTTTCTTCCAAGGCACCTCTGTGTGGACTCAAAGCTCTAATCTTTCAGTTAGCAGCCTAGCGTGTCACACCACCCAGGGTCCACCCACCTGAGAGATCCCTCAAAATTGGCTCAATTTTATTTATTTATTTACAGGTGAAGTAGAAGTGAAAACAAAAACTCAAAATTAAGCCTCCTTATAACAATCAGGTAGCAAGCTTTTAATAAATAATCTTGGAACCAATTCTTGGATAGTTTGATTTAGGAGGGACTAGATTGTCCTTGGAAACCTGCATTTTAAAAAAAGTGTTGAATGTATTTCTGACAAACTTCCAGGTGTCTATTAATACAGATAACATGAGTAATACAGTAAATCAAGATAGTTTATGTTGAAAGATGTTAATGTTTCGTAATCTCAACAAAAAGTCATATTTTCCTGCTCTCATGGTACATTTCCTAATAGATACTATCATTTATTAGGGTTTCCTGACAAAAAGGAAAAAAAAAATCACTAAATCATGCACAGCAGAAGTTGTACAATACATATTTAGAAATTGATGCATGGAAACAATAAAGACATAATGAAAGTGTATATAAAAAGGACACGTGTGTGGAAGAATTTTTTTAAATTACTTGTGGACCAAAGAGGAAATAAAAATTGCAATCATAAGTTATTAAGAAATTAATGATAATGAAGCAGTTAGAACACTACTTATGAAAACTTATGAGATGTGGCCAAAGCATTATTCAGATAGAAATACTTCTATTATTAAAAAAAAAATTAAAATCAAGAAGGTAGAAAAAATATTAAAAAAATAAACTTTCAAAAGCTAAGTGTCATTAGGATGAATAAGAACATAAATATTAATAAAATTTTTTAAAGTGATAAAGCTCAGTGTTGGTTCCCTCTTCTGGTAAGACTTATCAAGAATAAAAAGAAAAATGGCAAACATATATGTCAAAAACCAGGGAAGTGTGATATAACCACAGATATAGAAGTGGTTAAAATATACAAATTTTAATATATGTAGCTCTGTGGTAGTGAAAGAAATAATTAAATGGAGCAAATAATTTACCAAAAATAAACAAACAAAAAAGGTCCCAAATATATGTTAGAGAATTGGAATTGCTAAATAAACGAACACTGGAGAACACCCTTCAAAATCACTTAGTTTAGATGGTTTTATGGTTCACTTAAAAAAAAAATTATGAAACTGATAAATCCTTTGCTATTTAAATTATTCTAAATGACTGAGTTGTTAGCCACTGTAAATCTGTATACGATAGTATAAGTCTGACACCATATCTAACAAACATACACACATATACACACACAGACACATACATATACAGACAGACAGATGCAGAACTACAGAGCTGAGGAAAATATTGGCAAGTTTTATATAGCACTAAATTTAGGAAATACCTGATTCACAAATAAGGTTTACTTAACCATAACCCCTGACCAATGATTCATTATTAGAAAGTGTATTAATACAACATATAATATTAGCAAGGGAGAAGACAAAAATATTTTTCTTTTTGATAGAATTTATCATCCATTAAAATTTTTCAGTAAGGAAAAAAATGAATCAATAGTGTTGGGAGAACTGGCTTGTTATTTGTTACATAAAAAGTTAAAAATCCTAAACAAATTATCAGCAGATAGATTAAAGACTTAATCCTTTCAACCAAGCAATTTCACTATGAGGTAATTATTTTAAGATTGCAGAAAAAAAAATGATACTTTTGACATTACATTATTATGAGTAAGCCATTTGAAGTAATGTAAATGCTGAACAAAAAAATACATAATTAGATAGAATATAGTCTTCTTGATCAATTTTCATCATAAATATACATAACAAAAGTTTGCCATTTTAACCATTTCTAAGTGTGCAATTCAGTGCCATTAACTACATTTATCACGTTGTGAAACTATCACAGTTATCTTTTTCCAAAAGTTTTTCATTATCCCAAACAGAAATTCAGTGTCCCTTAAGCAATAACTCTTAATCCTTCTCTTCCTCGCCCACCTTCACTGCTGGTAATCACTGAAGTTCTCTATGCATTTGTCTATTCTAGTTACTTCATGTAAGTGACTTATACAATATTTGTCCTTTAGGACTGACTTATTTCATTCAGCATAATGTTTTCAAGGTTCATCCATGATGTAACACGTATCAGAATTTCCTTTCTCTTTTCGGCTGAGTGATATTCCATTGCAAGCACAGGTATGCACAGCATACGGTGAGTTTGGGAAACGTCAGACCACATATATGTCCATGGTCCTATAAGGTTTTATTTTGTTTTACAGGGAAAACAGCTCTCCTTTTGCTTATTATTTCGCCTTAATCGTTTTAAAGACCCCGAACTCCCAGAGGGAACAAGCAGCAGGGGTTCCAGGGCACATACAAATCCCTACAGTTCCTCCATTCACTCCCTGCGCAGGGCAGCGCCCACCTTGACTCCTGTGCTCCTTTTGTGGGCGCTGGCCAGGCGGGCTCCCTGCTCAGGACGACAGTGGCAGCTGCACATAATCAGAAAGAGGCCGCACCAATAGAGGCGGAAGCCAGGGCCGCCACCATCAGCCATGCTCCCGCACTTGCGCTCCCGCTCTGTCCGCGTGGCCACCTCTGGCCCCGCACGCGTCCCTGCCCTGTGCCCTGGACGTGCGCAAAGTCCCAATCTGGCCCCTGGCACTTGGCCTACACCTGCGTACTTGGCAAGGCTGCCTTCTCTATCCAGTGGATACAGTTCCTGGGTTTTGTCTGGCCGGCAGGGGGTGTAAAGTGGTATCTTATTGTGGTTTTAATTTCCCTTTCCCCAATGATTAATGAAGAGCCCTGGTGGCACAATGGTTTAAGGGCTCGGCTTCAAACAGAAAGGATAGCAGTTCAAACTCACCAGGAGCTCCCCAGGAGAAAAAACCTGGCAATCTGCTCCTGTAAGGATTACAGCCTCGGAAATTGACTCAATGGCATACAACAACAACAAAGATTAATGACGTTGATCATCTTTTCATGTACTCAGGGGATGTTTGTATATCTTCTTTGGAGAAGTGTCTATTCAAGTCCTTTGCCCATTTTTTTGATTGAGTTGCTTGTCCTTTATTTGCAATGTTGTAGAGCTTATTTTTATATATATTCTGGATATTAGCCATTTTTAGACATAAGTTCCCATATATTTTCTCCCATTCTGTAGGTTGTCTTTTCGCTTTTCTTTTTTCTTTTTTTTATTGTACTTTAGATGGTTTACAGAGCAAATTAGCTTCTCATTAAACAATTAATACACATATTGTCTTGTGACGTTGGTTACCAAACCCATGACACGTCAGTACTCTCCCTTTCTCGACCTTGGGTTCCCGATTACCAGCTTTCCTGTCCCCTTCTGCCTTCTTGTCGTTGCTCCTGGGCTGGTGTGCCCATTTAGTCTCGTTTTGTTTTATGTGTCTGTCCAATATTTGGCTGAAGGGTGTTGATGGGCACTTAGGTTGTTTCCATCTTTTTGCTATTGTGAATAATGTTTAACTGCTATATCTTGAGGAGCCCTGGTGGCACAGTGATTAAGAGCTACGGCTGCTGATCAAAAGGTCGGCAGTTCGAATCCACCAGCCACTCCTTGAAAACCCTATGGGGCAGTTCTACTCTGACCTATAGGGTCCCTATAAGTAGGAATTGATTCAATAGCAATGGGTTTGATTTTGGTATTTATATCTTCTTGATGAATTGAACTTTTTATCATTTTATAATGTCCTTCTTTTCCTTGTAACAGATTTTGACTTAAAGTCTATTTTGTCTACTATTAATATAGTTACCAAAGCTCTCTTTTTGCTGTTTGCATGGAGTATTTTTTCCATCTTTTTTATCTTCAACCTACTGGTGGCGCAGTGGTTAAGAGCTTCATCTGTTAACCAGAAGGTCAGCAATTTAAATCCACCAGCTGCTCCTTGGAAGCCCTATGGGACAGTTCTACTCTGTCCTATAGGGTCGCTATGAGCTGGAATTTACTTGACGGCAACAGATTTTTAATGTCTTTGAATCTAAAGTAGGTCTCTCATAGACAGCATATAGATGAATCAAGTTTTCTTACCCATTCTGCCAATCTCTGCCTTTTGATTGGAGAGTTTAATTCATTTACCTTTAAAGTAATTACTGATCTGGAAAGACTTACCCCTGCTATTTTGCTGTTTGTTTTCTGTGTGTCTTACATCTCTTTTGTCCCTAATCTCCTCTAATGCTGTCTATTTTTGTGTTTTTTTTTTTCCTTGTGAAGCATTTTTATTTCCTTCTCATTTCCTGTTGTGTATATTTATTAGTTATTTTCTTTGTGGCTACCATGGGGATTACATTTAACATCCTAAATTTATAACAACTTAGTTTAATTACAAATTAGTTTAATTAACCTAAGTAACATACAAAAACTCTGTTGCTATACTGATCCTCCTACCCTTTAGGTTGTTGTTGTCACAAATTACATCTTTATACACTGGGAGCCCAATAACATAGATTTACTATTATTTTTATGCAGTTATCATTTAAATTGGGTAAGACATAAGAAGCAGAGTCACAATACAACAATATCATAAAACTGACCTTTATATTTACCTGTGAAATTATTTTTACTGGAGATCTTTATTTCTTCATTCAGCTACAAGTTATTGGCTAATGCTCTCACGTTTTATCCTGAAGGACTTCCTTAGTATTTCTTATAGGGTAGGTCTTGTAACAAACTCCCTCAGCTTTTGTTTATCTGGGTATGTCTTAATTTCACCTTTACTCTTAAACGACATTTTTGTCATAATGGAATTATTGGTTGATAGTTCTTTTATTTCAGTACTTTAAATATGTCATCCACCTACTTTTTGGCCTCCACGGTTTCTAAGGTGAAATCAGAGATTAATCTTATTAAGGATTGCTTGTATGTGATGATGCCCTTCTTTCTTGCTGCTTTGAAGGCTCTATCTTTAGCTTGGTTTCCAGAGTTTGACCATAATGTGCCTTGGTGTGGATCTCTTTGGGCTCATCCTACTTAGAGTTTATTGAGCTTCTTGGATGTGTAGATTCAAGTCTTGTTCCAAATTTGGGAAGTTTTTAGCCATTATTTCTTCAAATAATCTTTATGCTCCTTTCTCTCTTCTTTGTCTAGGACTCCCATGTGTGTGTGTTGGTCGGCTTGATGATGTCTCACAATTCCTTTAGGATCTGTTATCTTCTCTTCGTTCTTCTTTTTTTTTTTCCCTTCAAACTCAATAATTTCAATTGTCTATCTTCAAATCCACTGATTTTTTTGCCTTCTGCCAATTTAAATCTGCCATTGAATACTTCCAGTAGGTTTTTCATTTCAGTTATTGTATGCTTCAAATATAGTATTTCTGTTTGATTTCTCTTTAAGTCTTATCTCTTTATTGTCACTCTAGTTTTGTTCCTTCATCATTTTCCTGATTTCTTTTAGTTCTTTGTCCATATACCCCTTTAGCTATTTGAGCATATTTAATTCTGTTTATTTTAAATCTTTCTTTAGTAAGTCCATTTTCTGTGCTTCCTCAGGGATAGTTTCTGTCACTATATTATGTTCATTTGAATGGGTCATCCTTTATTATTTCCTTGTATGCCTTATGATTTTTGTTGAAACTGAGGCATTTGGCTATCATAATATAATAATGATGTAAATCAAATTCTTTCCCTTCCCTGGGATTTTCTGTTTTTGTTTTTTTTCAGTTGTTGAATGCTGTAGACATTCATTTATTTAGTGACATGCCATGACTATTTTTGCTAAGAGTGCCTTTCTGGATGTGTGTAGATATTGAAGACTTTATTTCTTTGCTTGTATTTATCTACTATTTTGACAGAAATTTCCTTGAATGCCAGTGGGGAAAATAATAATAATAAAACAACCAAAAACTTCTTAGTCATTGCAAACTGGCTCAGTGCTGGGGCCCTTCTTAAACTCTTAGCCAGACTTGCACTGAACCTAAGATCAGCCCAAGGTGAAAACATAGGGTCTTTTCAGGTAAACTCAATGCATGTGTCTTGTCCTGAGTATGCGTGTTACTTTCATAGTTCCCCTGTGTACATGGTGCTTTTGAAAGACTTTATATCCAGAAGAAACTCTCTCCTCGGCTTCTCCTTGGGTCTATTGTATATTTTAATGGCACCATTTCATCCCAGGTGGCTGCAGGTGGTAACAGCCCTAGGTGACTTCTGGCTGACCCTCAGCCTTACACAAGCTCCATACAGACCGAAAAAAAGAGAATCCCCTTGCTTCAGTTCTTCAGGCAGCCTTCGGACAGCTTAGAACAGTCACACAGTAATTTGCTTATAAAATCACCTCTGCTTTTTCTAGATCCAGAAACCAGGCTCCCACTCTGGGATTGTGGTCAGCACCACCATTTTAACAATGCAACACTATTCAAGAAAGTGGTGCAGCACAAGTGGTAGAAAACCAAACTTTTCCTACAATTCGTATGTCATATTTTTATTTTTTTATTGTACTTTAAATGAAGGTTTACAGAGCAATGGCTTCTCATTAAACAATTCATATACATATTGTTTTGTGACATTGGTTACCAACCCCACGACATGTCAACACTCTCCCCTTATTGGCCTTGGGTTCCCCATTACCAGCTTTCCTGCCTCTCCTGCCTTCTTATCTTTGCCCCTGGGTTGGTGTGCCCATTTAGTCTCATTTTGTTTTTTGGGCCTGTCTCATATTTGGCTGAAGACTGAACGTCAGGAGTGACTTCATTACTGAGCTGTAAGGATGTCAGGGGGCCATACTCTCAGGGTTTCTCCCTTCTCTGTCAGACCAGTAAGTCTGCTTTTTTTTTTTTTTTTTTTTTTTTTTTGTGAGTTAGAATGTTCTACATTTTTCTCCAGCTCTGTCCAGGACCTTCTACTGTGATCCCTGTCAGAGGAGTTTGTGGTGGTAGCTGGGCACCATCTAGTTGTGCTGAACTCAGTCTGGTGGAGGCTGTAGTAGTTGTGATCCATTAGTCCTTTGGACTAATCTTTCCCTTGTGTTTTTGTTTTTCTTCATTCTTGCTTGCTCCAGACAGGGCTTATGCCACCATCTTTTTCCTCCTCCAGAGTATACTTTTTTTAATGGAATTTCGTAGCCTTGAAAAATATAGGTGACTGCTGAGATCTCAACAGCACACACAAAAGAATATTTCTCACTCAAAGCCCTCTGTCTCATATCTATCTTATTTAAGGCCACAGAAATGAAGGAAGAGAGTGGTAGAGGGTTTGGAGGATTGCACAGGCATCCTTATGTCAAGACCTGGAAATGGTTATATCAATTCCACCCATGTTTCACTGTCCACAATTCAGTCTTATGGTCCCAAACATACTGCATGGCAGAAATACGGTCTTCCAAAGAAGAATGATTTACTGTAGGGGTTTGTAAATTTTTTTGTAAATGGTCAGATAATAAATATTTTAGGTTTGTGGGCAATACGATCTCTGTCAACACTCTCATAGTAAAAAATCACAAATAAACTATATTTAAAGGAATGAGCATATCTGTGTTCTGATAAAATTTTATTCATAAAAACAGATGGTGAGTCAGATTTGGCCTCTGAGCCACAGTTTGCTTACCCCTAGTTTAGTGAGTCCATACCATTGTTTTTGCCACAATATATTAACTGAGTTGTAAACACATCTACAATATATTTTTAAAGAAATTACAGACTGTTATTCATAGTCTAAATGTGTTTTTATAAAACTTTATCTGTATACGTACAGATATATGCATACAATTGCATTAAAATTGTTTAAGAATATCTATCAAAATATTGGTGTTGTTGTTTTGTGCAATTGAGTCAATTCTGATTAATAGCAACCTTATACGACACAGGAGAACTGACCCATAGGGTTACTTAGGTTGTAATCTACTTGGGAGCAGATTGCCAGAGCAGATGGTGGGTTTGAATTGCTGAACTTTAGGTAAGCAGCTGAACTCTTAACAATTGTTGTTAGATGCCATCCAGTCAGTTCCAACTCATAACAACCTTATGAACAAAGGAAAAAATTATTGCTATGTTTGAGCCCATTGTTGCAACCATTGTGTCTCATCGAGGGTTATCTTCTTTTTCACTGACCCTCTACCTTACCAAGCATGATGTCCTTCTCCAGGAACTGGTCCAAAGTACCTGAGATGAGGTCTTGCCATCCTTGCTTCGGAGGAGCATTCTGGCTCTACTTCTTCCAAGACAGACTTCTTCTTTCTTCTGGCAGTCCATGCTATCATCAATATTCTTCACAAACATTGTAATTCAAAGGCTTCAATTCTTCTTTGGTCTTCCTTATTCATAGTCCAGCTTTCATATGCATATTAAGTCATTGAGAATATCATGACTTGGGCTAGGCGCACCTTAATCCTCAAAGTGACATGTTTGCTTTTTAACACTTTAAAGACGTCTTTTGCAGCAGATTCCCTCAATGCAACATCATTTGATTTCTTGACTGCTGCTTCCATGGGTGTTGATTGTGGATCCAAGTAAAATGAAATCCTTGACAACTTCAGTATTTTCTTATGATGTTGCTTATTGGTCCAGTTGTGAGGACTTTTGTTTTCTTTATGTTGAAGTACAATCCATACTGGACTGTAGTCTGATCTTCATCAGTAAGTGCTTCATGTCATCTTCACTTTAAGCAGGCAAGGTTGTGTCATCTGGATATCGCAGGTTGTTAGTGAGTCTTCCTCCAATCCTGATACCACGTTCTTCTTCATATAGTCTACCTTCTTGGATTATTTGTTCAGCATTCAGATTGAAAAAATATGGTGAGAGGATACAATCCTGACACACAACTTTCTTGATTTTAAACCACGCAGCATCCTCTGGTTCTGTCTGAATGACTGCCTCTTGATCTATGTACAGGTTCCGCATGAGCACAACTGACTGTTCTGGAATTCCCATTCTTCAAAATGTTATCCATAATTTGTTATGGTGCACACAGTCGAATGCCTTTGCACAGTCAATAAAACACAGGTAAATATCTTTCTGGTATTCTTTGCTCTCAGCCCAGATCCGTTTGACATCAGCAGTGATGTCCCTTGCTCCGTGTCCTCTTCTGAATATGGCTTGAATTTCTGGCAGTTCACTGTCGATGCACTGCTGCAACCTTTGCTGAGTTATCTTCACCAACATTTTACTTGCTTGTGATATTAATGATATTGTTCAATAATTTCCACATTCTGTTGGATTACCTTTCTTTGGAATGGCCACAAATATGGATTTCTTCCAGTTGGTTGACCAGGCAGCTGTCTTCCAAATTTCTTGGCATAGACGAGTGAGCACCTCTAGCGCTGAATCCCTTTGTTGAAACATCTAAATGATATTCAATCAATTTCTAGAGGCTTGTGTTTCAACAATGCCTTTAGTTCAGCTTGGACTTCTTCCTTCAATATCCTCAGTTCTTGATCATATGCTATCTCCTGAAATGGTTGAACATCCACCAATTCTTTTTGGTACAGTGACTTCGTATATTCCTTCCATCTTCTTTTGATGCTTCCTGAGTTTTTCAAAATTTTGGCTATAGAGTCCTTCAAAATTGCAACTCAAGGCTTGAAATTTTTCTTTAGTTCTTTCAGTTTGAAAAATACCAAGTGTGTTCTTCCTTCTTGGTTTTTTAACTCCAGGTCTGCACATTTTGTTATAATACTTTACTTTGTCTTCATAAGTTGCCCTCTGAATCTTCTGTTCAACCTCTTCTACTTCATTTCTTCAGTTCACTTTAGCTACTGTATGTTCAAGAGCAAGTGTCAAAATATTAACACTAGTTGTTTGTTGGTGTTGATATTGGTGTTTGAGATAAATTACTTTTTTTTTCACATCGAATTTTTTAAATTTTTTAAAATAAATAGGCAGTTAGTAAACAACTAATAAATGAAGGTGAAAGATAAGTGAAAAGTAGTTAGGCAAAGAAGATTTAAAACGTATTTAAAATTGCATTCATTATCAAAATATTTTACTGACACAGTCATAAGCAGATAAACCAGCTGAACTGAATAGAAAGTCTAAAAATAGAATGGAAGTATAACAATTTGATGTTTGGTAAAGATGGCTTTTAAAAATTATTACTTAAGCATTTTTGTCTGGATAAATATATATAATTATATGTATATATGTACCTGATAAAATGTCTGACACACATGAGTCTTGGATAAATATTTAACTTATTGATTAAATGACTAATTCAAAGTTTTTACTCAGGATGTCACATGCCATTTAATTTTTTAAAGGTGTTAGTGGTTATTATCTATTTATTTATTATTATTATTACTTGTTTTAATGGAGAGTCTTTATTGTTCATGCAGTCAAATATATCAGTGTTTTCCTCTGTCTGGCTCCCTTCTCTACTCTAAAAAACAATGTTCTTAATCGTGAGGTCATATTGTCCCCTAGTTGCTTCATAGTCATATTTTTTAGAATTAACCCTTTAATTCCTGAAGAATTTACCTTATTGAGGAAAGATTCAATCTCATTTTTTTCCCCCCACTTATCCAATTCTCCCTGGGTCATTAAATCCGTAATACTTCCTTTTGTAACCAAACACTACCTTTTGCAAACTAAATGAAGGAGAATTTAATCTTGCCTCCAACTACACAAACCAACTACCAGAGCTGCCTTCTATGGGTTATGTCAATAAAAACTCTAACCCCTCAGGTCAGATAATTAGATGTATGATAATTAACTGTATGAGTAATTATTGTGTTATGCAAATAAACAATGTAGATGAGTCATTTAATTAAGTAAGCATCATGGGATCATTAGGTTTTGATCTCTGTCCTAGTTTTTTGGGGATAAGTAGTTTCTATGAACCACTCTTCTGAACCAGCAATAAAACATCACTAGTAGGCTCACATTAAGCTGGATATATGCAGACTGCTTGATTTGTATTGAATATGTGTCTGGTGGTTGGGGCCCACTGTAATGAACTAGCCCACAAATCACAACTTAATGGGAATCTACTTTTACATATTGCTTAATTAAAAGTTGTGAGCTTATTAACATGTGTCTTTGGCACTGAGCTTTGGGGCTGTAATCTTTGTGCAAATAAGACTAGGTTGTAAAAGTTTTATAGATTGATGATGATATTATAGTCCATACCTTAATAACCCATTATTTTCCCAAAGAATTTTTCATATCCTACATTCTTACATACAGCTGGAAAATATTCTTCAATTAAAAAATGTTTTTCAATGTGTAGGGCCAACTGTAATACATACTGGTACCAAAAAATGGTTACACTTTAAATATTTCATCTGAACACTCCTTATTCATTTAATCTTACTAACAAAGCTATCCGGCACAGTCCAAAACCTGTCTATCATTAGATGGGCTCCAGGTAGTATAGCTCCATTAGGTATGGGTTTCCAGAATTTCCTTTATAAATCTCTATTTTCAGGGATTTATAATGTAGCTATAAAAATTTGCCCCAGGCTTTAACTTGGAATACAAGTTCTAAGCCTGAGAGAGCACATTGTTAACACATGAAAAAAAAAAAAATCATGTTGTTGTTTTCATCTTACCAAAGTGAGAAAAGTAATCGCATGTAACCATTTTCAAATACTGTCTGATATGCCGCTGTAAGATGGTTTTTGGAGTTTTTTGGTTTATTTCCTTTTGCTTTGACATGATGTTATACAATGTGTTTGTAATTTTAACTGAGCCATTCGGTGGCTTTTTCTTTTTAATGTCAAAGTGAATGATATTTCCTACTTGCATGACACTACAGTTCTTGGTCTGGACATCTTTGGTCTTTTTTGGTGGATCTTTCAGTGTGGAGCATTTCTGGAGTTCTTTCAATGAAGTATCTCAGTTAACTTACTCCTACCAATATTTGGGGGAAAGAAGTGTTAATTGTTTTAAAGTGTTGAACTCTATTATATTGCTTTGGGCAATGGGTAGGACTATTTTAATTTAAAAAATTAAATCTATCTCCATGATAATGAGGAATAAGTGGCCATGGAATAATGGAAAGAGCTGTGGGATAGGAGACAAGCCTAAATTTTGCAATAAATGGTTGTGTGACCTTGAGAGATTTACTTGAACACCTGAACTTGTTTCTATATCTGTCAAAAGAATTTGAAGACAAATTGATCTGCAATGTTCCTTTAGAATTTGAAAATATCATATTACTGTTAACTACACATAGCTTGCTAAATTCACCAATCACTTTCTTGCTGCTAAATCCAGCAGAAACATTTTAGCTTTCAACATACTTAATCTCTTCCAAAGCATCCTAAATAGATAACCACCCACTGCTTATGGACACATGGCTTCTAAATTACTCAGTTTCAAGGGTTTGTAGTTTTTTTGGTTTTCTTCCCGTATCTCTCTGCTGTTTCCTTCTCACATCAACTCAACCACTAAATGCTGAAGTTCACATGACTGGGCTTTTTGGACTCCTCTTACTGTCCTATAGTCATTCCCTAAGACACCTATTTCTTTCAAATGGCTTCATATGTCATTTCTTATGGATTGAATTGTGCCTCCTCAAAATACGTGTTGAATTCCTGGTCCCATTCCTGTGGATGTGATCCTGTTTGGAAATAGGTTTTTCTTTTGTTATGTTAATGCGGCCATACAAGAGTAGGATGAAAGTTATAAAAAGAGCAGAATAGATACTGAGACACACATGGGGGAAGACACCATATGAAGAGACACACAAGGCAGATGCATTTACAAGCCCAGGAACACCAAGGATTGCCGTAGCTACTGGAAGCTGAAAGAAACAAAGGAAGACAGTCCACTGAATTAGGACTGCTAGTCTCCTTAGCTTTGAGAAAATAAACTTCTGCTCTTTAAAGCCACCCACTTGTTGTATTTTTTGTTACAGCAGCACTAGAAAACTAAGAGGCCATTCATGTTCCTTCTTCAAAATATCTATTTGGGGTCTAGATCTCTCTTTCTTCTGAACTCCAAAAACCAAAAAAACCCCACTGTTGTTGAGTCATTTCAAACTCATACCAACCCTATAGGGCAGAGAAGAACTGTCCCATAGCGCTTCCAAGGAGCAGCTTGTGGATTCAAACGGCCTACTTTTTAGTTAGTAGGTGTAGCTCTTAACCACTACACCACCAGGGCTCTTTCTAAACCCTAGAGCTTTTAAATCCCATGTCCACACAACATTTCCTTTTAAATAAATGACTCGTTATTATTTACAGGTTTTCCCACCTTCTGCTCCAAATCTGCGTCTTCTTTTCCTGTTAAATGAATGGCATCACTTTTCACCAAATTATTCAAAATCCTTGGCTTCATTCTGATATGATTTCTTCCTCTCCGCATGATACACAGTCAGTCCTTTCAATTGTTTAAATGTACAAATGTGTCCATCTCATGTTATTACTATTGTCATTTCCTTAGTTTAGCTCATGAATATCCTCTTTGATGACTGATACAACCTCATCCCCCATCTTCCACTTCCCATCTTGTCCTACTTAATTCAGTTGTCAACTTGTTGAAAGAAGACAATGAGAGAAAAAAGAAATAACTGTAATCTTGTCACCAGCTAGCTTAAAGCCATTCGATAGCTGTACATTACACTTAAGCTAAAATCACAAATCCCTAATACACAAAACCCTATGTGATCTGAGTCTCTAGCCTTGTTGCTTATGACACTCTCGTTACTCTCTCCATTCTAGTCCTCCTGGATTTCTTCCATATCCTCAAGATCATCTTTGCCTTTTCTACTTTGGGCTTTGGCATGCTGTTCTCCTGCCTGGAATACTCCTAATGCTCTCCAGTCCTTCTCTTAGGTAACCTCTCCACATCCTTCAGTCCTTGCTGGGAGGAGTTGGGGGAGGTGGTTCTCTGGGATAGGTTCCGTATACCACACTCGGTGCCCCTCTTCTTTTCTAGGCTGTAAGCCTCATGAAGCATGGTCCTTTTCTCTCCTTCAAGGATCTGACCACAACTCCACCTGGTGCCTGGCACATGGCAGGTGCTTAATGAAAACTTACCACCTGACAGATTGCAGAGACTGAAGTCCAGCAAAAGACATAGACCAGCTCTAGCCATGTCTGAGACCCTGTGATCAGTAGGAATTATACACTCCACCTACCGTTGTCTAAAACAACTATGCATTATGTCATATACTTCCACAGGATAACAAGGACAATTAAATATCAGCCCTTGGTTGATCTGAGCCCTTGGTTTCTAATAACCAGGATGTAGGGGAAGAACTTGCTCAAAGCTATCAGGCAGCTCACCATGGATGTTATAGGCCAGGCAAGCCCTGCAGTGCTAAGTTTCCATTGACTAGTTGCTTTGTTTCAGGTATGTACCTTCCCTCCTGTCATGGTTTGAATTATGTCCCTCCAAAAATGTGTATCAATTTGGCTGGGCCATGATTCCCAGAATTGTGTGGTTGGCCTCCATTTTGTGATTGTAATTTTATGTTAAAGAGGATTCGGGTGGGATTGTAACACCACCTTTACCCAGGTCACATCCCTGATCCAATCTAAAGGGAGTTTCCCTGGGGTGTGGCCTGCACCACCTTTTATCTCTCAAGAGATAAAAGGAAAGGGAAGCAAGCAGAGAATGGGGGACATCACACCATCAAGAAAGCAGTGCCGGGAGCAGAGCGCATCCTTTGGCCCGAGGTCCCTGTGCAGAGAAGCTTCTAGTCCAGTGGAACACTGAGGAGAAGGCCAAGAGAGAGAAAGCCTTCCCCTGGAGCTGACATCCTGAATTTGGACTTTTAGCCTACTTTACTGTAAGGAAGTAAACTTCTCTTTGTTAAAACCATCCACTTGCAGTATTTCTGTTGGAGCAGCACTAGGTGACTAAGACACCTCCCTGGATCCATCTTCTCCTCTTCTTTTAATTTCTTTTGTTCTGAGTGTTTGTATATTGCTTGGACTGTAAGGGAGAAAAATCTTTAAAAAAACGGTAAATTTTAGAAACTGTATATATTAGTACTTTCATAGTTATTGCATTATGTAAGAAAAAAAGTCTATAGATTGACCTAATGAAAGTTCTGTAATGATGGAAATTTGAGCTTTATGGCTTGAATGGAACAGAGATTCTGAGGCCATGCTAGTCTTCTCTGAACTGCTCAAATCCCAACAAAAAGACAACAGAATCTATGTAAGTTTCTGTTTTTTAATTGAGAAATTCTATGCCTTTAGGAGGAATCCCTGGGTGGTACAGATGATTAAGTGCTGTTCTGCTGATGGAAAGGTTGCCCATTCAAATCCACCCGGAGGTACCTTGGACGTAAAGCCTGGCAATCTGCTTATGCTTAGTGTCACCATGAGTTGGAATCGACTCAATGGCAACTAACAACAAAACAACAACAACAACATGCCTTTAGGAAAATTTCCTTGCTCAGAGCTTTGCAGGGAGCAGAGCTCCCCAGCTTCTTAGCTACTTCTAGGTCTTCTTCCATGGTTGAGTTTAAATCAAAGTGTATTTCATTGACAATGGCACAGGAAATACTATAGACCATGAGGATGAAAAATACTTCTATTCTCTATGCAGGAACAGAAAACCAAACTTGTTGTCATCCAGTTGATTCTGAGTCATAGTGACCTTAAATGAGATAATTAAAATTTTCCAGTACAGATCTCTTGAGGACTTGGCAGATATTGGGGAGACTTCGCCACTGAAATGTGGTTTGAACTAAATGACCCTGAGTTCCTTTCCAACTCTTGGATTCCATTAATCTAACATTCCCCCTCACAGCACTTAGACAACACTTCTGCTCCTAAGCCATTACGAGGAGTTAATAGGACTGATTCTATTAACCTGAACAAGGAAAATCTTGTAGAATGGGCTGGAAGGCCATGTCCATTGAAGCATGATGCCTTGGCAACATTAAAGGGATTTTAAAGAAAATGTGGCTGGTCCCTAGGCCAGGTGACTACCTGGAAATCCATTCACATCTGAAAATCATTTGATTCCTTTATTATTATTATTATTTTCAACAGGTTTTCTTTAAATGAGGAAAAGAATGCTGGTTTGTGGCAAATGAACAGAAAAAACTTTATTCCAACATACAGGAAATTTTTTTTTTTTCTTTTCCCCAGTAGTATGCATGGAGCTTTAGCAGTAAAATAATACTTCTCATGATGGTACAAAAAGAAAAAAACCTACTTGAGTAAAAAGACTGGGTAAAATGACACCCAATCTCTTTGCTGCCCAGTTTGGTCAGTTAGTAATCACAGAGTTTCCATTTATGTTAATTTCAGTTTTTTGTGAAGAAAAATATTTTAGAATAAGAGTTGTTTCAAATTCACTTCTAGTATAGCACGGATATTGAGCAGGCTTAATGGTCATTATATTAACACGGTTTAATAATCCTGGTCTAATACCGTTTGGACCCCTCTGCAATTACTACACAGGGGACATCACGTAATGCTATGACTGTGGTTATTTTTGTCAACGATTTCAATTCACAATATTTATAAGCCTTATGCTGTACTCCAAGAATTGTGCCGTGGAGTTAGAAATATATGTAGTACTTGATTTCTACTTTTAAGTAGTTGTAATCTACTTGACAAGTCAAGATATATAAGAAATACAATATTTTCTCTTTTAATAATATTTTACAGAGTATAGCAGCTAAATTCTAATTATGGTTAACCGGTCAGTGAAGCATAGACATAGATGTTTTTTGAGGGGCTGAGGCCATGGATAAGGGGCCCTGGCACATAGTGGTTAAGTGCTTGGCTGCTAACTGAAAGGCCACTGGTTCTAACCCACCAGCTGCTGTGTGGGAGAAAGATGTGGCAGTAGACTTCTATAAAGATTCCAGCCTTGGAAACTCTATGGAGCAGTTCTACTCTGTCCTATAGGGTCACTCGGAGTTGGAATCAACTCTACGGCAATGGATTTTTCTTTGTTTATTGATTTGTTTGTTTGAGGCCATGGATATAACACAACGGAGGACAACTTAGCATAATTACCTAGTTAGTAACTTTGGCACTGGAGCAGAAGACATCAAGATCAATCAAATAATGAAGAGTTTTCTTTTCTTGTCATTTTGTTCTTTATCCTTAAACCCACACGATAACCAAGTTCAGACTGGCTTTGAGTGAGCTCAAATTTACTGAATAATTGTTATGTTGTTGACCATAGGGTAGGCACAGGTTCAAATAAGCAGATTTTAAGTAACCCTCGTGGCATAGTGGTTAAAAGCTATGGCTGTTAACAAAAAGGTTGGCAGTTTGAATCCACCAGCTTCTCCTTGGAAACCCAATGGGGCAGTTCTACTCTGTCCTATAGGGTCACTATGAGTAGGAATTGACTGGACAGGAATGAGTTCCTTTTTTTTTTTTTTTTTTAATGGCTTGATCTTGGAAAGTTACTCATCTTCCTTGTAAACAGTACAGAGAAAATCCACTACCTATATGTAGCATGTTAACAGTGGTGGGGTAGGAAACCACTGCAGAGCCATAGCCACTATTACTGCACCACTTGACTTAGTGACCCAGGGATAGGAGCTCCATCAAATACCTGTATTACACAAATTTTTTTCACTATTTACTGGCAGGTTTCTCCTCACCATTCAGGGTATCCTATGAATGTGTAATGAAAATTAGGCCTGAAATTTATCTGAGCACTTCCCTGAAGGTCTATCCCCACAAAAATGTTATTGTTGGAACATATAAGCCAAAGAGTGCTTAGAATATTATTAGGAGGCACATCTTTCGCCTGTGGACATGAACACTGGGAAGCTCCAGTTACTATTACTTTTCCATCACATTTCTTTTTCTTTTCTCCTCTTTCCTTCTCCATTCCATGCTTCTTTCATTGTATCCAAAATTATTAGTCAAAGATCCCTTACAAATTATTCTGAGTCTTGCAACTTCCCAAATGTCTTTGAATATTTGCATCCAATAGTAATATGAAAAGAAATGCTTCTAAGACTGTAATAAGAGAAGGGAATTCTCCAAAAAGGTAATGTTTTATTTGGTGAGCCTGTTTAACTTAGGTTTATCAATTTGATTGCTATTTTGTTGTGTAACATGGATGTTAACCCACCTGACTTTTGAATATGTGAGATAGTATATGTTTTTCATTCTGATCAGGGACATCATAAAGATAAATTTTTTGATTAATTGATATTCATATGAAATGTTTCCATTTTAATAGAGTCCATAGTTGTTCTTCAGGGAGAAGTCAGCATTTTTGTGTGAAATTAAGTGTATATTGCTTAATCAAGTCTTTTCAATCGAAGTTACTCACAAGAAGTATTCATGCTGGTTCACTTTCCAGAGACCCTTTGCTTCATTATAGCTAATAATTTTTGATGCAGTTATCACTAATTATCAAAGAAAAACTAATGAGGTTTCTCATGACATAAGATAACTATTTTTGTTAAGCAGCTAGGCTTTTGTTGGGATAGCATTTTCAGGAAATATCACAAAATATTTAATGTATTTAAAAATTAGAAAATAGATACCTGTTTGACAGGGTAACTCTAAACTGTATTTGACCTCATTTATTGAACTTTGATGTTTACAATGCACATTTTCTACTGTTAAAAATGTAGTGGAAAAAATGTAAATATCAGTCATGATATTCTGTTATTTTTAAGCAATTATGAGCTTTCAGCAGATATCGTCAATGAAATTTTACTAGTGAATCTCCAGTCACTACATAGTGATGCTTTTGAAAAAGGCAACTGACAATTAACAACTATATATATATATATATATTAATATATTTGGATAGAAGTAGGTCTTTCTGTTTAAAATTTTCATATAGTTTCCTGGGTGTCCACAAGAACAAGGTTAAATGAAACTTACAGTTGTGTGGAAATCAAATGATAGACAAGGTACATCTATTAATAATAACAAAAATTTATTTAATGCCTTGTGAGTATAGGGCTTAGTTAAATTCTCAAATCCTCCGATAAGGTAGGTCTATTAGTTTTACTATACTTATGAGTAAGATAACTGAGACTCAAAGTGAAAGAACCTTCCCAAGTTCCCCGGAGAGAGAGAGGGGAGGCCAGGTCCACACAAGTGGGTTGACTCCAGAAAACTTACTGCTTCTTTTACACTCTCCCACCTGCTGATCACTGAACCACTTCCCCTCCACTCCAACCCTACTCTAAAAGAGGAAACTTAGCTCAATATCTAAGAAAACAAATTAAACTAGTTGCCATCAAGTCAACTCCAACTATGGCACCCCATGTATGTCAGAGTAGAACTATGCTCCATAGAGTTTTCAGTGGGTGATTTTTTGGAAGTAGATCACCAGGCCTTTGTTCCAAGGCACCTATAGGTGTGCTTGAACCTCTAACCTTTCAGTTAGTAGTCAAGTGTGTTAACCATTTACACCACCCAGGGACTCTGCTTAATACTTCTGAATGTCTAAATCATCGATTGAAAGGCCCTTGGATTGACAATGGAATTGTTTATATACTGGGAAAAGTGTATAAATTTTATGTTTAAGTGGAACAAATATAATTCAAGCTTTTGGCCAGGATGTACATTTATAAAACATTTTATTTCATCATTTAAAATAACATTTTCCCTTAATACTTTAAACCTAAAATTATATCCCAAAGGAGGCAATGAAGAAAGCATTCTCTGAAACACTGAATACAATCAGTTGACTAGAAAATAGAGTGCATATCTTACTTAAGCGTATTTATTGATCATTGAGGGTAAATGTGGGCAATAATAATCCATCTCATGAGTAGTTAACTACTGCTAAAATGCACAAATAAACTTACTGAAGCTTAGCATGGCCAAAATGAAAATAAATCATATTATCATATTGAAAATTTAAACTGATTACTAATTTCTAAAGACTCCCTAAGCTTGGCTCTTAGAAATGTTAATGGTGGAGAATTTGGCTCATAATTTTCAAGTTATGACTTTGGTAAAGGAGTTTTTAGAAGCAAGTTCCAGGTGATGGCTAAATCCAATTTTCTTAGATTTATAGCACCACAACCACTTAAATATTACAGACCATGGTACTTTACTGGCAATCAGGAACTTAATAATCTCTCCTCAAATAAGTCACCTGACTAAACATCTCAAATGTTTTACCACCAAAACCTTTTGGAACTTAATATGATTAATGGGCCACATCACTTGCTAAATGTTGGTTTTAAGCAACTTTTCAATATAATTCTTTCTGGATGAATTGAAAACATTATATATTGCAATACTGTCTTCAACATTTTAGAAAACAGTTTCTGAGATGACCGTTAAACCTTTATGTCTGTTAGCAGCTTAAATAATGTACGTGTTTTGGATCATTTTAATGACTCCATTATTAACCACTGAAACTTCTTCTAGCTCCTTGTACAGAATGCTTCCAAAATCAACTTAAGCACCTCTGAAGTTCCCATTACGTTTTCATTGGCTTTTGGCTCTGTGGACAGAAACCTGCAATGTAACAAGCTGCTCGGCCCTGACAAAGATGCACCCCTTCCCTGACATGCATACAAATTTTACACTGTTAGTTTTCCACATTCACCAGGTGAGCAGGAATGCTTTCCTGAGAAATCAGACAATAATTACAACCAATTTAAAACAGCGAGACAGATACTCTTCTTCTTTTAAATTATCTAACTACCAGTTTATTTAAAGTGATTCCAAGTAGTTAGCAATCAAGAAGAAAAACCGAATTGGCAGTTACAGGAGAAAATTCAGATCGACCTAAGGCTTTTCCCCTATAACAGTAAATATGACAAGGGAATAATGCCCTTATAGTTTTGAGAAAAAAATGCTAGACCTAGAAGATTTCTACTCCTAAAGAGGTGTCATCTACAGATCAAGGTGACAGAAAGGGCATATGTGCAAGAGTACTTTCTGCTCCACCCAAAGTACTAAAAAAATGAAAGATTAATCAAAATAAAGAACATCAAATGAGAAGCTACTATAGCAAAGAATTATAGTAATTAGTGGATGCAATAATATAGATGGGATCAAAATAAACAATGCCCATGACAAAATAATTCTTAGCTTTGAAAATGCATAATACAAACAATAATTCAGTAGTAACTGTATCTAAAATATATTATACCTATGAAAACCAGAAAGTGGATAGTGGCAGGATGGCCTCTGGATAAGCATGGAGGTTAGACGTGCATTTACCACTGCTCTGTATGATAATTCCACTAAATGAAAGTAAATTGACTTTTAAAAGATACAAATGCACAAAATAATTGTGTAGACATGAATAATGATACTTGGCAAATTTGCAAGGAAATGGCTGACAACTTATTGAGCAATCAAGAGAAAGACGAAACTTATTTTACGAGTAAGAGAAGTTCAGAATTAGACTGATTCATGTTGCAAATCCCAGAATTATTAAAAAATGGAGATATCTATGAATTAGGGATGGAAAGTCTTTATTAGAAGCAATTAGAACGCCAGATGCCCAACCCCACTCTGTGCAACTATCAGAATGACCTTTCTCCACCTTGAACACCAAGAGTTTGCTCTCTGAAAAAATGAATCTGATCTAAACACTCTGGACTTGAGGATACCAAACAAACCAAGCATGGACAATATCATAGAGAAACAGGAAAATAAAAGAGACAATATTGAATGGTGAAGTCTTTGGAGTTGCTTCTAACATTTCACTCTAAGAACACTACCAGCCAGACTTATTCCAGATATGAAACTGGTAAAAAGAAAGACATAAAAAAATAAGCATTGAGGGTTCTCCAACAAAATGGCTCATCTAGATCATTCTGTAGTGAAGTAAACCATTTGGAAGCCCCATCTATGCATGCAAAGCTTTCTAGTGTTTCAATCTTTGGTACTCATAGTGCTTGGGGTTCTTTGACTTCTTGGATCTGTAGTTTTATATCTCTCATTATTTTTTAAAAAAATTCTTAAGCATTGTCTCTTCAAATACTTTATCTGCCCTGTTGTCTCTCTCCTTTCTTTTTAAAATTCAAATTATACACATGTTACAACCTGTAATATTGTGTCACAGCTCTTGGATGCTCCCTTCCGCCCCCCCACCACGCTTTAGGTTTTTTTTCCTTTCTATATTTCAGTTTTGGTAATTTTTATGGACTTTTCTTCAAGTTCATTGATTCTTTCTTTGGTTGTGTCAAATTGATCAATGCACCCTGTTAAGTCAGAATGTGAAGATTCTAAGATTTTACCCTACTTGCAGTCTAACAAATTAGCTTGCCACCATTTGATATACATATATTGACAGAAGAACACAAAACCCGTGGATGAAGGAAACACACTATTGATTACTTACAGCAAAAACAGAAGCCAGAGAAACATCTTATATTGGTTGTTCATCCCTCAGCCCCCATACAGCAACCTGATGGGGGCAAGACATTTACCTGAACACTAAGCAAGGTACACCAAAGGTAAGGAATTTGAAGTTAGGAGATGCTAAGCTTTTATGGCGCTGCTAGCACGTCTACCTGTCATATCCTTCAGAGAGATACTACTCATTACCCTGGAATGTAAGCAAACATTCTCTAGGAAAGAGAGGTGAGATATCCCTAGGTTTATTACATGGGAATGTAAGTATATTTCTCTGGGGAGAGGAAGGAGAGAGCTTTATGTTTACTAGCTTGGAACATCTCCAGGGAGGTAGGTCTCCAAACCTATTTCTAGTTTACAACACTTTTTGCTGTTCAAACATATATTTTTCTTAGAAGACCAGGACTATACAGGAACTCAAGAGATCGATGGATACTTGCCTTCCAATAAGCCTGTTGAAGACATCTTCATCTTTGTTACCGTGTACTTTTTTCATTACAAGACTTATTTTTTTGAGGAGCTTTAGTTTTACAAAAAAATTGAGCAGGAAGTATAGAATGTTTCTATATACCTCTCTTCTACTCTATCCTGCACATAATCTCCTAATTATTAACATCTTGTATTATCTGGTATAGTGGTTACAATTGAATTAATTTTGATACATTATTATTAATTGAAATTCATAGTTTATATTATGGTTCATTCTTTGTGTTATACAGTTGTATGGATTTTGGCACATTCAAAATGTCATGGAACTACCTTTAGAGTGTCAAACTGAATACTTTCACTCCCTAAAAATGCCCTGTGATCCACCTATTTATCCCTTCTCCTGCCCTCAACTCCTGGAAACCACTGATCTTTTGACTGTCTTTACAATTTTGCTTTTTCCAGAATGTCTTATAGTTGGAATCATACAGTATATAATCTTTCAGACTGACTTCTTTCATTTAGAGATATGCACTTAAGCTTGCTCCATGTCTTTTCACGGTTGATAGCCTTTTTTTTTTTTTAATTGCTGAATGATAGTTCATTGTATGGATTTATTACAGTTATTTGTTAGTTATCCATTCGCTTACTGAAGAGTATCTCGGTAGTCTCCGATTTTTGGCAATTATGAATAAAACTGTTATAGACATTTGTGTGCAGGTTATTGTGTTTACATCAGTTTTTAACTTATTTGGGTAAGTACCTAAGATGGCAGTTTCTGGATTGTATGGTAAGACTATGTATAGCTTTGTAAGAAACTGCAGGAGTGTCTTCCAAAGTGGCTGTACCATTTGCATTCCCACCAGCCATGAATGAGGGCTCCTGAGGCTCCACATCTTCACCAGCATTTGGGGCCAGTTTTTTTTTGTTGTTGTTGTTAGTTTGTTTTGTTTTAGTTTAGCTATTCTAATTGGTTTATAGTGGTATCATATCTCATTGTCAGTTTAGTCTGCAATTCCCTAATGACATATGATGTTGAGTATCTTTTCATTTATTTGCCACCAGGGTATTGTCTTTGGTGAGTCATCTGTTCAAATCTTTTACTCACTGTTAATTTTTTCCCCCTTAATGTTAAATTTTAAAGGTTTTTTTGTAGATTTTGGATACAATTTCTTCATCAGAAATACGTTTTGCAAAGCCTAAACTAAAATTGCATTAGCAAAGAGAAAGAGTATCCTGAGGAAATATTAAAATTAAATGAAATAGAGCACAATAGCTGTATGGTAAAATAAATTTTAAAAATAATAATATTGGAAGGTATTCATAGGACAAAAAATTGGGTCAGAAATAATACTTTGGGCTATAAACACAAAACACTTGGAGGCAGTATGCATAATACATGTAATAAACTGGACTGCTTGGGCTTAAATCTGGACTAAAGAATTTACTTCTGTGTTCTTGTACACGTCTTTGAATTTGAGATTCTTCCCCTATTTTGTTGTAGTTGTTAAGTGCTGTCCAGTCGGTTCTGACTCATAGCGACGCTATGTACAACAGAATGAAACACTACCTGGTCCTGTGCCATCCTCTCAATCACTGCTATGTTTGAGCCCATTGTTGTAGCCACTGTTTAAACCCATCTTGTTTAGGGTCTTCCTCTTTCTCGCTGACCATCTACTTTACCAAGCATAATGTCCTTCTCCACGGACTAGTCCTTCCTGATAACATGTCCCAAGTACATGAGAGAAAGTCTTGCCATCCTGGCTTCCAAGGAGCATTCTGGCTGTACTTCTTCCAAAACAGATTTGTTTATTCTTCTGGCAGTCCAGGGTATGTTTAATGTTCTTCACCAACACCATAATTCAAAGGCATCAATTCTTCTTCAGTCTTCCTTATTCACTGTCCAGCTTTTGCATGCATATGAGGCAATTGAAAATAACCTGGCTTGGGTCAGGTGCACATTAGTCCTCAAAGTGACATCAAAGTGAAAACCACTAATACCAAAGATGAAGAAATTGAAGATTTTTTTTACCAATTTCTGCTGTCTGAAATAGATCCAACATGCAATCAGGATGCATTGGTAATTGAAATGTGAAAGTTGGAAACAAAGAAGAAAGATCAGTAGTTGGAAAATATGGCCTTGGTGATATAAATGATGCCTGAGATCACATGATAGAATTTTGCAAGACCAACGACTTCTTCATTGCAAATACCTTTTTTCAACAACACAAATGGCAACTATACATGTGGCCCTCACCAGATGGAAAACACAGGAATCAAATTGACTACATCTGTGGAAAGAGACGATGGAGAAGTTCAATATCATCAGTCAGAACAAGGTCAGGGGCCTGCTGAGGAACAGACCATTAATTGCTCATATGCAAGCTGAAGCTGAAGAAAACTAAAACAAGTCCACAAGAACCAAAGTACGACCTTGAATATATCCCACCTGAATTTAGAGATCATCTCCAGAATAGATTTGACATACTGAACACTAATGACCAAAGACCAGATGAATTGTGGGATGACATCAAGGATATCATAGAGGAAGAAAGCAAAAGATCATTAAAAAGACAGGAAAGAAAAGACCAGAATGGATGTTAGAAGAAACTCTGAAACTTCCTTTTGAACACAGAGCAGCTAAAGTGAATGGAAGAAATGATGAAGTAAAAGAGCTGAATAGAAGATTTAACGGGCAGATCGGGAAGACAAAGTAAAGTATTATAATGAAATATGCAAAGACTTGGAGTTAGAAAATCCAAGGGAAGAACAGATCAGCATTTCTTAAACTGAAAGAAATGAAGAAAAATTTCAGGCACTCAGTTGCAATACTGAAGGATTCTATGGGCAAAATATTGACCGATGCAGGAAACATCAAAAGCAGATGGAAGTAATACACAGAGTCACTGTACCAAAAAGAGTTAGCTGTACCATTTCAGGAGGTAGCATGTGATCAAGAACTGATGGCATTGAAGGAAGAAGTCCAAGTTGCACTGAAGGCATCGGTGAAAAACAAGGCTCCAGGAATTGACAGAGTACCAGTGGAGATGTTTCAACAAATGGATGCAGGAGGTGCTAACTCATCTATGCCAAGAAATCTGGAAGACAGCTACCTGGTCAACCAAGTGGAAGAGATCTATATTTGTGCCTATTCCAAAGAAAGGTGATCCAACAGAAAGTGGAAATTATCAAACAATATCATTAATATCACACACAAATAAAATTTTGCTGGAGATAATTAAAAAATGGTTGCACCAATACATCAACAGGGAATGGCCAGAAATTCAAGGCAGATTCAGAAGAGGTTACGGAATGAGGGACATCATTGCTGAAGTCAGATGGATCTTGGCTGAAAGCAGAGAATACCAGAAAGATTTCCCTGTTTACCTGTGTTTTATTGACTATTGAAAGGCATTCAACTATGTGGATCATAACAAATTATGGATAACATTGAGAAGAATGGGAATTCCAGAACACATAATTGTACACATGAAGAATCTGTACATAGACAAAAAGACAGTTGTTCAAACAGAACAAAGGGTTAGTGCATGGTTTAACATCAGAAAAAGAGTGTATCGGGGTTGTATCCTTTCACCATACTTATTCAGTGTCTGTGCTGAGCAAAGAATCTGAGAAGCTGGACTAAATGAAGAAGAACATGGCATTAGGTTGATAGGACGTCTAATTAACAATGTGCAATATGCAAATGACACAACCTTGCTTGCTGCACGTGAAGAGGACTTGAAGCACTTATTGATGAATATCAAAGACTACAGCCTTCAGTATGGATTATACCTCAACTTAAAGAAAACAAAATTCCTCACAACTGGACTAATAAGCAACATCATGAAAAATGGAGAAAACATTGAAGTAGTCAAGGATTTCATTTTACTTAGATCCACAATCAACACCCGTGGAAGAAGCAGTCAAGAAATCAAAAGACATATTGCATTGGGTTAATTGCCTGCAGAAGACCTCTTTAAAGTGTTAAAAATAAAGATTTCACATTGAGGACCAAGGTGCACCTTCCTCCATACAAAGGACATCATCATCATCATCATAACAAAGATACAATCTGAGTTAATCCATGTAAAAACTGCAACATTTCAGTATTATTAGTAGTAAAGATTAAATCTTGACACAAAGTTTTAAATACCATCCCAAACCTATTAACATATCTTGAAAGAGTCAGGGCTAATAAATATAATATAGTAGTGGAAGAATATATAAAAAATAAACAGATTTATTTAAAGGGATGCATTAGCAATACCATATTGTAGGAAAATGGACACTAGTGTGCCTATTTTGTACATAAGATCGAAGCATGATGGAGAGTAGTAATGAACTAGGCATCTCTTGTGCATCAATTCAAAATCCCCTCGACATCACCTCTTACTCTGGCTACTGCTGTGACAATTAATTCTGTACAAGATTTGAGTAGATTCATGCAGGTGTAACAGTAGTGCCTTGCCACAGTGCTGTGATAGAAACTTTGACTCTCTGTCCTGAGACTTCTCAGAGTTCCCCACAGGAAACTCTTCTACAGTAACACACGATTAGCCTGGAAGTGTGAGAAAGTTGATGTCCTTGAAGCTGCCCTTGCCCAAGGCGAATGGGAGTCCATAGTTAAATGCTTCCCGCATGTGTTTGACCCCAGGGGAGACAGTTCTGAGACACACTTCATAGGCCTCCTCAGAAGGTTTCATTGGCTCAAGAACACTTGCCATTAATGGTGGCCAACTTGATAATATATTATTGGGTTGAGTCCCATTAATTCCCTGTTTCACTCCCGCTCCCTGTATCCCATTGTCCCCCAAAATACCTGTGCTTTCATTTTCATGTTTATCTTTTGGGGAAAACCCAGGGTAAAAGAATGGATATTTGAATCTGCCCTAGAAAGCAGACATTTAGGATGGAACTTTTGTGCTGAGTTACCAGTCACTAGTAACTCCATTGCTGCTGATAAGTTAATGGTGATAACTCCTGGCATGTATGGCATCCTGAATAATAAGATTTTCATATATGTGCATTGGGACGAGGTATAGGTGGAAGGTGAAACACTGGGTTGTATAGCAGATGTGACACTTGAGTCGTAACAGCAATTATAATTAAAGCAATTGTGGCATTGGCTATCTTGAATCCTTGCGGTGGGGCAATACGTCAATGGAGTGACACACTTAGGGAATTTTCTTCCCACAACCTTAGGCTTTGTTAAGTAAGAGGAGCTGGTTCTTAGGGATGGGATGATTCTGTCAGGGACTAGACCCAAAAGGATGAATGTCTTGGTCATTCCTCCAGGAAGAAACTTAGACCAGTTAAAATGCTGGTCAAAAGTGAGGGATATTAGACATAATGGTAGAAGAGGAAGATGGTGGACATTCTGGTTTGAGGACAAGCTGCAGCAGCAGGAACTATAACTATTTCCTCTAACTCTCTTTGTATTAAGACCTTGCAGAGATTATAGCAGACCATCCCCTTCAAAGGGACTCTGTGATTGATTGGACTTCATTGAGGATATGAGTTGATCTCAATAGACAAGGGTGGACTATATCCGATAGTTTTCATGTACCATCTCAATTTTCTCTCAGCCTTAGCTCTCACTCTGGTCACAGTTGCGGTGACCAATTGCACATATGCTTCACCCAATTCATGCCAGGGCAATTGAAGAGTGTCTCTCTTTGAACCAGCACAGCATCTCCCTCATTCTCTTGCTCGGCCTTCTTTGTGCCGTGGTGAAGGCCTTCCATAGGAACCAGCTGGTCATTCACATTAGTGAAACTTAGAGGTGCAGAGAGTTCATATCTGGGAGCCACCTTGGAATAATAGCTGATGGAATCATCTCCCAGGCAGGCAGTTCTGAGAGACATTTTAAGTCTCTTCAGTAGGTCCTGACAGGATTGAGCACCCATCTCTTGGAGCAGGGATCAGCTCTTCAATGTGCCCCTGTATTGACTTTTCCCTACTTTCCTGTTTCACTCCCGTTTTGCCTGCCTGCTCACTGGGATTATATTCCAGACTTGTTGCAGGCTCAACTTTCAGGTGAATAGAGCCTAAAATGATGGGGCTGAGACTAAATGGGAGAAAATAATAAAACTGATGATACTGTGTGAATCAGAATTAACTATGCAGGCAGAAAGAGGATATGCAATGTGCTTTCCTAATTACGCTACTGACCTAAAGATGTGCTGATGCACTTCAGGAACACGTCATCTCAGTCTGTTAGTACCTAATAAACTCTTGACTGTAATTACTATATACTGCTTGTTCTATCAACTTCAAAAATACGGAAATTATAACTTGTTTTAATTTCTTCCATATGGAAGACCTGTTGAGTGACACAGAGGAATCTTGGGAATCTTGGGCAAAAGTGATTATGCCATTCTGGAATTAAAAATAATAAAGGGATTTCATGGTTGGTTGAGTCAGATATGTTCCCAGATTTTTTGAAATTGGATTTGATAATTTTCAGATGAACAATAGTATGATCCTATTTGCAAAAACCCTGAAAGTGTGGTACAAGGGAGATAAAACAAAAGTCTGGTACAGGCCTCTAAGAACTATATCAACATTGCTGAAGCCTAAAGCAAGCAAACATTTGCAAACAATGCTAAAAACAGAAGAAGAAGAAAAAAGAAAACCTCTTAAATTCTATGTTTAGAAAAAGAAAATAAAAAATGAAAGAATGAGACTTCTGTCTAAGGAAAATGTAAGAAAATAAACATATGGCATCAAGCTAGGAATGAAACAGGGATGTAGTCCAAGGATAAAGATAGCCAAAGGTAACCAGTATAAAAGGGAAGAACAATATCTATATATTTGAATATACTTTATTTCCTAAGATTGATTATGTTATTAGCCTGCTGTGAATGATCAAAACTCTTTCTCTGTTACCATATTTGTGTGTGTGAAATGTAAGACTTAGAAAATTCCAATACATTTGTGAAATAAAAATACCATTCATTTTCCAAGATTCTATGATTGAGGCACAATGTTTTATTTACCTTATACACAGAGTTTTTAGAGTTATCTAGGATATAAATACAGGTATTGTGTGCACGCACAGGCCTATAGAAAAAAACACACATAGATGCACATTGTTACCCAAGTTAGTATGCTTTGGGTCACTAGTAAGTCTAGGTTGGTTGTTGGAGACTAGGATAAGCAGTTTACTGGGGACAGAAAGAAAGATCCGTGGCACTTCCAAGTCCAGACTGAGGCATGTGGGAAAAGGTGTCAGACTTCTCGAACCATCCAGGAAGTCTTTGTGAGGCAGACAACTTAAGGGATTTTAAAATGTCTACAGATGTGTAAACCTCGTCGTTTCAAGCATGTATTTACCCCCGAAATTGAACCCATGTGTGTCAAATCACAGACTATAGATTTCAAAGGGAAACAGGACTGAACATTTCTGTTCCAAACAGGTTTTTTTGGAGTAGCAGCTGCACTGGTTTCAAGATAAGGGCTTCTTTATCCAGGCAGATGCGGCAGCCATCAGAAGCTAATTTGCTGGGATATTCACATATGCAAATCATATCACAACGCTGAAATGCAACCACATAATGACTGGAAAATGTTATACTCATAAATCATACCACCACAATCATCAAAATTTCCACTCAGCCAGGATAAATTTAACAGCATTTATGTCTTTCCAGCTTTTAGCCCATAAAAACTCTTGTGTTTTTGGAGAGTGTGTTACTCTGGTGATCTTAAAACTCCCAAGACTGGTATAATGAGTCCTCAAGTGCGTTATAACTTACCAGTAATTACATTTCAACATATCTGCTTTCAGCAGTTAGTGTTATATTCATAAACATTTAAACACTGAATCAGGCATAAAATAAGAACGTTGGCAACAACCGGCTTAATTTCATTAACTATTAGGTAAACTTAGTGTTTCTTCTTCAAATAATCCTTGGTTTTGAATGCTAAAGATGTAATGAACCTCATGGTTCATAGCATCTGACATTGCTTAATTAATGGGTGCATTTATAGTACATAGGCCTCGGTAATTGATTTATATGCATGATTTGCACACACAGCTGTTAGTTCCTGTAGGAAAGTCATAATTCAGATGTGTGCATATTTTACAGATATGGGGGAAAAATTTGAACCTGACAAGTTCTCCCAAAACATGATAGCAAATTAATAGCTTAGAAACAAACCTACAGGATAAAACATTCAAGTTATAGTCTTGAATTTTAACAACACATGCCTTTTAAAAAAAGTTGAGATAATGCTATTGTTTCTTTTTAAATATTTACCTTCATAAGCACCAAGAATTAAGTTAAATACCCTTCTGTTCTAATCTACATATAGGAAGTAAACGATGAGTCAATTGCATTAAAATGGATCGAAAACTTCAGAGACAGTCACCTAGATAGTAACTGGTCCTTTCATGGGTATATGTGCCACATGCCTATATAAGCGTTTATATGTATTATTCTCTATACATGGAAGGCATATGCGGTTCATGATGTCTGAAGAGTAATACATACCCCTCTAAGGTAATGACAGATTGTAATTTACATTCTCTTAACTAATTCTCTAAGTGAACAATCATACTAATTTATAAGCAAGCTGCCCTCAAGTAAGTGCATAGTTTGAAATGGAGAACAGGGGGCGCCATCAGTAATAGCCAGTAATAAGCCTACTGACCGGAAGTGGCTGCTCCATTATGTAAGGAATAATGTGTAAGCCAGTGCGGGTACTGTATCTGTATTTCCCCCATCGTACTTAGGGACCGGCATCATCAGGAAGAAACTAGGATTTCTCTCTATTCTGGGGTCATGGGTTAAGTCTTCTCTAAATGTCAGATGTACATTTTACGGGCAGGCGTGGAAATTCCACTCTTAGCTTGTACAGCAGATTACTCAGGAGAGCCAAACTTGCCAATTGAGGAGTTGGAATAAAGACCTCGGTTCTCAGGGCAGAGCCTCCTGTGGCAGTTCAGAAGGTTGGGGCAGAGACACAGTTGATCCTGGACTATCCATCAGCACAAAGAAGAGCAGCGTCCTCCTGACTCCGATCCACACTGTAGCCCCTCACCTACCGTGCCATTTGCCAGAGTCATTTAGCACCTTTCCCCACATCGTTGGTGAGGACTCATCCTTTCCCCTTTGTTAGCTGCTGGCGATATTTCAGTGGGACTTTCAAGAAATACTTGCAAACATTACCTTTTTTTTTTTTTTAAGGCAGCTATCAAAGTGCTTTATTGTACATTAAAACATTCACAGGCCAGGCATCTTGATGACTTTTACCATGCGGTCTCTATTTCCTGGTGCTCCAAGGCAGTACTTAGCTTTTCCCTTTCTAAGCCCATACCCTACATCTGCTATTCTAATGCCTTCATTCATCAGAACACCGGCAGTTGTAAATTTTTCCAAAGCCTTTCCCACACATGAGCGTGTGCACAGGCACACATACCCAAAGCTTTCCCTAGCACCAATCTATACTTGATGTGAAAGATGGGCTGCAGACAGCAAATCTGTTTTATTTGGCCATTTGCTGAAGCCCTTTTAAATCTTTCAGTGGTTGCTTGATTCTTTAACCTCTCTTCGAAGTTTAGAAAGTCTAAGTAGACTGTGTTCTGTGGTAGGGAATTAACTGGCATAGTCTAGCAAGGAACTCTATTTGAGAAACTGTACAGTCTAGTCTCAGGCTTATAATAATTTACAGTCCTATGCATACAGTATTATTATTCCCATTATACGGATGAAGAAACTGATTCAGTGACTTGGCAAAGATCATAGGCTACACATTCTTTGACTTCTGGACATTTCAGTCTAAAATAGCATATTTATTCACTGTGCCATTCAGCATTTCATAGTCTAGAAATTTAACACTCTCTCAATTTTAAAAGAAGGAGCCTGGTGGCACAGTGATTAAAGCGTTTGACTGCTAACTGAAAGGTCCGCAGGTCGAAACAACCAGCAGTTCCAAGGGAGAAAGATGTGGCAGTCTGCTTCCACAGAGATTTAGAGCCTTGGAAACCTCACTATGAGCTGGGATCGACTAGACGGCAGTGGGTTTTTTGGTTTGATGTAAGAATCAACTTCCAGAACAGAGTGAAATGATGTTGGTGCTTATGGACAATCCCTAACGACACATCCTGTACCGTATTGTTTTTCATGTCCAACCTCCTGCACCGTCAGGGACTGAAGATGCTCAAACAGTAACACATGAAAATACATTCCTCAAGGAAACCCTGGGCTTGCAACTCGTTACTATCAGATACTGCAATTTTGCTTTTGGTCCAAGTTTCCGGTTTCAGAATTAATTCCAAACTGTGTCCTCTTGCCGTCATTAATAATCTTCTTTATGCCGTTAATCAAGAGACCAGAAAGATAATTTTGATGATATGTTAAGTCCCTATTAGAGGACAATACAAATAATTAACACCAGGGCCGTGTCCCAGAGTCCACTAAATGACCATTATTTATGTAATTCTGCCAGATACAAGGTTAATCCTTGTACATAACCCAGGGTCACTATTATGTACCTTGGGAAATTATGGACAACAACAACTGTTCTTTGCTTGTGCAGCACATCTCACTTTACAAAGCTCTTTCCCCAAGATTACCTTATATGAGTCTCAAAATAACGCAGGGAGCGAGCACACTAACATTATGCCTTTTCTATAATGACTGAACTGGGTTTGAGAAAGGTAAAATAAATGGAGCTAGTACTACATTTACATCTTCTCAATTCCAAATTATGTGACCTTTATCTTATGCTCAGTTATTTATTATACAGTATCTCCTCTAGGTATTAAAATATAATTCTCTTAAGAGAATTATCTTCCTTATAACATGAGAAGAAAACTATGGAGTTGTTGCTCGCTTCTGTAATTTCAGACACTTGCAGGACAGATGATAAAGTCTACTGTAGAATGGACCTATAGGGGAAAAAAAATTGGAAAAGTTAGTCCCTTCCTTCCTTCCTTCTTTTCTTCCCTCCCTCCCTTCCTCCCTTCCTTCCTCATAAAAATAATAAATTGAACACTTACAGTCTATGTGACAGGCACTGGTGTTTAAGGAGTATTTAAATTAGTAACACTTTGGGCTAACATAGGTGTGTGTTTACTCAAGATACGTGCAGAGAACATCACTAAAAGAACAGTCCTACGAGTTGGGGAAGCTACGTTCTAGTTGGACAAGTGTCATCTCTCTGAGGTTTTTTGTTTTTTTTTTTTTTTTTTTAATCTGAGACATGAAGGATTAGATAATCTCTAAGAGTTCTAGAACACCAACATTTTATTAATTTGAATTTCTCTGTAGGAGTTGGGCCTTAAGAAGAGCTAAATATTGTGTCTGGGTCTTAATAGGTGTTCAGTAAAGTACTGAATGAGCAACTTACAGGAATCTTCGAAGTTCCATAAACCAATATAGAGCATAACAGCATAAACCAGTTGTGAAGACACTATATGCTGAAGATTGCCTTTCTAAAATTTATAAATATCTATAAAGAACTGTTGCTGGTAATGAAATGGAGACTTGAATTACCAAGATTTAAAACTTAAATACCTAAATATCAGAGAAGAAGAGCTAACATTTCTTGCGCCCCTGATGTTCTCAGGCCTGAGTTAGGCACTTTGACATCGATTAGTTTATCACGTAGAAAGCCCTGTAGTAGCTTGCCTGGTCAGATTGACTCACTCACTGGTTGTAAAGATTAATTACCTTATGGGTGTTATTAGTATTAATCACTCCATATGCATTTCTACCTTTCTCCCACACGTCTGCTTTGCTGGAATCAGATTACTCTTTTGTTTTCTCAGCCCGCGCGTTCCCTCCCTCCCTCCATCACATGCTCCTTCCTTCCTACCCTCCTTCCCTCCCTCACTCCTTTCTTCCTGTTGCTTCCTCCGCTGGCTGACAAATGTTTATCAAGCACCTACTAAGTACCAGACATTATTTAACTGTGCTGTGAATGTATCAGTGGACAAAACAGATCCCTGATATTATACGGTAATTAGAAACAGATGATAATTAGATAACACACACGTGCCAGCTTGATTTAAGTGCTATAATGAAATATAAAGCAGGGTGAGGGGACAGAGGGGGATGAGGTCCTGTCCAGCCTCTGTTTCTTCTCTTTTTCTTGCCACGAGGGCTGTCTCTTCTCTGTCTACAGGAATCCTAACCATATCTTAGATCCCTGTTCAGGCCTCATTTTTCCCTATAATTCTTTCCAGCACTTGGAGTTCTTATTTTTTTTTCTCTAAGTTCTTCTTTTGCACTTATTGTTGGTATCAACATATTTAGAACATGATAACCTTCCACTTGCTCCGAAAGTTATAGCCAGATTAATCCAGTTTGATTGAAAAGTCTTTGAGAGCAGGGATCATGAATTATATTATTTTTGTATTTTTCACAACACCTTGCTTTAGGAGAAAACACACATTGGATACTCAACCAATTCTCAAAGAATGATATATTAATATATTTTATAGAAACATGAAGATGGATCTTATGGAAAACACAGGTATAAGATTTAAATAAGCTTTGAAGTGCTAGAAGCCATGTAGAATACAGAGTGAAATTTTTTTTTTTTCCATTTCGAGATGAAAATTTCTGAGTGATATAAAATTTTCTATAAACCTAAGCAAGATTTCTTAACCCTTCTTGAGTCATGGTCGTTTTGTCAGTCTGGGGAAGATTAAGGATTCCTTTTACAATAATGGGTTTTTTTGTTTTTTCAATTGTTGTAGTTTAAGTGAAAGTTTACAATTCAAGTTAGTCTCTCATACAAAAATTTATACATACATTGTTATGCGACCCTAATTGCTCTCCCTTTACTGTGACAGCACACTCTTCCTTTCCACCCCTGATTTCCCATGTCCATTCAACCAGCTCCTAACCCTCTCTGCCTTTTCAACTCACCTCTGGACAGAAACTGCCCATTTAGTCTCATGTATCTACTTGAGCTAAGAAGCACACTCTTCACAAGTATCATTTCATGTCCCATAGTCCAGTCTAATCTTCGTCGGAAGAGTTGGCCTCCAGAATGGTTTTAGTGTTAGGCTGACATAAAGTCCAGGGGCCATGCTTTCTGGGGTTCCTCCAGTCTCAGTCAGACCATTAAGTCAGCTCTTTTACTAGAATTTGAGTTCTGCCCCCCACCTTTCTCATGCTCCAACAGGGACTCTCTGTTGTGTTCCCTGTCAGGGCAGTCATTGGTGGTAGCCGGGCACTATCTAGTTCTTTTGGTCTCACACTGATGCAGTCTCCAGTTTATGGGGCCCTTTCTGTCTCTTGGGCTAATACTTTCCTTGTGACTTTGGTGTTCTTCATTCGCCTTTACTGTAGGTTGATTGCTACCAATTGATGCATCTTAGATGGCCGCTTGCAAGCTTTTAAGATCCCAGATGCCACTCACCAAAGTAGAATGAAGGAATGAAGAACATTTTCTTAAAAAACTTTGTTATGTCAGTTGATCTAGATGTCCCCTGAAAGCATGGCCCCCAGACCTCTGCCCCTGCTACTCTGTCCCTTGAAGTGTTTGGTTGTATTCAGGAAACTTCGTAGCTTTGGATTAGTCCAGTTGTGCTGACTTCCTCTGTAGTGTGTGCTGTCCTTCCCTTCACCTAAGATAATTCTTGTCAGAGATTTTTGAAAATATAATAAAAGAAGTCTTTTTCCCATCCTAGCTCACAGATTTCCTTGAATTTTGTTGATGAACTGTGAGGACTGGGGGCGGGGAGTGGGGGGAGGGGTGCTGTGACTCTCAGGCAAAGAAAGCTGGTTCTATAGCAGATATAATCGAGAATCTCTATATTTCAAATGCAAAAACATGTTAGTTATTAGGAATCGTGAGTCCACTTTAATCCACAGCATAAGATACACATACACGAATGACTGAGAACACTGAGATGTACTGAAAGAAAACAAAATTAATCATAGAAATGTATACTGAAGTTAAGCACAGCAGGTGGACAGAGATCCTGTGTGGATTTCAAATGATACCACACATCGGTGCACTGACACACATTGTCTTTCTATTTCTGCTGCAAAGAGGTCTTATTGGAAACAATCAACTATGCAAATGAGAACTGAGAATTTAAAGAATAGTCTTTTGCTATTTTATAAAATGTTTGAAGTTTGTCTTCTTAATACCTTGGGTATTAAGGTTTTCTTAATATCTTCTACCCTGGGTTTAAATTCCAGAGTTTTCAGTGGATAAGGGGATTACATTTACTTAATATGATCAATTATCTTTATTTAAAATATTAGAAATTAACTGCTTTAGAGAATTCTCTGTTTCTACCCCAAGTTATAGATCCATTTGAATCTGGCTAAATGGATGCCTGACTATTTACACTCTGAGGGACTAGGGCTCAACTCGAAGTCTAGAGGCTGTATGTATGCTGAAAGTGAAGGAAGTAACAAAGGGATCAAGAGGAACAAATTCACATAATCTATCTCCTTCCATTCGGAAAACCCAGGTTCAATTCCTGGCCAATGCACTTCACGCACGACCAAAAAAGTGAAATATTCCAAATGTGTATTATTCAACTATTCTGTGCAAAGCCATTTTGGTACACCCTGGGAATACAGTGGAAAAGGCAGATATGGTGCCAATAGTCATAACCCATATATTTGGTTGAAGAAGAGACAAACAAAATAAGTGCTCACAAGAATAAATATCTAGTTACAGTTGTGATAAGTGCTATAAAGGGTGTAGAGAGATATGTGTGAAAGAGAGTGATAATGTGCATTGAGAGTGCTCTAGAAACCACACTCCTCTTCCTTGCTCCAAGAAAATAGCTTTGAGCTGAACCTGAAGGGTAAGTAGGAGTACTGGGAACAGAGGATGCCAAGAGTATTCCAGTGGAGGGAGAGAAGTAGGAAGGTTGAGGTAAGATTGTTGTTGAAAGAACAGAGCGGTTAGAGCAAGATATAGGAAGAGAGTTGGGTGAGAGAAGACTGGAGCTCCTAGTGAGCCCTTGAAGGCTTTGGTAAGGTTTTGTTGTTATCTTTTCCTGAAAGTAATAAGAAGTCATTAAAAACTTTCATACAGGGAAAGGGCAGGATCACATCCATGTTTTTAAAGGATCTTTCTAATTATGGTAGGATGATAATGTTTATTTACTAATAATATTGATCTCAACATCATAATACAGATCAGAAAGGGTTCAGGATTGAGACCAAAATGAACCAGAAAATCTCTCTGGAACATTTCACCCTAATTGAGAGAAAACATAGCTGAAAAGGAGTCTCATAACTATTTATCACCTTTTCTGGTTTGGTCTAGATTCAGTTATCCAGACAACTTAACAACATTAAAGATGAACTAAAAACAATAGTGAAGAACAATAGAACAAACTCTATTGCTGTTAAATGAATTACTAAACTTGATTTGGTTAGCATTAAAGCAATAAGGTAGAAATAACCTAAATGCCAAATAATGGGGGAATTATTAACATAATTCATAATGCAAGCATTTGATGAATCATACAATCGCTAAGGTGAAGCCACAAAATGTAAGAAAATCAGGAAAATTCACACAGTTTAGTGTTAGGTGAAACTAAAATGGAGAATATGAATTGGAATCACCATGAAAACTCATTGCTGTCAAGTTGATTCCAACTCATAGCAACCCTATAGGACAAAGTAGAACTGCCCCATAGGGTTTCCAAGGAGCGGCTGGTGGATTTGAAATGTTGATCTTTTAGTTAGCAGCCTTAGGTCTTAACCAGTGTGCCACCAGGGCTCTGAATAAACATGGTATAGGTATATATAAAAGATCTTAGAAAAGCATGCATTCCAATTAAGGTTTTAAACTCTTGTGATGTTAAGATAGTGGAAGACATTTTTAATTTTGTTGAGTATACTGTTAATATTGTAAAATTAGGCAGGTTGCCATTTTTCACTTAAATTTTACATCTGCAGTAACACTTTCCACATAATGAAAAATGACATCATTGTATCAAGCTAGAAAGAATGTTTTCTTGTTATAAATCAGGTATGTGAAATCTGATAGAACTGGTTTCAGTCTAGGTTCTGTCCTATATACATATACATATATACGCACACACATATATATACATATATGTATGTATTATACATATATATATATATAAAATCATGACCAAGTCATCTTAAGTCTTTGAGCCCTAGTTCCCTTAATTTGAAAGCTGTTGGGAAAACACTTATTGAAAAGATTAAATGTGTACATGTAAAACAGTAGCACATTGCCTATTGCTTAGTAAATGCTAAGAAAAAAAAAGTAGCTCTTATTTGGTAAGTATTTAAACTGGGTGCTTTAAAGGGCATTTGGTCATAGTGGTTAAAACTGTAATATAAATGCATCTGGCCCATGTATTCACAGGTTAAGTTTCTGTATTCAGTTATTCAGGAAGACCTCTAGGCTTTATTAGAAAAACCTGTATGGTTATATGAAGTTTCTCAATTTTAATTTACAAAACAGATGTAAAGCAAATATTTTCAGACCTCGTCAACCTGTGGTTATGAATGAGATATTCGTAACATTGTTGAGCTAAAGCTTGCTGGAGGTACACCTCCATTTCTTGATGAAGATTCTCAGAACCCTTGCAAAGTCCTCATAATTGTCTGCAAGTCGTTAGGGTCCACTCATCTGTGGTGAGAATCCAGTCTGCATGCTGTGGATGCTTTCTCTCCTTTTCCTAGGCACTTTCTGGGCATTTTCTCTATTGCCTAAATATGTCCTGCCCCTGAGTGCTCCCCAGACATTCCTCCAGCAGGAATATTTTCTAGGATTTCCTAAATTGCAAAGCTGAAGAGAAAAAGGTGATTGGTCCAATCTTCAGAGGGTCAGACCTTGTTCCAGGATCCCTTGGTCTCACAGGTTTAGAGCCTTAGCTGTCTCTTGTCTTTCTTCTCTCTACTCCATGCCAAAGAAAGAAAGAAACAATGACAAAACCAAAATGGAACATCTCTTTCCAGCCTTCTATGCTCAGAGGGTTTCCAGACTCCACAACCCATCGTCAGATGAGAAGACATGACTTCCTTATCTTCCTCTCTGTAGCTGTACCGAGAGTGATGTAGGGTCTCTGTCCAAGTTCCTTAGACTCTTCCATCAGCCACGTTCAGACTTGATGGGGACAGTCAAAGTTCAAGGTGACAAAGCACATGTGTTCAGGCATTTGCTGGTTCGTGGAAGTCAAATGTCTGATTTTCTAGTCCTAGAAATGTATTGTCGTTTCATACAGAATGGGAATGAGTTGATGTTAAGTCTGTGATTAAAAATAAGTTTCAAGTAAACAGGTTTCTGGGGGAAGACTCCCATGGCTATGCAAGGGGATTACAGTTAATTCCAAACATGGCCTACTTTAAAACTATTATGAGACAGTAATTTTAGCAGTTCTACAGATGATTAAAAAGCCATTTTCTAAACTATTCTCACTGGAGTTTTTTTTAAAGAAAACATTTAATTGCTCCAATCAAGCATAACTACTTTCTGCTTATGGTGTAATTTGTATACTCTGATCACATGGTGTGTGGCTATTCGTCATAATTTTGTAAGTGTATACTCCCTACTGTAATGATTGGCTATCATTAATTGTGAATAATTCCCTGCTCATTAAAGTATTGCAAACAGAGGAAAAAGCAAGATCCAGCAAACAAGACGAGGGTGAGAAGCCCCATCACCTTCACGGCTATAAATGGGTATCATGTTTCCCAAGGCGTGCTAAGCTACCTCCCTTTGGAAGGCATTGAAAACTGAGACAAGAAAGTGACAAAAGCTATAGCTTTCCAAGGTTTCTCAGCAAAAAACAAAAACAAACAACTAACCGAACAACAACACTGAGCACGCCTAATGCTTTCTCTGCTTCAGGTAGCAATGACTCTGCACAATTTGAGCAAGATTTACCTTTAAACATTGATAACTGCTACAACCCTTCTCTTCATTGTATAGGTTAAAACCATTCTGACAGGATACAGGAAACTGCGTAAGAATTGTCCCAAATGGACCATTTCAAAATATAGTAATACCATTACCTGGTTAAAACTCGTTGCCTTCCAGTTGATTCCAACTCAGAGTGACCCTAAAGGACAGAGCAGAACTGCCCCATAGGGCTTCCAAGGAGTGGCTGGTGGATTAAAACTGCCGACCTTTTGGTTAGCAGCCAAGCTCTTAACCACTGCGCTACCAGGGCTCCATGATCAAATCCTTACAGAATGCAAGCTGCTCAGGCGATATAATCTTTATAAGCAACATCTATCTAAGTAGCTTAATAAACTCTTCCATATGAGTAAGTCATATTATGCTAACAAGAACTGAAACAATTCAGGTTGATTGAGAAGAGAGCGGAATTCAGGACAACGTGAGCAGAGTATGGTGCTAATCATAAATGTGTGTAGTCAGCTGTCTGGAACACTTGATCTACTGCCTTGGTAGAATAAAGACATTTTATGGCATTTTATTGGCTGTTCCCCTCTCTACTGTCTCCATTCCTTTAGGTGAAGTCTTTCCTCTGTCTGTCACTGTTCCCCTGTCCTCCTGTCTTCTATGGATGGAATGGATCCTTGCTCTGCAAACTCTCCCACCAATTACTCAAACAGTTCCCAAAGCTCCACCTCTTCCTCTGGGAAACCTTGAATAAATCAGTCCAGAGGAACTCACTGATAGCTCAGCCTTCCTGATGAAAGGACAGAGAGAGTGACAGAAGCTCTCTGCTGGCAACATGCTATTGACACGGTTGCCTCTTCATGCCAGAGACCCATCAATGCATTACCTCTAAGCACACCTTTGCAAATATTTTACTTATTCATATAATTTATGTATTTGTTGACATTTCCCTTGTTTATATATTTGTTGACGCTTTCTTATTTTTCAAATAAAATCAATAACTATATATATTAGTCCCTGATTATCTGCAAGGCACATGTATCCAAATCAATGTTTAATATTACTAGGCTTATACATAATTTTCCATGACATCTTGGGCAAACAAGCTTAAATCATGGGCACTGCTGTGAGTAACAAACAGCATCATTAATAAATTTAGAGGATAGCATTGAGGGTCCCATAAATTATGCCAATCGGTCTTATGTATCTTAACATAAGTAGGGCTTCAGAGCTTCCTCCATGTCTATATTTTCTTTTGTGTGTGTGAGAAATAACCAAATCATGCTCCTAAAGGAACTTCCAAGTACTCCCACACTAGAGACTTGGAATTTCTACCTCTCTCCCTTCATCTACCTCTGCGTCTCACTGTTTGTTTGGTTGTTACATTTACCTAATTTTTGACCTCTTATCTTGGCTCCAGAAACCCTGGTGGCAAAGTAATTAAGAACTACGGCTGCTAACCAAAAGGTCAGCAATTTGAATCCACCAGGTGCTCCTTGGAAACTCTGCGGGGCAGTTCTACTCTGTCCTACATGGTTGCTATGAGTTGGAATAGAGTCCGCAGCAATGGGTTTGGTTTTTTTTGGCTCCTGTTGTTGGTTTCACATCTGCTGTTTGGAATTGACAAGTGGATATGGTTTCTCTCTGGATTTAACTTTCACTTCTCCTTGAACATAGTTGGCCCTTGTGCCCTGGCTCTCTCTGGCTGTTCCTGGCCATTCTATAGTCTCCCCTATTCTTAGTTCTAGAGATTTCAAATTGTCCTTTATTAGAATCTTAAAGAGATGGGAGGGGGGAGGCCAGTGGTTAAACATTTTCCATTCAGCTAGTTATGAGGAGACAAATATGAATAAAATGTAACACCTGTTCTTGATAAGTTCATGGTCCCGTTGACAAGCTAAACTGGTAAACAGTAGTCATTAAATAATGTGATAATGCTACAACAAAGGGATATAAAAATTGCTATAACCTCTCAAGAAAGACAGTAGTGTCTCAGTAAAGACAATTCCGAAAATAATTAAATGAGAGGGAAAAGAGATTATCCAAATTGAAGAGTTAACTCGATTAGTTAATTATAGCATGTTGTGTAGTTTCTTTCCCACCAGTTAATTTGTAAAATATCTTTAGTCAGATGTGACTAGCATAGTCTTTGCACTGACAATGATACACATTTTAAGTCAGTTTGGAGGGAGAGATCTGGTGACAAGATTATGTAAGCTGGGCAGAAAGCAGGTTAAGTGTGAGGATTCAGGAAATGTTGGGTATTTTAATCCCATGTTGGATGGAATCTTTCCTTACAGTTACATGAATTTTCTTCCAGGGCACACTGAATTCCACATACGCTGGTGAAAGTATACACCATTGTGTGGGGATATCTAATTATATCAACAATTTAATCTACTTAAACCTATTTAGAAAGAAACTCAGCCAAATTGCTGGATTTCTCTAGCTAAAAGCTCTAAAAAGAGCGTTATAGACAAATACGAAGGAGGGAGAAAATGGTAAAGAGGGAGATACAGGCCATTATAGCTTTATAGGGAGAAAAACATTGTATCTGTCTATAGATCTAACCTAAAAAGACTTCTTAGTAAAAACCAAATGTTGTTGTTGTTGCTAACATTGTTGTAGAGTCAATTCAGACGCACAGTGACCCGATGTGGGTTAGAAGTGTGCTCCAGAAGGTTTTCAAGGCTGTGTCTTTTTGGAGGCAGATCACCAGGTGTCTTCTGGGTAAGTCTGAACTGGTAATCTTTCAGCTAGCAGTTGAGCACTTTTTGAGTGTACGTGTGGCTCTTTGAAAATTAAAAAAAAAAAATTGTGAAAATAAATCCATGTATTACATGTATAATTAAAAATACTATTTAAAAATCATAATAAAGGGATTGGGTCTAATTTCCCAAAGTTAGTTAAAGTTCCAATGTTGGAAGACCTGATCTTTCTTACTTTATCTACCAGTCACAAGGAAAATAGATTCAATAGATTTCATCAAGTTCAGATAACTCTTCTAAATAATACTGGGTCAAGTTCTTTAACTCAGGCTATATAAATACTATTAACAGAAAAGTAAGGATGAACTAAACCAATTAATATCTACAAAAACAAGTGAACTACATATTTCATAAATTAGATATCGTATAGATCATAACATAGAAATCACATTCGTAATTTCATTTCATAGTTTATTTTCTAGTATATAAAATGACATACTGTTAAACATAAATAAAAGATGATATGAAAATTTACCTACCTAGCTCTCTTTATGAAAGAAGTACTATTTCCCTCATTTCCCTCCGATAACACAGCTGGATCATTCAAGCATACTTTTAAATAGCATATCTTGTATTTGGAAAGTTATTGAGTAATCAAACAGTGACCTTTAGTGCTCCACCAAGAAATGGAATTCAGCTTTGTATGGCATCCGAACTAATCAATATCCTATTATGATTACAGACAGGATTTTTACAACTGAGATACAACAGTCAGGAGATCAGATACACCTTTGTTTTCCTTAATGCCAGAAATTTGGTGGCTTTGCATAAGGCAGATCATTTTAAATAAGGACATCAAATCGTTTTTCTTTTTGAATATTCTGTCATGACGTTAAGAGAATAAGGGTGAATTAAACATCATTACCTCATAAAGGAAGACCCTCAACGAAAATGGATTGACACAGTGGCTGCAACAATGGGCTCAAGCATAGCAATGATTGTGAAGATGGTACAGAACTGGGCAGTGTTTCATTCTGTTGTATGTGGGGTCACTATGAGTCAGAACCGACTCGATGCCACCTAACAACAAACAACAACGTCATAAAGTATTTGTTACCAAGAGTGAAAATACATTAACGTCTTTTCATCTGGCCTCTACGAGTAGATCGTAAAGATGGGTGTGTGTCATACTGTCTATGGAACAGACCACAGGAATGCCGACAGATGAGTGGATCACTGTTGTTGCTAGCTGCTATGAAGTTGGCCCTTGACTCAGGGCGATGCCTTGCACAGTGTTATTGGGACGTTGTGGTCCATATGGTTTTTGTTGGCTAATTTTAGGAGCCCTGATGGTGCGGTGGTTAAGAGCTCGGCTACTAACTGAAAGGTCAGTTCAAACCCACCAGCTGCTCCACGGGAGAAAGATGTGGTAATCTGCTTCTGTAAAGTTTTACAGTCTTGGAAACCCTACGGGGAAGTTCTGCTATGTTCTGTAGGGTCGCTATGAGTCAGAGTCAACTCGACGTCAATGGGTTTGGTTTTTAGTTTTCAGAATTTTTGTAAGTAGAGCACCATCCTTTTCTTTCCAGTCCGTCTTAATCTGGAAGTTCTACTGAAACCTGTTCAGCATCATAGATACACACAGGCCTCCAATGACTGAAGGTGGTCGCAACGGTGAGTTGCACCAGCCAGAATCGAACCTGGGTCTTCTGTATGGAAGGTGAGAATTCTACCACTGCACCAACACCCCTAGTTGATCCTTACAACTGAACCACACCCGTTGCCGTGGAGTGAATTCTGACTCATAGCAACCCTATAGGGCAGAGTAGAACTGCCCCATAGGGTTCTCAAGGAGTAACTGGTGGATTCGAACTGCCAACCTTTTGGTTAGCAGCCGTAGCTCGCCGTAACTCTTAAACACTGTGCCACTGCACTATTTAACCAGTTATTAAGAGAGTTGATTAGTTCATGAATAATGACCAAACCAGTTCTGTGTATTAGCATAGATATATTTGAAATCCTTACGAGATCCTCGAAAATCTGGCAGTTTTAGAAATGTAATCTATGCAAAGGGCTTGTCAGTTGATTTTTGTCTAAATGGGCTTCCAGGGCCCAGTCAGGACTGTAGGAGCCAATAGCCTAGACTGACATCAGTGGGCTCTTTGATTAATTCCTTTCACTATTGTGAGTATCAAGGACACTAACTTTAAATATTTTTGGACCCCTAGGTAATGAAAAATTAATCAAGTTTCGTACATCACTTCCTCAAGTTGGAGAAAGCATGTTTTGGGGATTCGCCATCAGTACTTACGTTTCAGGAGTCCTTGGGTAGTGCAAATGGTTAAGCACTCAACTACTAGCCAAAAGGTTGGTGGTTCAAACCTGACCAGAGGCACCTTGGAAGACACACCTGGCGATCAGCTTCTGAATGGTCACAGCTTTGAAATCCTTATGGAGCGGTTCTACTCTGCACACATGGGGTCGCCATGAGTTGGAACTGATTCAACAGCAACTAGCAACAGTGTTTGGTACATTTACGTCATTAAATAAATACAAAAAGTAGAAAGGAGGTAGAGTGTTTCTACCACCACCACACTGCCAGCAATACTGAAAAAATCTCATGATACTTATTAAATTAACCAAGAAAATAAAGCTACTTGAGCATCAGTACTAGAAACAAAGACTAACCTGCAAAAGTATAATGGTTCTCCTACCTACTAAGTCAATTCTAGGAAAAAAATTTCTAATGTCTCCTACGATATACATTGCATTTAAATAAACTAGGCTAAATCAACAAACAAAAATCCTTCTTCTGTATTGAGAAAGGGCCTTATTTTTATCCTGTAGATTTTTTCGTTTTTTTTGTTTTTTTTTTTTAGTATATGTTCCTAGGACATTTCATTACAATGAACTCTAGATGTTTTGGTTTGGGGTTTATTGTCTAAGAATAGCCAGGGAAATGAAGCTACAAAGTTACCATGTCACTCTGAACATTAAGAGGTTTACTTTCTGTTCTTCATGTTTTTAGATCAATGACATAAACTTCTTTAAAAGTATTTTGTGCCAATACCTATTCTGTGTAAGGGTTGTATGTACCTCTTTCTGAAGAGTCCTAATACAGCCTTGCCCATTTGAGTCATTGGGGTTAAGAAAGAAATTCTAGAGGTGGGAGATCCTGCTTAAAAAACAACAGCAAAACCTTAAGAATACTTACTAGGTGTTTGCTGTAGGCCAGTCTCTGTTCTAACTCCTTTGTATGTATTAGGATTTTTTAATCCTCACAACAGCGCCATGAGGTAGGTACTGTTATTGTCCCCGTATTACAGATCAGAAAACTGAGGCAAAGAAAGTTAAATAATTTACCCAACATTACATATCTAGGAAGTGCCTGAGCCAGGTTTGAACTTGGGTAGTCTGTCTCCAAAACCCACCTATTACTCACCATGGTCCCTCTGTCTGTTACCTTGAACACATTTGTTTCCAACTGTTCAGGAACTGGAAACCTTGGTGGCTTAATGGTTAACAGCTATGGCTGCTAACCAAAAGGTCAGCAGTTTGGAATCCACCAGGCGCTCCTTGGAAACCCTAGGTTGCAGTTTTACCTTGTCCTATAGGGTCGCTATGAGTAGGAATTGACTCGATGGCAACGGGTTGTCGAGGAACTCCGTAGCAAGGAGAAACCACATCTTCCTCGTAGGTCTTGGCTCCTTTAGACAGGAGTAATTTTCTCCCCAGGGATAATGACTCAGGGCAAGAACAGCAAGAAGGGTTTAGATTGGACTCCTTTTGTCTGCAGAAGTGTGATCTAGTGCCCTCTAGAGGGTGGAAGAGGAGATTATGGGCAATGTACATTTTTATGAATATAAGCATTAAGACAAAATACGATACGGGGTGTTTGAAAAATCTACACTCCTATTAGTAAAATTTTTCTTGGAAAGTTATTCATCTGCCTGTAACGTGAAAAACATTAAGTGCTCGATGTAAGTAAATGAATAGCAGCCAAGATGATAATGCTAAAATATCCACAGCAAAATATTAAAATGCCAAAACACTTTTCTAGGTAGTGTGACTTTTATAGCTGTATGACTTGAAAACTTTAAGCATACTCAAATAGAAGATAATTAGTGAAAAACCTGTTGATCTTCTGCAGGGAGATTTGGTGTCAACTCCAATCAACACAAAATCAGATCATTGCATGGGGCAGGGAATTAACTATGCTCCAAGAACCAAAAAACCATCCTGTTGTTGAAGAAATCTTATTTCTCTATAAACCTGTGTTTTGTGGATGCTGAGAATAAAGGGGAAATTTTTTCTAAGGTAGAAAAATAATCACTAATATTTTTGATAATTGGTACTTATTAAACACTTGATAAATTAGGAATGAATTCAGGTTCTAGTTATCCTACAAAGGTCAAATGCTTTTCAGCTCTTTTTTTTTTTTTTTTTTTTTTTTTTGCTGTATTGTCTAACTTGTAACCCATCTTTGTTGTATAATGAAATGAAGATATCCATCATGATGTAACTGTGAGCTGGGGGGATCTAAATTACCTTCATCTGGCACCATTCCAATATACTATAAATGAGGTAATTGTCCTTGACTATAAAATTTGCATTTTCAAGACTTAATTGCTATCATTACATCTTTTTGTAATTCTATTAATTTAACTGAATGGAGCGTTTGGTTTTATGGTTAAAAATTTGCATTAAAACATTGTACATCTAAATAGAATTTTAATATTTTTATCAAAAGCTCTGTACAGTTGTCCCAGAGGAGCTAAATAATTTCTCACGAAAAAGTAGGAAGCTGTCAACAAGCAGGTTTTACCTTCAGTGATCATTAATAGACCTTCAAGTCACCTGACAAATGCTTCATTCTGGGATTTGAGAGACCACTGAGGCTTCATACTCCATGGAATCCTCCTGCTTAATCATTAACCGGGAATCCATTAGCCATATCCAAGGCATGGCTGGGTACCCTTTTCTATGATTGTTTCAGCGTAGGAGCGTGTGCTTTTGTCTTCCCCTCAGTGAACGGGTCATTCTGTGTCTGCGAATGTTTTGGTTCTGTCGGAACATACTGTCCTCACCGCCCTCTTGTTCCTGAACAAAGTATTTACGTTTTGGGCTTGACCTTCCAGCCGCCACTCATCACACACGCTGGTAAGCTAAATGCTCTAATTCTCCACTTATACTTTAGAGCACCGTTGAGAAAACACCCCACCTCAGTCTTCAGACTCCTTCAGTTCATTTCACAAATATGCAGCAATTTTTAAAAAAAATAATGAATTTGAATGTGGAAACTACCTGCAGATTTAACTCAAACCACTTTCTTAAGCAGCATTACGTGCAACTGCAATTCATAAAATTTACCTCTTACTTAGCAGTTCTTTAGACCATTGACAACTACCAGTATTTTGATTTTAGGACAACAGCGGTTGGCTAAAACTCAGAAGACTGGAACAAAATTTATACAATAAAGTGCGGAATAAGAAGTAAAAATTTAGAGGCAGTTTTTGTTTGAAAATATGCTCAGGTGATAGAGGATTCTCGTTTCACTAGCTGTGAGCAGGAGTGTTTTCTCATGCCTTCTGGACCTGTTTACAACAGGGAAAGATAACACACATTTGCAGAAAGTCAGACTTGACACTGTCGTTAGGGAACTAAGAGACTTAGGCATACTTTACGCCAAGCACTCATTTTGAATGTGAGGAACTAAAGCCCAGAAAATCTCCATGACTTGACCAGGGACAGCCAGATCTAGAAGCTGGCTTTCTGGATTCCAGTAGCAACTTTCTGTCACTACATCATACTTTCCCCAGGATACCAAGAAGCTCTTTTCCTGACTACAATCAAAGCAGCAAGGCCAGAAAGGGTGCAATGAGAGTTAGTTTATACTAGCCTGGATGCCAGAGTTAGATCTTTTTTGGCCAATCTTACTACTTCATGGACCTTCCTCTATATTCCCAGACCCACTTCCTGAAGCCCTATAAATTGAATGGCGCATGTCTCACCAACTATGAAGCTATTGTGTCTCACCTAGAGATCTTTATCCCCAAACTGACACACCCACAGATTTTACATATGATACCACTTTTAATTCGTCTGGAAGCATTTCGTTAAATGCAGTTAACGCTCATGTCAAAATAAATTTGAGGTACATTCACCACAAATACAGAACAGTATCGTAGTATTGGAGCCCACTGGAAGGTATGTACTAAGTGGTGGCGTCAGATGTGAGTAATGTATGAAAAGAAACACATTTATTAATAACCATATCCAAAACTTTATGGCTATAGCTACCCAAGGATACAATATGGCCCCCCTTTTTTTTAATTGAATCCATCATTTCAGTCATACAACAAATTTAACCAATATTAATTAAATCAGACAATTATTTTTGGATTGATACTCACAACAAAGATATTTCTTGCTCAAACAGGAAATGAATCCCTTTATCTCTGCTTTTTAGTCCCCATTCCTCCCTACAATGTGATTAATCATAGCTTAGTATGCATTGTGTTTTGTATCCTTAATGCATGATGATATTTCAAATTTGCCCATTTAGAGGTCACATACTAATCACAAACTTACTGCCATCCTGGGCCATGTGAAAAGACTTTGTGTGAACTTGACTATATCTCTTTGTCTCTGTCTCTCTCATTTCCACTGACCACCTTAACTCAAAGAAATTCAATTTAGTTCATATTTATCGAGCCTCTAATATGTTCTAGGGACCGTACTAAGTGCTGTGATGTTAGAATTGATTAAAGAATCTCCCTCTGATAAAAGAATACATTTTGCTTGACTGAACTGCTCTTTAGCGCTTACCTGTCTCATCTATGCTGTTTTGGATTTTGTTGTTTTTAATTATGTTCTAGCTCCCAAACAATTTTCTAAGGAACCTGGACTTTTCTTTGTATTATAACCAGGGTGGACTTAATATCCACTGGGCCTGATTTAGCTCTTCCGTTTCAGCATAATTAATAATCTCACCCTCTTTCACTCACAGACGTGTCCTGCTTTGGATGATAAATTCTGTCTGTAAAGCATAGTACCTGGCCGATTGTTGGCTTAGAAGTCAAGAGAGAAAAACGGCAGGAAGCATAGAGCTTTATAGCCTGAAACCTGTGTTTGATCTCTGCACCTGCACTGCCAAATGATCTCAGGTTAATCCCTTAACCTGCCCGGCTCAGCCTCAGAACATGTAAGATGGAAAAAGTGCCAACCTCACAGACTTGCTCTGACACCAAAGGGTTTCATATGTGTGAACACAATTTGTGAGAATGCAAACTAGCAGTGCATAATCATTCTAATAAATGATTGTGGTTGATGGTAATGATATAGGCAGTGCAGAGAGGCATAGATCTCAGGAATGGAAGTACATTAACGTTTATCCAGTTTAATCGCTAATTTTTAGAGTTTTGCACCTCAAATCTTACCAAGTAATTAACCAAATAGAACTGAACAACAATAACAACAATGGTAATAATCATAAAAACAAAAAAACCCATTGCCGTCAAGTCGATTCTGACTCATAGCAACCCTATAGGACAGAGTAGAACTGCCCCATCGAGTTTAAAGAGTGCCTCGGGGATTTGAACTGCTGACCTTTTGGTTAGCAGCCGTAGCTCTTAACACTGCGCCACCATCATATTACTAATCCTCATCATTTCTCTCTCTACATATGGAGAAACTGAGGCTGAGAGAGGTTAACTAGTTTGTAATGGGTAAAAGTTAGTTAGAATGGCTGAGTTAGGTTTCAAACTCAATAACCCAATTATTTTCCAGCATTCCCACTACTTTTCTCTGAGTACCTGCCCTGGTGGGAAATTCCCAGCATAGACTCAGTAATACAAACACAGATGCTCACAAAGGAGCTAGCCAAACACAACAAAAAAGGCTGGGTACAGATAGTGCATTCAGTTCTCTGTTCAAACCAAACCTTTTTAAAGTCTTGATTACTGGAAGACACCTTTAAAGGCAAACATTTTGTTACAAAATATAATACAATGTTTTCTCAAAAAATTATTGTTTTCTAATGTTTAATTTCCATATACTGTTACAGTTTTTTTAAATTTATTGTTATCACTTTAGGTGAGTTTTTATTAAAGCAGCTACCAGATATACATTGTAAGTAAATTTCAATTAAAATGTTCTTCATTAAGCCAGAGGATTAACTATTATTTGCATATCTCTACTACTATGTTCTGCTGTTTCCAACTTCCCCACTTCTAGTTACCAGTAATTATCAATGCATCTTGATTGCACAGCAACTAACAACAACTACTATTATTATGGTAAGTTTTTGGTTTATATAATTCCCTTTTCTTAAAAAAAAAAATACTGGTTGCTTTTTTTATTCTTAACATCCTTCATTAGGCAACAGCAACATGTATTCTTTACCTTTCATTTTATTTATGGCGTATTTCAATTTCTTTATTTAAATGTAAGCTGTCCGCTGTTTTAGCAAAAGGATAGACAACATAGAAATCATTTAAACTTTTCTCTGCATGAAGTAATTTTTTTATATGCAAAACAAGTGACAAATTATCAACAATATGTCATACAATATTGAACTTTACATGGTGTTTGAAGAGGATTTTTTAACCTGCTAGTACCAAGAACATCTTTCATTTTCTCATGTCTCAGCGATTCAGACACCAAGACAAATCCTGCCAAAGATACTCAAGCCTCACTGTATATCTGTGCCAATAGCAGGGCTCAGGCGGGGGTGATCTCTGTTCACCACCAGACATTGAACGTCCAGTACAATGATATTGTGAGAATTGTTTTCAAACTGAAAATTATGAAGTTTTTGCCACAAGTATTTAGTGAACAGCTTCTCCATGCCAAGAACTCTGCTCTTCACTGGAGATAAAAACACTGTGGTGAACTAAAAAAACATCGTTATCGCCACCTCTGCCTTCAAGAAGCTTAAGTTCTGGAGCGAGACACATAAAATGGACCAATTAATTAAAATACAGCGTGATAGATGCTATGATGGTGGTAGACACCAGATTCTATGTGGCATACAGAAGAGGCCTCTATCCTAGACTGTTAGAGACACAGTAGGGTCATCTTACTGGTTATGGTGATGTGAATTCAGTCTCTAAGGTAATAGGGGAAGGTAGAGTCATCCTTGTTAACAGCTTACCCAGGAAATCTCAATCAATCTGGACAAAAGTAACAAACCCTATGGGGTAGAAAACCAGGGCAAAGGTAACTCCTAAGGCCTTAAGGGAAAGATTTCTCAAGCTGTTTTTCCAAAGAACCAAGGCAAAAGGCCCCATATAGGAGCTCATTTCACCACAGATCCATAGAGATTTCATTGGCTGATTTTCAGAAGTAGATCACCAGGCCTTTCTTCCTAGTCCATCTTAGTCTGGAAGCTCTACTGAAACCTGTTCAGCTTCATAGCGACATGCAAGCATCCTAGCAAACTGATGGACAGGTGGTGGACGCACATGAGGTGCATTGGCCTGGAATTGAACCCACAGGCCTCATGCATGGGAGGTGAGAATTCTACCACTGGACCACCAATGCCCTCTTTTGAAGAGCTTTAAATCTTATTTTCAAGACGCACAAGTGTGACATTTTAGTGTTATTTTTTTCAGACTGAACTCAAGATAGGTTAAAGAAAAGGATTCAATAATTATGCTGAAAATGTAACAATGCAAAAAATGGTATATTTGTTAAAATTGTGGTGTAATGGTTAAGAGCTTGGCTGCTAACCGAAAGACTGGCAGTTTGAATCTACCAGCTGCTCCTTGGAAACACTGTGGGGCAGTTCTACTCTGTCCTATAGGGTCGCTATGAGTCAGAATGGACTTGATGGCAGCAGTTTTGGTTTATCATGCTAGGCAAGGCACTCTGGTGGGCAGTGGTTAAAGTGCTCATCTGCAAACCGAAAGGTCAGTGGTTCAAACCCACCAACTGTCTGTGGGAGAAAAATGTGTTTAGTCTGCTTCCATAAAAATTCACAGCCTTGGAAACTGTATGGGGCAGTTCTACACTGTTCTACAGAGTCTGTATGAGTCCGAATTGACTCGATAGCAGTGGGTTTGGTTTGGTTGGTATTTTGCTAGGCTAAATATCTACCATGCCTACTTTTTTTTAAAAAAAAAAAAATATATTGAGGGCAATAAATGTGTTTGCTTTTTAGAAAAGGTGGAATCACATAGTAGGTGGAAGAATATTTTATGAAGCCAGACTGTCTAGGTTTAAATATTGGATCCATCCCTTGCTAGGTAACTGACCTAAAACAAATGATTTAACTTCTCTGCAACTGTTTCATCCCCTGTAAAGCGGTGCTAACAATAGCATCTACCTCACAGAGTTCTTGAGAATTGAGAAGAATGAATGAGGTAACTTACATAAAGCTGTCAGAACAATGCCTGGCACATAATAAATGCTCAGTAAACGCTGGCAGTGGTCTGATCTGCAATCAGTCATGGAGATGACGCAAGGCTAGGCAGCATTTCCTTTTGTTTTACGTGGGGTTGCCATGAGTCAGGGGCCCACTCAACAGCAGCTAACAGCAGCAACATGATTAAAACAAGTAACAAATTTATATCAAATAATGATATAATACTTCATATAAATTCATGTTAATAAAATTACTCCCAAAAAGGTATACTGGAAACCAAACTCAGAAAGTAGTGGGATGAAATAGAAATATATGAGAACCAGAATATTTAATAGCAAACATGATTTTAATGGGGAAATTTCTGTCTGTGGGTTGTTGCAGCAAGAGCTCAGTAAATCCCTTCCTTGCCTGTTACAAAGTGAGACATTGTCACAAAAGGAACACTTCAAGGTGCCAGGCAGAATTTCAAGTACTGAGTCATGAGTGCTGCCTCCAAAAAACAATAACCTCTGCTGTTTTTCACTTGTACTTAAAATAGCAAACAATATAGCAGTGATGAAACTGATTATTTTAATCATGCTTCTACATAAAAATCCTGCCTCTCATCACTGGTCAAATGTCACAGCAGAGAAGGGTTTTGATATTCTGCCATCACGTGTGTTGAAATAGTCTGGTGCCTAACTTCTCCCTGTGAGCAAAGATTGGAAACAACGAACTAACTTGCTGAGTCATTGGCTTCCAGCTGGTTGTCTGATCTCCTCTAGATTCAGTGGCTGTCAGGGGTTTGGAGAATCTATACCATCAGGATCAGCTGTCACGAGAGGGTGCAAAGGAAACAGCTAGAATCTGAAATTTGCTCCAGAGGGTTAGCCTAGGTTTCCGGCGTTTCATTTTGGAGAAAATATTCCCTCAGTGTACAATGTCTGGGACAGTCTGCTGTCAATAATCACTTGCCTCCTTCTGCACACTTGCACTACAAATTTCTCCCCAGAGTGTTTGAGCCAGTTCACACTTCCACAGTCTTGCCTGAGATTCCCATTTTCTGAGCATTTTGGCATTCTCTTTTTAGCCCTGTAAATTTTATCACTTGGATAAAAATAAAAGAATTTTAATTTCAATTTCTTAATGATTAGTTAGATCGATCATCTTTTCATATTTTTATTGGCCATTCATCTTTTCTTTCTTAAGAATTGCCTGTTCACATACTTTGCTCATTTTTATATTGGGATGTTTCTTTACTCTTTTTTTTTTTTAGTGATTTATTAGATTTCTTTACATATTCTAGGTAATAATTCTTTCTTCATTCATGTATTTTCTTCCCCCTGCAGTCTGTGGCTACTTTTTTTACTTTCCTTATGTTGTCTTTTTAAATACTTTTTATTTGGAAATCATCTAAAACACAGAGAAAAGTTGTAATAATAAGACTTCTACAAAGGACATCTGGGTACGTTTTACCCAGGTTCATTTATTGTTGATATTTTACTCAGTTTATATGCGTATATATGTGTAATATGCATACGTGTGTCTATATATACACATGCATATGTAATCTTTTGCTATGCAAAAGTCCTTAGTTTAAAGTTAGTCAAAATTCTCAGCTTTCTTCTTCATGGCTTGTGCTTTCAAGGCTTTGTTTTAAGAAATTGTTCCTACCCCAAATTTATTAAGATATTCTTCTATAGCTTTTTTTTTTTTTTTGCTGGAAATTTAAAGCCTTGTTTTTATTTTTAAGTCATAAAACTACACTGTTTTGTGCATGTTGTGAGATCAAAATCTAGTTCTATTTTTTCTACAGATAAAAAACACTTGCATCACCACTGGGTATATCAGTCGTTCTTTCTATAATGATTTAAAATTATACTTCTGTCATAAGATACATTTAAACAAAGAGGCCACTGGAACAAAACAAACTGCAAAAACAGACAGTGGTATATATGCATATATATACTGTATATGTTGTTGTTGTTAGTGTTGTCAAGTCACTTTTATATAGTACACACATACAGGTGTGCACTGTATATATAAACTCCTTTTCTCTCGCTGTACACACACACACACACACACACACACACACACATATATAACTTGTTAGTTGTCATTGAGTTGGCTCCAACTCATGGTGACTCCATGTACAACAGAACAAAGCATTGCCCAATCCTGCACCATCTTCCATTGTTGCGGCCACTGTGTGTTTTCAGTGCCTTCCAACCAAGGGGACTCATCTTCCAGTACTATTGGACTGTTGGACAATATTCTATTGTGATCCATAAAATTTTCATTGGCTGATTTCCAGGAGTAGATTGCCAGATCTTTTTTCTTAATTTCTTAGTCTAGAAGTTCCAGTGAAACCTGTACGCCATGGCCTACTCTGCTGTTATTTAAAATACTGGTGGCATAGCTCTCTCTATCTTTATACACACACACACACACACACACACACACACACACACACACACACATATAAACACACACACCCAAAACCCAAACCCATTGCCGTCTAGTCGATGCCAACTCATAGTGACCCTATAGGATAGAGTAGACCTGCCCAATAGAGCTTCCAATGAGAGGCTGGTGGATTCAAACTGCTGCACTTTTGGTTAGCACCCAAAAGTTTAACCACTGAGCCACCAGGGCTCCATACATTTATATATATGTGTGTGTGTATGTATGTGTATATATATATATATATATATATATATATATATATATATATAGCACGGTATAGATACATGTCCCTGTGTGGTGCAAATGGTTAAGATGTTAAGCTGCTAATCAAAAGGTTGGTGGTTTGAGTCCACCCAAAGGCACTTCAGAAGGCCTGGAGATTGTAATGTACCATGTTCATAAGTTCTTAAGTGAAGGAACATTGGAGCAGAGCACAGATCAGACAGTGTTCTAATGGTGTGATCAAAAAGTGCTTATTACTCACAGAATAAATAGGACAGGGATGAGTAGAACAGCAAACACCATCATCTGCCAAGGTTCCCTGAAGTTAGGCTCCCATCCCAGGATATGTACAATTGCATCCATGCATGCCCCACTTCAAATCATGGGAGAAGAACTCTGATATCCCTTCCTCCCAGGGTTAATATACTAGCAAGCTACAATGGCTACGTGCCAAGTAGCATGCATGGAAAAAGAGTAGGTGAGAGGGGTAATAAAAGGGAAAAGGGGTAATAAAAGCAAAAGGTCCCTTTGGGTAATAGAAATTACTCACTGCCCATGTTCAGGTTGGGTGACTGTTTTAGTCATCTAGTGCTGCTGTAACAGAAACACCACAAGTGGATGGCTTTAACAAAGAGAAGTTTATTCTCTCACAGTCTAGTAGGCTGTAAGTCCAAATTCAGGGCGCCAGCTCGAGGGGAAGGCTTTCTCTATCGGCTCTGGAGGAAGGTCCTTGTCATCAGTCTTCCCTTGGTCTGGGCGCAGGAACCTCGGGTCCAAAAGATGTGCTCTGCTCCTGGCACTGCTTTCTTAGTGGTATGAGGTCCCCATGTCTCTCTGCTCGCTTCCCTCATTTATATCTCAAAAGAGATTGGCTTAAGACACTATCTAATCTTGTAGATCTCATCAATATAACTGCCACTAATCCATCTTATTGCATCATAGTGATAGGATTTACAACACACAGGGAAATCATATCAGATAACAAAATGGTAGACAATCATACAATATTGGGAATCATGACCTAGCCAAGTTGACAGATATTTTTGGGGGACACAGTTCAATCCATGACAATGACCATCTTCTGACTGGCTATTCTAGACTTTCTGGTGTCAGAACAGTGTTTCCTCTTTTACCCCACTAGGATAAAATAATAAATGTTTCAGGTATCTCGGAGGGATATCATCTCCCTCTATGGCACGTACCTTATTTTGTGTCCATTAGTAATTATGTCCATTAGTAACTATTGTGACAGTGTTGGGGGGGGCAATTATAGTATAGCACACTTGTGTAACCAGCAGAGATCTACTTCTGAAAAATCAGCATTTGAAAAGCCTATGGAGTACAGTTCCAGTTCAGTGACACAATTAAAATCAACTCCATGGCATTCTGATGGTGGTATATAGATTACATCTACTGGTGTCTTTTTCTGTTGTTTCACTGATGTTTTTGTTTAATCACTCAGCTAATAGTATACTGTTTTAAATACTGTACCTTCAAAATATGTCTTCATAATTTCTAACACTTTGCTATTCTTCAGTGGTGTCTTGGCTGGGCTTTGTCAATTTTTGTTTTCCACCACCACCTTATTTTACATAGCAACTTGTCAAATTCTATGAAAACTTGGTATTTTTGGCTTTAGTTTAATTTAGAGATTAATTAGGAAATTATGATATCTTTTCAGACATTGACTCTTGCTATTCATTAATATGGTATATTTACCATTTATAAAGGTAGTTACAAAGATTGTTTTTGTGTCCTTCAATAATGCTGTATAATTTTCTCCATAAAGTTCTTGAATATATTTTGTTAGGTTTATTTCTATATACCTTGTATTTGTTTTGTTTTTGTTTTTCTATTGTGCCTAAACTATTTTTTGTCCCTGTCTTATTTTACAATAATACATTAGAATGCTTAGAAATGCTAGTTTTTGGGTTTTTTTAGGATAATTTGTTTTCAGCTACCTTATTGGACTTTTTTACTTCCAAATGTTTGCATGTACTTTCTCTTCTATTTTATATAGAAGAATATACTATCTTCAAAATTTTTTTAAAATTTTGCTTTAAATGAAAGTTTATGGTTCAAATTAGTTTCTCATACAAAACTTTATAAACGTATTGCTCTGTGATCCTAGTTGCACACCCCATACTGTGATAGCACAGTCCTTCTTTCCACCCCGGATTTCCTGTTCCATTCAACCAGCTTCTGTCACTTTCTGCCTTCTCATCTCTCCTCCAGACAGGAGCTGCCCATTTAGACTTATATATCTACTTGAGCTAAGAAGCACTCTTTTCACGGATATCATTTTATGCCTTATAGTCCAGTCTAATATTTGCCTGGAGAGTTGGCTTCAGGAATGATTTTAGTTTTGGGCTAACAGAGAGTCTGGTATCCGTGTCTTCCAGGACTCTCCAGTCTCAGTCAGACCATTAAGTCTGGTCTTTTCACGTGAATTTGAGTTCTGCACTCCACTTTTCTCCTGTTCCATCAGGGACTCTCTGTTGTGTTCCCTGTCAGAGCGGTCATTGGTGGTAGCCAGGCACCATCTAGTTCTTCTGGTCTCAGGCTGATGCAGTCTCTGGTTTATGTGGCCTTTTTGTTTCTTGGACTAATATTTTCTTTGTATCTTTGGTGTTCTTCATTCTCCTTTGCTCCAGGTGGGTTGGGACCAATTGATGCATCTTAGACGGCTGCTCCTAAGCTTTTAAGACCCCCAGATGCTACTCACCAAAAGTGAGATGCAGAACATTTTCTTAATAAACTTTGTTATGCCAATTGACCTACATGTCCCATGAAAACTTGCTCCCCATACCCTTGTGTGATGGTTAAGATTGTGTGTCAACTTGGCTGGGTCATGATTCTCTGTGTTTTAATGTAATCACTCCCATGATTGAATAGACTGTGAGTAGCCAATCAGATGAAAGGGAGTCTCCTTGGGGGAGTGGCCCAAATCTGTATATAAGCAGACATTCTGGATTTTTGCTCTCTCTGGATCCTGCAGCTGCTTCCTGTCATCTCATCTCCTGTTCTTGGGACTTGAGCTGTCAGCTTATCTGCTGAACCTGGGATTTGTCGATCTGCACAGCCTGTGAGTGGGAGCCCTGCTCTCCAACCTTCCGATCTTGGGCTTGCCAGCTTCTGCAGCTGTGTGACTTGGGAGAGGCCTCTACCCTGATCCACGGACTTGGGATGTTCTAGCCTCTACAATCACGTGAGCTGTTTCCTTGATATAATCTCTCTCTATATATATATTTATACACTTTACTGGTTTTGCTTCTCTAGAGAACCCAGCCTAAGACACCATGCCCCTGCTACTCTGTCACTCGAAGTGTTTGGTTGTATTCAGGAAACTTCTTAGCTTTTGGTTTAATCCAGTTGTGCTGACTTCCCCTGTAGTGTATGTTGTCCTTCCCTTTACTTAAGATAATTCTTGTCTACTCTCTAGTTAGTGTATACCCCCTCCCTCCCTCCCCTCCTTCGTAACAGTCAAAGAATGTTTCTTCTGTGTTTAAACCTTTTCTTGAATTCTCATAATAGTGGTTTTATACAATATTTGTCCTTTCGCAACTAATTTCACACAGCATAACACCTTCCAGATTCATCCATTATATGAGATGTTTCACAGATGCATTGTTATTCTTTATCATTGCATAGTATTCCATTGAGTGAGTATACCATAATTTGTTTATCCATTTGTCTGTTGATGGGCATCTAGATTGTTTACATCTTTTTGCTGTTGTGAACAGTGCTACAGTGAACGGAGGTGTGCATGTATCTTTTTGTGTGATGGCTCTTATTTCTCTAGGATATACTCCAAGGAGTGGGATTTCTGGGTCATGTGGTACTTCTATTTCTAGCTTTTTAAGGAAGCGTCCAATCTATTTCCAAAGTGGTTGTACCATTTCACATTCCCACCAACAGTGTATAAGTGTTCCAGTCTCTCCACAACCTTTCCAACATATATTATTATGTGTTTTTTGGATTAACGTGAGCGTTGTTGGGGTAAGATGGTATCTCATTGTAGTTTTGATTTGCATTTCTCTAATGGCTAATGATCTTGAACATTTCTCATGTATCTATTAAATAATTTGTTGTAGCCAAAATTTTTTCCCAGTCTGTAGGTTGTCTTGTTACTCTTTTGGTGAAGTCTTTTGATGAGCATAAGTGTTTGATTTGTAGGAGCTCCCATTTATCTAGTTTCTCTTCCAGTGTTTGTGCATCGCTAGTAATGTTTTATATTCTGTTTATGTCATGTATTAGGGCTCCTAGTGTTGTGTCTATTTTTTCTTCCATGATCTTTATAGTTTTAGATTTTATATTTAGGTCTTTGATCCATTTTGAGTTAGTTTTTGTTCATGGTGTGAGGTATGGGTCTTGTTTCAATTTTTTGCAGATGGATATCCAATTATTTCAGCACTATTTGTTAAAGAGACTGTCTTTTCCCCCGTTTAATGGACTCTGAGCCTTTGTCAAATATCAGCTGCTCATAGGTAGATGAATTTATGTTTGGGTTCTCAATTCTGTTCCATTTGTCTATGTACCTGTTGTACCAGTACCAGGCTGTTTTGACTACCATGGCCATATAATAGGTTCTAAAATCAGGTAGTGTGAGGCCTCCTACTTGTTTCTTCTTTAGTAATGCTTTACTTATCCAGGGCCTCTTCTCTTTCCATATGAAGTTGGTAATTTGCTTCTCCAGCTCCTTAAAAAATGTCATTGGAATTTGGATCAGGATTGCATTGTATCTGTAGATCGCTTTGGGTAGAATTAACATTTTCACAATGTTGAGTTTTCCTATCCATGAGCAAGGTTTGTTTTTCCACTTATGTAGGTCTCTTTTGGTTTCTTGCAGTAGTGTCTTGTAGTTTTCTTTGTATAGGTCTTTTACATCTCTGGATAGATTGATCCCTAAGTATTCTGTCTTCTTAACGGATGTTGTATATGGTATTGACTTGGTGATTTCCTCTTTGAAGTTGTCTTTGTTGGTGGGGGGGAGTGCAACTGATTTTTGTATGTTTATCTTGTATCCTGATACTTTGCTGAAATCTTCTATTTGTTCCAGTAGTTTTTTTTATGGGTTCTTTGGGGTTTTCTGTGTATAAGATCATATCATCTGTAAATAGAGATACTTTTACTTCTTCCTTACATATTAGTATGCACTTTATTTCTTTTTCTAGCCTGAAAGCTCTAGCTAGGACCTCCAGCACGATGTTGAATAAGAGTGGTGATAAAGGGCATCCTTGTCTAGTTACCCTTCTCAAGGGGAATACTTTCAGACTCTCTCCCTTTGGGATGTTGTTGGCTCTTGGCTTTGTATAAATGCCCTTTATTATGTTGAGGAATTTCTCTTCTATTCCTATTTTGCTGAGAGTTTTTACCATGAATGGGTGTTGGACTTTGTCAAATGCCTTTTCTGCATCAATTAATAAGATCATATGGTTCTTGTCTTTTGTTTTATTTACATGATGGATTAGATTGTTTGTTTTTCTGATGTTGACCCATACCTGCATACCTGGTATAAATCCCACTTGGTCATGGTGAATTAATTTTTTGATACGGTGTTGAATTCTATTTGCTAGAATTTTGTTGATGATTTTTGCATCAATGTTCATGAGTGATATTGGTCTGTAATTCTCTTTTTTTGTGGTATCTTTATCTGGTTTTGGTATCAGGGTTATGCTGGCTTCATAGAATGAGTTTGAGAGTATTCTATCTTTTCTATACTCTGAAACACCTTTAGTAGTGGTGGTGTTAACTCTTTTCTGAAAGTTTGGTATAATTCTCCAGTGAAACCTTCTGGACCAGGGCTTTTTTTTGTTGGTAGTTTTTAAATTACCTTTTCAATCCCCTCTTTTGTTATAGGTTTATTTAGTTGTTCTACCTCTGTTTGTGTTAGTTTAGGTAGGTACTGTGTTTCTAAAAAATTTGTCAATTTCATCTAGGTTTTCAAATTGGTTAGGGTACAATTTTCCATAGTATTCTCTTATGATACTTTTAATTTCAGTTGGGTCTGTTGTGGTATTGCCTATCTCATTTCCTATTCAGATTATTTACTTCTTCTCCTGTTTTATCTTTTGTAAGTTTGGCCAACAGTTTATCAATTTTGTCTATCTTTTCAAAGAACAAGCTTTTGTTCTTATTAACTCTTTCAATTGTTTTTCTATTCTCCATTTCATTTAATTCTTCTCTAATTTTTATTATTTGCTTTCTTCTGGTGCCCAAGGGCTTCTTTTGCTGCTCTCTTTATTTGTTCAATTTGTAAGGTTAATGTTTTGATTTTGGCCCTTTCTTCTTTTCGGATGTGTGCATGTATTGCTATGAATAGACCTCTGAGCACTGCTTTTGCTGTATCGCAATGTTCTGGTAGGATGTGTTTTCATTCTTATTTGATTCTGTGAATTTCTTCATTCCATCCTTAATTACTTCTATAACCAAGTAGTTTTTGAGCAAGGTGTTGTTCAATTCCCATGTGTTTGATTTTTTTTCTTGCTTTTTCTGTTACTGACTTCTACTTTTATGGTTTTATAGTCAGAAAAGATGCTTTGTAATATTTCAATGCTTTGAATTCTGTTAAGGATTGTTTTATGGCCTAATGTGTGGTCTATTCTGGAGAATGTTCCATATGCATTGGAAAAGAAAGTATACTTGGCTGCTTTTGAATGGAGTGTTCGGTATATGTTTATGAGATCAAGTTGGTTGATTGTGGCATTTTAGATCTTCCTTATCTTTATTGAGCTTCTTTCTGGATGTTCTGTCCTTCACCGAAAGTGGTATATTGAAATTTCCTACTTTTATTGTGGAGCTGTCTATCTCTCTTTTGAATGTTGTTAGAGTTTGTTTTATGTATTTTGGAGCAATGTCATTGGGTGCATAAATATTTATTATAGTTATGTCCTCCTGGTGTATTGCCCCTTTAATCATTATTTAGTGTCTTTCCTTATCCTTTGTGATGGATTTTACTTTAAAGTCTATTTTGTCAGAGATTAATATTGCCACTGCTGCTCTTTTTTGAATATTGTTTGCTTGGTATATTTTTTTCCATCCTTTGAGGTTTAGTTTGTTTGTGTCTTTAACTCTGAGATGTGTCTCTTTTAGGCAGCATATAGATAGATGGTGTTTTTTTATCCATTCTGCCACTCTCTGTCTCTTTATTGGTGCATTTAGTATATTTACATTCAGCATAATTATTGATAGGTATGAGTTTACTGCTGTCATTCTGATGTCTTTTTTTTGGTGTTGTTGACAGTTCCTTTGTTCCACTGAATTTTCTGTGCTGAGTCGTTTTTATTTATATTCTTTTCATGTTTTTCATTGTTGTTGATTTTGTATTTACTGAGTCTTTATGTTTTTCTTCTTTTTTATTTTGATGTGTAGGATTGTTACTTTCCTTTGTGGTTACCTTAATATTTACCCTAATTTTTCTACGTTTAAGCCACTCTTTTATTTCTTTATGCGGCCTTGTCATCCTCTCCATATGAAAGATCTGTGACTACATTTTTCAGTCCCTCTTTTTTGTTTTAATGTTGTCATCTTTTACATATTGATGTCTCTCTTTCCCTGTTTTCATTTTAGCTTTGATTTGTTTTTGTGTCTTCCTTATCTGGGTTGATATCTGGTTGCTCTGTCCTGTGTTCTAGTCTTGGGTTATTATCTGATGTTATTGATTTTCTTACTGGAGGACTCCCTTTAGTATTTCTTGTAGTTTTCATTTGGTCTTTGGAAATTCCCTAAACTTCTGTTTATTTGGAAATGCCCTAATTTCACCATCATATTTGAGAGACAGTTTTGCTGGATATATAATTCTTGACAAGCAATTTTTCTTCTTCAATTCTTTATATATGTTGTCCCATTGCCTTCTTGCCTGCATGGTTTCTGCTGAGTAGTCTGAGCTTAGTCTTATTGACTCTACTTTGTAGATGACTGTCTTTATCCCTAGTCACTCTTAAAATTCTCTATCTTTGGTTTTGGTAAGTTTGATTATAATATGTCTTGGAGACTTTCTTTTGGGATCTGCTTTGTGTAGGGTTCTATGTGCATCTTCGATAGGTATCTTCTCATTGTTCATGATATCAGTGATGTTTTCTGCCAACAAATCTTCAACAATTCTCTTTGTATTTTCAGTTATCCTCCACCCTGTTCTGGTACTTTAGTCACTCATAGGTTATTCCTCTTAATACAGTCCAACATATTTCTTAGGGTTTTTTCATTTTTTTTAAATTCTTTTATCTGATTTTCCCTTAAATAAGTTGGTGTCAAGTGCTTTATTTTCAGTCTCACTAATTCTGACTTCCATTGCCTCGATTCTACTGTTACGACTTTCTATTGAGTTGTTTAGTTCTGAAAATTTATTGTTAATCTTCTGGATTTCTGTTTGCTGTCTCTCTATGGATTCTTGCAGCCTGTTAAATTCGTCATTGTGCTCTTTTATAATCTTCTTAAATTCCTCTACTGCTTTGTCTGTGTGTTCCTTGGATTGTTCTGCATTTTTACTGATCTCCTTCCTGATCTCTTGAAGTGTTCTGTGTATTAAACTTTTGTATTCTACCACCAGTAAATCCAAGAAGTTCTCTTTCTCTAAAAAAGACTTGATTCTTTTGTTTTGGGAGCTTGCTGAAGCCATCATAGTCTGCCTCTTTATGTGTTTTTATATCGTTTGTTGTGTCCAATCCATCAATAAGTTATTGTATTTATTTATTCTCTGTTTGCTTACTGTGTCCTAGCTTCTTGTTTTGTTTTGTTTCGATATGCCCAAATTGGCTGCTCATGTGAACTAGTTTGATTATTGGTGCCTTTGAATCTCTAATGTCCTGTCACCAGGTGGTTAGATCTGTTGCTAGGTATGTGAGCCCAGGAGTCTACTTACTTTTCTTGTGTGGATTCAGCTCAGGTGTCCAGGTAGTCGGTCACCAAATGTGTGATGTAGGCTCTCAGCTACAGTCCTAGATGGCAGGGCTGGTTGGTGTAAGCACAGGTATCTGGCTGCAGTAGGGGGCCATGCGATGAGCAAGGCATGGGGCGGATGGCTGCCCCTGAGTGTTTGGGAGGAAAGCGTGTCCCTGTTCCATAGAGCATGTTGTGGGTTTGTTTTGCAGCCGGACTATGGACACCCACTGCTGTTGGCTGTAAGGACTGGGAGGTGCCATTTATTCTTGGACCACTGACACGGGTGGCTAGGTGGCATGGGTGGAGCCACCAGTTCTCAGGCCCCTGATGTGAGTAGGTGAGGACACTGCTTAATGGGCAGAGAGGTATCAAATGTCACAAACCTGCCACTCCACCATATAGCTGTGGATTTAGGCTTCAAGTATATACCCTGTTGTACTGTGCTTATGAGGGCCTATGCTACTGAAATGGGCCCATACAAGTCTATGCAGGGGTGAAAGGCATTCAAAGTCAGTGGACCGCTTATACCAGTGCCTAGGCAAAGGAACTGTGCCTACCCTAAGTTCCTGGCTTAGGGGAGCTGGAAGATTATTTATTCCTGTTTGTTAATTTGTTCCCTCTCCAAGGCCAGGAGAATGGCTCAGGGCATGTAACAGGTCCTTACTTTTGTCCCAGAGGATGTGGCAATTGCTGAAGCTGGCCCAGGACCTGGTGCTGAGCAGGGAGGGGGCAGGTTAATGGGAGAGAGGCTTTTCCCAGATGAGATATTTTTTGATCATGCACGGTAGGTTAGATGCATGTACTTATCTTTGGTCAATTGAGCACCACGTTTCACTGTTTCTGGAAGCTTGAGTAGACTCTCTGGCACTCATTCTCTCCTGACGTGGACAGCACATCCTGAGCGCCACTGCTTTTCTCACCATGTGCGCTGGCTGCAGGGTACTGATTCCTGCTGGGCCAGGTCTAGCAACTCCTTGCTGCTTCTGAACCATCTCTCCCTCCCCCTGCCACTCCGTCTGACTCCTCAACTTTGTCTTTGATGTTCAAGGCTCTTAGGTTGTCATATATAATCAATTCACTTGTTTCTTTGGGTCTTTGTTGTGAAAGAGACCACAGGAAGTGCCTGACTACTCCGCCATCTTGGCCCCGCCTCCTCCAAATAAATATTTTTGTCTCCTCTTTTCTAACTTTTATATCTCCTTTTTTACCCTCATTGAATTGATTAAAACCTTCAATATAAGGTGAAAAGAATATTTTTCTACCACCTACATTTAATGGTTGTGCTTCCAATGTGTCTTCAATAAGCTCCTTCACTCACTGTAGTTTATTTATAGTTTATTATTTATGAAATTCCATCTTCTTCATAATTTTAAAGCATTTTTGTCATGAATAATTGTGTTTCTGCATTTTGAGGTGATTGTGTTTTATCCTTCTTAATTCTGTTAATATGTTATAATAATGGATTTTTTGGTGTTGAGTCATCTTTTCATATTGGGGATAAACTTTATTTAATTGAAACATTTTTGTTTTTAGGCTGCTGCTTTTGATATGCAAATATTTTATTTAGCATTCCTGCATGTATCCTCATAAGGTGAATGGTCCTTATGCTGTCTTTATCTAGTTTGGATTAAAGTTATATTTATTGCCATAATGTTTAAAGCCATTTTGAATTCGTTGTTACCATTTTCCTTTTTGTTGTTGTGCTTAGTATTGCATATTTGTGACTTTTGTTTTGTTTTTTCTTTAATTAGTCTTACTTGAAATTTATGTTTTATTATATAAATTTTTTTTCAAAAACAGACTATTATTTCTGTCCATCCTGTTGTGTTTTTTCCTATTGTTAATTTTAGCACTTTTCTTTATTATTTTATTTTTTCTACATGTTTTAGATCCATCTTTTTTCCCCATAGCTTCTTGAACACTTCACTTTGCTATTTTCAATCTCTCTTCTTTTTTTAAAAATAAAGATGTTAAAAATATAAAATAAACCCCACACTGCTGGCCACCTAGAGATTTCAATGAAGTGGAAGTCACTTAAAATTTTTTATTGTACTTTAGATGAAGGTTTACAGAACAAATAGTTTCTCATTAAACAGTCAGTACACATATTGTTTTATGACATTGGTGAACAACCTCACGACATGTCAACACTCTCCCTTCTCGACCTTGAGGACCTGTTCTTTTTTGGTGAAAATATACATAGCCAAAGTTACTCCATTTTGAAAGTTTCTACATGTACAATTCAGTGGCATCAATTACATTCTTACAGTTGTGCTGCTATTCTCAGTATCTTTTTCTAAATTATTCCATCACCTTTATCTTCAACTCACAGTCCCCTAGGCTTCCCATCAAACCTTTTGAGTTGCTGTAGTCAATTTGATCTCACATAGATAATTTTTTTTTTTTGTACCTTAGATGAAGGTTTGCAGAACAGTTTCACATTAAACAGTTAGTACACATATTGCCCTATGACAATGGTTAACAGCTCCATGACATGTCAATACTGTCCCTTCTCAACCATGGGTTCCCTATCTCCAGCTTCCTTGTCCCCTCCTGCCTTCTAGTCCTTGTCCCTGGACTGCTGTGCCTCATTAGTCCTGTTTTGTTTTATGGGGCTGTCCATTCCCAGGCTGAAAGGTGAACTTTGGGAGGGGTTCACCACTGAGCTAAAAGGGTGTTCTGGGGCCATACTCTTGGGGTTTCTCCAGTCTATCAGGCCAGTAAATCTGTTTTTGTGTGTGTGTGTGTGTGTGAGAGTTAGAATTCTGTTCTACATCCTTTTCCAGCTCTGTCCAGGACCCTCTGTTGTGATCCTGATCAGAGCAGCCAGTGATGGTAGCTGGGCACCATCTAGCTCTACTGGACTCAGTCTGGTGGAGGCCGTGGTAGTTGTGGTCCATTAGTCCTTAGGACTAATCATTTCCTTGTATCTTGTTCTCTTCATTCTCCCTTCTTCCCAAAGGGGTGAGACTGTTGGAGTATCTTAGATGGCTGCTCACAGGCTTTTAAGACCCCGGATGCTACTCACCAAGGTAGAATGTAGAACATTGTCTTTATAAACTGTGTTATGTCAGTTGAGCTAGATGTTCCCCGAGACCATGGTCCCCACAGCCCTCCGCCCAGCAGTTCAGTCCCTCAGGAAGTTTGGAAGTGTCTATGGAGCTTTCGTGACCGTTCCTTGTACAAGTTGTGCTGGCTTCCCCAGTAATGTGTACTGTCGTACCCTTCACCAAAGTTACCACTTATCTGTTTACTTCCCTCATCCCTCGTAACCAACAAAAATTGTTTCTTTTTGTGTGTAAACTATTACATGACTTGTACAGTAGAGGTATCATAAAATATTTGTCCTTTTGTGATTCACTTATTTCACTCAGCATAATGTCCTCCAGTTTTGTTCCTCTTACTCTCCTGTGCTGAGTTCCTTTTGTTTGTGGATTTTTTTTCATTTCTTTTGTTTTTGTAGGTTTTGTTTTTACTGAGACTTTATGTTCTTCTTCTTTATTTTGATGCGCAAGTTTGTTAAACTTTCTTTTTGGTTACTGTGAAATTTACCCTTATCTATCTAGATTTGAACCAGTCGATTATTACTTGGTATCACTGGACTTCCTCTCCATTAGAAGGTTCTATATGTACACTGTTTATTCCCTCTTTAATTGTTCTGATGCTGTTATTATTTACAGATTAATCTCTCTGGTTCCCTTTTGTAATTCTTTTGGTTTTGCATGGTCCTTAAGAGTTCATTTTTTAGGTTATTATCTGGCTAGTACAATCCTGTGTCCTCCATATTCAGCCTGTGGTCTCATATTGTTTGTTCTCAGATCTAAGGACTTCCTTTAATAAGTCTCCTAAGTTTGGTTTGGTTTTTACGTAGTCCCTTAATTTTTGTTTATCTGGAAATGACCTAATTTCACCATCATATTTGAATGAGAGTTTTGCAGGAGATATTATTTTTGGCTGGCAATTTTTTTCATTCAAGGTTTTATATATGTCATCCCATTGACTTCTTGCCTTTATGGTTTCTGCTGAATAATCCGAGCTTAGTCTTATTGTTTCTCCTCTGTATGTGACTTTTTGTTTTTCTTGAGCTGCTCTCAGGATTCTTTGTCTGTCTTTGATTTTAGCAAGTGTGATTATGATATGCCTTGGTGATTTTCTTTTGGGGTCTATCCTATATGGGGTTTGTTGAGCTTCTTGGATGGTCAGCTTTTCATCTTTCATGATATTGGGAAGTTTCCTGTCAGCAATTCTTCAGTGATCCTCTCTGTGTCTTCTGTTTTCTCCCCCTGTCCTGGAACTCCAATGACTCGAAAATTTTTGCTTTTGATTGTATCCCACATAATTCTCAGGATCTCTTCATTTTTCTTTGTTCTTTTCTCTGATTTTTCCTCAGAGTTGTATCCAAGTGTTTATCTTCAATTCCGCTCATCCTCTCTTCCACCATTTCCAATCTGCTCCTCAGCCCTTTTATGACACTGTCCATTTCTGAGATCTTGTTGTTTATTTTTTGGATTTTTAATTGTTGGTTTTGTATAATTTCTAGTTGTGAATTTATTTTGTCATTTTGTTCTTGGATGATTTTCCTGAATTCTTCCATTTTTTTTTTTTTGTCTGTATTTTCCATGAATTTGTCTATTTTTTTCTCATTTTTGTCTGCTTTTTGCTACAACTCTTGGAGAATTCTGAGTATTCGAGATTTGAATTCCCTGTCAGGTAGTTCTAGCGCCTTTTCTTCCACTGGAAAGTCATCTGGTGTTTTATTTTGGATGCCTACTCAAACCATCCTGTCCTCTTTATGTAAAAGTTTTGACATTGTCTGCTGTCTTTGGGGCATTCAGTAGTTGTTTTTCTCATTTATTGATTGTAGGTTTGTTTGTTTAGTCCTTTTTTTGTTCTAATTTGGCTATGTCTGAACAGGTGGGCCCTGTGTTCTTTGTTGTTTTCTCGTCTGTGTGCACGGTACTTTTCACCTCCTTCTCCAATTGGCAGGGTCAGTTGCTCAGATATAGTACAGCAGGGCAGGTCTTGTTGAAGAGGAGTTGCTGGGATGGGTTGTTTGTGGCACTTACTTCAGCCACAAGAGCAGGTCAGTAATCAGTGCAGGGCAGGTGCCTGTGCTGCTTGGTGGTGTGATGTTAAGTGCACTGTGCAGGTAGGCAGGATGGAGGGGGAGGATTGTGATGTGGGGAGCTAAGATGGGTATGAGAGAGAAGAGAGAGGAACAGAAGCCAAAAACATGCAAACAAACAGAAAAGAGTGTTTGGGGAGCTTGCCGTTGGAGTGGAGAGATGAGAGACTATGAAATGGAGAAAAACAAAAAGGGGAAGAAGAAGAAAAAGAAAAGAAAACAAAATAATGAATAAATAAAAATTAGAAAGAAAAAAGAACAGCAAAGTTCCCAGGGATCCCACCAGTGTGGCTACAAGGTCTGGGGAAGTTGTTCCCAGGTGTTGAAGTACAGAGTGGCTAGGAGGTGTAGAGGTATTCAGTGCCAGGTATCCAGGGGACAGGAAGAGAGGAAGGTATAGAGAAATGAGAAAATGAGTAATGAAGAAAGACAAAAAGGGAAAAGAAAACAAGAAATTTAAAAAAAAAAAAACAAGAAACTCCCCTGCAAAAAAGTAAAAAAAAGAACACACACGAATAAAGAAACGTCCTCAGGGATCCCTCTGCCTGTCTGCGCAAGCTGAGGGGGTAGGTCCCAAGCCGCACAGCACCACCCAGTCAGAACGGGCTCCCAACTCAAGAAAAGAAACAAACAATTGGAAAAAAAAAAAACAACCCTGGGATCCCACTAGCATGGCAGCACGGACCAGGAAGCAGTTCCATACCCAAATGGAACTCTACAGCCCCTCAGAAAGAAACAAAGATGGTGCCCAGAGCCAGGTATTTTAGCAAAAGGAGGGGGAGGTGGTGAGAGGTAAGGAAGAAATCAAAAGAAGCAGAGAAAAGGAACGCCAGCAGCCAACAAATGGCACTCAGGGAGTTGGCCAGTGAAGGCGAGTGGAATCCAAGCAGCCGGTGCTTCCCGGCCAAGAGGCTATGGCCGTGGGAAGCAGAGGATACCTAGTGGGGGTGAAGAAGGGTGGGGCGTGGGAAAGCATATATCACTGGTTTTTCTGTCTCCTGCTGGAAGTTTTGTGAAGCTGCTTTCTTGTACCCCCTATTTGCTGGTCCCTGATCAGTGTCCAGGTTGGTGGATCCATGCTGCCTTAGCTGATAGGGGACCTCTCCATGTATGTCTCCTCGCTCTCTGTTCTCTGTCAGTTTCTTACTCCATTTGGTGCTTGGCTGAGTTCTTTATCTCTTCATTTGATGTTTAGGATTTCAGGATTGCTGTTTTCTCTGTTTGGCTTAGTTTTTCGGATCTTTGCTGTGGAGGGTTGGCGTGGTGCTTCTTGGTACTTAAATTTTTATTGGATTAATTTCAATCCCTCTAGCATGCAAATGTTTTACCAATAAGTCCAGGATCATTGACACATATTCTTTAATACGTCCAGTCAGCATAATGTCATCAATGTAATGGAACAGTGTGACATCTTGTGCAAGGCAAAAGCAATCAAGTTTCTTGTTATAAATTATGACATAGGGCTGGAGAATTGATATATCTCTGAGGTAGGACCCTGAATGTGTATTGTCCTGGCCAGTTGAAGGAAACTGCTTCTGGTGTTCTGTTAAAACAGGTATGGAGGAAAAAGCATTAGGCAAGTCAATTGCTGCATGCCAGGTACTTGATGTATCAATTTGCTCAAACAATGAAACCACATCTGGAACAGCAGCTGCAGTTTGAGTCACCATCTGGTTAAATTTTCAATAATCCACTGTCATTCTCCAAGATCCATCCATTTATTGCATAGGCCAAATAGGTGAGTTGAATGGGGATGTGGTGGGAATCACTTCCCCTTGCATCCTTCAAGTCCCTGATGATGGCAGTAATCTCTGAATTCTCTCTAGGAATGTGTTATTGCTTTTCGTTTACTATTTTCCTAGGTAGGGGCAGTTCTAATGGCTTCCACTTGGCTTTCCTACCATAATAGTCCTTACTCCACTTGTCAGAGATCCAATTTTGGGGTTCTGCCAGTAGCTGAGTATGTCTATGCCAATTACAGATTTTGGATCTGAGGAAATCACTACAGGATGCATTCAGTGGCACACTGGACCCACTGTGAGATGAACCTGAGCTAAGTTTCCATTAATAACCTGACCTCCATTAGCCCCTGCTCTGACTGGTGGGCCACAGTGACCTTTTCGGTATCTTGGAATTAGTGTCAGTTCAGAGCCAGTATCCAGTAATCTCAACAGCAACCAACAATAGTGTAAAATGTAATGACAGTTGTTTCTAGGTCATAAGAGTTGTACTAAGTTAATATATATAAAGGGCTTAAGACAGTGTTTGGCATATGGAAAACATTCAATGAATATTTTATACTTATATTACTTCTGTGCTTCTACTTTATTTTTATATTGAAATAATCTCAAATTTACCAAAATATTCCAAGTGGAGTACAAATAATCCCCCTGCCCCCAGAACCATTTGAGAATGTATTGCCAACATATTGCCTCAACACTATAGAGTGTACAGTAAAACCTGTGAAAGCCAGAATCTGTAAGGTAGAAACCTGTCAGAGAGGGAAAACTCAAATAATTTCCACTAAAAAGAGAGATAGAAAAGTGGTAAGACTGCACCATGTCAAAGACAGAAAACTTGAAAGACCTGGGAAAACAAGGTAGTCTCACTGAATTGCAGCTCTCACTGCTTTCACTGTGTTTTTCAGACATTTCCTACATGACCACAACATAACCATCAAAATCAAAAAATTAACATGAATACTTTACTGCTGTTATTCTCAGACCACGTTCAAGTTTTTCTGTTTTTTCAAAAAATATCTTTCATAGTAAAAAATCCAGTTCAGAATTGTGACTTGCATTTAGTTTTCATATCTTTTAGTCTACTTTGATCTGAAAAATTTCTTGACAGTTTCCTTGACTTTTATGTCTTTGACACTTTGGAAGCTTTATAGGCCAGTTGTCTTTTAATTTAATATATATGTTTTTTAATCTATATATAACGCACTTACCAATTAAACATTTTTTGCATGTACCATTCAGTGACATTAATCACATTAATCATGTTGTACAAAAATCACCAGAATCCATTGCCAAGTTTTCCATCACATAAACAGATAATGCTTCCTAAACAGTCACTCCCCCTTTCCTCCTCCTTCCTGTCCCTGGTAACCACTAATAAACTTTGGTCTCTATATATTTGCCTATTCTAGATATTTGTATATGTGGGATCATATAATATTTGTCCTTTTGTAAAGTTCTCAAGGTTCATCCGTGTTGTAACATAGATCACAACTTCATTTCTCTTTATGGCAGAGTAATATTCTATTGCATGTATTTACCACATTTCATTTATCTATTTATCTGTTTCTGGACATTTAGATTGTTTCTATGTTTTAGCTATTGTGAACAGTTAGATCAGCTATTTTGAAGAATGTTCCTCAGTTTGAATTTGTCTGATGTTTCTTCATGAATACGTTACAAATCCTTGGCAGGAATATTACAGGACAGATAGTGAGTTCTTATTGCATCCTATGAAGAGGCTCATGATTTCAGTTGTCCCGTTGCTAATGATGTTCACAATACTTACCTGATTAATGTAGTATCTGCCAGCCTTCTCCGTATGAAGTTATTCTGTTTCCTTTTGTAGTTGTGGGGGTTTTACTCTGTTTCAACTTAACTAAACTTGAACTTCCCTTCCCAGAATTTCTTTCTCTTGATGGTTTTAAGCCTGGATTGGCCACGAGAGACATTTCAATGAGATCTAGAAGGCAGAAGTGAGGCAGCACTTTGGTTTTATGAGTATGTCTATTCCAATTATGCATTCTGGATATGAAGGAATCACTACAGGATGCATTCAGGGGCACACTGGACCCACTGTGAGATGAACCTGAGCTAAGATTCCATTAATAACCTGACCTCCATTATCCCCTGCTCTGATTGGTGGGCCACAGTGACCTTTTGAGTCTCCTGGGATTACTGTCAGTTCAGGGCCAGTACCCAGTAATTTCAAGCAACCAACAACAATAGTGTAACATGTAATGACAATTGTTTCTAGGTCATAAGAGTTGTGAAAACTAAGTTAATATATATTAGGGGCTTAATTGAAAGGTTGGTGTAGTGTCAAACGCTGCTGCAGTTCATAAATATTCTCAAAAATCTGCTTTCTCCTCTGGTTGGTATGAGTTAACAGCTGAAACCACGCCTCCAGCTGCTTCTTAGCCTAGTGTAAGACAAAATGGGAAAGCTTGCTCTTATGTTTGTATGATAGTTTATCTTGGAATAGCTTAATTAACATTTTTTTGCCTGCAAATTTAAAGATAGTTTTCCTTAATTTCTAGCTTGTCTGGTTGTTGATAGGAAGGCTGACCAATTTTAATTGTCCTTCCATTGTAGGTAATGTATTTCTCCTTAATTGCTTTAGAATATTCTTTTTTTTTTTTTTTTTAATCCTTAGTGTTGTGCAGTTCTACTACAATATGTCTTCGTATGGATCTCTTTATTTATTCTGTTGGGTACTCATTATGGCCTTTTGTTCTGGAGACCTTGTGTCTTTCTTAAATACTGAAAAATGTTAATAGTTATTTTTTTAAATATTGCTGTTCCAACATTCTGTAAACTTTCTTCTTCTAGTTCTCTTATATGACAAATGTGGGAAGTTCTTAGTAGATCTTCTGCTTTCTCTTTGCTGTTCTTTTTATTTTGTCTCTTTTTCTCTGTGTTGAGTTTTTGTTGGATTCCTCAGCACTGTCTTGCAATCTAATAATTCTCACTTCTACTGTGTATAGACTGGAGCCTATTCCATCGATTGCACCGAATGCTTTTTTTAAAGATTATGTAAATTCTAGAGCCAGACAACTCTGCCATGTCCTTGCTTGTGACCTTGGACAAGTTATTTTATCACTATAGCTCAGGTTTTTCATTTTAAAATGAGGATATAATAGCACCTCTCTCATAGTGTTTTGTAAGAATTACAAAGCAATGCATGAAGTATGGTTTCACCGTTAGCTGTTATTGTTATCATTATATTTTAATTTTCAATATTTCAAATCATATCGTTATTATATCCACCTGTTCTTGACTCATTTATGCCTGTTTTTGTTTCATATTTTAAAAAATAGAATGCATGTCTTCCTTTTAAACATCAAACCGTATATCAAAATCTTGATCAGATTCATTTATACAATTAATTTAATCTGTAATAAGTTTTTATTCTAATTGATTTTGCTAACTCCCTTTCTTTACTCATTCACATGAATGAGTCTAGATTATTCAAATGCCTTAGATATTTGGCTTATATGCTAGTAGTGAGTGAACATTTTCCATAGCATTTACTCTCCCCCTCTGTGCTAACCCTTCCCTGTCCAACAATGTTGAATGTTCTATTTATATCTATGGTCCTAATCCAGAAGCAGGTCAAGCCATAGAACTAGGTTTTCTGAAGCAAAGTGGTTCTGAGGATACAGGATACACATCTGATTACTGAACCAGAAGATAGTTTGACTTAGTTCTTGGTAGAAAAACTGCATTTGGGTCCCCAGGCTTACAATTTTCTGAAAGTCATAGCTGCAGACAGAGGTTATCAATGACTTTGCATGAAGTTTTCTGGCTTCAAACTGTGAGGAAACTTTTTTCCCTCCAATTGCATGTCGAGCACATTTAGTCTCCGTTTCCCTTTGGGAGAAATACTTAGTTGCCACTGCCTTTGTCAGGCTTTTTCCCCTACAATGTGCTGTTTCTGTTCTCTTTCTTGCCACAGAGATGTTTATTTTGGTTTTGATTCTATGTCCTCTTGTTTTTTCTTTTTCAAATATCTTCATCTGCTATTTGTATAAGTTTGAACCAAGTGAAGCATTTAAAGCTTACCCTGCTGCTTAATTCTTAGATGGTTACATTTCCTTTGTCTATACTTTGATTCTGTTCTCCATTTTCAAGTTGACACAAATTACCAGTGTACGTGTTGGCTTCTTACATAACAAAAAAATGCATTCCTGACACACTTGCACACACAGACATCTAAACATAGATTACTCACCCATGCACAGAATACTGAACGTATCATAGATTATAAATGCAACATGAACAAAGTAATGACAATATTTCCCCCAAATGTTGGAAACTAATCAAAAGTTTTGTCTTTTTTTTTTTTTTAACTGAGTTCTAGGAAATGGGCAAATATGTTCCAAGTTAAAAAAAAAAAAAAAAAAAGATTTGCAAGGAAAAATTAGCAGATTTGTGAATAGTTGATGGAGGCTTTCATCCTTGAGGAAACAATATAAGGTAATAGCATATCTTCACCCCCAACAGACTATATTCTTTTTATTTTGTGAAATTAAGTACTGCTGTTTAGTCCAGTTTGTTGTTAATATGAAATATCATGTTTCAAATGTTTTAAAGATGTATGAAATTAAATTTTTCTTTGAAAAGGAACACAATAGTAGCAACACAGTGATGATTTTCAGGAAATTAGTTACATTGAAAAACCACAGTTCTGTTTTGTCAGACAAAAACTAGAAAACATATTATTTGTTACTTCTAAAACTGCTAAATCTTTATTAATTTTTTCATGATGTTTTCAAACATAATAGGATATTAAAATGGAATGAATTTAGTCTTGGTTCTCCTCAACAAATGTCATATACCAAAGTGATGCGCTGGGCCACCACAGTGGGATTTGCAAAGAACATGGGAGCCAGCTTTGCAACCCTTTACTGACCACCTAGCTCTGCCATATACAAGAGATGGAAGATGATTTTTTGGATTACATCTTGGAGTCCTGTGATTCCTACCCCTTCTCCCAGATGTGGGCTGCTTACATCAGAGTTCTAGCCGGGGGTTGTCTTTGATCCTCTTCAAGAAAAACAAACAAAAAACAACAACAGTTGTGGATTTGACTCATGGTGCTCCTTAGAAGGGGCCCTGGTGGGAAGCAAGGATTTTGAGACTTCGTCCCACATACTTTGGACACGTTATCAGGAGGGACCAGTCTCTAGACAAAGATACCATGCTTGCTAAAGTAGAGGATCAGCAAAAAAGAGGAAGAGACCCTCAATGACATGGATTGACACAGTGGCTGCAACAATGGTCTCAAGCATAGCAACGATTGTGAGGATGGCATAGGACTGGGCAGTGTTTCGTTCTGTTGCTCATAGGTTCGCTATGAGTTGGAACCGACTCGACAGCACCCAACAACAACAACATGGCGATCCTATGTGTTAGAGTAGAACTATGCTCTATAGGGTTTTCAATGGTAGATCACCAAATCTTTCTTTTGATGCACTTCTGGTTGGACTCAAATCTCCAACCTTTCTGTTAGGGCTAAATATGTCAAAATCTCTCATTTTCCACAGTCATCCTGCAAAGGGCCTGAGCAGGTGGAGGATGAAAAGCCTTACTTTAATAAACGCTTGACTGTGGATTATCATATGGAGACAAACATTTAAATCATTGAATAGAAACTGATTTTATTGCTTGCCTGTGAATAGAAAAACCAGAGGCCTTGTCAAATTTTCATCCAAGGATAGGAGAAGAACAAGCCTTATACACAAAATACACCTTAAAAGATTGTGGAAGAAAAAATAAAATTTCTTTACGATTACGTCCCACAGATTGTGTTTCTTTGATATAACATTTACACGTGTAAAATAGGATTAATAACCATTCCTCATACAGTTGTTGTGAGAATCAAAGGAGGCAATATACGTCAAAAATACGGCACAGCTGGTTTAGAGGAAGTGCTTACTGCTGACTTATTTTAGTAACCCTTCTTTTATTCCTTTATCATGTAAAATTGTAAGACTTGGAGAAGAGTGTGAAAATCCCATTGATTTGCTAATTATGTACCTTACATAGGAAGGTGTACAAACAAGCAAAGCTTGAAAGAGGCTGTGGGGTGCCAGAACAAGTCACCAGTATTACCTAGGGGCAGCAAGGGGTCCGCTTATCAGATTGCCAAGGATGAAACATCACACAGGCCACTATTTTGGGCCTGACAAGTAAATTCATCTACCTTGTCATTTGTTTGTTTATTCAGACAAAGATCTTTAATACGTTCCTTGCAAGTTCCAGAGAAAGAATCACAGAAGTAGGAGGAGTAGTGACAAATACTTCTGTTAGAAAAATTGCTAAAGTTAAAAACTTTCCCTCAATAGTCTACTAAGTCAGAGCCCTGGTGGTGCGGTGGTTAAGAACTTGGCTGCTAACCAAAAGGTCAGCAGTTTGAATCCACCAGTCGCTCCTTGGAAACTCTATGGGGCAGTTCTACTCTGTCCTGTAAGGTAGCTGTAAGTCAGAATTGACTCAATGGCAATGGAGTAGTCTATTAAGTGGCTCCTTTCTGAATATTCTTTCATGAGTCTGTGGTATTTAAAGGATGACTCATCTTCTTGGCTATGTTGCAGATTTTTTTTTAATATTGCAGATTTTTCACATGCAGAAAAATAATGAGCAACCACTGCAGAAGTAGGTATTCAAAATAATGATGGGGCTTCTGTTTATATGGCGCCATTGATATGATGCAGCCGATGGCTTAGAGTCAAACTGTTATAACCCAGTCAGAATAATGTTCGGATCGGTATTTTCCCAAAGTCTCTAGTAAATTCACTTCACGTTTCATTCTTTCCCTCACATACATAAAACTTTCTAGTTAACTGAAATCTGCATTGAATTCCTAAGAAGTTTTGATGCAATTTGGATACAGTCAAGCGTCTATCATGTTCATTTGATTTTTAGTGCAATTACCCAAAAGGACATTTTTCTTTTTAGCATAAACTTGGGTATCTGAGGCTTTTAGGAAGCAGCTTCATTTTGCTGATTTTAATCTTATATTTATAGCACTCTACTTACTTTTTCTCAGGAAGCAGTGTACTTATTACAAAACAAAGTTGTTTTCAGCATTCATCTTCATTATACATGTTAGGTGCTATAATTGTAGCAACCATCTACAAGCAAGGTTTCAGTATGGACGTTTGCCCTTCTGTGCTGTTTCCCATTGATCTGTATTTACTGAGACTGACAGTAAGTGCAATGAGATATTGAGATGATTTTGGGCTTCTGTTTAGTTAAAATATGTCACTACATTCAGTCATGGTTTGCAATATACGTCCAAGTGGGTTAGGTCAATGTTTAGAGGTTCAACTTCTCACGGAGGAAAAACCAGTTATCTTAGTGAAAATAGTTAAGTAAAGTAACCACGATCTGAATATTGTATACTTCATGATATTTAAAAGGGAATGGAGTGGCACAAGACTTGATATAGACAAATCAATGAATTTCATCAGAAATGTCATAATTTTGATAATTATAAAATAAAATTCTTTATTTCTGTGATTATGCGTGTAACTATTCCAATCACAGTATATATACTGTGATTGGAATAGTTACATGCACAATATATATGTATTTATTGTTTTGTTGCGTGTGGTCTCCAGGGAAACTGCAGTTTAGAATCTCACTTAGGATAACTAACGGTATGAATGCTAATTTTATTTATGCCCAGTGTAAAAACTAACTGCAGATTAACTAGCAGTTTAGAACCCATCCAAATAACTGCTATTATTTATAAATTAGGGGGACATGATATTGAGAATATGATTAGTTGTTTCTTACGTGTATAGTTATCAAATATTTCTCTAGACACAAAATATCTTAGACCAGGGCACAGTGATGCATGAATTTTGTTTTATTTTGGATTTTCTATGTTGATATGATGTCTAAATGTTTGCTTTGGAAGTGAATTATTCATTTAGGCCCTGGGCTAAATGGTTTACAAGGAAATAGTTTGCCCAAGGCCAAAAAAGGAGTAGCTATGGATTTGAATTATGGTGTTGGTGAAGAACATTGAATATACTACGAACTGCCAGAAGAATGAACAAATCTGTCTTGGAAGAAGTACAGCCAGAATGCTCCTTAGAAGCGAGGGTGGCAAGACTTTGTCTTCTGTACTTTGAACATGTTATCAGGAGGGACCTATCCCTGGAGAAGGAAATCATGCTTGGTAAAGCAGAGGGTCAACGAAAAAGAGGAAGACCCTCAACAAGATGGATTGACACAGTGGCTGCAGCAATGGGCTCAAACATAGCAACGATTGTGAGGATGGCGCAGGACCAGGCAGCGTTTCCTTCTGTTGTGCATACAGTTGTTATGAGTTGGAACCAACCTGATGGCAGTTAACAACAACATGCTTTTGTCATCTGAATATTTGGGCATTGTTTTAAACTTTTTTGATACTATTACATATATAATGATTTTATGTGTCCTTCAAAACTGACTTAGCTCTGAACAGGATGTTCTAGAGAATATCCTAGTGGGAAATGGATCTCTAAGTCCTTCTTGACTCCAGCCCTTAACTATTTTTCAGTCTCTTTATTACACAGCCGACTGAATCTGCATTAGGCTGATTAAAGTCCTAGTGGAACCTCATGGTGCCCCTCTGCTAAACTCTGCAAGGTAGCTGGCAGTGAAGCCTATTCTAGGGGAATAGCTTACAATGAAAGTCATTTCTAATTCTGACTGTATTGTCTGGTATTAAATGTGACCACCTTGACAGTTTTTGCATATTGAACTATTGCAAATAGATCCACTATGCTCAACACTGATCACACATCTTTTAGAGTGTTTACAAACTATTGTTGAAGTTCTATCTTGTATCATCTAACTTCTTCAGGCCATGTGTCTGGCGGCCATGTCCCTTCTCTTGGGCTAGTTGGGGCACTAGAAAGCTGTGTTTGCACACATCAGAGGTTTATTGTACTGTTTGCTGAGTCATTCTGTAAAGTGTAGTATGGTCAGATGGAAACTTTATGCAAATGAAAGCCACCTAGATCTAAATGCAAAGGGGATAACGCAAACCATCCACTTATGCAGGTATATATTTTGAAAATAGAATTGCTGGACACCTAGATATCTAGAGAAATTATTATTATGAGCAAATAGCCACATTCTCTTCACTGATTTCATCCTTAGACAACAGATATCATCCTGTTTTTGCTAGAGCAGTACTTTTTCTTAATTCCACTTCATACTTGGTTTAGGGAAAATGTCTGTGTCCTTGACCACTAATCTTGGGATCTTGGAGGAAGAGTAAAATAGCAATAGCAACATAGGACAACTTGGATTCTACAGTCTAACAGTTTCCAGACATTTTTTTATATTGCATTGAAAATATCAAAATTTGAATTTAGATCCCAAGTGAGATTGCTAGAGAGCCTGATTCTGAGTTGTTAGTAACATAATAACTTCCCTCAATCATTAATTCACTCATTCACTCGTTCATTCTTTCAGTACTGACTCTGTGCCAGACACTCTGGTGGCAGCCAGACCATTCTGCATTGCCCCAGTGTAGGGACATTGATGTTTGATGAAGTAAAGATTATTACAGGATGATCGGCATGTGAAAATGGAGAAAGTGAAACAGAAATGGCAGCGTCACTAACTTCTCTCCCAAGATTCATACCAGTACTAGTTGCCATTGAGTCGATTCCAACTCATGGCGACCCCATGTGTATCAGAATAGAATTATGCTCCATAGAGTTTTCAATGGCTGTTTTTTCAGAAGTAGATCTCCAGGCCGAAGCACCTCTGGGTGGATTCAAACCTCTAACCTTTCTATTAGCAGCTGAGTGCACTAACTGTTTGCACCACAGAGGTATTCCCTTTCAAGGTTACCTAGTGCTAATAAAGTTTATCTGAGGTCTTCTTTGTAAGATCCTGTATGGAAGTGAAGTGTATGAGGTTCCCACTCCCTCGGTTGTTGGTAGGGCTACCTCCATATTTTTAGCTCCTTTTCAAGGAATTAAGGCCATTCAAAAAAAACCACTTGCTTTTCAGAACAAGAAAAAGTTAATGTAAAAAATCTGAGAAGTGACTAACTTTGATTACTAATGGTGGAGCAAAGGAGGAGAGTGTGGAGAAAGAGAACAAGATGCAAATAATTCACTTCTTATTCCAGAAGAATAAGGAGAGAGAAAAAGTACGGATGCAAGTCTTACAGTTTACACACCCAAATCCTTTGGCTCATGGGATGATCGCAGCAGATTAGAAGTTTCTGGGTGGAGTGGAGGCTGTGTTCCCTCTGTTGGGATGGTTGCCTGGGCCTCCCAGGGATGCTGACTCACCTGTGAAAGAACAAGGGGCGGGGCCCACACACAGAGCATCATCACCCTGAAACTTCAGCCTCCGTGGGTGCTTCTTTTGCACAGCCCACAAGCCACCCAGTTATCGCCACAGCTCCATGTTGGCAGCAAAGCAAGATACTGGACTCTCAAGTCACACACTTATTTGTGCTGCATCGGCCTCTATTTAAAGCTGATCAATCCTGGTAGCTCTCTCGATCACTATAAACTGCACTTCTCGGAGCTGTATTTTTAAATAGGGAAGTGCTTACAATAGCCATTTACAACTGTCTGCTGTTTAATTAGTGAGTCTGGGCAGTGCTGCAGGCGTAGATCACTTTGCTTTAAAGATTTGAGAATGTTAATAGTACAGTATATCATTTTAATTATTGCTGGATTAATGTTGTGTCTCAAAGAACACCTAATGCAAATCATGAGGAATGGCCTGAAATGACCCAAGGGTTACGCTTTATTAGAAAAGTAATAGTTTCAATGCTTAAATATAAGGACATTTTCTTTGCTCAAATGTCAGTCAGCACCCAGTGCTGTGCTTTGTGAAAGGAAAGCTTTTGTTTCGTTTATTGGTAGCAGCATTACACAGTTCAGGCTGAGAAAGGCAGGAGAGTTGGGTGAGAGTTGCCTGTCCAATATGGTAGCCACGGCCATCCACGTGTTCCAGTGAGCGCTTACAATGTGCCTCGTCTTTGTTGAGATGTGCCATAAATGCAAAATACAGGATTCCAAAGATTTAGTATAAAAAAAAAGAATCTCATAATTTTTTTTTCATTTTGATTACATGTTGCAATAATAATATTTTAGGTGTTCTTGGTTAAGTAAGATGTCTTACCAAAACTAATTTTACCTGCCTCTTTTTACTTGTTTAGCTACTAGAAAATGTAGTGACATAGGTGGCTTTCATTATATTTCTTTTGGACAGTGTGGGCTAGACTTCTAGGAGAGAAGAGAAAACTCTAGCCAACAATAGTAGTACTTTTGAAATTACTTGAAATTACTTGTCTCTTACCACTAGCTGAATGCATATGGAAGAGGCTGTTAGTAAGAAGACTAAACGGAAGCGGGTGGGGAGCATCATGATCTGACAAAGAGTGATAATTTCATGTAATAAAACCTTGAAACATAAGAAACAAACCCAGGAAGTCTTTTTCCTGAGTATTATGGGAATACTCATTATCGTATAGTTCATTCATCCAAAGGTGGCCACATTCTAGACACAGAACTTATAAAATATCATTCAATGGATGAAAATATAACATAAGTTGCCTACTTCTCTGATAGGAATCAGTGCTGTGTGCCTTGACATGTATCCTCTCCTGAATATCTAAGAGTCTGGAGCTAATAAGGAGCCTCAGGTTATTCAAGACCTACTTGGAAATGAACATTGCCCAGAGAATAAAGAGACCAGAGAGAGTGTGTGTGAGAGATAACTGGTAAGGGGTTATGGAAGCTTCTAAATTACATTAATATATGAAATAAAAGATGAAAGAAAACTAAAAATATAATAAATTTTCAGAGTCTTGTTCTGCATTAGAAGTTTCTGGAAAGTTAGAGAAGTAGCAAGAAAGCCTGTCTTTTCTGTAAAGGGCTAATAAATACCGAGAAGAACTCTTCATATCTCCTCCCCGAGCCACACCTTTGCCACGATCGTGTTTCTGCTTGTTGAGAAAAGCTTCATAGTATTACCAGTGCTTCAAAGCATGTTGTTAAAAATACTCAACAAACCATGATTAAGCCCATGGAAGTCTATGCCTACGTTAAAAACAAAACAAAACAATAACTTGGGCTCCCAACACTTGAATCTATGATTTTAAACAGATTTTAACATTTCATACTATCCCCCCCCACCCCACTCTTCACATACATCTGTTTCTCAAATACACTTCTTAGGTATATATGACAGCCAAAAGTTTGAAGAGGGGGCAAGTGGTCAGAGGTTCATACTCTAAAGGAGACGAAAAAATTATAAAGGTATCTAATGAGAACATACTTCATATGAAGATCTTTTGTAGAAGTCCTTGGCATTTGAATTTGCTGGTTAGATTTCCAAGAAATCCTCGTATAGTCATCTTCTTTTGAAAGTTACTGTTTTTTTTACGCAAATAATGCACATCTTATACTTTTTTTTGCCAACCGCACCCTCCCCCTGTTGAGGTATTTTCAAAAGTGTGTTATGCTAATTTTTTACAGCAACATGTAAACATGTAATTTTTTACAATTGTAAAAAAATTAGCATAGAGTGCTTATGCAAATACCTCACCGGGGAGGGTGCCATTGGCAAAAGTACTTATAACACGTGCATTATTTGTGTAAAAAATATGATACTTAATTATCAATACTTATCTATTTGCGCCACTGAGAGACTCCGGTCTTAGGTTAAGAGGCAGAAAACATACACACTTGCCGTTGTATTAGACGTGCATATAGTAGGAAGAACATGCTTCCAACTACCGAAAAAGAAAATCTCAAATGTATACTATAACTTAAACAACAACAACAACAAAAACAGCCATGTCCATTTTAAATAGAATACCCCTAAGCTTTCATACAAATCTCTGGGTTTCCAAAACATCTGCCACAAAGAAGAGGCCTTCTGATTCATTAACATCGAATACGTCTTTTGTATGACGGTCCTGATCAATGCAGGTTCTGAGAAGCATCTCAAAAAAATGATATTGCCCCGTCCATATGTAGAGAAGGAAGCATTTGCATAGCAGTCTGTATATGGTGCTTTGTGTGTCTTCCATATAGAGTTTTCCCAATTTGTCGTGGTTCCTCTCTCCAGCTGGGACTCAGAACACTGGTTTTACCGTTCTCATTTTTTATGAAGACCTATATTGAAAAAGTCAGGTGACATTTTAAGGGTCTTTAAATATTGATGAAAACGATGATAAAAAATAAGAAGTTAATATTCATTTAGTGCCTACTATCTGTCAAATACTATACTAAGTACTTTATATGAACTAAAAGAAATAAACAAACAAGCCAGTTGCTGTTGAGTCGATTCTGACTCATGAAGATCTCATGTGTATCAAATTGGAACTGTGCTCCATACGGTTTTCAATGGCTGATTTTTCAGAAGGAGATAGCCAGGCTTTTCTTCTGAAGTGCGTCTAGGTGAACTCAAATGTCAATCTTTTGGTTAGGAACCTGGCACTTAACCATGTACCATCTCATTTAATTCTCACAACTGTTAACCTCATTTTATAGTTAAAGGCACCTGGGGTTCAGAAATATGCATCAACTGGCCCAATAGGCAGAGATGTGATTTAAACCTAGATTTGTCTGACCCCAAATTATCTTTCTGTTACACCACACTTTCTTTCGTACACACCTTTCACTCAAATAACATAGACAGGAGTTACAGTATAAGGTTGGCATTAATTAACTCCATTACTTCTGCAAGAGTCATCACTGACAAAAACAAAGTTCACTCAAATAACATAGACAGGAGTTACAGTATAAGGTTGGCATTAATTAACTCCATTACTTCTGCAAGAGTCATCACTGACAAAAACAAAGTAGGGCCTTTTGCAAAAACTATTTTGGTTTATTATTTTACTTATTTTTATTTGCTCTAATTAAGAAAAACCAATCTCTGAATCTTAGACTATACCCTCATGACCTCGAGAAGTTCAATTAAAAAGCAAAAACGATAATCAGCTAATCTGAAATACACACATCCAACTAAACTGGCTTAACTGATTATTTTTAATGAATTTATCAGGACCTAGGCCTGTATAGTTCAAAACAGCAGTCACCATGCACATGTGGCTATGGAGCACTTAAAATATGGCTAGTCCAAAATGAGATGTGCGATAAGACACACACTAAATTTTGAAGACTTGTTAGGAAAACAATGTAATTGATATCATTAATATTTTTTGTACTGATCACATGTTGAAATGAAAATATTTAGAATACACCATGTTTAAAATGTTATTAAAATTAATTCATCTGTTTCTTTTTACATGTTTTAGTATAGGCACGGGAAAATTTTAAATTGTATTTGTGCCTTGCATTATATTTCTGTTGAACAGTACTGACATAGACTAGTCCAGAAAATAAATTTGTGGTAGACAATTCTGAAATAGTATTTTATACTTATAAAATAAGCTTGCATTTATTTATTTTTATGTCCATGACACTTGGTTAGGCACTGGTTAAACAAAAAGGTAAAGAAATCCAAAGTAACCAAAAGCCTTTAAGGAACTTGTGTTTTAGGAAAGAAAATGGAATCATTTACAATTAGCACCGGGAAGGAAGGGGTGACGTAGGGAAGGAGATTTGCTGAGTAAGGAATCAGCCAGTCTTAAAGCTGCAAATTGATGTTACCTTTAACTTCTTCTTCAGCCCCGGTTAATGTCAGAAAATCTCACTCACTTGTCCTTGTAGGAGAAATGGACAGATTTGTAGAGTTGCAACTATCAGCGATTCACATGTATTCCTAATAGTGATGTTGCTTGGACCAAACTTTTTAGGGTATTAGTGAGATGAACTTGTTTATTTGCCTTGATAGAAAGGAGTGTCTGGACTATGCCTCACAGCTTGGGGCTCATTAGTACCCAGGAACTTTCTACTCTAAATGACAAAGAGTTTCACTGTCATGAAGAGAAATTGCTGCTGACCTTAGACCTCTTTTTTGGAAAGGGGAATAATGGAGCGCAGGAGCGGAGTTTGGTATTTGACAGAATCCTTCACAATTATCATGCATGTGTATATAATAAAATTAATTCTGTGTCTCTGCATCATAGCCGGCGGCAAGAAGCGTACAATCAGTTTTGTATGTATAATAGATCACAGAGTTGTTCATGAATAATACAAATGCATTGAGCAGATACTAGTGAGAGACGATGTTTGTCTTTGCATGGAATCGAAGTGAACATGTAATATTGTGATAATATATATTTGATGAATTCAGGTCTGACTTGCCTTTGCCATACTCTGCTAATTCCCCGACAAGGGTTGCCACAATAATTGAGTTTCCAATAACATTATGATTATTTCCACATGATAATTTAATTGTGGGTATTTTTTAATATTGTAATATTGTAGATTTGTGATTATTATGCATTTGCATGCAGATTTTCATGGTGACTTGGAGCACATCCCTACATTTATAACTTAATTTTCTATATTATTGCATATATATTTGGGGATGAACTCATTAATGCAAATAAAAAAAAATGTAGGTCTGTTTAGTCATACAGCTTTTATTATAAATGGCTGAAAGCTTTGCTCATTTTTTATAACAGTCCTTACAATACTGTGAATAAACCAAAGAGAACCTTAATTCAAGAATGACTTCATTAAAAATAACGGTAATAGCTATAATAATTACAAATTGCAGCATATTTGTTCCACCTAATTGGGATACAAAACACTATATATTATTCTTTTCAGGATGCAGAAGTTCTATGTGTAGTATCCACTGACTTTATTCTATGAGCCTCTTACCATTTGGAATGTAGAAAATCATAACTCACAATATATTTGGAAGAAAGTAAGAGAAAACTTCAAAAAATCCTAGATGATATTCACATTGTACCTCTTAAAACCCAGTAATAAATTGTGCAGTAAAGATTTGAATGTCCTTAAAAACTTAAATTAGAGTTATAAAAACTACGCAAAAATTTAGTTTAATGGCATGTTTTAAGACAGCAAAGAATGAAGAAATTATATATTTACTGTTCCTTAAAAGCTATAGAAATGGTTATCAGTTTAGAAGATGTTTTACCAAAAAAAGAAAAAGGTAGAGAACTGAGGCAATCATTAGTATACCAGGTTTACAAGAAATACTTCCAACAGATACATCCAGAAAACTACACACTATCCATTTTACTATTGTTTACATATTAATCTTGGATGTCAAGAGTAGAAGTAGGGATTGCTATTGGTGGGTTAATTTCATTTTCAATTCTCTTTAGCTAGCTACTTACTTAAGTTGAGGAGGGGAGTTGTAAACCACCCTTGATACAATGGTTGAATTTAAATTGACTATTCAACTAGATACATCCTAGCTAAATGATTTGGAAGAATTCAGCTTTTTTTTTTTTTATTGCAGTCTAAATTTCATCTCAGATTATCAGAATACAAATGATGAATGCAGAGAACATGTAAAGCTTTATTTTAATTTAGATTTTTGTTATACATATTTTTGTGATTCATCAAACATTTGTGAATTAATGTTTATCGCAGCCCTGGGTTAGCGACTATAGGAAGTAGAAGGACTTCTAAGAATAGTGGCTGCCAGAAAGTTTCTTATAATCTTACTTGGCTAGAAAACAGCAAAGCAGAAGGAAAGCAGTGCTATAGTGGAAGTGCAGCGAAGGGCTGTTTCGGGGATGCCCAATTGAGGAAGTCTTTTGATTGGTCTTAAGGGAAGAACAGAATTCAGAGGAATGCAGAAGTGGGAGAATAACACAGATCAAAGATATAAAGGGGGTCAACATAATGTATTGAAAAAGACAGGTCTTTAGAACCAAATAAAGTTTTAATCTCTCTGTGTTAGTTTCTTCATTCTCTACAAGGGGGGCAAAAATAGCAACATTCAAGAATTATGGTAAGGATTATAGATAACACATCTGAAAGCAATGGTCCAAGGCTTGGGATCTAATAGGCACTTAAAAAAGAAGAGCATTATTGCTGTTAGTTGCCATCAATTCACCTCTGACTCATGGCCGCCTTATGTATAACAAAACATTGCCTGGTCCTGCACCATATTCATGATTATTGATGTGTTTGAGTTCGTTGTTTCGTCTATTGTGTCCGTTCATCTCATCGAGGGTTTCCCTCATTTTCACTGACCCTCCACTTTACCAGACATGATGTCCTTTTCTAACAATTGGTCTTTCCCTATGACACGTCCAAGGTAAGGAAGTCAAAGCCTCACCATCCTCGCATCTAAGAAACATTCTGTTTGTGTTTCTTCTAAGACTGATTTGTTCATCCTTCTGGAAGTCCAGGGTATATTAAATATTCTTCACCAACATCATAGTTAAAATACACAATTATTCCATCTTCCTTTTTTATTGTCCAGCTTTTGTATGCATGTGGAGCAATTGAAAAGACCATGGTTTGGGTCAGATTCACCTTAGCCATCGAAGTGACATCTTTGCTCTTTAAAGCTTTATAAGGAGGTCTTTTGTATCAGATTTGTCCAGTGTAATACGTCATTTGGTTTCTTGACTAATGCTTCCATGGACCTTGATTGTTGATCCAAGTAGGGTGAAATCGTTGACAACTTTGGTTTCTTTTCTAGTACCTAACATTAATTAAATGTTTATAAGGTGTGAAGTACTCATCCTCTTTTGAGGTTAGTACAGTCTATGATATTTTTTTATAGTTGAGAAAATCCGTATGCAAAAGACTGAGTAAACTGCTCGAGGTCACACCACTCAAAGGGTCTAGAGTCAGAGTTCAAACCCAGATGTTTGACTCTGGAGCTATCTAAATAGGAGATGTTACAGTATTAAATACATAGCATATTACACAAATGGAAAGAACCCCATTTAAGCTCAATTATTTTGATTATGAATTGACTAAGTAGGAGATAATGCTTGAAATGTAAATTTGTTGTTAGCTGCAGTCGATTCAGCCCCTGACTCATGGTGACTCCATGTACAACTGAACAAAACACTGCATTATCCTACCCCATTCTCATGGTTGGTAACAGATTGAACTATTGTGATTCATAGGTTTTCGTTGGCTAATTTTCAGAAGCAGATTGCCTGGTCTTTCTTCCTGGTCCATCTTTAGAAGTTCCACCGAAGTCTGTTCAGCACTATAGCAACACACAATCCTCCACTGACAGATGGATAGTGGCTGTGCATGAGATGCATTGGCCAGGAATCAAACCCAGGTCTCCTGCATGGAAGGCAAGAAATTTACCACTGAACCATCATTGCCCCTAAATGTTAATTGTTGTTGTTAGCTGCCATCGAGTTGGTTCTGGCTCATAGTGACCCAGTAGGACAGACCAGAACTGCCCCATAGGGTTTCCAAGGAGTGGTTGGTGGATTTGAACTGCTGACCTTTTGATTAGCACCCAAACTCTTAACCAAATGTAAATTAGGACTATATTTTTCTAGATCAATGATTCTTCAAGTGTGATCTTGGGACCAGTACCATCAGCATTATCTAGGAACTTGTTAGAAAAGAAAATTCTTAGGCCCCACTTAGACCTACTAAATCAGAAACTCTGGGGGGTGGGGCTCAGCAATCTGTGGTAACAAACGCTCTGATGATTGTGGTGGACACTCACCCAAGTTTGAGAACCACTGCTCTAGGTAGAGTGGGAACTTCCACGACATGGTTTGACCTATGCTTTAGGAGGATGACTGGTGACAGACTAAAGCAGGGATGAAATAGGTGCCTACTTCAATAGTTCAGAAAGAAATAGTAAAGAACTGATCCTGGGATAAAGCAACAGTGAGAATCAACCCATGGCAATTGACCGAATACAACAGGGAGTGAAAGGGAAGGAAAATGTTGAAGAAGGTATGACTAGCTCTATCCTGGGAGCTAAATAATTGTTGATGTCATTGATTAATAGAAGGGGAAAATAAAGAAAAACAGCTCTTATTTAGGCTCCGTTAGTGATAATTATGGTGTTAGATCCGTTATTAAGCTCTTTTCAGCTTGTAAGTTATGAGTCTATTTTTTGTTCTCATGTAACCCAGTGTTATGCTTCCAATTGTCTGAAAATTTATAAAACATTGAACAATATTTTTTTTCCTTAAGCTTTCCCCAATGTGTCTTCCTTCTCTGCTTACATCTAGGATTTAGTGAATGAAAGGAATTTTTAAAAGCCTGTATCCCGCACTATTAAAATTCAAAATGTGAGAAATGGAAACTGGTCTAGTAAGAAGATTCCGGTGAAAGACCTCAGCTGATTATTTCTCTCCCTAGTCCATCCTAGGTCCCTGGGTGGTGCAAACAGTATGCTCTTGGCTAGTAACCTAAAGGGTAGCAGTTCAAACCCACTAAGCAGTGCCCCAGGAGAAAGGCCTGGCCATCTGCTTCCATAAAAATTACAGCCACTGAAAACCCTATGGAGCACAATTCTCCTCAGACACACATACATGGGATTGCCATGAGTCAGAATCACGTCAATGGCAAAAGGGTTTGTTTGTTTGTTTGTTTGTTTTTTGGTCCATCAAATGCTACTTTTTAAAATTATGTTCAATTTTTAGGTACTTGACCTGTTGCTGTTGTTGTTGGGTGCCCTTGAGCTCATTCTGACTCATAGTGACCTCACATGACAGAGTAGAACTCTCACATAGGGTTTTCTTGGCTGTAATCTTTATGGAAGCAGATCACCAGGCCTTTCTCCCAAAGAGCTTCTAGCTGGGTTCAAACCACCAACCTTTTGGTTAGCAGCTGAGTGCTTAACCATTAGCACCTCCAGGGCTCCTTCATCACTTTTTTAAATGTTGGAAAATTGAAAAGTCCTTTAGTTTTTCCTAGTTTTAGTTTCTTCATTACAGAAATAAGGATGAGGATATCTAAGGTTATATGAGAAATGTATTCAAAAACCAAAAATTACTGTACAAGCCCATGACAGTGCCATCATTTTTTTTTTTTTTTTTTTGAGATCACAACACTGACATCAGGAGAGGTCAGTGGGCCTGTGTGTGCAGGATTGTGCAGTAAAATTCAGTACATGTGTGGGCTAGGTCACTTATTTTACAGAAAATGTACTTTTATCTCTACCACACTCTCCCTGATGTAATGAGAGAAGTTTTAATTTTTCTTGCCTTTAGTAAGGTACACGCTTAACAATGAAGAAAGCAACAGGAGAAACCCTTTCGAAACTGACATTTTCAGTAAAGGCGTGCGAGACATAATCAGTCTGCAACTTCAGCGTTTGAATCCACCTCCATTATTAGTGTTTGATCACTTGTACAGACTTGTGTCTGGACACTTCAGTTTAGAAAGAGACACAAATTCTGTAAGATAAAGGCCAGTGGGGTGGGGAGGGAGTTACAGATTCCACATTGAGCTCAGAGTTTTTGTGTGAAAATTCTCTTATTTACCTCTTCATCTTGCAGTTAGATATTCCTGGTTAAGAGCTCAGCTGCTAACTGAAAGGTAGGCAGTTCGAATCTACCAGCCACTCTTTGGAAACCCTATGGGGCATTTCTACTCTGTCCTATAAGGTCACTATGAGTTGGAATCCACTCGATGGCTACTGGTTTGGTTTTTTGGTTGGTTTACTACCAACAAACAAATTATTTTTTTCCTCAATGAAACACAAAAAATATTACAAATGCAAACTTCTTAGACCTTAAGAAAAGTATCTAAAGAGCTGTCAAAAATATCTAAATAATTTTTAAGAGTACAGATACATCTATTTAGAAGTACAATAATACAATTGTCATATAGAAATAACAATCTTTAATCCCACGTCTATATTATATCACTGGTTATTGAATATGCTCATTAAATCTATATTTATCTATTACCTGAAATTATCACTCTTCTTCCAACACATCAGTATGTGGGAACACCTGTTAACAAAACTAAAACAGTTGCCATCTAGTTGACTCCAACACATGATGACTCCATGCACATCAGGGTAGAACTGTGCTCCACAGGGTTTTCAATGGCTGGTTTTTCTTCAGAGGTGAATTGAACCTCTGACCTTCTGGTTAGCAGATGAGCACGTTACTGTTCGCACCACCCAGGGACTCTAGGAACAATCATCGCTGATAACATATTCCTCCACTATTGAGATTTTTCTCCCCCCAAAGGTAAGTTTTAATGCCTGGCAGTGACTATAAATGGGCAAGATGTCCCTGGATGTTGTTTGCTTTTGCTCCTCTGGCAACTGTTTTGACTGAACACTGAAGCAAAAGGGTACTGGATAGTTGACAATAGCAATCTTCCCAAAGTGTTAAGACTCGTAGCTACTCAGAAGCACTGTATGGTTCTTAAGAACAAATTTACTTGGCAAGTTACATTTAAATTCTGACTTCAAGAAATAACCCAGGAGAGGATAGGAGGTCCTTATCTTGTTTGCTTTCTTAATTCTGTGCCCAGCCCGATGTCTTTGTGGTACCTCCGCTGAGTCAGAAGGGAGCAGCAGTCCAAGGTTGGTCCATGAGTTAGTGACTGAGAGGCAGAGAACTTCTCCAGGATTAATGATGGCTGGTCTTCCTCCATATCAAAGCAGCAATAACCCCAGCTAGTGATTAATCCCAAGGAAATGCCCTTCTGCTTATTATTGATTTTAAAACTGAGGAAAAAATATATACCTTTCATGATTTGTTTATAGGTGCAAAGGCTCCATTTATTCTCATTAATAGTAATAATGATATGCTCCCGTAGTGCTTTCCTGACACATGTGCCTTGCCCTTCAGGTTCCATTATGCAGAACAACAGCAAGAGGAAGTACATTGATTTGCATTGACTTCCCACAGGGGTTCTATAGGCAAGGGGATTTTTTCACTTCTCTGTGGGTAGTACAACATCTCTTGGAGAATGGAATGCCTAAGGAATTACTGCCCTGTACATTGGCCAATCAGATTTCCTGAATAATTGCTCAACATTCCATTTGCCTTATTACATTGTGTATCATTTTAATTTCCTCCAGGTAATCCTATGACGGATGTCTCGGGCACATAAGGCGCTCGTTTTCTCCTATGCAACAGCTATAAACAAAGGACTGCATGTTCAAGAGAAGAAAACAAAAATGGAAGAGTCAAAACATACTAAACAAGCTTAATTTGTTTGAACATATTTTATACTCCTTATCATCCTCACTGGTTTCCTGTTGTGAAATGATGCATTTTGTTTTCAGAATTACAAACACGGTAAAAAGAAGGCATTTTTACTGCAAGGTCACATTCCAGGCATGTTATCATATGCCTGTTCCTTATGTGTGGCTTTCACCAGGAGAAAGATCCACTTCGAGCGCGTTTATATTTTAAGGGCCATGTAATAGCGCCACCATCTTGAAATTCTTTTCGAAGTATTTGTTACTTGCCGAAATTCTGTGAAATGTCCTGCTAATCAGTCAGTCAGTTTATCTATCAAATACAAGTCAAACTTTTTAATGCATAATTTTTTCCCATATGTTTGGCTTTTGAGCTTCAAAGTGTATAACTATTCAGGAACTGTTAAAGTATCTTTGGCAGTTTAGAAAACAGAAGGTTTCTTTAAATTGGAAGAAATAGGCAATGAGTAGCATAGGTAATTCATCCTCCAAAATAAACAGAGCCAAAAATTGAGTTCTGGTTATATAATTAAAATAACAGTAATAGCTAATATTTGTGGGTATTCATGATGAGCCCGGCACTGTTGTGCTTTACATTTATTAATTAGTACTTGTAAAATTGAGTCCTGGTGGTGCAGTGGTTGAGAGCTATGGCTGTGGCTGCTGACCAAAATGTGGGCAGTTCTACTCCACCAGCCGCTCCTTGGAAACCCTATGGGGCAGTTCTACTCTGTCCTATAGGGTCGCTGTGAGATAGAATCGACTCAATGGCAACTGGGTTTTCTTTGTAAAACAAATTTTGTTTTCTTACTATATAACCTAAAAACCTGGATTTGAATTTCACTTCTTATCAAGAATTAATGAGGAGAAATTGCCTCCATGAAACAAATCCAGTGGGTAGATATATACTCTTCTATTTTACATGTCTTATGCAACATAACTAACTGACCATTGTAAATTAGATATGGGTTGCATATATTTTTATATTTGATCTAAAATAAACATGTAATTATAAATCATTTTACGTAAGAAATGTAATATAACTCCTTTAAAAAAAAAGGACAATGGTGAAGAGAAAGAAAATCACCCACCATTCAATAGGCCGAGGGCATAGGCTTTGGGGTAGCTGACTTGGATTCATGCCCTGCTTCTGCTATTGACTATTGTGTAATATTGGGCAAATATTAGCCTCTCTAAGCCCCAGTTCTTGTTTCTGCAAAATGAATAAAATAGCACCAACTTACGAGCGTTCCTCTGAGGTGTAAATTAGTTTTCAAGTGGAAACAGAGTCCTGGAGCATAGTAGGTGCTCAGTAAAGCTACTTTCTATTGCTATTGAATTACAAACACGGTGACATTTTTGGTTTTACTTTTTCTGCCTTTTTCTACACATTTTTTATCACAGATCATAGGGTAAATATAATTTATAATCCTATTTTTTTCATTTTCCAATAAATATTTTTCTATATGTTAAAGTCTTTTTAACAGCAGTTTTCAAAGTTCTGACAAATGAAGATCTTATGTTTTTGACTTCCAAAGTTAAGTCCATTCATTTTAGCTTCCCTTTTGAGCTCTAGAATATGGGGTTTGCAAATTTTTTTCCATGGACCTTCCTGGCTCTTCAAAGGTACTTTATAGGCAGTTAGGGATGGGGCGCTGGACTTCACCCAAGTAGGTTTGCTTTTATGGGTTTTGGGGTTCACTGTAGGAGTTCTGTTTCTTTTTATTTTACCTTTGGTAAGATGAGTTAGTATCCCAAGTTCAACTGAGCATTATTGAATTTATTTGCATGAACATGTCAAGTAAAAAGGGCGTAGGCTCTAAAGAAGCCATACCTGGTTTGGAACAGTGGTTTGAGTACTTTCTGGCTGAGGGACTTGGAGAAGTTTCTTATCTTTTCTCAGCATCCATTTCCTCATCTGCAGAATGAAGTTACTAATACCAGCATTTTAAGGCTATTGCAAGGATCAAACGAGGTAATTGTATAAAGTTTCTGACATTTAGTAGGTATGCTGTAAATATAAGATTTCTTCTCTGCATGCTAAACTCACGGTTATTTACAAAAGCTTTTTGTTATACTTACTCATATATATATGTATATGCATATATATTTATAGATATACATGCATATATATGTATATTTACATATATTTATATACATAAATACACACGAGTTTATAAATATGAAACAGAAACAACAGACAGCATTACTTTTCAAATCAATGGATACATGGCTTTTCATGCCAGTAAATATAAAGGAACATGACTAGTGAAAGAATGACGTTGCTAAATGAAATTTTCTGTGGACCAAACCAAATGATACTGGTACAGTCAACCATGGCAGAGCACCCTTGAATAATTAACCTTTCAAAGTTACAGATTTGTTCAAAAATTATATTTAATAGAAAACATAAAACATTCAAAAAGTTCCCAGTAACATGTCCATCTTTATTACCTGTGTATTTCCAGTAGATTACTGGGCTTGATAAACTCCATTCTCCAGAAGCTTCTTAGACCCCAAATGTAATGGTGGTCTCCAAAGAAGAGGTATATTCCCTTTTTAGTATCAATTTTTAGTTAAAGCTGAGTTCCTTGTTTGTTCCATTTGTACAATAGATGTTCATTATTTTAAATAATACCATGCTGTGCTTGTATGATTAATAAGCTTGAGATTCTGAGTTGACAGTAAGAAATTAAGTTCCTGTTTTTCAAGAGGGGTATATGCTCCATTTGTTTATATGACAGTGACTGTCCTGAAATATGGTGGTTCTCAATGGGGTAGCACCATCGCTGGGGGCATTTAGGATATTTGTGGGGGTGTTCTTGCTCTCACAGTGATTAAAGGTGCTAGTAGCATTTAGTGGGAAGAAGCTAGGAAACTTAGTTGTCATTGCAGTGGGTGATTCGGTCCTACCCTACAAAGACTTGTCTGTGACTTCCTTTGTCTTACTGGAAATTCATGTAGATGAAAAATCTGTTTATTTGAACCTAGAACTTAACTTAGGTTACATAAGAACAACAAAATTGTTGCCATTGTTGTTTTCTATTCAGTTTTAACTTATATTAAATTTTCTAGGAACACAACCACCACGTAAATTGAGAAAAGATGTCATTTGGTTTTGTTTGGAAATTTTCCAAGATTTGTTTATAGTTTTAGAAAATCATGTCATTGACTGCACTGGTTTTTATTCAGTCACCAATACAGCCCATCTGTATCACCTACCTTTAAAGCGCTTGTGTTCCCAGCATTTCTGGTGCAAACATTTGGCTTCTTTGTTATGTTTTATCGTGTGGTTTTGGCTGAATATTTACATAATGAAATACGTATTATTTTATTGTATTATTTTTATTACCTCTTCATGTTACAGTTAGAGCTTTATCCTGATTTTTTTTTTTTAATTATGACTTTAGGCAGCTTATATTATCTATGAATTTCATTTCAAGGTGGTAAAGGAGAAATTACAAAATACCCATTATTAAATAGACCGCTGAGTCAGAGGGGCTGTGATCTAGAGTGTAGACTCTGGAGTGGCATTCCCGGATCCTAATTCAGCTTTGCACATACAATCTGCATACCCTTTAAAAGTCCTTTAGCCAGTCAGAGCTATAAGACTCTCTCCTGTAAAATAATATTGATAAGAGAAATTGCCTTCTGTGTGGTTGAGATCACTTGAGTTAGCTGATATGTTGTAAGTGTTAAATAAACATTAGCTATAAAATCTGGTGGCATAGTGGTTAAGAGCTACTGTTGCTAACCAAAAGGTTGGCAGTTCTAATCCACCAGGCGCTCCTTGGAAACTGTATGGGGCAGTTCTACTCTGTCCTATAGGGTCGCTGTGAGTCAGAATTGACTTGACCACAGCGGGTTTGATTTTTTGGTTTTGGTATAATTGTCATCAAGGTGAAGTTTACTTGTTCTGTGCAGGGATGAATAACACTGTTCACTTTTCTTTGTATTTTTGTTTATTTGCTAGATTTGTTGTTGTTGCTGTTGTTTTTGCTTCGAAGTGACCTGTGCAATGTAGCCTGCTTGGGCCACGGTCAAGAGCATGACCTTCATTCAAGCTGCTGGGTATTTTCTCAGCTCCAAACTTTCATCAACGGGGGCTATGTTGTCATATTTTGCTTGGGTGAAGAAGACCCTTTGGATGCAGTTTTGAGCACTGAATGAAGAGTGGTGAAGAGTAAATGAGAAGAGGACCCAGAGGCATCCAGATAAGACCCTAGGCAGTCTGGACTAGGGTGGTGGTTGTGAAGACATGGGGAAGAGACGTTGTTCTTGAGAGATACTGGAGATAGGAAATAAAAATGACAAGATTTTGCAGTGGATTAAATTGGAAGGGTGTAACTTAGAGGAGGGTGTCAAGTTTGACCCCAAATTTCTGACTTGAAAATCTAGCTGAGTAGAGAATCCAGAAAGAAGATCAAGTATGGGTAAACAAATTCAAATTAAACCAGCAAATATAAATGTGTCTCTTGAGAAATAGGAGACAGAGTCCTCCTTATAAAATTGCATGAGGAATAAATGAGCTTAAGAGTGTGAAATGGTTATTACAGTATTTGGCACAGATAAGCATTCAATAACTGATAGCTTATATGGACTGCCAGAAGAACAAGCAAATCAATTTTAGGAGAAGTACACCCAGAATGTTCTTCAGAAGCAAGGATGGTGAGATTTTGTCTCACTTACTTTGGACACATCATCAAGAAAGACCAATAGCTAGAAAAGTACATCATAATTAGTAAAGAAGAGGGTCAGTGATAACAAGGAAAACTCACAATGAGATGGATTGACACAACAGCTGTAACAATGGACTCAAACCTACCAATGATCATGAAGGTGGCACAGGACAAGGCAAGGTTTCGTTCTGTTGCGCTTGCGGTCTCCGTGAATCAGAATGACTCAATGGCAGCTAACAACAACAGCAACATGGTGTCCTGAAACTCACCCATCAACTCTATGTTGCCGTTACCAAAGTTTATTTATTCACAAATTCTTTGGCTCAGGTCAGTGTCACCCATTTTTTTCGGTACACCCGCCTTGTTCAGCATCGGCCAAATATTAAATCCTGAGTCTACATTAATCATGCTAAGTCCCTTCCCACAGGAAGCTCGGTGTCTAATATGTGAGGCAGAGGTATAAAGGTCTAAATAAATTGGATAACTGTTATAATAAAGGAGGATATAAAGAACAGAGTTATCTATCTTAGTTTCCTAAGGTTGCCACAATAAAATATCACAAAATGGGTGACTTTAAAGAACAGACATTTATTGTCTCACATTTCTGGAGGCTAGAAGTCCAGGTCATAGTAACAGCCGTGTGGATTCCTTCTGAGGGCTCTGGGGAAGGAAGTGTTCTATGCCTCCCTCCTAGCTTCTAGTGGCTGCTGGCAGCCCGTGACATTCTTTTGCTGCTTCTAGTTGCATCTACACATGGTGTGTCCCCTGTGTGTGACGCTTTTTCTGTATCTGTCCTCCTCTTTTATAAGATACTACTGCAAAGGGATTAGGCCCCACCTTACTCTGGTATGACTTCCTTACCTGATAACAAAAGAAAAACCCTATTTACCCAAACAAGGTCACATTCACAGGTACAGGTATTAAGACCTCAACATATCTTTTGGGGGGACACAATTCAACCCATAACACTGTCCAAGCTACTTCAGAAGGAAAACTTCACCAAGGAAGTGGCTACTGATTTGATTTTTTACATTATGAACAGTTTTCCAGGCAGAAAATCATGTGGGGAGGGTAAAAGAAGAGATCTCGTTCCCATTACCATCAAGTTGATTCTGACTTTTAGTGACCCTATAGGACAGAGTAGAACTGCCCTATAGGGTTTCTGAGGCTGGAATCTTTAAGGATGCAGACTTCCACGTCTTTCTCCCACAGAGCGGCTGGTGGGTTCAAATTGCTGACATTTTGGTTAGCAGTGTGGACATCATGATTCCTTTTTACAGCTTTGTTGAAGTATAATTGGCATACAATACAGTGCACATATTTAAAATGTACAGCATGGTAAGTTTGGACAGATGTGTGCACTGGTAAAAGCATCCTCACAATTAAGAGAGTGAGCATATTTATCACCCACACAAGTTTCATTGTTTCTTTCTATAAGCCATCCTGCCAAGCACTCCTTATCCTCCATCAGCAGGAACCAGTGATCTGCTCTCTATCACTATAGATTAGTTTTCATTTTCTTGAGTTTTATATAAGTGAAGTCATATAGTATACACTCTTTTTGGTTTGGCTTATTTCATGCAACATAATTATTTTGAAATCTATCCATGTTGTTGTGTGTACCAATAGTTCATTCATTTTAGCTCTCAGTTGTTGTGTGCTGTTGAGTTGATTTTGACTCATAGAGGCCCCATAAGACAGAGTAAAACTGTCCCATAGGGTTTCCTAGGCTGCAAGTCTTAACGGAAGCAGATCACCAGGTCTTTTCTTCCTCGAAGCCACTGGGTGGGTTTGAACCATCAACCTTTTCACCTTTCAGTTACTAGCTGAGCGCTTACTGTTGCTCACCAGGGCACCTTTAGCTCTAAGTAGTGTCCCATATATCCTATTTTTACACAAATAATGAGCACCTTCTACTCCTGTTTGCCAACCACTCCCTCTTCCTGAGAGGTATTTTCAGAGGTGCCACTATGCCAATTTTTGTTTTAACATGTTACTGTAGAAAAAATTAGCATAGTATGCTTACAGAAGTACTTCGCAGGGGGAGGGAATGGTTAGCAAACAAACGTAGAAGACATGCGTTATTTGTGTACAGATATGGTGTATCACTATTTGTTCATTCATCTGATGGACATTTTCTCTTTCAGTTTTGGGCTGTTACAAATAAAGCTGCTATGATCCTTTGTGTACAAGTCTTATATGCACATATATTTTCTTTTCTCTTGAGTAAATACCTAAAAGTGGAATAGCTGGGACACATGGTAAGCATATGCTTAACTTTTTAAGAAACTGCCAAACTGTTTGCCACAGTAGTTGTATTCCCACCAGCAACATACAGAGTTTCAGTTCTTCCTTATCATTCTCGACACTTGGTATAGTCTGTCTTTTTACTTTTAACCATTGTAATAATTGTGTAGTGGTATCTTATTATGGTTTTAATTTGCATTTCTCTAATTATTAATGATGTTGATCATCTTCATGGGTTTATTGACCATATATCATACTTTGGTGAAATCTCTGTTCAAACCTTTTGTCCATATTTTTAAATTGTTTTTATTTCCTGATTTTTAAATTTTGAATATTCTTTATATATCTGGGATAAAGCTCTATATTAGTCATATGATTTACAAATATTTTCTCCCAGTCTGTGGCTTGTCTTTTCATTCTCTTAGTAGCCACTATAGAAGAGAAAATATTTTAATTTTAATGAGGTCTAATTTATACATTTTTTCTTTTTCCTCAGTAATCATGTGCTTGTCGTCCTATCTAAGAAATATTAGCATTAGAATAGCTGTGATTAGCACCCATGCATCAGGATTTTTAAAAGCTCCCCCAGGTTACTCTAGCATGCTGCCAAAGTTGAGAACCCATGTGCTAGATCAGTGCTCCTAGGATTGTAAATCTGAGTTGATCACATCCCTGGGGGAATCCTCTCAAAATGCAGTAGGATTGAGATAGGAGCTGAGATTCTGCAAGGCTAACAACAAAAGTAAACAAAAAGATATAGATAGAGAGGCAAATAGTCAGTAGCCAAATAAAAGGCAATATTTCTTGTTATCTTATGGAATTTGGGAATTTGAGCTTGATTAATTTGGCCATGGGGAGCCGCTGAAGGGTTTATAGTAAATAACATGATTGTATTTGGGCTTTAGAACGATCATTCTGGTAGCATGTTGGGAAAACCATAAACCAGTTGCCATGGAGTTGACTCTGACTCATGGACACCCCATGTGTGTCAGAGCAGAACTCTGTTCCATAGGGTATTCAGTGGCTGAGTTTTCAGAAGTAGATTACCAGATGTTTCTTCCTTGGCACCTGTGGGTGGACTTGAACCTCCTACCTTTCAGTTGGCAGCCTAGCGAGTTAACTGTTTGTACCACCCAGGGACTACTGCATGTGGGGAAAGGATTGGTAAAATATAAGACTTGACTCAGGTGACCCATTAGGCCTATGTTCCATAATCTAGGAGAAAAACAAGGGTACCGGTCTGAATACTTGAAGAAATATAAAAGGTAATTAGGAAAATTGTGCCTTTGGCAGAATAGCAGGGTGAAGGAGAGGATGACCTCTAGAATGGCTTTGGAAACTGGATGACTCGTGGTATCATAATAGTTTCCAGCATGGGAGGAGCAGGTTTGGGTTGGGGCTAAGTTGGACACAAACATTTTATTTTAGACATCAAAGTTGAAAAGAAGCTTTTGGGCCATTCAGGAGTAGGTTTTCAGCAGTCCATTGGTTAAATGTTTTGAGTTCAGGACAAAAACATGAATTGGAAGTGTACATATGGGAATTTGTAGATATAAAGATAGTTGAAGTCAAACTTAGAAGAAATACAACCAGAATGCTCCTTAGAAGTGAAGATGGCAAGACTCACTGACTTTGGACACATCATCAGAAAAGACCAATCACTAGAAAAGTGCATCGTGTTTGATAAAGTAGAGGGTCAACGAAAACAAGGGAAACCCTCAATGAGATGGATTGAAACAAAAGCTGCAACAATGGACTCAAACATACCTAATGCACATGAAGATGGTGCAGGACCGGGCAACATTTTGTTCTGTTACACATAAGGTCATCATGAGATGGAGTTCCCTTGATGGCAACCAACAACAAAGCAAGGGTAGTTGAAGGCGTGCATGTGAATTCAATTACCCAGTGAAGAAATATAACATAAAAATCAAAGAGGACTATGATGGAATACTGGAAAACACTATAATTTAAGGGTTGGGCAAGGGCTCAGAAAAAAGACAAAGAAGTACAGCCAGAGAAAATGCACAAAAAATGGTAACCCTGACAATAAGGAGAAAGAGATTTCCTGGGGGATGTGCAGTTTGGCCACACCTTGCAGAGAGGACCAGTAAGGAAGGTCTACAAGTAACCACTCCACTCATCACAATGGAGGTCATTGATGTCAAGGTTCAGTGGCTTAAGGGGCAGAAGCCTGAGGACAGTGGGCTGAGAGGTGAAGAAGAGCCCCTGCCTTCAGGGGCCTTATTGATTACTGTTTATTGATTGGGGTAATTATCCGATTACAAGTGCTGATGGCTTAGCCTATTGCCTTGAACACCTGGGAAGGTCTTTCCAGAAGGCTGGTTTGAGGAAGGCCCCACCACCCATTCCTATGGCCAGTAGAAGAATTATGAAGTAGAAAATGAGGTTTCTAATGCAAGCCACACTTTCCAAATCAAACGTGAAAGAGATGGAAAGGGACTCCATGAGTAATTATTTTTGAGGCCCAGCCCATGAATGGTCTTCGTGTGGCCTGATTTTTAGAACTTCTTTGTGTTTTTACTTGGTGTTATACTAATACGCTCATAGAAAAAGGATTGACCCAAATTTTGCAAGCTTCTCCTTCGATCTCATAGACATATTTTTGCTTTCTTTCAAGTAGCATGTATCACTCTAGCGTGGACTCGTGTGCTGGGTTTGAAGGATCAAGTGCAAAGCTCTCATGCCGTACCCAATGTAATCAAAAACATTTTCATTTTTGTTCTGATTGTGTGAGACAAATCCTAAAATTGCCATGTGGGTTTAAATACTCACTGTCATGCGAGAAATACGTCTCAAAGTAGGTAATTATCGGAGGCATACTGTGGGTTTCTGGATTTCTTTTCCCTTTGTATTTTCCACTCCTAGGATAGATTCCATTTGTTGCTTTCAGAGTAATGTCTGTGTGTACGTGTTCCATTTCATTTAGGTTTGATATGGTAAGGACAGCGTTTCTGTGGATTTATTCACTGAATTCAAGCCTGTCAAAGAGTGGTAAGTGAGCACCAGGCTGCTGTGAAAAGGGGGCTGTGCATCTTTAAAGGAAAATGCAAGAGAAACCCTAACCTCTCCTCATTTACATATGGTGACATTTTGCAGAAATATTGAAACATTAGCAGTGACATAATGAAATTCTGCCTATCAGCCATGGAAGGAATAATGTTACTGTAAAGGTAACCTGTCCACGGTTTATTATCAAAAAAATATTCTTGCCAAGAAACATATATTTACTAAGGTATGATAAGGAAGAATATTTTTTTTCCCCTCTTGCGTTTTCTCTTCTGGGCTATCCATCTTCCCCTGCAGATTTACTGTGCAATCACTCCCTTTACATGCTAATTATGTGCAGGTCTGGCATATTTGTTAGTGGTGACACTTCTGGGACCCAGTGGGACTGCAGCTCATTATGTGGCAATGTCCAGATATATCAGATATTATTAGCTGTCATTAATCTGCTGTGGAAACATTGAATGCTAAGCCAGGGAGAGAGCAGAAAGGGGTTGGCAATTGAAGTCTGGAAACAGCCTGAACCCCAAAAGGTCAAAAGAGAAATTCAACCAAAGAGGGGATAACAACCAGCAGTGGACAACACCTTGTTCCTGGTTTTGTACCCCATTAGCTAACAAGGTACACCAGGCAGGAAGGAGAAAATAAGCTTCACTTACCTGTCATTATTTTAACGCCCTGTTGTGGCCATTTCACTGACACTAAACTTTTACTGTAATTATGTACAATTATGCACATTATCTGTCATCTTCGCCTCACAGAAACATCAGAGGTAGGTGTTTGATCATCAGGCATATTTCAGCTGCAATTCTGTGCACTAATTCCTTGGACAGTGAATTCTGATATGCAAAGCTTCTGGTTATTGTTTTTATTTAGTGTATTCTTTAAACTTATTGCTTAACTGTTTCCTCCACGTGGAACTTCTAGTCATTAGCTGCTCCCCACCCCTTCCCATTTCTGCACGCCCAAATCCTAATTGTTCTTTAAGGATCATTTGAAATGCAATCTTCACAACGACTTATTTGATCTTCTAACATCTGCATAATCCCACGGTCTTCTGAATGTTTATGTTTTTGAGTCATGTACCTTATATTCTGAATGTCTTTCTACCTGTCTGTCTGTCTATCTATCTAATTTCCTTTAGTAGATAATTAGTCACCAGAAAAGAGGGAAAGTTAAGTCCACCACTTCTACTTTGAGTGTTAAACGAGTTGTTTTGGATCTAATAAAGAGCACACAAATTTTTTGTGAAGAAGTACAGAGATGTGCATATATTTAAGTGATGGCGAGGTGCATCGTTTCTGTCTGTGTATATATGTATAGGCTGTAGTTTTGACGTGCACACACATATACACGTGCACACAGTAGAAACATGTATATTAGAGAGTATAGTAGTTTAAATAGTACGTTAAAGTGCTTCATTTTCTCTACTTACATTTGTTCTTTGCAGCACTAGGAACCTACCTATTCTCTTTTTTCTCCCGTCAGTTCATTTGTCAGTGATTCTATAGTCTGCAGGCAAGTGTCTATCCTCACATCCTGAGTGCACTGCTTCAATTCAGATGCCGTCTTGCTGTTGTCCACGTCCCCTATACTTTACGTTGTTCATACTCAAAGAAAGACATTGCAGGGATGCCTAAGATTATGCCGTGTACCTTCAGTCCATCAGCTAAGCAAGTATTATGTTGTCAAATATAAGGTCGCTATGAGTCAGAATCAACTCGACCTCAACGTTTTTTGTTTTTTTAAGAGAGCTTATGAAGCCCTGGTGGCGCAGTGGTTAAAAAGCTTGGCTGCTAACCAAATGGTCAGTAGTTTGAATCCACCAGCCGCTCCTTGGAAACCCTATGGGGCAGTTCTTCTCTGTCCTATAAGATTGCTATGAGTCAGAATTGACTTGAAGGTAATGGGTTTTAGAAAGTTCACAAACAAGAGCTGACCAAGACTAATTTTTCCTTCATTGAAGATTAGCTTCCTATCTGCAGCAGACATTGTCAGTGCTGTCCCATATCCCTTTCAATCACCCAAAGGCATTTGCAGACAGTCCTATCTGGGACCAATGACTTCCTCCATCCTTCTGCCCCAGGACATTCTCTCCCTGTGGAAGGAGGCACCGCCAGAAGTCTCAGAGAGTTAATGCTCCAGGAGTGACCCTCAATAAGGCAGGCTGGATATACATATCAGCTTCCTTGAGATTCAGTGGGATGGATCTGAGATATGCTCCACGCAGTCTCTGAGAGGGTCTCCATTAAGACTGAGCTCAGTTCCTCATAGTAGTAACGCCATCATTATTACGTCCTTCCCTTTCTCGCTTCTTCACCTCCTCACCTTGCTTTCTGTGATCACCTCCCAAATGAACTTCTTGTTATTAGCTGCTCTGGAGTCAGCTCTGACGCATAGCTACCCCATGTATGACTGAATAGAATGCTGCCAAGTCCTATGCCATCTTCATGATTATTGGTATGCTCGAGTCCATTTCAGCCACTATGTATGTTGACTGTCTTTCAACCTAGGGGGCTCATCTTCCAGCACTATACTGAACAATATTCTATGTGATCCACAGGGTTTTTATTGGCTGATTTTCTTCCTAGTCTGTCTTAGTCTGGAAACTCTATTGAAACCTGTCTACCAGGGGTGACCCCAGCTGGTATTTGAAATACCACTGACATAGCTTCTAGCGTCATAGCAACATGTAAGTCACCACAGTACGACAAATTGGCAGATGGGTGGTGGCCCAAAAAACTACATGGGCCAAAATCCTGTCTCAGCGTCTGCTGTTGGGGGAGCACAGACTAAACCAGTTAATACCCTAGAAAGCAGACCCTGATGACGGCTTTCTGGAATTGGGTCACCTGTTGCTAGGATAGAACAAGTGTTCTACTTAGTGATAAGTGAGGTGATAATAGCATGTGTGCCACAATTACTGGAGCCCTGGTGGCACAGTGGTTGAGAGCTCAGCTGCTAAGCAATAGGTCAGCAGTTCAAATCCACCAGCTGTGCCTTGGAAACCCTATGGGGCGGTTCTACTCTGTCCTATAAGTTCTCTATGAGTTGGAGCCAGGAGGAACTGGAAGAATATGCATAAGAATGAATGAAGGTGTTGATGCAAGGGTCTAGAATATAAGGCTGGAAAGAGGAGTATTAATATCAGGTACTTTTAGTGACATGGATTTAACCTGCTGGCAAGGATATCAGAGCCTATCTTGATTCATTGATAGAATGGCTCCTTGGAGGCTTGGAGATGACACTGGCCTGTTCTAAATGAGGCAGAGAAGCTGATGTCCACTGGAAGTTATAGGTAGGAAAGAGAAGGCTTAGAGAGGTGGGCATGGTAGATGAGATACACTACAGATGGTCAGCCAACTAAGCTCCCATTAAGAGATAAAGAATGTACCACTGAGGAAGGCATTGGGCACAGGGTGGATGGTGGAGGAGCTGCATTGGAACTGAACTTTTTAATATCAAAGAAGATGATGGGATTATGGAGCATATTTTTCCTAGAAAGCTCTGTTTCACCAAGATTTACCCAGTTATTGTATATTATGCATTCATGCACTATTACACATTTATTCTTATAGTATATATTTGATTTTCTGTTTGCTTTTTATTGTAATATTATAGCACAAGCATATCTATGTATCTCCAATGTCTTTTTTAAATTTTTCCCCATACAAAAATTTATACATACATTGTTATATGACTCTAATTGCTCTCCCCATACTGTGACAGCACACTCCTCCTTTCCACCCCTGCTTCCCCATGTCCATTCAACCAGCTCCTAACCCTCTCTGCCTTCCCATCTCACCTCTGGACAGAAGCTGCCTGTTTAGTCTCTTGTATCTATTTGAGCTAAGAGGTACACTCCTCAAGAGTATCACTTTATGTCCCACAGTCCAGTCCAAGCCCTGTCTGAACAGTTGGCCTCGGAAATTGGTTTAGTTCTGGGCTGATAGAGAATCTAGGGGCTATGCTTTCCAGGGTACCTCCAGTCTCAGTCAGACCATTAAGTCTGGTCTTCTTACCAGAATTTGAGTTCTGCACCCCACTTTTCTCCTGATCCATCCAGGACTCTCTGTTGTGTTCCCTGTCAGGACGTTCATTGGTGGTAGCCAGGCATCATCTAGTTCTTCTGGTCTCAGGCTGATGAAGTCTCTGGTTTATGTGACCCTTTCTGTCTCTTGGGCTACTACTTTCATTTGTCTTTGGTATTCTTCATTTTCCTTTACTCCAGGTGGTTGGGACCAATTGATGCATCTTAGATGGCCACTTGCAAGCTTTTAAGACCCCAGACGCCACTCACCAAAGTGGGATGCAGAACATTTTCTTAATAAGCTTTGTTATGCCAATTGACCTAGATGTCCCCTGAAAGAATGGTCCCCAGCTCCCTACCCCTGCTACTCTGTCCCTCAAAGTGTTTGATTGTATTCAGGAAACTTCTTAGCTTTGGTTTAGTTCAGTTGTGCTGACTTCCCCTGTAGTGTGTGCTGTCCTTCCCTTCACCTAAGATAATTCTTATCTACTATCTAGTTAGTAAATAACCCTCAGCGTCCCTCCCCATCCTCGTAACCATCAAAGAATGTTTTCTGTGTTGAAACCCTTTTTTGAGTTCTTCTAATAGTGGTCTTATGCAATATTTGTCCTTCTGTGACTGACTAAATTCACTCAGCATAATGCCCTCCAGCGTCCTCCATATTATAAGATGTTTTACAGCTTCATTGTTGTTCTTTATCATTGCGTAGTATTCCATTGTGTGGATATATGATAATTTGTGTATCCATTCATCAGTTGACAGGCACCTAGGTTGTTTCCAACTTTTTGCTAGTGTGAACAGTGCTGCGATGAACATGGCTGTGCATATATCTATTCTTATTTCTCTAGGATATATTCCAAGGAGCAGGATAGCTGGGTCATATGGTACTTCTATTGCTAGCTTTTTAAGGAAGTGCTAAATCGATTTCCAAAGTGGTTGTACCATTTTACTTTCCCACCAACAGTGTATAAGTGTTCCAGTCTCTCCACAACCTCTCCAGCATTTATAGTTTTGTGTTTTTTGGATTAATGCTAGGCTTGTTGGGGTGAGATAGTATCTCATGGAAATTTTGATCTGCATTTCTCTAATGGCTAATGATTGTGAGCATTTCTTCATGTGTCTGTTGACCACCTGAATGTCTTATTCGGTGAAGTGCCTGTTCATATCCTTTGCCCATTTTTTAATTGGGTTATTTGTCTTTTTGTTGTTTAGGTTTTGTAGTATCTTGTAGATTTTAGATATTAGACGCTGATCGGATTTGTCGTAGCCAAAATTTTTCTCCCAATCTGTAGGTTTGGTGTCTTTTGACTCTTGGTGAAGTCTTTTGATGAGCATAAGTGTTTGATTTTTAGGAGTTCCCATTTATTTGGTCTCTCTTCCGGTGCTTGTGCATTGTTACTTATGGTTTGTATTGTGTTTATGCCATATATTAGGGATTCTAGTGTTGTCCTTATTTTTTCTTCCATGATCTTTATCGTTTTCAATTTTATATTTAAGTCTTTGATCCGTTTGGGTTAGTTTTTGTGCATGGTGTGAGGTATGGGCCTTGTTTCAGTTTTTTGCAGATGGATACCCGGTTATGCCAGCACCATTTGTTAAAGAGACTGTCTTTTCCCCAGTTAATGGACTTTGGGGCTTTGTCAAATATCAGCTGCTCATAGGTGGATGAATTTATGTGTGGATTCTCAATTCTGTTCCATTGGTCTATGTTGTTGTACCAGTACCAGGCTGTTTTGACTACCGTGATCGTATAATAGGTTCTAAAATCAGGTAGTATGAGGCCTCCCACTTTGTTCTTCTTCTTCAGTAATGCTTTACCTATTCAGGGCCTCTTCCCTTTCCATATGAAGTTGGTGATTTGTTTCTCCATCTCATTAAAAAATGCTGCTAGAATTTGGATCAGGATTGCACTGTGTCTGTAGATTGCTTTGAGTAGAACTGACATTTTCACAATGTTGAGTCTACCTATCCATGAGCAAAGTATGTTTTTCCACTTATGCAGGTGTCTTTTGGCTTCTTGCAGTAGTGTCTTGTAGTTTTCATTGTATAGCTCTTTTATGTCTCTGAATAGATTGATTCCTAAGTATTTTATATTCTTGGGGGCTATTGTAAATGGTATTGATTTCGTGATTTCCTCCTTGAGGTTCTCTTTGTTGGTGTAAAGGAATCCAAGTGATTTTTGTATGTTTATCTTGTATTCTGATAGTTCGCTGAAATATTCTATTAGTTCCAGTAGTTTTCTTGTGGATTCTTTGGGGTTTTCTGTGTATAAGATCATATCATCTGCAAACAGAGATACTTTGACTTCTTCCTGACCAGTTTGGATGCCTGTTACTTCTTTTTCTAGCCTAATTGCTCTGGCTAGATCCTGTAGCACAGTGTTGAATAATAGTGGTGATAAAGGGCATCCTTGTCTGGTTCCCATTCTCAAGGGGAGTGCTTTCAAAGTCTCTCCATTTAGAATGATGTTGGCTTTCGGCTTCGTATAAATGCCCTGAGGCATTTCCCTTCTATTCCTATTTTGTTGAGAGTTTTTATCATGAATGGGTGTTGGACTTCATCAAATGCCTTGTCTGCATCAATTGATAAGATCATGTGGCTCTTGTCTTTTGTTTTTTTATGTGATGGATAACATTGATTGTTTTTCTAATGTTGAACCATCCTTGCATACCTGGTATAAATCCCAGTTGATGATGGTGAATTATTTTTTTGATATGTTGCTGAATTCTATCGACTAGAATTTTGTTGAGGATTTTTGCATTTTGCTTTAGGAGCCCTGGTGGCACACTGGTTAAGTGATACTTCTGCTTATCCAATGTCTTTTAAAGATGATTTTGACACCTGAATAATTATTTTAAATTGATCATATTAACCTAAATTTTCTATTGTTAATATTGAAGTTACATGATTTTCTCATGTTAAAAATAATGTTGTGATGGATATTTTGGAAGTCATTTTCTTAGGGTAGATTTCCCAAAATATAACACTGCTTATTTAAATTATGTAGCATTTTTATGGCTTCTGGAGCGTATTACAAATTAGTTCCAGAAAGTTGTACTAATTTGCATTACTAATCACAACATATGAGCAAGAGTTTCCCAGTATCATTGACAGAACTGAATATTATCACTTCTTTTCTCCTTTTGCCTGTTTAAAAAAAAATGAATCACATGCTTTTAGATTAATGTGTATTTGATCTTAAAGACGGCCTAAACCAATCTTCTTTCTTACCCATGAGAAAATTTGGAGGCTAAATACTTTTAACTAATTGTTCAAATATACACGGCTAATTAATGACAATGTCTAGAATTTAGTTCTCCTATCTAGATTGCTTTTTACTTACATCTTTCTATCTTGATTTGAAGTTGTATCTGCCTGTACCCATTGCTTGAAAACATTTGAGCCTGTCTCCAAAATAATAAATTACTAAAGTTCAGAGCAACATGAGAATTACATTTCAGTAAAGATTTTAGGCATGGTTATAATTTACATATTTACCCTTTAAAAATATTTACCACAGTTCTGTATAAATGGTTAGGAGGACATTCACTTTACTGCAGGTGGCAAAATTACTTAAGTTTGAATCTTTTATTCTTAATTTTTGGGTATGAATTTGAATGGTTCTCTTGAAATAAAAGTGATAGGCTTCTTCCTCTATTCTTTCTCCTCCTCTTCCTATTCCTCACAGCCTTCCCTAGTGTCCCTCTCATTTGGATACCCCCTACCTTTTCCTTTGTCAATACCCAGTGCGCCTCTTCATATAATATCAGACCTGCATCCTTTCCCCACAGGCTTACCATTGTAAATGACCAGAGTGTAAATGTTTAGGAATCAGTCCTCTGCATTGCTCAGTAGTGTTCTAATTATTATTATTATTATTTTAATTGTGTTTTAGGTGAAAACTTATAGAGCAAAATAGTTTCTCATTAAACAATTAATACATGAATTGTTTTGTGGCACTGGTTGAGCCAGTCCTATTATTGTTAGGTCACATATCACTCATTCTCTAGAATTAAGTCATTCCTCTACGTTTGGGATCTGTAGCCTAGCCATTAGTGGTTGGTTTCAGTTAGTTCCCTAATCTCTTCTGCCAGCTACACCTGGGATCTTTTTCTAACTCCTCAATTATAGATTTCCATTTACTCTGTTGTCAACCCATTAGTTATTCAGCCTCAGCAATTAGTCTGTAGCCTAATTATTATTATTATTTCTTGTCTTCCCATCAGTGTGTTGCTCTACCTAGTAATTCCATTCCAATTTGTCCCAGAACTGGAGCAATGATGTAACTTCCAATATTTGACTGTTCATGTGGGACTGCACCCAGCTTCTTACAGTCCTTTTCCCTGAAGCTGAAGCAGTCTCTTCTAAATCGAAGATTATTCTATCTATAGGTAGATCTTCCCAAATAACGACCAAAGCTGTCCTAACTCCTTTATAGCAGCTATCCAATTGGATGAGCTCCATCTGTTATAGGAAAATTCTGAACGTAGGATTATATTAGTGAAAGTTCAGTCTAGAACAGAACTCACACTAGGTATTTTAAGATAAAGGGGCGTAAAAACATAATTAGAGAGACTAGAGGAGCAGGGAACAAGGAGACAGCTCTAGAACTATTACAAGAACACACAGGTGCAATGTGGGGATCAAGAAGCCACTGCAATCCTGAGTCTGGCCGCTGCAAATGTCTCTCAACACTTAACCTCATTGGTCTTCGTTGGTCTCAGAATCAGCATCAAGAAGGAAGCCTTTACCTTCCAGACCTTCTGAAGGTACATCTAATTGTTATTGTTGTTGCTAGTGCCAATGAGTTTCCTCTGACTCATGGTAATCTTATGTGCAACAAAATGAAACATTGCCCATGATAGTTAGCCCGTTTGTGCCGATGTTCTGGCTATTGTGTCAATCCATCTCATTAACGGTTTCTCTAGTTTTCTCTGATGTCCTACTTTATCTTTTATAGCAGTTGGTCTTTCCTGATGACGTGTCCAAAGTAGATGAGTCAAAGTCTCCCCATTCTTGCTTCCAAGGAGCATTCTGGTTGTATTTCTTCGAAGACTGATATCTTCGTTCTTCTGACAGTCGACAGCAATATTCTTTGCCAACACCACAATTCAAATGCATCAATTCTTTTGTTTTCCTTTTTGATAATCCAGCTTTTGTATGCTTATGAGGCAACTGAAAAGACCATGGCTTACTTATTCAATCTGTATACTGAAGAGATAATATGAGAAGATGTACTATATGAAGAAGAACACAGCATCAGGATTAGAGAAAGATTCATTAACAACCTGCAGTATGCAGGTGACACAACCTTTCTTGCCAAAAATGAAGATGACTTGAAACACTTACTGATAAAGTTAGAGACAACAGCCTTCAGTGTGGATTATGCTGTAATGCGAAAAAAAATTAAAATCTTCACAAGTTGACCAATAAACAACATCATGATAAATGGAGAAAAAATTGAAGTTGTCAATTATTTCAGACTACTTGGATCCACTGTCAATGTCCATGGAAGCAGCAGTCAAGAAATCCAATGATGTATTGCACTGGGTAAATCTGCTGCAAAAGACCTCTTTAACATTTTAAAGAGCAAAGATGTCACTTTGATGATTAAGATGCACCTGACCCAAGCCATGGTCTTTTCAACCAGCATCTAATTCAGGAGACCTAATTCCTCTCCAGAACCCTGGCTGAGTCTAAGAAATGTAGATTTTAATTTCCAGGCTCTGTCTTGTAGGGAGGAACACAGAAAGGAGGTTAGAATGGATACTGAGTGCCAATCAACACTATCCAGCCCAAGGAATGAAAATATTGCCTCATCCTTTCTCTCCCTCTCCCCACCCACAGTGCAATGGGGATAAAATTTGTCCTCCCTTGAACCACACTCTGCCGGAAAGCCAGGCCCCCTGCACCCTCCTCAAACCTGCAGTCCTACTTAGTCCTCTTTGCTGCTCATTCACTATTTCCCAGGGGCTCATAATGTCTCATATCTGAGTCAAGTCAAATGTCTCCCATGATATTTCACAAAGACACCAGCTTTGTGTCAGGAATTCAGATTTGCTAGACAGTGGAAGGAGCCCTGGTGGCACAGTGGTTAAGAGCTTGGCTGCTAACCAAAAGGTTGGCAGTTCGAATCCACCAGCCACTCCTTTGAACCCCTATCGGGCAGTTCTACTCTGTACTATAGGGTCACTATGAGTCAGAATCGACTTGATGGCAACTGGTTTGGTTTGTTTTGGTTTAGACAGTAGGACAGTATTTTCCCTTTCTGATAGCATTCGCTTATTGCTCTTCTATTAACAAACAATCAAAAAAAAAAAAAAAAAAAGAAGTGACAAACTTTACATGACCCTCTTCTCTCACTCCATGATCCTCCATTTAATTCTGAATGTCTGATACACAGTTGAAGGGCGCACAAAAAGACACTAAAGAGTGCACTGCATGGTGAATGAATTCATTAAGCCTGCCCATATTATTATTTTCTCAGTTGTATATGCATGTACCCCTAGGTGTTGTCCAGATGCCTTTACCAAATTGTTCTTTTTGCAATGTGCTTCATACTGTTCATGTGCGTATACAAGTACAAGAGTTTCTGCTCTCTGCCTCAAAAATTCCTCAATGAACTTGCTTGTCTAGACAAGCTTGAGGGAATTATTCACAAAGTACAAATATATGAAGCTTGAGTATGCTTTAAATTCTTTTTTACATCTTATATTCTTTATAGTTCATGCATATCTCTTTACTTAAAAATGACACTTTGTATATTTGAGTGTGTGTCTTGTTTAAGCAAATCTGCACTTCAGTTGAGAACAGTAACACAATTGCATGTAAATATGGGGGCAAGGCATGAACGAGACAAACAGAGTGGCTAAAAAATATCTAGAATGATGTTCCTTATGTATTATTAATGTGAATGAAATATCTAAGGACTGTATTCACACAGGAGCCCTGGTGGCACAGTGGTTAAGAGCTTGGCTGCTAAGCAAAAGGTTGGCAGTTCGAAGCCACTCCTTGGAAGCCCTATGGGGCAGTTCTACTCTGTCCTATAGGGTTGCTATGAGTCAGAATTGACTCGAGAGCAACAAGTATATTCACACACATATACCCTACCATGCAGAAGGATCTACTTAAGCAAAGGCTGTGAAATATCAGGTGTTTCTTTTACTTAAACCCTAAAGTAGCTTTAAGTGCAGATCATAAGCTGAAATGCCTGTAGAGAACAGAAAAGTGACCTAAATGATTGAAGTTGATCAAGTGACCAATGAAATATCAGTTGACACTTAGCTTCAACACGGAGAATTAGTAGAGTATGACTGTGGTTTTCCAGAGTGCTCGGATTTGGTCTAAAGGATTCAACTCTACTCAGGAAAGCAAGTCCACTCTGGCCAGAACTTTCAATTTTTCAAGAGAAGCCAAAATTGTAAATTTCTACATGAAACGTCCTAATTTCTAAATATTGTCAATTAATACAATTGTAAACAACACTGTAGGCTAGCACACTTGTATAGGAGCTGGATTTGGCCTAGGAATACCAGGTTTACTTCTTCCTTAAGTTACTCTGGAGTTTAGGAAACTCTGAGATGGGGAAGCCTCATATCTATGAAGAGCTATTAATTGAGGAGCTGCATCGAGGTTCTGGGGTGCAAATAGTTAAGGTAGTTGGCTGCTAATCTAAAGGTTGGTTAGAGTCCACCAGAGAGGCACCTCAGAAGAAAGGCCTGCAAATCTACTTCTGAAAAATCAGTCACTGAAAACCTTATGTTTCACTCCGACACAGATGAGGTCGTCATGAGTTGGAGCTGCCTGGACAGCAACTGGTTGATTGGTTGGTTTATCTAGGGGCTACTCTGTTCCACTGACATTCTCTGGCTAACTCCCTCAAGTTTTCCTTAAGGTCACTTCCTCCAGAAAGCCTCCTCTAACCAACCCTCTCCAGACTAAGTGAGACGTTCCATTGTGCTCCTTAAACAACCTTGACTTGCATTATCAAAACTTTTATTAAAGTTATTGTTTAATTATCCATCTTCCTACCCTGAATATAAGTTTAGTATGCAGGCCCATGGTTTATCTTGTGCATCATTTTATTCTGAATTCCTAGAATGAGGCTGGCATATAAACCATTTGCTGTGGAGTCAATTCTGACTCATGGTGACCTCATGTGTGTCAGAGTAGAACTGTGCTCCATAGGATTTTCAATGGCTGATTTTTTGGAAGTAGATAGCCAGGCCTTTCTTCCAAGGTACTCTGGGTGGACTTGAACCAACCACCTTTTAGTTAGCAGCTGAGCACATTAACCATTTGTATGCCTAGAAACTCCAGTTGGCATATAGTAAGTGCATAATGAATATTTGATAGATAAATAAATATGTACATAAATTATGGATATTAATGGATATTATAGATAAACATGGAGGTTAAAATGCATTATGAATAAAATACACATGTTAATAGTTATCTTGTTCTACTGATAAAAGTGCTGAGCATAAAATACAGAATAGCAAGATTACTGTACACAAGGAAAGAAAAACCAGCATGTAATAAAATAAGTTTCAAGCTTGAATGATCAAAATTGTTATACGTATTTGAATGTACAATCAGGTTATAAAATTATTTGAGGAATATTCACCATAATTTAGCTTTGAATTGTGGAATTGTCAGGACAATTCGTTTACTTGACCTCATCAGTCAGTTCATTTCCAAATTTGAGTAATTTTTTTCCTGCTGAATTGAGTGCCCATTTGAAGTCACTGGCCAAATTGGTACCAAAATGTCTTGAGACAGGTCTGGATCTTTCGTCTTCCTCGAAAGTGCAAAGTGAACCTGTCTCAGTCCATATCCGTATGCACATGACATGAGTTAGCACTGAGGTGGCTCTCGGGTTCATTTCGCAGGACTCATTTATGCAGCAAATCATTGCAGTAAGCATTTGCAAATATTTATACACAGGATTTGATTGTCACTGTTGGACCACTCGGCTGACCTCATTTGTCTGTCTTATACTTATTTTTACAATGCCTCCAATAGGCCCAGTTGTACCAAAGATTGCACATATTGTTTTGAAGAGAACAGTTTTGAAATCAATGTGACAGCCTCCTGCAAGTCCCAAAATCAAATTAATTGGGAAAAAAAAAAAATTGTTGACCATTAGTCACTTCCCTTATGGGTTAGGATCTAAACCACTAAATCAAATCAAAACGAGCTGCTTCATTTGTTCCCTGGTGATTTTATGCCTTAGGTAAAAGGAAAAAGTGATAACAGGTTACTAAAACTATTGCAAATTTCACAAAACAAGTGCAATTAAATCATATGGTTCATGATCCCAGATGATCCTAATATCATTTAATAATAAATCATCTTGATGTAGAAAAGACTTAAAGTATAAATACATTTAGTTGGCTAGGGAAATGATAAAACCAGGCCAACCAGTTTCAAACTGTTATGAAAATCTAGGTATGTAGGCCCAAATCTGAATCTTTAGAAAAGAAAAAAAAATTGTCCACAATGTTGCTTCAAATGGTTTATTAGCTGCTGTTATGAGCAACAGTGTTGACTGCAATAATTATTTAGGGCTTCAGTTTCTGCTCTCAAATGCTGTCTGAAAAAAAAAAAAAAATGTGTCCCTAACTTCAGTAAGCTGAACACTTTACCCAGTTAAACAATTGATACAGATTGTTTCACAATTAACTCCACTGCCACAATTGGCAATAACTGAGAAAATGGTATATTGTGGTCACTTTTGGCAACCTTGAATAAATCTGGCTTTTAATTCCTCTTCCAAGGAAAACATCTGGAGCCAAATACATGACACGTCTGGCACAAAAAAAAAAAAAAAAAAATTGTGGAAAACAAAATCAGAAACAATTGTCTTTTAACTCATAACACTAGCCAGTACTACAACTTTGTTCCTGAATTGAAATTACTAGTATTCCGAGCCATTATAACAGGCTCGGAATGTCTTAAATTAAATAGATAATTGATGTATTTAGTGCTGAGTGGATTCTATTATTCAGTGCCTTAAGCTGCCAACTGGGACGTGGGGCAGCTCATCTGATAATTTTCGTTATCTCCATTGAGTCTCATGAATATTAGGGGTTGGAGCAAGTGGAACACTCTGGCCTATTTACAGTTAATTTTTTTTTTTTTTTAAAGCTTCACTTCTAGGAATCGTTTCCCGGGAACTTCGTGTAGCTTATCAACTATTGCTAGAAAGGTACTGAAAATTAAAAATAAAATGGCTAAAATATTTTTTTAAATAAGTGACCCTTTATGCAATAAGCTGTGTACTAAAATTATCCAATAGAACATCTTGTATCCCTTTATTTAAATAATATAACCCAAACCAAAATAACTCATTGCGGTCAAGTCGATTCTGACTCCTAGCGACCCTATAGGACAGAGGACAACTGCCCCATATGGTTTCCAAGGAGCAGCTGGTGGATTCAGATGCCCACCTTTTTGGTTAGCAGACGAATTCTTAAGCACTTTGCCACGAGGACTGCAATGTAAATCCTTTATGTAGTACATACAGCTCACCAGATAAATCAAGGAAGAACAAAATAAATCTGTTTTATGATACTTTTGAGTTATGTCAAATGGACAAAAGCAAGGATGACTACATAATTTATTGTCTAAACTGGTTCAATTTTAGAGTGTAATGCGTGTTATTAATAATTACCACCATAAAATTACATAAACTGGGACTATTTCAGGGGAATGGGAACAGTCTTGGGAAAACTGGAGCTTTCTTCCAAAGAATGTATAGATGGACAATTCTCCCCTTTGCCATTCCTTATCGATAATACATGCTACACGTCTTATTACAGCATACACTTAGAATGGTTTTTCAAGTTATATTGATGATCCTGTTCTATTTAGTTTGGCCCTTGTAATAAAAATCAAGCATTAATAGGTGGCTGGTGGGGATTTGGGTTACAGACTGTGACGGTGCAAAGGCTAGTATTCCATTCAGGAATCATGCACTTAAATTCATTCTCAGCTGCAACAGAGTGTAATGAATGGAGCTAACTAACTGTTCATTCTAACAGTCCTTTACCACTTTACATGATATCTTATGATTCCCCTTCTTTAAATACAGCTTCTTATGCTAGCCTCAGAATCTAAAAGAATACACAGCTAGAGATGTGGATCATGTACTGAGTAAGAATCAGAAAGTCTATGAGATTTGTTTTCCTTTTCTCAAAGCTCTGTTACCACAGCATAGATCTTTGTACAAAGACTTCCACTAGGTCCTGAACACCAAACGTCAGTGAGTCATTATGAGTAACACTAGGTAGTGTTTATGCTTTGGCCTCTTTGCTGTATCATGTAGCCTGGCAGAAACCAGGGCAACTGAGTAATTGCTATAATGCACTCTCTTTTGTTCAAATCTGTACTGACTCTGCTGCTTGGCACTTCAGTTTGCATGCCAGCATCCTTTCACATCAAGCTTGGTGATTAGGTCTCTGAGCTACACGCATAATTATCTCCTAAGCAGTCCTTGGGGACTCTGGAGAGGAAGGTGGAGGGAAGACTACTAGATGGAGGATTAAGAACATCATTAGCCATAGGAGAGATGCAAATCAAAGCCACCATGAGACACATTTCACCTCCACTAGGATGGCTAAAGAAAAATAAAAACAGAAGGAAAATAACAAATGTTGGCGAGGGTGTGGGGAAATTGGAATCCTTACCCATTGCTGGTGGGAATGCAAACTGGTGCAGCTGTTGTGGAAAATGGTATGGTGGTTCCTCAAATAACTACATAGAACTACCATACCCACCCACTGCCATCAAGTCAATTCCAACTCACAGAGACACTGTAGGACAGAGTAGAACTGCCCCATAGGGTTTCTAGGGCTCTAAATCTTTATGGAACTGGACTGCCACATCTTTCCCCCATGGAGTGGTTGGTGAGTTTGTACCACTGACCTTTTGGTTCGCAGCCAATTTCTTTAACCACTGTACCACCATAACCACCATATGACCCAGAAATTCCACTCCTAGATTTATACCCAAAAGACTTGAAAGCAGAGACTTAAACAGAGACTTGTACACCAGTTTTCATTGCAGCACTATTCACAATAGCCAGAAGGTAGGAACAACCTAAATGTCCATCAAAAGATGGGTGGATAAACAAAATGTGGTACAATAAAATACTACTCAGCCAGTAGGAGAAACAAAGTCTTAATACATGCTACAATATAAATGGAGCTTGAAGACATTATACTGAGTGAAATGAGTCAATCACAAAAGGACAAATACTGTCTGACCTCATTTATATAAAAAGACAGGAAAAAGCAAATGTATAGAGACCAAAGTTTATTAGTGGTTATCAGGGGTGAGAGGGAGGGGGATGGGGGGTTAACAGTGATGGAAAAATCTCATTGATTAAGATTAGGGTTGCACAGTCAATTACTGTAACTGATGTCAATAAGCTGTACACTAGTAAAAAGTTGAATTGACAAAAGTGTGATATATATATTTAGAACAACAACAAAAATAAATAAATAAAGAGCAGCTGCTATTACTTATGTACAGTCTAAAACCGCATGGGATTTGGTTCCTTGGTTTGATGGTTTAGGGTCATTTTTTCACAGGATTTCCCAGTTAATTGGCCTAATAGTATGTTTTCAGTGCCTCTGTTCTACCTCCTAGTTCGTTGCATTGTGCCTAGGGTCTTTAAAGCTTGCAAGCAGCCATCCAAGTCATGACAATTGGTCTCTATTTGCCTGGAGCAACAGAGGAATAAGGAAATCCAGGACTAGAAGGCAGATATGGGATGTGTGGCTAATTGCCTCCACATATAAGTGCCTCCTTTGCCATGAGACCAGAAGAACTGGATGGTGCCCGGCTACCATTACTGAACATTTTGATCAAAGATTCTATAGAAGAATCTTGATCATAAGGGAAGAAAATACAGAACAAAATTTAAAATTCTCATGGACTCCAAACTTTCTGGAGCCACAGGAGATGTATGAACCCCTGAAACTAATACCCTGAGATAATCTTTAAAATTTAAACCAAAAATATCCCCTAAAGTCTTCTTAAAACCAAATGGTAGTTTAGCTAAACTACTAAAAAACATCCCCCTTGAGTATTATGCCCTTTAAAAATGGTATGGGATCAAGGTAACAACAGCAACTCAAAAAGTTAGATAGGAATCTTAGGGGGCAGTGAGTTTATGTTAATGTGGGAGGAACAACTCAAAAAAAAATGAAAGTGAGAATGGTTACACAACTTGAAGAAAGTAATCAATGTCACTGAATTGTACATGTAGAAATGGTTGAATTTGTTGATGTTTTGCTGTGTATGTTTTCAACAACAATAAACATTTGGTGATATAAGTAGGAGTAAGGAGGTGAGTTAGAGGATGTCCCTTTCCAATTTCTTAAAGTTTAGCGGTCTGAAATTTAAACCTCAAGGTTGACCAGAGTTACAGGCAAACATTAAAAGAGTAAATAGGTTGGGGGCGGGGCCAAGATAGTGGAGTAGTCAGCTGCTTCTGGTGGTCCCTATTACAACAAAGACCAGAAAAAACAAGTGAATCGATTATATATGACAATCTAGGAGCCCTGAACATCAAAGGCAAAGTTGAGGAAATGGCCTGAGTGGCAGGGGGAGGGAGAGACAGTTTGGAAGCAGCGAGGAGTTGCCAGACCTGACCCAGTGAGAGCCTGAGCCCTTCAGGCCACATCAGCTTGTGGTGCATGGTGAGGTACGCAAGCATCGCTGCCCGGGAGGCATTTTCCACCCCAGGAGAGACCCAGTGGAAGAGAGTCTACTTGGCCATCCAGAACCAGTGAGAAGCAGCCCTTGATTGGAAAAAGATAAGTACTTGTGTCTGGCCTACCACCTGGATCAAAAACACCCCTCTTTTGAAAAAAACCTCCCATTTACCTCCCTACTTCCTGCTCTGTGCTGGGTCCAGGACCGGCTTCAGCAATTGCTGAGTCCTCTGGGCTGGAGGTAGGACCCGTGATGCACCCTGAGCCATTCTCCTGCCCTTGAAGAGTGAACAAATTAACAAATAGGGGAAAAAATGCTGGCTCCCCTAAGCTGGAACTCAGGATAGGCACAGGCATAAAGGATCCACAGACTTTGAGTGCCTTTTCCCCTGCATAGACTTGTGTGGGCCCATTTCATCAGCATAGGCCCTTATTACCACAGTACAACAAGTTCTGTGCCTGAAGTCTACTTTGACTGTTTCAGCTGTGAAGTGGCAGGTTCCTGACATTTGACACTGCTCTGACTATTAAGCAGGGTCTTCACCTACCCACATCAGGGGCCTGAGGACTGGTGGCTCCATCCACGCCACCTAGCCACCTGCAGTGGGCCCAAGAATAAGTGATGCCCCCCCCCCCCCCATAATCCATACAGCTAATAGCACTGGGTGCTCATAGTCCCAGTGCAAAACCCATCCACCTAAGCTCCCTAGCGAACAACGGGGACACACTTTCCTCCTGGGTACTTGGGGGCAGCCGTTGGCCCCCTGCCTTGCTCAGCATGTGACCGTCTGCTGCAGCTGGATGTCTGTGCCTACACCAAACACATATGCTGTCTAGGACTGTAGATGAGAGCCTGCACCTCACACTTGGTGGCCGACTAGCTGGAAGCCAGAGCTGAATCCATACAGCAGGAGTGGGTGGACTCCTGGGCTCACAAACTGGGGGTCTGGCCACCTGGTGGCAGGAAGTCAGATCTTTAGGGGTACGAGTGATTGGACTAGCTCACATGAGCAGCCTATTTGGGCATATCAAAACAAAACAAGAATCTAGGACACAGTAAGCAAACCTAAAATAAATAAGTGTAATAATGATGGCTCAGAGACAACAGTCAACATCAAATCACATAAAGAGACAGACCACGATGGCTTCAGCAAGCTCCAAAAATAAAGAATCAAGGAATTTTCTGGAGGAAGAGAAGTTCTTGGAATTGCAAGAGACAGAATAAAAAAGATTAATTTACAGAACTCTTCAAGAAATCAGGAAGGAAATTATGCAAAATGCAGAACATGCAATAGAGGAACTTAAAAAGATTAGACAAATCTAATGGGCTACAAGAATCCATAGAGAGAGAGCAATCAGAAATCCAGAAGATTAACAATAAAATTTCAGAATTAGACAACTCAATAGAAAGTCATAGGAGCAGAACTGAGGCAATGGAAGTCAGAATTAGTGAGATTGAAGATCAAGCACTTGACACCAACTTATTTGAGGAAAAATCAGATAAAAGTATTAAAAAAGAAAAAAGAAGAAACCCTAAGAATTATGTGGGACTGTTATCAAGAGGAATAACCTACAAGTGATTGGAGTACCAGAATGGGGGAATAACAGAAAATACAGACAGAATTGTTGAAGATTTGTTGGCAGGACACTTCCCTGATATCATGAAAGATGAGAAGCTATCTATCAAAGACGCTCATCAAACCTCACATAAAGTAGATCCCAAAAGAAAGTCATCAAAACATATTATAATCAAGTCAGTGTCACTGAACTGTGTGTGTAGAAATTTTTGAAATGTTGTATCTTTGGCTATGTGTATTTTCACCAAAAAAAAAGTTGAGAAGTTAGAGGGTTGACATGTTGTGGGGTTGTTAACCAATGTCATAAAACAATATGTGTGCTACTGTGTCATGAGAAACTTTGTTCTGTAAGCCTTCACCTGAAGTACAATTAAAAAAAATTATAATCAAACTTGCCAAATCAGAGATAAAGAATTTTAAGAGTGACTGGGGATAAATGAAGAGTCATCTACAAAGGAAAGTCAGTAAGACTAAGCTTGGATTACTCATCAGAAACCATGCAGACAAGAAGGCAATGGGATGACATATATAAAGACTTGAAGGAAAAAAAAAAATTGCCAGTCAAGAATTATACATCCAGCAAAACTGTCTCTGAAATATGACGGTGAAATTAAAGCACTTCCAGATAAATGGAAGCTTAGGGAATTTGCAAAGACCAAACAAAAATTACAAGAAATACAAAAGGAAGCCCTCCAGTTAGAAAATCAATAACATCAGATAACAACCCAAGACTAGAACACAGGCCAGAGCAACCAGATACCAACCCAGATAGGGAAGTCACAAAAATAAAGCTAAAACATTGAAGATAGGGACACAGAGATGTCAATATGTAAAAGATGACAACATTAAAACAAAAAAGAGGGACTAAAAAATGTAGATATAGATTTTTCATATGGAGAGGAAGTCAAGGCGATATAAAGAAATAAAAGAGTGGTTTAAACTTAGAAAAATAGAGGTAAATATTAAGGAAACTAACAATCCTACAAGTCAAAATAAAAAATTAGAAAAATAAAAATACAGCAAATATAAAATCTACAACAATGAAAAGATGAAAAGAAAATACATAAAGAAAAATGACTCAGCACAGAAGAGTAAGTGGAACAAAGAAACTGTGAACAACACACAGAAAAAGACATCAAAATGACAGCACTAAACTCATACCTATCAATAATTATGCTGAATGTAAATATACTAAATGCATCAATAAAGAGACAGAGAGTGGTAGAATAGATTAAAAAACATGTTCCATTTATAGGCTGCCTACAAGAGACGCACCTTAGACTTGAATACACAAACAAACTAAAACTCAAAGGATGGAAAAAATATATCAGGCAAACAACACTCAAAAAAGAGCAGGAGTGGCAATATTAATCTCTGAAAAAATAGACTTTAAAGTAAAATCCATCACAAAGGGTAAGGAAGGAAAATATGTAATGATTAAAGGTCAATACACCAGGAGGACATAACTACAATAAATATTTACGCACCCAATGACAAGGCTCCAAAATACATTAAAAAAAAAAAAAACTCTAACAACATTGAAAAGAGAGATAGCTCCACAATAGTAGTAGGAGACTTCAACACACCACTTTTGGTGAAGGACAGAACATCCAGAAAGAAGCTCAATAAAGACACGGAAAAGCTAAATGCTACAATCAACCAACTTGATTTCATAGACATATACCGAACACCGCACCCCACAGCAGCCAAGTATACTTTCTTTTCCAACACACATGGAACATTATCCAGAATAGACCACATATTAGGCCATAAAGCAAGCTTTAACAGAATCCAAAGCACTGAAATATTACAAAGTATCTTTTCTGACCCCAAAGCCATGAAAGTAGAAATCAATAACAGAAAAAGCAAAGAAAGAAAAATCAAACACATGGAAACTGAACAACACCTTGCTCAAAAACTACTGGGTTACAGAAGAAATTAAGGATGGAATAAAGACATTCACAGAATCAAATGAGAATGAAAACACATCCCACCAGAACCTTTGGAACACAGCAGTGCTCAGAGGTCAGTTTAGAGCAATAAATGCACACATCCAAAAAGAAGAAAGGGCTAAAATCAAAACATTAACCCTACAACTGGAACAAGTAGAAAGTGAGCACCGAAAGAAACCCTCGGGTACCAGAAGAAAGGAAATAATAAGAATTAGAGCAAAATTAAATGAAATAGAGACTAGAAGAACAATTGAAAGAGTTAACAAGACCAAAAGCTGATTCCTTGAGAAGATCAACAAAATTGATAAACCATTGGCCAAACTGACAAAAGAAAAACAGGAGAGGAAGCAAATAACCCGTATAAGAAATGAGATGGGTGATATCACAATAGACCTAACTGAAATTAAAAGATTCGTAACAGAATACTATGAAAAATTGTACTCTAACAAATTCGAAAACATAGAGGAAATGGACAAACTTCTAGAAACACACTACCTACCTAAAGTAACACAAACAGAGGTAGAACAATTAAATAAACCTATAACAAAAGAAGAGATTGAAAAGGTAATGTAAAAACTCCCAACAAAAAAAAAGTCCTGGCCCAGATGGTTTCACTAGAGAGTTCTACCAAACTTTCAGAGAAGAGTTAATACCACTACTACTAAAGGTATTTCAGAGCATAGAAAAGGATGGAATACTCCCAAACTCATTCTACGAAGCCAGCATAACCCTGATACCAGAACCAGGTAAAGACATCACAAAAAAGAAAATTATAGACCAACGTCCCTCATGAACATTGACGCAAAAATCCTGAACAAAATTCTAGCCAATAGAATTCAGCAACACGTCAAAAAAATAATTCACAGTGATCAAGTGGGACTTACGCCAGGTATGCAGGGGTGGGTTCAACATTAAAAAAACAATCAGTGTAATCCATCACATTAATAAAACTAAAGACAAGAACCACATGATCTTATCAATTGATGCAGAAAAGGCATTTGACGAACTTCAACACCAATTCATGATAAAAATTCTCAACAAAATAGGAATAGAAGGAAAATTCCTAAGTATAATTAAGGGCATTTATACAAAGCCAACAGCCAACATCATCCTAAATGGAGAGACTTTACAAGCATTCCGCTGAGAATGGGAACCAAACACAGATGCCCTTTATCACCACTCTTATTCGACCTTATGCTGGAGGTCCTAGTCAAAGCACTTAGGCTACAAAAAGAAATAAAGGGAATCCAAATTGGTCAGGAAGAAGTCAAAGTATCTCTATTTGCTGATGATACGATCTTATACACAGAAAACCCCAAAGAATCCACAAGAAAACTACTGGAACTAATAGATTTCAGCAAAGTATCAGGATACAAGATAGACATACAAAAATCACTTAGATTCCTCTACACCAACAAAGACAACTTCTAGGAGGAAATCACCAAATCAATACCATTTACAATAGCCCCCAAGAAGATAAAATACTTAGGAATAAATCTAACCAGAGACGTAAAAGATCTATACAAGGAAAACTACAAGACACTGCTGCAAGAAACCAAAAGAGACCTGCATAAGTGGAAAAAACATACCTTGCGTACGGATAGGAAGACTCGACATTGTGAAAATGTCAATTCTACCCAAAGCGATCTACAGATACAATGCAATCCCAATCCAAATTCCAACGACATTTTTTAATGAGATAGAGAAACAAATCAACAACTTCATATGGAAAGGGAAGAGGCCCTGGATAAGTAAAGCGTTACTGAAGAAGAAGAAGAAAGTGGGAGGCCTCATGTTATCTGATTTTAGAACCTATTAGAGCATCACAGTAGTCAAAACAGTCTGGTACCGGTACAACAACAGATACCTAGACCAATGGAACAGAACTGAGATTCGACACATAAATTTATCCAGCAATGAGCAGCTGATATTTGACAAAGACCTAAAGTCCATTAATTGGGGAAAAGACAGTCTCTTTAATAAATGGTGCTGGCATAACTGGATATCCATCTGCAAAATACTGAAAGAAGACCCAAAGCTCACACCATGCACAAAAACTAACTCAGAATGGATCAAGGACCTAAATATAAAATCAAAAATGATAAAGATCATGGAAGAAAAAATAGGGACAACGCTAGGAGCCACAATACGTGGCATAAACAGAATATGAACCATATATAACAATGCACAAGCACCAGAAGACAGGCTAGATAGCTGGGAGCTCCTAAAAATCAAACACTTATGCTCATCAAAAGGCTTCACGAAAAGAGTCAAAAGACAACCTACAGACTGGGAAAAAATGTTTGGCTACAACAAATCCAATCAGCATCTAAACTCTAAAATCTATAAGATTCTGCAAAACCTCAACAATGAAAAGACAAATAATCCAATTAAAAGATGGGCAAAAGATATGAATAGGCACTTCACCAAAGAAGACATTCAGGCGGCTAACAGACACATGAAGAAATGCTCACAATCATTAGCCATTAGAGAAATGCAGATCAAAACTACAACGAGATACTATCTCACGCCAATAAGGCTAGCATTAATCCAAAAAACACAAAATAATAAATGTTGGACAGGTTGTGGAAAGACTGGAACACTTATACACTGCTGGTGGGAATGTAAAATGGTACAACCACTTTGGAAATTGATTTTGCTCTTCCTTAAAAAGCTAGAAATAGAAGTACCATATGATCCAGCAATCTCGCTCCTTGGAATATATCCTAGAGAAAGAAGAGCTGTCACACAAATAGATATATGCACACCCATGTTCATCGCAGCACTGTTCACACTAGCAAAAAGTTGGAAACAACCTATGTGCCCATCAACGGGCATATGGATAAACAAAATTATGGTATACTGACATAATGGAATACTACCCAACGATAAAGAACTATGATGAATCCATGAAACATCTTACAACGTGGAGGAATCTGGAAGGCATTATGCTGAGTGAATTTAGTCAGTCACAAAAGGACAAATATTATATAAGACCACTATTATAAGAACTCAAGAAAAGGTTTAAACACAGAAGAAAATATTCTTTGATGGTTACTAGGGTGGGGAGGGAGGGAGACGGTTATTCACTAACTAGATAGTAGACAGAAGTATCTTAGGTGAAGGGAAGGACAGCACACACTACAGGGAAAGTCAGTACAACTGGACTAAACCAAAGCTAAGAAGTTTCCTGAATACAACCAAACACTTCGAGGGACAGAGTAGCAGGGGTAGGGGCCTGGGGACCATGCTTTCAGGGGACATCTAGGTCAATTGGCATAACAAAGCTTATTAAGAAAATGTTCTTCATTCTACTTTGGTGAGTGGCATCTGGGATCTTAAAAGCTTGCAAGCGGCCATCTAAGATCCATCAATTGGTCCCAACCACCTGGAGTAAAGGAGAATGAAGAACACCAAAGACGAATAAAAGTAGTAGCCCAAGAGACAGAAAGGGCCACATAAACCAGAGACTTCATCAGCCTGAGACCAGAAGAACTAGATGGTGTCCAGCTACCACCAATGAACATCCTGACAGGGAACACAACAGACAGTCCCTGTTGGAGCAGGAGAAAAGTGCGGTGCAGAACTCAAATTCTAGTAAAAGGACCAGACTTAATGGTCTGATTGAGACTGGAGGATCCCTGGAAAGCATGGCCTCCAGACTCTCTGTCAACCCAGCACAAAGCCATTCTGGAGGCCAACTCTTCAGTCAAAGATTGGACTGGACTATGGGACATAAAATGATACTTATGAAGAGCGTGCTTCTTAGCTCAAGTAGATGCATGAGACTAAATGGGTAGCTCCTGTCTGGAAGTGAGATGAGAAGGCAAAGAGGGTCAGGAGCTGGCTGAATGGACATGGGAAATCAGAGGTGAAAAGGAGGAATGTGCTGTCACAGAATAGGGAGAGCCATTAGGGTCACATAACAATGTATATATAAATTTTTGAATTAGAGACTAACTTGAATTGTAAACTTTCACTTAAAGTACAAGAATGAAATAAAATAAAAATAAAATTAAAAAAAGATTAAATAGGTCAATATATCTCTACTTATGGCCTAGGGAAGCTTTGTCAAATATACAGAGATACCATATTACAGAAATTTAGGTATTGCTATATTTTAGCTCATTCATATTCATATTTGTTGATCATCAACTTTTGGATTTGTCAAGTTCTTGAAGGAATATCTGATTTCTAGAGGTCTGCAAAGATAATTTTCCACTGACAATAATGAATAATTATACTCTTCTTAAAACATCTACAAGGAGTGTTGCTAGGCCTCTGAGCCACCTCACTGCCTAAATACAAAGATAAAGAGCCTTTGGCGGGTAAAGAAAACTGAATTCTGACATTTTTCCAGTCATGAGAATAATGTAATGAACTAAAACAGGTAATTCTGATTTCAAATTAACTCAGCTAACTTAGTAGCAGGAGCCCTGGTGGCGCACTGGTTAAGCATTCAGCTGCTAACCAAAGGGTCAGCAGTTTGAATCTACCAGCCACTCCTTGGAAACCCTATGAGGCCGTTTTACTCTGTCCTATAGGGTCACTATGAATCAGAACTGACTTGATGGCAAGAGATTTAATTCATCAAGTGGTCACTAAAATGCACCAGAGATAAAGAAAAAAAATACCTTAAACAGAAAAAAATAAATAAATGATGAGATGTTAGGTCAGTATAATTTCATGATTACTGTAGAAATGTAAATAGAAATCATTTGTTTGTTTATATTTCTAGCTTATTTCAATAGTGTGTCATCTATTACCCGTTCTGTTTATAGACAACATTGCGTTTGTAAAAACATGTTTGTAATGAAAAATAAAATCCATGAAAAAAGATTTCATTGCAAAATAAACTTGTGGATTCATTACCCTTGGCAGCCTTCTCTATAAAAAATATGGTTAGGTCTTCTTTATTTTTCTTTTGACAAGCTGCTTAATGTGTTTATCTTCCAAGGCATTGAGCAAAAAATCTGGGACCAATCAGCTTCTATTTTACTAGGGGGTAATTTATTGCTATGCTGTTACCTTTTTTCTCTTCTCCCCTCGCCCCCCTCCCCCCACCCCAGTAAAACAACTAAAAATAGGATTGTCTCTCAAACATTGACATATGGGATCAGGCTAATGCAGTAATATGTGGACTCCTCATTCTAAAATAGATTACTGCAATCCAAAATACAGCCTATGTACACGAAAACAGAACAGGATCATGGGACTGTGGAGTGGCAGAGTAGACAGAGAGTTTTCACATTAGACTATACATTGCATCCATAAAGCCTTCTTTTCAGAAATGTAATTAGCTTTTTTATGAACTGGTAAATACAGTATGTAGAACACCCAGGGGATTTCCATATAGCCGCATTTATTCCCACATGTCTCTGGGAATCACAAATGGTTGTCTTCCTCCGAAATGGATTAGGACAAATTACATTAGGACATGATTGTGAATCTGATTAAGGTAGAACCAGAGTCAGGTATTTTTACCCCTTTGGGATGACCATGTTTTCATATAAAAACCAGAGGACGGAAAGCCTTTGGCAAGATGTTTCAAAGACACGTTCTAATATGCACATAAAAAGGAATTTTCATGCTAATTCAAAAATTCATCCATACCTTTAATTTCTGTATCTAGCCAAGACAAACTTTGAAGCACCACCTACTCTAGTGTAGAGTACATTTCAGGTACTGATTTGGGGTTTCAAAGAAAGCTTGTAAAAAAGAAATTTCCATGCATAATTTCTTCCAGGAGAGGGAAGCCTGGTTGAAAGAATTTTCCGTTGACTAAAAATCTTTAAGAAAGAAAGAAAAATGACTTCATACGTGGTGGTAAGACTTTACAGCAATTAAACCTCTTTACACTATTTTCTGAAATAAAGGGTCAGACATTAGGCACTGCATATAATTTCTATTACAAAACTAAGACATGGGACAAATATTTTGCATTGACTAGAACTTGGAGGATGGAGAGTAAGGAGAGACTTTTGATAAGAAGAGAATATGAAATCATAGAAATGATCAATTTTCTGGAAGTTCTACCTTAAAGAATTGAAACTAAAGCGAGCTATTTTTAAGTTGTTGATAACAAAGTTTTTATACACACACACATATTTCTGTGATTCTTAGTCTTCTCATTTTGGGAACACTAGATAGATGATTTTCTCACTTTGCTCCATATTAGAATCACCTGGGAAGATTTTTAACATCCCCATTGCCAGTCCACACTCTGCACCAATTCATCTCTAAGAAGGGAGTATGGCACCAACATTAACAAAATACGCAGGTGATTCCAATGTGCAGCTATGCTTTGGAACCAGTCTTCTGAGACCTCATCACTATCCAGCAACTGGAGAGTTAACTCTTAGCACTGTAAGATCCTCCAAGACATAGTTCCCTTGCTATAGTCAGTGTTTATTCTGATTAGAAGATAACCATGCCATGCAGGTTATTAAATACAGTTTTACTATCATCCCTAGAATAATGTCCATAAGGATACTCTATATGTGCAATGATCTCTGGCCAATCTGAAGGCCACAGAGCTATGGATTTTCCTGGTTCTTACTGTTGGAGGGCACTTCTTTAAAGACACCCATTATGTCTTTAAAGATATCATAAATCCCAGCCACTTTGGCTAGAATCTTGAAACACTGTCTTTCTCTTTCTTATAAGCTCCAGTTTCCTCTGAGAGCTGGGTCCCACCTTGTACACTAGTGACCATTGGTTATAGCCCTGTTCTCTAGCAGTTTTATCAACTAGAGAGAAGGCATTGCTGCCCATCTTGACTTTCAAAATTTTCAAGCATCTACACTTTTCTTTTGTACACAAACCATTTGATTGGAACTCCTTAGGTATTTACAGTGGTCCAAAGAGAGCTGCAGAGCTGCTGCATGGTTGGACTGGTTGTATTCTGCACAACTCTAGGGACATCACCCCTATCTATAGTCATTGTAACTTTCTCTATGGTGTTCAGCAATCTTTTGCATGTTATTTGGATACTGCATGTTGGACTGACTGTTCCTCCCTGTGCAGCAGACCCTAGAGGACAGTCACTTTCTTCAATCCCATCCTATCCTGGCTTCATCTTCTTCCTCCATGGCTCCATTGCTGAGGTTTCAGATGGCTTCATGACCAACACCTCCTAAGTTTATGTAACATTGAAAAACTAAAATGCTCATTTTGGATAAGAATTTGCAACATTTTCCTTCAGAGTTTTCCTAGAGTACAGGTGGTAGATAAGACGAATAAACTTATAACTTGAATTATGTATAATAACTATGAGATTCCTAAATACACCAGCAAAATATATACCTTATCAAAATGAAGTCACTAAGAAAAGAAAATACTTTGAAATATTTTTTTCTTAATGACCTCTGGTTGCTCACGTGGTCACCCAAATGTTTGAAGGTAGAAAATTCTTCACTAAGATTTGCTTGTAGTATCAAATTTTAGTTACTTGGTGTATAGAGTCTCTACTAACCCTACTTAAAATAACAGGTCAGAGAACAGATTAGTACCATTCTGCTATGAGCTAACATTGTAATTCATTGTATTGTTTCCTTCATCGACAAAGTTTTGCTATAAGAAAAGGAAAAGTTAGCTGGGCTAAACAGTTTATTGATTTACATTCTAGCCTAAGTTTCTTATTTTACTGAAGACTACTAATGAAGAGTTCAAAGACAGGTAGTAGATCAGTGACCATATCTGGAGGTCCTCACCACCTTGATAGGCCACTACTGTTTCATTAAAAAAAGAGAAAGAAAGAGATTGCTCATTTGTTTATTCATTCATTCTACAAATCCATGAAGACTTCTTATATACTAGGCACTGTCAAGGATACCCAGATAGGTAAAATATAATCTCTGCCTGGAAGAAATTTCAATTAAGTTCTAACCTGATCATATCAGTAAACCACCCTATTTATAATAAGAGGAAACATTAATAAATTCAAAGATAGGAAGAGACTGTGGTACAAATTAGTTGAAAATAGATATTTTATTTTAATATGGAAATTTTTAATGCATTTAATTTTACAAATGAAAATGTCAACCCTTTAAAGGAATCCAACTAATATCACATATTAATGGCTAAAATTTACATATAGCAGGCACATTACTTCCCATTGTTACGACCATAATTTGATATTTTTTTATGTTCAGTCAGCTGACATACAATTCAATAATCGTTTATATTAAATAAATATATATAGATTTTAGAAACCATTCAAATTGCTTAAATTATTTTTCCTTCTTTTTATCTTGGTCTGTCATAACCACATAAGGGGATATATAGAAATATATCTATATATCTTTATCTCTGTATCTATCTATCTAGAGCTCCATATACACCCATCTGTGGTATAAATAAATTACATGTATTAATTCTTTTACTCTTTGAGGCATATCTATGTCTAGGTACCATTACCAGTATCAAGTCCTGTCAGGTTGACTCTGACTCATGGTGACCCCATGTGTGTCAGAGTAAACTGTGCTCCATAGGGTTTTCAGTGGCTGATTTTTCAGAAGTAGATTGCCATATCTTTCTTCTGAAGTGCCTGTGGGTGGATTCAAAACTCCAAACTTTCAGTTAGCAGCCAACCATGTTAACCATTTGCACCATCCAGGGTCTCCAGGTACCATTACTATCCCCATTTTTCAGATGAAGAACTTGACCAAGGTTTTCAAAAGATGAAGCCAGAATGGTAAAATCGATTTAAAAATAATTATAGAAATATAATTCTCTTTAAGAGGCTACCTTCAGACAATTCAAATCAAACAACCTTCAGTGTTATCTCTGCTTAGTTCCTAATTTCAGGAAGGAAAAGCTGATTGCCTAGTTTGTCTCAGATATCACCCATTAGACAGTAACTATGTCAATGAAAGTAAGATCTTACCATTTTTTGCCTGCCCCAAATACCTTCTCTCTTCTTCTGGTAACACCATCTCAATTTTCCAATAAGCATCCAACCTTCACAACTTTTTGTTTGTGTCCCTCAGCTCCTAGGGTGGACACTTAGTCTAGGCTTGGTGAATCAGTGTCAACCCCAGGAAATTTGCTGGAGATTTTAGGACAGCGAAGTTCTCTGTCAGCTGTGATTGTTGGTAGTCACATGCCAGTATGACCGGAGAGCATGTCCAAGAAAACTTTCAAAACAGAAATGAAAAGAAAAAAACAGATTCCTACCAACACTTGAATATGGCCAAGCCTGGATCTACAATACAATTTTCTTGCTTCCTCAGTCAGTTTGACTTTGGTTTCTGCTGTTACCGGAATCAAAATGGATGACTGCGGTAGACGTGGAGATGCACTACCCAAATTTCCCCTCAGAAACTGGGAACTTCCTGTCTATCTTTAGGGGTGGGGTCAGCAGGCATACTGCAGTTGACAGCTCCTTCAGTGTTTGCCTCAGTTTCAAAGAGCTGCCTTTCCCAAGCTCATGCCTGCCCAGGACAGCCCTAGTCTGGTGATAAATCAGGGCAGAAATTGACAAGCCTAGTCAACTGGCCCAATATGGGACATTCTGACAGGAATATGTGCTCCAGAGCTCCCTGGCCAGTTGGCTGACATGTCATACCTCCTTTGCTTGTCTTCAACTCTTCAATTCTTCTGTGCAGTCTTGCTCCCCTCTTGCTTGACAGATGTTAATCCCAATCAAACATCTTCTACCCCAAACTTTGTCTCAGTGTTTGCTTCCAGAGAATCCAATCGCAACAATGAGTTACATAGAATTTGATGTAGCAACACGTAAAATCAGGGTAAACTTTTAAGTTACAAATCAGCATACAGATCTGTAGTTATGAATGAGGTGAGGATGAAGACAAGAAGGTGATATGGACAAATAAAAATAGCTGTTGGATGATTTTTAAAGTTAGGTGATCATGTATGCAATAAATGCAACTTAAAAGAATGTGACGTTCTAAATTCTTCCACAATACTCTAAACAGCTGAGAATTGCCAAGGAACAACAGATATACTTGTTTTATTTATTTCAAAAATTAATATAATATTTTCTGAAATTTAGAAAATGTAAAGGCAATAGTATTATTTTCTTTATAAATTCATCATTTATTTTCTGAATTTTTATGTCGGGATGTTCAGTAGGGTATAAGATAAATTTAATGACTGAAAGCAAAGGATAGACTTTAAATAAGGTTAGTAGTGGGGGAGACCACCAGCCATCTGTCAGTTTGACATACTCTGGTGGTTTGTGTTGCTATGATGCTGATTTTTCAAATATTGGGTAGATTTCAGCTGAGCAGGTTAAGAGCTGGGCTGTTAAGCAAAAGGTCAGCAGTTCAAATCCACCAGCAGCTCCTTGGAAACCCTATGAGGCAGTTCTACTTTGTCCTATAGGATTGCTATGAGTCAGAATCGACTAGAAGGCAATGAGTTTGTTTCTTTTTTGGGTTAGGAAGAAAGGCCTGGTGGTCTACTTCCAATTAGCCAATGAGAACTGTATGGATCACAACATAAAATTGTCTGATATAGTGCTGGAAGATGAGCTCCCTAGATTGGATGGCACTCAAAATACACAGTAGCCACAAAAATCAACTCGAGCATGAAGGTGACACAGGACCAGGCAATCTTTCATTCTGTTATACATGAGATGCCATGAGTTCAAGCCGATCCTTGATGACTAATAACAGCAATGAGGGGCAAACAGTAAGAACTTCAGGGAAGGATGAATCAAAGTAATAGGAAGAAAATTGAGGGAGGATATAGGCCAATGGAATTCTAGAAAGAGTTAATGGATTTTATTAAAGTCATAAAAATAGGTATTATAATAAAGTGGGTCAGATTTTATGGTTATTTTCCATTTAATGCATTCAGAAGTTCCTCCTTCTGCTTTCTCAGAGCTTAATCCCAGAGTTTGACAGTCATGATAGAATAAAGATAAATGAAGAGGATAGATGTGACTACTTCATTTTTGTTTTTAAAGTGTGCATCTGAAGCAGCAAAATGGTGCTCTAGGCAGAAGCACCATGCTGTCCCTCCACAGCAAAGATCTGAAAAACTAAACCAAACTGAGAAAACAACAATCCTGAAACCCTAAAACATCAAATGAACAGATAAAGAACTCAGCCAAGCACCAAATTAAGTGAGAAAACTGACAGAGAACAGACAGCGAGGAGAGATTTATGCAGAGGTCCCCTATCAGCTAACACAGCATGGTTCCACCATCTTGGACTCCTATTAGAGACCAGCAAACAGGGCATACGAGAAAGCAGCTTCACGGAGCTTCCAGCGGGAGACAAAACAACCAGTAATTTGCAATATTCGCTTTCCCACCCCCCACCCTTCTTCACCCCCACTCGGCCTCCTCTGCTTCCTGAGGCCACAATCTCTTGTCTGGGAAGCACCAAGAATAATATATATAATAATATATCCTGCAAAATCTCTTTCAAATATGATGGTGAAATTAGGTCATTTCCAGATAAACAGAAATTGAGGGAATATGTAAAAGCCAAACCAAACTTACAAGAATTATTAAAGGGAGCTCTTCAATCTGATAACAAACAACTTCAGCTCACAGGCAAAATCTAGGATGTAGGATAGTACCAACCAGATACCAGTCTAGGAAATGACCTCTCGAGGACTAGCCAAAACCAAAAAGAAAAACAACAGGGAATCAGAGCAGTTAATCAGTAAATGACAACAACATCAAAACAATAAAAGAGGGAATAAATGGCATAGGTATAGAACCTTCAAATGGAGAGGAAGGCAAGGCAATACCAAGTAATGGTAGACTGCTTCAAACTTAGAAAGATAAAGGTAAAATTCATGATTACCACAAAGAAAGTTAACAAACATACTCATAAAAATAAAAAGGAAAAACATAAAGTCTCAGCAAAAACAAAACCTACAAAAACAAAAGAAATGAAAAAAAAAATCCACAAACAAAAGTAACTCAGCACAGAGAGTGAGAACAACAAAGAAAACGTCAGCAACACAAAAAAAAAGCATTACAAAATGACAGCAACAAACTCACATCTATCAAAAATTACACTGAATGTAAATGGATTCAATGCAACCATAAAGAGATGGAGAGTGACAGAATGGATAAGAAAACAGGATCCATCAATATGCTGTCTACAAGACACACAACTTAGAAACAAAGATGTGAATTTATTAAAAGTCAAAGGTTGGAAAAAAAATATATCAAGCTAACAACTACCAAAACAGGGCAGGAGTGGCAATTCTAATCTCAGATGAAATAGACTTTAAAACAAAATCCACCATAAAAGACAAAGAAGGACACTATATAATGATTAAGGGGATGATTAATTATGAAGACATAACCATAACAAACATCTCTGCACCCAATGACAGAGCTCCAAAATACATCAAACAAACTCTAACAACACTGAAAAGAGAAATTGACAGTTCCACAATAATAGTACGAGACTTCAACACACCACTCTCAGTACAGGACAGAACAACTAAGAAGAAACTCAGCAAAGATACAGAAGACCTAAAGGGTACAATCAGCCAACCTGACCTCATAGACATATATAGAACACTCCATCCAACCACTGCAAAGTACACATTCTTTTCCAATGCACATGGAACATTCGCCAGAATAGACCACATCTTAGGCCACAGAGCAATCCTCAACAAGATCCAAAATGCTAAGATAATTCAAAGTATCTTTTCTGACCACAATGCCATCAAGGTAGAAATTAACAACAGAAAGAGCAAGGAAAAAAAAAATCAATTACATGGAAACTGAATAATACCCTGCTTACACATCACTGGGTAATAGAAGTAATCAGAGATGGAATAAAAAAAATCCTAGAACCCAATGAGAATGAAAACACATCATACCAAAACCTTTGGGACATAGCAAAGGCAGTCCTCAGAGGACAATTTATAGCAATAGATGCACACATCTAAAAAGAAGGGACAAAATCAAAACATTAACTACACAACTCAAACAAATAGAAAGAGAACAGCAACCAAAAAAAAAAAAAAAAAAAAAAAAAAAAAAAAAAGCCCACAGACACCAGAAGAAAGGAAATAGTAAAGATCAGAGCAGGAAAAAAAAAAAAAAGCTGAGAATTTAGAGGGTTAAAATGTTGTGGGGTTGTTAACCAGAGTCATAAAACAGCATGTGTACTACTGTTACATGAGAAACTGTTCTGTAAGCCTTCACCTGAAGTACAATAAAATATTAAAAAAAAAAAAAAAAAAAAAAAAAGATCAGAGCAGAAATAAATGAAATAGAGAACAGGAAAACAGTAGAAAGAATCAACAAAACCAAAAGTTGGTTCTTTGAAAGAATCAACAAAATCGTCAAACCACTGGCCAGACTGACAAAAGAAAAACAGGAGAGGACACAAATAACCCAAATAAGAAATGAAATGGGGGACATTACAACAGACCCAAATGAAATAAAAAGGATTATAACAGAATATTATGAAAAACTATACTCTAACAAATTTAAATACCTAGAGGAAATGGAGAAATTTCTAGAAACACACTACCTACCCAAACTACAACAGAGTGATGTTGAAAATCTGAACAGACCCATAACAAGAGAAGAGATTGAAAAGGTAATAAAAGAACTCCCAACCAAAAAAAGCCCTGGCCCAGATGGTTTCACAGGAGAATTCTACAAAACATTTCAGAAGAGCTTGTACGCATAGAAAAGGAAGCAACACTTCCAAATTCATTTTATGAAGAGAGCATAACGCTGATACCAAAACCAGGCAAAGACGTCACAAAAAAGAAAATTACAGACCAATGTCTCTCATGAATATAGATGCAAAAGTTCTTAACAAAATTCTAGCCAATAGAATTCAGCATCATATCAAAAAAATAATACACATGACCAAGTAGGATTCATACCAGGTATGCAAGGATGGTTCAATATTAGAAAATCAATCAACATAATCCACCACATAAATAAAAGGAGAGAAAAGATTCACATGATCATTTCAATTGATGCATAAAAGGCATTTGACAAAGTCCAACACCCATTCCTGATAAAAACGCTCAATTAAATAGATATAGAAGGGAAATTTCTCAACATAATAAAGGGCATCTATGCAAAACCAATGGCCAACATCATTCTTAATGAGAAAGTCTGAAAACATTCCCCTTGAAAACAGGAACAAGACAAGAATGCCCTTTATCACCACTCCTATTTAACATTGTGCTGGAAGTTCTAGCTAGAGCAATAAGACAAGAAAAAGAAATAAAGGGTATCCAAACTGGTAATGAAGAAGTGAAACTGTCCCCGTTTGCAGATGATATGATACTACACATAGAAAACCCTAAAGACTCCACGAGAAATCTACTGGAACTAATAGAAAGATTCAGCAGAGTAGCAGGATACAAGATAAACATTCAAAAGTCAGTTGGATTCCCATACACCAGTAAGGAGAACGATGAAAAGGAAATCAGGAAAACAATACCATTCTCAATAGCCCCTAAAAAGATAAAATACTTAGGAATAAATCTGACCAGGGATATAAAAGACCTATACAAAGAAAACTACAAAACATTACTTCAAGAAACCCAGAGGGATCTACATAATGGAAAAACATACCATGCTCATGGATAGGTAGACTAAATATTGTGAAAATGACAATTATACCTAAAGCAGTTTACAAATACAATGCAATCCCAATCCAAATACCAACAACATTCTTCAAAGAGATGGAAAAACTAATCATTAACTTTATATGGAAAGGGAAGAAGCCCCAAATAAGTAAAGCACTACTGAAGAAGAAGAATAAAGTTGGAGGACTCACACTACCTGACTTCAGAACCTACTATACAGCTACAGTAGTCAAAACAGCCTGGTACTGGTACAATGACAGATATATTGACCAATGGGATAGAATTAAGAACTCAGGTGTAAATCCATCCACCTACAGTTGCCTGATGTTCAACAAGGGCCCAAACTCCATCAAATGGGGAAAAGACAGTCTTTTTAACAAATGGTGCTGGCAAAACTGGATATCCATTTGCAAAAAAATGAAACAGGACCCATACCTCACACCGTATACAAAAACTATTTCAAAATGGATCAAAGACCTGAATATAAAGCCTAAAACTATAAAATTCATAGAATAAAAAATAGAACCAACACTTCAGGCCTTAATACATGGCATTAACAGGATACAAACCATAACCATCAATGCACAAACCCCAAAAGATAAGCTAGATAACTGGGATCTTCTAAAAATCAAACACCTATGGTCTTCAAAAGACTTCACCAAAAGAGTAAAAAGAGAACCTACAGACTGGGAAAAAATTTTTGGACAGTACAAGTCAGACAAAGGTCTAATCTCCATAATCTACAAGAAAATCCCAACACCTCTACAATAAAAAGACAAATAATCCTATTAAAAAATGGGCAAAGGAAATGAGCAGACACTTGACCAAAGAAGACATTCAAATGGCCAACAGACACATGACGAAATTTTCGCGATCACTGGCCATTAGAGAAATGCAAATTAAAATCACAATGAGATACCATCTCACCCTGGCATTACCGGCATAAATCAAAAACACTGGAAATAACAAATGTTGGAGGGGCTGCGGGGAGATAAGAACTCTTATGCACTGCTGGTGGGAATGCAAAATGATACAACCATTTTGGAAAATGATATGGTGCTTCCTCAGAAAGCTAGAAATAGACATACCATTCGATCCAGCAATCCCACTCCTAGGAATATATCCTAGAGAAATAAGAGTCATCACTCGAATAGACATATGCACACCTATGTTCATGGCAGCATTGTTCACAATAGCAAAACGATGGAAACAACCTCGATGTCCATCAACTGATGAATGGATAAAGAAACTATGGTACATACACACAACGGAGTACTATGCAACGAGAAAGAACAACGATGAATCTGTAAAGCATCTTATAACATGGATGAAACTGGAGGACATTATGCTAGTGAAATAAGTCAATCACAAAAAGACAAATATTGTATGAGACCTCTATTGTAAAAGCCCATGAAAAAGTTCACACACAAAATGTAACAATCTTTGTTGGTTACCAGGGATGGGAGGGATGGGGTGGGGAAATACTAAATAGGCAATAGATAAGTGGTATCTTGGGTGAAGGGTGCAACAGTACACATTACAGGGGAAACCAGCACAACTTGTACAAGAAAGGGTCATGGAAGCTCCAGAGACACATCCAAACTCCCTGAGGGACTGAATTGCTGGGCAGAGGGCTGTTGGAACCATGGTCTCGGGGAACATCTAGCTGAATTGGCATGACATAGTTTATAAAGACAGTGTTCTACATTCTACCTCGGTGAGTAGCGTCTGGGGTCTTAAAAGCCTGTGAGCAGCCATCTAAGATACTCCACTGGTCTCTCCCCTTCAGGAGCAAGGGAGAATGAAGAGAACAGGATACCAGGAAAAGATTCGTCCAAAGGACTAATGGACCACAGCTACCAAGGCCTCCACCGGCCTGAGTCCATTACAGCTAGATGGTGCCTGACTACCACACCTGACTTCTCTGACCGGGATCACAACAGAGGGTTCTGGCCAGAGCTGGAGAAGGATGTAGAACAAAATTCTAACTCACAAAAAAAGACCAGATTTACTGGCCTAAAGGATACTGGAGAAACCCTAAGAGTATGGCCAACAGACACCCTTATAGCTCAGTGGTGAAGTCATTTCCAAGGTTCACCGTTCAGCTGGGGCGTGGACAGCCGCATCAAACCAAATGGGACTAATGAGGCACAGCAGTTCAGGAACAAGGGCCAGAAGGCAGAAGGGGACAGGAAAGCTGGGTATAGGGAACCCAAGTCTGAGTAAGGATAGAGTTGATGTGTTGTGAGGTGGTTAACCATTGTCATAGGGCAACATGTGTACTAACTGTTAAATGAGAAACAATTTTGTTCTGTAAGCCTTCATCTAAAGTGTGAATAGCAGCACAATTTGACGAGCGTAGTCAATGTCACTGAACTGTACATGTAGAAATTTTTGAAACGGTGTATCTTTGGCTATGTATATTTTCACAAAAAAAATAAATAAATAAAGGTCGAGAAGGGAGAGGGTTGACATGTCGTGGGGTTGTTATCCAATGTCATAAAACAATATGTGTACTACTGTTTCATGATAAACTATTTGTTCTGTAAGCCTTCACCTGAAGTACAATAAAAAATAAAAAAAGTGTGCATCCACCAGTTCTACCTTCCCTGTGTACCCAGATGAACATGAACTAACAGCTTCTTTTAGGAGATATCATAGTCTCTGAGCTTGCTCTTCTATTAAAAATCAACCAAGACATTCCCGGCCCATTGTACATAATTTTATAGAGAAGGAGTTTTCTTTTTGCCCCCATCCTTCTTCAACTAGTGGCCTCTGTGCAAATGTCCTACGGATTTCCGAATTAAAATAAATAAATAGATAAAACAGTGGCCATGGAGTTGATTCCAACTCATGACGACCCCGTGTGTGACAGAGTAGTACTGGGTTCTGCAGGTTTCCAATGGCTGATTTTTCAGAAGTAGATTGCCAGGCAGTTCTTCCCTGATACCTCCCATTGGACTCGAACCTCTAACCTTTTGGTTAGCAACCAAGTGCATTAACCGTTTGCACCATCCAGGAAGTCATTTCTAAATTATGTAGTCTTTATTATAGGTTCTACTTTCCTCTTCATCACAGTAGAACTGTCAGGCACAGTAGGTGAATTACCTAAACTTAGCAATTTATTAAGAGGAGATAATAAACAGAAAGTTGTTCATAAAGTGGATGATATTAAGACCAGAGAATGCATAATTTGAAATATTGATTTATTCCCCATTCTACAAGCTCAACCCATCATTATCAATATAGCCACTTGGTCCTACAATATTTAAAGAGGTGTTCCACCAACTGCAGTGCTGGATTCTATGCGTCTTTAATCATTTATCTAAAAACCCATCCTTGATGATTGAGTAGGTGAAAGTTAATGATCCTAGGACACTTTAACATATGAACAAGCCCCTTGTTACTTCCTTGTGTCAACAAAATGCATTCAAGAACCCAGAGGCTATGGGAGACTTACTGTTATGGTGCTAACAGCTATATCTTTGTTACACTGTTAAAAACCTTGGATAGGAAAGATAGCCATTAAATGCAAAATTACTTAGACCCAAGGAATTTCTAAGACAAATGACGGTTCCTATCACTATGGTATATTTTATTTCAATGTCACAGTTCTTCACATTTAATAATTTCATCAACTGCTTAGCCTCTTTTATTTTAAAAAAATTAAACCTTTTTATATTTTTTTCTTACTTCCCTTTTTATACAAGTTTATTGATGCTGATACTAATTAGTGAGAATGATTTTCCTAACAGAAGGACTTTAGGTTTATAAAAAAATCAACCCCTTTGCCATCAAGTCTTTTCTGACTCATAGCGACCCTATAAGACAGAGTAGAACTGTCCCATATAGTTTCCAAGGAGCAGCTGGTGAATTTGGACTGCCAACCTTTTGGTTAGCAGCCAAGCTCTTAACCACTGAGCAACCAGGGCTCCTTTAGGTGTATATGTATGCATTTATTGGTCATATTGAAGTTGCAATTATCAGCGCCACTGAAGACAGTGGCTAAATGTGAAATCTTCACTAAAGTTCTCTGGAGAGCAACAGTTTAGTGACTGGCACCTTTACTCGATTCCCCTGTATAGTATAATGAAGGTTGAAGTGAAAATATTTATTATTAGTGTTCTAAACCTCACTTTTTGTTGTAAAATAATGAATCTTGAATAATCAAAAGGCAATGGCAAAGAGCAAGAGGGGAAAAAGATAGCTCGAGGTAAGTAGAGTGTGGTTTTAACAAAATTAATGTCCCTTTGGTACTTTCCTTTTCAAAATTTCAGCATACTCCATAGATTGTGTTTTTAAAGGTGGGGTTTCAAAGGTTGCTGCTGTTGTTGTTGTTAGGTGTTGTTCAGTTAGTTCCTACTCATAACGACTGTATGTACAACAGAACAAAACACAGCCAGGTCCTGTGCCATCCTCATGATCATTGTTATGCTTGAGCCAGTTATTGCAGCCACTGTGTCAATTCATCTCGTTGAGGGTCTTCCTCTTTTTCGCTGACCCTCTACTTCACCAAGCATGATGTCCTTCTTCAGGACTGGTCCCTCCTGATAACATGTCCAAAGTATGTGAGAAGAAGTCTCGTCACCCTAGCTTCTAAGGTGCATTCCAACACAGATAACGTTCTTTCTTTTGGCAGTCCGTGGTATATACATATTGTTCGCCTCTAAATCTTCTGAGGTCTAAACCCATAAATTCAGCTGACTTGATGTCTTCATATGAAGGTCCCAGATGTCTCAGATTCAACATGGAGAGGTTAAGCTTATCATCTCTACTGCCATCTGACTGAATGGCATAAACGTGCAATAAGATGTCCAGGGAAAAATACTATTGGACAGAATTCTTGACTTCTTCTCCTTTAAAGTCAAAATTAAATCTGTAATAAATTATGTGGATTCATCCTTCTAAATATCTCACAGATCTGTCCCGCCTCCCTCACCCCCAAAGCTGCTGGAATAATCTAAATTATTCTCCTTCAATTCTCCACACTGACATTATGTTTGGTGTAAAATATACATATATTTTTAATTTCTACTTAGAACTTTCAAGTGGATGCCTTTTTTTAAAAATTTTTTAAAGGATTCCCTAAAGCCTTAGCTTGGCATTCAAGACCTTTTTGGATTTGAGTCCTGACTACATATTCTGCATCATCAGCTCATGCCACACCACCTCAATCTTTTCCCCCCTCCTTTCTGTCCCCTTGCAGGTATACAGATCCACTCTTAGTTCCCAGAACATCCCATATGCTACTATGGTTCTGAAATTTTGTTCTCTCTCTTCCTTTTATGTAAAACTTCCTTCCCATCAACCACCATACCAAATACCCCGATTCCTAGTCAGTCTTCAAAATCAGCTCATATCTGATCTCTTCCAGATACCTTTCCCTAAATCTCCAAGGGAAGTTGCCAACTGGTGTCCCAATAGCATACTGTGCCTACATTTCTCCTATGTCTGCCCCTCTCTCTAGGGATAGTTTAGTTGCATGGCCCTTCATGAGGCTGTGAGCTCTGTAGAAAAGGCATTATGTAATTTTTCATCTCTGAATATCCAGTACCTAACGTAGAGACTGGGGGCAGTGGTGGTTCAGTGGTAGAATTCTTGCCTTCTATGAGGGAGACCTTGTGCATCACTAGAGACTTGAACGTTGCTGTGATGCTAAACAGAGTTTAGGGGAGCTTCCAGACTAAGACAGACTATGAAGAAAGGCATAATGATCTATTTCCCAAAATCAGTCTATGAAAATCCTATGGATGACAACAGTCTGATACATTGTGCATAGGTCACCGTGAGTTGCAAGTCAACTCAATGGCATCTAACAACAACATAGTCACTAGCACATACTGATCACTTGATAAATATACCATAGAAGGAAGCTTAAGGAGGTGATAATGTATAAAGGCATGAATAACTTAAATGAGATACATAAGAAGTACAAGTTCTATGCTCATCCAGAGGAGTATGGAAACACAACCCAAAACATTTATTTAGGAAATAAAGGCATTTCATTAAAAAAAAGAAAAATCACTTTAGGAAAATAGGTTTTCTTCCTATTTATGAAGTGAGTGAATAATTTAGGTGTGAAATGAGGACACAGAGAAAATGTTCTGGAATGGGGAACTGCTGCTTATATTGGAGAAGGTGGCAAAGAGGTTTCTGTTCATAAAACCCAGATGACCCCAAGAGAAAGCTACTAGGTGAATCTATTTTACACATTCATTTTAATCAATTTGCCTTAAAGCTATGTTAAACATATAATCAATCTTTTCGGGTATAATTCCAATAACAAGTATGTTGTTTAAATCAATATTTTTAGGTTTTGAAAATGTGATGATTTGTTTTAGATTCTAAAAGCGACACATATATTTTATAACATTGATGTTTTAAGTAGTCTTTAGTAAAAAATATCATATTGCAGTGACAATTTTGCTAACAACTTAGTTGTATCTATGACTTCTTAGAAGAAGATGTAAGAAAGAGTTGTAAGTACAAACAAAATCTTCCTGGATAACTGATAAATGATCGTGCTTTAAAGCTATTCTCTAATCTGTACATCATTATTGAACACTCAAATCCTTACAATTTGAAAAGCATAGTTTGTCCTTTCCATTACCTATAATTTTTATAGAAAATAATTTCTAAATTTTCCACTCTAAAATTTTGATAAAGACTCATATTACTAGATTTAATAAATATGCTAGACTTAAACATTAACTGCCCTTGAATTTATGGGAATTTATAAATATAAATATGAAGATTATATACATTGCTGCATTTTAGAGTGAGTTCTCTAAAGGTTTTAGTTACATGGAACTTTCCATTATACTCATTGAAATTATAATTTTTCAACATTCAGATTGCAGCAGTTCATACCTATCTGTACTTGCTCTGTTTCTCAGAAAGAACTAAAGAAGAAGACATATTCAGTAAAAAGAAAGGAAGTCATATCAAATGTTATGCTTTCTTAAAGATCCCAGCGGATATGGTTTGCAAATCAAAGTTCGCTATTATTATCTATGAAAAAGGAACAATCGTTAGTATTCCTGGATTGCTTCACTAGTTTGTATGTTGCCGTGACACCAAGGGTGTAATGACTCCGAGTCTCAATTCGTTGGCCGTAATGTGGGAAAATATAGAAATGAATGGAAAGTGATTTCTCAAGGCGTCTGTCATGGCAGTTCCTGTTGGTATGATTTAGGAAACTACAGGCAGTAGAAAAGCCTCCCTTTTAAATGTCAAGTAAAAGATTCATTTCTGTACTGCTTTAATCCAAATGTCAGAGTTCTGAGCTGAACCATCAATCTCACCAGAACTTTCCAAGCTTTACGCATCATAACTGCTGTCCTTTAAGAGAGAAATCCTGAATCTTGGGAATACTCAATATTAAATTTGCATGATGCTGGAAAATGCATCCATCAAAGAGCATAATATGTTCAGCATCCTGTGTAGGTATGGTCACTCAGGAGTAGGGTTAAAGAATGTTCCTATCTCACCATGAGAGTGACTAATTTGAAAAAAGCGTATTTTCTTCTAGAACTTACGAGTTCCTTACTTCAGGAAATTTTCTCCTTTCTTCCTTTCTTATTTATTTTCCTACCTCTTGTTTGTGTTGGTCCTCAATATAGAGCTAGGTTCTTTGTTCCTCTCCCTAAAGTCATTTATGCCTGACAGGGTAAAGTGACCAGGGTTTACTGTTCACATTTCAAATGTCCCTGTGGAGTTCATTGTGGAATCCAAAGTTTGTGTAGGACTCTAGTCCACCTGGATATGCACAGCTAAGCAAAACTGTCCCCCCACCCGCAGCCAACAAAGACCAGAAAATAAACATATAATGAGACTTCAGTAAACAAAGAAAGATCTGAATAGTGTGCCAAAATATCAAAATGAAATTTACTTTTTATGTGACCTGAAAATTCAAGTTAACATTGGAAGCATTTTACAGTGTCCTGGCAACACACTATCCCTTTGGATACATGAAGATCTACGAGGTAATCCTCACCCTACACACTAAATCATTCAGTCTCAGAGCAGACCTTGTGGCTCAGATCTACTCTACCCAGCTGAGAAGATGTATTAGTAAACTGCTGAAGAGCAACGAAAATGACTAAGGGCTTAAAACTCAACAGATAAGTGCCATCGGAACACAGACCTCTGGGAACAGGGATGTTCTTCCTGGGATAGTGATTGTTTGAAAGACGGTTAAAAAAAATTCTATACTGAGAAACTTTTCCATGGCATATATGTGGCATATATAGTGAAAAAAGAAGTTACATGAACGTAGGTGTAGAGAAAATCCATTTAAAGAGCAATTATTAAATTTGAAATAAAAAAACTAAAGTTCAATCTTCAAGTATACTATACGAAGAAATTATTCACAGGAAACTCATGGAAGGCATTAAGGAAACCATCACAACTGAGTATTGGGGGAAAGAATCAACATATATTCTAAAAGGTGTTTTCTCAGGATATTTTGAGTACTCAGCAACAAGGTTAATCCTGAGTAGGAGTGGATATGACAGACATTCCCCATATAAACAAGTAGCCTCTCCAGTTCCTTGCTTTAAGTCACTGTTGGCATGCAGTGTGGATCTTTGGCCCCTAATGGTTTGGTGTAGGTACTAGAGGTGGAGAGCTGAAAGAGTTAATTTGCGCTACAGCTCCTAGGAGACCTTCGACACCAAAGGTGCTTTGGATGGGAGCAGAATACAGGATTAACGTGCTTTGTTCGGGAGGGTGGATGGATCACGCAGAGCCACGTAGGAATTCCTAGGCATCCCAATGTGAAGACTTTGAGAACGGAAGTGCTCTGGCACAACAAGAATGGCTCCACCCACTAGACTCTACCCATTGTGAGATCAGAGGGGTTGTCTGTGTTGTCCACCTTGGCGTCCACATTATGCACCACATTGCCTTGCGTAGAGTAGACAGTCTACACGTTTGTTGAGTTAAGTAATGAGGTCGTTAATGGTGACTTTTCCAAGCCACTCTAGGAAAAAAAAAAAATTGATCTGTTACTATAACTTGGAAAAAGGAATTTACAATAGGGGTTTTCTTTTAATTCTTGACTGAGGCTATACTAATCAGGGGAAATAGCTATACTGATGCGTGGTATCTGATGAGACTGAAGGAATGAAGAAGTGCTCTCAAAGCAATTCTAAAAGGAAAGACAATTTTACTAACATCACTCTGGTGTGAGAAATATCAGCGGCAAATTTCCTAGACTAGTAAAAGTAGGACCCCAGTGGATTTCCCACAATAAAGAGCAAGCACAACTGAAGAGTGACAAAAACTTGGTAATAAACTCCACGGACTGGCTGAAGCAGCATGGAAATTCCTGCTGTATGTAAAGATCTTATTTTTCATTGCAATGAGTAATCCAGGGGCACTAGCTGTAGAAGGGCACCACTGTATACCTAGGACATCCAGAAACAGACTCATGTTAATTGATACATTTTCTGGAATCAAGGGTTCTTGTATGCTAGCTTCATTTTAGAATAGGGGCATTTATTATTGCACTTATTTTATTTAAATATTAATTAAACATATCCATTTATTTATATGTCTTTAATGAGTGTTTTCCACCAGGAGTTTTCCATTTTCTTGGTGTTGTGGAGCATTTTTGAATATTAGAATTTTTGGTGGCACAATTGAGGGAACTAACAAAAAAAATTATATGAGTTTATAATAAAGCTCAGTCATTACTACAGTAAAAAAATACCTTATGGTGGTTTAAAAGTAACCATGTTTACTAAACAATTCATTTGTTTTTCCACTAATACTGTGCTTCTATTTGAGTAGAGATATTAGCTGTTTTCTCTTCACTTTTTAATATATTCAGGTGCTAATGTTCTTACATAAAAACTCACAATCTTATATTTTCTGTTATTACTATTTATTATTGAGCTGTAACCTTGATGTTTTACTCTCTACCATATCATGTTCATAATGATAACACTACGCATATTCGTTGTAGTAGAAATGCATTTTACAACTTGCTTGAAACTTGGAGCCATACATCTATGTTGTGAAATTCTGGTTCTATGTTAGCAGACCCAAAGGAAAACCACTGACCATCATTTTCAGACTGCTAGAATTTGTCCAACTTCCTGAAAGCATAATTACTATGCCAGTCTCTGTTAATACAGCTAATAAGACTGAACTGTGAACAGAAGTTGGAAATGAAACCATTCCATATTGGCTCTGCCACTCAGTCCATTTGTTTGCAAGGCCACTCTTAGAGTATAAACACTTACAGGGAAGATGTGCTTCTATCATAACTTGCTTTGTTAAATTCTAGCAGAGAAACTTGGACAGGAAGGAACTGAGACTTGTCCATATTCTATCTTACCCTAACTATTAGTTTCTGTGTTTTATTCTCCTTACCAGATTGAGTAGCCCCTCAGGGTACAGAAGGTGCAATACATCTTACTTCTGTGTAACTGGTTGGCATGGAGAACAGTGTCTGACCAGTACTAGATGCTCCGTGAATATTTGTTGACTGCATCTGATCGTCTTTGTTGTTACCAATTAGAAGTAAATAAAAGGCAATAAGAAAAGAATATGGAGGTGCAAACTCCCTTCCAATTTCCATTATTTAGTGGCTAATTATCAAGTTTCTTCATGCTTTATACTTCCTAGGCCTAACTCATTTCACTGCTCATTAGCACCTGCACCACACCACAGGGTAGACAGGAGTTAATAAAGTGATTATTAAGGCATACTATGCAAATTAGCCATACTAGTTTGGTGTGCAGATAGTTTGCAATTCTTGACTAACAGGAAGCTTTGGGATTGCCTTTGAATTTTGAATGTTTACACATTTCCCTGTTGGTAGACATAGGCAATCAAGAATATGGGCTTGGTCTACAAGTCTTCAGAATGAAAATCAGCATCCACTGGCTATCCGTCCACTGAGCTGTGATAGGTGCTGGTGCATCCGTGAAAATAGATTCGGAAGAGCTTCGCAGGCTGAAAGGCCTTGAAGCAAAATATGTAATCTGACTGGCAAGCACTTCAATAAAGCAAAAGGGGTTATGTGTGTGTTCTGTATGACACTACAGCAGAACCCCAGTGTCAGCACTTTGTACCAGCCGCGGTCTGTTAATTGTGCAGGCAGGAGGACATCCTGGAGGGTCATTACTGCAATGTAAATGCGAGAAGGGCTTAGATAAGCCCTATGCCAGCAAAAGGGAATAGAGTGGGATTTGGAATGTGAGCCTCAACTCGTGATTTGCTTTATATCCCATACTGATGATGGGAATCTGGGGGACAGGTGAATACAAAGAAAGGGAGTAAATTAGAGACAATTTGAGTCCATTCTAAAACCAGTTGTTGGTGGTTAAAATCGATAAAACAAAAAGAATTTAAGAAATGATTGAGCATAAGAAGCAACTGGGGAGTCCTTTTAACAACAGATCCCTGGGTTCTGTTTACAGAGTTTTTTTTTTTATTGAGTGGGCCTGGATAAGGATTAAAATATATCTGTATCTATGTCTATATCCATGTTTATGTCTATATCTGTCTATATCATCTTCATACATCAGTATATATCTATATGTGTATGGATATTTACCTATCTATATTAATGACAAAGATTTTCATTGTCAAGGTTTTCATTTTACTTAGATCAACAATCCACTCCCATGGAAGCAGCAGTCAGGAAATCAAGCTATGTACGGCATTGGGCAAATCTGTTCAAAAGACCTCTTTAAAATGTTAAAAAGCAAAGATGTCACTTTGAGGATTAAGGTGTGCCTGTTCCAAACCATGATACTTTCAATTGCCTCATATGCATGTGAAAGCTGAACAAGGAAGACCAAAGAAGAATTCATGCCTTTAAATTATGGTGTTGGTAAAGAATACTGAATATACCATGGACTGCCAGAAGAACGAACAAATCTGTCTTGGATGAAGTAGGACCAGCATGTTGTTTAGAAGCAAGAATGGTGAGACTATGTCGTACATACTTTCACAAGTTATCAGGAGGGATCAGTCCCTAGAGAAGTACAACATGCTTGGTAAAGTAGAGAGTCAGTGAAAAAGGGGAAGACCCTTGATGAGATGGATTGACATAGTGGCTACAACAATATGGGCTCAACTGTAACAACGATTGTGAGGACCGTGCAGAACCGGGCAGTGTTTCATTCTGTTGTACATAGGGTTGTTAGGAGTTGGAACTGACTCGATGGCACCTAACAACAAATATCTATCTATCCGTCTGTCTGTCTATGTATGTATCTATGTATGTGTATATCTATCTAACTATCTACCTACCTATCATCTATATCAACTATTTATCCATGGAAGCAGCAGTCATAAAATCAAATGACACATTGCATTGGGCAAATCTGCTACAAAAGACCTCTTTAAAGTGTTAAAAAGCAAAGATGTCACTTTGATGACCAAGGTGCACCTGACACAAGCCACAGTCTTTTCAATCACCTCATATGTATGTAGAAGCTGGACAATGAAAAAGAAAGACAGAAGAACTGATTCATTTGAATCGATGTTGGCAAAGAATATTAAGTAGATCATGGACTTCCAGAAAAATGAAGAAATCAATTCTTAGAAGAAATACAACCAGAAAACTCCTTACTTAGAAGGGAGGACGGAAAGATTTGGGCTCGCTTACTTTGTATATAACATCAGGAAAGACCAATTACTAGAAAAGGACATCATGTTTGGTAAAGTACAAGGTCAGTGAAAATGAGGGAAACCCTCAATGAGATGGATTGACAAAATAGCTGAAACAATGGACTCAGACTTATCAATGATCATGAAGATGATGCAGGACTGGGTAAAGTTTCATTCTGTTACACGTAAGGTCACCATGAGTCTGAGATGACTTGACAGCAACTAACAACAACAACATCTATCTATCTATCTGTCTATCTGTCCAACTAATAATCCAGCAAGGGATGCAGCTAGAAATCCAGCTAGCGATCCAGCTGGTTTCTTTAAAACTGTCCTGGAGAATCTAATACACAGCCAGATTTGGGAACCATTGATTAATTTGACTTATCATTTTAATTATGAAGTAACTAAGAACCTTAAAGATTGTGTTACAGTCAAGCTCTTTTCTGAGTAATGATGTGGAAGTCTAAGTCTCCTGATTCCAGTTTAGCATCCTTTCTCCAATTCCATGAATCAAAGGAGATAAGGATCGAAAGAAAAACTGAGAAGTTACTTCAATAAGAAAACAGAAAACAGAGGCAATGAAAAATAATCATTTGTTTTGGCAACAGAATCATCTGAAAATTACTTGAAGAAGAACTCACTAACGTGTTTTGATTTCAAAGGCATTCAGTGCACAGAATGTGGAACAGTAATGGGGGAAAACAGCATGTACTTTTGTGAATTCATCATAGGCCAGAACCTAAATCTCATCTTTGCAGAGCCAGAGACAAGTTTTTGTCAATATCTCAGGTGTAAGTGGCCAGATTGACAGTAACTGAAAGTCATAAAAGCGATACAGATAAGCCATATGCCAAGTTATTAGTTTAAAATGAGAAAGGTCAAACTAACAGACTAGTAGATAATGTCTGCTTAAGTAGCACATTTCTTGTCATCAATCAGGTTGGGTTGTCATAATCTGTAAGTTGCTTGGTGAGTGTAGAATCAAAAGAAAAAATTATATAACCCTATCAAAGTGTCATCTGACTCAGCTTCCTGGAAGTCTCCTTCACCTTGGTGGGATGTTATTCACTAAGAGGATGAGATATTCTCTCTAAGTATCTCAGGACACCTCTGGGCAGGAATGGTGAAAAAATGACTAAGTTCTCTATTAGTTTCCTCCTCTTGCAAATTAAGTTTAATTTTCTGTATGATCACTGACCTTTTCCCGTTGGCTATGAAAATACAATTGTCTCTGTCAGAGTTTTAACATGTTAACCTAGCTAGTCATTGAAAACCAAAACAGTATCCTGGTTATAATTTTGATGTTCTGCAAACCTCTTTTCAAGTTTTCATTTGTTGTTTTCATTTGCCACTTTCTGGCAAAACATTGCAGGCAAAGGCTGGGTAAAAGTAGAAGGAAAAACTAATATATACATGTGACTCATGAGCAGCCCTCAAAAATCCAGGGTGTGCGATGAAAAGGTGGTGTCCTAAATTAAAACTAACAACATCATTGGTTTTTGGATGACTTCTACTGAGTTATTTATATTTTTCTGTTTTAACTACCCGTGGTCAATCAGAAATTGACGTAAAGTTTGAGGATCCAGAACTGGTCAAAAAGTCGTATTTTCTTGCAGATGCTTTTTTCTTTTTTTTTTGTTGAAAATATACACAGCAAAAAGTACAAGAGTTCAACAATTTCTGTGTGTACTATTCAGTGACATTGTTACGTTCGTTATGTTATGCAACCATTCTCACTCTCGTTTTCTTAATTGCTCCAACCCCAATTGATATAAACTCGCAGCTCCCTAAGCTTCCTATCTAACTTTTCAAGATGCTGTGGTCAGTATGATCCCATATAGATAGTTTTTTAAAAGAGCACAATGCTCAAGGTAGACATTCTTTACTAATTAATTAATTCTGGTTTAAGGTTTAAAGGCTATCTCAGGCAGTAGTTTCACGAGTTTATCCAGCCTCAATGGCTCCAGAAAGTCTAGATTCTATGAGAATTAAAAATTCTGTTTGATATTTTCCCCCTTTTAATCAGGATTCTTCTATAGAATCTTTGATCAAAACATTCAATAATGGTAACCTGGCACCATCCAGTTCTTCTGGTCTCAAAGCAAAGGAGGCAATTAGCTACATATTCCATTTTGTCCTCCTATTCCTCACTCTCTTTCTTCCTCTGTTAGATGGCTGCTTGCAAGCTTTTAAGGTCCCAGACATTATGCAATGAGCTAGGAGGAAGACGAGAAGCACTAAACATGACATTAGACCAATTAATTGAGATGTTCCATGAAACAATGACCCCAAGTCTCCAACCCAAGAAACAAAATTCCATGAGGTGTTTGGTTGTACATAAGCAGCCTCACCAGCTACTCTCTTTCTCTTTTTTTTTTTTTTTGTAAAAATATGTATCACACAATATTTGCCAATTCAACTTTTTACAGGTGGTCAACTTAGTGGCATAAATTACACCAATTGGCTGTGCAACCATTACCCTTAATTAATGTGAATTCCTGTCACCATACACAGAAACTCAGTGCTCCGTAGGCAAAAACTACTCCATCCTTTCTCTCTCCCACCCCAGGTAACCACTAATAAATTTTAGTCTCTGTATAGTTGCTTGTTCTTGTCTTTTTATGAGTGAGGTCAAACAATATTTGTCCTTTTGTGGTTGATGTATTTCACTCAGCGTGATGTCTTTAAGGTCCATCTATGCTGTAACATGTATCAGGATTTCATTTCTCTTTCTAGCTGAGTAATATTCCATTGTATATATGTATATATATATATATATATATATATATACATATACACTATATTTTATTTATCCATTCATCCATTGTTGGGCATTTAGGTTGTTTCCACATTTTGACTATTGTGAATAGTGCTGCAATGAATTTGGTGTGCTGCTTTCTAGTCTCTTGGGTCTATTCCTAGCAGTGGGATTGCTGAGTCATATGATGGCTCTATTTGTAGGTTTTTTGTTTTTTGTTTTTTTTGTGGTACCATCACTGTGTTTTCCACAACAGCTGTACCATTTTACATTTCCACCAGAAATGGGTAAGGGTTCCAATTTCCCTACATCCTTGCCAACATTTGTTATTTTTTAAATTAGCCATCCTAGTTGGAGTGAAATTGTATCGCATTGTGGTTTTGATTTGCTTCTCTCTGATGGCTTAAGACATTGAGCATCTTTTTAAGTGATTGTTGGCCATTTGAATATCCTCTTTGGTGAAATGTCTGTTCAAGTCCTTTGCCCGTTTTTTGACTGGGTTATTTATCTTTTTTGTTTTTTTAGTTGTCAATTTTTTAAATATATTTTGGTTGTTAGATTCTTATCAGGTATATGGTTTCTGAAAATATTCTCTAAATTGATAACTTGTCTTTTCAGTTTTTTGGTAAGGTCTTTTGATGGACAAATGTATTTAATTTTTATGAGGTCCCATTTATTTATTTTGTCTTTTGCTGTTTGTATGTTTATTATTATTATTATGTCAGATTGTTAAAAGCTAGGCCTAACAGCCTTGTCCTTGTATTTCCTTCTAAGCATTTAATGGTTTTAGTTTTCACATTTAGTTCCCTATTGCATTTTGAATTTGCTTTCGTGTATGGTGTGAGGCTTGGATCCTGTTTCATTTTTCTGCATGTGGAAATCCAATTTTCCTAACATCATTTATTGAATGGATTTAGCATCCTTGTCAAAAATCAATTGACCATAGATCTATGGGTTTATTTCTAGACTCTTAATTCTATTCCATTGGTCTATGTGTCTATTATTATAGCATTACCAGGCTGTTCTGCAGCTTCTTTTAATTACTCTGCCTCAGTGTAGGACTCCTGGGTCTGCTCACCCCCGTGTGCCTGTCATACTTCTAGCCATTTGTCAACATGCATTCCAGTGACAAACAAGTTTTTGCTCCTTGTATGAGGGTTATTTATAGAATTATTTTATCTCATTACTAGTCCCTAGCTTCTAGGGAAATCGCTTTCTTTTCATTCTTGGTGCACATTATAAAGACAGCTTATATTTATTGAGTGCATAGTATGTACTCGGCTGCACTGACAAGATTCTCTCTAGCTATCACTGCTCAGTATGCCAAGTATATCAAACCAGTCCAGGGATCATCTACCTCTGATGTCAAATATGTGGTGGATAAAAAAAATCCCACTCCATATGTCAACTGCATCCTACAAAAATCTCAGCTTCCCTTTCCTAGTCAGTCCAGACCCCAGCTGCTCCACGTAGTCCTTTCTCTCTCATCCCCATTCACCTACGGCTAGGTCAGTGGATACTGACCCTCCTCTGTTCCTTAGGTCTAACAGTTTGTTGGAACAACTTAAAAATTCCAGGGAAAACTATCTTTAATCTAACAGGAAAAAAGTATACAAACACAAAAGGTAAGGTCCAGGATGGGTTGCATCATAGAGCTTCCATGTCCCCAGAGGTTGCGCTTACCCTCCTGAAAGCATGTTTGCTCTTACTTCTCAGGAAACTTAATCAAGTCTCAGTGTTCCAAAGCCTTTATTGGGCTCACCACGTGGCCATGATGAATTACATCATGCCTCCTGAGGCTTAGTCAGCATTGGGCCCCCAGGTGATCCCCTTGGTCTGGTCAGACCCTACCCATTGGCTTTGGCTGTGGTCCTGCTCCCAGGAACCAGGACAAAAGACCATACGGTCTACTGCAAAGGGGTTCCACACTTGTCACAAGCACTCTTCTTCTTCTTATTTTTTTTTTTAGCTTTTTAATTATTTTTATTGAAATAACACACATAGCGTAAAATTCACCCATCTTACATGTACAATAAATATTTTATTATATTAATACAGTTGTGCAGCCACCCCCACAGTCTAATTTTAGCACATGTCCATCATATGGTAACTTTGTATTTAACCTTCTGAGAAACTGCCAAACTGTTTTCCAAAATGGTTGAATTACTTTACATTTCCGCCAACAGTGTATGAAGGATCCAATTTCTCTACATCCTTGCCTTGACTGTGGCCATCCTAGTGGGTATGAAGTGATATTTCATTGTGGTTTTGATTTGCAGTTCCCTAATGACTAATGCAGAGTCCTAGTGGCACAGCGGTTGAGAGCTTGGCTGCTAACCAAAAGGTCAGCAGTTCAAATCCACCAGCGGCTTCTTGGAAACCATTTGGGGCAGTTCTGCTCTGTCCTGTAGGGTTGCTATGAGTCAGAGTCAACTCGATGGCAATTGGTTTGGTTTAGTTTTGGTTTGGCTAATGATGTTGATCGATCTTCACGTGCTTATTGGCCATTTGTATATATTCTTTGGGGAAATGTCTATTCGAATACTTCATCTACGTTTAATTTTGTTATTTATCTTCTTATTACTGATTTGGAAGAGTTCTTTATATATTCTGGATACAAGATCCTTATCTGACATATGATTTGCAAATATTTTCTCCCAGTCTATGGGCTGTCTTTTTACTTTCTTGACGGTATCACATCAAACCAGTCCAGAGACGTGTGATGATTGATATCAAACCATCATATGAAGTATGAAGTTTTTAATTTTGAGGAAATTGAATTTATCTGTTTTTTCTATAATCACTTATGCTTTTGGTGTTTTATCTAGGAAATCATTTCCTAATTCAAGGTCATGAAGACTCACGCCTATTATTTTCTTCTATGAGTTTTCCAGTTTTAGCTCTTACATTTAGATCTTTGATTCATTTTGAGTTAATTTTTGTTTTAATGGTGTGAGGTGGGTCTACCTTCATCTTTTTCCATGTGGCTACCCAGTTGTACCAGCATCATTTGTTGAAAAGACTATTATTTTCTCATTGAATTGTCCTGATGCCTTTGTCAAAATCAATTGACTGTAACTGTAAAGGTTTACTTCTGGACTCTCAATGACATCCCTTTCATATATATTTTTATTCTCATGCTATTACCATAATGTCTTGATTACTGTAGCTTTGTAGAAAGTTTTGGGAAGGCATACTGTAGTTTTACACAAATAATGCACACCTTCTGTATTTGTTTGCCTACCGTGCAAGGCACTTTCACAAGCACCACCATGCCAATCCTCTTCCACATGTTGCTGTAAAAAAAATGAGCATAACATGGTTAGGAAAATACCTCATGGCAGGAGGGACAACTGACAAACACAGAAGGTGAGTGCTATTTACATAAAAATACAGTAAGTCTTCCAACTTTACTTACTCTTCTTCACCAAGGTTGTTTTGGCTGTGCTGGGTGCTTTGCATTTCTATGTTAATTTTAAAATCAGCTTGTCAGTTTCTGCAAAACAAACAAGCAAAAACCCCTAGCTATTTGTGATAGAGAATGCTTTGAATCTATAGATCAATTTTGGAAATGTTGCCATGGTAACCACATTAAGTCTTCCAATCCATGACCACAAAATGTCTTTCTGTTTTTACATCTTCTTTAATTTCTTTCAACAATGTTTAGTTTATAAGTTAAATTTATTTCTCAGTATTTTATTCTTTTGGCACTATTATGAATGGGATTGTTTCCTTAAATTCATTTTTAGGTTCTCCATTGCTTATGTATAGAAATGAGCTTTAATTTTGTATATTGATCTTTTCTACAACCTTGTTGAACTTGTTTTTCAGTGTTAGTAGTTTTTAAAATGGATTCCTTAGAATCTTTTTTATAGAATATCATGTGTTTTGCAAATAAAGGTAGTTTTACTTCATCCTTTCTAATCTGAATGCCTTTTATTTGTTTATTTTTCTTAATTGCCCTGACTAGAACCTCCAGTATAATATGGAATAGACGTGATGAGGAAGGACATTCCTATTTTTTTCCTGATCTTAGAAGGAAAGCCTTCAGTTCTTCACCATTAAGTAGGATATTAACTGTAGGGTTTTTTTTGTTTGGTTTTTAAATTGTATTTTAGATGAAGGTTTACAGAACAAACTAGCTTTTCATTAAACAGTTAGTACACATATTGTTTTGTGACATTGGTTACCAACCCCATGATATATCAGCACTCTCCCTTCTTGACCTTGGGTTCCCTATTACCAAATTTACTGTCCCCTCCTGCCTTCTAGTCCTTGCCCCTGGGCTAGTGTGCTCCTTTAGTCTTGTTTTGTTTTATGGGTCTGTCTAATCTTTGGCTGAAGGGTGAACCTCAGGAGTGGTTTCATTACTGAGCTGTAAAGTGTCCGGGGGCCATACTCTTGGGGTTTCTCCAGTTGCTGTTAGGCCTGTAAGTCTGGTCTTTTTTTGTGTGTTAAAATCTTGTTCTACATTTTTCTCCAGCTCTGTCTGGGACCCTCTCCTGTGATCCCTGTCAGAGAAATTGGTGGTGGTAGCTGGGCACCATCTAGTTGTGCTGGACTCAGGCTGGTGGAGGCTGTGGCAGTTGTGGTCCATTAGGCCTTTGGACTAATCTTTCCCTCGTGTCTTTGGTTTTCTTCATTCTCCCTTGCTTCTGACAGGGTGAGACCAATGGAGGATCTTAGAAGGCCGCTCACAAGCTTTTAAGACCCCAGATGCTACTCACCAAAGTAGAATGCAGATCATTGTCTTTATAAACTATGTTAACTGCAAGTTTTTAAGGCATTCTTTTAAATGCTTTATACATACTATTTATTCTAACCTTCACACCAGCAATATGAGTAAATTGTTGCTAGTATTTCTATTTTTCAGGTCAGGAAAATGGCACATAAATTAGTACATGGAAGAGCCAGAATTTAAATGAGACAATATGACACAAAATCTACATTAACTGCTACTTTATAGTGTCTCGATAATTATTAGTTGAATTACATTGACTGGAATTTTAAACTCTTAAACTAGTTTATAAACTTTAGTCTACTAACTTGTGCATGAGTTTTATAATTTAATGATTGATTAATTATGAGCTATAAGTTCCTGTTTTTCCTATTTCAAAAACTTTAAAGAGTTATGATAATGAATAAAATACTACTACTAATAACAGAAAAACATAATTTGAAAATAAAAATCACTTATCTGGGCCTAACACCGGTTCTCTGTGTGACATTACATATATTTTCCCAATTTTTTTAGACTCCTCTCCCACTGATGGATTGGTCTGATTTCCAATGCCTCTTCCAGCTTTAACACCTTATAATTTAATAGAATTTATTTGAAAAATTCTTACAAATAGCAAAAAAACCCATGATTTTTCAGTTCTTAAGATTTATCAGTACTCACTGCTCATTTTGGTCTGTGAAGAGTAACTATTTTATAACCAGAAGAGACACTATTGTCTCAAGGATCCATTGGGTATTGGGAGGACAACTGGACCAGCTTTCTCCTTCATCTTGATCATGAGGCCAGCTTTCTCCACTTTCTCTTAGTCTATGATGATTCTTTTTTTCATTTATTGATTTGAAATTAAAACAGGAATAGGTGATAACAAAGGAAGGGGACATCTAGGCATTTTCTTATGTCTTATGGCTTGCTTGATCCTCAAATAAAGAAAAAAATGAGCATATACAGTATTTGATCTCTTACCGATATGACTGAAAAACAAAAAACAAAACCTGTCACCATTGAGTTGACTTCAGTTGATGGCGATCCCATGTATTACAGAGTAGAACTGAGCTCTATAGGGTTTTTTTGGCTGTAATTTTTATGGAAGCAGATTTCTAGGCCTTTCTTCCACAGCCCTTCCTGGTGGATTTGAACCACCAACCTTTAGGTCAGTATCTGATTACTAACTGCCTGCACTACGCAGGGACATGCTGATATGACTACTGTCGTATTAATATGTAAACTGAAAATTTAGGATTGTTAGTATTCACTAGAAATGAAAATCAAGCCATTCAGTTCTGAACAACCGTAACAACAACAAAGTAATGTTTATTTACTAAACCAGAGTCTGGCTATCGTAGAGCTTTGTTTTAAACCAAGTAACTACTCCAGCAGGCAATTAAAACCTCTAGTTTCATTTGACGGATGCTGAATGACTAGCTTCTTTTTGGACCAGGTCGATGGACAAAAGTACCGTTCAAGTACAATTTTAAAAATCAGTCAGTTCATTCGGAAAAGCGATAAACAAAAATATTTCAATTAGAATGTATTGTATTTCATAAAAACAAACAAACACAACCGATTATTTTACAGTCCTCGTTGTGCAGATTGTAGATTCAGGGGTTGGCGAAATGATTTATGTGTCTCATGCTAACCCTAGGGGCAGTGCTGGTTCAGTGGAAGAATTCCTGCCTTCCATGTAGGAGATCTGGGTTCAGTTCCCAGCCAATGCACCTCATGTGCAGCCACCACCAGTCTGGCAGTGGAGGCCTGCATGTTACTATCATGATGAACAGGTTCCACTGGAGGAGTTTCCAGACTAAAGCAGGGCTGGGAAGAAAGGTCTGAAGCTCTACTTCTGAAAATCAGCCAGTGAAAACCCTGCGGATCACAATGGTTTGATCCCCAAGCCATTATGGGGATGGCGCAGGACCAGGCAGAATTTTCTTCTGTTGTGCACAGAATCACCATGAGTCAGGTATCAAGTTGACAGGAGCAATGAACAGCAATAACAACATGTTAACCTTTAGGTATCATTAAAAAAAAATTAATTATAATTATTTCATAGGTAAACTATTAATCCACAGAATATTTCTGAGAGAATGAAGTAATGTGATAGTTACTGTTTTTCCCTCTCTTTTAGTAGAAAATAGCTAGAGATAATATGACTGCCTTTCCCAAGACTTGACTTGCTCCTTGTGAACTAAGACTGAGAAAAATAAATGTGGAAACAAATCCAGATTAATAACTCAACTGGGGGCATGTGAAATAATTTTGCAATTAAAAATACATTTTCTTAAAAAAAAATTTTAAATATTTTTCAATTGAAAAATATGTCTGTTAAGGATCATGATCTTTGGTAAATGTCTAGGTCACTTAATAAAGAAAAAAATAGCCACATTAAAAAAGAAATCAAGGCAATAATGTAATGTAATAGATGACAAGAACAAAAGCAGTTAATTCTCCCATTTTTCACCTCTAACAGGCAGGCTAATCAGTTGTAATTAAGAGGCAAAGTAGCAGTCTAATAAACTGGCACTTGTCACCAGTTGTCATCTTAGTGATTAATTCACACCTCCATCACAATGACAGCAACCCTTCACATACTCTAATAAGCTGACTCCTTGGAGGAGTGGGGGTTAGGAATGGAGAATGGATTGTTAAGGCTCTAATGAAGTGGAGGGTGAGGAGATGGGACCTCTCAGCTGGGGAGGTAGAGGCTTGCAAGAGTAGACTTTAATTAAGGTTTTGGTTCATTTTGGCTCCTTATTTTTGAATGAATCATTAACATAAGATGCAAGAGTTGTCTTCCTACCCGAGGTTACTCCTTTTCTCCATCTTTGCTTTTCCTGGATTCATAGAAAAATCTTCTTGGTCAATCCCTACCCTAACCTTTTTTGTTTTTTGATAAATTACATTTAGGAGCAAGCTTCTTCTTTCTTTCTTTATTTTTTGGTAGCATTTTCTATTTCCTTTTTTGATATTTACTTGTTCCAAATTATGTATGTAAAATTACATTATAAAGAAACATAGAGTAAGAGTAAATTCTTTCTATTTACCACGTGGCATAATTTTGGCAGTGAACATTAAAAAATAATACAAACAGTTGTATTTTGTATCCAACTTGCATACCATCATTTGCTAACTGTAAGGGAAAACAGGGCCTTATTTAAACAGGAGAATATACAAGCAATTTTCACATGTGGTTTATAGCATCAGCCCAAGCAACTGTTAAATCCTCTTACAGCATTTGTAGGTTTGTAATGGTTATCCTCTTAGTGACCAAATAAATGCACTCTTTTGAATGGCTTCAACAATTTATTTCCCAACACTGGCAAGTAAAAAAGATGAACTAACAAGGCAAGAGCTAAATGCCTACTACCCAGGCACACATAAAGCCATGTGGATGGTCTCTAATGCCTTTCCTTGCTAACATGGCAGGGTGGCAGGGTGTGTTATTACCAAATGAGGCTGTAATCAGCCAGTCTAGTCTTTTGCTTTGGGCTGCGTCACATCAGCATGATTCTAGACCATATTGTTTCGAAAATAAATGTTATCATCTCTTTTGGCTATCCTGTACCAAAAAAAAAAAAAAACATTGCCGTTGAGTTGATTCCAACTCATAGCAACCCTGTAGGACAAAGCAGAACTGCCCCATAGAGCTTCCAAGGAGTGCCTCATGGATTTTGACTGATGACCTTTTGGTTAGCAGCCATAGCACTTAACCACTACACCACCAGGGTTTCCATGCAGTACAGTAGTCAATAATCCTCCATCTTCCATTAATCCCAGAATGAGGCTTATTTGTATGTATGTAGCGACTGTTATTACTTTATACTTCTTCATTTCATCGGAAAACATGATTAATTGGGTTGGATCTAAACCACTGAAGCTCCAAATGTAAGCTCATTAGCTCAGGACTTTTGTTATTGTTATAAATAGAGACACTCTTCATCATGACCCTTCTGGTAAAAACTTCACTATACATGATCTTGTAGCCAGAAGGACCTGAGATAACAACCCAACTTAAGAAAGATTCTAGAACTCTAAGACTTTGGTAATCTTACAATAGTTGGGAGTAAAGATGTAAAAATTGACATTTTGCTTTTGAAAGTCCATCTTTATTACCCAAACTAAAAGAAAAAAACCAAACTCATTGCCATCAAGTTGATTCCAAATCATAGCGACCCGACAGGACAGAGTAGAACTTCCCCACAGAGTTTCCAAGGAGCGCCTGGTGGATTCGAACTGCTGACCTTTTGGTTAGCAACCATAGCTCTTGACCACTACAGTACCAGGGTTTCCTTACTACCCAAAGAGAGATTGAATTATTCTACTATATAAATAAGAAGTGATGTTTATTTTTCTGACTCAGCTTCTCATTGAGAAACAAAACACTGTGTGGGGTTGAATTGATTCTGACTTGTGACCACCCCATGTGTGTCAGAGTAGAACTGTGCTCCATAGGGTTTTCAGTGATGGATTTTCCAGAAGTAGATCACCAGGCCTTTCTTCCCAGATGCCTCTGGGTGGACTTGAACCTCCAATCTCTCAGCTAGTGTCATGCCTATTCTTCTGACTCAGCTTCTCCCTGAGTCTACTTGGAAATAGATTGAAGGCAGTGGATGATAGATACAGGATTTCAGTTCTTTGTTAATTTAAAACAACTTTGAAAAATTAAAGAAAAAAATTAAAACCTGTACTTCAGAACTCAAAAGTCATTAATTTTTGTTATTCTAAAAATGTCAGTTTATCCAGTGGAGGATGACAAAATCTGTGTATCCATTATCTATCCCATTAGGACTAATGAGACTTCAGTTTTTTTTTCTCTAAAATCAAATCCAAGGGCCAAGTGGTAGTGTTCGATGGGATTCTCTTTTCAATTTGGTTGTTTTAAAGCTCTGTATGGAGTAAGAATGTTTCTCATACCCATCGCCAAGTACCCCTTTTATTCTATTCCCCAGAGTCCCGCTTAAGGAGCACTGTACATGGATAATACCAGGAGAACAAGGTCAACACTTCACCAGCCCTTGTTTATTTATATTTCTTTTATGCTCAACAGATTGTTGTGTGTACAATGGCAAGCTCGAGGAACATGAGCCCTGCTTCCTTGGGCGGCGTCTTGCTGGGAAATACTAGAATAGCAGAGGGCTAATATATGCATCCACAGGGCAGAGGGGAGGGGCTCAGCCCACATTTCACACTGCCCTAATCAATTCATTGGCTTAAAAAAAAAAGCAGGGGAGGGGGGTGGAGAAAGACGCCTGCTTGTTCCTTGTCCAGCTGCAGCAGGCAGGAGCTGGAACATATGCCTGTCTGAAAGGAGAGGAGGGGAAAGGCCTCTCAGGAGGCGCCACACAAAGAAAGCCAATCTTTTCCACAAAGCGTGGAATGACTTAAACACTCTATTGTATGAAATATGAATGAGCCCTCATTGTGGAGCACAGTGTGTGGGGATCCATGGTGTCCTCCCATTAGCCACATGATTAACCAGATTACACGGGGAAGCCGCTAAGATAAATAAGGCCAACCTTCTGTCACTTCCTCCGCCAGACCTGACCAACAAGGGGCCCAAGAGCTGGCCCCTTTCTAGCCAACTGGGTGGAAAGAAGAAATAATCATGAATGTCATGCTTGGTAATTAAAAAAAGAGAACGAGAGAGAGGCAGGAAGAGAGAGAAAGGAAGTTGTCCCAGGGGACCCTCTATGAGAAACAGTGTGAAAACATCTTTCTGATCAACTAACATGTCAGTATTGTTCCCTCTGACCACATAGGACTAATCTAACCCTCTCCTAAACAGGGTCCCCTATTCCCTTTTGTGGACAGGGAGACCAAAAAAAAAAGACAAGAATTAAAGCTGCCTGACTCTGTTCATTAAGGGTGAGACTTGATCATTCTGCTAGCCCGTTAACCCATCCTTCCTTTCCTCCGTTTCCGAATCCCCTGCTCACTCTTGTGAACAGATTAACGCAGTAGTTAATTAGTTTATGGAAATCGCACAAAGTTGCAATTCTCATAGCAGCTTGAGCTTTGAGAAAAATACAAGGAGAATGGGTACTACTTGGAATGGTACCAATGAAAGAAGTATGGATTATCCAAGTTCTGACATGGAAATTCAAAAATCTGCATATGTAGAATATCTTGTGAAATATTTTTTAGATTACTGATACAGTATGAAAGGGGGAGACTTTGTGTGAGTCTTATATTTAAAATAATATCATTCTAGAGATTAGTTATTATTACTTAAAGACAAATAAATCTGGATTTTGGTCAGCAAAAAAAAAAAGATTTTAATTCTAAAAAGAGATATATTGGCTGAAAAATGAAATATTTTGATAAATTAAAGTACGCAATAGAAGAAACGTAGATTCAATTTATTTTGGTAAACTCTAGACATTTAAAATTAAAATATATTTTAAATAAGGAGGAAGGATGGATATTATACCCCAAACACGTTCAAATCCATTGGGAAAACTTTCTAAACGTATTATTGTGAGAGGCAACCATTCATTTCTTTTAAATATGATTTTTTTATCTGCCTCAGACTAAAATAATTGTTTTTCTTTTCCAAATTTATTTATTGGTGAAGACCCATCTCTATAAAGTTTATAACAACTATGCAAGATATGATTCCATGTATGTTAAAAACACAAAAAAAAATTTCCAAGCTCTCTTTGAGGACAATATGAAATATAATTTGAAGAGTTCCTTGGAATTTTCAAAAATAGATAGTGAGCCTTATCTATGTTGATTTTAACTGTGAGATATCTTTACCCTGATCTTCTATCATATCTTTGTCCCCTTCATTTTATACTGAGCATAGTAATAAAATTATGGTGAAGAGAAAATTGTTCCCAATTACGATAGCAAATTTACACTTAGAGAATGAATTTCTAATCTTCTAACAATTCAGGCAAATGTCCAAGTGGGTAACATATAAAAGAAATTTAACAATAAAGCAAATAACATACTAGAGCTTCTGTTATTAATGGAATCATTTATTGATACAAAAAGGGTTTGTTTGTTTGTCCCCCCTCCCCCCGCTAACACACACACATTTTTTAATGTGCAAAGGTGCAAAACACTAGGCTAGGAGTAAGGGCTCTTACAGATCCAAGAGATATAGATTTTTTTTTTGAAGGATTCTTGCTCTAGGAAGAGAGACCATCTTAGATAAGAGATTTTCCTGGATTGTTTAGAATTTCTTTTCGTCCCAAGCATTATTTAACTATTTTATTGAAATGGAGGAGTTCTGTTGGTGCAGTGGTTAAGAGCTCAGCTACTAAGAGAAAGGTCGGCAGTTCAAACCCACCAGCCACCAGTCGCTTCACTGGAGAAAGATGTGGCAGTCTGCTTCCATAAAGATTACAGCCTGGGAAACCCCAAGGGACAGTTCCGCTCTGTCCTACAGAGTCGCTATGAGTCAAAATTGACCCAGTGGCAACACGTTGGCTTTTTTGGCATTTTGCTGGAAATATTTATAAACTATTGAGTTATTTATTTTTCTTCTCAAAATATAACAAGCATAACTTAAAATTGTTTTAGATTAAAGACTATTCTGAATGTCTTGTAGTCTCTTCTGGATGAGACTGTGGATGTCTTATGGTAGTGGGCGTGGTCCTAAAACTGACAGACTTTTATTTTCCTTGCTTGCCATCCATTTACCCAGGCTCCTGTTCAGCCACACCAGTGAGTATCTCTTTAACAAGACACAATAATTCTGTTGGAAGCAGGGATGTGAACTGGCAATGGTTGTGGTCCTGAGCTCTGAATGGTTCTCTGTTCCCTTCTGAAATACATTTCAGAACTCTGCTTTTGCTTCCATTCTTCTTCATGTTCCTTTTTTATCTGTTTTGTCTTGTGTTACTTCTTTCTAACTTTAAAAGATTTCGCATATTGACTATTAATTTATGGATAGTGTCTGTACCTCTTTTTCAGCTGGTTGGTGAAAACTGATTATTTTTGTGATTTTTACCAGTTTTCCCAACATAAGACTCTACCCAATGGTCTTCATTTCTCCTACCAATGCTGACTTGAAGATAATCTGAATTTGAGAAATTCTGGAATGCAGATTTCCAGGAAAGGAATATGTTTTCAGAATGAGAAAGAACAAATAGAATATCAAATGGTGCAGTTTGTTGTCAGTGAGTATCTTAGGCTGAGTTCTATACAGCAACAAAACCAGTTAAGCTTTTATATATGTGTATATATATATATATATATATATATATATATATATATATATATATACACAGTGAGAGAGAGAGAGAGAGAGTTATCTCAAGGAAGGAAATGGCTCACGCTGTTGTAGAGGCTGGCAGGTCCCAAGTCCATGGGTCAGTCTTCAGGCTGGAGGCTTCTTCTGACTCATGTAGCTGTAGGGGCTTACAAACCCAAGATCAGCAGGTCAGACAGCAAGTTGCTGGCTCATGGGCTGTGGAGGCTGACAACTCCAAGATCAGCAAGCAATATGGCAGGCCACTGGCTCAAGTCCCAAGAACTGGAGGTTAGATTATGATGAACCGGATGTCGGATCCAGAGTGAGTAAAAGCCAGTGAGCTTTGCCAGAAAGTCCATATATATTGGATGCAGACCCCCACCAACTGATTGGCTGATCACATTCCATCACATCATAGAGGTGATTACATTATACTGCAAGATGGAGAATAACTGCATCATTACATAACTGCCAAACTATTGAGAATCACGGCCCAGCCAAGTTGGCACACAACCTTTAACCATCACAGTGAGCTTCTTAAATTTGGCATACTTGTCACCTCAGCCTCTGCCTTTGGTTCCTGGAAAACAACCTAAATGACAAACTGTTCCACTCATCATTTATCTATCACTATACAAAAAAGAGGTGAACATTCCTCTTTCTTGGTTTCTGCAGAGTTGTTTTAAACAAGGTTTGAATAATGAATGAGATGTTTTCAATCTCAGATTTCGTATGTTCATTCAGATATGCTGAAATAAAGAAAACTTTGAAATGATAAACTATGATATTTCTGTGTGTTGTTCATATTTAATACACTTTTTTGACTTCCAGTTATATCACCAGTGGCATAAAAATTCAAGTGTTATTAAAACATTTGTCAGTCCTTATAGAACCTTTCATTCCCTAAGATTCTGAGCACTTGTTTTATTTATGGCTAGCATTCAAGTCATTTATTGGGTAGGGAATTCTGCATTTAAATTACCTTGATTTCTTGGCAAACAATGGGAAAAAATTTATTATGCAAATTATAATAACACCTGGAATTGAGCACAATGATTGTAGATTTTTTGGATTATTTTGGCGCAACTCTGCAAGGTTATGCTATGCAGATGGGTGGACTGGATTTTCTCCGGAGTGAGAGCATGACAGTTGTGTGCTTTGCATTTGGGCTGCTATTCTCATGCTAATGCAGAAGAATCCTATCTGAACACTGGTTTCTGAGAATGAGAATTCAAGTACTCCACAGGCCTCACACATCTTTGTGGAAGAAGACTAGCGTACCATTATGGTATATCATGGTAACCAAATTCCTAATAGAATAAGGTGATTCGTTGCATTAAAATAATAATTCCTTTCTTTGTAATAGCATTTAAAGCCCGTGTATATTTTTCCATTCCTGTGATAGGTAAAAACTTCTTCATATAGGATAATTATAAAATTTCATAGAAAATTAAAAAAGGCTTGCACCTAGTTCTAGTGGATTAAGAGTAGATTCTTTATGATGTTTTAAGTTCTTCAACTTACGGCATCGATTATATTTGAATGTTTAAATTAAAAGATGAAAAGTTTACATGTAAAAATTATTTTCATGGAGTATTTGACATCATATTTACTTTCATTGAAAGACATCGGTGCTAGCTGATAAGGTGATATCAGGGTATAATTGGCTATAACCTGAGGATATTTTTACCGGATTTGCTTTTTTTCCATCCTCTACACATCATTATTATTTATCTCTAAAAAAATATTGCCGTCAAATCAATTCCCACTCATATTATAATATTTCAAGCTATCTTCCCACGATAATAGCATAACAATAGCAGAAATCAAAGCAAAAGAAAAAATACCCAGTTTCTATACTAACAATTATTTGTATGCTTTTTAAAAACATTTGTCAGTCCTTCCCAAATTGAATACACAATTTTACAAGATTTGATTAAGGAGAGAGAGGGGGCAAGATGGCGCTCTAGGCAGAAACACCACGCCGTCCCTCCACAGTAAAGATCCGAAAAACTAAGCCTAACAGAGAATCAACAATCCTGAAACCCTAGAACACCAAATGAAGAGATAAAGAACTCAGCCAAACACCAAACAGAGTGAGAATACTAAAAGAGAACGGAGAGCGAGGAGAGACTCAGGCAGAGATTCCTTACCAGCTAACGCAGCGCAGATCCACCATCTTGGATTCCTATCGGAGACCAGCGAACAGGAGAGCAGCCTTGCAGAGCATCTGGTCGGAGACAGAACAACCGGTAAACTGCGGTGCGCGCTCTCCCACCACCCACCCCTCTCCGCCTCAGCTGGGGATCCCCTGCTTTCCGTGGCCAGGGTCCCTGAGCTGGGGGGCGCCGGTGCTTGGATTCCGCGCGCCTGGGCTGGCGGCTTTCTGGGAGCCGTTTGCTGGCGGCTAGCGAGCCTTTTTCTGCCGCCTCCCCCTCCTTTGGCCTGGGTGCCTGGTTCCGAGTGCCATCTCTGCTCTCTCCTGCGGGGCTGTAGGGCTGCGTTCGGGCGTGTGGCTGTTTCCAGGTCTGGGCTCCCGCGCGGGTGGGATCCCGGGGCCTTTGTTCATTCGCCCCTCTGCTTTCCGTGGCCGGAGTCCCTGAGCTGGGGGGCGCCGGTGCTTGGATTCCGTGCGCCCGGGCTGGTGGCTTTCTGGGAGCCGTTTGCTGGCAGCTAGTGAACCTTTTTCTCCCGCCTCCCCCTCCTTTAGCCTGGGTGCCTGGTTCCGAGTGCCGTCTCTGCTCTCTCCTGCGGGGCTGTAGGGCTGCGTTCGGGCGTGTGGCTGTTTCCAGGTCTGGGCTCCCGCGCGGGTGGGATCCCGGGGCCTTTGTTCGTTCGCCCCTCTGCTTCCCGTGGCCACGGTCTCTTAACCCCGAGACTACTGGCTTCTTGGAATTCACGCCCCTGAGTGGGGGCTCTCTGGGTCCCATTTGTAGGCACTGACTGCTGGTGTTGGCCTTTTTTTTTTTTTTTTTTTAATTTTATTTTTCTTCCTTTTTTGATTAGTTTTGTCATCTTTTACCTCTTTTTCCCTTTTGTCTTTCTTCATTGCTTAATTTCTCGTCTCTCTATCTCTTCCTTCTCTTTCTGATCCCTGAATACCAGGTGATGTATGCTTCTGTACCTTCTGGCCAGGCTGAGCTGTGAAAATTGAGACCGACTCCCCCAGACCTCATAGCTGCATCGGTGGGATCCCTGGGAACTTTGCAGTTCTTTAACTTTTCTGATTTTTATTTGGTCATTCTTTCCTTTTCTTTCTCTTCCCCCTTCTGGTTTCCTCCATCCCATAGTCTCTCATCTGTACATTCCAACGACAAGCTACCCTAGCATTCTTTTATGTTTGTACGCTTTTTGCTCCTCCTCCTCTCTCCTCTCTCCCATATCCAGCTTAGCTTCACACATAACCATCTTCCCGCTGCACCCTACCTACCTGCACCGCGCACTAGACATCACACCACCAAGCGGTGCAGGCACGCCCTATTGGAACCTGCCCAGCACTGACTACCGACCGTCCTGGTGGCTGCGGTGAGTGCCACAAGCAACCCATCCCAGTGGCTCCTCCTCAGATAGATCTGCCCAGCTGTACCACAAGAACAAAAAAAAAAAAAACTACAATCAATAAACGAGAGAAATATCTACTGAATGCCCCGAAAACAGCAAACAATATCAAAACATTTACAAAAACAAGACAAGATGGCTCCAATAGGCGTCCAAATTAAAACACCAGACAACTCTCCTGTGGAAGAAAATGCACTAGAAGTACCTGATAGGGAACTCAAATCACTAATACTAAGAATTTTCCAAGAACTGAGGCAAAAAGCTGACAAACATGAGGAAAAAATAGACAAATTTATGGAAAATACAGACAAAAAATTGGAAGAATTCAGGAAGATGATGCAGGAACAAAATGCCAAAATAAATTCACAACTCGAAATTATACAAAAACAACAATTAGAAATCCAAAAGATAAACAACAAGATTTCAGAAATGGACGGTGTCATAGAAGGGCTGAGAAGTAGATTTGAAATCATGGAAGACAGGATCAGTGGAACTGAAGACAAACACTTGGATACAACTCTGTTTCAGGAAAACTCAGAAAAAAGAACAAAGAAAAATGAAGAGACCCTGAGAGTTATGTGGGACACAATAAAAAGCAAAAACTTACAAGTGATTGGCATACCAGAACAGGGGAAGAAAACAGAAAACACAGAGAGGATCATTGACGAACTGCTGACAGAAAACTTTCCCAATATCATGAAAGATGAAAAGCTGGCCATCCAAGAAGCTCAACGAACCCCATATAGAAGAGACCCCAAAAGAATATCACCAAGACATATCAAATTCACACTCGCTAAAACTAAAGACAAACAAAGAATCCTGAGAGCAGCTCGTGAAAAACAAGAAGTCACATACAGAGGAGAAACAATAAGACTAAGCTCAGATTATTCAGCAGAAACCATGCAGGCAAGAAGGAAATGGGATGACATATATAAAATCTTGAAAGAAAAAAATTGTCAGCCAAGAATAATATATCCTGCAAAACTCTCATTCAGATTTGATGGTGAAATTAGGTCATTTCCAGATAAACAGAAACTAAAGGAATATGCAAAAGTCAAACCAAACTTACAAGAATTATTAAAGGGAGTTCTTCGATCTGAGGACAAACAGCTTCAGCCCTCAGGCCGGACCTAGGACCTAGGACGCAGGTCCATATGAACCAGATACCATTCTAGGAACTGAAATACAGAGGACTTTCCAAAAACAAAAGAAATACAACAGGGAATCAGAGAAATCAATCAAAGGATGACAACAACATCAAAACAATGAAAGAGGGAACAAACGGCATAGGTATAGAACCTTCTAAAGGAGAGGAAGGCAAGGCGATACCAAATAATGGTAGACTGCTTCAAAATTATAAAGATAAGGGTAAAATTCATGGTAACCACAAAAAAAGTTAACAAACCAACTCATAAAAATAAAGTCGAAAAACATAAAGTCTCAACAAAAACAAAACCTACAAAAACAAAAGAAATGAACAGAAAATCCACAAACAAAAGTAACTCAGCACAAGAGAGTAAGAAGAACAAAGAAAACTTCAGCATCACAAAAAAAAGCACTACAAAATGACAGCAACAAACTCACATCTATCAATAATTACACTGAACGTAAATGGACTCAATGCACCCATAAAGAGACGGAGAGTGGCAGAATGGATAAGAAAACAGGATCCATCAATTTGCTGTCTACAAGAGACACACATTAGAAACAAAGATGTGAATTTATTAAAAATCAACGGTTGGAAAAAAATATATCAAGCTAACAACTATCAAAAAAGAGCAGGAGTGGCAATTCTAATCTCAGATAAAATAGACTTTAAAACAAAATCTACCATAAAAGACAAAGAAGGACACTATATAATGATTAAGGGGATGATCCATCATGAAGACATAACCATAATAAATATCTATGCACCCAATGACAGGGCTCCAAAATACATTAAAAAAACTCTAACAGCACTGAAAAGAGAAATTGACAGTTCCACAATAATAGTAGGAGACTTCAACACACCACTCTCAGTAAAGGACAGAACAACTAAAAAGAAACTCAGCAAAGATACAGAAGTCCTAAAGGACACAATCAGCCAACTGGACCTCATAGACATATATAGAACAATCCATCCAACCGCGGCAAAGTACACATTCTTTTCCAATGCACATGGAACGTTCTCCAGAATAGACCACATCTTAGGCCACAGAACAATCCTCAACAAGATCCAAAATGCTGAGATAATTCACAGTATCTTCTCTGACCACAATGCCATCAAGGTAGAAATTAACACTAGAAAGAGCAAGGAAAAAAAATCAAACACATGAAAACTGAATAATAATCTGCTTACACATCAATACATAATAGAAGAAATCAGAGATGGAATTAAAAAATTTCTAGAATCAAATGAAAATGAAAACACATCATACCAAAACCTTTGGGACACAGCAAAGGCAGTCCTCAGAGGACAATTTATAGCAATAGACGCACATATCAAAAAAGAAGAAAGGGACAAAATCAAAACATTAACTACAGAACTCAAACAAATAGAAAGAGAACAACAAAAAAAGCCTACAACCACCGGAAGAAAGGAAATAGTAAAGATCAGAGCAGAAATCAATGAAATAGAGAACAGAAAAACAATAGAAAGAATCAACAAAACCAAAAGTTGGTTCTTTGAAAGAATCAACAAAATCGACAAACCACTGGCCAGACTGACAAAAGAAAAACAGCAGAGGGCACAAATAACCCAAATAAGAAATGAAATGGGGGACATTACAACAGACCCAACTGAAATAAAAAGGATTATAACAGAATATTATGAAAAACTATATTCCAACAAATTTGAAAACCTAGAGGAAATGGATAAATTTCTAGAAACATACGGCCTACCCAAACTACAACAAAGTGATATTGAAAATCTGAACAAACCCATAACAAGAGAAGAGATTGTAAAGGTAATAAAAAAACTCCCAACCAAAAAAAGCTCTGGCCCAGATGGCTTCACTGGAGAATTCTACAAAACATTTACAGAAGAGCTCGTACCAGTTCTACTCAAGTTATTTCAGAGCACAGAAGAGGAAGCAACACTTCCAAACTCATTCTATGAAGCCAGCATAATGCTGATACCAAAACCAGGCAAAGACATCACAAAAGAAGAAAATTACAGACCAATATCTCTCATGAATATAGATGCAAAAATTCTGAACAAAATTCTAGCCAATAGAATTCAGCATCATATCAAAAAAATAATACACCACGACCAAGTAGGATTCATACCAGGTATGCAAGGATGGTTTAACATTAGAAAATCCATCAACGTAATCCACCACATAAATAAAAGGAAAGAAAAGATTCACATGATCATTTCAATTGATGCAGAAAAGGCATTTGACAAAGTCCAACACCCATTCCTGATAAAAACGCTCAATTAAATAGATATAGAAGGGAAATTTCTCAACATAATAAAGGGCATCTATGCAAAACCAACAGCCAACATCATTCTTAATGGAGAAAGGCTGAAAACATTCCCCTTGAAAACAGGAACAAGACAAGGATGCCCTTTATCACCACTCCTATTTAACATTGTGCTGGAAGTTCTCGCTAGAGCAGTAAGGCAAGAGAAAGAAATAAAGGGCATCCAAATTGGTAATGAAGAAGTTAAACTCTCCCTGTTTGCAGATGATATGATACTATACATAGAAAACCCTAAAGACTCCACGAGAAATTTACTGGAACTAATAGAAAGATTCAGCAGAGTAGCAGGATACAAGATAAACATTCAAAAATCAGTTGGATTCCCATACACCAGTAAAGAGAACGATGAAAAGGAGATCAGGAAATCAATACCATTTTCAATAGCCCCTAAAAAGATAAAATACTTAGGAAAATCTGACCAGGAATATAAAAGACCTATACAAAGAAAACTACAAAACACTGCTGCATGAAATCCAAAGGGATCTACATGAATGGAAAAACATACCATGCTCATGGATAGGCAGACTCAACATTGTGAAAATGGCAATTCTACCTAAAGCAATCTACAAATACAATGCTATCCCGATCCAAATACCAACAACATTCTTCAAAGAGATGGAAAAACTAATTATTAACTTTATATGGAAAGGGAAGAAACCCCGAATAAGTAAAGCACTACTGAAGAAGAAGAATAAAGTTGGAGGACTCACACTACCTGACTTGAGAACATACCATACAGCTACAGTAGTCAAAACAGCCTGGTACTGGTACAACAACAGAGACATTGACCAATGGAACAGAATTGAGAACTCAGATGTAAATCCATCCACCTACGGTCACCTGATTTTTGACAAGGGCCCAAAATACATCAAATGGGGAAAAGACAGTCTTTTTAACAAATGGTGCTGGCAAAACTGGATATCCATTTGTAGAAAAATGAAACAGGACCCATACCTCACACCATATACAAAAACTACTTCAAAATGGATCAAAGACCTGAATATAAAGCCTCAAACTATAAAATTCATAGAAGAAAAAATAGGACCAACACTTCAGGCCTTAATACATGGCATTAACAGGATACAAACCATAAACATCAACACAAAAAACCCAACAGATAAACTAGATAATTGGGATCTTCTAAAAATCAAACATCTATGCTCTTCAAAAGATTTCACCAAAAGAGAACCTACAGACTGGGAAAAAATTTTTGGATAGTACAAGTCAGACAAAGGTCTAATCTCCATAATCTACAAGAAAATCCAACACCTCTACAACAAAAAGACAACCAATCCTATCAAAAAATGGGCAAAGGAAATGAACAGACACTTCACCAAGGAAGACATTCAAATGGCCAACAGACACATGAGGAAATGCTCGCGATCACTAGCCATTAGAGAAATGCAAATTAAAACCACAATGTGATACCATCTCACCCCGGCATTACTGGCACGAATCAAAAACACTGGAAATAACAAATGTTGGAGGGGCTGCGGGGAGACGGAAACTCTTATACACTGCTGGTGGGAATGCAAAATGATACAACCATTTTGGAAAATGATATGGTGTTTCCTCAGAAAGCTAGAAATAGACGTACCATTCGATCCAGCAATCCCACTCCTAGGAATATATCCTAGAGAAATAAGAGTCATCACTCGAATAGACATATGCACACCTATGTTCATGGCAGCATTATTCACAATAGCAAAACGATGGAAACAACCTCGATGTCCATCAACAGATGAATGGATACACAAACTATGGTACATACACACAATGGAGTACTATGCAACGAGAAAGAACAACAATGAATCTGTGAACCATCTCATAACATGGATGAAACTGGAGGACATCATGCTGAGTGAAATAAGTCAATCACAAAAGGACAAATATTGTATGAGACCTCTATTGTAAAAACCCATGAAAAAATTCACATGCAAAATGTAACAATCCTTGTTGGTTACCAGGGATGGGAGGGGGGGGGAATACTAAATAGGTAATAGGTAAGTGGTAACTTGGGTGAGAGGTGAGATAGTACAGAGTACAGGGGAAACTAACACAACCTGCACAAGGAAAGGTCATGGAGGCCCTATAGACACATCCAAACCCCCCGAGGGACTGAGTTGTTGGACGGAGGGCTCTGGGGACCATGATCTCGGGGAACATCTAGCTCAATTGGCATGACACTACTTATAAAGATAATGCTCTACATTCTACCTTGGTGAGTAGTGTCTGGGGTCTTAAAAGCCTATGAGCGGCCATCTGAGATACTCCACTGGTCTCATCCCTTCGGGAACAAGGGAGAACGAAGAGAACAGGATACAAGGAAAAGATTAGTCCGAAGGACTAATGGTCCACAGCTACCAAGGCCTCCACGGGACTGAGCCCAGTACAGCTGGATGGTGCCCGGCTACCACCGCTGACTGCTCTGACCAGGATCACAACAGAGGGTTCTGGGCAGAGCCGGAGTAGGATGTAGAGCATAATTTTAACTCCCAAAAAAAAAAAAAAAAAAGAAGAAGACCAGATGTACTGGCCTAAAGAATACTAGAGAAACCTCGAGAGTGTGGCCCCCAGACACCCTTTCAGCTCAGAGGTGAAGTTACCTTCGAGGTTCGATGTTAAGCCTGGGAATGGACAGCCCAGTAAAACTAAATGGGACTAACGAGGTACAGGAGTCCGGTGACAAGGGCCAGAAGGCAGAGGGAGAGTAGGAAACTGATGATAAGGAACACAAATTGAATAAGGACACTGTCGATGTATTGTGAGATTGTTGACCACTGCTATAGGGCAACATTTGTAGTAACTATTAAATGGGAGGCTGTTTTGTCCTGTAAGCCTTCATCTTGGGCGAGAATGGCAGCACAATTGGAAGAGCATAGTCAATATCACTTAACTGTGTAAGTAAAAAGTTTTGAAATGGTGTTTAAATAAAATAAAATAAAAAAATAAATAAATAAACAAATGAGACTAAAGAGGTACAATAGTCCACTGACAAGGTCCAGAAGACAGAAGGGGACAAGGAAGCCCCCTGGTAATAGGGAACACAAGGTGGAGTAAGAATATTCTTGATGTGCTGTGAGATTGTTAACCATTGTCATAGGGCAACATGTGTAGTAACTGTTAAATGAAAAACTATTTTGTTCTGTAAGCCTTCATCTTAAGTGAGAATAACAGCACAGTTGGAAGAGCGTAGTCAATGTCACTGAACTGTGAATGTAGAAATTTTTGAAATGGTGTATCTTTGGCCATCTGTAATTTTCATCAAAAAAAAAGGTTGAGAATTTAGAGGCTTAATACGTTGTGGGGTTGTTAACCAATGTCATAGAACAACATGTGTACTACTATTTCATGAGAAACTATTTGCTCTGTAAGCTTTCACCTGAAGTACAATAAAATATATAAAAAGAAAAAAAAGAAAAAAAAAGATTTGATTAAGGAATAGATGCAATATTGCATTCTCTTTATATTCACATAATATAAATAGGCATTTTAAGTGCCTTTTGCAGATTTTCAATTAATATTTTAGGTTTTATCTAATAGTCTAAATATAGATATAGTACTATTTGCCTAGTTTCCTGTGGTTGCAGACTGACGTTATTTCCAAATTGCTGTTTCCAATTTTCCAACAATCCTGTGGTAAATATCTTTCTAAAAATAACATTTTATTTCTCAGGGATTATTTCTTTAGGATATTCTCAGTCAAAGAATCACAATGTGTCTAGAAAACTGTTATCCCTTTCCTGTGTACAAAAAGAAGATCCTAGTTTCACATGTTAAACTTATTTTGCTAAAGACTAATTTTAGATATCACTTTAGAATCTTGTGTTCTACAAACCCTTTCATAATTTCTTTTTATATTCTTTTTCAACCTTCTGCAAATTCTTTCTGTTACCCAGGAAAGCCTGTAAGAGAAAAACATGGCACTGATCTCCTTATCAGCTTTGGCTACTTTTTCAAGGCCATTTTGAGTATCATTTCCTTCAACATTTTTTTTTTTTTTAGTCTGGTCAAATAAAAATAGGAACTAATACCAGGTTTGGGATAGAGTCCTCCAGAAGACTTTTGGGAATGGCCCCTTCCCCCTAAAGTCATTCCATAAGTGTTGTTTGTGAATAAGCCTTTAAAGAGCTATGCTGTGATGATAATATGATATAAAATATTATAGTCCCATAGTTATTGAAAAGGAGCACTGGTAGTACACTGGTTAAAGTGCTTCACTGCTAACTGAAATGTTGGCAGTTTGAACCCACACAGTAGCTCCATGGGAGAAAGAGCTGGCAATCTGATTCTATAAAGATTACAGCCAAGAAAACCCTACAAAGCAGTACTGCTCTGTCGCATGAGTTCACTAAGAGTCGGAGAACTCAATGGCACCCAACAACGTAGTTCTTGAAGTATGTAAGAACACAACGTTAAACTTGATTATTCAGTAAATGGTTTGAAAAGTGGAATAGCATTCAATTCTGGGAAAAAAAATATTTTCAGGAATATATTTCCTCCTTTTTTTTTTTCTTTGCACTCATGGCTTGCTCTACCTCAAGATCCTAGAAGCACATGTTAATCTTTATTTGGGTATTGAACTGGGGTCAACGTATGGCAAAGCAGAAGAATGGCATGTGGCAGGTGCAATTATGTTAAATACATTTGTATTACAAAAACTTGAAAAGCAACTTGATCTCTATAATATGTGTACTATTGCAATTATGCATCATAATAATCCTATGAGGTGGTTACTATTACTATCTCCGTTTCACAGATGAAAAACAGGAGTCCTGGAAAAGTTAAGACCTAAGGTCACAGAACAAGAGATGGAACCAGAATTTGGACACAGATATATCTAATTCAGGGACACATATACTTGGACTCTATCATACACTGGTAGTGTAATAACTAAATCTAAAATCAATGGTGGAATAAGTTTTTTCTACAAGATACGCTTCTGATTATGGTGAAAAAGTTTGGAATAGACGAATGCAACTAGAGAAGCTAGATGACATACAAAAATCATCAGTTAGGAGGCATTGAAAGCTGCCAAAGCAATTAGGACTTAAGGGAACAAGATCCTACAGAAAAAGAAAGCTTATTTAGGTAGCTCCATGTTGTACATGACACTGATTCCTTCAAATATTTTCCAATGTCTGGGAGACAACAGCCTGAGATGTGAGGCAGAGAGTGAATGTTAACAGACAGTGGATTTTGGGGACACTCAAGAGAAGTAGATAAGAGTTTGGGGCTACCAAGACAACCAAAATATAAGGGACTACAATCTTTACGAAAATGGAAATACAGAGAAGAACAACATTTCCTGCATCTTTAAGCTGTGTAGGGCCAGAGCTTAAGAAGTCAAGCAAACAGCAAACCAAAAAAAGCAAACAAACAAACCAAAACCCAACCAAAAACAAAACAAAAGCAAAGGGAAGATTTTATTAGTTTTGTCAGTCTTATGGTGGTCTTTATTTAGAAATAGAGATTTATATACGTGTGTCTATAACTATCTATCTATCTATCATCTCTCTCTCTCTCTCTCTCCAGAGAGAGATTTAAAAACATAAGCTCATACTTATGCCTCTAATTCCAATCCATTACCATAGGATTCAATTTCGTCCCCCTCCTTCTGTTTTGCATTTCCCATTAGTCTCAATACATTTATTCAATTGCTCAATCTTAGAATACAGAATCATTTCCTAATTGTTAACCCATACAAAGCAAACCTACTCGTAGAGTTCAATACATATTTACTATTCGTTTATTCTTTAGACTAGAATATATAATCAAAATACTGTACTCAATGTTAATTAGGTTAGTTTTTAACCCTACCCACCCCCCAGTGTGATTATTTATATTCATTTATAATGTGTTTTTCTGTTTATGTTCATATTCCATATTAGAGTTTTCACCTATCATTTTTTATTTGTTTCAACAGATAATAGAACTTTATTTCAAGGTCCAGTGTAAAATTATTTACACTCATTGAAATTTATGTGGCGCGGTCAGGTATCAGCTCAGCTGAGAAAAGTGTCACTTTCCTCACAACCAGAGAACCAGAGGTGTTCACAAAGTGCAGAGCTTGGTCGCTCTTGGCCACGTGTCACAGGGCTGGGCTGCCTGGTGAAGGACTTGGATCAGCCTTGGGTTGGGGAGAGGGAATACATCTCTGGTTGGAGGAGTCTTTGTCACTCAGCTTTCCTACCTTGGCAAGGCCAAGCAGAAACCACCTAGGAGACTGTTGGAAAGCAATGTGGAAAGTGACTATATGGGAAGCAAGTCCCTAAGAGTTTAGGGACAGGGCAAGGCAGGGGCGTAGGCAGCTCCTAGCTCTATATGTCCAAGGAGTATAATCCCTTGGTCATCAGCTCCTTGACATAGTCAACAGCCTGGGTGTGTTCCTTGACCCGAAGCTTGGCCATAATATCATAAAAGGTGTTCTGCACATCTGTCACCATGTTCTGAGTGTCTCCACAAAAATAGATGTGAGCACTGACCTCATGAATCAGCTTATGCATGTGCTCTTGTCTCTTCTTTGTATTTGCTGCACATAGACCTTGTGACACTGCCCCTGGGAGAAGGCCACCTACAGCTGGGTGAGGGAGCCATTCTTGTGAAAGTGGGCCCACTCCTTGTGGTACAGGTAGCTTTACAGGTAGTTGGCAGCTGTAGTAGAGCAGTATCTCTCCCACCTCCATACCCTGCTGCTGTAGGCTGGTTTGTTCCTGGATGAAGCCTATAAAGCAGGCAACCCCAGTGCCAGGGCCCACCATGATGACAGGCAGAGTGGCCTTGAAAGGCAGGCAGAATTGGAACCTGCACACAAACATGGGCACCAAGGCCTGGTGGCTGTTCTCCCTGGCAGGCTCCTTGGCCCACAGCCATACCCTTGTTGACATAGCCAGACTTGGTCTCATATTCCATGGCCACCACACAAATATGAATGGAGTTGAGGTGAACTTAGAAGGACAAAGCAATGGAGTTGTAGCAGGCCTGGAGACAAAGCAGCAGGTGGTCAGTGGAGGTCACAGGATGGACAGGATGTGCCTTTGAGACGTCATCACCCAGCTCAGGTGCAGCTTCTTGCCCTCACCCAAGGAAGAGACCATCATGCACAAATGTTCTCATTCAGTGGGCTCTGAGGTACCCTGAGACAACTCGTAGAACACATTGGTGCAGGGTGGGTTAGTGATATCTAGGTAGTAAGTGAGGGTCCATGCAGTACCAAATGCAGCAGGGGAATGGTTTTCTTGTTGGACCCTTCATTGAGATTGTTCAGGGATATTATGGCATCTAGGTTGACATCTAAGATCTCACCAAACTGGTTGATTGGGGCAGAGTCATTGGCCAGGTAAAAAAAGCGGTATGGTCCACAGATTTAGATCTGATTTTGGAATCTGACATGTCTAATTTCAGGTGCATGAGGGTTCAGCTGCTGGTTGGAACTACAGCAAAGAGTGGATACTTGGCATCCATGGGAGGTGTCTGGTTCTCATAGCTCTTCAGATGGCCCATCTTGCAGTATACACGTTGGCTGTGTCTGTGTCTTTGTGGAGCACAAACTTATACTGGTGAATTGTGGACTTCTCTCCAGTGGCTTCCACCCCAAAATACTCACACACAACTCACCAGAACTACTCTTGTCACAGGATGAAATCCTCTCCCATGTCCCCCTCACTGTCTCCTATTCCCAGCTCAGAGATGCACTGGGCACCCAGCTGCTGTAGCCACACATCCACATACTTGCCCATCACACTGAAGTGCACATAGGTCTTCTTCCCAAGGCCGCTTATTACACACTTGACCCCAGAGTCATCCACATCCATCTCCCAGAGCCAGTCATAGAAGCCCTGCGCTTTTATACAAAAGGTTGTTGTTGTTGTTAGGTGCCATTGAGTCGGTTCTGACTCATAGCGACCCCATGAACAACAGAATTAAACACTGCCCAGTCCTGCATCATCCTCACAATCATTGTTATGCTTGAGCCCATTGTTGCAGCCACTGTGTCAATCCATCTCGTTGAGGATCTTCTTCTTTTTCACTGACCCTGTACTTTACCAAGCATGATGTCCTTCTACAGGGACTGATCTCTCCTAACAACATGTCCGAAGTATGTAAGACATAGTGTTGCCACCCTTGCTTCTAAGGAGCATTGTGGTTTTACTTCTTCCAAGACAGACCTGTCCATTCTTTTGGCAGTCCATGGTATATTCAATATTCTTTGCCAACACCACAGTTCAAAGGTGTCAATTCTTCAGTCTTCCTTGTTAATTGTCCAACTTTTGCATGCATATGAGGCGATTGAAACCACTATGGCTTGGATCAGGTGCACCTTAGTTCTCAAAGTGATATCTTTACTTTTCAACACTTTAAAGAGGTCTTTTGCAGCAGATTTGCCCAGTGCAATGGGTCTTTTGATTTCTAGACTGCTGCTTCCATGGGTGTTGATTGTGGATCCAAGTAAAATCAAATCCTTGACAACTTCCATCTTTTCTTTGTTTATCATGACGTTGCTTATTGGTCCAGTTGGGAGGATTTTTGTTTTCTCTATGCTGAGGTGTAATCCATACTGAAGGCTGTGGTCTTTGACCTTCATCAGTAAGTGCTTCAAGTCCTCTTCACTTTCAGCAAGCAAGATTGTGTCATCTGCATAACAAAGGTTGTTAATGAGTCTTCTTCCAACCCTGATGCCCCCTTCTTTTTCATGTAGTCCAGCTTCTCGGATGATTTGCTCAGTGTACAGATTGAATAGGTATGGTGAAAGGATACAATCCTGATGCACACCTTTCCTGATTTTAAGCCACGCAGTATCCCCTTGTTCTGTCTGAACAACTGCCTGTTGATCTATGTACAGGTTTCTCATGAGCACAATTAAGTGTTCTGGAATTCCCATTCTTCACAATGTTATCCATAATTTGTTATAATACACACAATCGACTGTTTTAGCATAGTCAATGAGACACAGGTACACATCTTTCTGGTATTATCTGCTTTTAGCCAGGATCCATCTGACATCAGCAATGATATCCCTGGTTCCACGTCCTCTTCTGAATCTGGTCTGAATTTCTGAATTTCTGACAGTTCCCTGTCGATATACTGCTGTAGCCGCTTTTGAATAATCTTCAGCAAAATTTTACTTGCGTGTGGTATTAATAACATTGTTTCATAATTTCCTCATTCAGTTGGATCACTTTTATACAAAAGCTAGACTATACGTGTATATATATATATATATATGTATATACTTTTTCTTTAAAACTTTACGTATTCTCTTCAATGCAAACATCATTCTCTATTACTGCATTAATATGATTATATAGTAATTACTTGCTTGCTTGCCTATCTCCACCTGTTTGTAGGTTTTTTAAAACATGCTTTGGTTTTATTCATCTCTTATCTTCAGTGCCTTGCACAGTATCTGACACACGGGGAATATTCAATGTTTATTAAATGAATGGATCAGTTTAACCATTTAATTGCCATGCAATTACATATGAAATAATGGACTCAAGTATTTAAGTCTCTGGCTTAAAGCATGTAGCTACCAAATGGTGGAAATAAGATACATACCCAGACCATCTAGGACTTGTGTCCAGGTTCAATTACCTTTCCCTTAAATCTTGTTTCTTCTCTGTGATACTTCTATTCACTTCCATTTCAATATGTAAGAGTAGGATTTTCTAAGAGCCCGATGTAGATCTGTGGGATTTTAAGAAGGATCGTATTTGTACTTACATCATTCAATGGACTGTTGTATACGTGAAGGTAGTTATCCTATTTGTCTTTTTACCTCCCCCCCCTTTTTTTTTTAAACTAGTATATATTGAGTGTCTACCACAGAATTGCAGCCCTGGTGGCACAGTGGTTAAGAGCTCGGCTGCTAACAAAAAGTCAGCAGTTCGAATCCACCAGATGCTCCTTGAAAACACTGTGGCTCAGTTCTATTCTGACTGTTGGGTCTCTATGAATCTGAATTCACGCAAGAGCAAAGGGTTGGTTTTTTTGGTTTAGAAAGTGTAGAGTTTGGCATAAAATTAAGTTTTCATACATATTTTTGAATAAACGAATAAACCAATGAATGAACATAAGTTGTAGGGAGCATAATCTATCACTTGTGTATGTAACTAATAAGTCTATTCTTGGGCAAGTTTAAAGTTAAGCATTGTTCTGCTTCTCTCATTTCCATCTTATTATTCTCATCAGGCATATTGTCCTGGACATAGATTTTCATTTGTTAATATATTAAGAAAAAAAGTACATCACACCTTCCTCCCAAAGAGGTATGCACCCATCAAAAAAAGGAATCATTAGTAGCCCAAACTCTTGGATGAGTAAAATGAAGGATTGAACAATAATGCTAACAATAGTTGGCATATATTAAGCATTATTACTAATTCTATGACATGTATTACCTCTTTAATATCTACATCAGCCCTTTGAGATGGCTAGTGCTAACTCTGTATAGATTTGAGGAAGCAGAAATAGAGGAACCAAACAGCTTGTTAATGTCACAGAGCTAATTATGTGAATAAGACAGGATTGGAATGGAGTCCATCTGACTTGATCCCTTCCACATTATAGATTTTAAGCACTGGCCTTGTTCCAAGTGTGTTTAAGACACACAAACAGACAGGTGAATAACTCTAAAATGTTAAGCAGATTGCTTTACTGATGGATTTCTTAGGACTTTTTGATACACTAAAATACATTATAAATTTTTATTAGGGAGATACTGTGTTATGCTTGTAAAAGTTATTAATTTGAACACGAAACTTCCACCTGCCCCCAACATGGTAACTATTCTATGGAATGTACTTTGGGAAAAGCTGTTTTAAAGATTTAAAATGTCTTTTTCTTTCATTCCAAGAAGCAACCAACTTGTCGTACACTCAGTGTAATGGTGATAATGGAGACATGCTTAATTGAACTTGACTTTGATTTCTGGAAGAGAAAACAAGCATGAATAGAAAATTCTATTTAAGCAACTCAGCTTAAGCGCCTATTTAACATCAGTGTGGTCCTTAGGAAAATGAATTATTGCTGTATGGTAGATTTATAGTTAGCCCTTCAGTATATTAGCAAACTATTTGGCGTAACATTAGGTGAATTTTGTGGAATGTGTTGTCATTTATGAAGCCCATATATTATTTCATTTTATTTTCACAATAACTCTGCAAGGTCAGAATTATTCTTTATCCTCATTATAGAGATGAAGAAACTGAGGCTTAAACATGTCTTTTAGAATTCTGAGTTTCTCTTGGTTTCACACATGCAGTGAGTAATAAAGTGGTAACTCAAGTAAAATTCTTCAATTTTTAGTTCTTTCAAATGATCATACCAATTATGTTAAATCACACAGTTTGCACCTTCTTGAGTTGCTAGAGAACATGCCCTAGGATTTTCTTCTTCCAAACCCAAGGAGGTCAGAGAAAACTTCCTTTGATGTTGTTTTTTGTTTGTTTGTTTTGATTTTCCCCTTCCCTAGCTTTGCCCATCCCAACCATGTTTTCCTTTTCTTCTTCTCTTTCCATTTTCTCGTATATCTGTACATTTTCTGGAACCCTTACATATCTTGAGATTACTGTATTTTCCAACATATCTATCCACATGTCACCAACTTCTGTTTTGTTGACATTGGGGCTTCTAGCCCAGGGATTCATCATGACATGGCTGGAAAGATTCTTCCAGTGTCAGAGATGTTTGGATTCCTTTCCTCACAGGGTGACTGTTAAATTCGTACTGTACATTTATCAGGGATGCTCTAAAAGAAAAGGTAATAAAACTGACAGAACACAAGCAGGGGCTGACAACCTCACACAAGTTGCAGCTGATTAAAACTGCTGAGGCCTGAGGGCCCCGTTTCTAGAAGAAGACCTCTATAAGTAGACCAGAACAATTCCTGCCTGCATATTTTACACTGGCTACATTGGAATGCCTGGATCCTGCACCTTCAAAAAGGGCAGAGGGTAGTGAAAACCGGCAGTTTAGTAGCATTTATTAGGAGAAAACAAATGTATATTTTGAGTGGAAAATAAAATGAATGCATATACTAAGGCATCCCAGTGTACAGGTGTACTATGTACACAAACACAAAAACAGCATATAAACACACAGACAGGTCTATATTTCTAACTATGCTCCTTAATGATTATTACTAACAGTTAGGATGCCAAGTAATTGGTGCACAAGAATACATAAAAATAATAGACCTTGTATTTGCATAGCACCTTTACATTCCCACTGTGTTTTCCCATCTGTTATCTCATTTGGTCTTACACATTAATCGAACAAAATAGGAACAGGGATTAGTACCTCAGTTTTATAAGTGAAGGAATTATAGTACTTCAATTTAGGTGAACTTGCCCAAGAGCTATTGCGTGGAAGAGCTGGTATTTAATTATTCAGCTTCCCCCACTTGCTCTTTATGTGAATCTATTTTCTCAATTTGATAAGGTACAGATTTTTATCACCTTGGGATAACGTTGGCTGCAAAACTACTTTGCTATTATTGCTTATATCAAAAAAATTATCTGCTTGTACATCTATGACATTCTAAGATTCTAAGTTCCTTGAAGGCAGGAGCTATGTCTTTTTGTTTGTTTAAATCTTTGTATTCTCAGCTCCTGGAACAAAGAAATTTAATAATAATGGTTTGTACTTGACTACTAACCTAAAAGTTGGTTCAAACTTACCCAGCAGCTCCAAGGAAGAAAGCCCTGGTGATCTGCTTCTATAAAGATTGTTGTTGTTGTTAGGTGCCATTGAGTCAGCCCGGACTCATGGCAACCCCACGTGCACTGGGATTGAACTGTTGAGATAGGGTTTCCGATGGCACAAGTGCTTTGCACTAATCTAAAAAAATGGCAGTTCAAACCCACTGGTGGCAAAGTAGTTAAGAGCTACGGCTGCTAACCAAAAGGTCGGCAGTTTGAATCTACCAGGTGCTCCGTAGAAACTCTGTGGGGCAGTTCTACTCTGTCCTATAGGGTCGCTATGAGTTGGAATCGACTCCACGGCAAGGAGTTTGGTTTTTGGTTTGTTATTCAGATGACAAATAATTTAGGGGAAGATAGAGAAGGTAATAAGGGTTTTAGACTTAAGAATCTGTATTGTACATGAGGTTCTGAAAATATGTTCCAAATAAAATTATTTATGCTCATTAAGTAGACTTCCTTTTTTTAATAAATATAACACAAAATAATAAGAATTTGAATTTGCAGTAAAACACATATTACGGAAGCATAGTAATTCTTCATTTCCTTACCACAGCTGTTGAGTCCATAAGGTTAAAACTTACAAAATCAAGTTTCTACAAATAGAAGCACTGAACAAATAACAAAAATTATTTAATAATTTTGGGCAATTGTTTCATAAAGTTCTAAATAGACCTCACTTTTATCTTTATGATAAATTCCCAATTTTTCTTCTATATAAGTACTCTCAGGTAAACAAATATCTGTATAGTCAAATAACAAAGCCTCTTTACTGTATGCTTTTAAAATGTTACTGTCTTTATAAATTCTCTTACTTTGGGTGATTTTTTTCTTTGTTTGATCTGATTATCTATAACTTACTTGCTAAAATGCTTAAATTTAGTTAATCCAGTGAGATTTAGCAGGTGAATAATAATTTGATGACTTCGATTGCTTCATTTATTTTTCAGTTTTAAATTGTTTATAATAGCATAGAGAATAATTTTAATAACAAGTTTTTAAGTTTAAATTTATATTTCTGTTAGCATTTATATCACTTTTGTGTTTCTAGTGCCCTGTCTGGGGCTCCATTACATGAATTCCTCTATGTAAAGAGATTCCCAGTGAATATAGACCATTTTGTTACTTTTCTTCTCATATTTCTCTCGGGAATCCTGGACAGGTTTTACAGTGCCAATTCAAATGGGCCAGGAAATTAAATGTTGGAATACTTTGCCTCTTTGACTGGTAGCTGTTTTCAAAAGCTTAGGTAACTTGTGATTCCATTCATGCTTTGAAAGGAGCATTTCACAGTGGAAAGGTAATTCACTTTAGCGTCTCCCAAGTTGACTTTACTTGGTATGGACTATTTAACCATTTATTTCTGAAATGTGAAATGTACATAATTTCCAAAAGTTGATACAAACTGGTGTAATTATTTTTAAATGTTTTACTAAAAGCATTAAAGAATTTTTAAAATTATGATCAGGAGGTTTTCATTAAACTATCACAGCACATTTTCCCCTTTAAATTCCCTTTAAATCTCATTAGCACTTGAGACCTGATCCTCAAAAATGCTGATAAAAAATCCCCACATAATCCTTACAAGAGCTTGACTTAATATTGCACATATAAAATACGTTTAAAAAAATAAAATGTTTCTTGTGATTTGAGAGTAATGCCAAATATAACTGTAGTAGTCATAGAAAAAAAAGTTGTGCTTTTCCTTTAGATTTAACTTTGGGTGTATTACAAAATTTACTTAAAGTATTATTTCTTGATTTGTTTTTTTAATAATAAATATTAGGAAATTAAAATCAAGGTATTTTTAATGTATATACTAAAGAATTACACCCATCCCTCACTTATTAACATGGTTAGGTTCCAAAGACCAGGTCTTTGTGCAAAAAATTGGCATGATGCAAAAAAGGAGAATGACCACATCAGATCACAAAATGGAGGATGACTGCATCATTACGTAACTGCCAAATTACATCATCACATAACTGCCAAGCCACTGAGAATCACGGCCCAGTCAAATTGACACATAACCTTAACCGTCACAGACAGCATTACTCTCGTTGTATAAAGTTACTTGGTATTTGTTACTGCCAGATGTACTGCTTTAATGCACAAAATAGTCAGATGATAGATTTTTTACTATTGTAAGTGCGGAATGTGAAATAATGAGATAGTTGATAAGTGAGGAGTAGATGTATATCTCACAATGTAAAGACATAATCTTGAAAAAAATTTTCTCTAAATACGACAATGTTCATAGCTAACTTATTACAGAGTATTTTTGTTTTAGTTTTAAAAAATGGTGTAGTTTTTTTGTTTGTTTTGTTTTTGTTTTTGTACCTTAGATGAAGGTTTGCAGAACAAATAGTTTCTCATTTAACAGTTAGTACACATAGTGAAAAAAATGGTATAGTTTTTTAAAAAGAAAAATATTTCACAATGTCCATTCAATTCTATTTCACTAATTCATTTTTGTTTATTTATTCTTTATTCATTCAATTAATATTTGTCATATTTTGTGCCAGATTTGGTGCTAGCTCTTTGTGCAAATAAAGGAGAATAACATACCTACAGGAGTCCCTGGATGGTTGATTTGTTTAAGTCAACATTTATATTATTATAACCAAAAGATTGGTGATTCCATCCCACCCAGAGGCTTCTTGGAAGTAAGGCCATGTAATCTATTCCTGAAAGGTCACAGCCTTGAAAACGCTACGGAGCACAGTTCTACTCTGCACGTGGGGCCATCATGAGTCGGAAGCGATTTGACTGCAACTAACAACAACAACAGAGTCCTCACCATCCAGTAGAGGAGTAAGTGAACTAAAAGTCTCTGGAATGTGGACTCTTCAATATTAACAAAATGATTTATGGGATCAAAGAATGGATTAATTGATTCTACCGAAAGAGTCATGAAAGGCTTTTTTGTGGATGTGAGTTTAAGATGTGCCTGCCCAGGCGGAGTAGGATTTTGACTGGCAGGATGTAAGAGACCTGCATTTCAAGTAGACGGCCTAAAATAAGGAAGGCACTTAGATGTAGAGGACAGGACACAGTCTGTGAAAATGAGGAATTTGATATGGCAAGAGCACAAGAAGCTCTAAGGGCAAGAGTGGGATATAAGCCTGGACATCCAGTATTGGGGTGCTTCTAGAAGAGTCATGAGTACACTGAACATTATGGATTCATTTACAAGTAGAGGTAAATCTTGAGGGTTTTCCTTCAGCTCTCCTTGCTGATTATATATCCTTACAGAAAATAGAAATCATAATGAACACAATTATTTACCCCAAAGTAAGCTTTATAGGAAACTTGAAGCTCTCAACTTACAGGACAATGATTTTCTCCTTCCTACTCTTGCGTCTGAAAGTGAAGAGGACTTGAAGCACTTCAAGAACATCAAAGACTACAGCCTTCAGTATGGATTACATCTCAACATATAGAAAAAGAATTCCTCACAACTGGAACAATAAGCAACATCATGATAAAAGGAAAAAAGGGAAGTTGTCCAAGATTTCATTTCACTTGGATCCACAATCAAAGCCAATGGAAGCAGCAGTCAAGAAATCAAGTGATACATTGAATTGGGCAAATAAGCTTCAAAAGACCTTTTTAAGGTGTTAAAAAGCAAAGATGTCACTTTAAGGCCTAAGGTGCATCTGACCCAAGCCGTGGTGTTTTCAATCGCCTCATATGCATGAGAAAGTTAGACAATGACTAAGGAAGACAAAAGAAGAATTGACACCTTTGAATTATGGTGTTGGTGAAGAATATTGAATATACCATGGACTACCAGAAAAATGAGCAAATCTGTCTTGGAAGAAGTACAGCCAAAATGCTCCTTAGAAGCAAGGATGGCGAGACTTTGTCTCACATACTTTGGACATGTTATCGGGAGGGACCAGTCCCTGGAGAACTATATCATGCTTGGTAAAGTAGAGGGTGAGCAAAAAAGAGGAAGACCCTCAACTAGATGGATTGACACAGTGGCTGCAACCATGGGCTTAAACATAGAAATAATTGTGAGGATGGCTCAGGACCAGACAGTGTTTTGTTCTGTTGTATGTAGGGTCACTATGAGTTGGAACCAACTCCATGGCACCTAACAACAACAAGAACTCTTGCATCTGGGATTCCTTAGGGCGTGCAAATGGTTAATATACTTGACTGCTAATTGAAAGACTGGATGTTTGAGCTCACTAGAGCCTTGGAAGAAAGGCCTGGTGAACCACTTCCAAAAAATCTGCCACTGGAAATCCTATGGAGCACAGATCTACTCTGACACACGTGGGGCTGACGTGGAGTCACTGTACAGCAACTGGTACCCTTGAGTCCTGCACTACTCTGCAAAAACACAGAGTCCAGGCCTTCTGTATAGGTGTGAAAGGGATTGAAGCAGGTTCAGAGAAGAAGAATTGAGTGGAATTGAGAAAAGGTATTCAAGAACCGTCAGTTAATTAAAAGCAAAGCTACAGTTGAAATTTACCTTTCCTGATTTCCTGATCTATTCTTCAATAGACTGAGATTAAAGAGAATTTCTAGGGGAGGAGGGTATGGCTTAGAAAAGAGACATTGGACCATGAAATAAAGAGATGCAGAATCTAGACCAATCTATGTAAACATCTAGGCACGGGGTTTGCAAAATTAATGCAACCTCTCCAAGACTGCATTTGCTTTTCTAAACCGAAGGTTTCTGGAGTTGATAATATTAAATTCCCTTCTAGATATAATAGTCTATAATTATCTTAGGGGACACTGAACTTCTGCTTGGGTTGATGGAAAATATGAGAACAGTTAAGGGTGATGGTTGAACGACCTGATGAACACAATTAATGTCACTGGAATTTATATATAAATGTTTTGTTACATATACGCTTATCACAGAAAAAGTAAAAAAAAGTCTACGACTGTAACATGTATGATTGTGGATGAACACTGAAATCAGGAAAGGTAAATTTCAAGTGCAGCTTTGCCTTTAATTAACTGACTATTCTTGAATATCTTTACCCAATTTCATTATTTATAAAATGGGCTTGATAACACTGTGTTTTAAGCATGATTATTTAAACATACTTGGAGAAGGTAGAAGCCTCTTCTTTATAGCTTTATTTAATTAAGTATAAACTCAGTATGAAAGTGTGTACCTTATTAGGTCTGGTACCGCCACAGCATGAACAAAATGAGCAACCTCTGGGAGGCTGGAGGCAAAGGGATCAAGGTTAATGCAAGCTGAATTGTTCATCTTTTACCGGAAATGCCCTGCCAAGGATTATTTCCACAGCAGCCAGGTGGAGGATTGTTCTCCCCACTGACAGAGCTCACCTACTGTATAATCCATATCAAATCATCAGCCCACCTCAGGAGCAAGCATAGCCAGGCTTAAAAGTTCCGACCATTTAAAAAAAGAAAATTGTAAAGCCAGAATCCTTTGCTTTGCAAACAGTTTGGTTTCCTATTGTATCCGAGTCGACCATTGTTCTGGGCCATCTGATGTCCTCGCAGAAGATGACTAGAAACTTTATCAAGAACAGAGTGAGAAGGAGACCGTGCAGTGTGACAGACAAAAAGCCTTAAATCAGTCTTTTACAGGTTTTGGGAGACTAGGCACTTTGACATTTGTTCAGAGTAGATTTAGCTCCAGGAGCTTCTCAACAACGCTGAAAGGTAGGTATTATTATCCCCATTATACAGATAGGAGCCCTGGTGGTACAGTGGTTAAGAGCTACGGTGAGCTATGGCTGCTAACCAAAAGGTTAGCAGTTTGAATCCAACAGCCGCTCCTTAGAAAACCTGTGGGAGAGTTCTACTCTGTCCTGTAGGGTCACTATGAGTCAGAATCGACTCCACGGCAATAAGTTTTATTATACAGATAAGAAAATATTGAGTGTCAGTAGGTAGCAGATTTTTCCAAGGGTATACAGCTAGTACTGACACAAGAGGGCTTTTGCTCCCATTCTAAGTACTGGAAAACGTTAGATAAAATGTAAGTGGGTGCATGTTTCTGTGTATGCATGTGTCCATGCGTATGTGTGTCTGTAACTTACTGAATGACTAATTCATAGTAAAATCTCTTGGTTACATGAGGTTAAGGAAGGTTGAATAAGTACAAATGACTATCTTTTTTCCTCGTAAGTCAAAAAGAAGCGTTTGTCAGTTTGGAAAAATAACTCTCACTCTAATGGAATTATATTTAAGATGTGATTCATATAAAGGATAATAACCATAAGCAGAAAGCAAAAAGCAAAATGGGAAACATGATTTTAAAAAGAAGTTGCAAGTTTGTTTTGCAATTTGTTTTCAAAGCATACTAAATGAAAGGATCCTTCTTTCTCTGAATATCAAGTTCCTTACCAATTATACGTTCCAACGTTTCAGTTCCAACGTGGAGTTAGCAGTAACGCAGTACAAGTCTCCATGTCTACTTACTGTTTACTTGTCTTCCTTTCCAGTGATCTAGATTTATGGTACAGCTACCCTTCTCCTTTATCTACAAAGTCTTAGGACATTCAGGTAGCCAATCTGCCCTTAAATATGTCTCTAAGGAAATGCTGCTAATTAGTATTGGAATTTACAGCCTTCCATTTTATTGACTTGTCCTACTTTCTTTGATAATTAACTAATGAGTAAAGTAATGAGCTATGTTAGTCAGTCATGCTGTTCAATTAAACGGTAAATCAATTATTGAAAATAGTTTCGGCCAACTCTAATGTTGGCATGATGTGTGTGTATGTGTGTGCGCATATTTAGCAAGTGTAATTATGTCCTAGATATTACAAAGTCAGTGTATGTGAGGATGCCATGACTTCAAAGGTCCTTCCTGACTGCGCTGCAAATAGAATCCTATCCCAAAATGCGAACAAGCCATTACTGGTCTAGATTCATTTTACAGTTTGTAATTCTACAGTTTCTAAAATAGAGGGTCACCGAAAGCAAGGGAACCCCTCAATGAGATGGATTGACTGAAAAGTCACAACAATGGGCTCAAACATAGCAATGATCATGTTGTCCGTAAAGTTTTCATGAGTTGGAAATGACTAGACAGCCACTGGCAAGAGCTACAACAATCCTTACTTCACTGCAACATGGCAGCTTCTTGGGGCTCTGGGTGAAACGTCGGACAAAACAATGTCTAGTGAATGAATATGAAAAGATATATCCTTAAGCTTGAAAAATTCCTTCAAAAACACAGTAAATGAGTATTTATTGGTTATAAGGGCATCATCGTTAATCTCACTACACAGTGAGAGAGAAATGAAAACACATACACGCACCCCTCTAGACCGCAGGCAAGATTGGACGGGTGCAAGGGCCTTTGTAAGTCTCTGGCCTTGGAAAGACCCTCCAGCACAGGTGAAGTGCCTGCATACAGACTCCTTACTCGCCAGGCTCTCAACCATACTTCCGTTCCAGTCCTTTGCTACTTTCAGTTTCTTCTTCAGTAACTGAGGAAGCACCTGTGGCCTTTACATCTTCTCCTTGCAGTACCCCACACCTGTAGTTCACTATGGAATTTAGACAAAACGCCCTAAAGTTTTTCAACCTGCTCTTAATCTTGTAGTAAGCTAATATTTTTGACATTCTCTACTGGCTCAACCTACTGTGTGTGTGTGTTTTCCCCATCTTTTAAAATTATCTTTTATTTTTATCTAAATCTTCTATCTGGCGTGATTCTATGCAAAAGTGACAGAAGAGTAATATTTTATGTAATATAGTCTGATTAAATGGCACAAATGAGAAATACCCTTTAGCGAATTGCTGCCTTGAGACCCCAGCCTGCTTGCCTGAGATGTATAGTTCAGGTTGGGGTTATCTTGTCCCCTTCCATCAGCCATTTAAGCCTGTCCTTTGATTGTCTATTAAAGTGTTTGATCACCCCATAGCTTGAGGGTAATGTAGAGCTGAAGAGTCCATTCAAGATCCAGTGGAAGCCTCTGCGTAGAATGAGAAGCCCAACTTGATTGACCGGATTTGCCTGCCTGGAACTCCCTGGCCAAGCTGGTGAATCTGACCCTGGGTGGTATTTCCTGCCTTGGCCTGGGTCTCATAGGCAGAACAGCTTTTCCATGCTGTTCAGCATCTTTTGATGATCGTGTCAGTCTATGCGTGTAGGCCCAGGCTAGGATGGTGTCTGAATTTCTATGGGCCTTGCTCTTGTGGATACGGAAGGCCATTGACTGCACATCCGTTTGCTCTGGGGCAGAAGACGATTCTTTCGGCCTCCTCAGTTTGTTGACAAACGAAGTCTGCTTGTTGGTTATTTTCCCCTCTCAGCATCAAGCCCTTTCTGGTGATCAGGAACAGACTACATTTATCTAGATATCTCGTCCCCATAGGTGCTTCAGTTCATGAATTGTCAAAGATGTCAGTTATAACATTGTAAGCTATTCGAACTCATAAAAACCCACCACTATTCTTTTTTAAAAAGAACCTTTAATTTAAGAACTACTCCATTCTTATTTCATTCTCAAGACAGCCTATTGGCTGCCATGTGGTCAAATGGTTTTTATATGTGCCTTTCATATATATAGTTTATGAACACTGAGATTTTAGAGTTCTTACGATTCTTAACCACTTCTTTGAGAGAGAACTTAGATAAAGCTTTAACTGGTAAAATTTTTGTCAGTGTATAAGAATGCAATTTGCACCTTCAGAATATCCCCAAATTTCTTAAGGGTGTAAAGATAGTTTTTATCCCCTCAGCTGCAGTTTAAAATCTTACCCTTCAAATGTGATTAAGCTCTGTTATAGGGACAACAAAGCTAAGCAAATCAAAGCCAGGTCAAAAAAGGCAACATCAAGTTTTCATTTCCAAACAGTTTTAATTCTGTGTTTGTGCTCTTGCCTGAGAAGAAGTAAGGAACACAAACATTCCCATATGAATTAAATTAGAATTTACATATGAATTACATTAGAAATATGAGCTCCATCAAGGGATAATTAGCACTGTCCTGGGTTACGGGAAGGCGAACAAAATTAAATAAGAACAATTTCAAAGGGAAGCTTTGTTTTGCCTCTTCAGCTAAGCTGGTTTAATCAGTGATAATGACTGAAATAAATCCACTCCATGTAAAGTAATGTACAACCCACCATATTGTGTGAAATGCTATTACTGACTTAGTAAATCATAAAGTCAATGAGATGACATCACTCACACATCTTTGACATGGTTCCTCTGGGCTTCTGCCAAATAGAAAGGTGGGAGAACCTGATCCAATCAGAAAGCACAGGGAGAGCTAATGCTACAAAAAATATTCCAGGGAGACATCGTAAACATCAATGAGACTCTTAGTATCATGTGATACATGCTTTGTACTGCGTTTGTTGATGCTCTTACTATGATTGTTATTCTATGCTCACAGAGGACAAAGAGTAATATTTCTTTCTACAGAATGGCGGGGCTGCTAAAGAAATGCAGAAGTTTACGATACTAACTGGCAGCGGCCTGGTGATGTAAACATGCTTCAGCCCCTAAACAGGGCCATGGTTTATGAGTGTCTCCCCTAATGAGCTAAACTCCAGTGACCGTAAAACTGAAATATAATTATGACATTAAAGATGCCTATATTTGAACTTAATTATTAATTAATTTAATGAGAGGATAGGAGGTTGTAAAATTGCTAATTAAATGGCTCTGTAAAACTGCAGACGGTGGAGGATTTACCAGATGATGAATCCCACAACAGTGTTTGTGCTGTATCAATACTCTATTACTATACAGTACGCCAGAGGCGCTGGCTAGGACGTGGCCCTTAAGTTGATATGCAAGTGTGCAGAATGGAATGACCTAAAATTCCAAATGGCATCAACCTTGAAGATTGCTATCCCCCCGTTTTCAGTAGGTACTGGACTCTGCTAAAGAGCTGAGGAGATCAGGCACAGCCCTTCTCACTGCAGTTACATGGAGACTGAGGTTTGCTTGTCCTGTCACCATCTTAGGTCTTGTGTTGTGGCGCTTAGGAGTGTCAGGATAAACTCTTTTGCAAAAATCGGAGGTGTGGGTCTGCAAGAAATCTAAATAAATAATATTCAATCCTAAAAATAAGACAGCACCTCATACTGTATACTTGTAGAAATGTGATTCAGTTGGGATTGCAAATTTTAGCTGTCAGTGTACTGGAAAAACACGCATGGGTTTTAGAATGAGACAGATTTTTGTTCAAATTCTGGCTAGGCACCTTTGGAGGAGCTGATACTCTTCACTGGGTGTCTGTTTCTTTGTCAGTAAAATGGGATACAAGTTCCTAAAGTCACAGGGTTGTTGTGAGGATTGTAATAATAAAATACGTAATGTCCCTAGCACAGTGCTAACTCATAGAACCAGTTAACCAGTTGCTGATAGAGTCAACCCTGACTTATTGCAAACCTATGAGTGTCAGAGTAGAACTGTGCTCCATAGGTTAACCCATAGAAGGTGCTCAAAAATGAGAACTAGATAAAGCAAAACTCTACGTGTTGAATTAGAACTTGAAAGGGGCAATTTGTGAAATCCACACCATACCATGATATTAAATGAAATGGTATTTTTACCTCAGAACACAGGAGGTAATATTCTATGAATAACAGGCTTTAAAAATAATGAGTCAGTAGGAGAAACATTTTTCTATTCATTGTTCAATCCAATTCATAAGAATTTTTATTTTGGCATTTTTAACTCTACTGGGGCCAAGTATTGGCAGGAAAAAGTAATATTTAAAGATATTTCAAAGAATAAATGAAATTTGAATAATTAGAAAACGCTAAACTAATGTTCATATAGGGTTGCTATGAGCTGGAATCAACTGCATGTCAGTGGGTTCATATAAGCTTAAATTGTCCTATCAGTATGCAAGATTCAGTAAGTAAACAGATTTTCTTTTCAAATTAAGTGCATGAAATTGCTTGAATTATTTAAGTAAATCCAAAGCCTTTGCTCTTTTTTTTTCTGACAAAACTTTTCCTAGTCATCATGAACTGCAATTCTTTTAAAACCAAATGGTAATTATTAAAAAAAACAGTAATGATAATCAACGAATTAAGAAAGAATCTACTCAGGAGTGGGAAGAAATCTTTCTATTTCATAACAAAAGGAATTTAATAATTGGAAATGCTATAGTATATATGATATAAATTTAGGGCAGCAAAATTCATAAATAACCTTGAAAAATTTGGACTTACTAAAAGTTAGTTTATAGATGAGAATTTAACTTTGAGCATGTTTTAGAGGTTTGCCTATGATTGTATGATATCTGATTCCTAGAGTGGATGGTTGGAATGAAAGTCTGAAAAGATTAATTAACTCATCTTGGATTAGAAAATTTCAAACTAATTGAACAAGGAAAAAATTTCAACTCATCAGCCAAGTCCCAGATTGGTGTCATATAGTACAAATTGATACAGCATACCGTAACAGGACATAATTATAGTTGAACAATGTCACGCTGAAAACGTCAAAGGCAAAGAAGGATCTTTTTTTTTTAAAGGTTTTGAATAAATGGAAAGATTTATGGAGACAAAAATCTGTGAATTAGTAGCATGGATATGATTAAGGAAAGGATATTTTAAAACTAAGATTGTATGTAATATTTTAGCATTTCCTCTACCCCATTCTCCTCGCCACACACACAGATACTCAAATACCAGGTAGAGGAAGAATATGAATGTCAGAATAGTAAACATTTATTCTAAAGTAAAGAAGGAACAATAATTCTCCTTATTATATACAAATTTTTAAAGAACATGCTTGATGAATTATAAGGCTAGAGAACATAAATTATTATGATCCCTAGCCCAGGCAACCCAGCACCATTGCCCTCTGTGTCACCGAGTGATCCTGTGTATTCCCAGAAACACATGAATGATCTCACTCCACTCTAGAGTGAAGACTGACAAGGCTGGTGAATATGCCTCTGAAGATCATCTCTGCTGTATTTTTAGTAAAGGAGAAAAAGAAAGATGAAATTCTCCAAATGGTTAAGAATTCTTTCCTGCCCACTCTCACTCCTTGAAATTGTATAACTGAGGCACCATCTCTTTCTGGGTTTAAGTTGAGGTCATCACAGGAGGCCATCCCTCACCTAACCACTCACTTCAAGATCATAAGAAGTATTGCCACTCAGAGTACTGAGAGTCACTAACAATGACTCTCTTTCCCTTCCCTTATTAACAATGGCCAGTGGGCTCACGCTCTTCTCTCACTGCTTCACTCATCCCACCTGCTATCGCCTGGCTGCTAAAAGGAAAAGGAATCCTGTTGAGCCTAAAGAACCACCAACCTCCAAGAGATGATCAGTACTGAGCACAGTATCCCTCCCAGCCCCATTTTGCTTAGTCAACCAGTAAACTTAATCCTGCCAAGGTTATTTATCCTGCTACAAACCACCTTCCAGTCTTCCTCACTTCTAATCCATTCTCTACATGGAAGTCAAAGGAATCTTTACTCATGTAAATCTGATCTGGCAAGTTTTCTGTAGTAGCTTGCCAATGCTTAAGATAAAATTCCAGGTGCCTGCATTGCCTACAATGCCAAGGCCCAAAAAGAGCTATTCAGCCTTATCTTTTACTCAACCTTGAATATCTCCCCATTTCCCTTCCCCCCACAAGAGCACACACAGTTGGGAATTCTGTAGATCACTAGTTTGAAATTCTATGAATCACTAGTAATTTCAACTAGGTGTTGTTGTTGTTGTTAGCTGCTTCATGTTGGCCCCTGACTAATGGTGAGCCCACGCAAAATGAAAGAAAACATTGCCTGGTCCTACACCATTCCTATCATTATTGCAGATCAGACCATCATGATCCATAGGGTTTTCACTGGCTACTGTTGGAAAATAGATATCCAGGCCTTTCTTCCCAGTCCAACTTAATTTGGAAGCTCTGCTGAAACCTCTTCAGCATCACAACAGCACAAAAGCCTCTACTAACAGACAAGTTATGCAACTACATATTAGACCCAGCTTTTTCTGAAACTACTTTGTAGACCTTCACCAATAACTTTACCTCTCTGTGTCTCAAATTCTTCTATGAGAGATTTCCATGACTTGTCCAGTTTGTCTTACTGTGGTGAATTGAGTGTTGCTGTGATGCTGGAAGCCATGTCACCAGTATTTCAAATGTCAGAAGGGTCACCCATAGTCAACAGGATTCAGCTGAGCTTCCAGACTAAGACAGACTAGGAAGAAGTACCTGGCTATCTATTCCTGAGAAAATTGGCCAGTGAAAACTTTATGAATAGCAGCTGAAGTTTGTCTGATATAGTGCTGGAAGATGAGCCCCTCAGGTTAGAAGACACTCAAGATATAACTGGGAAAGAGCTGCCTCCTCAACATAAAGTCAACCTTAAGAACGTGGATGGACCTTCATTTGCTGATGTGGCATGACTCAAAATGAGAAGAAATAGCAGCAAACATCCATTAGTAATTGGTACTTTGAATATACAAAGTATGAATCTAAGAAAAAAAAGAAATGGAACACTTGAAGTTAAAATCCTAGGCATTAGTGAGATGAGATGGACTGGTATTGGCCATTTTGAATCAGACAAACACATGGTCTACTATACCAGGAATGACAAATTGAAGAGGAATGGCGTCACATTCATCCTCAAAAAAACATTTCAAGATCTATTCTGAAGTACAATATTGTCAGTTATGGGATAATATCCAGATACCTAAAAGGAAGACCACTTAATATGACTATTATTCTCACTTATACACCAACCACTAAGGCCAAAGCTGAAGAAATTGAAGATTTATACTAACTTTTGCAGTCTGAAATTGATCAAACACACAATCAAAATGCATTGATAATTACTGGTGATTGGAATTCAAAAGTTAGAACTAAAGAAGAAGGATCGGCAGTTGGAAAATATGACCTTAGTGATAGAAAAAACACCAAAGATCACATGATAGAGTTTTGCAAAACCAATGATATTTTCATTGGAAATACCTTTTCTAACAATATAAACAGCAAGTATACACTTGGACCTCGAAGAATTTAATACACAGGAAACAAATCGACTACATCTGTGGAAAGAGATGATAGAGAAACTCAAAGTCAAAACAAGGTCAGGGGCTGACTGTGGAACAGACCATCAATTGCCCATATGCAAGTTCAAGCTGAAGCTGAATAAAATTGAAACAAGCCCATGAGAGCCAAGTACTACCTTGAGTATATCCCACCTGAATTTAGAGAATATCTCAAGAATAGATTTGACAGATTGAACAGTAATGACCGAAGAGCAGACGAGCTGTGGGATGACATCAAGGACATCATGCATGAAGAAAGCAAAAGGTCATTAAAAAGGCAGGAAAAAAAGAAAAACGAGAATGGATGTCAGAAGAAACTCTGCAACTTGCTCTTGAACATAGAGTAGCTGAAGTGAAAGGAAGAAATGTTAAAGTGGGAGCTGAACAGATGATTTCAAAGGGCAGCTTGGAAGACAAAGTAAAGTATTATAATGAAATGTGCAAAGACCTGGAGTTAGAAAACCAAAAGGGAAGAACACACTCAGTATTTCTCAAGCTGAAAGAAATGAAGAAAAAATTCAAGCCTCGAGTTTCAATATTGAAAGATTCTATGGGCAAAATATTGAAAGATGCAGGAAGCATTAAAAGAAGATAGAAGGAATACACAGGAAATGTACCAAAAAGGATTGGTCGATATTCAGCCATTCCTGAAGGTAGCATATGATCAAGAACCAATGGTACCGAAGGAAGAAGTCCAAGCTGCACTAAAGGCATTGGCAAAAACAAGGCTCCAGGAATCGACAGAATACAATTGAGATATTTCAACAAAAAGATGTAGTGCTGGAGATGCTCACTTGTCTATGCCAAGAAATTTGGAAGACAGCTACCTGGCCAACCAAATGGACAAGATCCATATTTATGTCCATTCCAAAGAAAGGTGATCCAACAGAATGCAGAAAGTATCTAACAATATCATTAAAATCATATGCAAGTAAAATCTTGCTGAAAATACTTCAAAAATGGTTGCAGCAGTATATGTCAGAAATTCCAGCTGGATTCAGAAGAGGACATGGAATGAGGGATATCACTGCTGATGTCAGATGGATCTGGGCTAAAAGCAGAGAATACCAGAAAGATGTTTACCTGTGTTTTATTGACTACACAAAGGCATTTGTCTGTGTGGGTCATAACAAATATCATTGCAAAGAACGAGAATTCCAGAATACTTAATTATGCTCATGAGTAACCTGTACATAGACCAAGAGGTGGTCATTCAAACAGAACAAGGGGATACTGCGTGGTTTAAAGTCAGGAAAGGTGCATGTCAGGGTTGTATCCTTTCGCCATACTTATTCAATCCGTATGCTGAGCAACTAATCTGAGAAGCTGGAGTATATGAAGAAGAATAAGCCATCAGGATTGGAGAAAGACTCATTAATAATGAGATATGCAGATGACACAACATTGCTTTCTGAAAGTGAAGAAGACTTGAAACACTTACTGGACTTGAAACACTTGCTGATGAAGATCAAAGACTACAGCCTTCAGTACGGATTACACCTTACCATAAAGACAAGAGTCCTCACAACTGGACTAATAAGCAACATCATGACAAATGGAGAAAATATTGATGTTGTCAAGGATTTCATTTTACTTTTATCCACAATCAATACCCATGGAAGCAGCTGTCAAGAAATAAAACAATGCATTGCATTGGGCAAATCTGCTGCAAAAGATCTCTTTAAAGTGTAAAAAATAAAGATATCACTTTGAGGACTAAGGTGATCCAAGCCATGGTATTTTCAATTGCCTCATATGCATGTAAAAGTTGGACAATGAATAAGGAAGACTGAATTAGAATTGATGCCTTTGAATTGCGGTGTTGGCAAAGAATATTGACTATATCATGGACTGCCAGAAGAAGGAACAAATCTATCTTGGAAGAAGTACAGCCAGAATGCTCTTTAGAAGCAAGGATGGTGAGACTTCCACTCATGTACTTTGGACATGTTATCCGGAGGGACCAGTCCCTGGACAAGGACATCATGCTCAGTAGAGTGTCAGCAAAAAAGGGGAAGACCCTCAAGGAGATAGACTGACACAGTGGTTGAGACAATGGACTCAAACATAGCAGTTATCCTGAGGATGGAGCAGGAGTGGGCTGTTTTGTTCTATTACACATTGGGTTGCTATGAGTCGAAGCCAACTCGATGGCACCTCAGAACAACAACAACGTGAGAGACCTAGGCTAGTTTCTTGTCAGACCTCAAGGTCCCTTTCAGTTCTAAGACTCAGTGATCCCCCTGAATTCCGTTTTGAATTATGGATTTTAAAGATCAAATAAATCCTGAAATAATGAGCCATCAGGAGAAAGCATGTATTCTCATAAATCACATAGTCCTCAATCACCTTTACTATATATGACACTTGGGTCTATGAATAAATATTTATATTTAGGGGTCAGAAAATTTTTTATATATTTTCTTTCAGCTCCATTCACCGTCACTATAATGTAGCTTATATTCATGATAGAAGGAAAGACATCATAGCAACAAACTAGTTTCCAGTGGGCCTTGAAAAGAAAAAAAATGCACGGTGATCAAAAGGAACTTCACCTTTTTGGTAGAGTACAGATCATTTCAGCTTAAATATACTTTTGGTCCTTGTTTGTTTATATTTTCCTAAGTTGCAAGGGTCAAGAATTTTCTTAGTTATTTTAAATCAGAATAATCTGACAGACTTGCAACCTCAACTATTTTATTTATAATTTCTTCTACTTATATGAAAATGAATATAAATAATAAAAGTGCATGGGTTTTACAAGTGTGTGTTTGCGCGCACGCGCGCGCGTGTGTGTGTGTGTGTGTATTTTCCCTCCACTCTTCTTTAAAGGAAGGATGACAAGAACACTGTGGCCAGAGCCTCAAGAATCTATTGATAGGGTTTAAGAAAATCTTATTGATTTTTTTTTTTTTTTGTAATGATAAGATTACGGTTGCTAATTCTGGATGCGCTTAACTTCCCTAAACCCATGAACTCCTATTTAATATTCAAGAAAATTAAAATAAGATTCATGAATTTGTGGACATTATCTTGTGATCATGTCTTGGTCTCCTCCTAGTCCTCAGATATTAAGATACTTAGGAGCCTGGTGAATAGTTCTCAAATCTGTTACTTTCAAAATAATTTCATATTTATTTCAATAATCATTGATTTAAAATTTTAGTTTTTGATAAAAGTTTAACAAGTACTAAAGGTTAAATACAGTAAAAAGAATGTCTTGGTACTGGAAGATGGCGCTCTAGGCAGAAACACCACGCCGTCCCTCCATAGCAAAGATCCGAAAAACTAAGCCTAACAGAGAATCAACAATCCTGAAACCCTAGAACACCAAATGAAGAGATAAAGAACTCAGCCAAACACCAAACGGAGTGAGAATACTAAAAGAGAACGGAGAACGAGGAGAGACTCAGGCAGAGATTCCTTACCAGCTAACGCAGCGCGGATCCACCATCTTGGATTCCTATAGGAGACCAGCAAACGGGAGAGCAGCCTTGCAGAGCATCTGGTCGGAGACAGAACGACCGGTAAACTGCGGTGCGCCTCTCCCACCACCCACCCCTCTCCGCCTCAGCTGGGGATCCCCTGCTCTCCTTGGCCAGGGTCCCTGAGCTGGGGGGCGCCGGTGCTTGGATTCCGCGCGCCCGGGCTGGAGGCTTTCTGGGAGCCGTTTGCTGGCACCTAGCGAAGCTTTTCCTGCCGCCTCCCCCTCCTTTTGCCTGGGTGCCTGGTTCCGAGTGCCGTCTCTGCTCTCTCCTGCGGGGCTGTAGGGCTGCGTGCGGGCGTGTGGCTGTTTCTAGGTCTGGGCTCCCGCGTGGGTGGGATCCCGGGGCCTTTGTTTGTTCGCCCCTCTGCTTTCCGTGGCCGGAGTCCCTGAGCTGGGGGGCGCCGGTGCTTGGATTCCACGCGCCCGGGCTGGAGGCTTTCTGGGAGCCGTTTGCTGGCACCTAGCGAAACTTTTTCTGCCACCTCCCCTTCCTTTTGCCTGGGTACCTGGTTCCGAGTGCTGTCTCTGCTCTCTCCTGCGGGGCTGTAGGGATGCGTGCGGGCGTGTGGCTGTTTCTAGGTCTGGGCTCCCAAGTGGGTGGGATCCCGGGGCCTTTGTTCGTTCGCCCCTCTGCTTTCCATGGCCGGAGTCCCTGAGCTGGGGGGCGCTGGTGCTTGGAGTCCGTGCGCCCGGGCTGGGGGCTTTCTGGGAGCCATTTGCTGGCCGCTAGCGAGCCTTTTTCTGCCGCCTCCCCCTCCTTTTGCCTGAGTGCCTGGTTCCGAGTGCCGTCTCTGCTCTCTCCTGCGGGGCTGTAGGGCTGCGTTCGGGCGTGTGGCTGTTTCCAGGTCTGGGCTCCCGCGCAGGTGGGATCCTGGGGCATTTGTTCGTTGGCCCCTCTGCTCCCCATGGCCATGGTCACTTAACCCCGAGACTACCGGCTTCTTGGAATTCGCGCCCCTGAGTGGGGGCTCTCTGGGTCCCATTTGTAGGCACTGACTGCTGGTGTTGCCCTTTTTTTTTTTTTTTTCTCAATTTTATTTTTCTTCCTTTTTTGATTAGTTTTGTCATCTTTTACCTCTTTTTCCCTTTTGTCTTTCTTCATTGCTTAATTTCTCGTCTCTCTATCTCTTCCTTCTCTTTCTGATCCCTGAATACCAGGCGATGTATGCCTCTGTACCTTCTGGCCAAGCTGAGCTATGAAAATTGAGACCGACTCCCCCAGACCTCATAGCTGCATCGGTGGGATCCCTGGGAACTTTGCAGTTCTTTAACTTTTCTGATTTTTATCTGGTCATTCTTTCCTTTTCTTTCTCTTCCCCCTTCTGGTTTCCTCCATCCCATAGTCTCTCATCCGTACATTCCAACGACAAGCTCCCCTAGCATTCTTTTATGTTTGTACGCTTTTTGCTCCTCCTCCTCTCTCCTCTCTCCCATATCCAGCTTAGCTTCACACATAACCATCTTCCCGCTGCACCCTACCTACCTGCACCATGCACTAGACATCACATCACCAAGCGGTGCAGGCACGCCCTATTGGAACCTGCCCAGCACTGACTACCGACCGTCCTGGTGGCTGCGGTGAGTGCCACAAGCAACCCATCCCAGTGGCTCCTCCTCAACTAGATCTGCCCAGCTGTACCACAAGAACGAAAAAAAACTACAATCAATAAACGAGAGAAATATCTACTGAATTCCCCGAAAACAGCAAACAATATCAAAACATTTACAAAAACAAGACAAGATGGCTCCAATAGGCGTCCAAATTAAAACACCAGATAACTCTCCTGTGGAAGAAAATGCACTAGAAGTACCTGATACGGAACTCAAATCACTAATACTCAGAATTTTCCAAGAACTGAGGCAAAAAGCTGACAAACATGAGGAAAAAATAGACAAATTTATGGAAAATACAGACAAAAAATTGGAAGAATTCAGGAAGATGATGCAAGAACAAAATGCCAAAATAAATTCACAACTCGAAATTATACAAAAACAACAATTAGAAATCCAAAAGATAAACAACAAGATTTCAGAAATGGACGGTGTCATAGAAGGGCTGAGAAGTAGATTTGAAACCATGGAAGACAGGATCAGTGGAACTGAAGACAAACACTTGGATACAACTCTGTTTCAGGAAAACTCAGAAAAAAGAACAAAGAAAAATGAAGAGACCCTGAGAGTTATGTGGGACACAATTAAAAGCAAAAACTTACGAGTGATTGGCATACCAGAACAGGGGTAGAAAACAGAAAACACAGAGAGGATCATTGAGGAACTGCTGACAGAAAACTTTCCCAATATCATGAAAGATGAAAAGCTGGTCATCCAAGAAGCTCAACGAACCCCATATAGAAGAGACCCCAAAAGAAAATCACCAAGACATATCATATTCACACTCGCTAAAACTAAAGACAAACAAAGAATCCTGAGAGCAGCTCGTGAAAAACAAGAAGTCACATACAGAGGAGAAACAACAAGACTAAGCTCAGATTATTCAGCAGAAACCATGCAGGCAAGAAGGCAATGGGATGACATATATAAAATCTTGAAAGAAAAAAATTGTCAGCCAAGAATAATATATCCTGCAAAACTCTCATTCAGATTTGATGGTGAAATTAGGTCATTTCCAGATAAACAGAAACTAAAGGAATATGCAAAAGTCAAACCAAACTTACAAGAATTATTAAAGGGAGTTCTTCAATCTGAGGACAAACAGCTTAAGCCTTCAGGCAGGACCTAGGACCTAGGACGCAGGTTAACATGAACCAGATACCATTCTAGGAACTGAACTACAGACGACTTTCCAAAAACAAAAGACATACAACAGGGAATCAGAGAAATCAATCAAAGGATGACAACAACATCAAAACAATGAAAGAGGGAACAAACGGCATAGGTATAGAACCTTCTAAAGGAGAAGAAGGCAAGGCGATACCAAGTAACGGTAGACTGCTTCAAAATTATAAAGATAAGGGTAAAATTCATGGTAACCTCAAAAAAAGTTAACAAACCAACTCATAAAAATAAAGACGAAAAACATAAAGTCTCAACAAAAACAAAACCTACAAAAACAAAAGAAATGAACACAAAATCCACAAACAAAAGGAACACAGCACAAGAGAGTAAGAAGAACAAAGAAAACTTCAGCATCACAAAAAAAAGCACTACAAAATGACAGCAACAAACTCACATCTATCAATAATTACACTGAACGTAAATGGACTCAATGCACCCATAAAGCGATGGAGAGTGGCAGAATGGATAAGAAAACAGGATCCATCAATTTGCTGTCTACAAGAGACACATCTTAGAAACAAAGATGTGAATTTATTAAAAATCAAAGGTTGGAAAAAAATATATCAAGCTAACAACTATCAAAAAAGAGCAGGAGTGGCAATTCTAATCTCAGATAAAATAGACTTTAAAACAAAATCTACCATAAAAGACAAAGAAGGACACTATATAATGATTAAGGGGATGATCCATCATGAAGACATAACCATAATAAATATCTATGCACCCAATGACAGGGCTCCAAAATACATAAAAAAAACTCTAACAGCACTGAAAAGAGAAATTGACAGTTCCACAATAATAGTAGGAGACTTCAACACACCACTCTCAGTAAAGGACAGAACAACTAAAAAGAAACTCAGCAAAGATACAGAAGACCTAAAGGACACAATCAGCCAACTGGACCTCATAGACATATATAGAACAATCCATCCAACCGCTGCAAAGTACACATTCTTTTCCAATGCACATGGAACGTTCTCCAGAATAGACCACATCTTAGGCCACAGAGCAATCCTCAACAAGATCCAAAATGCTGAGATAATTCACAGTATCTTCTCTGACCACAATGCCATCAAGGTAGAAATTAACACTAGAAAGAGCAAGGAAAAAAAATCAAACACATGGAAACTGAATAATAATCTGCTTACACATCAATGGGTAATAGAAGAAATCAGAGATGGAATTAAAAAATTCCTAGAATCAAATGAAAATGAAAACACATCATACCAAAACCTTTGGGACACAGCAAAGGCAGTCCTCAGAGGACAATTTATAGCAATAGACGCACATATCAAAAAAGAAGAAAGGGACAAAATCAAAACATTAACTACAGAACTCAAACAAATAGAAAGAGAACAACAAAAAAAGCCTACAACCACCGGAAGAAAGGAAATAGTAAAGATCAGAGCAGAAATCAATGAAATAGAGAACAGAAAAACAATAGAAAGAATCAACAAAACCAAAAGTTGGTTCTTTGAAAGAATCAACAAAATCGACAAACCACTGGCCAGACTGACAAAAGAAAAACAGCAGAGGGCACAAATAACCCAAATAAGAAATGAAATGGGGGACATTACAACAGACCCAACTGAAATAAAAAGGATTATAACAGAATATTATGAAAAACTATATTCCAACAAATTTGAAAACCTAGAGGAAATGGATAAATTTCTAGAAACATACGGCCTACCCAAACTACAACAAAGTGATATTGAAAATCTGAACAGACCCATAACAAGAGAAGAGATTGTAAAGGTAATAAAAAAACTCCCAACCAAAAAAAGCCCTGGCCCAGATGGCTTCACTGGAGAATTCTACAAAACATTTACAGAAGAGCTCGTACCAGTTCTACTCAAGTTATTTCAGAGCACAGAAGAGGAAGCAACACTTCCAAATTCATTCTATGAAGCCAGCATAACGCTGATACCAAAACCAGGCAAAGACATCACAAAAAAAGAAAATTACAGACCAATATCTCTCATGAATATAGATGCAAAAATTCTGAACAAAATTCTAGCCAATAGAATTCAGTATCATATCAAAAAAATAATACACCACGACCAAGTAGGATTCATACCAGGTATGCAAGGATGGTTTAACATTAGAAAATCCATCAACGTAATCCACCACATAAATAAAAGGAAAGAAAAAAATCACATGATTATCTCAATTGATGCAGAAAAGGCATTTGACAAAGTCCAACACCCATTCCTGATAAAAGCTCTCAATAAAATAGGTATAGAAGGGAAATTTCTCAACATAATAAAGGGCATCTATGCAAAACCAACAGCCAACATCATTCTTAATGGAGAAAGGCGGAAAACATTCCCCCTGAAAACAGGAACAAGACAAGGATGCCCTTTATCACCACTCCTATTTAACATTGTGCTGGAAGTTCTCGCTAGAGCAGTAAGGCAAGAGAAAGAAATAAAGGGCATCCAAATTGGTAATGAAGAAGTTAAACTCTCCCTGTTTGCAGATGATATGATACTATACATAGAAAACCCTAAAGACTCCACGAGAAATTTACTGGAAGTAATAGAAAGATTCAGCAGAGTAGCAGGATACAAGATAAACATTCAAAAATCAGTTGGATTCCTATACACCGGTAAAGAGAACGATGAAAAGGAGATCAGGAAATCAATACCATTTTTAATAGCCCCTAAAAAGATAAAATACTTAGGAATAAATCTGACCAGGAATATAAAAGACCTATACAAAGAAAACTAGAAAACACTGCTGCATGAAACCCAAAGGGATCTACATAAATGGAAAAACATACCATGCTCATGGATAGGCAGACTCAACATTGTGAAAATGGCAATTCTACCTAAAGCAATCTACAAATACAATGCAATTCCGATACAAATACCAACAACATTCTTCAAAGAGATGGAAAAACTAATTATTAACTTTATATGGAAAGGGAAGAAACCTCGAATAAGTAAAGCACTACTGAAGAAGAAGAATAAAGTTGGAGGACTCACACTACCTGACTTGAGAACCTACTATACAGCTACAGTACTCAAAACAGCCTGGTACTGGTACAACAACAGAGACATTGACCAATGGAACAGAATTGAGAACTCAGATGTAAATCCGTCCACCTACGGTCACCTGATTTTTGACAAGGGCCCAAAATACATCAAATGGGGAAAAGACAGTCTTTTTAACAAATGGTGCTGGCAAAACTGGATATCCATTTGTAGAAAAATGAAACAGGACCCATTCCTCACACCATATACAAAAACTACTTCAAAATGGATCAAAGACCTGAATATAAAGCCTCAAACTATAAAATTCATAGAAGAAAAAATAGGACCAACACTTCAGACCTTAATACATGGCATTAACAGGATACAAACCATAAACATCAACACAAAAAACCCAACAGATAAACTAGATAATTGGGATCTTCTAAAAATCAAACATCTATGCTCTTCAAAAGATTTCACCAAAAGAGTTAAAAGAGAACCTACAGACTGGGAAAAAATTTTTGGACAGTACAAGTCAGACAAAGGTCTAATCTCCATAATCTACAAGAAAATCCAACACCTCTACAACAAAAAGACAACCAATCCTATCAAAAAATGGGCAAAGGAAATGAACAGACACTTCACCAAGGAAGACATTCAAATGGCCAACAGACACATGAGGAAATGCTCGCGATCACTAGCCATTAGAGAAATGCAAATTAAAACCACAATGTGATACCATCTCACCCCGGCATTACTGGCACGAATCAAAAACACTGGAAATAACAAATGTTGGAGGGGCTGCGGGGAGACGGGAACTCTTATACACTGCTGGTGGGAATGCAAAATGATACAGCCATTTTGGAAAATGATATGGCGTTTCCTCAGAAAGCTAGAAATAGATGTACCATTCGATCCAGCAATCCCACTCCTAGGAATATATCCTAGAGAAATAAGAGTCATCACTCGAATAGACATATGCACACCTATGTTCATGGCAGCATTATTCACAATAGCAAAACGATGGAAACAACCTCGATGTCCATCAACAGACGAATGGATACACAAACTATGGTACATACACACAATGGAGTACTATGCAACGAGAAAGAACAATGAATCGGTGAACCATCTCATAACATGGATGAAACTGGAGGACATCATGCTGAGTGAAATAAGTCAATCACAAAAGGACAAATATTGTATGAGACCTCTATTGTAAAAACCCATGAAAAAATTCACATGCAAAATGTAACAATCCTTGTTGGTTACCAGGGATGGGAGGGGGGGGGGGAAATACTAAATAGGTAATAGGTAAGTAGTAACTTGGGTGAGAGATGAGATAGTACATAGTACAGGGGAAACTAACACAACCTGCACAAGGAAAGGTCATGGAGGCCCTATAGACACATCCAAACCCCCCGAGGGACTGAGTTGTTGGACGGAGGGCTCTGGGGACCATGATCTCGGGGAACATCTAGCTCAATTGGCATGACACTACTTATAAAGATAATGCTCTACATTCTACCTTGGTGAGTAGTGTCTGGGGTCTTAAAAGCCTATGAGCGGCCATCTAAGATACTCCACTGATCTCATCCCTTTGGGAACAAGGGAGAACGAAGAGAACAGGATACAAGGAAAAGATTAGTCCGAAGGACTAATGGTCCACAGCTACCAAGGCCTCCACGGGACTGAGCCCAGTACAGCTGGATGGTGCCCGGCTACCACCAATGACTCCTCTGACCAGGATCACAACAGAGGGTTCTGGGCAGAGCTGGAGTAGGATGTAGAGCATAATTTTAACTCCCAAAAAAAAAAAAAAAAAAAAAGAAGACCAGATATACTGGCCTAAAGAATACTAGAGAAACCTCGAGAGTGTGGCCCCCAGACACCCTTTCAGCTCAGAGGTGAAGTTACCTTCAAGGTTCGATGTTAAGCCTGGGAATGGACACCCCAGTAAACCTAAATGGGACTAACGATGTACAGGAGTCCAGTGACAAGGGCCAGAAGGCAGAGGGAGAGTAGGAAACTGATGATAAGGAACACAAATTGAATAAGGACACTGTCGATGTATTGTGAGATTGTTGACCACTGCTATAGGGCAACATTTGTAGTAACTATTAAATGGGAGGCTGTTTTGTCCTGTAAGCCTTCATCTTGGGCGAGAATGGCAGCACAATTGGAAGAGCATAGTCAATATCACTTAAATGTGTAAGTAAAAAGTTTTGAAATGGTGTTTAAATAAAATAAAAATAAATAAATAAATAAATAAACAAATGAGAGTAAAGAGGTACAATAGTCCACTGACAAGGTCCAGAAGACAGAAGGGGACAAGGAAGCCCCCTGGTGATAGGGAACACAAGGTGGAGTAAGGATATTCTTGATGTGCTGTGAGATTGTTAACCATGGTCATAGGGCAACATGTGTAGTAACTGTTAAATGAAAAACTATTTTGTTCTGTAAGCCTTCATCTTAAGTGAGAACAACAGCACAGTTGGAAGAGCGTAGTCACTGTCACTGAACTGTGAATGTAGAAATTTTTGAAACGGTGTATCTTTGGCCATCTGTAATTTTCATCAAAAAAAAAGGTTGAGAATTTAGAGGCTTAATACGTTGTGGGGTTGTTAACCAATGTCAAAAAACAACATGTGTACTACTATTTCATGAGAAACTATTTGTTCTGTAAGGTTTCACCTGAAGTACAATAAAATATATATTAAAAAAAAAAAAAAAAAAAAGAATGTCTTAATTCTATCCATATTCCACAGATGCAATTTTTCCTTCCTCAAAGCAACCCCTGTTGCCTGTTTCTTGGGCAACTTTGAAAGACATTTTATCCATGTAATCGTAAGTATTGTATATGTATCACCCCCCTTCTAGTCATTCCCAGCGTTTTGCACATTGTTTTTTGATCCTCTGTTGAAATCATACCAACTAACCTTCCCACCAGGAGTACTCACCAATGCTGTTTCTACATGTCCTTGACAACACCCTGTGACCAGACTTTTTGATCACTGTCAATCTGATGAAAGAAAACTTGTATCTCTTAATGACTGTAATCTTTTCATATACCTTTCTATTATTATACATGGTATTGAACATCTTTTCAAACTATTTGTACTCTCATTTCTCTGAACTGCCTGTTCATGTCTTTTGCCAATTGCTTTCTTACTTTTTTTTTTTTTTTAATTGTGATTTAGGTCAAAGTTTGCAGTTTAGGTTAATTTCTCATACAAAAATTTATACACATATTGTTATGGGACATTAGTTGCAATCCCCACAACTTGCCAGCACACATTCCCCTTTCCCATCACAGGCTTCCTGTGTCCATTCAACTAGTTCCTGTCCCTTCCTGCCTTCTCACCCTGCCTTTGGACAAGAGCCACCCATTTGGTCTCATGTATCTGATTCAACTAAGAAGCACACGCCTCACGAGTATTATTTTTTGTTTTATAGTCCAGTCTAATCTTTGTCTGAAGAGTGGCCTTAAGGGATGGTTTTAGCTTTCTCAAATTTTATTGGTCTTTTATCGATATGAATGAGAGCTTCAAGTATTGAAGTAACTAAAAGTTTTCACATGTTTTGCAAATATTTTCTCCAGGATGGTATTTGTTTTTATTTGTATGTTTGTTACAATGAAGATTTTATATATGTGTGTGTGTGTGTGTGTGTGTGTGTGTGTGTGTGCATTCGAATTTTATGACTAGTTTTAAGATAGCTTCTGAATTTTGTATCATTCTTACAAAGGATTTCACATCTTTGAAATCATAAAAAGTAATTTCCCATATCTTATTCCATAAATTTGTGGTTTTATTGTTGTACAGGTAGTCTCCAACTTATAACATGTTCCAGTTACGATGAACCACACTTAAAACCTTACAACTGTCCATTTTTTGTTTTGGTTGATCACTGTGCAAAATAAGTGACTAGACTTCCTGGGGAATTGGTCAGTTTGTGGTCTGGTGGGAGGGCACGAGTGAGGGAAATCAGGAAGGAGATTGGTGTGAGGAAGTTGTTGCGTGGGCCTGCCGACCCGCAGAGCAAGAGAGCTGAGCCTTTTCTGGCAGGAGGTTTGCTGGCAGAGTGGGGTGCCTCTGGGTACTTGTTGGCAGAGATAAAGAGCTGTAACATTTGCCTGAGCAGGACAGAGGCTTTCAGAAGGCCTGCCTGCAGGCACAGCCAAGAGAAATTCCACCTGCCTGCTGGCCCAGCTGAGGAGAACCTGAGAACTGTCTTGGTTGGAAGTTGTCCTGATTGAAGAGCTGTATTCTGTCTCCTGTTACTTCCAAGGTGATCCTTATCCTAAATTGTAGCCTGTTACTTCCCTAATAGACCACATAATTGTGAGTGAGTTTGTGAGTTCTGTGTGGCCATTGCAATTACCCAAACCAGCAGAGAAGGAGAGAGTGCTGTGGTGGTGGAGGGTGGCGGTGGCGGTGGGGGAGTGACTGGTGTCATAAAGAGTGAAAGAGTTGGAGAGTAGAGGTATGCCTGACTTCTACCTCATAGGAATCAGCTTTGGGCAAATCCTGATTCTCATCCCTCCTCTTAAAGTTAGATAAGGTCTGACACTACCAGATTATACCAGGTAATGTTTCATTGTGTTGTATACAAGGTCCCCATGAACAAGAGCCGATTCAGTGACAATTAATAACAACATTATATCTTATTACTCCACATTTCTCTAGAAAATTTACATGCTCATTTTGTATATGTTTTAGAATTAGCTGAACTATTGCCAAAATCATCATTTTGTTATTTTTATCAGCTTTTTAATTCCACGTGTAGATTAATTTAAATGAAATAAGTATTTATAAACAGCATCTTTATAATTTAGTCTTATTTCCTAAGATAAACTAATTTTTGTGTTTTTTGAAATAATTTTTAGTGTTTCTTTGTAAAAATTATTAAGTTTCTACATATGGAAATCAAACATTTTCACTGAATTTATGTCAAGGCACTGTATATTTTTATTAATACTATAAGTTAAACATTTCTAACTTTTGGCATTTTATAGGAAGACTTGATTTTTCAAATTAACTTTAGTAACTTTTTTTTTTTCAGTGTCTTGCTTGCCTCACTACCACCCATCTGTCACTTTGTCACACTGTGGTGGCTCGTGTGCTGCTATGATGCTGGAAGCTATGCCACTACTATTTCAAATACCAGCAGGGTCACCCATGGCGGACGGGTTTCAGTGGAACTTCCAGACGAATAAAGACTAGAAAGAAAGGCCTGGAAATCTGATTCTGAAAATTAGCCAATGAAAATGTTACAGATAACAACAGAACAATGTTTGGAACAACAGAACAAGTGCTGGAAGATGAGCCCTCAGCTTAAAAGGGACTCACAATACAACTAGGGAAACGTTACCTCCTCAAAATAACAATGTGGGTGGATTAAAGTCTTTAGGACCTTCATTAGCGAATGTGATGGCATTACTCAAAATGGGAAGAAACAGCTGTAAACATCCATCTATTAATAATTGGAACATGGAACGTACAAAGTATGAATCAAGACAAATTTGAAGTTGTCAAAAATGAAATGCTAGAAGATCAATATCCTAGGCATTAGAGAGCTGAAATGGACTGGTACTGGACATTTTACATCTGACAAGATATGGTATACTATGCCTGGAATGACAAATTGAAGAGGAATGGCATTGTATTCATCATCTAAAAGAACATTTCAAGATCTATCCTGATGTCAGTGATAGGTTAATATCCATACACCTACAAGAAAGACCAGTTAATATGACTGTTATTCAAATTTATGCACAAACCACAAATACCAATGATGAAGAAATTGAAGATTTTTACAAACTGCTATAGTCTAAAATTAATCAAATGTGCAATCAAGATGCATTGATAATTACTGGTGCTTTGTAATACAAAAGATGGAAACAAAGAAGAAAGATCAATAGTTAGAAAATACAGTCTTGGGTATAGGATTGCTATGAGTTGGAACGGACTCGATGACAATGGGTTTGGATAGGAACAATGTCAGAGAATCCATAATAGAATTCTGCAAGATCAATAACTTCTTCAAAAGAAATTCTTTCAACAACACAAATGGCAGCTATACTAGTGGACCTCACTAAATGGATTACACAGGAATCAAATTGACTTCATACGTGAAAAGAGTCAATGAAGAAGATCAGTGTTATCAGTCAGGACAACAATGCCAGGGGTCAACTGTGGAACATACCGTGAATTGCTGATTTGCAATTTCAAGCTAAAACTGAAGAAAATCAGAACGTATTCAAGAGAGCCAAAGTATGACCTTGAAAATGACCCACCTGAGTTTAAAGCCCATGTCAAGAACAGATTTGATACACTGAACCCTAGTGACCGACGACCAGAAGAGTTTTGGGATGACATCAAGGGCATTATACCAGAAGAAAGTAAAATATCATTAAACAGACAGGAAGAAAGAAAAGACCAAAACAGATGTCAGAAAAGACTATGAAATTTGTCAGAAGAGAGTAACCAAACTGAACAGAAAAAATGATGAAGTAAAAGACCTAAAAAGAATATTTCAAAGGGCAGCTTGAGAAGACAAGTTCATGTATTATAATGAAATGTGCAAAGACCTGGAGTTAGGAAACCAAAAGGGGAGAGCGCAATCAGTATTTCTTAAGCTGAAAGAACTAAAGAGAAAATTCAAACCTCAAGTTGCAATACTAAAGGATTCTATGGGTAAAATATTGAATAAGGCAGAAAACATCAAAAGGAGATGGAGGAATACACAGAGTCACTGTGCCTAAAAGAATTGGTTGAAGTGCAAACATTTCAGGAGGTAGCACATGATCAAGAACCACTGGTACTGAAGAAAGAAGTTCAGACTGCATTGAAGGCACCGGCAAAAAACAAGGCTCCAGAAATACCAATTGAGTTGCTTTAACAAACTTCAAAAGCAACATTGGAAGTGATTACTTGTCTATGTCAAGACATTTGAAAGAGAGCTATCAGGCCAACTGACTGGAAGAGATCCATATTTGCGCCCATTCCAAAGACAGTTTATCAAATGGAATGTACAGATTATTAAATAATATCTTTAATATCACATGCTGGCAAAATTTTGCTGAAGATAATTCAAAAAAGGCTGCAGTCATACATCTACAGGGAATGGCCAGAAGTTCAAGCCGGATTCGGAAGACTACATAGAATTAGAAATATCATTGCTGACATCAGATGGATCTTGGCCAAAAGCAAAAAATACCAGAAAGACGTTTATCTGTGTTTCATCAACTACACTAAGGCATTCAACTGCCTGAGTTATAAAAAATTATGGATAACATTGGGAAGAATGGGAATTCCAGAACAATTAATTGTGCTTATGGGGAATCTGTACGTGGATCAAGAGGCAGTCGTTCAAACATAACAAGGGAATACTGCCTGGTTTAAAATTGGAAAAAGTGTTTGGCAGGGTTGTATCCTTTACTTATTCAGTCTATATACCAAACAAATGATCCAAGAATCTGGGCTATATATAAAGAAAAATGCAGGAAGATTCATTAACAACCTGAGATATGCAGATGACACAACCCTGCTTGCCGAAAGTGAAGATGACCTGAAACACTTAACTGATAAAGGTAAAAGACTAAAAGATTATAGCCTTCAGTATGGATTACACCTGAACATTAAAAACAAAACAAAACAAAAAACCCTATAACTGGACCAATAAACAATATCGTGATAAATAGCAAAGAAATGGAAGTTGTCAAGGATTTCATTCTTCTTGGATTGACAATCGTGCTCATGGAAGCAGGGAAGAAATCAAGACTTACTGCATTAGGTAAATCTGCTGCAAAAGACCTCTTTAAAGTGTTACAAGGCAAAGATGTCATTTTGATGACTAAGGTGCGGCTGACCTAAGTCATGGTATTTTCGATCACCTCATATACATGAGAAACTGGACAATGAAAAAGGAAGACTGATGAAGAATTGACGCATTTGAACTGTGGTGTTGACAAAGAATACTGAATATATCATAGGCTGCCAGAAGAACAAACAAATCAGTGTTGAAGGAAGTATAGCCAGAAGCCCCTTAAAGAGAGGATAATGAGACTTCCTCTCACTTACTTTGGACAAGTCATTAGGAGGAACCAATCAATGGAGAAGGACATCACGCTTGGTAAAGCAAATAGTCAGCATAAAAGAGGGAGACCCTCAATGAGATAGGATGACACAGCGCCTGCAACAAGGGGTTCAAACACAGCAATGATTGTGAGGATGGTGTAACACCTAGCAATGTTTCATTCTGTCATACACAAAGTCACTGTGAGTCGGAGCTGATTAGATGGTATCTAACAACCACAATGGTTGCCTCGCTTAGGTTTTCTCAGTAGGCAAATTTGTTTGCATAGTAATAATAGTAGTTTTGCCTCCATCTTTCCATTTGTATGTGTTATTTATTTAACATGTCTAATTTTGTTAACAAATACCTCCAAATATTAAGAGAAAAATGATAAAATGGTGATAGTAGACATCTTGTCTTGTAACAATTTAATATTAAACTACTACCGTATGCAAAACAAAATATTAGACACTTTGAGGAGAGCTGGAGAAGTCTTATAATATTTGGACTGAGTCCATTAGGAAATTTATTGATATATGGACAGTTGTATGTTACCAATTCTAATTTGAGATAAATGCCCTAGATGAGCTAAAGATGAAATACAATGGAACTTTAGATAAAAAAAATATATGTTCCTCAAATTAGATTTCCAAGGGGCCAGAATGATCAAAGGTTTGGAGGTGGAAACATTCATAGATACATAATAGAAATAGCAGTTTATGATGATGAAGGGACTGGTTAACCCCAGCTTTGGTATTTAGCTTGGGCATATACCAACTCATAATACTTACGTACCAAACCATACTAGTTGCTGTCAAGTTGATTCCAACTCATGGTGACCCCATGTGTTTTTCAGTAGAATTGTGCTTTATAGAGTTTTTAATGGTTGTGACCTTGCAGAAGTAGATTGCCAGGCCTTGCAAGGTGTCTCTGGGTGGATTCAATTTGCCAGCCTTTCAGCTAGTAGCCAAGAGCTTAACAGTTTTCCCTACCAAGGGATTCCATTTACATACTAGTGATCATCATTCCTCTGTACGCACACATTTTAGTCCTTGACTTTATAACTGGAGTAATTCTTATTTAGACTTGATTAGTAATATTTATTCATTTGTTTTGCCTCTCTCTTTTCCTTCCTTTGTTCCTTTCTCCCTCCCTCCCTCCTTTTTTTTATCTCCCTTTCTTCCTTTCTGTATTTCTTTCTTTATGTCTCTCTTCCTCTTTCTTTCTTCTTTTTTTCCTGATGAGAGAAGTACATGGAGGCAGAATAAACCTCCCTCCCTAAAAGGTCCATGTTACTCCTATGAAAAGGAACGGTAATTCTGGAAGAGAAGACCACTGAAAAGGAAAAGAAAAATCCTCTTATACAAGAAATTCCTCGGTTTAAGAAAGGGATTACTTCATCAAGTGGAGTAAGCATGCTTAAAGTAACTGGTTGTTCAGATGTACTAGATGAGTGAGTGCAGGGAATGGAAGGTGCAGTGAGTTGAGAAATGCACTGCTTAAAATGCAGTGACGTGAACAGAAGACAAGAGGTTTTGGAGTTCTAATCTGTTTTGTCACTGATCAGTCGATTGACCGAAGTCAAGTTATTCAACTTCCTCAAGTAACGCACTTCCTACAAAAATAAGAAAACAACACTAATTCACCTTTCCTTTAAAGTTAAATGGAAAGAGCAAGAACAGTGTCTACTAAGTACAAATAAATCATAAAAATGTAACTACAGCAACAGACATTCTGAGTTACAACACATGTTGGTCTTTATCTATGGCCCACTGCCGCTTAGGAAGAGTGCTTTATTTTTAAAAGCTATGATTTTTTCTAAAAAGACATATGGGAACTCAATGCACTCTTCAACAAATAAAAAGCCAAAACATCTGGTATACCAAATGGAGAGGGAGAAAACAATGGGCTATTTAGGGATGCCATATTTTAACAGTGCAGGTGTACACTGATACTCATTTGGCTTAAAAAAAATGCTCTTCTCAGCTTGGCTTCAGATTTCTGCTTTGAATGAATTGTAGATTATTGAGAATACGTTTATAAAGGCAATGCTCTCCATCACTAATTATAAAAAAAAGTTTCTACATAGTCGGCTGTTTTACATTTATAGTCCTGCATTTGTAATCTGAGAAGTGTTAAATCTGCTTCATTTTATAAGCACTTGATCCATCATAAGTTAAGAGTTGAATCGAGGAGGTGATGAAATGGCATATAACATGAGTTCGTAAAGAGAAACTTGAGTTATTTCTATAGAAAACTGAATATTGAAGAGGGAGCTGATCAAACTGTTGGAGCAAGGAACAAATAAAAGGAAGATGGGAAATTTGTCTTAGAATTAAATGTCAGACATTTAATATCAATATGTAATAAAATAAGTAGCAAGAAATTAGAGGATATTTATAATGTTCTATTAATAAGTGCATCAGGGTTATATCCTTTCACCATACCTAATCAATCTGTATGCTGGGCAGATAATCCAAGAAGCTGGACTGTATGAAGAAGAATGTGGCATCAGGATTGGAGGAACTCTCATTAACAACATGTGATATGTAGATGACACAACCTTGCTTTCTGAAAATGAAGAGTACTTGAAGCACTTACTGATGAAGATCAAAGACTACAGCCTTCTGTATGGATTACACCTCAACATAAAGAAAACAAAAATCCTCACAACTGGCCAATAAAGAACATCATGATAAACAGAGAAAATATTGATGTTGTCAAGGATTTCATTTTACTTGGAATCACAATCAATGCCCATGGAAGCAGCAGTCAAGAAATCAAGACTTACTGCATTGGGAAAATCTGCTGCAAAAGACCTCGTTAAAGTGTTAAAAACAAAGATGTCATTTTGAGGACTCAGCTGTGCTTGACCCAAGCCATGGTATTTTCAATCATTTTATACACATGTGAAAGATGGACAATGAATAAGGAAGACCGAAGAAGAATTGATGCATTTGAATTACGATGTTGGTAAAAAATATTAAATATACCATGGACTTCCAGAAGAAGGAACAAATCTGTTATGGATGAAGCACAGCCAGAATGCTCCTTAGAAGCAAGGATGATGAGACTTCCTCTCATGTACTTTGGGCATGTTATTAGGAGGGATCAATCCCTGGAGAAGGACATCATGCTTGGTGAAGTAGAGGGTCAGTGAAAAAGAGGAAGACCCTCAATGAGATGGATTGACATGGTGGCTGCAACAATGGGCTCAAGCATAACAACGATTGTGAAGGTGGCTCAGTACTGGACATGTTTCTTTCTGTTGTACATAGGGTCTCTATGAGTTGGAACTGACTCAACAACATCTAACAAAAACAAAGATAAGTGTTATCTCAAAAGACAGCTATGGTTAAAATGGATTTAGAAAATGTTAGGAATTTCTTAATAGTAGGAATTCTAAGAATCTTTGATATACTAATATGTATTGTGAATCTCCAAGAAAAGATAAATAGTATACTATATTTCCCACAGTTATAATGGAATCCTTGTATAATTAGATAATCCCTTCTGGGACTCTTTCCAGCTTCAAGGTCCTATACTTCTGTGAAATCTATTAATTTATTAAATAAAACAAAGTATTCTGTATGTAGTAGCAATATACTAGAAGCTGTGGTTGGACACAAAGTGGTATTAAATTCAGCTATTATCCAAAGGAACTGGCAATCTACTATGGGGAGGGGTGAAGTGACAGTAATTTCCTGGAAGGAATGAGTTGCTGTCATTTTTAAAATCACTACTGTATCCCCAGTAATTAGATTCATGTCTGTCATACAGTAGGTGTTTAAAAATCTGTTGCTCTTGAGTTGATTCTGACTCATAGCCCCCCTATAGGAAAGAGTAGAACTGCCCTGTAGGGTTTCCAAGGAATGGCTGGTGGATTCCAAATGCTCCAGTAGGTACTTAGTACTTGGTGAATATTTACTGAATAAGTGAATAAATGAATGAGTGATTGATGACAAGATTGTGAAAGAATTAGAATGCTAAATGCTAAATGACTGCACTTTGACTTAAGTATCCATTCTGCAGTAAACAGGGAGCTATTTAAGGCACTTCAGCAGTGTGTAGTGATTTTCCGCATTAGGAAGGAGTGTACTTAGACTACAGGGGAATCCATTCCATGGCAACATGTTTGGGTTTGTTTTTTTTTTTTTCTTTTTGGTACTTAAGCTGGAGCGCTGGTGGTGTAGTAGTTAAGAGCTCGGGTCCTAACCAAAAGATTGGCAGTTCGATTCCACCAAGCTCGTTGAAAACCCTATGGGGCAGTTCTACTCTGTCCTATAGGGTCACTATGTGTTGAAATCTGCTTGATGGCAATGGGTTTTGGGTTTTGGTACTTAAACTACCTTAGACCTTGGTGATTAAGTGTGAAACTATGTGGTTATGTAGCCAATAAAAAACTAAATTAAACCCATTGCCCGTGGAGTCAATTCCAACTCGTCGAGACCCTATAGAATAGAGTAGAACTGCCCCATAGGGTTTCCAAGGAGTGCCTGGTGGATTTGAACTGCCGACATCTTTTGGTGAGCAGCTGTAGCTCTTAACCACTACATCACCAGAGCAACCAATAGCACAGGTTAAATAAAGTTTGCATATTTTATAATCTACAACCTGTAATTATAATTGACAGAAGAAAAATTCTCCAAATAATTCCCATTCATTTTTCCCACAAAGGTAAGGCCTCAGAAAGATGAATTTCTTCTGTTTTTCAAAGATCTCCAAATGAAAAAAAAAAAAAAGATCTCCAACTCTCTTATAAAATGTTATTACATGACATGACGTATATTCATGGGTTTCAGTGGTAAAACTGGATTCCAAGCTTACTTCTCCCACTTACTGTATCATTTCCATTACAATTCATTTTACTCACTAAAATATTTCAATAAGCCAATCTGTCAGGGAATTCAGCCTACTGTTTCTATGCTGCACTGCAAATCCACTTCCTCTTACTCTGTTGTCAGTGAAGAAGAGCTAATTTCTATTCTCTGTACTGAAGTATTTTAATGCAAGGTATCTATGATACTAAGATACTATAACTTTTACAGTCTTTTTTAACATTTTAATCTTAGATTATATTTGTGTTATTTTCGTCTGTTCTTTTTGTTTTTCCCTAGCATATTTATATTCTAGCTTTGATCACCTCAATGACTTTTTAGGGTTAGTATACATGATTGTGTAGATTCGAGATTCACAAAAAGACTCCAGTTGATACACATATAAACAGGGAAATTTTATCAACCAGAACTCCAACCTCAGTAACAAGCAGGCATAGAGACAAAAATGACATCCAAAGCAAAGATAAATTAAGTAAATCATCCTTTATACACCCAGAAGTTATAGAAGTACCTTCAGCAGATCTGATCCACTGGCACAGACTTACTCAGATAACAAATCATATTCTTAGTGAAATACCTCCAAATAGGATTTGCATATAACAGATCAAGTAAATATGAAAAGAATGCCATGTCTACTCAGTGATCTTATATATTTACATTCCTGTATTTGGCAATAACAAGGGAGAAAGTGTTAGCTATTTCAGGCTCTAAGAGGAAACACAGACCATGTAGAAAGGAAAAGAGACTGTCTGGATGTTTAAAATAAGCAATACCTAATATTTACTCAATGCTTATTATATGCCACACACTCTGTCAAGTTCTTTGTATTCATGATTGTATTACAGACTCATAACCACTCGATAAGATAGATTTCATTCACTCTATTTTAATATTTCCAGGAACTAGGTCTTTGAAAGGATAGGCAGTTTGCCTAAGGTACGATTTTCGATGGCTGAAGTTTTGTAAGTAGATCACCAGAACTTTCTTTCGAGATACTTCTGGGTGGACTCAAATCTCCATCTTTTCAATTAGCAGCCAAGTGGGCTAACCATTTGCACACCCCAGGGTATTTCTCTCTATATAGATATATATGAGGGTAAGTCAAAAACTATTGCTACAAAATCATAGAAATCTGTATTAAACAAAAATACCAAAATGTGAAGCTACTGTTTCTTGACATATCCTCCATTGAGGTCTATACACTTCTGAAGGCGGTGTTTCCATCTCTCTAACCCTTCCCTGAAGAATTCTGCCCTCTTCAACTTATATCACATCAAAATGGCAATTTTGACATACTCGAGGGACTCAAATCATGTTCTTTTTCAATGTTCTTTGAGTTTTGGGAACAAGAAGAAGTCTGAAGGGGCAAGATTAGGGTTGTAGGGTGGATGAGGTAAGGTTTCCCAATGAAATTCTAGTAGAACAGCCCTTGCTACCCTTGGAGAATAAGCAGGTGCATTGTTGTGATGGAAAAAAAAAATTCCTTGGCACAAATTTCCTGGACTTTTTCTCAGCAATGCAATTTTCAATTTTCTTAAAACTTCTTCATAATAAGCCCCCATGATTGTCCTGTGTCCTTTGAGAAAATCTACCAAGATTACCCCTTTGGAGTCCTAAAAAACAGTCTCCGTAACCTTCTGAGCAGTCTTGCCTTTCTTGACTCATCTTTGAGATCTTCCCAATCTTCCTTAGAAAGCTTGACTCATCTAAAAACTGTTGTTTTATGTGAGGCAGCATTCCCATAAACTTGTTGCAAAACTTTAATGATTTGGGAAGATGTCCCCTTGAGTTTTGCTAAAAATTTAATATTAGCCCTGACCTCAAAATTGTTTTTTTTCCCACGGCACAAAAAGTATCCTTTTTTTTTTTTGTAGATACCCTAATGAGACTAAGGTAAATGTATTACTGAGAAAACCTGCCTGTAGCCATCCACTGATCGCAGAGAAGTGTTTAAACACATTATGTTTGGAATAAACACATACAGCATGTATGAACTGCAACCCTAGTAGCAATACTTTTTGACTTATCCTTATGTGTGTGTATGTATATAAAACCAAACCAGTTGCCATCTAGTCTATTTTGACTCATAGTGACCCTATAGGACAGAGTAGAACTGCCCCGTAGGGTTTCCAAGGCCGTAAATCTTTACGGAAACAGACTACCACATCTTTTTCCCGAGCAGCAGTTGGTGGGTTCGAACTGCTGACCTTTTGGTTAGCAGCCGAGCTCTTAACCATTGCTCCACCAGGGCTCCTTTCTCTCTCTCTCTCTCTCTACATATATATACGTACTCATAGATATTGTATATAAATATTGTTATGGATTGAATTGTGTCCCCCCAAAAAATGCATGTCAACTTCACTAGGCCATGATTGCCAGTATTGTGTGATTGTCCACCATTTTGTCATCTGATGTGATTTTCCTATGTGTTATAAATCCTACCTCTACCCTATGGGGCGGTTCTACTCTGTCCTATAGGGTGTCTATGAGTCAGAATCAACTCAATGACACACAAAAACAACAATGATGTTAATGAGGTGGGATTGTTGGCAGTTATGCTAATGAGGCAGGACTCAATCTACAAGATTAGATTGTGTTTTGAGTCAGTTTCTTTTGAGATATAAAAGAGAGAAGGGAGCACAGAGACAGGGGTACCTCATACCACCAAGAAAGTAGTGCCAGGAAAAGGTTGTGTCCTTTGGGCCCAAGGTCCCTGTGCTGAAAAGCTCCTAGTCCAGGGGAAGATTGCTGACAAGGACCTTCCTCCAGAGCCAACAGAGAGAGAAAGCCAGATTTGTAAAACAGGTAATGTATTACACACTGTCTTAACCATTGTGGTTATTACTGAAAATAATCAAAACTTACCAAAATTTGAATACAACTTTTATTCTGAGCAGTTATTCTATATGCATATACGAAGATCATTTTGATTCCAGGGAAAGCAAATGGCTCAAAGAAAGTAGGTACAATGGGGCTTATAAAGAGAAAAGGCATTGGGGTCACTAGGGTTGATGTCACCCAGTGCATTAACTCACGGTGTCACCCCTCCACCATGGACCTCGTCCCTTACCAGGCCATAAAGAATCCTTAGTAGTGTTTTTTGTACTAATGTTGCTTGTAAATCATAATTCCCATATATCACTGAATGTAATAGCAACAGCAGTGACATAAACAACTAGCAAAATTAAAATTACAAACTTCCAATTACAGTATCATACCTACAGCCTACATGTATTTACATGTACATAGTTTCATGTGGTTAAAGTGAAAAATAGGCAAGAAAACAATAGAATTTAAAGTAAAAAGTTTAAGAACTACATCAAAATTATGTTCATTTTGATGTTAAACTTTACTGTTACATGAGCTATATTAATGGATTAGAGTTGCATAATCAATAATCTAGAAGTTGTAGACAAATGCATATGGAAATATATTCATAAATGAAATAATACCATCAAAATAAACAGGAACAAATACACAAGCATTCCAGCACTTGGTGAACATCTCGACTGAATCAGAACTTTCTTTCCTGGCCTTCAAAGCTGCGAACCTGTGAATGACTTCAACAAAATCAATACCTTTTGCCAACTCATTTTTTAATGTGTCACTATTTTTTTAAGCCATAATTCAAACTTAACCCTGAAAATTTCATTAAAGTCAGGTATATATTTGCAAGACACTGAAGTTTTTAAAGAAAATGTTAAAAAGACTAAAATTGAAAAAAAAGCAAAACCCTGAATTTATGATTTAAGTTATATTTCTAAATATATATCAAGAAGCATAGCATTTCTCCCACTTCATGTTTTAAACTGTCAATTTCTCTATTTCGTTATCAAAGAGTTATATAATCAATAATTGTTATACATGTATGTTTATTATCAATCTTAATCATAGAATAATACGTGATAAATATAATTGTAAATTGCTTAAATGTAATATTTCTTAGATTATTTGAATACAAAAACAAAATGGTTTTGTAAAATCTTTCTACACTGAATTACAACATTATTAGTTATGTTATTAGTAACTGAGCAGAAGGCTTTTTTTGATTTTTCTCCTTTTCCTTTAATTACTACTTCATTCTCAAAAAAAATTGTTGATATAGGTTCATAGATACCATCTACTATAATGTTGTAGCTAAAATACCAGAAAATTTAACAAAATCAGAGACCAGAAACACACAGTCAGCAATGAAAACAACAGAGCGAGCTTGTAAGGCATGCAGATAAAACCATGGAACTGGAAGCATCGTTGTAATTGGGTAATAATGACAACTCTGACCGGAGCACATTGTTGTTGTTGTTAGGTGCCATCCAGCCAGTCCTGACTCATAACGACCCTACGTACCACAGCACAAAACATTACCTGGTCCTGTGCCATCCTCACAATCATTGTTATGCTTGAGCCCACTGTTGTAGTCACTGTGTGAATCCATCCTGTTGAGGGTCTTCCTCTTTTTTTGCTGACCCTCTACTTTATCAAGCATGATGTCCTTCTCCAGGGACTGATCCCTCCTGATAACATGTCCAAAGTATGTGAGAATAGTCTCACTATCTTTGCGTCTAAGGAGCATTCTGGGTGCACTACTTCCAAGACAGAGCTGTTCTTTCTTTTGGCAGTCCATGTTATATTCAATATTCTTCACCAAGACAAGTCAAAGGTGTCAACTCTTCTTAGGTCTTCCTTATTCATTGTCCAGCTTTCACATGCATATGAGGTGACTGAAAACACCATGGCTTGGGTCAGGCGCACCTTAGTCTCCAAGGTGACATCTTTGCTTTTCAACACTTTAAAGAGGCCTTTTGCAGCAGATTTGTCCAATGCAATGCATCTTTTGATTTCTCGACTGCTGCTTCCATGGGTGTTGATTGTGGATCCAAGCAAAATTAAATCCTTGACAATTTCAATCTTTTCTCCATTTATCATTATATTGCTTATTGGTCCAGTTGTGAGGATTTTTGTTTTCTTTATGTTGAGGTGTAATCCATACTGAAGGCTGTGGTCTTTGATCTTCATCAGTAAGTGCTTCAAGTCCTCTTCACTTTCAGCAAGCAAGCTTGTGTCATCTGCATATCACAAGTTGTTAGTGAGCCTTCCTCTAATCCTGAGGTCCCTTTCTTCTTCATATAGTCCAGCTTCTTGGATTATTTGGTCAGCATACAGATTAAATAGGTATGGTGAAAAGATACAACCCTGACCCACACTTTTCCTGACTTTACACCACGCAGTATCCCCTTGTTCTGTTGGAATGACTGCCTGTTAATCTATGTACAGGTTCCTCCTGAGCACGATTGTTCTGGAATTCCCATTCTTCACAATGTTATCCATAATTTGTTATGATTCACACAGTCAAATGCCTTTGCATAGTCAATAAAACACAGGCAAGCATCTTTCTGGTATTCTTTGCTTTCAGCCAGGATCCACCTGACATCAGGAATCATATCCCTTTTTCCACGTCCTTCTCTGAAATTGGCTGGAATTTCTGGCAGTTCCCTGTTGATATACTGCTGCAGCCACTTTTGAATGATCTTCAGCAAAATTTTACTTGAGGGTAATATTAGTGACACTGTTCGATAATTTCTGCATTTGGTTGGGTCACCTTTCTTGGGGATAGACATAAATATTGATCTATCCCAGTCAGTTGGCCAGGTAGCTGCCTTCCAAATTTCTTGGCATGATGAGTGAGCACTTCCAGCGCTGCATCTGTTTGTTGAAACATCTCAGTTGGTATTCTATCAATTCCTGGAGCCTTGTTTTTCGTCAGTACCTTCAGTGCAGCTTGGACTTCTTCCTTCAGTTCCATCGGTTCCTGATCATACGCTATCTCCTGAAATAGTTGAACATTGACCAATTATTTTTAGCATAGAGTTTTAGCCTTGCAGATACACTGATATATATAAACTGGGATTATGAAGAATGTTTTTGTTGTTATAACTAACTACGGGGATATTTTTATTTAAAAAAACAGTAACTTTCTGTTGAAACACTGTACAAAAATTGTAGTGACAGTTATTTTCATGTCACTTCCTCTGAGAGTGTCACCTGCTGTGATTCACAATCCCCTCCCCACACCCTCTAGTGAAGCCACTAAGAAGAGGAGGGATAAATATAGAAGATCAACCACTGGCTAATCTCAACATGATTGATTGAACCCTGCCTTTCCCCTTTACAGAGATCAGCTGATACCAATTTACTTCTGGCCTGGCTGCTAATAATTTGGCCCTAAACCCACCTGCAGCCATGAGACTTTTCGAGATTAGAAGGTAATAGTTCGATGATTATCCTTCTATAGCAGGATAAGTCAAATTTACATTGCTATAGAGCAGTATCTGGCAGGCTTTGGATGTTTGGATCAGGCTTTTTATGGTTAATATTTGGTTTCTTGCATAAGAAAAACCTTAAAATCAAAGTAACATGTCTGTTATTAATTTTCCTATTTAACACTACTTATTTTCCATTTTTCTGTGGTATTTCTTGCTTCTTTCTGCTTGCAAATACAGTAACTCAAGAAGAAATGTTTTCTGTTATTTTTAACTTTATAAGGAGCTACTAAAAGTGTCATCCAAATGTGAACTTGTTATGAGAAGTACTCAACAGTGACCTAAGCCAGAATATCAGAAGACCCTGACTCCTGCCCGATATTTTAGCCCAATCCATGTAAATTTACTTAAGATTATACCTTTAATCGAATGAGATAAATCAATGAAAGATTTAAAGTTATACTTGAAAATGTGTTTCAAAAATTACTTATTTAGGTCCTAATACATGACATAAATAGGATACAAACCATGACCAAAAATATACAAACACCAGAAGATAAGCTAGATAACTAGGATCTTCCAAAAATTAAACATGCTCATCAAAAGATTTCACCAAAAGAGTAAAAAGAGAGCCTACAGACTGGGGAAAAAAAAAATTTGGCTATGACAAATCAGACAAAGGTCTAATCTCTAAAATCTGTAGGAAAATCCAACACTTCTACAACAAAATGATAGATAATCCGATTGAAAAATGTGCAAAGGATATATAAACAGACACATTACCAAAGACGACATTCAGGCAGCCAACAGACACATGAGGAAATCCTTGTGATCACTAGCTGTTAGAGAAATGCAACTCAAAACTACAAGGAGACACTATCTCATTCCAACATTACTTGCACAAATCAAGAAAAAAGAAAAAGAAAAACAGAAAATAACAAATGTTGAAGAGGCTGTGGGGAGATAGAAACTCTTATGCACTTCTGGTGGGAATGTAAAATGGTACAACCATTTTGGAAAAAGATATGGCCTTCCTCAAAAAGCTAGAAACAGAAATACTGTAGAGATGAAGAAAAATGTAGAACAAAATTCTAACTCACAAAAAAAGACCAGACTTACTAGAGAAACCCTGAGAGTATGGCCCTGGGCACCCTTTTAACTCAGTACTGAAGTCCCTCCTGAGGTTCACCCTCCAGCCAAGGATTAGACAGGTCCATAAAACAAAACGAGACTCAAGGGGCACACTAGCCCAGGGTCAAGGACAAGAAGGCAGGAGGGGACAGGAAAGCTTGTAATAGGGAACCGAAGGCCAAGAAGGGAGAGTGTTGACATGTCATGGGGTTGGCAATCAATGTCACAAAACAATATGTGTATTAGCTGTTTAATGAGAAACTAATTTTCTCTGTAAACTTTCATCTAAAGTACAATAAAAAATTATTTATTTCAGAAATGAAGTTGTACATGTTTAATACTTTTAGACAAGTTTAGTTTCAACCAGTGAATAAAGTAAAATACTGAAACAAGAAAATTATGGGAAGGAGGACAATTTAAATTTGAAAAAGGTATGACTGATTCCTAGATAATGAAGTCTGTCGATCACATAATGAAGAAATACTTACTGAGGTTCTAGAACTGCCCCCACCCCGAACTCACACCATAACCTCTGTGGCCTCTAATAATTGATCCCTTATCTAAAGGAACTATTTCATACTCTAAATTGTGCCTCAAAACCATTTGTTATCTACTCCTCTTTTCCAGAATCTACCCAATTTTCTGGTTGCAATTGATATCCAACCTATAATTTAAAAACTTTATCATGAGGTCAGACGTGCAAATTTCATTCCTGTCTTTGCCATTTATTAACAGTGTGTCAATTAACATGTAGTTAAACATTTTTATGACTGTCTTCCCTTTATAATGAGGATGATAATAGGGATCTTGCTTTGATTTGGAGAAATGAGTGATTTAACACGTAAATCCAGTTTGACTCAAGTCATATATATAGGTACAGTGATAATATCCTTCTGTTAGTGAGAAGTTCAGAAAATCCTTATTGAGGACTCCTCTTCATCCCACCAACAAAGTTTCCAAAACATCAGGGATTTATTCCAAAAGGGATCAATGCTGATTTCAAATGAGAAACCCAAAGAACTGGAAAGTCTAGTCCTAGTCAATACACTAGCACTGTTTTTTTTGTTTTGATTTGTTTTGTTTAATTATTGTCATACAATATTACTATTGAACACTGGTCCTGCAACATTCAATGGACTCCTAAATATTCACAAATGGGGTGATGATTCTCTTACGAGCCTGATATCTTCATAGTAGCCACACAAATTATTTTTTTAGGGTGACATTCTATCTGACTCTTACCGGTAGAAGTGGCTGGTGGTCTTGGTATTTCTTTATAAATTAATAGTACCTAACCCAGGGTCAAAGGAGCCCTGGTGGCACAGTTATTAAGCACTCTACTCCAACTGAAAAGTCAGCAGTTAGAGCCCACCAACAGCTCCACCAGGAAAAAGATGTGGCAGTCAACTTCCATAAAGATTTACAACTTTGGAAACCCTATGGGGCAGTTCTACTCTCTCCTTTAAGGCTGTTATGAGTTGGAATTTACTCAACAGCAACGGGTTTGGTTTTGGGAACACAGTGTGAAGGAGCCCTGGAGGCTCAGTGGTTAAGTGCTTGGTTGCTGTCCTGAAACCGATAGTTTATCGATAATTGAGTTTGTCTTTCTACCTCCTCCTATCCTCCAACATCTGAAGGTCATCTCTCATTACATTGAACTTTCCTGTATCTGTATCTGTTCTTTGATTGTTTGTTGTAAACCACATATTTACTTTACCTTTTGGCAGTTTATGTAGAAGCTGGACCTCTTCTCCTGGACTAAAGGATATCTTGGTCTTAGTTCCCTGGGTATGTTTCAGGGAATCCCTAAGCTGCTCAAAATTGCTTGTAATGTATTTGTGCTTGTGTATTTTTCTGAGAATAGGGATGGAATAAATGGATTCACCTTTATGTTTCCTTCATTGACTGGCAGTGTTGCTTGGCCAACATTGGTGTTGAATAAATATTTATTAAGTAAATACAGCATGGTATAATTCATACCTTTCATGAACCCATCCAAAGACTGTAAATGATTTGAGGTGGGGTGGTGATGAGGATGGCACAATACACTGTAAATCAGTGGTTCTCAAACTTGAACATGCATTAGAATCATTCAGAAGGCTTGTTAAAACACAGCTTACTGGGCCTGAACCGCAGAGTTTCTGATTTAGCAGTTATGGAGTGGGGTCCGATTGTTTTTCATCTCTAACCAGGTGATGCTAATGCTGCTGTTCCAGGAATCACACTGTAAGTACCACTATGTTGCTGTTCTAGGAGCCCTGGTGGTGCAGAGGTTAAGTGCTTGACTGCTAACCAAAAGGTCAGTGGTTCTAACCCACCAGCTGTTCCTTGGGAGAAAGATGTGACAGCCTGCTTCCGTAAAGATTTACAGCCTTGGAAACCCTATGGGACAGTTCTACTCTGTCCTATAGTCACTGTGAGTTGGAATCAATTCGCCGACAGTGGGTTTGGTTTTGGCTTTGGATGTTGCTGGTGTTAGTTCCCATCAGGTCAACTCCGACTCATGGTGGCCTTACGTATAACAGAATGAAACATTGCTCAGTCTTCATGATCATTGATATGTTTAAGACCATTATTGCCAATCCATCCCATTTAGAGTTTCCCTCATTTTCTTTGGCACTCTACTTTCCCAAACATGATGTCCTTTTCTAGCAATTGGTCTTTACTAATGGTATGTCCAAGATAATTGAGCTGAAGTCTCACCAACCACTATAAGGTAAGCACAAAATTATTTCAGCTGGTCAGCTCTGAAGCTGTTATAATTTTGGCTAGTGGTCCTAGGCAGGAAAGCTCCACCCACTTATCTATCTGATATACTGGAGAAAGAACTAAAACCTGTTCATTACTACATTTCAGAGACATAAATATGTGGAATGGACTTAAGTGGGCTTTAATATGTTCCACTTTCAAGGAGGGACGATGGGAGCCCTGAAGGAGAACTCATGGTATCACTGTAATTGAGGAAGACATCTAGCCTGAACTTCATAGAAGCATAGTGGTTTGAGGACCAGTGTTGTTGCTGTTACTAGAATTTATCACAAACCAGTGACCAGTGCACATATGGTCTTTGGAAGATAGGAGTTGATTTTAATAAATAAAGAAGCTTAAAAAAATACTACTACCTTTTGAGGCTTAAGCAACATTTCTGTGAGCCTCTAACTTCTATGATTTAAAGATGGAGAAACTCTTTGCCTCTCTTCCTCACTTTGTAAGAATGGCAAAGAGTTTCTCCAACTTTAAATCATAGCTTCCATGGTCCAGACCCCTCCTCAGCATGGAGCTCAGCAGATTTTCACCTTAGGGCTCCTAATCGACAGGAAAGATAATGACCAACGTCTTTGAGAGACACTTCTGGTTAACTGTCAAGACTTGTGGCTGAGGAGTGGTGGCTTGACTAGTGGGAGTAACAAGCAATAACCAGAACCAATTCTAGGCACAAGTAAGCACCCATAGGAAATCTAGAAATATTTTGTTGTAGAATTTTATTTAAAAACAAAATAAAATATACTCCCTACAGTCAAGTATGTGGTGGTCTGAGATGTTTTGGCTGCCGTAGGATATGATAGGCACTAAATAAATTATGCTAGAGTTTTATTGATTTCCAGAGGAGAACAAAATTACAATGGATTGGTTAGTGGAAAAAAATCTCCAAGAGGACAGTGGGACTTGACTTACACACCACTGCATGTTCAGAATGCAGAAAGTCAGTGAACTAAGTGAGCTACATATGAAGAGATCCACTTGCCTTGCATGATAAGCTCACCTCATCTGGCAACAGATCCTCCAAGTTCCTGGTTGCATTTTTTTCCTGGAAAACCTTACATGAGTAAGTTCTGGTGCTTCAGTTGATCTACAAATCACTACTGTTACTCTAAACCTGTTGCCGTCAAGTCGATTCTGACTCACAGGGACCCTGTAAGGCAGAGTAGAACCACTCCATAGGATTTCCAAGGAGCAGCTGGTGGATTCAAACTGCTGACCTTTTGGTTAGCAGCCAAGCTCTCAACCACTGTGCCACCAGGGCTCCAATTGTTACCCACCATCTCCCTTTTCTACCACCAATTTTAGATTCCTTTCGTATTTGGCTAGCATCTTTACTAATTGTCGTAGTCATCTAGTGCTGCTATAACAGAAATACCACAAGTGGATGGCTTTAACAAAGACAAATTTGTTTCTTCACAGTAAAGTAGGCTAAAAGTCCAAATTCAGGGCGTCAGCTCCAGGGGAAGGCTTTCTTTCTCTGTCAGCTCTGGAGGAAGGTCCTCATCATCATCAGTCTTCCCCCGGACTAGGAGCTTCTCTGCTCAGGAGCCTTGAGTCAAAAGGACGCACTCTGCTCCTGGTGCTTCTTTCTTGGTGGTATGAGGGCCCCAGCTCTGCTTGCTTCCCTTTCCTTTTATCTCTTGAGAAATAAAAGGTGGTGCAGGTCACACCCCAGGGAAACTCCCTTTACATTGAATCAGGGATGTAACCTGGGTAAGGGTGGTGTTACAATCCCACCCTAATCCTCTTTAACATAAAATTCCAATAAAAAAATGGAGGCCAACCACACAATTCTGGGAATCATGGGCCAGTCAAGTTGATACACACATTTTTGGGGGGACATAATTCAAACCATGACACTAATCTAGGTGTTTTACCTCCTAGGATTACTCAGACCTTCTTCATCTTGGAGGGGTCTGGGTGCTTTTATCAGACTGAGGCTGCTCTGCACGTGTCCATTTTCTGTCAGAATTGGACGGGAGAGTTTCAAGAGTCACATCCGTGAATTATTTGAAGGTCAAACATATTCTTCCATGTGCCTATGTGAAATAGAACTAACAATTCCTGATGGTAAATTACCCCTGCTTAGATGGAGACTCCTTTTCTTGACTGCTCATCTCTTTGCATGAGGACTCAGAAGTGACTGAGCATCAGCTGTGGTTTAAATTTAGGGGAGCTCTTGCTGTTTTCCCTAGTGAGAACATTTTTTTTTTCTTCTTTGATAAATAGGACCTCTAACCATCCAGAGCTCAGACTTGTGTGGAAGAGGCATACATTATTTAAGTGGGTCACTGGGAGTGATGGTAAGTCAACATGCTTACTTCCATGCTTGGTTTTTAGATTTTTGTATTCTACTAAACTTGGGACGCACTATCCATACCATGGTTGATATAGGATGCACACTGCATCTGGAGGATGGTACTTCATCCTTGCTAGGTGTCATTTCTAAGCTGTACCTGAGGAGTATACCTAAAAGTCTTTCCATCACGTCTCTCAGGCTGGTAGCTTCTGGATAGGGTGACATATTATAGAACCAGTATATCACATGACCAATCCTGCACGTCCTCTACTAGAAAGTACTTCCCTTGGTCTCATACTATGTTCTGTGGTGTCCTATGCCAGTAGACCAAACACTTTGTAAGCCCTAAGATAGTGGAGTTGGCTGAGGTACTACAGGAGAAAAGACAAACCCCTATCCAGAATATGTGTCAGTCAATTCCAGTCAAGATAAATTGTTGCCCTTTCCAGGGTCGAAAGGGTCAAATTAATCAACTTGTCACCAAGTTGCTAATTAATCTCCTTAGGGGATGTCTTAGTCATCTAGTGCTGCTATAACAGAAATACCACAAGCGGATGGCTTCAACAAACAAAATTTTATTCTGTCACAGTCTTGTAGGCTAGAAGTCCAAATTCAGGGAGTCATCTCCAGGAGAAGCTTTCTTACTCTGTGGCCTCTTATTTCATCAATTTTTCCCTGGACTAGGAGCTTCTCTGCACAGGGACCCAGGTCCAAAGGACACACTCTGCTCCTGGCACTACCTTTTTGGTGGTATGAGCCCCCACCCCAACCCTGCTGTCTCTCTGCTCACTTCTCTCTTTTATATCTCAAAAGAGATTGACTTAAAACACAACCTAATCTTGTAGATTGAGTCCTGCCTCATTAACATAATGGCTGCTAATCCCACCTCATTAACATCATAGGGGTAGGATTTACAACACATGGGAAAGTTACATCAGATGACAAAATAGTGGACAATCACAGAATATTGGGAATCATGGCCTAGCCAAACTGACACATATTTTTAGGGGACACAACTCAATCCATGACAGGGGATAATGCCATATTTGGGATTTCGTGTTGGTTTATAATGTAGAAAGGTTGAACATTTGGAAAAAGCAATAATAAGATCATACTCATGCATAGCTTCAGTCTCTGCCACCATGTATTCATGCTCCAATGAGCCAGCACTAGGGTAGCCAAAGACAGAAAATACCTAATGACTCCTGGTGGAGAAATTCTATCTACAGGGTTGTTTTTGCTGCTTTTATGGTGGCTTCCCACTGGTTAAATATAATACAAAGTTCTTCACACTTCAAGCCTATGCCTATAGGTCTATCCATATGCCTTCATACCAGTCCTCCATGTCTTAAATTTTTCAATATTTCTCCTTCCAAATTCCTATCAATCAGTCAAGCCATTTGCAACTCTCCATGAGTCCATTATATTCTTATCTTGTATCATTTTGCTTTCCCTATTAGGAGCTGGTCCTTCATCATTGTCTTTCATGGGCATCACTGAGTGGAACAATAATGCAGCAATAGTCTATTTTTTTGTCTTGCACTCAAATATCAACTCAACCCATCCTTGAACCAGGTTTAAACTATTTTCTCCTCTCTCAGCTAGTCATCACCCTCCCTCTACCACTGCATAGCCATGAATATGAGGTAAGGAAGATGTACCAGCTGATCAGTGGTAGATGATATGGGGAAAGTGCTCCTCGTTGCGTAGTTCTTTAGTGCCTTCTTGTTCTGTTCATGCCAGTTTTGGATATATCACTTCCATCTTTACAATGGATTGATGCTGGGCCCATCCAACCTTATGATTTAGTGAGTCTGATAGAACCAAGCTTAGGATGGGAAGTTCTGACCTCATGGCCACTTAATGTTCAATGATCAAAGACTATCTTTACCAGGGTCCAATGGCATCCTAGCAAGTGTTTTCCAAATGATGTGTAAACCTCCACTGCAGATAACATGTCTTTGCAACAGAGTCCAAAGTTTTTTTTTTTTTCCCTTGATTTTCCTAATGGGCTTTTCCATAAGCTCCACATAGTGTGTTTTCCAACCACTGGTATATCTAATATCATAATGTCCCCCAGGTTGTATGACTCAAGCAACACAGCAGTTTGCCCTGTATCCTGGACTGGTTAAAGACTCCTTTATCTACTCTGAACTTCACTCAAAGCTCATGGCCTTCTATATTACCTAGCAAATGGATTGAAACAGTATTACCAAGAATAAAACATGCTGCCTCCAGAATCCAAAGTGTCATACGAGGCATGTGCTTCCATCTTATTTGTAGGAGTTGTGAGATGGAATAATCTTTGCTTTGGAAGGAATGTACCAGCATTTTCCAGGTTATTGGAGCCCTAAAATCTTCATGGATTAGGTAGGACCTTGAATTTTCTTTGAGTTTTTATCTCATCCTCTGTAGTGTTTATGCTTACTAAAGTCTCCAATCTCCTGCTACTTCTTGCTCATCTGGTTTGATTAGCATGATATCATCGATACAGTGCTCTAATGTGATATTCTGGGGAAAGTCTATACGGTCTAAACTCTTCAAATTATGACAAAATGCAGGAGTGTTGAACATAGCCCTAAGTCTAGACTAGAAACGTATACTGTTGTTTGTCCATAAACTACTTCCAGTCCTCCTTCTTGATAAGTATGGAAAGAATACATTTGCCAGATCAATGGTCAGAAATCATGTATCTGTGGCCACATTAACCAACTCTAGCAAAGACATCACATCTAACCTGACATTTGCAACTAGGTCTACTACTTGGCTGAGTTTGTCGTCTTCCACGCTCATCCTCTAGGACTTTTGTAGCACTCATACTAGTGAATTATATACGGATCCCATGGGGATCATCACACCTGAAAACTTTAGATTTTTAAGTATATTACTAATCTCTACCATGTAATCTCATTTCTGGTTTACTTTCATGGATGGGAGACAGTAATTTCAGAGGGTTTGTCTTGACTATCCCTACTACAATAACTCTTACCCTACTGGCCAAGTAAACACTGTGGGGTTGGGGGGCTGCCAACCACAACAGATATGTCCATTCTAATTATTCATTTAGGAACTGGGAAAATTACCATTACTCTGTCTATACATAGATCCAGTGAACCCACTATAAGCCATGTCTGGGCTAGGATTCCATTTATTAGTTATCCCTTTTACTCCCCCACTAAAACTGAGTGGCATTATGATACTTCAGGTCACTGATGTCAAACTCAATCTGAATCTTTTACCCAGAAGTCTTTAAATGTTCTGGTATTTATCCTTTCCAGTGACTCTCAGCCAAGCAAATAGCCATAGATAGTTTCAAGATAGAATTGGGAGAATCTTGACACTCTAAAAATAATGTCAATGTGTAATTGACAACACCTTATTTCTCTCATTGAAAAAATATGTTTGGATTCTGTATGCACATACATTTATATATAAATGGAAATAAATCTATATGTTCAAACATTATGCACATGCATGATCATGCACAAACACAGACTAAAAATAAACGGATTCCAGGCAGTTGAAGTTAGAAATGCATGACTTTCTACAAAATATGAAATTATCAACGGATAGATTTACCAACTTCCTTATTGGAATCAATGAGTAGGAAAATCTCTATATCTTAATGTAGAAAAACTTACAGTATTACATTACAGTTCTCAAGCTAGAGATATTTTATTATATAAATAAGCGCAATTCATTTTCTAAAGAATAACAGAAATGTAAAAAAAAATCTTATAAAACGCAAATTGAACAATGCATCAATTGGCCCTGGGTAATAATTTTACTCAAATAAATAATCAATCAGAGCTCTGATATATAAAAAACTATTTACTTTGGTGAAGAATGAGGGTACTATCTTTCTCACATTTTTGCGGCTTTTGTCTTAATGTAGAAATATGGGGTTTTCCTTTTTCTCTAGGTACATAGGGAAAATATGTTTGAGAGAGAACTATATTAGACATTAGCATTTTCATATGTCGTTCTCAATTAAACTAAACATATTTAGATTGCTTTTAGACTGATGTAAGTATACATTTTAAGAGTCTATGAATTTCAGTTATTCACGATTGTGTGTTACTTTTTTCCTAATCTACCAAAGCAAGAAGAGCAATTGGATGATACACATTTTACATTTTTTAAATTGATGAATAAAGTCCTGGATATTTTGGAAGATGTGCTTTCCCCATGTGAGAAACCCTTCACTGTAGCCTGATCCAGTAAAGATTGCCTAGTTTGCTGCTTTGTTTCAGGAGGAAAGACATACACATTTATTTATTTAAAAACATCACTTACAAATGTTACTATTTTCCTTCCAATCACAGAGTAACAGGAAATAGATTTATCCTAGCACCTTTCCTTCTCTGTCACCGTACATAGTGTTTCCACTTCCTGGAGCACATCCTGTGTACTCTACCTACCCCACTGCCGAACTGAATAACACCGTTCAGCTTTTAACACTATATTCTTTACTGCTGCCTCCTTGATGAACCACTCCTATAATCTATATTTTGAAAGTGACTTTATTGCCATAATTGTTATTCTCTATTATTGTTTTCATTTGTATATCTTCTTTTTTAAAAAAAAAAATTATTGAAGATAGAAATTTTGTCTTATTCCAGGTTGTATAACATATCTCTAATTCAGGGCATGGCACCTAGTGCACAATACATGAATGTTTTTCTAAATAAGTTAACAAGGCAGGGGGAGGGGAGGGGAGGGAAAAAGGAAGCAAGAAGGGGAGGGGAGGAGGAAGGTAAGAAAGAATAGAAAACAAGAGTAGGGAGGAGGGAAAGAAGAAAGGGAATCTTTAAAACTATGAAATATTTCCTCTCTTCTATCCTAGCAGAAATTATAACTGAAGATTAGAGTTTGAATTTCAGTTTATCATTTTGACAGAAAGGTTCTGTCAAGCCTTCAATACAAAAGAATTTAAATGTCAATTCCTTCCAAACAATATAATTCCATCTCATTCCAGACAATAAAAAAATATATATATAGAAAGCTCCTTATTTTCTTCTGTAAGGCTAGCACAGCTTCGACACAAAAACTTGACATGGAATAAATAGCATCAAAAAATATAGATCAATATAATTTACATGTATGACTACAAAGTTCCTTAATAAAACATAAACACGTCTCAACCAATGGTGTATTAAAATAGTAATATCCTATAAGCAAAAATCATTTAATCTAGAACTTCAAGGATGTGGTCAACATTAAGAAAGGTATTAAGATAATTAAGTACATTACTAGCTCAATGGGAAATATTATATCTTGATAATTCTTTGGTATCTATAAAGATTGTCAAATAAAATTTATGTGTTTTAACTTATTAATGAATTATATTATCTGAATTATTCCTTTTTGTAATGGAGGGCCTTGCCAAAGGAATAAAAAAAAGAAAGAAATTAGTTAAACATAAAGAAAAGGAAAACCTTACTGAGAATGTTATCAAGTTTCACCAGTGTGGGCATAGGTCACCAGGCCTCTCTTCCAAGATGCCTCTCAGTGGGTTTCATCTGCAAGCCTTTTGGTTAGTAATCATATGCTTACCCATTTGCACTACCCAGGGACTCCTGGCCGTATATAATATAAATGTATAAAAAATAGTAGCATTTCTTTAAAATTTAAAGAATCATAAGAAAATGTATTGAAATGATTTAAGGATTGAATTTTCATTATCACACAGACTGTTCAGGCATAAAATAAAATATTTTCCTAAAAGATTTTAAAGGCATAGAAGTTCTTATGCTGGATTCATAATAACAGCAAAGTTTTAAATGAATTAAAGAGGATATAGAAGATCTTTAGTGAAGAAGGGAAAGGAAGATCTGAATGAATGGAGGGCAACACCAAGTTCCTGTATGCAAGGGTTTTAATATTTTAAAAAAGTTATTTCTCTACCTGTTCAACTATCACTTCAATGAAATTTTAATTAAAAGCTCTACAAAATTGTAATTGAGCTTCACAAACTTGAATCAAAGGTTCACATAGAGAAAAAAATGTGTGAGAAAACTAAGAATAGTTTGAACAATTTGGATAAAATCCACACAAATAAACCCAAAATACTAGAGCAGTGAACTTCAATAAAAAAAGAAAAAAAACCCATTGTCGTCTAGTCAATTCGGACAGATAACTACTCTATAGGAGTAGAATTGCTCCAGTGGGTTTCCAAGGAGCAGCTGGTGGATTCAAACTGCCAAACTTTTGGTTAGCAGCCAAGTTCTTAACCACTGCACCACCAGGGCTTCAATACTCATCATAATTTAATAAATAGGGTGGTTGCAAATACCCAATTTTCAAGAGGAATGTAATATAAATAGGTACAATATTCTTCAGAGGATAATTTAGCACCTTTATTTTTTTTAATTTTATTGTGCTTTAGGTGAAAGTTTACAGCTCAGGTTAGTTTCTCTCTAAAAAAAATTATGCATATATTGGTTTGTGACAGTGGTTGCAATCCCCACAATGTGACAGCACTCTCCTCCTTTCCACTCTGGGTTTCCTGTATCCATTCATCCAGTTCCTGTCCCTTCCTGCCTTCTCGTCTTGCTTTTTGGCAGGTTGTTGCCCATTTGGTCTCATATATTTGGGAGTGGTTTCTGTTCTGAGTTAGCAGAGTCCAGGGGCCAGAGTCTCAGGGGTTCCTCCAGTCTCTGTCAGACCAGTAAGTCTGGTCTTTTTGTGTGAATTTGAATTTTGTTCTACATTTTTTTCCCTTTCTGTCTGCGACTCCCTGGCAGAGTGGTTGGTGGTAGTAGCTGGGCACCATCTAGTTCTTCTGGGCTTAGGCTGGTGGAGACTCTGGTTAATGTGGCCCTTTAGTCTTTTGGACTAATATTTTCCTTGCATCTTTGGTTTTCTTCATTTTCCTTTACTCTGAATGCGATGGGACCAAGCTTTTAAGACCCCAGACGCTACTCATCAAAGTAGGACGTAGAGTATTTTCTTTATGAGTTATGTCATGCCAGTTGACCTAGATGTCCCCCGAGACTATGGTCCCCAGCCCTCAGCCCCAGCAACTCAGTCCCTCAAGGTGTTTGGATGTGTCTAGGAAGCTTCTGTGGCTTTGCCTTGGTCAAGTTGTGCTGACTTCTCCTGTATTGTTGTCTTTCTCTTAGTAGCTTTTAAAGATATTTAAAATGACCACACTGTAACTATACAAGCTTTACTCTAGAAATCTATACTCTCCTACAGATACACCTAAGTTTATAGGAAGTAAAGGTGCAGTGGAACATTGTTTGATAACACAAAATATTAGGAGCAAAACACATGGTCATCAGTAGAGTAATAACTTAATAAATGGTTTATTCATTCAATGGAATACCATGTTTTTGTTTTATTTTGTTTTTTAATGAGTGAGCTCTAAGTGCATAGACATCAAAATATATCCAGCGTGTGTTGTTAGGCAAAAGTACATCAATGATATCACTCTTGCTTTCATGTTGTGCTGGAGCCTTAGTGGTGCAGTGGTTAAAGTGCTCTGCTGTAACAAAAAGGTCAGCAGTTCAAACCCACTAGCTGTTCCTTAGGAGAAAAATGTGGTAGTCTGCTTCCTTAAAGACTATAGCCTTGGAAACCCTCTGGGGCAGTTCTACTTTGTCCTGTAGGGTCGCTGTGAGTCTGAATTGACTAGTCGGCAGTGGGTTTAGTTTTTTTGGTATGAGTTGAATCAACCTGATGGCGATGGATTCCATGTTGAGACATCTGAGTTCCATAAAGTTTAATGACTTACCTCAAATCCCCAAACTTGTGTGTGCAAAGCTGGGGCTTTTAACTTTTAGTGCAATCCCTCTCACATGAAGGCCTTGGAATACTTTTTTATTTTCCTCAGTTATTTTTCCTTAGCAACTCCTAAACTGATAGCTGGGTGTAAAAAAAAAAAGCATTTTGGCATATGAAATGTGGCTCTCTCTTATTGGAAAGAGTTACAGAGACTACGCTCCCACCAACTGAAATCAGAGATCCAACACTGTATTATTTCTACTTGAGGAATGCCAAGGAAATTTGTGGGTTCTCATTAAACTCCTTCTGGCATTTGTGGGAAGGAAAATAACTTCAAAATTATATTTTATAATTTGATGTGCACTTTGGAGCAAAACATAATTCAGATCACTTAACTATCTAGCTGTTTTTGAAAGACCTAAATATAGAGTCAATGGTCTTAAAACATACAAATAAATAAAGGAGGAAAGGACTGTTTAGTTAGTTTTTAACTCATTCAAGTTCAGAGACTGGAACACCAGGGAGCAGATGACGGCTAGTGGTAGATCTGCACTGACTACTCAAGGAGCCTCCAGACCAAGAACCAAACCTGTTGCCGTCGAGTCGATTCTAACTCATGGCGACTCTATAGGACAGAGTAGAACCGCCCCATAGGGTTTCCAAGGAGTGGCTGGTGGATCCAAACAGCTGAACAGCCCACCTTTCGATTAGCCACCAAGCTCTTAACCACTATGTCACCAGGGCTCCCAAGGAGTCTCGGGACCATATATATTTAGGAGTGGCGAAGGTGTAGAAAGGGAAAATGGAATATTTCAGAAACAGTGGAGAATTATGTTTGATTTCTCTGTCCCATTGCATACACTCAGAGAAGATAAGAACGTTGTGTGGATCATTCTGCGGATTTGTCATTTACTTTCCAGGGTCAGTAAGGAGTCATATGGTCTAGACCTTGGGTGAGAAGGGGTCAGGGTGTGGCAGATGTTTGCTTGCTGACTGTTCTTGCTTAACATCGTGAAACTAAGCAACTTCACTAGTGCTAGTACTGGCTCAGGTCTTTATCAATCCATTTATTTTTATTCTTTGACTGTAATCACAACCTATCTAAGCATTGTTTACATTGCTTCGAATTAATGTGGTTGTTACTAAGAAGTCCCTAGTGATATTCTAATCACTATATGCCAAGACTTCGTCTTAGCCATAAAACAATAACCAGGCTGTCAAGTCGACCTTGACTCACAGCGACCAGAATGTGTCAGAGTAGAAAACATGTTCCATAAGGTTTTCAGAGGCTGAGCTTTTGGAAGTAGATCACCAAGCCCTTCTTCTGAAACACTTTTAGGTAGACTCAGACTTCCAACTTATCAACCGACAGCCAAGTGTATTAACCATTTGTACCACCCAGGGACTCTTAACTATAAATCTTCTTAATATGTCTGCAGTAGTTGATACATCATTTAAAAAAAAAAAAACTGAAAAAAAGAAACTTCTCCTTTTTTGACTTAAATGGTACTGTGCGATCCTAGTTCTTTTTCTACACTTCTAAGTTGTCCACATGGTTTCTTTCTTCCTAGATTCAATCTCCTAATGTAACTATGTCCTTAAAGACATGTCCTGTGTCTCTTCACCTCTTTTTCTCTCTCCATTGCACCCTTCATCCAACCCCTGATTATCCCATTCATTTCAATTGCTATAACCTATTTCTGTGATGTACACAGTCTCTGTTTTGTCTGTCTTCTGAATATGTTCCCACTGTAATTTTCTACTACATGATGGATATTCTATCCAGATGTCCAAAGAGATCCCCAAATGCAAGAATCTTATAATGAATGCATTTTCTGTTTTTAAAATACCTTGCATCCTCACAAGCTAAGCATTGCTATTTCCTTTGAGAAGTTTTGCTTGATCATCTCAGCTCCGAATTCCAAGAGCAATTTGTTTAAAAAAAAAAAAATGGACCACTGCTTTAATAACTGAGTTGATGAGGAGAAGTTTACAGTATTATTTAAAAGCCTGTTTTGTAGAGTATCTGCCATATGCCCAGGTGAGATCCTGGAGTCTACCATGCATTCAGTTCTAGGGAGAGTACAGGTGAGTAGACTACTGAACTGGTGTTTTCTGCCCGTAGCCCAAATGACTATCAACAGTGTGCTGGGCATTAGTTACCACCGAACCCCAGCTGCACTGCTGTTCAATCACTTACACAGTCTTAAGCAATTCTCACACTCTAAGAACAAGAAGTCAAGAAAAAAAGAGTCTGCTGCTACATGTTCTAGAATATCCATACCTAAACATACTCCAAATAAATAAAAGTTTATTTTAGCATTACCACGAATTGAAATGAATTAATTTAACAAAAAATAGTAATTAGCAGCTAAACACAAAATTTTCCATAAAAAATGCAATAGTGTTCTCCCCTAATAAGGTTTCCCTTTCTGTGAAATTTTAGCATATGCACATTTTGTCTTATACGCCTTCTACAGAGTTGTGAAGATTTTAGTTGGTGTATGTCAGTATAATATTCTGTTGTAGTCTGCAGGGTTTCCAGTGGCTAATATTTGGAAGTTGATCACTAGGCCTTTCTTCCTAGTCTTAGTCTGGAAGCTCTGCTGAAACCTGTCCACCATAAGTGACCACACTGGTATTTAAAATACCAGTGCCATAGCTTCTAGCACAGTAGCAACATGCAAGCCACCACAATATGACAAACTGACTTACAGGTGGACTCAATGGACTCAAACATACTAAAGATTATGAAGATGGTGCAAGACTGGGCAAACTTTTATTCCATTATACATAAAGTCGCCATGAGTGGGAGTCAACTTGTCACCAACTAACAGCAACAACAAATGTCAATACAAGTTACTCTTGGAAAAAGGATGTTGGGAAGTCAAAAGGAGACAGAGCAGACTAAAAAAAGAAAAAAGTTTTGTCATGTAACATGGGAAGACATAACAGAAACTCAAGTGAAATAAACCTCAATCTATTTTTGTACCCAGGAGTGGGAAACGAGCTAAGGTATTAGAGAGACTGTTAGTGCTAAGTCTAAGTATACCCTGTGAATTGGGAAAAGAGGTGACAAATTCTACTCAAATAAGTAGATTATGAAACCATCTCCCAAAGCTTTTCCATCTCAAGCATTCAGGACACTCTAAATCGCTGGGACCCCGTGGAGCCCAGGGCCTGGATGTCAATGACTTTCACCATAACATCTGAAAGGAATTATATCTTCAAATGAATAACAGAAAAGAAAATCATATAAATATGCATCTTATTGAAAATTTTGAGACAGCAGGTTTTGAAAAGTGTTCAGAGATTGTAAGGGTCATTTTTACTGCATTGCTCTGTTCTCTTTATTATATGATGTTTGTGAATATGACCAATATTTGTACATTTTTCTGATATTTCTTTCTTTGTACCTTCCTTTTTATTTACCCCTCTGTAGATTCTAAGTGCCTCTCTCAATCATGAATTCTTCTGTCACAGGGGATTTCAGGAACATAAGCTGAGAAGAACAATTGTAAGAAGGACAATAGTATAAAATGAGAAAATAGAGTTTTACAATAATAAGCTTAAGTATAACACTTCACACTTCAAATTGTCCTTCTAAATCCCTAACTAAATGGAGGCAAACCACATACAATCAGAAACTACTGAGCACCCGTATGTCCATGTACTTCTGTTACTTCCATGTCCTCTCTTTGTAAGAGTATTTTAAAATGAAAATCTGACAGATTCTTTGTTTTTATTTACCTCAATGTATTTACCCAATAGAGTTTATTTATTCAACAAGTTCATACTGAATAATTTTCGATCTGGATGATACATAGTAGGGGGTGAGACATAAAACAAGAAAGCCAGCATTGGCGTTGTAAGCTTATACCAAAATTGAGGACGGTTCAGCATCAGTAGACAATAACCTTCCAAAATAAAATGCACAAGGTATGCCATACCTTGTGCATTTGAGAAGTCTAAAAAAAATTTAATAAAATATATGTAATTTGTTAATATAAACTTAAAAAATAATCATATTATTCGAATATGTTGAGTGGAATATATCTCTGCATGTGTATTCTTGACATAAAGATGCCACCCTAGCACATCTTGTAATCCTATTATTTTTTGCTTATTAATTTATTTATTTGGAAAAAATTCACAAATTCACAAAGTCATTCTTGTCAGCAACACAACATAATACATATAATGATTTAAATTGTTAAGAAGGCAGTATAAATTTGTTTGTGAATACACAGAAATTTTGACAGGCATTTACAAGTTCTGTCATGTGCCTGTTCCTATGACAGATTCAGACTCCTGAACAACTGTATAACAATGTTATGCACTGGACTGAATTTAAGAAAGATGATCCATGTTTAACACTATACATTCCAGAAATGAAAACACAAATTTAAAAAAATTTAAGTAAGCTATGCTCAAGATTACTTACAGTTCTTATAATGACTACCCCTGTCATCTATTACCTGGCTATGTCAGTATTTATAAAATAAGCAGCAAGATTTTAAATGAGAGCTGGTCATTGCCTAGAGTGATCAATAAAAAACCATGATCATGATATAGAAATGTAATGAAAATAACAACCAGGTAAATAGTGGAAAACATAATTAAAACACATCCACACAAATCTTCAGGAAATGTAATCATCACGTGTGTGTGTGTGTGTGTGTGTGTGTGTGTGTGTGTGTGTTAAATTATGTACTAGGTACTGACAAAATGGATATCAGAAAAGACTCTGAAACTTGCTCTTGAACATAGAGTAGCTAAAGCAAAAGGAAGAAATGAAGTAAAAGAGCCAAACAGAAGATAGCAAAGGGCAGCTGGGGAAAACAAAGTAACATATTATAATGAAATGTGCAAAAACCTGGAGTTAGAAAACCCAAAGGCAAGAACATGCTTGGCATTTCTGAAGCTGAAAGAACTGAAGAAAAAATTTAAGCCTTGAGTTGCAATACTGAATGATTGTAGAGTTACAATACTGAAGGGTTCCATGGGCAAAATGGAGCCTTGGTGATGCAGTGGTTAAGAGTGTGGCTGCTAACCAAGAGGTCAGCAGTTCAAATCCTCTAGCTGCTCCTTGGAAACCCTGTGATGTGGTTCTACTTCAGTATGGATTACACCTCAACATAAAACAGAAATCCTCACAACTGGAACAATGAGCAATATTATGATAAATGGAGAAAAGATTGATGTTGTCAAGGATTCTGCTTGGATACACAATCGAGTCCACGGAAGCAGTAGTCAAGAAATTAAAAGACGTATTGCACTGGGCAAATCTGCTGCAAAATACCTTGTTAAAGTGTTAAAAATCAAAGACATCACTTTGAGGACTGCGGTGCACCTGACCCAAGCCATGGCATCTTCAGTTGCCTTATATGCATGTGAAAGTTGGACACTGAATAAAGAAGACCAAAGAATAACTGATGCATTTGACTTACGGTGTTGGCAAAGAATATTGAATGTACCATGGACTGCCAGAAGAATGAACAAATCTGCCTTGGAAGAAGTACAGCCAGAATGCCCCTTAGAAGCAAGGATGGGGAGACTTCATTTTGCATATTTTAGAAATGTTATCAGGCTGGACCAGTCCCTGTAAAAGGACATCATGCTTGGTAAAGCAGAGGCTCAGCAAAAAAGAGGAAACCTCTCAACAAAATGAATTGACACAGTGGTTGCAACAATGTGCTCAAACATGGCAACGATTTGATGATATCATAGGACAGGCAGTGTTTAATTCTATTCCACATGGGGTCACTTGGAGTCAGAGCCGACTCGATGGCACGTAACAACAGCAACAAGAATAAGAGAAAGCAATACGCTATTTTTAAATTCCCCCAACTCTCCTCCTTTTGGACTTCCTTTGTTTAGAAATATTATTACTTAATTGTACATATTATAAATAACTAAGAGAAACTTGCCATTTAGTTTTCTGAATAAGTGTTGTAAAATTGAAGGTCCTTTATTTTAACTTTAGGATGGCAATCAAAATGGTCAAAATACTTGTCTTTCTAAGGAATGTCTACTAGGTTATGTCAGCAGAGACAGAGATGGCAGGAGTCTTTGTATTCTACAGTCCTAGCCCATTCATACACTCGGGTATTTCTACACTCAGAGAAACAACAGGGCTCTGCATATAATCCCTTGACATTACTGGATACTGCCTTTGGTAGAACAGCTGAAATCTTTTGACTGGTTTCTGTCTAATTGAGGCCAATGATTCTAATCTTGAATTCACAAAAGTCATAACTGATCAAAGAAGTGAGTCATCCTAAACCAAAGACAATAAAACAGTGAAATAACTGATTGGTAATTGACAAACGCCTCATTAAATCTGACCCGTGAACAGTGCCTTTTTGTCATTGTCATGGATTGAATTGTGTCCCCCAAATATGTGTCCACTTGGCTGGGTCATGATTCCCAGTATTAAATAACTGTGTACCATTTTTTAATCTGATGTGATTTCCTTATGTGTTGTAAATTCAAACACTATGATGTAATAAAATGGATTAGCGGCAGTTATACTCATGAAGTATCCAAGATTGGATACCGTCTTAAGCCAATCTCTTTTGAGAGATAAAAGACAGAAGCAAGCAGAGACACATGGGAACCTCTCAGAAAATTTGGAGTGTGGCTTCCAGGAAAACTTTGTGTCCTCTGTCAGGATGTTAAGAAGAAGTGGCAGTAAATGGTGGTAAATGACATTTGAATGATTAGGGATACTGGGGATTCATCTGTAGCCATAGGCTATGATAACTGAACAAATTTATTAAAATCATTGTGAATGCAGTTTGCTTGTTACACAAACCTTTCAAAACGTAAGATACAAGAGAGAAAAATAACTAATAAATAGGATCACTGAAGTAAATGAATAAAAAATTAACAATGAGATATATGGCCTTAACCAACCTTAGCCTCCAGACTAGGATATACTAGGAAGAAAGGCCTGGTGATCTACTTCCAAAAATTAGTCAATGTAAACCTTATGGATCACAGCTGAACATTGTCCGACTCGCTTGCTTTGGACACGTCATCAGAAGAGATCATTTGCTGAAAGACAGCATCATGTTTGGTGAAGTAAAGGGCCAGCAAGAGTACAGGAGACCCTCAATGAGAGGGACTGACACAATAGCCACAAGATGGACTTGAACATGCCAGCAATCATGAGTATGACTTAGGCAACGTTTTGTTCTCTTGTACATAAGGCCACCATGAGTCAGAGTTGATTTGATGACGTCGATTCTGACTCGTAGTGACCCTAAAGGATGGAGTAGAACTGTCCCCTAGGCTTTCCAAGGAGTGGCTGGTGGGTTCAAACTGTTGACCTTTAGGTTAGCAGCCTTAGCTGTTAACCACTGCACCACCAGGGCTCCATATTTATCTATCTGTCTGTCTGTCTGTCTACCTGTCTATCTGTCTGTCTGTCTATCTATCTATCATCTATCTACCTACCTATCTACCTATCATCTATCCACCCATCCACCCATCCACCCATCCATCCACCCATCCACCCATCCATCCACCCATCCACCCATCCATCCATCCACCCATCCACCCATCCATCCATCCACCCATCCACCCATCCACCCATCCACCCATCCATCCATCCACCCATCCACCCATCCATCCATCCACCCATCCATCCATCCACCCATCCATCCATCCATCCATCCATCCATCCATCCATCCATCCATCCATCCATTGTCTATCTATAAACAAAAATGCATGAACTTGTATACTTACAGTCTGTGAAATTTTGTGCGCCAACTTGTGCAATACTTTAACTCGCTAAAAAAGTTTCAAAATGTTGATGGCAGTAGAGGGAGCGGTATAACACCTTTGATTGTATAACCACTTAGTTTTAAAAGGTATTTTTCATGATGTTTTAATACGCATTATCTCATTTTAGATGTTCCATGAGATTCCAAATGCTTTCGTCCTACTCCCTCTACTTTTCCTATAAAAGCTCGTGTAATCTTTGCTCAGAGGCATTGAATAATCTAAATATACAATCTTAATTGCAGATGTTGACAGACCGCTGAATGAAACAACAAAAGGATGAAAGATTTTTTTTAGCTTGTGTAAATGGCATGTTTGGTTTCCCCAAACTTTATTTTCTTTCCACATTTCCAGTCTTTCATAACTGGCTGTATGATACGGCAGCCTTCCAATGCACTTAAAAAGCTCAGAGGAGCCATCCAATGCGTATTAATCCACTGTGAAAACAAATAACTCGAGTGCTTTCTCTCTTGGAGTCTCAGCCATCAATGTTGGTAGTTGGTACGGATGGTATGATCTGTGTCCCGCCAACACAAAGGCCTCTCTCTGGACACAAATCTACCTAAGCATTTCTACGTTTATTATTATTATTATTGGCCTCTGATATCACGCACCAGATACATGTGATATTAGTTACTTTCTCTTCATGAAAATTTTATCATCATTCCTCTCTGATGGAGGACTATTATAAACAACAAATAGTCACCGAGCTTGGTTTATGCAACAAGAGTCTGAGAAGGCTCTGGTAACACCAGAGAGAGAATCTTCATGGTTGGAACACAGAAAATAAAAGGTCACCAAACAAACAAAGTGGAAAAAAAATCCAAAAGCCCTTTGCTTTCTAGCATTACATCTATGATGATATATTTTCTGAAAGCCACCCAAGTATTACTATTTATTTGAACGAAAGTAATCAAGATTAATGTCAGCAGTTATGACACACACTGTTTGCTAAAGAACACATACAGCAATTGCTCAGGGCAAGCTCCATTAAGAAATTAGATAAAATTAGTAAAACTGATTATATTTCAAAACTCAGCAGCAGCTGAAATCACAGTTCAGGAGCCTCCAATTAACACAATTGGTCTTGTTCACAATCAGCTATTGTAATCTCATTAGCTGATTATATTTTAATCATTGTGATATCAGCACGGCAATATTTATTTTATTTTGCACAGGTGGAGACTGGCCAAATTGGGTGAGCCTTCCTAATATTAGACACACACAGGCTTTTGGAATTTGGCATCTGGCCCATTCTTTTGGGGAATTATCCTGCTCAAGTGTCAAGCATACATAGATTCCCCTACTCTACCAGGGAGAGGGTATTATGGGAACAGCCATCTAATTTGGCATCCTATGATGAGGGGCTTAATTACATAGCTGACACTATGACTCACATCATTTTGTAATGGCATTTGGAGAATTGACAGTTCGTGCACGAGAGAAGAAAAAGATTGAAGAGGAAAGAAAAAACAAAAAAAAAAGAAGATAGAATTCTCGGAGTACCTGTGTTTAGCTACTATATTCCTTTGTTTTACTACTTTGTTTCATAAATACGTTCTGAAGACATTGGCCATTGCAAAAATAAAATCTTTTTGTCCTTAAGGTGGGAGCGGTCTGCACATATCTACAAAACTTGTGTTTCATTGATACCAAGTATTGCCTGCTGCAATGAGATTATGTTTTTTTGATGGGAGCTGGGGTGTAACATAGCTGGCTACAGAAAGCGATAGGTTGCCCTAATTTTTGGCTGAAAATGTTGTGTGTTTTATGAACTGCCTCTATCTTGTGCTCCAGGGATGTCTGTGGGTAAGGCCATAACAGGATTTGCTTAAATGATACAAAGATACAAACATTCTGACGAACCAGCTTGCAGACTTGCCTTATTTTCCAGCCAGCTTTAATATTGCATTTTGCATCCATCTTTTAAGAATATTTTTTATTTCTGTTTTCCATCATGAGGGCTTTCAGTAAAGGCGTCAGTAACCACTAATTGTGTTCTGTGCAAAGGAAAACAACAGAGGCAGTGAGCCAACATACATGCAAATCCTTGTTCTTGGCAGGACCCTGCACCGCTGGGAAGATACAGAGAAGTAAACGCTCATAGATGTACACGCTGGGGAATTCAGAAATCCTCTGAAGTCTCAAAACCCCGCTACGCCTTTTGTAAGTAGTTGAGACTGATTCTATCTTTACAAAACAGCTTCTTAGATCCTGGTATTTAATGTCCATAAATAAATAAATGAGAGAAAGTGCTCTTATAAATCTCAAGAGAGAAGGTTAAATGAATATGGAAGATGGAGCCGTTCTGTGACTATATTACCATACCTAAGCACTAAAAAGGTGAACGTTCAACATTATTAAAATCATTCAATTTGTGTCTTTAATTATAACTTTTGGGGGCATGAATGGCTCCAGAGAAATTAGTCTTCTATTTGCTCCATGAAAGAATTTAATAAGTAATACATTATATTAACTGATTTTTAAAAATCCATTTAATTTTTCCCTGAATTCTATTTTAGGATGATGAGTTCTGATATCACAGAAATTCTTCCCCAGCATCTCCTGCTTAAACAGTGACAAATTCTTCTTTCTTAAATGACAAGATCCTAAATTTTGTATAGTTAGGATTTAACTCATAAATTTCTTATCAGTCTTCATGTGTTGAACCGCAGCCTACTTACATGTGTATTAATCAGCTGCAGTCTTAGATTCCCTTCATGAAAATCCACACAAATTATTTGAGTGATGGTCCCAGGTTGCATTCCAGTTATTGTCTTCATTTCTAATAGTGACACCTGAGTATTTAGAGCTATTCAGGTTGTATAGTCAATGAACCTCCCTTCCCCCATCTATGACGGATCTGCAGGGGCTTAATGACAGAAAGAACTTCTGATCATCCTTCATTCTTATTCTGATGACAATAGATAATCATGCTGAATTCTCATGTGCTACAATACTTAAAAGCTACTTTTAGTAATATGGCTTTGTAAATACATCATAAAATAGGAGAGGCAAGATTTGAAGATCGGTATCCTTCTTTCAACATTTTTTATAGGCAGATTCTAAGTGCAAATGTCAAAGAAAACCTACATGCACGTGCATATATATATATGAAACTATCTGCACATATATTTATGAATATTTCTATCTACAATTAAAGATGGTTAAATATATCTAACCTCCTATCTTTATACACATATAAAAGTGTTACTTGGCGAAAATTTGCCAAATATGAAAACAATGACTTTTGAATATTTTGCATTAAAAGTATTATTACTACTATTGCATACAATTGATTCAGAGCTTATTATGAGCCAAATCTGCTCAGTTCAACTACCTCCTTTTGGTTCCAAGCATTATGTCTGTTGTGTGACATCAAAGATTTTATAAAAGTGGTACATACAGACAGCTAACTTCAACATCATACGGCAAAGGTTTTCAATGCTTTTGTTGCTCTTGTTGCTATTGCTGCAGAGAACTTTCTTCAAATGAATTCTTACTTGGATGACCAATTTTAGGACAGATAAAGGCAAAGTTTCCAAGTTGGGGTGAAGCAGTGCTCAGAATGCCACTTAGTTCTCTCACTCACTGTGCCGCACTATGGAATATTAATGAAATGAACAGTCTAGAGCAGTTTGAAACTGCCCATAATACTATCAATTAAAGAAGGCACAGAATGCAATAAGAAAATAGGGAAAAAAAAAAAAAAAAGTCTAAACAAGGTTTTCCGAGGATGTCACACAGTGGAGATGATGCCAGAATTGAAGTATGAGTTGACCAGAAGAGTAATCATGAGAAGGTTTTTAATGGCACAGAATAGAATGAGCAAAAGTATGGAGGCATAAAACAACACACATGGGCAGGAAATTAAAAATATTAAGAAATTATCAGAGTACAAAATAAGTGATGGGAAGTGGCAGAAGATAAGGGAGAAGAGGAAGGTAACTTTGGGATCAGGTAAGATGTTGAACACATAAAGTAGAATTTTATCACGTAAGCAATGGAGCAGCAATGAATATTTTTAGATAGGGATATGACAGACTAGGAAGAAGGACCTGGTAGTCTACTTCTGAAAAAACTGGCCAGTGAAAAACTTATGAATAGCAGTGGAACATTGTCTGGTATAGTGTCAGAAGATGAGACCCTCAGGTTGGAAGGCACTCAGTATACAACTTGGGAAGGGCTGCCTCCTCAAAGTAGAGTCACCCTAATGACATAGAGGGAGTAAAGCCTTCAAGGACCTTCATACGCTGATGTGGCATGACTCATAATGAGAAGAAACAGCTGCAAACACCCATAATATTTGGAACATGGGATGTAGGAGGTATGAATCTAGGAAAATTAGAAGTCGTCAAAAATGAAATGGACCACATAAAAATTGATATCTTAGGCATCAGTGAGCTGAAATGGACTAGTATTGGCCATTTTGAGTTGGACAATCACACAGTCTATACTATGCTGGGAATGGTAAATTGAAGAGGAATAGCTTTGCATTTATCATCCAAAAAAAAAAAGAATTTCAAGATCTATCCTGAAGTGCTGTCTGTATAGGATAATATCCATATGCCTACAAGGAAGACCAATTAATATGACTATTATTCAAATTTATGAACTAACCAATAAAGCCAAAGATGAGGAAATTGAAGATTTTTATCAACTTCTGAAGTCTGGAATTGATCAAATGTGCAATCCAGATGCATTAATAATTACTGGTGATTGGAATACAAAAGTTGGAAACAAAGAAGAATCAATAGTTGGGAAATATGGCCTTGGTGCTATAAATGATGCCTGAGATCACATGATAGAATTTTGCAAGACCAACGACTTCTTCATCGCAAATACCTTTTTTCAACAACATATATGCTGACTGTACATGTGGACCTCACCAGAGGGAATACACAGGAATAAAATTGACTATATCTGTGGAAAGAGAAAATGGAGAAGCTCAATATCATCAGTCAGAACAAGGCCAGGTGCCGACTGCAGAACAGATCATCAACTGCTCACATGCAAGTTCAAGCTGAAGCTTAAAAAAATTAGAGCAAGTCTATAACAGCCAAAATACGACCTTGAGTATATCCCACCTGAATTTAGAGACCAACTCAAGAATAGATTTGACACATTGAACACTAATGACGAAAGACCAGACGAGTTGTGGAATGACATCAAGGACATCATGCATGAAGAAAGCAAGAGGTCATTAAAAAGACACAAAAGAAAGAAACGACCAAAAATGGATGTCACGAGAGACTCTGAAACTTGCTCTTGAACATAGAGTAGCTAAAGCAAAAGGAAGAGATAATGAAGTAAAAGAGCTGAACAGAACATTTCAAAGGGCTGCTCGAGAAGATAAATTATTATAAAGAAATGTGCAAAGACCTAGAGATATAAAACCAAAAGGGAAGAACACGCTTGGCATTTCTCCAGCTGAAAGAACTGAAGAAAATATTCAAGGCTTGAATTGCAATATTGAAGCATACTGCAGGGAAAAATCGAATGACACAGGAAGCATCAAAAGAAGACAGAAAGAATGCACAGAGTCACTGTACCAGAAAGAATTAGTTGATGTGCAGCTATTTCAGGAGGTAGTATATGATCAAGAACCAATGGTACTGAGAGAAGAAGTCCAAGCTGCACTGAGGCATTTTTGAAAAAGAGGGCTCCAGGGATTGATTAAATACCAACTGAGATGTTTCAACAAAGGCATGCAGCTTTGGAGGTACTAACTTGTCTACGCCAAGAAATTTGGAAGACAGCTTCCTGAAAAACCAACTGGAAGAGATCCATATTGGTGCCCATCCCAAAGAAAGGTGATCCAACAGAATGTGGAAATTATCAAACAATATCATTAATATCACACACATGTAAAATTTTCTTGAAGATCATTCAAAAGTGCTAGCAGCAGTACATCAACAAGTAACTGCCAGAAGTTCAAGCCGGATTCAGAAGAGGACATGGAACGAGGGATATCATTGCTGATGTCAGGTGGATCATGGATGAAAGCAGAGAATACCAGAAAGATGTTGGCTTGTGCTTTATTGACTAAACAAAGGCATTCGACTGTGTGGAGCATAACAAATTATCAATAAAATTATAAAGAATCTCAATTCTGGAACACTTAATTGTGCTCATGAGGAACCTGTACATACACCACGAGGCAGTGATTTGAACAGAACGAGGGGATACTGTGTGGTTTAAAGTCAGAAAAGATGTGTGTCAGGGTTATATCCTTTCTCCATACTTATTCAATCTGTACGCTGAGCAAATAATCCGAGAAGCTGGACTATATGAAGAGGAATGCATCATCAGGATTGGAGGAAGACTCATTAACGACCTGCTATATGCAGATGACACAACCTTGCTTGCTGAAGGTAAAGAGGACTTGAAGTACTTACTGATGAAGATCAAAGCCTACAGCCTTCAGTATGAACTGCACTTCTACATAAAGGAAACAAAAATTCTCACAACTAGACTGATAACCAGCCTCTGATAAATAGAGAAAAGATTGAAGTTGTCAAGGATTTCATTTTACCTGGAACCACAGTCAATGCACATGGAAGCAGCAGTCAAGAAATCAAACATCAAATTGCATTGGGCAAATCTGCTGCAAAAGACTCTTCAAAGTGTTAAAAAGCAAAGATGTCACTTTGAGGACTAAGGTGCATCTGACCCAACCCATAGTATTTTCAATCACCTCATATGTATGCTAAAGCTGGACAATGAATAAGGAAGACTGAAGAAGAATTGATGCCTTTGAAATATGGTGTTGGTGATAATATTCAATATACCATGGACTGCCAGAAGAATGAACACATCTGTCTTGGAAGAGGTACAGTCAAAATGCTCCTTAGATGCAAGGATGGTGAGACTTCATCTCACATGCTTTGGACACGTTACCAGAAGGAACCAGTCCCTTGAGAAGGACATCATGCTTGGTAAAATCGATGATCAACAAAAAAGAGGAAGACCCTCAACAAGATGGAATTACACAGTAGCTGCAATGATGAGTTCCAGTGTAGCAAAGAGTGTGAGTATGGTGAAGGATGAGGCAGTGTTTCCTTCTGTTGTACATGGGGGTGCTATGAGTCGGAACCCACTCGATGGCACCTAACAATGTAACAACAACATGACATGATTAGATTTGCATTGTAGATAGACAACTCTGGCTACAGTGTGGAAAATTAATTTAATGGAGGCAAGGCAGGTAAAAAGTGAAATCATTTCAAGATTTAATGAGGTTAAATAACTAATAAGGAAGACTGAAGAACTGATGGCTTTGAATTACGGTGTTGGGGAAGAATATTGAATATACCACGGATTGCCAGAAGAACGAACAAATCTGTCTTGGAAGAAAGAAGTGGAAGAAGTACAGCCAGAATACTTATTAGAAGTGAGGATGATGAGACTTCATCTCACGTACTTTGGACATGTTATCAGGAAGGACCAGTCCCTGGAGAAGGACATTATGCTTGGTAGAGTAGAAGGTCAGCAAAAAAGAGGAAGACCCTCAATGAGATGGATAAACACAGTGGCTGCAACAATGGGCTCAAGCATAAGAAGGATTGTGAGGATGGTTCAGGGCTAGGCAGTGTTCCGCTCTGTTATACATAAGGTCACTATGAGTCGGAACCGACTGGATGGCACCTAATAACAACAAGAACAAATAACTAAACCAAGGTCATACAGATATAAATTTTGGAAGGAAATGTGAGAACAGACATGAATTAAGTTTAGGAGGTAGTACTGACAAAACGGTCATGCAATTAACCAACATTAGGCATACAGGAGGATAATGAGTAACACAGGAGTGGTAAATAGACAGTGACAGAGGGAAAAAGATGATGAGTTCTAAATATGTTGAATTTGAGGGATATGCAACATCTATGTAGACATGTTGGCTACTCATGTCTGTGGTTTACAGACAGCATCAGGATGTAGGTAGTAGATTAGAAATTCACCAGTAGGCAGCATATGCATAGAAATAAAATCAATGATTGTGGCATCATGTGGCCCTAGTAAAAGCTATTAACTGGAAGAACAGTGGATCGTGATAGCTTCTTGAGAAATACTGAGATTAAAGGAATAAGGTGGTTGAAGGAAAGAGATAGCCAGGGAGATATGATGAAAACAGAAGTGAGAACTGACACTGTCAACCAAAGAAAGTGAGCTTTGGGAAATGATTTGTAAAAACCATTAACAGTTTCCTAAATGTTCCTTAGAAGTTCATTCTGCCCTGCTGGCTGCTTCTGCCCATCTTAGGAACCTAGAGTTTCTCATCATGAACTAAGTCTAAGCACTTGATTCACATTTAACCCAGGCTTTTCTAGGGTGGATTTTTACAAATGAAACAATTCTATTTCTGAGGCTACAGTTACTATTACATATGTCTAAATACTATCACCCTTCCACAAGATCCAAACGTTTTTGGATCTCAATGCCAACCTAGAATTTACCTTAAGTAGCTACTACATGTCTTTATCCATAAAAGTCTGCCTCTTTTTCGACTTCTATTTCTTCTCCGTTCTCCAGATAGCTTTCATGTCCATGCTCTATCTTCTCTGGATCCACCCAACAGCTGCAGAGAGGAACATATACACGTGCGTCAAAGAAGTTGACAGTGAATTATCATGGTTACCAAACAGGAAAATGGGTCTATTCAGTTTGCACAAAGACATTTTATATATTTTACCTTATCTACCCTGAATTTATTTCACTTATGTTTAAACAACTGAAATTACCCTTCTTATAGGCTGAAAAGTTGAATATTATCAATTTCTTCTATTGAAGCTAATTCTGTGTTTTGACCTTATTCTTGCTTCATAATCTTTGTAAATAATATGCCAAAAAGACAAGGTACAAGATATGAATGTACTTTTGTTAGCAAATAATTTTGGATATGCTGTTGATGATCACAATCATAACATGTTCAAGATCTTAAATCTATGCATCTGCATATGTATCAATTATCTATGTGATAGTAAGGATTTTACAGGTAAGCGAGCTGCTTCTGTGTGTATCCAAAGCTCTGAGGTCTGCATCTGCCTCTTAAAATCCCTAAGGTATTTGTCATTAACCACCCCCCCACTGGGATTAATAACTGAGAAGAGCCAGTAAACCTCCCCAGTTGCAGACATCCAGAAATAGTGAGCTCATTTGTTTGTTCGTTCAATTAAAAAACAATTTTTCAAAGACAGGTTCAAGATGGCAGAGTCGTCAGATGGTTCCGGTGGTCCCTCTTACAACAAAGACCCAAAAAACAAGTGAATCGATTATATATGACAATCTAGAAGCCCTGAACATCAAAGGCAAAGCTGAGGAATCAGACTGAGTAGCAGGGGGAGGGAGACACTGTTCAGAAGCAGGGAGGAGTTGCCAGAACTGACCCAGCAACAGCCAGGACACTGTGGGTCAGATCGGCTGGTGTGCATGATGGGGCAAGCAGTGGCATTCAGGATACATTTGCCACTTTGGGAGAAAACTGAGCGGTGGAGAGTCTGCTCAGGCCTCCAGAGCCAGTGAAAAGCAGCTCTCAACTGACAAAAGATAAGTATATGCGTTTAACCTACCGCACAGATCAAAAAATACCCCATTTGGGAAGAAGCTCTCTCCCATTTACCTGCTCTCTCCCAGCTCTGCATAGGTCCCCAACTGGCTTCAGGGATCCCCTTGTCCCGTGGGCCAGAAGTAGTACACCTCACATGCCCTGGGCTATTATCCGGGCCTTGGAGAGGGAACAAATTAACAAACAGTGGTAAAAAATAATCTGCCAGCTCCTCTAAACTGGGGACTCAGGGCAGGCACAGCTCCTTTGCCTAGGCACAGGCATAAAGTGTCCATGTACTTTGAATGCCTTTCACCCCTGCATAGACCTGTGTGTGCCCTTTTCAACAGAGTAGGCCATCATTAGCACTGTACAACAAGGCATATGCCTGAAGCCTAACTTCACCATATCAGCTATATGGCAGAGTGGTGGGTTAGTGACATTTGATACCGTACTGCCCATTAAACAGGGTCCTCACTTACCCACGTCAGGGGCCTGAGGACTGGTGGCTCCACCAGTGCCACCTAGCCACCCACAACAGGGGTCCAGCAATAAGCGGAGCTTCCCAGTCCTTATAGTGGAACAAAGAAACCGTCAACAACACGCACACCAAAAGACATCAAAATGACAGCACTAAATGCACACCTATCAATAAGTGTGCTGAATGTAAATGGACTAAATGCACCAATAAAGAGACAGTGAGTGGCAGAATGGATAAAAGAACATGATCTGTCTATATGCTGCCTATAAGAGACACACTTTAGACTTAAAGACAAAAACAAACTTAAACTCAAGGGATAAAAAATATATATCAAGCAAACAACACTCAAAAAAGAGCAGGAGTGGCAATTTTAATCTCTGACAAAATAGACTTTAAAGTAAAATCCACCACAAAGGATAAGGAAGGATACTATACAATGATTAAAGTGTCAATACACCAGAAGGACATAACCATAATAAATATTTATGCACCCAATTACAGGGCTCCAAAATACATAAAACAAACTCTAACAGCATTGAAAAGAGAGAGAGACAGCTCCACAATAATAGTAGGAGACTTCAACACACCACTTTCAATGAAGGACAGAACGTTCAGAAAGAAGCTCAATAAAAACATGGAAGATTAAAATGCCACAATCAACCAACTTGACCTCACAGACATATATAGAACACTCCATCCAACAGAAGACAAATATACTTTCTTTTCCAATGCACATGGAACTTTCTTCAGAATAGACCACATATTAGGCCATAAAGCAAGCCGTAACAGAAGCCAAAGCACTGAAATATTACAAAGCATCTTTTCTGACCATAAAGCCATAAAAGTGGAAATCAAACACAAAAAAAGCAAGGAAAAAAATAAAACACATGTAAACTGGACAACACCTTGCTCAAAAACTACTGGGTTATAGAAAAAATTAAGAATGGAATAAGAAATTCACAGAACCAAATGAGAATGAAAACACATCCTACCAGAACCTTTGGGACACAGCAAAAGCAGTGCTCAGAGGTCAATTTATAGCAATAAATGCACACATCAAAAAAGAAGGGGCCAAAATCAAAACATTAATCCTACAACTCAAACAAATAGAAAGAGAACAACAAAAGAAGATCTCGGGCACCAGAAGAAAGCAAATAATTAAAATTAGAGCAGAATTAAATGAAATAGAAAATAGAAAAACAATTAAAAGAGTTAACAAGACAAAACCTGGTTCTTTGGAAAGATCAACAAAATTGATAAACCATTGGCCAAGCTGACAAAAAAAAAAAAGAGAGGAAGCAAATAACCCAAATAAGAAATGCAATATCACAACAGACCCAATTGAAACTAAAAGAATCATAAGTTAATACTATGAAAAATTGTACTCTAATGAATTTGAAAACCTAGAGGCAATGGACAAACTTCTAGAAACACACTACCTACCTAAAGTAACACAAACAGAGGTAGAACAACTAAATAAACTTATAACAAAAGAAGAGATTGAAAAAGTAATTAAAAAACTCCCAACAACAACAACCAGAAAAAGCCCTGGCCCTGATGGTTTCATTGGAAAATTCTACCAAACTTTCAGAGAAGAGTTAACACCAGTATTACTAAAGATATTTTAGAGGATAGAAAAGGATGGAATACTCCTGAACTCATTCTGTGGAGCCAGCATAACCCTGATACCAAAACCAGGTAAAGAGACCATAAAAAAAGAAAATTACAAACCAATATCCCTCATGCACATAGACACAAAAATCCTCAACAAAATTCTAGCCAATACAATTGAGCAACATATCAAAAAAATAATTTACCAAGACCAAGTGGGATTCATACCAGGTATGCAGGGATGGTTCAACATTAGAAAAACCATCAATGGAATCCATCATATAAATAAAACAAAAGACAAGAGCCACATGATCTTATCAATAGATACAGAAAAGGCATTTAACAAAGTCCAATGCCAATTCATGATAAAAACTCTCAACAAAATAAGAATGGAAGGGAAATTCCTCAACATAATAAAGGGCATTTATACAAAACCAAGAGACAACATTACCCTAAATGGAGAGAGTCTGAAAGCATTTCCCTTGAGAATGGAAACTATACAAAGATGCCCTTTATCAACACTCTTATTCAACATTGTGCTCGAGATCTTAGCCAGAGCAAATAGGTAGAAAAAGAAAAAAGGCCATCCAAATTGGTAGAGAAGAACTCAAAGTATCTGTATTTGCAGATGATATGATCTTATACACAGAAAACCCCAAAGAATCCACAAGAAAACTACTAGAACTAACAGAATATTTCAGCGGAGTATCAGGATACAAGATAAACACAGAAGTCAGTTGGATTCCTCTCCACCAACAAAGACAACTTCGAAGAGGAAATCACCAAATCAATACCGTTTACCATAGCCCCCAAGAAGATAAAGTACATAGAAATAAATCTAACCAGAGACATAAAAGACCCATACAATGAAAACTACAAGATACTGCTGCAAGAAACCAAAAAAGACCTACATAAGTGGAAAAACATGCCTTGCTCATGGATAGGAAGACTCAACACTGTGAAAACATCTATTCTACCCAAAGCGATCTACAGATATAATGCAATCCTGATCCAAATTCCAATGGCATTTTTTAATGAGATAGAGCAACAGATCACTCACTTCAGATGGAAAGGGAACAGGCCCTGGATAAGTAAACCATTACTGAAGAAGAACAAAGTAGGAGTCCTCACACTACCTGATTTTAGAACCTATTATACCACCACAGTAGTCAAAGCAGCCTAGTACCAGTACAACAACAGATACATAGACCAATGGAACAGACTGAGAATCCAGACATAAATTCATCCACCTATGAACAGCTGATATTTGACAAAGGCCCAAAGTCCATTACTTGGGGAAGAGACAGTCTCTTTAACAAACGGTGCTGGCATAACTGGATATCTGTCTGCAAAAAATGAAACAAGACTCATACCTCACACCATGCACAAAAAGTAACGCAAAATGGATCAAAGACTTAAATATAAAATCAAAAACAATAAATATCATGGAAGAAAATATAGAGACAAGGCTAGGAGCCCTAATTCATGGCATAAACAGACTATGAACTATAAGTAACAATGCACAAACATCAGAAAAGAAACTAAGTAACTGGGAGCTCCTAAAAATCGAACACTTATGCTCATCAAAAGACTTCACCAAAAGAGTAAAAAGACAACCTACAGACTGGGTAAAAAATTTTGGCTACAAGAAATCGGATCAGCATCTAATCTCTGAATTCTGCAAGATACTGCAAAACCTCTACAAAAAAAAAGAAATAACTCAGTTAAAAAATGGGCAAGAATGAATAGGCACTTCACCAAAGAAGACATTCAGGTGACTAACAGGTACATGAGGAAATGCTCACGATCATTAGCCATTACAGAAATGCAAATCAAAACTATAACGACATACCATCTCACCCCAGCAAGGCTAGCATTAATCCAAAAACACAAAATAATAATGTTGGAGAGGTTGTGGAGAGACTGGAACATTTATACACTGCTGGTGAGAATGTGAAATGGTACAACCACTTTGGAAATCGATTTGGCACTTCCTTAAAAAGCTAGAAATAGAAGTACCATATGATCCAGCAATCTTATTCCTTGGAATATATCCTAGAGAAATAAGAGCCGTGACACAAATAGATATATGCACACCCATGTTCATTGCAGCACTGTTCGTAATAGCAAAAAGATGGAAACAATCTTGATGCCCATCAACAGACCAGTGGATAAACAAATTATGGTATATTCACGCAATGGAATACTACACAACAATAAAGAACAATGATGAATCTGTGAAACATCTCATAACATGGGTGAATCTAGAAGGCATTATGCTGGGTGAAATTAGTCAGTCACAAAAGGACAAATATTGTATGAGACCACTATTATAAGAACTCAAGAAATGGTTTCAACACAGAAGAAAACATTCTTTGATGGTTACGAGGGTGGAGAGGGAGGGAGATGCATATTCACTAACTAGATAGTACACAAAAATTATCTTAGGTGAAGGGAAGAACAACACACAATACAGGGGAAGTCAGCACAACTGGACTAAACCAAAAGTGAAGAAGTTTCCTGAATACAACCAAACACTCTGAGGGACACAGTATCAAGGGTGGGGGTCTGGGGACCATGGTTTCAGGGGACATCTAGGTCAATTGGCATAACAAAGTTTATTAAGAAAATTTTCTGCATCCCACTTTGGTGAGTGGCATATGGGGTCTTCATAAATGCTAGCAAACAGTTATCTAAGATACATCAATTGGTCCCAACCTACCTGGAGTAAAGGAGAATGAAGAACACCAAAGACACAAGGGAAATATTAGCCCAAGAGACAGAAAGGACCACATGAACCAGAGACTCCATCACCCTGAGACCAGAAGAACTAGATGGTGTCTGGCTACCACCAATGACTGCTCTGACAAGGAACACAACAGAGAGTCCCTGATGGAGCAGAAGAAAAGTGGGGTGCAGAACTCAAATTCTGGTAAAAAGAGCAGACTTAATGGTCTGAGACTTGAGGGACCCCAGTTGACATGGCCCCTGGACTCTCTTTTAGCCCAGAACTGAAACCATTCCCGAAGCCAACTCTCCAGACAAAGATTAGGCTGGACTATGGGACATAAAATGATACTAGTGAAGAGAGTGCTCAGGTAGGTACATGGGCATCTCCTGTCTGGAGGTGAGATGGGAAGGCAAAAAGGGACAGGAGCTGGTTGAATGGACATGGGAGATCCAGGGTGGAAAGGAGGAGTGTGCTGTCACATTATCAGGAGAGCAGCTAGGATCACATAGCAATCAATGTGTGTATAAATTTTTGTATGAGAAACTGACTTGAACTGTAAACTTTCACCTAAAGTGCAATAAAACAACAACAACAACAACAGCAACTTTTCTTTTTTTCATTAAATGAACATTTATCAGTAGCCACCATATGCCATTGAGTTTTGTCTGGTTCACAGGCGATTGCAGGGTTTAATCTGAGCAGCTGGGTGCCTTTGTATCATACAGCTTACTATTACCACATAATTTTTAATAATTTCCAGCCAGTGGTCACAGAATTATTGCGAGCTGGGTAGATGAGGCCTGACAGTTCCTCAAGGTATCAACCGTATTCTACCTCCATGAGCCACAGGAAAAGACTCCAGCATTCCCTCGCTTCCCAGTTTTGTCTTAACTGGAGTCCCCGACCAATTCTGTCACCACCTTCTTGCTCCCATTCTCCCAACAATCTAACAATGGACTCAATGCTCATTTTCCCATTTTCATCCCTTGGACCAGGGTTTCTCACCCTCACCACTACTGACATTTGGGACTGGACAATTGTGGTGGGTGACTGTTCTGTGTGTTGTATGATGCTTAGCAGCCTTCTTGTCCTTCATCCACTAGATGCCGGTAGCAATCCCCCCACCCCAGAGTAACAAGCAAAAATGCCTCCAAACTTGATAAATGTAACCCCTTGAGGAAGGAGTGGGGATAGCCTCCATTTGAGGACTGCTGAAGACTCCACAGCAGTGCTTTCCCATAAGATCTGATTCAAGGTTTTCCTCCACCTAGATTAATAAAAGAAAAGCGCCTCTCGTGCAGAGGTTAAGCACGTGGCTGCTAACCCAACGGTTGGTGGTTCAAACCCAACCAGTGGCTCCGTGGAAGAAAAGACTTAGTGATGTGTTCTCTAAAGATTATAGCCCAGGAAACCCAATGGGGCAGTTCTACTCTGCCATATAGGGTTGCTGTGAGTTGGAATTGACTCTATGTCAGACAACAGCAACCACGGTACTAACAAGGGAGGCAGTGGTGGTTCATTGATAGAATTCTTCCCTTCCACGAAGGAGATCCGGAAACCCTGGTGGCATAGTGGTTAAGAGCTACGGCTGCTAACCAAAAGGTATGAATCCACCAGGTGCTCCTCGGAAACCCTGTGGGACAGTTCTACTCTGTCCTACAGGGTCACTATGAGTTGGAATCGACTCAAGGGCGTCAGGTTTGGTTTTTACGGGTTTATGAGGGAGATGCAGTTTCAATTCCCAGCTAATGCCCTTCACGTACAGGTACTGTCCGTCAGTGAAACCTGAGCATTGCTATGATTCTGAACAAGCTCCCGTGGAGATTTCAGACAAAGATGGCTTAAGAAGAAAGGACTGATGATCTGCTTTTGAAAATCAGCCAATAATGCAACAGAAGCTCAGCGGATCACAATGGTCAGATCTGCAACCCGTCATAGGGATGGCCCAGGACCAGGCAGTATTTCATTCAGTTGTGCTGGAGTTCCTATGAGTTAGGGACTCAACTTGATGGTAGCTAATGACCTCACCTGAGACTACCATAGGTAAACACCTCTTCTCTTTCTACTCATTATCTGTCTGCCTCTCAGATGGCACATATTAACCAGACCACAAGGATGACTTGTGCATAATTCCTGTACAATACATATTGTTGCAATGATTATTAACGGGGAGAGTAAACGGGTCTGCTGAATCGAATCACCTAGTGTAACTGTAGTAAAATCTGTGAAAGCTGGAACCTGTGTAAGGTGGAAATCTGTCAGAGAAGGAAAACTCAGATATTTTCCACTAACAGAGTGCAATGGAAAAGTGGTAAGACTGCACTCTGTCAACGGCAGAAAACTTGAGAGAACCGGAAAAACAAGGCAGTCCCATGGAGTTTCGGCTCTCACAGTTTTCACTGTAGGTCATTAGAGCTAGTATATGGCCAGTGGCTGCTGACCTTGAACGTCCTCATGGGTGCATCGAGACGCTTCAGTTGGCCTTGGGTCAACGAGTCTTTATTATCAATGAACATTATAAGACTGTCTCTCTGACTCTGTAGTTTATGGAAGACCAATTCGAGTTCTTTCCCCTTTTGTGTTAATAAAACCAAAGTTGTACAAGTGCTAAACTCTCAGAGTACAGCACATTTGAATAATTTACACTGGCAGGCTGGGACCAGAGTCACATTTAAAACCTTCACATCCACACAGCTTCCCAGGGGTCCTTTGACTCCTTGACTGGCGGTGAGAGCCGCAGGTGGACGTTGAGATACAGCTAAGGACCTGCATAAGGTCCCCTTCATTTCATCTCTCACAATTGAAGTGCTGTGATTTTTTTTTCCCTGTTCTGAGGAAAACCAAATTAATTTGGAGTGCTGCAAAAATCTTGGCATGTAAAATAATGCAACAGAACCACCATTTTGGAACTGCTGTGATTACATTCCCTAGTTAAGCACCCTAGATATGAATACTTAATGGTATTCTCTAAGCCCAGCCAGTGAAGAAAATAGGGTTGTTATCTATCAAAGCACATTTTAGTCTCTGACAAGTAAAAAGCAGCATGGGGACTGCAGTAAGGCTGAAATAAAAGCCTAAAAGAAAACTCATATAACATCTGGTGTCCTTTATCCCCCATTGGCCTTTCCTAGTATGATATGATGAGCTTGTTCTGATTTAAGACCTGATGATTTGGTTTGAAAATACAGGAGGAGGGGGCTAGATGCAGCCAGGCTGGCAGCAAATTGGGATAGGAAATTTTGCTCAAATAATTGGAAACATGACAGATTTTTTGTGTTTTTTTTTTGTTTGTTTTTTTTTGTAACTGATGCCACTGGCATCTTAGTTTATCCATTTCTCTCAGTTGAATTTGTAAAGTGCATTATCTTATTGGTTTTAAAGTTTCCATCTCACTTATTTGCAGGGGGAAATGTGAGCAAATCAGTCATGATGGATTGCCTAATTTTCTGGGCAGAATAAACCAGTTTTATGAGATTGTTATTCCTAGGTTATTAGTTAACAGAAACATTTATCAACTTTTAGCCTACAAAAAAAAAAAAAAAAGAGGCTTACAAATTATCACACTTAAATTTTTTCTCATTATTGCTACCATAGTACTTGTAATGAATACGCTAATTAAAAATTGAGAAAAAAAATCTCATAAAGGAGTTTTTCTTTGCTTTTTTTTCCTATTTTCAATCGAGATGCTAAAATCGGCCTAAGCCACAGATGTCAGAAGATTAACAATTTACTCTACAAGAAATCATCTTTGATCAAAAAGCCAGAGGAAAAGGCAGAGAAATATCATTTCCTACCTAGAAAATATAGATCCAATGTAATCCATTGCCAATTTCTTACTGCTTCATTTACAGGAGCCAGAAAATATAGGGGAAGAAATAGTACTATAGAGCCATATTTTTTGTTGATTAAATGAATCATCCACAGTTCATTGGCTGTAGAAGTACATATGGTGATTAACAAGGAGAGGAGCTTTTATCTGTTAATGTGAAGCTTTTGAGAAGGGGTTGGGCTCTTAAAAGCTCCCAATTTTAATGCTTCAATAAAAGCATTTTCCCTATATTTCTCATTAAAAAATCTCAAAAACACCCATATATTTGTTAATTAAGAAACTATGCCCCTAGGTGAGAGCCTCAAACTGAAAATAAGAAAAATCAACACCTTTATCATTGTTGTTTCAAATTTGAAGCCCAATTACAAAGATAAATCACATTATCATGGTTTGATGTCTTAAAACAAGGAGCTCTAATTCGTAAGCCACAAAAAGAATATAATAACAGTAATAATTAATTTATAAATTCAGGCATCATTTTGACAAAAAAAAAATGTTCCTATTTTTCCTTTCTTGGTTTCTTTTTTCTTGTGCTACCTTTTCATGTCCTTTATGTCTTGCTGAATATAAACTCTTGCTAGTCAGAACTGCAAGTGAAGGAAGTAACTCCGTTATGAAAGAATGGAGTTAAAAACTTTTATGCAAGTACTTTACTGTGAAATGTTATCTTCCGTTAGTTCAAAGGTTCCCAAAGATATAAATTCTTCAGCACTGCCCTGAGGTGCCTGGGATGTAAATTGAATACAATTTGTAGACTGTTCCTGCATAATGTGTATCTTCTCTGTGAGTGAGTGTTTGGGGATTTTTCAATTACTGGAATCTGAAAACTCTGAGATTCTGTAGGGCAGAAAAAAAGATTCTTCTCAAAGTTCAGTCACTGATGTTCAAATTAGCTGCCAAAAGCAGTGTAATGATCTGTGTTCCAGATTTTGCTAAACAGGGAAAAATAGCACCTTTTTGTCAGGGGAAAATAGCCTTTTCTAACCATGTCCATGAGTAACTGCAAGATGGGTTATGCGATAGGTTAAAAGTGAAATAAATTGTTGATATGTGCAGTATACAATAGACCAATGTTATTTCTAAGAGACTCAAATGAGTGTCTTCAAATTTTTTGGGGTGGTAACTTAAGTATGGCCTTAAGGCTTCCTGTTAACAGCTTTTACAAAGTAATGAATAAAAAAAAAAAAGAAGGATGAAATGGTGTATGTGCTTTTAAAATTAGACATACTCCAAAACTGGATATAATACAGCCAGTGCAAGATACTGGGGTGACTGAAAATTATAATTTCCAAATTCTCGTCTAATTCCACCAACCTTGTCTTAAAATATCTCTTCCCCCGCCCCCCATGAAAGTAATAGAATTGACTGGATTAAGTTTATTTATTTATTTTTCCTGTAGTACAGCTGCTAAACATTAGTGAAACACAATACTAAAATGTCAGAGTAGAGGGAAAGTCAAGAAAAATGAACCCCACTCCCCCCCAAAAAAGGTTACCTTCCAGCCTTCTTGGTCAGAATGAATTGTAGGTAAGGACAGTCTGAATTAGTTTAACATATATTATGGAATTTTTAACCAGGCTAGGGAAGTGTTACCAAGAAGACATCTTTTTATTTATTTATTTTTGACTAAATAGAGGATCTATTTCAATTAATACCTGTGACAAGATTTATTATCATGCAATTTTAAATTCAAATACATGGTCCTGTAATGTTTAAAAACAGCTTGTTCTCATAAGCAGGTCAGCTTTTCCGCTTATATTGTCACTTCATACATATTTTCCACCCCGTATGAAAGCAAACTGCTTTTCAAAGAAAAGAAAAGGCACAAATAAAACATTCTTTAACTAATAGGGTTAGGCTGATGTAAGATGGATGCTCAGGAAAACAATCTCAGATTAGGTATAATTCCATCAGAAAGGAAGAGAGAAGAATTTTTCTTTTAAGGCTCTATTAACACACAACCTCAGAAGCTTCAATTTACTGGACATTGTCTGGCCCAGCTTTTTTGTTTTTTTAGGAGAGAGAGGTGGAAGATAAGAAGTAAAAACATAAGACTAATATATAACAAGGCTTATACTTGAATACTTACAAACTCAGGGAGGTGAGTAAATACCTTTGCATCTCTAGTTAATAAATATTTACTGAGAAACTACTATGCTCCAAGCAGTGAGTTGCCCATTGTACAGGTAAAAAATCTAAAAGTTGGTCTTTGACTCTCTGAAGCTAAGGAGCTAATTATAAATAAAATATGCTAAGTGGAATAATAGCATTAAGAAACAAATGAAGCATTGATCCTGAAAAAGATGTACAAATAATCTAGTCTTGAGGAGTCTGGAAGGCTTTCTAGAGGAAGGGATGCATAAATTCAGCCTTGATGAAGAATGAGAGGACAAAGAAGGATACAAGGCTAAGATGTTTAATGATAAAAAGACCCAATAGACAAAGCTGTTTAATGATTAAAAAAAAAAAAGAAAAGAAAAAAGACCCAACTATGAGGTATTAAATCGATGTTATCCTTTGCTGTGAGGTCAGTTCCAACTCATGGTGACCCCAGGGGTTACAGAGTAGAACTGAGCTCTATAGAGTTTTCTTGGCGGTATCTTTATGGAAGCAGATTGCCAGATCTTTCTTCAGCGGAGCCTCAACATTTAAGTTTATAGTCAAGGACAAACCATTTGTGCCGCCCAGAGGCCTACTAAATTTCAGTTACCCAGAGGTCAAACAACAAGTTTTGGAGCTGAAAGAAGTAAGGCTGCCTGAGCAGGCAAAGCCATTCATACAGGGGATGTTTTAGGCTATTTAAGTTTTTGTTGCTTTTCATTCCTTAGGGAATACCTACCTCTGTAATTTTCAGGTATACACCTTAGTTATATAATTGAGGATCTTGCAGTGACCCAGGGTCATGATCTGGAACACTGCCTTTCTGTACTGAATTAAACAAGTGGCATCGATTTTTTTTTTTTTTTTAATTAGGTCAGATTGGCATTTTCAACAATCACTTTGGCCTTCTAACTGCATTCAAATTTTTGAAAGCCAACTCAACAAATGTCAGCTTGCCAAATGGCTATTTATTAAATGAGTGATAAACCAAGAGCCAATTCATTAATTTTGTTGAATGAACCATTTTGCCAAACTCTCCAAATATATTCAGGAATAAGAAGCCAAAACCAGCCATGAACCTTAGCTTTCTACAAATTGAGCATGCTTTAAAATAAATATTTAATAAAAATCGTCCTTAAATAAGTATTCGAAAATTTTCAAAAAAAAAAAAGGCTAAACTTTTCCAACTGGCTTTGGGAAAATGGATTTTAAACCATAGATGCATTTGTCATGCCGACCAGCAGTCACATAAGTTTAATACATTAGTCTATTGACAGAATTTGGCATAATGTTTCATTATTATCTACCAACTTTGCCTAAATAGATATTTAACAATACAAAGTTCAAATAATAAAACAGAAGAGAAATAGCAGTTGCATTAATACAAAAGTGGGGATAAAATCTTATATTATTATCTTTGTGGGTTTAGGAACTTCAAATAGAAAATAATATTATCAGACTTTTAATTAATCAACGTTTATTAAAATCAGTTTCCATATTGCTAACTCTGATCCTTTATATTTATATATAGGTTTTTGTCCAAACACTTAACTTGTTAATAAAGTTATTTTTAAAGGAATATATATATATACATATATACATGCAGGTATATATATATAAAATTTAAAATATGACTAGATATCAGTCAGTATATATGGCTCTATATGAATATATAACTATATGTGTCTATATAGATATGTGTCTATAGATATATAGATACATAGTCACATTAGTGAACCAATACATTTAATATGTGTTCTTAAAGGACTTTGATGGCGTATTTTTTATGTCAAGCGCAGATTTTTTTTTTCTCCATTTATTTTTAAAATCACAAACCATCTTCCATACTCTCAGATTCGGTCTGCAACTGGCAGACCATTCCAGTTCTGTTCTACAGCTCTCCTGCCAGGCCATCCCAGCTTGCGCTATCACCGGGCAGGGCGCTAACAGATGTGCTGAGCCGGCCTGTTTCCTGAAAATGTCAGTGTCTTTTCTCCCTGCCAGTTCCTTGACTGCACAGATGACACTAGCAGCGGTGGTACTTGTGTTTCCTGGCACGGGTGCCATTGCGCGGCTTTCCTTCCTGCTAAAATCCAGGCGGCTCCAGCCACCTAGCACGGTTGCAGTGAAACAAACACGCCCAGGTTCAACTCCAGCTCGTTAGCACGACTAGGCGGCTTTCAAACACGGCAGCAAATCAAGTCACCGCTTCCCCAAGGACAGGGAGGGAAGGGGAGCGGAGAAAGGGATGGGGCGGGGGGGCGGGGAGATCGGCCGATGAACGTCAAGGGCTGGGGCGGTCAAGGCTGACGGGGCTCACGCTCTGCTAACCGACGCTGTCAGCTCCTCCTTAGATCTGCCGTTCCTCAGTTTCCCCGACAGTCCCGGGCCTCCTCCCCCGCCCTGCGCTCAGCGTCCAGCCTCCCGGTGTAGGCAGCAGTGGGCAATGACAGAGAAAGAGCTCATCTATCTGTGAGGAAAGAAGCCACTGTTGATGCTTCCCTCGTGGATGTAATTGTGCTCATTACTGCCCATTTACATTTCATCACTCGATTATCACAAATGCCTCATTACTGTTGAAAAGGGTTTTCTGGTGCACTGCTCGATAACTATTCATTCCTCAGCTCAGCTCCGATGTCACCAGCCGGGCTGATTGGAAAAGGAGGGGGTGAGGAGGAGCTGAGGAGGGGCGAAGGTGAAAGAGGTCTTCTATCAGATTTGATTAAAGGCCGTGATTTAAATCGATATTTAATAAAGTGGCTGCTACCACATAACACGGGCAATTCCCCATGCAGTCAGAATCGTGATTAGGAGCCCCTCACTGCCTGCTACATAACTCAATTGGGTTTTGTGCACTGGTCTGGCACCTGTGTCCCTCAGCACTGCGCCTCCAAGGTAATAGGTTTATGAGCCGATGAACAGAGCTGATAGGTTCTAAATGGATTAAGTAGGTGTCTGCAGCCCGGTGATGAATACATCAGGCAAAAAAAAAAAAAAAAAAAAACCAGTCTGCATAAGCAGGAGTGATAGGGAGTGTTGACAGACACCGTGTGTGTCAGGAGCCCCAGAGGGTAAACACTGGCTCAGTGCCTGTCACTCAAGTGCTCTCTCGCAGCAATGGATGACGATCAGGCTGGGTTGTTCACAGGCCTGCAGGTACCAGGTAACCCAGGTCTACACTGCAAGTCTTACCCGGGTGCGGTGCAGCCCACCTGCTAGAGCCCGCATGGGAATAAGCCTCCAAAATGATATGTTTTCTGTCCCAGGTAGGACAAACAGATTGATATTGTCTTGTGCTAACTCCGATTGGTAGTTGCTGCCTAGAGCATGGTGTTAAGATTCGGAGGTTACATCCAGGTTTAGTGGAAAACAATGATTAAATAGGAGCCGGAATCGATTCCACGGCAACGGGTTTGGTTTTTGGTTTATGGGGTATTTGCTATGGAGTCTTGGCTGGCTCACAGGGTTAAACACTTGGCTGCTAGCCTTTGTAAAGGTTGGCAGTTGGAGTCCACCTAGAGGTGCCTCAGAAGAAAGGCATGGCAATCTACTTCCTGCAAATTAGCCATTAAAAACCCTATGGATTTTTACAGATCTGACACACATGGATTTGCTATGGGTTAGAATTGGTTCCATAGCAACTGGTTTGGTTTTTGGTTTGGTATCTGCTATGGGCACAGCAAAGAGGAGTGATGGCATAATGTCCACAGCTCTTCATTCTGTTCTCCACCCTCCTGGATGCATGCAATAGCCAGATTTACATAGTCTGTGATTTCAGTACGATGACGCAAAGGCCTCTACATGCATATGGTTGAAAGGGACTCAGATTAAAAATGATTTTAGTAATCTTTATCAGGTGCTCAAAAATGAGAGTGTGATGTAGTAGATTTTATCGTGGATTTCCAGCATTCTTAGACTCTTTTAAATAAAACCAAAGGAAAAAAAAAGTACATTTCTTATTAGACTAAAGCTGGTATATACATAGAAATCAATTATATGGCAACTTTTTCCCCCAGTATTAGCAAGCTGTTAAGTTGGATAACAGTGTCATTCATGCAAAAAAAAAAAAAAAAAAAAAAAGCTGACTTAAAGATATGTTTCTAACACAGAAAGCAATTATTTGTATTGAGAACATAACCATTAATGATTCAGTAGATTTAGTCAGAATGTATGTTGACGTAAACAGCAGTGAATGGTCATGATCTTCATGAATTATTATGGACACAATCCTGAAAATGTAGGCATTAAAAAGATATATACTATATATCATTTGGTGAAATTGCTAAATGTATAACCTGATAACCTAATAAAAATTGCTGAAGAACTTAGAAAACATTTTCAATTTTGTCCCAATATGATCTGAAAGTAAAGATTTGTTTTTAAAATAAAATACACAATTTAAAAAAATGACTTTATGGATTTGCAGGACACTTTAGGTCCAATGTGGAAACACTAGTGGCATACTGGTTAAGAGCTATGGCTGTTAACCAAAAGGCTAGCAGTTCGGATCCACCAGCTGCTCCTTGGAAACCCTATAAGGCAGTTCTACTCTGTCCTATAGGGTCACTATCAGTTGGAATCGACTCGACAGCAACGAGTTTGGCTTTTTTTGGTTTTTAGGTCCAATTTACTCTTATGGGAAGACATTGTTAGTACTTTTCTGACATTTTTGAGTTCCATGAATTGCTAACTCAGTCATCTTTGATTTTGTGATTTCAATTTCCCACAAACAACAGAATACAAGTGGGTGCTGATGAAAATATAGACAGATGTAAAACTTTATGCGTTTTCAGTATCTATGCAAAAGAAGTCAAGGACAACAATAGAATAGACCTAAGAATTTATTTGTTGTATTGTGGTGTCTTGTGTGTTGCTATGATGCTGGAAGATACAGCACCCATATTTCACATACCAGCATGGTCATCCATGGTAGACAGGTTTCAATGGGCTTCCAGACTAAGATAGACTAGGAAGAAAGGTCTGGAGATCTACTTCTAAAAATTAGCCACTGAAAACTCTATGAATCACAACAGAACATTAACTGATACGGTATTGAAAGATGAGCCCCTTAATTTGAAAGGCATTCAAAATACACAGTGCCCGCAACAACGGACTCAAGCATACCAACAATCATGAAGAAGATGGGGCAGGACCGGACAATGTTTCATTTTGTTATACATAAGGTCACCACGATTTAAAGCAGAATCAATGACAACAACAACAATGAGAATTCAGAAATAACTAAAAGACACTCATGAAAAATCTCAGCGAACCAATGTGAGAGCAGATCTGACACAAGGAAGGGTGTGCACCCCAGTGGTGGGTGAAGACAGTGGGTCTCCAGGGAAACCCATGATGGTCTGCACAGGCTGAGTAGACAGTGTCCTGTGGACATCCTTTCCGGGAAAAAAGTTCCACACAGAGGAGAGACTGCTGAAAATACAACTGAGCTGTGGCAGGACAAGGACAATAGAAACAAATGGAAAAAAAAGATTCAAATAAAATTGTGTATGTTGTGTGGGGGGTGAGTGGGAGGGAGGACAGATTCAGGAGATCTCAGAGAGTAAGGTGTTATATTTTAAACATTTCACAAGGACACGAGAAGGGAGAGTTCTTGAGCTATCCTGGAAATTTCTCGAAAGCTAGAAAAGCTATCTTAAACTAAACTTCCCTCTTGAAAGCCAGGAAAGTTAATTTCATACAAAAATGAGGCACCATTACAAAATTAAGATCAATCCCATACAATATTATTTGAAGGAAAGAAAGATTAAATAGACAATGTAAGTCTACCAGAAAGGCATGCCTACAAGACAGAGGAAAACTATTACCAAATATTTCAAAAATAAACACATACACACACCAAAAATAAAAAAGCTAAAAACTTTTTAAAAGCGACATAAGAGATGAAAAACAGTCCAGGGACAAGGACTAGAAGGCAGGAGGGGACAGGAAAGCTGGTAATAGGGAACCCAAGGTTGAGAAGGGACAGTGTTGACATGTCATGGGGTTGTTAACCATTGTCATAAAACAATATGTGTACTAACTGTTTAATGAGAAACTATTTGTTCTGTAAACCTTCATCTAAAGTACAATAGAAAATATATGAAATAATAACATATATTAGAATTACAAAAAATTCAGAGATGAGTGACAGAATTCCTGAAAGAATTGGAAATAGAAGAAAATGTCATTTCAGAAATAAAGACTAAGTTTTAATGAATGTAAGAATGAACAAACTCAATAGATAACGCCTCGAAAGAAAAAGAAGGAAACATTTTAAAAGCAATAGAAAGGAAAAATTAAAAAGAGAGAAAGTGGCAATATACAAGCCAGACAATTAAGATCCCAACATACGTATAATGGAATTCTCTGGAAGAAGTAAACCAAAACTAGGCAACAGAACAATTATAAAATCACAATTCAAGAAAACTTTCCTGAAATGAAAACTATTTGAAAGTATAGGCTGAAAAGGCATAATGCATGCACAGGAAAATAAACTAAGAATTACCAAAACTGAAATATATTCTAATAAAATTATTGGTCATTAAAGAAAAAAAAATCATTTGCGTGTGCAGTCATTTATAAGACAAAGAAATTTGTATTGTTATCAGACTTTCCAAAAGCATCAGTTTATGTCAAAAGAAAACTGAATAGTAATTATATGATACCCAAGAAAAGAAAATGTGAATGAAGAAACTAATTTGCAGCCAAGTTGATTTTTAAATGTAATAGCCACGGACAAATTGGCATCCATGAAATAACTCCAAAGAGCCCTTCCTAAGGAATCTACTAGAAAACAGGGCTTCAGAAAACCAACGTGATAGTAGAGATATCAGCATAAAGGGTTGTGATGAGCATTAAATATATATTTACATACAGAATTAAAACTAACTGATATTTATAACTAACCGATAGCTGTAAGAGAAAGATTATAGTATCTAAGATGTATATGTATATACATTACAAATATAAAAAATATATCTTCTACAGTATATATGTAATGTGTATACATTACAATTATTAAAAAATATGGGAAAAGAATGGAGAACCACATGCAGAAATAATTTTAACTGTGTTCAGTCATTAAGAGCTTGGCTGCTAACCAACAGGTCAGTAGTTCGAATCTACCAGCCGCTTCTTGGAAACCCTATAAGGCAGTTCTACTCTGTCCTATAGGGTTGCTATGAGTTGGAATCGACTTGAAGGCAATGGGATTGGTTTTCTTGGCTTTCACTTATCATATTGTTAGTGTTAGTACTATGACCTTATTTCGACAATGTTTTGCATAATAATATAATGTCATCTCTAACATTTTAAGAATCAATATAGTGAAGGAAAAAAGAGACATAGATATAATTTAGAAGTGCTTAAGTAAACATCTGCTAGTCCTGAATTCCAAGCAGAAGTATCAGCATGAATACCTGGTATGTGGTATCTCAAAGGAAAAGAAGAAAGAAATTCATAATTCAGAATTTGAAGTGTATATGTGCACATAGATATTTTCAAATTCAAATTCAGAATTACAAGGTGTGTACTCAATTGAAAAGGACTAGAAATAGTGACCAATCCAATAGCAATAAACATTACATCTCTAGTGCCCATTTTAAATAAAATTCTTGGAGCAATGACTGAATCCATGTCTGGGGCAGGAGATGTACATGTTGAAGTGCCTGGGCCATGTTCTCACTAGATAGCAAGAAAGTCAGCAGAGATTACTAGGGCACTCCTTCTGGCCAAAAATGGGACAAAAATGACAGCTATAGGTAGAAATACATTATATATGCTAAATATCTGCCTTTATAATCACACAAAACACATGCACAGGTGCAGGAGGACATGCACACCAAACAAAAAATATATACAAATTAGTCATTTTAAAAGTAGTTCTAGGGAGCCAATATTTTAACAACTAGTGAATAAAGAGAAAGAGTCAGCATCTATTCTGGATTTCCTATACAAACTGTAGCCACTGAGAAACTAAATAGAAGGTGAAGTAAAATTTCTCTTTATAAAAGTCTCCCAGCAAAGGACAAAGAGAGTGTATGAGTCAGCTATTGCCATAAAAACGCAGTATAATCAAACACCCAAAATGTCAGTGACTTAAAACAATGATTTATTCTCATGGATCTGTGGGTCAGCTAGTGGTTGGCTGACCTCGCTTGGGCTTAGCTGAGTACTCAGCTTAAAGCTGCAGGCCAAGCTAGGCATGGTTGAGATAACTCTGATCCACGTGTGTTCGTTCTGAGGCTAAGTAGGAGGGGACAAGAGCTACCCGAGGGAAGCTCTTCTCATGGAGATGGCAGCATCACAAGATGAAAAATGAGAACCCATGAGGCCTTTCAAACCTACATGTGGAACTGGCACACTGTCAATTGCACCCACATGTAATGGGCCAAGGCAAGTAGGACGTCCAAGGCCAAAGTCAAGGGATAGGAGAAGGCGCTCTGCTTATGAGGATACCATGGAAGAGTGTGGTATGAATGCAGGGAAAGATGAAAAATCAGGGTCAATAATTCAATTTGCCTGAGGTATAATTAGAATATTATCATTTTGCAACCATTAATGAGTGAGGAGATCTAGGCCTTGATTTTAATACTGGTAATATCACAAAAAGAGACAATGCAGCATTATAAGCCTGTTGCTGAAGTACACACTGTCACCTACACAGTTTTGACAAAAAAAAAAAAATCACATAATGACTAATTTACAGGAAACAAAATTAATGTGGATTGTAGAATGTTATAAAATACACTGTAAGAATTCAAGCAGCAAGATTCAGTCCATGGAAAACTCTATACAAAAAAATGATCAAGTTTCTTCAATAACTAAATTAAAAAAATAAAAAGAGATGGAGGAAGAACGTTCCCATTAAAAGACATAAATACATGAAAAACATGTACATATTAACGTAGATAGATAAATAGATGGATGGGTGGATGGGTGGATGGGTAGATGGATGGATGGATAGAGAAATAGATGATTTTTTTTTCTTTTTAGTTCAAAACCACAGTATTACTCATGAATTGCACTCCTGGCATTGACCCCAGAGAACTGAAAATGTATGGCCACATAAAAATCTGTACGTGAATGTTCATAGTAACTAGTCATAATGGCCAAGAACTTTAAACAGCCTAAATTCCTTCAATGGATAACTGGTTAAACAAACTGTGGTGTGTTCATACCATGGAATATTATTCATCAGCACACAAGGAATGAACTATTGATACACGCAATAACTTGGATATCTCAAGGGAATTATGTTACATGAAAAAGAGTCAGTCTCAAAAGACCACATAATATGATTCCATTTATATAATATCATCAAAATGACAAAATTATAGAGGAGGAGTTATGGCTGCATAACTGTAAATACCCTGAAAAAAGCAAAAACACTGAATTGTACACTTAAAATGGAGAAATTTTATAGCAAATAAATTATATTACAATAAAGCAGCTTTTTACAAAAAGCATACATTAGGCAGTTGTCTTGCTATTTGGAGCTGACAACACACAGTGGTATCACCTGAATTGTAGAAATCTACACAAGTAGCATCAGTCTATAGCAGGTCAGTTGGAAGAAAGCTGGACCTCAAGGGGAAGGTTCAGGGATTCAACACTTTGTTTTAAAAGCCCAGAGACAAATCTCCATTAGACACTAAATGTCATGAAACAGTCTAACCTACTAATGGGCACATAAGATTGAAGCAGACAAAGACAAGATATAGAAGCAATAATTGCCCTGTGACCTTGCTTCTTTGTACCAAATCAAAAACCAAACCCATTGCCACTGAGTCAATTCCAACTCCTAGAGACCCTATAAGACAGAGTAGAATTGCCCCATGGGGTTTTCAAGGAGTGACTGTTAGATTCAAACTGCTGACCTTTTGGTTAGCAGCTGTCTTAGGCTGAGTTCTCTAGAGAAGCAAAACCAGTAAAGTGTATAAGTATATAAAGAGAGAGATTTAAATCAAGGAAATGGCTCATGAGGTTGTCGAGGCTGGGACATTCCAAGCCTGTGGGTCAGGATAGAGGCATCTTCTGACTCACATAGCCACAGGGGCTGGTGAACCCAAGATCAGCAGGTCAGAGAGCAGGGTTGTTGATCACAGGCTGCGAAGATGGACGAATCCGAAGATAGGCAGGCAAGACTGCAGGTAAGCTGCTAGCTCAAGTCCCAAGAACCAGAGGCCAGATGAACAGGGGCCAGCTGCAGGATCCAGAGCAAACAGAAGCCCATGAGCCTGGCCAGAATGTCCATTTATATTCAATGCAGGCCACACACTCAAGGAAACTCTCTTTCAACTGATTGGCTACTCACAGCAGATCCCATCCTGGAGGTGATCACATCACTTCGCACCATGGAAGAGATCACAACTTCATATGACTGCCAAACCACTAAGAATCATGGCCCAGCCAAGTTCACACACAACCTTAACCATCACAGCAGCCAGCCCTTAACCACTGCACCAAGAGGGCTCCTGCTCCTTGGTAGGCTAAGTTAAAATCAGATTTCTTTGATAAATTTAGAAACAAAGCATGGATGAACTCTTGGAAATCTCCTCAGTTACAATAGCTGAAATGATTGTCCGTTTCTAAGGCCTAGAATACTCAGGAACGGCACAGGAGTACTCAAAGTCAATGAACTAAGGCACAGTAATGGTTGTCCACTTATGTGGAGCCGTAGTGACGTAGTGGTTAAGTGCTTGGCTGTTAACCAAAAGGTCAGTGGTTTCAGCCCAGCTGCTCCTTGGGAGAAAGACCTGACCATTCTGCTTCCATGAAGGTTACAGCATTGGAAACCCTATGGGGCAATTCTACTCTGTCGTACAGGGTAGCTATGAGTAGAAAGCAACTCGTCAGCAGAGGTATATATCTTAATATCATTCTTGTTTCCATAGTTTTAAAAAATGGATAGGGTTAATATCAAAGGCTAGATCTACTTAAAAAGAAATGGCTTTAATTGCTTATTTACCTGGAGTTGGTCAGGCTGGTAATTTTGAAATTAACAACTTTGCCTCTAAATTGGGGGCCCTCATGGCGCAATAATTATGAGCTCGTCTGCTAACCAAAAGATGGGCAGCTCGAATCCACCAGCTGCTCCTTGGAAACCCTTGGGAGAAATTCTACTCTGTCCTATAGGGTTGCTATGAGTCAGAATTGACTCGACAGCAAGGTTCTGTTAATTGGATTTTAGGAATCTCATTTCCTCTGTCTCCAAGCTCTTAAGATATTCCTCTCTTCAGACTCTGTCCGTAAATACTAACTGTAGTCATTACTTGACCAGTATGCTCCATGGTAAATTTACTGAATTAGCAAATGGTTTTAACACTGTGCTCTAGGAACCATGGATGATACACGTGCCAAGCAACTGCCATGGGGTTAAGGAAAAGACTAGCAAGAAATATCCTACGTCTTATGCACTGCTTGTTTATACCAGAATAGCTTCACATATATTTATTTTACTCCTTGAACTTATGAATAATTTCTTTGAAGAAAGAGTTCCACCAGGGTAAAACATTTTTCACAAAAAGTTTTTTTTTTTGAAAAACTATTTCTCTGATCACCTAGCAAATCCCAAGGACAGGCTCTGATGAGAATGGGAGAATGAGATTAGAATAGGGCTTTCAAAGGGGAAGCAGACAACCTGGAAATTCAGTTCAACCTCTGGGATACTTTCAAAAGTCTTTGGAAAGCACTTTTCCCACAAAGTATTGTTCTAGTTAAGTGAACAGCTGCTAATGGAAAAGTCAGCAGTTCAAATCCACCAGCTGCTCTGCAGAAGAAAGATGTGGCAGTTTGTTTCTGTAAAGATTTCCAGCCTTGGAAACCCTATGGGGGCAGTTCTACTGTGGCCTATAAGGTTACTGTGAGTCAGACTCAACTTGATGGCAATGGGTTATTGTTCATGGAGTTCTGAGCATGACTTATGCCTCCTGGACATCTCCACTTCTGTGACCCTTGAAGGCAACACATCCACAGGAATTCATCAAAGTCTTCCCTAATCCTGCTCATCCGATGTGATCCGATATCCTCCATCACAATAAATATCACTTACATTCAGCCAGTCATCCAAGACCAAATCTGGGGATAAGGATGAAGTTACCTCTCTTGTTCATCTCCATTATGAGGATAGCAAAGTCCTTCTACTGTAACTTCCTCTTGGTGCTATCTTCTCCTCATGTTCTCTTCCATTTTCTTCTTTCAATCCCTCCTCATTGTCCACCTGGATTAGCACAATAGCCCCTAGGCTGTTCACTACTTTCTGTTCCACCTCTTTCGACCAACTCCCTACATTGCAGACAGAGTTTTCTTTCTAAGTGCAAATACTACCATATGCTTCTCTGATAAGAAATAAAATAAATAAGCTCTTCTTCAGACCTATAAAGCCTTTCAGTTCCTAAAGCAGGCTCTCTCTTGCCTCATTGTTTTCCATCATGAATTTTCTTTTCCAGAATGTTCTCCTTGTTCCCTCTTCTCCTCCCAGCGGAGTTGGGGGACCCAGCTTACATTTCCCCCCATATGTTTTATCTGCCTGTATAACGATAGTTAATCCATTACATTGTCATTATTCATTTATAACTTCTCCCTTCTCCTATTAAGCCCATCTCTTTCAGGCAATGAGGTTCTTCATATCAGTAACTAGATACATTCAACTTTGTGTCTCAGCAATCAGCACATTGAACACATAGCGGCCACTCAGAAAATGTATTTGAAGACTGAGATTGAAGAAATAAACGTATGCTGTTATTCTGAGTTTTCCTCTTGATTTCAAGTAGTAGTACTTTTGCTCTGAGAAAATTTCTACTAAACTCTTCCACTATTCTTCTAGCTAGTCAATTCCTAAAAGATACTTTTGGAAAACTGCCAAGAGGACGTGCAGCTTATCTGCCTAAATTATATGTGTTTTGATAAAAAATGAATGTCTATTTTAGTTTTTGTTTTATACCATCTGAACTTTGCCTGAATCCAGTTGATGTCAATGACTGGAAGATAAGACCATAAAGATATATTAAAAATATTATTCATTTGGCATCGCTTCTAGTGAAATACTACCCTTTTCCACTTTTCATGCTGAATCACTTTTAGGAAAATATAACACTTCATTTTTTGAACACGTGAAAACTCTAATACAGAAAAAGGAGGCTAACCTGAAATCTACCCAACCATGCCACGACTTGACGGGAAGTAGACTCAGCAACCATTGTCCCGTTCTGGTGCTGTTTTCATTTTCTCATGTGCGATGCACCTGTCGCTTTTGGGGAAGCCACCCAAATTCAGCGTCAGCATTGTGTCTCAGTCTCCTTTGGTGAGTTTGGCCCTAATTGTAGCTAACGTCTCTGAACTGCCGTGCTGCAAACGCACAAAAAAGGCAAAAGCATGAACTCTTGCCAGGACTGCACAACTGCTCTCCTGTGAGAAGGGTTGAAAGCAGTAGTCAGAATGTATAGGGAAGTTACTCTAGATTTATTTACAGAAACCATTTATGTTGAACTAGCAGTTTTCCATTGCATCAGCAATTTTCTATTGCATTTATTTGTTACTACAGTACTTGGCAAGAGTGCAATCCTATTAAACCTGTACAATACATTACACAAAACTGTAATCATTTTCTATTTCGTAAAATAAAAAGAACTATGAAATCTGTATGATTGAAGAGTCTGAATAGATTTTCAAGATGAAAAATGCATAGTCTTGGGCAAGCTAGTTCCAAAGGCACTTTCTAATTCTTCTCTGATCTCGGTTCTAATGTTTTCTCTTTAGATGATAAGCAATAACCTACATATGAGATGTGACTTCATGAATCAAGATGAAAAGAAAGAAAGTTCTGGAATTGTTTCTTTTCCTTCAGAACATTGGCTAAGTTTGTATTTTCCATAAACCCACAATCTGAAAGCTTAGTATGTTTAAAATAATGAGCTATTGGTATTGTCCAGTATTGTATTTTAGGTAATGGTAATATGTTAAAAAATGAGATTTAAAGTTAAAATTTAAATCATTCCTTGCTGCTAATTGTTATTAGTTCAACCAGTCAATGTTTGCCAGCTCTGTACTTGTTATAGTCTGCAGTCTGACCAGTCCTTTAAAATGGAATAATATTACTACTTTCTTAGCTACGAGGATAAAGTCAGGTTGATTAGATTAGATTAGATTAGGCTAGATATTTTTATTACATGTAGTATGTATGCTGAGAATTCAATGAGGAATAGAAGGTGATTACTACAGTTCCTGGTATGTGCAGTGTGCTCAATCAATGGTTATTGCTGAGGTGGATATTGCTTACATTATTATTATTATTGAAGTCTTTTCCCCATATTCTTCCTTGTTCTCCTATCTTTCTATTTATTTGCCAAGGTTTCATACTAAACAGTATTGGAAAATCATAAAAATTGAATTTCCACTTTAAGTATCATTCCAAACCAAAAAACCAAATCTGTTGCCATTGAGTCGATTCCAACTTATAGTGACCCTATAGGACAGAGTAGAACTGCCTGATAGGGTTTCAAAGGAGCGATTGGTGGATTTGAACTGCCAGTCTTTTGGTTAGCAGCTGAGCTCTTATTTCCTAGAAATTCTTGCTAATTTTTGCAGCTCATTTATTGTGTATAAAATTCAGTCAAGGGACAAGATGGTATAGCCTCATTTTTTCCCTGCTACTCCCAACTAGGAAACACTGGTGGCATAGTAGTTAAGAGCTACAGCTGCTAACCAAAAGGTCAGCAGTTCAAATTCACCAGGAGCTCCTTGGAAACCCTATGCGGAAGTTCTACTCTGTCCTATTGCGTTGCTATGAGTCGGAATTGACTCGATGGCAATGGGTTTGGTTTTTTTTTTTTTTTTTTTTTTTTTTTGTACTTCGAACTAAGCACAAATATAAACCCTAATAATGGTTCAAAATGCTACCAAAAGAGAGCTCTGAAAGGTGTTAAGAAGAAGTTGAGCTGGTTTGGGATGCCAAGATTAGAGGATCAGCACAGCAGAAAGATGTCTTGTGTTCTCCCAATTAACAGAGAAAGACCACCAATCCAGTGTTTCTTGAGGCCTGACTTAGCAACAGAAAGAATCCCAATTAGGCTCAATTCTCCCCCAGATGAAATGGGAGACCCTCTGACAACATCACATGAGCTAGACACAACCGGCAAGAGGGATCATTTGGGAGTCCCTCCAGAAATATGAGGCCAAGGTAGACACTCTTCTTCCCTGTCAGACCTGAGCCTCCCCTTTCCTGCTAAAGCAGCCTGAGATGGTGTTATAGATTGAATTGTGTCCCCCCAAAAATGTGTTTCAACTTGGCTAAACCATAATTCCCAGTATTGTGTTGTTGTCCACCATCTGTTGTGATTTTGTGTGCATCAGAAAGTCTACCTCTATGATGTTAATGTGGCTGGATTAGAGGCAGTTATGTTAACGAGGCAGAACTCATTCTATGGGATTAGGTTGTATCTTGAGTCAATCTCTTTTAAAATATAAAAGAGACAATCCAACAAAGAAGGGAAGGGACCTCCTGCTACCAAGAAAGCAGAGCCAGGAGCGGAGCGCTTCCTTTGGAATTGGGGTCCCTGTGCTGAAAAGCTCCTAGACCAAGGGAAGACTGATGACAAGGACCTTCCCCCAGAGCTGAGAGAGAGAGAGAAAGCCTTTCCTTGGAGCAGGCACCGTGAATTTGGACTTCTAGTCTCCTAGACTGTAAGAGAATAAATCTCTTTTTGTTAAAGTCACCCAAGTGTATTTCTGTTATAGCAGCATGAGATAACTAAGACAGATGGGAAACCTCTTTTCAAACTGAATGATACAAAAATATTTAAGCTTAAAAAGTAGGAATGGGGCTAGAAGATTTTTTAGATGCCTTCTACCACCATGATTGTATGTTAATCATACATTATGTATACTGCCTATTTGTTCTCAATAATTCATTAAGGTAGCTCTACTCATAAAGGCCATATTAGGGTTATGAGTTCTCAACAGATAGGACTCATGTGAACACCAAGGGAGATTAAAATATATCTGCTTATAGTTCTTACAAATATTACAAAGCTGTTTTTTATAAAAGTCCTTATCACAAACTAAATACTAATTAAAACAGCTTAAATTTTTTCTGTGCCCATTTAGTTTTTCTCCCCCCGTTCAATTTGTAGCTGGCATTATTTACTATTCGACAGAACGCAATGAAAGCATGCTTTCTCCAGATGTTCTGAATGGTTAGAACTAGGATGTAAGAGAATAATCATGAAGACATTCTGTTCTGTTCTCATGGATAGTCTAGCCAAGTTTCTAAAGCACAGAGTAGTTATACTTTGGGTGTGTCTGCAAACAGCTTTAAGTGCACCTCCCATTATATGGGGCAGATAATTTCCTTGTAGGTGTATAATTAAATATTTAAATTCTTCCTAATGAGTGAGTATGTATGAATCCGGGCCTTGGATTTCGAGTAATAATGAGGCTCGGTTCAAGTTTTTATCTTCCATTGTGGCTATTATCCAAGTCCGTTCATTATTTTTCCTTTTGCTCTCAATATTTGATTCAACCACTTCCTTCCGGAACATTTTATCTGAGACTGAAACTTCTGTATTTTGCTGTGTAGTGCCATTCTCTGGGTACGGTTGGCTCTATGGAACTGACACTTCACCAGAAGGTATTTGGCATGTGTGGTTATGAGATCAGGGTGTCCGCACCACAGAAGATCACAGGGAAGTTCATCTTGTGCAGAAGTAGTTAATCACTAGCCCAGAGAGAGAGAAATAGAGAAAGAAAGAAAAAAGATGAAAAGAAAGAAAAATAGACTGGGGTCCCCATTCTGACAAGGACTGTGGCTGTGTCCTTACTAGATTCAGAGTAAAATAAAATTGTTTGACTTGAAATAATCAAACTCATGACAAAATTGGATCTGGGGTAAAGTCACAGTTTGGAAGATAATTATTTTATACTTCCCATTGCCATATCCCCAGCTGACATTGGAAGCTGAATCCTTCAAACACCAAAACCTTTGTTTAACATTACGTTAAATCTATTTCCAGGTTTATTTGTCTTTATTTTGCTTTTGTTTTTTCTTGTTAGTTTTGGAAAATTTTCAGAGTATCTGGTAATATATTTCACTATCTAGAGGAAAGATTTCTTTGACATTTCTATTCAGGAGATTTTTTTTTCCTAAAATTCTTACTGCAAAGGAATGATAAAGATAGAAACAAGCAAAAGTAATCAATATGCAATAAGTTGTAAAATTCCATTTTCATTAAACTCTCCTTCTTTGTGACCAATTTTATGTTACTGTTATAGAAGGAAAATGTGCATCTATCAATGCAAAACATAGATTTTCTTTGACTTAAAAAGTGAAACAGTTTACTTTTTATGAAGTAGTAAGTGACACAAGGAACCCTGGTGGCACAGTGGTTAAGAGCTATGGCTGCTAACCAAAAGGTTGGCAGTTTGAATCAACCAGCAGCTCCTTGGAAACCCTATGGGACGGTTCTACCCTGTCCTGTAGGGTCACTATGAGTCAGAATCAACTTGACGGCGATGGGTTTGGTTTTTTTGGTTTAAGTGACACAAAGAGCTTTTTATCTTTAAGATCTGCATCCGAGAAACTGACTTGACCTATATATTTAAAAGAAAAAAAAAAGGAAGGAAGGAAAGAAGGAAACAGAAGGAAGGTAAGGGAAGAGAAATGATGGGGAAAAAAAAAGGAAAACATTCATTTAAGGCAGTGTAGAATGGCTGATAGATAAAGACCCTCAATGCTATGGATTGACACAGTGGCTGCCACAATGGGCTCAAGCATAACAACAATTGTGAGGATGGCACAGGAGCTGGCGGTGTTTTGTTCAGTTGTACATAGGGTCGCTATGAGTCAGAATCAACTGGACGGCACCTAACAACAACAGTGATCTTTGGTTTTGTGGTATGAAGGACACATAAGCCAGTACAAAGGTGTTATGTCTGGACTCATAAAACTCTACTGTAAAGTTACATTAATTGGAAACATTAGCAACAGGTGTTTTTCTCACTATATAGCTATCTTGAAGCATTAAATCTGCTAGTCCAAATATTATAGTATTTTTCTCCTGTGGTTGACTGTTACACATCAAAAAATATTTAACACCAGCCAGATTGACCTTGTTTGGTTATATTTCTTATTCTTTAATGAATTGTTATGCAATGCAAAGTACGCAAACATATGTTTTCCCCATTACTTCTTTTATATATTTTTAAACACTTAGTTTGGAATGTTAAACCTCATACGGAAGAAATAATAAATTAGTACTGAGGCTATTTGCAAACATATACGCTATGAATCATGTGTTAACATGATAATTGTTTCCACTCACACATAATACAACCCACAAGAATTATTAAAATGATTCAAGGGAAACATACTGTAAACATTTAGATTCACTTTTTTTAAAGCGAACTTTTTTTTTCCTCGTTGGTAAATATACCCAAAGAAAAACTAAATCTGTAAATTTCTTTGAATGTTTATTGATACTAATAGCTTCTTTCCATTTGTTTTTTAAAGAATGTCTCCCTATTCCATATACAATTGTGACTTAAGAATATTTATAACTAGAGCAAAAAATAAAACAAACTAAGATAAAAAATTACTGAGTCAAAAACTAACCAAAATTTAAAGTATTTGTCCTAGGCTCTGAATGTTCAAAACTTCAGGTTTTCTGAGAGATTGTGAGGAAAAGGAAAGTCTAGAGAGGGGTCTTTTATGGAAAATGCACAAGGCCTAAAACTTATCCCCCATCTCACATACTTTCCCACTCACCTTGCTCTTCTGTTACCAGAAAAACAAGGAAAGGCCTTTGGTTCACCAATAAAATCACTTTTTGGAAAAGAAAATTAGGGTCCATTAACTAATGCCATATGAAGGTTCAGAGCAGAGCACCATGCACACACACACGAGCATCCCTGGTGGAATTTCAGGCCAGGACCCTCAGGGCCCAAAACACTAATTTTACCAAAATATAGATCACCTTCCTAAAGCTCTGCCCAGTTGACTTCCATTTACATCTCACTGGCTAGAACAGGGTCACATGGTCACCAATAGTTGCAGGGAGTCTGACAGGGAGTTAAGCATTTCTAACAGAAAAAAGTCAAGTTTGTGCAAATAATGGAGGAAAGAAAAATGGACATTGAGGAAGCAAACAGCAGTGTTCTCCCCAAGGGATGGGAGTGCATCATATTGACCTGCATATTTGCATACCCAGCACAAGTGACTTACACAAGTTAAGTCTTCGGTAAAATTGGATAAAGGAAATAATATTTTAATCAATGAGAGAGAAAATGAATCACTGAAATAAATATTCTTGAGGGCAGGGATATTGTTACTGTTTATAACCCTACAGTCACCTAGAGAAGTGCCTGGATCAAAATAGGTCCCGAACACTTGTTTCAGGACTTGAAATTTCTGAAACATGAGTGTTCTTTTAAATCCAGCACACGTAAGTCCAGTCTTGCAGTAATCTAAATTTAATATTCAAGGTCAAATCAGAAGCTGAAGGACAAAAAGGAGATTGAAAGACAGTGGAATTCAGAGTTTTTAATTAAATATCTGTGTCATAAAAGTACATATGCATGCAATAAAATGTAAGGAAACCCCACTTGTAAGTAGTCCTAAGTGGCTTTAGGGCGGTAGATATATGAATTGTTGAATCTCTACCTCTTTGAACTACATCTAGCAATAATATAAAATATGAAATTAATTCTATTTTATTATTTATGTTTAAACCTGCTATTATTTTCTTTTCTGTAATGTATTTTAAGTAATACCTCTTTATAAACTTCCTGGCCACCACTTTTCTTTTCTTATACCATATACTAGCCCTAAAAAAAAATCCAAAATCTATATTTCCATATTTTTTTCATATTTCAACAATTATTTTTGTAAAATCCTTACATGATCAATAAGAAAACTTAGTATTGCTTATTAAAGTATAGAACAAAACTCATAACGTATAAATAATTACTAATTTCTTATCTTTTAAAACTCAACATTCTCTTGCCTTCTGAAGTTACTAGGCTACTAGGAATTTTGTATCTTAATCAAATTGTCATCTCATGTTTCCACCAGTCTATACTGACTGCTTTTAAACAGTGCCATGTGCCTTAATATATGCTCGTGAATGCGAAGGTTGGGATGTGACACATTTACATTTTTATGTATTTTAAATCAAATATGATCTGAAGTAGTGGATTTAAATATCTTAAGCAAATATTCCATGTCAGTAATCTAAACATCTGAACTGAAACTGATGATGCAATAAGTATATTTTGGTGTTAGAACAGTTAAACAGGAGATGGTCATTTGATTTGTCCCTCAAAAATTAGTTTATTTTGAGAAGAAATCAGAGATGGAATCAAAAAATTCCTAGAATCAAATGAAAATGAAAGCACATCATACCAAAACCTTTGGGACACAGCAAAGGCAGTCCTCAGAGGACAATTTATAGCAATAGATGCACATATCAAAAAAGAAGAAAGGGACAAAATCAAAACATTAACTACAGAACTCAAACAAATAGAAAGAGAACAGCAAAAAAAGCCTACAACCACCGGAAAAAAGGAGATAGTAAAGATCAGAGCAGAAATAAATGAAATAGAGAACAGAAAAACAATAGAAAGAATCAACAAAACCAGAAGTTGGTTCTTTGAAAGAATCAACAAAATCGACAAACCACTGGCCAGACTGACAAAAGAAAAACAGGAGAAGACACAAATAACCCAAATAAGAAATGAAATGGGGGACATTACAACAGACCCAACTGAAATAAAAAGGATTATAACAGAATATTATGAAAAACTATATTCCAACAAATTTGAAAACCTAGAGAAAATGGATAAATTTCTAGAAACACATGGCCTACCCAAACTACAACAAAGTGATATTGAAAATCTAAACAGACCCATAACAGGAGAAGAGATTGAAAAGGTAATAAAAAAACTCCCAACCAAAAAAAGCCCTGGCCCAGATGGCTTCACTGGAGAATTCTACAAAACATTTACAGAAGATCTTGTACCAGTTCTACTCAAGCTATTTCAGAGCATAGAAGAGGAAGCAACACTTCCAAATTCATTCTATGAAGCCAGCATAACACTGATACCAAAACCAGGCAAAGACATCACAAAAAAAGAAAATTACAGACCAATATCTCTCATGAATATAGATGCAAAAATTATGAACAAAATTCTAGCCAATAGAATTCAGTATCATATCAAAAAAATAATACACCACGACCAAGTAGTATTCATACCAGGTATGCAAGGATGGTTTAACATTAGAAAATCCATCAATGTAATTCACCACATAAATAAAAGGAAAGAAAAATATCACATGATCATCTCAATTGACGCAGAAAAGGCATTTGACAAAGTCCAACACCCATTCCTGATAAAAGCTCTCAATAAAATAGGTAGAGAAGGGAAATTTCTCAACATAATAAAGGGCATCTATGCAAAACCAACAGCCAACATCATTCTCAGTGGAGAGAGGCTGAAAACATTCGCCTTGAAAGCAGGAACAAGACAAGGATGACCTATATCACCACTCCTATTTAACATTGTGCTGGAAGTTCTAGCTAGAGCAATAAGGCAAGAAAAAGAAATAAAGGGCATCCAAATTGGTAATGAAGAAGTTAAACTGTCCCTGTTTGCAGATGATATGATACTATGCATAGAAAACCCTAAAGACTCCACGAGAAATCTACTGGAACTAATAGAAAGATTCAGCAGAGTAGCAGGATACAAGATAAACATTCAAAAATCAGTTGGATTCCTATACACCAGTAAAGAGAACGATGAAAAGGAGATCAGGAAATCAATACTATTTTCAATAGCCCCTAAAAAGATAAAATACTTAGGAATAAATCTGACCAGGAATGTAAAAGACCTATACAAAGAAAACTACAAAACACTGCTGCATGAAACCCAAAGGGATCTACATAAATGGAAAAACATACCATGCTCATGGATAGGCAGACTCAACATTGTGAAAATGGCAATTCTACCTAAAGCAATTTACAAATACAATGCAATCCCGATCCAAATACCAACAACATTCTTCAAAGAGATGGAAAAACTAATCATTAACTTTATATGGAAAGGGAAGAAGCCCCAAATAAGTAAAGCACTACTGAAGAGGAAGAATAAAGTTGGAGGACTCACACTACCTGACTTGAGAACCTACTATACAGCTACAGTAGTCAAAACAGCCTGGTACTGGTACAACAACAGAGACATTGACCAATGGAACAGAATTGAGAACCCAGATGTAAATCCATCCACCTACGGTAACCTGATTTTTGACAAGGGCCCAAAGTCCATCAGATGGGGAAAACACAGTCTTTTTAACAAATGGTGCTGGCAAAACTGGATATCCATTTGCAGAAAAATGAAACAGGACCCATACCTCACACCGTATACAAAAACTACTTCAAAATGGATCAAAGACCTGAATATAAAGCCTAAAACTATAAAGTTCATAGAAGAAAAAATAGGACCAACACTTCAGGCCTTAATACATGGCATTAACAGGATACAAACCATAAACATCAACACACAAAACCCAACAGATAAACCAGATAACTCGGATCTTCTAAAAATCAAACACCTATGCTCTTCAAAAGACTTCACCAAAAAAGTCAAAAGAGAACCTACAGACTGGGAAAAAAGTTTTGGACAGTACAAGTCAGACAAAGGTCTAATCTCCATAATCTACAAGAAAATCCAACACCTCTACAACAAAAAGATAAACAATCCTATCAAAAAATGGGCAAAGGAAATGAACAGACACTTCACCAAAGAAGACATTCAAATGGCCAACAGACACATGAGGAAATGCTCCCGATCAGTAGCCATTAGAGAAATGCAAATTAAAACCACAATGAGATACCATCTCACCCCGACATTACTGGGACGAATCAAAAATACTGGGAATAACAAATGTTAGAGGGGCTGTGGGGAGATGGGAACTCTTATACACTGCTGGTGGGAATGCAAAATGATACAACCATTTTGGAAAATGATATGGCGCTTCCTCAGAAAGCTAGAAATAGACGTACCATTCGATCCAGCAATCCCACTCCTAGGAATACATCCTAGAGAAATAAGAGTCATCACTCGAATAGACATATGCACACCTATGTTCATGGCAGCATTGTGCACAATAGCAAAACGATGAAAACAACCTAGATGCCCATCAACAGATGAATGGATGAACAAACTATGGTACATACACACAATGGAGTACTATGCAACGAGAAAGAACAACAATGAATCTGTGAACCATCTCATAACATGGATGAAACTGGAGGACATTATGCTGAGTGAAATAAGTCAATCACAAAAGGACAAATATTGTATGAGACCTCTATTGTAAAAACCCATGAAAAAATTCACATGCAAAATGTAACAATCCTTGTTGGTTACCAGGGATGGGAGGGGAGGGGGGGGAATACTAAATAGGCAATAGATAAGTGGTATCTTGGGTGAGAGGTGAGACAGTACACAGTACAAGGGAAACTAACACAACCTGCACAAGGAAAGGTCATGGAGGCCCCATGGACACATCCAAACTCCCCGAGGGAATGAGTTGTTGGACGGAGGGCTGTGGGGACCATGGTCTCGGGGAACGTCTAGCTCAATTGGCATGACACTACTTATAAAGATAATGCTCTACATTCTACCCTGGTGAGTAGTGTCTGGGGTCTTAAAAGCCTGTGAGCGGCCATCTAAGATACTCTACTGGTCTCATCCCTTCGGGAGCAAGGGAGAACGAAGAGAACGGGATACAAGGAAAAGATTAGTCCAAAGGACTAATTGTCCACAGCTACCAAGACCTCCACCGGACTGAGTCCAGTACAGCTAGATGGTGCCCGGCTACCACCGCTGACTGCTCTGACCAGGATCACAACAGAGGGTTCTGGACAGAGCTGGAGAAGGACGTAGAGCATAATTCTAACTCACAAAAAAAAAAAAAAAAAAAGACCAGATTTACTGGCCTAAAGGAGACTGGAGAAACCTCAAGAGTATGGCCCCCAGACACCCTTTCAGCTCAGAGGTGAAGTTACCTTTGAGGTTCACTGTTCAGCCTGGGAGAGGACAGCCCAGTAAAACTAAATGAGACTAACGAGATACAGCAGTCCAGTGACAAAGGCCAGAAGGCAGAGGGGGAGTAGGAAGCTGATGATAAGGAACACAAGTTGAGTAAGGATACTGTTGATGTGTTGTGAGATTGTTAACCATTGTTATAGGGCAACATTTGTAGTAAATGTTAAATGGGAGGCTATTTTGTCCTGTAAGCCTTCATCTTGGGTGAGAATGGCAGCACAATTGGAAGAGTATAGTCAATGTCACTTAAATGTGTACGTAAAAAGTTTTGAAATGGTGTATCTTTGGCTATGTGTATTTTCACCAAAAAAAAAAAAAAAAAAAGCTGAGAATTCAGAGGGTTAAAATGTTGTAGGGGTTGTTAACCAAAGTCATAAAACAGCATGTGTACTACTGTTACATGAGAAACTGTTTGTTCTGTAAGCCTTCACCTGAAGTACAATAAAATATTAAAAAAAAAAAAATTAGTTTATTTTGAATTAGACAAGTCAATCAAAGACTTATCAACAAACTGGAAACAGTTTAAGTGCAGTGGGTTAAGGTTATTGCATAATACTTTACTAGATGGTTAACAGAATGCTTATCTTCTTCAGTCTCACTCCCAAAACATACAAACCTGGTGAGCAATTTTCAAGCATTAAGATGCATGCTGATGTTATAACATTTAACATAAAGAAGTAATTTGAAGTGCAACATTTTCTAGTTCTCCCATTCCACAAATGAAAATCTGAAATTTGAAAGCTTAAATAATTTACCAAAGAACCTTTTAATCATCTTGGGAAGAACCAGAATTTCCAGTACCATGAGTTTTTCTCTACACTATACCTCCCCATTAACCTCAAGGGTATCTCAGGCTACAGACCATAAAATCACAATGAAAATCAAGAGAGTCATTGGTGGGGGTCATCTGTTTCAGAGATTTTTCAGCCCAAAACTGGACACTCTGGGTCTTCAGAGGGCCTGGGCAAAGTGGTCTGCAAATGCTAACAGATTCCTTTGTTAACTTGGTATACTGAACAAATATTATAATTTTCAATGTGGGTCATGGCATGAAAAATTTTGGGAAGCACTGATTTACTTCAACCTTCCTCTCAAAGACAGAACTCCCTTTATGTTATTTCTGGTTGATGACCATTCACTCTGCTTAAATATTACTATTAGACATAAGAGTGGCCTAAAAGATGCAGGGATAAAGGCTCTTTAAGGAAGTCCCCCCTTTGGGCTGTTGATCCCTGCCCTTCACCTCTTCTGGTGTGAGAAATAGTGTGGTGGATGACCGTGCAAATGGTTTCTAGGTCTCTTTACAAGCCCTGTATCAATTTAACTTGCTTAAGAGACAATCCTAGATTCATCCCCAGCTCCTCAAAGCAAACTTTATTGCTGTTGTTAGTTTCTGTTGTTAGTTGCTGTGGATTTATGGTGACTCCATTTACAGCAGAACAAAGCCTTACCTGGTCCTGGGCCATCTTCACAACTGTTGTTGCGCTCAAGTCCATTGTTGTGGTCACTGTATTTTTGAGTGCCTTCAAACCTAGGGGGCTCATCAACCAGCCCTATATTGGACAATATTCTGTTATGATCCATAGGGTTTTTGTTGACTAATTTTTGAAAGCAGATACCCAGGACTTTCTTCCCAGTCTGTCTTAGTCGGGAAGCTCTATTGAAACCTGTCCACCATGGTGGCCCTGCTGGTATTTGAAATACTGGTGGCATACTTCAGCTTCATAGGAACATGCAATCCACCACAGGAGAACAAACTGACAGATGAGTGGTGGAGGCAAACCTCAGTTTGGAATTAAAAAGCAGCATCAATCAGCACATTGGAACATAACACTTAAAAGGAGCAGGGAAAGCAAATGGTTGCCCGTTGCAGTCAGAGTCTCCTAGGTTTTTGCTCAAAGACCCCTGGTTGCTGTGATCTACATAAAATGGCACAAGCCATCATCACAGACTGGAAAAGAACTCAAACGTCAAGCTCCACTGATTATAAAAGGAAACATCAGCATTTAAGGTACTTTTACAAACTTCAGAATTAAGCCCTGGGTCCATGATTACGGAAAAAGAACATCTCATATATGTACCTATGTATATCAGTTAGGTCTTGCTGCAAAATCATCCAGCACAAAACCTCAGTGGCCTACAAAAACAAGCATTGATAGCTTAGATATCCAGGGTGGTTTGCTAGACAGCTCTGTTGAACTTGGCAGTGCTTGTGCATACATCCAGGACTGGCCTGGCTATTGGCTCATCTCGGAGAGTCTGGCTGAGGAAATGGGGGCAATCTGGCCAGCTCTTGACGTCTCTCATCCTCCAGCAGGCTAGCCAGGGCATGTTCTCATGGCAAAGGCAGAGGCTCAAGAGACAGGAAACCCAATGATGTAAGCGTTTTTCAGTTCTCTGTGTGCATCATGTTTGCTGAAAGTCTAGGGGTCGAAGCACGTCACATGGCTGAGTTCAGAGTGAGGACAGATGGACACTTCAAAGTTACACCGCAAAGGGCTTGGATTTAGCAAAGGGTGGAAAATCCAGGTCAGTTTTGCAATTTACTATAAAATAGGGATTTAAATTCCACTGTAACCAAGAATATGTCATAGAAAACACTTGAACATTCCTTATGTAAAGATTCTCACAATAAAGTAACTGCAGTGAGATTGGTTACTTTTGTGTGGTCTTTCTAACCATTGCCTTATAACTCCCACCCAGGTGATTGGGTGGGACTATGTGATAGAGTAATTGTGGCCCATCAAGGGAATAGTAGTCAGTTTTGCCTTAAAAGGGAGCCAATTGCATACTACGCAATGATAAAGAACAATAATGAATCTGTGAAACATCTTATATCATGGAGGAATCTGGAGGGCATTACGCTGAGTGAACTGAGTCACAAAAGGACAAATATTATATAAAACCACTATTATAAGAACTCAAGAAAAGGCTTAAACACAGAAGAAAACATTATTTGATGGTTATGAGGGTGGGGAGGGAGGAGGAGGGTTATTCACTAACTAGATAGTAGACAAGGATTATCTTAGGTGAAGGGAAGGAGCACACACTGCAGGGGAAGTCAGCACAACTGGACCAAACCAAAGCTAAGAAGTTTCCTGAATACAGCCAAATACTTCGAGGAACAGAGTCGCAGGGATGGGGGTCTGGGAACCATGGTTTCAGGGGACATCTAGGTCAATTGGCGTAACAAAGCTTATTAAGAAAACGTTCTGCATCCCACTTTGGTGAGTGGCGTCTGGTGTCTTAAAAGCTAGCCAGCGGCCATCTAAGATGCATCAATTGGTCCCAACCCACCTGGAGTGAAGAACACCAAAGACACAAGGAAAGTATTTGCCAAAGAGACAGAAAGGGCCATATAAACCAGAGACTCCCTCAGCCTGAGACCAGAAGAACTAGATGGTGCCCAGGTACCATCAATGACCACCGAGACAGGGAACACAACAGAAAGTCCCTAACAGAACAGGAGAAAAGTGGGGTGCAGAACTCAAATTCTAGTAAAAAGACCAGACTTAACGGTCTGACTGAAACTGGAGGAACTCCAGAAAGCATGGTCCCCGGACTCTCTGTCAACCCAGCACTAAAACCATTCCCGAGGCCAACTCTTCAGACAAAGATTAGACTGGACTATGAGATATGAAATGATACCTGTGAAGAGTGTGCTTCTTAGCTTAAGTAGATATATGAGACTAAATGAGCAGCTTTTGTATGGAGGTGAGATGAGAAGGCAGAGAGGGTTAGGAGCTGGCTGAATGGACATGGGAAATCAGGGGTGGAAAGAAGGAGTGTGCTGTCACAGTATAGGGAGAGCAATTAGGGCCACATAACAATGTATGTATAAATTTTTGTATGAGAGACTAACTTGAATTGTAAACTTTCACTTAAATTATACAATAAAAATTAAAAAAAAAAAAGGTAGCCAATTCCAGAGCAGATGGGAGGATCCTACCACCACCTAGGAAGAATAGCCAGGAGTGGAGAGAGCGTCCCATGGGATCCCTGCACTAGGAAGCTCCTGGAAGCAGGAGACCGAGAAAGAGAAAACAAATTGTAACCCTGAAGACTGTGAGAAGCGGTGTCAGGAAATACCCAGCAGCAGAGACCCAGCAGCAAAAGACAGCGTGTTGGGTTTCCTGGTCCACAGAGAAAGAAAACTGAGTGCCTTTGGGGAGAGGCCTAGGGCCAGGGATAGGTGTACCTGTGAGCACGGTTGGGAAGAGGCTGTCCTGATGGAAGAACTGTATCCTGAATGTTCCTGAGCCTGAATTGTAACTGTTCCTTCCCTAAAAAAACCCATAATTGTGAGAATGGTCTATGAGTTCTGTGTGGCCATTGCAACGAATTATCAGACCCAGCAGAGAAGTAGAGTGCTGTGCAAGGGATGGTTGGTGTCAGAATCAGTAAAGATGGCAGAGAGAGGAAGCTTGTCTGGCCTCCACCTCATGGAAGTCAGCCTTGCACTGTTGATCTTGGTTCTCCTTCTCCCTTGTAGGGCTGGGAGAGGTCAGACACTGCCCCCAAGTCGTTTTTACAGCAACAAACCTCAAACACAATGATAATACATTTGTTTTACTTGTAAAAACTCTACTCCTACCTTTGTTTTGAAGTGAGAATCATATGACCAATTTTAGTTCCATAATTTTTTAGTTATCTAGAAACTCAAAGTAAAATGTAATATTTTTTACAAAACTACATTTTGATATACTTCTTTTCTTCCTTTATATGAGTTTAAGCTTATATTTTTAACAGTGATGTCCCTGGCTGATGCAAATAGTTAAGCACATGGCTGCTAACTGACAGGTTGGTGATTCAAGTCCACCCAGAGGTGCCTCAGAAGAAAGGCTGGGTGATCTACTACTGAAAAATTAGCCATTGAAAACACTATGGAGCACAGTTATATTATACTGTGACACACATGGGGTTACCATGAAATGAAGTCAAAAAGACATCAACCGGTTATTTTTAATAGTATATTCTTATGTCTTTTATTTTATGTAAGTCAATTTAAAATCATTTAGCCAAGCGGATGGATTATAGTTTGTAAGTAGATAATACATGATAACAAGATATTATGACATCTAAGACTATGTCTTGAGTTTCCATTGACGTTTGACTTCTAGTAGAATAACTACAGTGGAGGGTTTCTTCACAAATTCAATTCAATAAGAGTAATATGGAGCCCTGGTGGCACAGTGGTTAAGAGCTTGGCTACTAACCAAAAGGTCAGCAGTTCAAATCCACCAGCAGGTCCTTGGAAACCCTAAGAGGCAGTTCTACTCTGTCCTATAAGGTCGCTATGAGTTGGAATCGACTGACAGCAATGTTTTGTGTTTTTTTTTTTTTTTTTTAAGAGCAATATAATCAGGTTAATTACTTCTTAAACTCACTTTCCAATTGCCAGAAGTATTGGTCCAAATCTCAGCTGACCACACGTTTTGTCTGCAATCAAAAATCAACATGTACATTCAAAAATTTTCATCTGGTTGGGGGAGGATTAAAATTTTACCTCTCATAGTCTGCTAAACTCTTCAGTAATACTGAGCTATTTTACATGAGGAAATGTGGACATGCTGAAGTCAAGTGATTTACCTCCATCATACAAAATAATCAACAGCAGAGCAAAGAGGAGACCAGAATTACAAGACTTGTCAGCATGACAAGCCTTATTAAATAACAGGGGCGTATACATGTCTAACACTCAGACTGAAGCATCAATATTAGACCACCACCTCATACGGGTGGAAATGTGTGTACAAGGCCTGTTAAACATGATATATTCCTAATGTACTCCAATTACTGAAACACCTGTGGCATAGAACGTACTCTGTTCTTGAGGGAAAATGTGTAGCTCATTCCAACTATTCCACTCACATTTCATTGCCTTTACCTGTGGTTATATGATCTAGTGGTTCCACTCTAGGGTAAGTCACGAGAACTATTTCTTAATTAGAGTGACTTTCCAGAGTGACTGTGTTGATTTGTGGGCTTTATTTTTCTTTCGTAGAATTTTTGCTGGTTTCAGTAGCCTGTTATGAAAAAAATGTGTTTCAGTTGAGTGTTCAACAGCTCTGGGAAAGTCATCTGCCTAAGTTAGCAATGAGTGGAAAACACTCCCACGCTGAAATGGGAATTTCCCACCTAAGTCCTTTAGTTCAATAACACGCTGTGGGCACACGCTGCCCATCAGGTGAAATCAGTTTAAGCGTGCAGTTGAGAGGGCAGTTCTCTTTCCATAACACACTCAGCCTCAGGGAAGCTGGTGCACGTGTTTACACAGTTAGACAGGTCCAATCCCTGACTGTTTCTGAAGGATAAAAGAGCAAGTGGGAAAATATAAATAAAAGAGGATGATGACATTCCAAAGGTGAGAAGAAATAATTCTTACAAGTCAATCTTCTGGTCAAGAAAGAAAAATTGCAACTACATTTTTCATTTAATGGTAGCTTTCAGATTTTCAGGTAGGTATCTGTCGTTTTGCTTAAATTTAGTATCTAAATGGTATGTTTATAAAACAGTTGCTATCGAGTGCATTCTGACTCATGGCGACCCCACATGTGTTAGAGTAGAACTGTGATTCACAGGGTTTTCAATGGCTGTTGTTTCAGAAGTACCTCTTCCAAAGCATCTCTGGGTGGACTCTAACCTCCAACCTTTTGGTTAGCAGCTGAGTACATTAACCCTTTGCACCATCCATGGCCTCAAGTATATATATATATATATATATATATATATATATTTTTTTTTTTTTTTTATTGTACTTCAGGTGAAGGCTTACAGAACAAATAGTTTCTCATGAAACAATAGCACACATATTGTTTTATGACATTGGTTAACAACCCCACAAAATGTCAACCCTCTAACTTCTCAAGCTTTTTTTTTGGTGAAAATGCATGTAGCCAAAGATACATCATTTCAAAAATTTCTACATGCACAGTTCACTGACATCAACTACACTCTTCCAATTGTGCTGCTATTCTCACTTTAGATGAAGGCTTACAAAACAAAATAGTTTCTCATTTAACAGTTACTACAAATGTTGCCCTATGACAATGGTTAACAATCTCACAACACATCAACAATATCCTTACTCAACCTTGGGTTCCCTATGACCAGCTTCCTTGTCCCCTTCTGTCTTCTGGCCCTTGTCACTGGACTACTGTACATCGTTAGTCTCATTTGGTTTTACGGGTCTGTCCACTCCCAGGCTGAACGGTGAACCTCGGAGATAACTTCACCTCTGAGCTGAAAGGGTGTCTGGGAGCCATACACTCGGGGTTTCTCCAGTCTCCTTTAGGCCAGTAAATCTGGTTGTTTTTTTTTTTTTTTGTGAGATAGAATTATGTTCTACATCCTTCTCCAGCTCTGTCCAGAACCCTCTGTTGTGATCCCGGTCAGAACAGTCAGTGGTGGTAGCTGGGCACCATCTAGCTGTACTGGACTCAGTCCAGTGGAGGCCTTGGTAGTTGTGGACAATTAGTCCTTTGGACTAATCTTTTCCTTGTATCCTGTTCTCTTCATTCTCCCTTGCTCCCGAAGGGATGAGACCAGTGGAGTATCTTAGATGGCCGCTCACAGACTTTGAAGACCCCAGACGCTATTCACCAAGGTAGAATGTAGAACATTGTCTTTATAAGCTATGTTACGCCAGTTGAGCTAGATGTTTCCCGAGACCATGGTCCCCACAGCCCTCCGCCCAGCAATTCAGTCCCTCAGGGAGTTTGGATGTGTCTATGGGGCTTTCATGACCTTTCCTTGTACAAGTTGTGCTAGTTTCTCCTGTATTGTGTACTGTCTCACCCTTCACCCAAGATACCACTTATCTATTGCCTGTTTAGTATCCCCCCCCCATCCCTGGTAACCAACAAAGATTGTTACATTTTGTGTGTGAACTTTTTCATGGGTTTTTACAATAGAGGTTTCATACAGTATTTGTCCTTTTGTGATTGACTTATTTTACTCAGCATAGTGTCCTCCAGTTTCATCCATGTTATAAGATGCTTCACAGATTCATCATTGTTCTTCCTCATTGCATAGTACTCCATTGTGTGTATGTACGATAGTTTATCCATTCCTCTGTTGATGGGCATCTAGGTGGTTTCCGTCGTTTTACTATTGTGAACAATGCTGCCGCGAACATAGGTGTGCATACGTCTATTTGAGTGACTACTCTTATTTCTCTAGGATATATTCCTAGGAGTGGAATTGCTGGATCGAATGGTATGTCTATTTCTAGCTTTCTGAGGAAGAGCCATATCATTTTCCAAAATGGTTCCATCATTTTGCATTCCCACCAGCAGTGCATAAGAGTTCCCATCTCCCCACAGCCCCTCCAACATTTGTTATTTCCAGTGTTTTTCTTTCGTGCCGGTAATGCCGGGGTGAGATGGTATCTCATTGTGGTTTTAATTTGCATTTCTCTAATGGCTACTGATCGCGAGCATTTCCTCATGTGTCTGTTGGCCATTTGAATGTCTTCTTTGGTGAAGTGTCTGTTCATTTCCTTTGCCCATTTTTTTAATAGGATTATTTGTCTTTTTGTTGTAGAGGTGTTGGATTTTCTTGTAGATTATGGAGATTAGACCTTTGTCTGACTTGTACTGTCCAAAACTTTTTTCCCAGTCTGTAGGTTCTCTTTTTGCTCTTTTGGTGAAATCTTTTGAAGAGCATAGGTGTTTGATTTTTAGAAGATCCCAGTTATCTAGTTTATCTATTGGGGTTTGTGTGTTGATGGTTATGGTTTGTATCCTGTTAATGCCATGTATTAAGGCCTGTAGTGTTGTTCCTATTATTTCTTCTATGAACTTTATAGTTTTAGGCTTCATATTCAGGTCTTTGATGCATTTTGAAGTAGTTTTTGTATACGGCGTGAGGTATGGGTCCTGTTTCTTTTTTTTGCAGATGGATATCCAGTTTTGCCAGCACCATTTGTTAAAAAGACTGTCTTTTCCCCTTTTGATGGACTTTGGGCCCTTGTCGAAGATCAGGTGATGGTAGGTGGATGGATTTACATCTGGGTTCTCAATTCTGTTCCATTGGTCAATGTATCTGTTGTTGTACCAGTACCAGGCTGTATTGACTACTATAGCTGTATAGTAGGTTCCGAACTCAGGTAGTGTGAGTCCTCCAACTTTGTTTTTCTTCTTTACTAGTGCTTTACTTATTTGGGGCTTCTTCCCTTTCCATATAAAGTTAATGATTAGTTTGCTCATCTCTTTGAAGAATGTTGTTGGTATTTGGATCGGGATTGCATTGTATTTGTAAATTGCTTTGGGTAGAATTGTCATTTTCACAATGTTGAGTCTGCCTATCCATGAGCATGGTATGTTTTTCCATTTATGTAGATCCCTTTGGGTTTCATGCAATAGTGTTTTGTTGTTTTCTTTGTATAGGTCTTTAACATCACTGGTTAGATTTATTCCTAAGTATTTTATTTTTTTAGGGGCTATTATAAATGGTATTGTTTTCCTGATTTCCTTTTCATTGTTCTCTTTATTGGTGTGTAGGAATCCAACTGATTTTTGTATGTTTATCTTGTATCCAGCTACTCTGCTGAATCTTTCTATTAGTTCCAGTAGATTTTGTGGAGTCTTTAGGGTTTTCTATGTATAGTATCATATAATCTGCAGATAGGGGCAGTTTGACTTCTTCATTACCAATCTGGATGCACTTTATTTCTTTTTCTTGTCTTATTGCTCTATCTAGAACTTCCAGCACAATGTTAAATAGGAGTGGTGATAGAGGGCATCCTTGTCTTGTTCCTGTATTCAAGGGGAATGTTTATAGCCTCTCTCCATTAAGAATGATGTTGGCCATTAGTTTTGCATAGATGCCCATTATTATGTTGATAAATTTCCCTTCTCTACCTATTTTATTGAGAGTTTTTATCAGGAATGGGTGCTGGACTTTGTCAAATGCCTTTTCTGCGTCAGTTGAGATGATCATGTGATACTTTTCTTTCCTTTTATTTGTGTGGTGGATTACATTGTTAGATTTTCTAATGTTGTACCATCCTTGCATACCTGGTTATGAATCCTACTTGGTCGTGTGTATTATTTTTTTGATATGATGCTGAATTCTATTGGCTAGAATTTTGTTAAGAATTTTTGCATCTATATTCCTGAGAAATATTGGTCTGTAATTTCCTTTTTTTTGTGACGTCCTTGCCTGGTTTTGGTATCAGCATTATGCTGGCTTCATAGAATGAATTTGGATGTGTTGCTTCCTCCTCTATGCTCTGAAATAGCTTGAGCGGTATTGGTACAAGCTCTTCGGTAATGTTTTGTTGAATTCTCCAGTGAAGCCATCTGGGTCAGGGCTTTTTTTGGTCTGGAGTTTTTTTTATTACCTTTTCAATCCCTTCTCTTGTTATGGGTCTGTTCAGATTTTCAGCATCACTTTGTTGTAGTTTGGGTAGGTAGTGTGTTTCTGGAAATTTCTCCATTTCCTCTAGGTATTCAAATTTGTTGGAGTATAGTTTTTCATAATATTCTGTTATAATCCTTTTTATTTCATTTGGGTCTGTTGGAAAGTCCCCCATTACATTTCTTATTTGGGTTATTTGTGTCCTCTCCTGTTTTTCTTTTGTTGGTCTGGCCACTGGTTCATCAATTTTGTTGATTCTTTCAAAGGACCAACTTTTGGTTTTGTTGATTCTTTGTATTGTTTTTCTGTTTTCTATTTCATTTATTTCTGCTATGATTTTCACTATTGCCTTTCTTCTGGTGGTTGTGGACTTTTTTTTTCTCTTCTCTTTCTATTTGTTTGAGTTCTATAGTTAATGTTTTGATTTTGTCCCTTTCTTCTTTTTTGATATGTGCATCTATTACTATAGATTGTCCTCTGAGGACTGCCTTTGCTGTGTCCCAAAGGTTTTGGTATGATGTGTTTTCATTCTCATTTGATTCTAGGAATTTTTGGATTCCATCTCTGATTTCTTCTATTACCCACTGATGTGTAAGCAGGGTATTATTCAGTTTCCATGTAATTGATATTTTTTCCTTGCTATTTCATTTTAATTTCTACCTTGATGGCATTGTGGTCAGAGAAGATGCTTTCAATTATCTCAGCATTTTGGATCTTGTTGAGGATTATTCAGTGGCCTAAGATGTGGTCTATTCTGGAGATTGCTCCATGTGCACTGGAAAAGAATGTGTACTTTGCAGCAGTTGGATGGAGTGTTCTATATACGTCTATGAGGTCAAGTTGGCTGATTGTGCCCTTTAGGTCTTCTGTATCTTTGCTGAGTTTCTTCTTAGTTGTTCTGCCCTTTACTCAGAGTGGTTTGTTGAAGTCTCCTACTATTATTGTGGAACTGTTCATTTCTCTTTTCAGTGTTGTTAGAGTTTCTTTGATGTATTTTGGAGCCCTGTCATTGGGTGTGTAGACGTTTATTATGGTTATGTCTTCATGATGGATCGTCCCCTTAATCATTATATAGTGCCCTTCATTGTCTTTTATGCTAGATTTCGTTTTAAAGTCTATTTTATCTGAGATTAGAATTGCCACTCCTGCTCTTTTTTGGTAGTTGTTAGCTTGATGTATTTTTTTCCAACATTTGGCTTTTAATAAATTCACATCTTTGTTTCTAAGGTGTGTCTCTTACAGACAGCATATTGATGGATCCTGTTTTCTTACCTATTCTGTCACTCTCCGTCTCTTTATGGGTGCATTGAGTCCATTTACATTCAGTGTAATTATTGATAGATGTGAGTTTGTTGCTGTCATTTTGTAGTGCTTTTTTTTTGGGGTGCTGAAGTTTTCTTCTTTTTTCTCTCTTGTGCTGAGTTACTTTTGTTTGTGGATTTTTTTTTCATTTGTTTTGTTTTTGTAGGTTTTGTTTTTCCTGAGACATTATGTTTTTCCTCTTTTTTTTAGGAGTATGTTTGTTAACTTTCTTTGTGGTTACCATGAATTTTACCCTTATGTTTCTAAGTTTGAAGCTGTCTACCGTTACTTGGTATCGCCTTGCCTTCCTCTTCATTAGAAGGGTCTATAGCTATGCCGTTTATTCCCTCTTTTATTGTTTTGATGTTGTTGTCATTTACTGATTAACTGTTCTGATTCCCTGTTGTATTTCTTTTGGTTTTGGATAGTCCTCGAGAGTTCATTTCCTAGATTGCTATCTGGCTGGAATGATCCTGTATCCTAGATTCTGTCTGTGAACCGAAGCTGTTTGTCCTCAGATCCAAGAACTCCCTTTAATAATTCTTGTAAGTTTGGTTTGGCTTTTACATAGTCCCTTAATTTCTGTTTATCTGGAAATGACCTAATTTCACCATCAAATCTGAGTGAGAGTTTTGCAGGATATATTATTCTTGGCTGGCAATTTTTTTCTTTCAAGGTTTTATATATGTCATCCCATTGCCTTCTTGCCTGCATGGTTTCTGCTGAATAATCTGAGCTTAGTCTTATTGTTTCTCCTTTGTATGTGACTTCTTGTTTTTCATGAACTGCTCTCAGGATTCTTTGTTTGTCTTTGGTTTTGGTGAGTGTGATTATGATATGCCCATGTGATTTTCTTTTGGGGTCTCTCCTATATGGGGTTCGTTGAGCTTTTTGGATGGGCAGCTTTTCTTCTTTCATGATATTGGGGAAGTTTTCTGTCAGCAGTTCTTCAGTGATCCTCTCTGTTTTTTGTTTTCTCCCCCTGTTCTTGAATTCCAATCACTAGTAAATTTTTGCTTTCGATTGTATCCCACATAGCTCTCAGGGTCTCTTCATTTTTCTTTGTTCTTTTTTCTGAGTTTTCCTCAGACAGAGTTGTATCCAAGTGTTTGTCCTCAATTCCACTGATTCTGTCTTCCACTGTTTCAAATCTGCTTGTCAGCCCTTCTATGACATCGTCCATTTCTGAAATCTTGTTGTTTATCTTTTGGATTTATAATTGTTGTCTTTGTATAATTTCTAGTTGTGGATTTATTTTGGCATTTTGTTCCTGCATTATTTTCCCGAATTTTTCCAATTTTTTGTCTGTATTTTCCATGAATTTGTCTGTTTTTTCTTCATGTTCGTCAGCTTTTTGCCTCAGCTCTTGGAGAATTCTGAGTATTAGAGATTTGAATTCCCTATCAGGTAGTTCTAGTGCATTTTTTTCCACTGGAGGGTCATCTGGTGTTTTATTTTGGATGCCTACTGAAACCATCCTGTCCTGTTTTTATAAATGTTCTGTTATTGTCTGCTGTCTTCTGGGCATTCAGTAGTTATTTTTCTCATTTACTGATTGTAGATTTGTTTTGTCCCTTTTTTTTTTAAATTTGACTATGTCTGAGCAAGCAGACTGTGTGTTCTTTGTTGTTTGCTCATCTGTGGGCACGATACTTTTCACTTCCTTCTCCAATTGGCAGGGTGAGTCACTCAGATATGGTACGGCAGGGCAGGTCTAGCTGAAGTGGAGTTACTGGGACGGGTTGTTTGTGGCACTTACTACAGCCACCAGAGCAGGTCGGTAATCAGCGCAGGGCAGATTCCAGTAGGCTGTGTCTATGCCATTTGGTAGTGTGAGGTCAATCACACTGTGCAGATAGGCTGGATGCAGCGGGGAGATTATTATGTGTGGAGCTAATATGGTTATGGGAGAGAGGAGAGAGGAACAGGAACCAAAAACATACAAACAAACAAAAAAGAATGCTTGGGGAGCTTGTTGTTGGAGTGAAGAGATGAGGGACTATGAAATGGAGAAAAACAAAAAGGGGAAGAGGAAGAAAAAAAGAACAGAATGAATAAATAAAAATTGGAAAGGGAAAAGAACAGCAAAGTTCCCAGGGATTGCACCGGTGCGGCTATGAGGTCTGGGTAAGTTGTTCTCAGGTGTTGCAGTATAGCCTGGCTAGAAGGCATAGAGGTTTACCACGCCAGGTATTCAGGGATAGAAAGAGAAGGAAGATATAGAGATATGAGAAACTGAGTAATGAAGAAAGAAAAAAAGAGAAAAAGAAGGAAAAGAAAACAAAACAAATTTAAAAAAAAAAGAGAACAAGAAAGTCCCCCAAAAACACAGAAAAAAAAAAAAGAAATGCTCTCAGGGATCCCTCTGCATGTCTGTGCAAGCCTAGGGGGAGGTCTCCCTGCCACGCAGCACCGCCTGGCCAGAAAGGGCTCCAAACTCAAGCAAAGGAATATAAAACAAACAAACAATTCCAAACCAACAAAAGCCTTGGGATCCCACCAGCGCAGCAGCCAAGACCAGGAAGCAGCTCCACACTCGAACGGAGCTCCACAGCTCCTCAGGAAGAAGCAAAGATGGCGCACGGAGCCAGGTATTTGAGCAAAAAGAGGGGGAAGTGGTGAGAGGTAAGGAAGAAATCAAAAGAAGCAGGAAAAAAAAAGCAACACTAGCAGCCAACAAATGGCACTCATAGAGCCAGCTAGTGCGGGCTGGTGTTTCTCGGACAAGAGACTGTGTCCACGGGAAGCAGAGGGGGCTGAGTGTGGGTGAAGAAGTGTAGGGAGTGGGAAAGCATATATCACAAAATACCAGAGCTTTGCAGCCCCTCAGGAAGAAGCAAAGATGGCGCACGGAGCCAGGTATTTGAGCGAAAGGAGGAGGAGGTGGTGAGAGGTAAGGAAGAAATGAAAAGAATTGGAAAAAAGCAACACCAGCATCCAACAAATGGCACTCAGAGAGCCGGCCCATTTGGGTGTGTGGAATTCAAGCAGCTGGTGTTTCCCAGTCAAGAGATTGTGGCCGTGGGAAGCAGAGGAGGCCTAGTAGAGGTGAAGAAGGATGGGGGGTGGGGGAAGCATATATCGCAAATTACCAGTTGTTTTGTCTCCCGCTGGACACTCCATGAGGCTGCTTTCTCATACCCCCTGTTTGCTGGTCTCCAATAGGAGTCCAAGATAGCAGATCCGTGCTGCGTTAGCTGGTAGGGGACCTCTGCATGAATCTCTCCTCGCTCTCCATTCTCTGTCAGTTTTCTCACTCCATTTGGTGCTTGGCTGAGTTCTTTATCTCTTCATTTGATGTTTTAGGGTTTCAGGATTATTGTATTCTCTGTTTGGGTTAGTTTTTTGGATCTTTGCTGTGGAGGGATGACATGATGCTTCTGCCTAGAGCGCCATTTTGCCGGAACTCAGCCTCCAGTATATTTATAGTGCATCTATAAATCATTTAATAATAATGGATAAGAGCAAATGACTTGTGCCAAGGTAGGACTCTTTCTTCTTAGCAGGCTACTGAATTCTGTTAATGTTGGAGTTTTTTATTTGTTTGTGGTGGTTGTTTTTGCCTGGACATCCTGAACAGCACCTAGCAAAAAGATAGAAACATGGTGTATAAAAAATACTTAGAACAAATTATTGCAGCTGAAAGAATGCTTAAATCAATAACAATACAATTTTGAAATTTTAAGGGGATTATATCCATATATTTTATTGCACAAAATTTTTTGAAAAATGTTTAATAAAATACTTCTTTTTCTAATTTTCTTGGAAACTTCAACCACTATGCTCAAAGTACCCTGTGCCGTTGTTGACCTACTGTTACCCACACAACACCAGCAGCGTCATTTTCTTCAACCAGCGTTTAAGTGCAGAACTCCATTGCTACAGTTTAATAAATATTTTTTCACATATCAAGAGAAAAATTTCAATCAAATGTATAACCATAATCACAGGTGGTTTCAGGGCCTCATATTTTTATTGGAATAAAGGAGTTTTACTAGTTTTTAATCCTATAAAGGTATAATAGAAATTAGCACATCTATTATTATATAGGAAACCCTGGTGGCGTAGTGGTTAAGAGCTACCGCTGCTAACCAAAAGAGAAGCAGTTCGAATCCACCAAGCTCTCCTTGGAAACCCTATGGGGCAGTTCTACTCTGTCCAATAGGGTAGCTATGAGTCGAAATCGTCTCGATGGTTTTTTTGGTTTTATTATTATAAAGCCAATAGAAAAGACATTAAATAGCAAATTGAATGCATCCCTTTGCCTCTTTTGAAAAGAACCTATGGCTGCTTATTTCTAATTCACAGAAGGCTGCTTCAAGACTTCACATTGTTATTTTTTTAAAGCTGCTGAAAAGTTATTTCCCATTCTGCTTGTTGTGTGGAAGTTGTAAATAAATCTGCTTTCAATGGCTTCACGTAGTGTACTTTATCTTTAACACTGTCTTCTTAATTCTCATGGAAATTGTAAGATACAAAATAAATCCAATAATTCAGCATGGCTTTTTTCAAATTATCCTAGATTTAAAGTATAGTGTAAAACATTTGTACAAAAATCTGCAAAGCCATGAATAAATATTAGCTATCTTGGCGACTTCTAGTTCTGTTCAAAACTCTTTCCAAAGCAAAATACGTACTAAAGAATACAGTTTTAAAAATGTCAAGATAAAGGTAGTTTTTTAGCTTTGTTAAACACTGTATTAGTTAGGAGTTATGTTCAGCTGTACTAACAACTGTGGCTTAAACCAAGTAGAAATGTACTTTCCTATGTACATACAGTCTAAAAGTAAGCAACCTAGGACTACATAGTGTTGGGGAACAAGACTCTATTTTTCTCTCTGCCATCCTCAATACATGGCTTCCATCGCCTTTTCTCCTGGTGACCCCTACAAAACTGAACAAAATGCTGCCCAGTCCTGGGCCGTTCCCATGATCAGCTGCAAATGGTACCATTGTGATCCATAGGGTTTTCACTGTCTGATTTTTGGAAGTAGATCTCCAGGCCTTTCTTCCTAGCTCTTCTTAGTCTGGAAGCTCCACTGAAACTTGTTCAGTATCATAGCAACATACAATCCACCGCGGATGGAAGGATGGTGGCTGCACATTAGGTGCATTGGTCAGGAATCGAACTTGGGTCTTCTGAATGGAAGGTGAGAATTCTACCACTGTACTGCCGGGCTGACTGAAGGACAACTAATAATAACATCTTGTATGAGATGGTTGCTCCAGACTCCATTGCTGCATTAGAGGCTAAAGGTGAGAAAGGGAAGGCATGCAAGTATTAACCACTTTCTGTAGACTAGAACTCAGTCACATAGTTATTTATTTCTTGTGCTGTTGTTGCTGCTGCTGCTGCGGCTCCTGGCAAATGCAGTCTTTATTCTGAGTGTACAAGTGCCCACTAAACACAGCCTTCATTACCAAAAAGAAACAAACGTGAAACTGGATATTTGAGGACCATCAGCCATCTCTGCCATAACATTGTTAAATAATGGTGAATCCTAAATATTTATTTTACTTGCTTATGTAAAAAAGAATTACATCCCTCTGTATTTTTATAAGAATCAATTTATTCCAACTCCATTTGAATAGCAATTGTAGCTACTGTCAGTATCTAAGCAGTAGGCATTGGACACCTTGAAGCATATTTTCTGTTCTTCAAGAGTATTTTCCCAGCTTAACCTTGGTTTTAGTTTTGAATATACTGTTGTTGTTGTTGTTGTTGTTGTTTTTCCAATTTTACTTTCTCTTTGTATCAGTAAAACATTAAACATTAAAATAATGTAACAGTGTAGATGGTAAAATTAAATGTTAATAATATCATACTGGTTTGGCTACACCCTACAATTCACTCTTTCTTAAAAAGCACTCTTGGTATATAATGCAAGACTAGACTCATATATTAAGTAATGTGTACAGCATTTTACTTGAGGAGAGGCATAGAAAACTTGGAGAGAATATAAAAGTAGTATGCAAATGATGAAAGAATGGGGAAATAGTCCTTTTGACAAAGGGTAGAAGAATTGGAAAGTTGTGACATTTGAGAGAGAAATGAATGGATGATTTAACAGTATTTATATCTGCTAAGTTTTTATATTTATGTTTTTTTTTTTTAAGTGTGAACCAGGTGTTGCTGGTTCCTGTTCTCAAACAAGAAAAAAGTAAAAGAAAGTAAAATAAAATTGAAGTACAAATGATCAGAACTAAATAGGACAAAGAATACCTTAATGGCAAATTTATCCCAGAAGTCATATAATATAGTTAAAAGAACTCAGACTTAAACGTCACAAAGACTTGTAATGGAATACATTGAACAAAAAGTCATCAAAACCTTTGGGTTAAGTAAAGATTCTGTAGCAGATATATTGATGCCTTATTATATCTCCATGTTTGAAACAATTACCAGGAAATCCTACAGATGCTGTTGATTTGGAAACATACTTCAAAGTCAAGAATCATTTAGAGTCTGTCTTATGAAGGAAAAAAAAATAGACTGACAAAAGAAACTCTATTCCCTTCACAGTATTGGGTTTTTAATATTCAAAGCTTTATTATTATTAGAGAATTTATTAGACTACAGCAAAAAGAATCATAATTGTCTATAATCAAAATTACCGCTATACATGAAATTCTTGCTGTTTTTATCTTTAACGCTAACTACTATTTTAGTCTGATTATTTTCTATGCACTGGGCTAGCTATTTTCATATATTTTATTTCATTAAATATTTTCTACAACCTAGAGTTAATATTTTAATAATCTTATTTAAATTTACATTATTAAATAGTTTAAGTCAATATTAATAATAAATAATTAAATCATTTAACTTATTAAACATTAAATTTTTTAATAAATACTACTTAATAATTGTTGTTGAGAAAATTGAGACCATAGAGATGAAATTTGTTGCTTGAAGGCCATACATTTAAGAAATAGTAGAGATAGAATTCAAATCCAGTTCTGAAAGATCCGAAAACTGTCCTTTTGTTCTTGATTTAAATTTTATTTCTGCTACAATTAAATGTATGACTTTTGGAAAACATTTTAAGCTCTATGATCTCAAAATACATAGCTCTTTTAAATGAGCACACTGGCCTTCAAAAAGTACTAATCCTCTGGAGCCAAGGATTAGTAGAGAGTGGGGTAAGCAAAAATTGATCCTGATGTGAAGTCTTGCTGGAATCCATTTAGCATGAATCTGGGATTCAGTATGGACAAAACTGTGAGAAAATGTATGTATTAAAAGAAAAAGTCTATCAACAGCAGATAATCAAGAGTCTAGCTTGGCTTTGACTCTGTATCAAGGGGGAAGATAAAACAACCAACCTCTATAAAATTCCTTGAAATTAACCTACACCACACATTGGGGCTTGGGACCAGAAATTATGTTTTTTGTAGGATCCAAAAAAATCTGAACGAGAATTTGGTTTAACGAGGAGCTAGCCCTCCAGTGCCTCCAGGGACTGCTGGTGGCATATACAACTCCTTCCTGGACAAAGAATGTTTCACCCAGGCTTCCTACGAGGCGCTGCAACAAATACAAACTCTTATGTTGCTGCTGTCGGGTGCAGTCAAGTCGATTCTGACTCATAGCGACCCCATGTGACAGAGTCAAACTGCTCCACGAGATTTTTTTGGCTATAATCTTTACGGAAGCAGGTCACCAGGTCTTTCTCCCATGGAGCCACTGGCTGGTTTTGAACCCCAACCTTTTGGTTAGTAGCCAAGTGCTTAACCATTGTGCCATCAGAGCTCCTATAACCTCTTACAGACAGAAATAAGTCACAAAACATTGAGCAAAAAAAGTCACTTTAAGAAAGAGACAACAAAATAACAAACAACAGAACAAGATACACAAAGATTTCAGATAGTGGAGTTTTAAATATTCAATACAACATAAGTTGGATTAATGTATTAAAAGAAATTGAAGGGGAAATAAAAAACATAAGTAAAGAGTAAGTGAATATCAAACATGATATCCAGTTTTGGAAGAACACCAAACAGAACTTCTGCAAACAAAAGTTATAAAAAGTAGAATTAAATAGTTTGGATAAAGAACAGAAAAGACACAGCTAAAAAGATAACTGATGAACTGTAAAACAGATACAAAGACAACAGAGTAAGAGACCCTAACATATTTCTAACTAGAATTCCTGAAGAGATACGAGTGAGAAAGGGAGAATGGAGGAAAAACAGTATCCCAAAATATTAGCGATAAGAAGTGATGAAAGACACCAATCCTCAGATTCAGGTATCACAAGAAAACTAAGCAGGATTAATTTTTACAAATCCACCTCATTAAACTAAGAACAACAAAACTCATAAAAGAAGCTAGAAAGGAAAGCTGGTAATCTATAATGGGACGAAAGATTAGATTAATAGTCTTTTTAACAGCAACAATGGAAGACAAAATATCTTCCAAGTGCTGAGAGAAATAACTGTCAATTTTTTAAATTTTTACTTAGACATTCTCATGTAAACAAAAATGGACAACAGCATTTACTCTCATAAAGGAAATTCCAAAGAATACCTTCAAGAAGTAGAAAAATGACTCCTCAGGAAGGCTTTAAAAAAATAAAAAGGAGGAGTGAATAAAGAAGTTTAAAAGTGGATAAAGCTAAACAAATGCCAATATCAACTGTAAAAATGAATAATGTTAATAAATAATTTGTGGGGTTCAAAAAACAACATAGAGCTTAAAGGCTGAAGGAAAGTAGCATGAAAGCTGGTGGTTGTGGTAGTGTGACGAGAATCCGTTAACTTCAATAAGTTTCTGAGATTGTGTGTAAAATATATTGAATCATTTTAGACTTTAAGGATTTTTGTTTTTGATGGAGATGAGAGGAAATTCCTTATGTTTCTACGATTGTTTCAACATCGAAGACTTCTATGATCCCATTAATTTGGCAAAACATAATTATCCACAGACTTCTTCTAAAATTTGCATGTAAAAAACCAAAAAACCCAACCCATTGCCATCAAGTCCATTCCTACTCATAGAGACCCTGTAGGACAGACTAGAGCTGCCCCATAGGGCTTCCAAGGAGCAGCCGGTAGATTTAAACTGCTGACCTTTTGGATTGCAGCCTTAGCTTTCAACCACTGCACCACCAGGTAATCTCTTGAGGTGATTAAATTTACTTTTTTCATAGAGTGCAGGATCTTTTAAAGTCTTTTATTTTAATGGGCATTGAGAATTTCTAAGGGGCAGGATATAATAACTATTGTTTTCCAAATACATTTGACTGCACATTATTTTTCTCTCTCTCTCTCTTTTTTAAGTATCTTCCTGGATTAATCATCCAAGAGAGAAGTTTGAGGAAAGGCTATACTTTAGACGCATATTTTCTTTTCTGATTTAGCTTTTTGATTTTGAGGAATAATCACTAAATAATTTTTTTGTCAGATTTACATAGCATTTTGAGGAGAATATTTGTTTTGGTTTTCTTGTTGTTGTTCACAGCTTGAAGTTATTATCTTCTCTAGAATATTTTGTCTTTTTCTTGCCTTTTCCCCCCTGATTGATATAATACTTTCACCTAGTCTTCTCAAAACAATTCTGTTCAAGGTAGGAATATTTACTTAGTAACATTTCTTTTTTATTAATTTTAAATTTAGTCCTTTATTATTTTAAATTTTTTAACTTTCTTCTTTAATTTTTGGCCCTCTCCTTTATTGAACCACATCTAATAGGGTATAGAAAAGAAACTACTTCATTCTTAGTAAGTGTAAAAGTAAGACCACAAACGGAAATAAATGACCATTCATGCACTCAAAAATACAAAATGAATGAAGTTAAAATGTCTGGGGGAGCGATTAGAAAAAAAACTTATCATTCTAAGCAAAAGGTCTGAGCAGAGAGACAAGGAGCTATTGAATATATGGGTTACATTTATCAATATTCACCATACTGGCATTTTTTAAATAATATTTTACTGTGTTTTCGGTGAAACTTGACACAGCAAACCAGGTTCTCACTTGACAATTTCTACACAAATTGTTCAGTGACATTACTTACATTTTTCACAGTGTGTCAACATTCTGTTTAATTGTGTTCTAGTTGTTCCATTTAATATCAGAAATTAAAAGTGAGAAATTCTGGAAGCATAGTACTCAAGCAGACATTACAGTTGCTGTCAGGCCGTTGAGAGAACACTCGCTGTACACTCAAGAGAGAATAGGAATTACAAAGGCAAATGAGGCCTTTATATTCTTAGGAACACAGTTTTAATTTGGTAGACCCCCTGAAAGGATCTCAGGATCTTCTGGAGTCTGAGACCACACTTTGACTATCTTGTAAGTAATTTTCACAGGAAATTATCATCTCTTTGATTTTTTTCCCTAGCAATAAATCTTAATGACCTCAGTTTTTTCCACCAAAACTGAACTTGACATCAATATGTTTTTGTTGTTTTGTGCCATCAAGTCGGTTCCGACTTATAGCGACCCTGTGTACAACAGAATGAAACACTGCCCAGTCCTGCACCATGCTCAACAATCGTTACTAAGTTTGAGTCCATTGTTGCAGCCACTGTGACAATCCATCTTGTTGAGGATCTTCCTCTTTTTCACTGATGCTCATTTTATCAAGCATGATGTCCTTCCCCAGGGACTGGTCTCTTCTGATAACATGTCCAAAGTACATGAGACAAAGTCTAGCCATCCTTGCTTCTAAGGAGGATTCTAGCTGTACTTCTTCCAAGACAGATTTATGAATATCATAAAATAAAAAATATTTAAGGAATATTATAATTTAACTTTGGCAGTACAGTTTGTACTATAAAAACAATAATATTCATTGATATCACTACAAAAAGCTAAAATAAGGTCAAAGATACACACCTGAGAAAAACCCGACAGTGAAAACTAGAAAAAAAATAAACCGGGATGTTGAACAATCAAAATTTATTTTCATCTCCCACAGACCCTTTAAACTTGATTCAGCAGTGACTTTATTCACCTACCCTGGTTTAAAACTCCAGCACATAAATGGTTTTTTGTTATTCTTAGTTAAAGGATGGTATTATAGTGGGACGGGAAGGATACATGTCTAGTCCAAACCTGATGTGCTTAAAATTGTCTGGGACCTTCTTCAGGCTGGAAGACATCAGTGGGAAAGGCCGTGTGGGATCCTACTATTTCTGCTCTTGCCCTGTTCTCCTCCAGTGGTGGTTCTTTTGTCCTCACAGGGGAAAAAAGGAGAGGGACAGGATAGGAAGGACTTACTTGACTTGATGACATCTCTCTGTCCTGCAGATGGTTAAAGCTAGCATTTCTTCACGGGCCTGGCTGATGAAGAAAATTGGCATTTTCTCTCTTGTAAGTTTTCATGAGCTCTTCAGGGGTGTTGGCTGAGCCTTTCTCTTCTGCAACAAGTAACCAGGTGCTGTTGAGTCATCGCCAACTCATGGCGACACCATGTGTGCCAGAGTAGAATTGTGCTCCATGCGGTTTTCCATGACTGATTTTTTTAGAAATAGATCAAGCAAGACTTTCCTCTGAAGTGCCTCTGGATGAACTTGAACCTCCAACTTTTTGGTTAGCAGCCAAGCCTGTTAACCATTTGCATAATCCAGGGAATCCTCTCACCAATACGCCTTTGCTAAATCTCTATACTCCAACTGAGTCTTGAAGTGGGAGTCCAAGAAACTCAGCACGTTTTAACAACTTTAATCATTTTCTCATGTAATTTCCCTAAGTGGATTTACCGCACACTCACTTTGGCCTCTGACTTTTCTCATATTAGCACTTCCATCAAAACTGAGGTGAAAAAATGTCTCAATAACCTGTTCAAATGATTTTCATCTCTTCTTAGGAATGTAATGATCTTATACGGTGATTTGACCTTGTGATGAAAACTCTGATCAGCTTTTTTGTCAGATGCCTTTCTAACATGATATAATTCAAAATGAATATATTCTCTAGGACTGAAGCTTTGAATAATTTTTTTCTCACTTGGATATTGCTAGAATATGACAGAAAATTATCTCAAAGGAAGACGACCTCCATACTTTTGTCATTATCTAATTCATTTGTTGCTTATTTGCCAGTTTACATATATCTTAAAATACTACTAACCTAGACTGTTTAGTTCATCACCTGTCTGTCAATATGTTGTAATGTGGTAGCTGTATGTTGCTATAATACTGGAAGCTATGCCACCTGTATTTTAAATACCAGTGGGATCAAAATGGCGGATGGGTTTCAGAGGAGCTTCCAGACTAAGACAGACTAGGAGGAACTGTTCTGGTGACCTACTTCTGAAAATTAGCCAGTGAAAACCTGTGGTGAAATGAGTTCCTTTATGTGAATTTTGCCTTGGTTCTTTGGAAAAACAGCTTGAGAATTTTTCCTCTAAGCCCTTGAGCCATTATCTTTGCCCTAGTTTTCTACCCTAGAGGGTTTGTTACTTTTGTCCAGATTGATCGACATTCCCTAGGTAAACTGTAAACAATTTGGTGGTTTGATACTTTTTGTCTGGCCCTGGGATGCAGCCTGCTCTGTGATTGGTCTGTTTTATGCACCTTCCAGAGATTGGTCAATATATGCAGCCAATCCCACAGAGATTTTAGAAGAAGCAAGAGAGAATCAAAAAGGAGAAAGGCAAGAGAGGCAAGAAGAGAGAAGCAGCAGAGAGAGAGAAGGTGAGGAACCTCCTAAAAGAGCTGTAACACAGGTCAAGAGCTATAACCCTGAAGCCAGTGAGAGGACTTAGAAGAGGCCCTGAGGCAGAGCCGGTGACAGCAGGCCTGGAAGTGGGCCCAGTGACAAAATCAGTGGTGATGGCAAAAACCTGCTGCTAGGAACGCAGGTAAGAAAGCTGAACAAATCTGCTACACTGGCTGTGAGCTGGGTCAGTTAGCAGTGGAGAGGCCAGCAGCAGGGAGGTGTAAAACAAAGAGGCCAGCTCTGAGGGGGCTGAGAAAAGGCCAGTCCAAGGGGGTTAAGAAGAGGCCAGCATGGCTGAGAGGTTGCATGTATGGTGCAGAGAAGGGTCTGTTTGCTGGCACAGCTGGCTGAGAGGAGCTGAGAGAGCTGTCCTGCACTGAAGAAGGGAGGGATGTGCTCTCCACTTCAGGGGAAACTTTCAGACTTTGCCTACATGCTTTCTGATCCTTATCCTGAGTTGTATGCTGTTACTTCCTTAATCAACCACTTAACTGTAAGTATGGTCTGTGAATTTTGTGTGGCCATTTGCAAGGGATTATCGAAACCAGAAGAGAAGCAGAGAGTGCCATGGGAGGGACAGCTGGTGTCTGAATTGGTAAAAAGGTTGGAGATTGGAGGTATGTCTGACTTCCACTTCCTAGGAATCAATTTTATGCTGAGCTTGATCCTCATCATTCCCACTGAAGTTAGATACGTCCTGATGTGACTACTACAATACAAAACCCTATGGATCACAGAATATTGTCTAAGATGTCTACTTGCTTACTTTGGACACATCATCAGGAGGGACCAATTGCTGGAGAAAGATCATGTTGGCAAAGTGTAGAACCAGCAAACGTGAGGGAAGCCCTCAGTGAGATGGATTGATACAATTGCAACAACAATGGACTCAAAGATACCAATGATCAGGAAGATGGTGCAGGACTGGGCAATATTTTGTTCTGTTATACATAGGATCACCATAAGTCTGAGCTGACTCCGTTGCAACTAACAACAACAAACTATTAGGCAGAAATTATAATTACAAAGGCCACAAAAAAGCAGAAATCATGAAGGCTATAAGTTTGCATTCAGGATTTGTTGACTCCAGAGATTTACAGTGAAATCTCAGGCTCACTAAACCTTATCATGCCTTGGTTTCCTCAGCTGTAAATGAGGATATTAAAGCTGACCTGCTTCAGGTGGTGTCAAGTGTACCAAATAAATCACTATTTTAAGGAAACATTTAAATGCTATGATGTAATTTTATTGGTTCTTCTTGGTCATTGCAACCTGTGAAATATATCCAGACTTCCCTTTATGCACTGTATTCAAAACACCAACAAGTTTAAAAATACCTAAATTTTGGAATATAAAAAAATGTGTCAATTAAAAGACAAGTCCCCTCCCCAGTTCTGCAGCTCTTCTAAAGTGAGCAAAATTTCCAACTTAATCCACTCAACCATGCCCCCTCCCCCAGTCTCCAGGCCCTGTCCTCTACCCTATTGCAACAAATGTTTTCTCTCAGCAAGGAATGAGATAGTTCATCATTATATGATGCAATATCTAGGTAGTTATTGTGTCCATTCATATAAATTTAAGCATGCTTAACATTTAATTTTTATCCAATAGATTTTCAAAGTGTTTTTAGATGTTGCTAATATCATAAGGTAACAATTTCTGACAGGGAGAACTGTTCCACGTTTTTTGTTTATTTATTTGTTTGATATTGGTAAAAAGTTGGTTCAGCCATTATTATTTCCTCTTTTAATTTCTCTTTGGCAGATAATTCAAGTAAAATTGAGATGGAAAGTTTCCTCAAGAAACCACTATCAACATGTATTTTAAGAGGGTTCAGCCTTGCTTTAAATATAAATAATTACCATTTCAATTTCAAGATTAAACCACTTTAAGAATAATCTTAAACTTATCTTTATTTCCTCAGTGTTACTAGAATATTGCATAGATGATGATTTTTATATCAACAACATACAAATGTAAATCTTGGAACAAGCATCCTATAAAATTTTACATGACTGCATCAAAACTGAAAGAGCAATTTTGCAAAAAAAATAATAGCTCACTAATCTATGAATTCTTTCAAAATGCTTCCACCATATGCTAAAGATTTTCTTTTTAGTAGTAATGTGTAGAAGTATTTACAAAAATATTTTTATCACATTAATCTTAAAACAAATTATTTCTATAACAGAAATAAGCCAAAACCAGTTGCTGTGGATTAAATTTCAACTCCTGATCACATGTGTGTCAGAATAGAGCTATGCTCCATAGGGTTTTCAATGACTGATTTTTAGATAGTATATCACCAGGCCTTTCTTCTAAGGTGCCTCTGGGTGGACTCAAACCTCCAACTTTTCAGACAACAGCTGAGTACATTAACAGTTTGCACCACCCAATGGTTGTAGTCAAAACTTACTCAAAGCATTTTTGACAAAAATAATGTATTCAACCCCTAAATTAACATATTTAAATATCATTTATGTTTTTAGGAAAACAACATTATTAATTACATAATATGTGTCAATGTAGAAACAAGAATAAAAAATCATTTTCTTATATCTATTCATAACCCTTTCAAGGATGCAGCGTCATCTATAAAAGTAATGAGGCATCAAAATGGCAGAGTCCTGAATGTTATGATTACCTTTCACTCTCTCTGTTCCTGCTACAGATTCCAGATTGCAGGGGTCACAGTTTAGTCATACAGTCATTGCCCCATTTTTAGGATTTTGGTCTTAGAAGTATAACAGACCTTGAGGGAAGCCAGGTACAAGATAATCATTTTAGATACAAGAAAAAGAGCTCACAGGGAGATTAATCCAGAAGTAGATAATCCAGCTATCCACCCTTCACATTCTAATCTTTATTTCCAGTACCCTACACTGTTTGGCTATATTCTCATTTGTAAAGTCATCTCTATGTTTTCCTGATCTCTTTCCTGGTCCTTAGTTGTATTTGTATCTTCAAGAAGATAGTGCAGGAGGTGGGGCCAAGATGGTGGAATAGTCAGATGCTTCCTGTCATCCCCCTTACAACAAAGACCTCAAAAACAGGTGAATCAATTATATATGACAATCTAGGAACCCTAATCACCAAAGACAAAACTAAAAATCAGACTAAGCAGCAGGGGGAAGGACAGCCAATTCAAAAACAGCAGGGAAATACTGATCATGAGATTGCCAACACCCTGCTAGCTGAGTCTGTGCAGCACACACAAGCTGAAGCAAACAGCAGCATTCAAAGACAAGTGTCACCACATCAGGTGTAGCCAAGCAGCAGCAACTCTACACATACCTCCAGAACCAAGTAGGAGTGACACCAGACCTGCAAAAGTTAAGTGCAAGCTTCTAACCTACCACACAGGAGCAAAATAATATTTCCGCCTCCCAGAGTTTCAAGGCAGAGAAGTGCTTCCACCCTACTCCATTGTAACACCAGTATGGCAGTATTCCACAACTGCTACACTGCCTAAGCCAAGAACTCAGAGCTCTCTGCACCCACACCAGTCCCATGGCTTTAAAAAACATCATGCCCACTAAGCTGGGAACCCAGAACTCTCCACTCACACACCAGTCTCACAGCCACTTCATCCAGCCACTGGCATAAAGGGGTCCAAAGACTTGCAGCACCCTTCACCTCTGCCCAGACCTGTGTGGGTCAATTCAACACCACATGGCCTTATTAGCATAAAACAGCAGGACATACACCTGAAGCCCATTTTCAACTGCAGCAGCCAAGGGGAAACTGCAGATTTGTGTCTTTTGACACCATCCTGCCCCTTAAGCAGGGGCCTCACTCACCCGCACCAAGGGCCTGAGGACTGGTGGTACCACCCACTCCATCTAGCCACCCATGACAGGGGTTTGAGAATAAGTGGTACTTCCCAGTCCCTCTAGCCAACAGTATCAGGTGTCCAAGGACCAGTTGCAATACCCAATATCCACCCCACTATGTGCTCCAGGGGAAAAGGACATGCTCTCCACCTAGGCACCCGAGGGCAGCCATCAGCCCCCTACCTTGCTCCACACATTGCCCCCTACAGCAGTCAGATACTTGTTCCTGCTCTGAACACTCCTACATGGCACTGCCCATCTTGGACTGTAGGTGAGAGTCTGCACCACACACTTGGTGACGGATGACCTGGACATCTGAGCTGAATCCACACAAGAAAAGTGAACAAACTCGGGCTCACACACCTAGTAGCTGCTCTGACCATCTGGAGACAGGACGTGAGAGCTTCAAAGATGCCAACAACCAAAGTAGCTCACACACCCAGGCTGCTTGGGCATGTCAAAACAAAACAAAGCAAAACAAAAAGGACACAGTAAACAAATAAACAAATTTAATAACTTATTGATGCCTAAGAGAAAATAGTCAATATCAAATCACATAAAGAAGCAGGTCAAGATGGCTCTAGCAAGCCACCAAAATAAAGAACCAGGATACCTTCCAGAGAAAGATAAGGTAATGGAAATAATTGAGAAAGAATTCAAATGAATAATGTACAGAGCTCTCCAACATACCAGGAAGGAGATCTTGCAAAACTCAGACCAAGCCAAGGAACATAAAGACAAAGCAATAGAGAAATTAAGGAAAACAATAGAAGAACAAAATGACAAACAGGCTGAGAGAAACCACATAGAGACAGCAACTAGGAATCCAAAAGAGTAACAATAAAATTTCAGAATTAGACAACTCAAAAGAAAGTCATAGGAGCAGAACTGAGGCAATGGAAGTCAGAATTAGTTAGATTGAAAATAAAGCAATTGACACCAATTTATTTGAGGAAAAGCAGGTAAAATAATTTAAAAAAATGAAGCAACCCTAAGAATTATGTGAGATACTATCAAGAGGAAAAACCTACAAGTGATTGGAGTACTAGAACTGGGGCTGGGGAGGGTGGGTAACAAGAAACACAGAGAGAATTGTTGAAGATTTGCTGGCAGAAAACTTCCCTAATACCATGAAAGATGAGAATATATCTATCCAAGAAGCTCAACAAACACCATGCAGGGTAGACCTCAAAAGAAACTCACCAAGACATATCATAATCAAACTTGCCAAAACCAAAGGCAAAGATAGAATCTTGAGAGCAGCTAGGGATAAACGAAAAGTCACCTACAAAGGAGAACCAATAAAACTAAGTTCTGACTACTCAGCAGAAACCATGTAGGCAAGAAAGCAATGGAGAGACATATATAAAGCCTTGAAGGAAAAGGATTGCCAGCCAAGAATTATCTACCTAGCAAAACTGTCTCTCAAATATGATGGTGAAATTAGGGCATTTCCAGATAAACAAAAGTTGAGGGAATTTGTAAAAACCAAACCAAAACTACAAGAAATACTAAAGGGAGTTCTCTGGCTAGAGAATAAATAATATCAGATAACAACCCAAGACTAGAACACAGGACAGATCAACCTGTTATTAACCCAGATAGGGAATTCACAAAAACAAATCAAAGCTAAAAGACTGAAAATAGGGAACCAAAAATATCAATATATAAACGATGACAGCATCAAAACAAAAAAGAGGGAATAAACAGTGTAGTCACAGAACTTCCATATGGAGAGAAAGTTAAGGTGATATCAAGAAATAAAAGATTGGTTTAAACTTAGAAAAATGAAGTAAGTTTCAAGGTAATCACAAAGGAAGCTAACAAACCTACTCATCAAAATAAAAAAAAAGAAAAACATAAAGACTCCACAAGCACAAAATCAACCATAATGGAAAAGACAAAAAGAAAACACATAAAGAAAAAGAACTCAGCACAAAAAATTAAGTGGAACAAAGAAATTGTCAACACCACAAAAAAAAAAAAATCAAAATTACATCAGTAAACTCATACCTTTCAATAATTACACTGAATATAAATGGCCTAAATGCACCAATAAAGAGACAGAGAGTGGCAGAACGGATAAAAAAAACATGATCCATCTATATGCTGCCTACAGGAGACACACCCTAGACACAAAGACACAAACAAACAAACTAAAACTCAAAGGATGGGAAAAAAATGTACAAAGCAAACAACAATCAAAAAAGAGCAGAAGGGGCAATATTAATTGCTGACGAAATAGGCTTTAAAGCAAAATCCACCACAAAGGATAAGGAAGGACACTATATAATGATTAAAGGGTCAATATACCAGGATAACATAACCATAATAAATATATATACACCCAATGACAGGGCTCCGAAATACATAAAGCAAACTCTAACAGCATTGAGAAGAGAAATAGACAGCTCCACAATAATAGTAGGAGAATTCAACACACCACTTTCAGTAAAAGACAGAACATCTGGAAAGGAAATCAATAAAGATACAGAATATCTAAACACCACAATCAATCACCTTGACCTCATAGACATATACTGAACACTCCAGTGAACAGCAGCAAAGTATACATTCTTTTCCAACACACATGGATCATTCTCCAGAATAGAACACATTTTAAGCCACGAAGCAAGCCTTAAGAGAATGCAAAACACTGAAATACTACAAACCATCCTTTCTGATCAGAATGCCATAAAATAAATTAAAAAGAAACAGCAAGGAAAAAAAAAATCAAATACGTGGAAGCTAAACAACAGCTTGTTTAAAAACTACTGTACTATAGAAAAAATCAAGGATGGAATAAAGAAATTCGTGGAATCAAATGAGAATAAAAAAGCATCCTGTCAGAACCTTTGGGACACAGCAAAAGCAGTGCTCAGCGGTCATTTTATAGCAATAAATGCACACATCCAAAAAGAAGAAAAGGCCAAAATCAAAACATTAACCCTACAACTCAAACAAATAGAAAGAGAGCAGAAAAAGAAGCCCTCATGCACCAGAAGAAAGGAAATAATAAAGATTAGAGGAGAAATAAATGAAATAGAGAATAGAAAAACAATTGAAAGAGACAACAAGACCATAAGGTGGTTCTTTGAAAAGATCAACAAAATTGACAAACTGTTGGCCAGACTGACAAAAGAAAAACAAGACAGGAAGCAAGTAACCCAAATAAGAAACGAGATAGGTGATATCATAACAGACCCAACTGAAATAAATAGCATTATAACAGAATACTGTGAAAAATTGTACTCCAACAAATTTGAAAACCTAGAGGAAATGGACAAATTTATAGAAAGGCATTATCTACCGAAACTAACATAAACCAAGGTAGAAAAACTAAATAAACCCATAAGAAAAAGTAGAGATTGAAGAGAAAAAAAAATTTTAAACTCCCAACAAAAAAAAAGCCCTGGCCCTGATGGCTTTACTGGAGAATTCTACCAAACTTTCAGAGAAGAGTTAACGCCAGTACTACTAACAGTATTTCAGAGCATAGAAAAGGAAGGAATACTTCAGAAGTCATTCTATAAAGCCAGCATAACCCCAATAACAGAGCTAGGCAAAGACAACGCAAAGAAAGAAAATTACAGACAAATATCCCTCATGGACATGGATGCAAAAATTCTCAACAAAATTCTAGCCAATAGAATTCAACAACATATCAAAAAAATAATTCATCATGACCAAATTGGGTTCATACCAGGTAGGCAGGGATGGTTCAACATTAGAAAATCAGTCAACATAACCCATCACATAAATAAAACATAAAGTAAAAATCACATGATCCTATCAATCTATGCAGAAAAAGCATCTGACAAAGTCCAATACCTATTCATGATAAAAACTCTCAGCAAAATAGGAATAGAAGGGAAATTCCTTGACATAATTAAGGGCATTTATACAAAGCCAACAGCCAGCATCATCCTCAATGGAGAGATTCTGAAAGCATTCCCCTTGAGAATGGGAACCAGACAAGGATGACTTTTATCACCACTCTTATTCAACATTGTGCTTGAGGTGCTAGCCAGAACAATAAGGCAAGAAAAAGGAATAAAAAGCATTCAAATTGGTAAAGAAGTAAAAGTATCCCTATTCACAGATAATATGATCTTATACACAGAAAACCCCAAAGAATCCCCAGGAAAACAACTGTAACTAATAGAAGCTTTCAGTAAAGTATCAGGATAAAGATAAACATAAAAAATCAGTTGAATTCCTCTCCACCAACAAAGAGAACTTCAAAAAGGAACTCACCAAATCAATACCATTTACAATAGCCTCCAAGAAGATAAAGTACTTAGGAATAAATTTATCCGAGACGTAAAACACCTATAGAAAGAAAGCTACAAAACACTACTGCAAGAAACCAAAAGATAACTACATAAGTGGAAAAACATACCATGCTCATGGATAGGTAGACTCAACATTGTGAAAATGTTTATTCTACCCAAAGCAATCTACAGATACAATGTAATCCCAATCCAAATTCCAATGACATTTTTTAATGAAGTGAAGAAACCACCAAATTTATATGGAAAGGGAAGAGGCCCCAGATAAGTAAAGCATTACTGAAAAAGAAAAACAAAGTAGGAGGTCTCGCACTACCTGATTTTAGAACCTATTATACCACCACAGTAGTCAAAACAGCCTGGTACTGATACAACAACAGACACCTAGACCAATGGAACAGAATTGTGAACCCAGACATAAATACATCTACCTATGAGAAGCTGATATTTGACAAAGGCTCAAAGTCCATTAAATGGGGAAAAGACAGTCTCTTTAACAAATGGTGCTGGCATAACTGAATATCCATCTATAAAAAAATAGAACAGGACCTATACCTCACACCATACACAAAAATTAACTCAAAATGGATCAAAGACATAAATATAAAATCTAAAATGATAAAGAACATGGAAGAAAAAATAAGGATAATGCTAGGAGCCCTAATACATAGCATAAATAGTCTACAAACCATAACTAACAATGCTCAAACACAAGAAGAGAAACTAGATAGCTGGGAGCTCCTAAAAATCAAACACTTATGCTCATCAAAAAAGAGTTCACCAAAAGAGTAAAAAGAGGACTTTAAAAAAAAAAAACAACTCCTGGGGAAAAAATTTTGGCTATGATACATCCAATACGGGTCTAATCTCTAAAATCTACAGGAAAATACAACACCTCTGCAACAAAAAGACAAATAATCCTATTAAAAATGGGAAAAGGATATGAACAGATATTTCACCAAAGAGGACATTCAGGTCGCTAACAGACACAAGGAAATGCTCACGATCATTAGCCATTTGAAAAATGCAAATCAAATTTACCGTGAAATACCATCTCACCCCAACAAGGTTGGCACTACTCCAAAAAACACTAACAAATGTTGGAGAGGTTGGAACTCTTATGCATTGCTGGTGGGAATGTAAAATGGTACAACTACTTTGGAAAACGATATGGTGCTTCCTTAAAAAGCTAGAATTAGAAATACCATATGATCCAGCAATTCCACTCCTAGGAATATATCTGAGAGAAATAAGAGTCGTCACATGAATAGACATATGCACACCCAAGTTAACAGCAGCTCTATTGACAATAGCAAAAACAGAAACAACCCAAATGCCCATCAACAGACGAATGGATAAACAAATTTAGGTACATACACACAATAGGTTGCCATGCAATAATAAAGATCAATGATGAATCGGCAAAACATCTCACAATATGGATGAATAGGAGGGCATTATGCTGACTGAAATAAGTCAATCACAAAAGGACAAATATTGTATGAGACCACTATTATAAGAACTCCAGAAAAGGTTTAAACACAGAAAAAGCATTCTTTGATGGTTACGAGGTTTGCGGGGGGGAATTCACTAACTAGATAGTAGACAAGGATCAACTTTGGTGAAAGGAAGGACAACACACAATACAGGGGAAGTCAGGACAAGTGGACCAAAGTGAAAGCAGTTTCCTAGACACATCCAAATGCTTTGAGGGCCAGAGTAGCTGGGGCTGGAGCCTGGGGACTGTAGTTTTGGGGGACATCTAGGTCAATTGGCATAACATAGTTTATAAAGAAAATGTTCTGCATCCCACGTTGCTGAGTGGTGTCTATGGTCTTAGAAGCTTGTGAGCAGCCATCTAAGATGCATCAATAGGTCCCATCCCACTTAGAGCAAAGGAGAATGAAGAAAGCCTAAGACACAAGGAAAATACTAGCCTAAAGGACCAAAGAACCAAATGAACCAGAGACTCCACCAGCCTGAGACCAGAAGAAATGGATGATGCCTGGCTACCATCAATGACCATCCTGACAGGGAACACAACAGAGAGTCTCAGACAGAGCAGGAGAAAAATGCAGAACAGAACTCAAATTCATGTAAAAAGACCAGGCTTATGCTCTAACAGAGAATGGAGGAACCCTCGAAACTATGGTCCCTGGATGCACTGTTAACCCAGACCTGAAACCTCTCCCGAAGTCCACTCTTCAGACAGAGATTAGACAGGACTATAAATCAAAAAATATACCTGTGAGGAATGTGTTTCTTAGATCAGTCAGATATACGAGACCAACTGGGCAGTTCCTGTCCAAAAGCAGGATGAGAAGGTAGGAAGAAACAGGAACTGGTTGAATGGACACAGGGAACTCAGGGTGGAAGGGGGTAGTGTGTGGGGATTGCAACTACTGTCACAAAACAATATGTATTTAAACTTTTGAATGAGGAAAAAAAAAGAAGAAGAAGAAGATAGTACAGAGATTTTTTTTCCCCCCTTAACTAGTCTCATGACTGGTATACTTTCATGACCATGACATCATGTATAAATATAAGATTGCCTTAACAATGGAAATTTCAGTAAAATCATAGGAAATTCCAATAAAACATCTTTCTTACTATAGTGCCATTATAACACAGTAAGAATTATGCAGTGACATCAGAAAAGTTACAGGTGGCCTTGACTTATAATTAGTGAGTGATTTTATTCCAACATATATCAAAACTTGCCTTGCTTTTAACATAAAAAATGTGTCTTAAATGGTAGTCTTTTGTCTTTTATAAATGTGATGTAATTAATGTGGCACTGATGCTAACAGATTTCCCATAAATTAGGTGACTCATTCTTAAATATATAACCTATTCACATTAAAAAATTGAACAATATTAAATTTTACTTTAAGTATAAAAATGAAAATTTAATTTTAGTTGTTTTCACATTTGTCGTTCGTTAGCATATATTTTACTACCTAGGTTTCTGTTAACTGTTGTAGGAAGGGTGTTGTATAATGTTGGGATCCCAGCTTTGTCACTTCCTGGTGGTGTGTTATTGGACAAATTCTTAACATTTCTGAGCTTTGGTTTTATTAGTTGAGTTGTTAGAAGCATCATAGATAATGTATGCAAACTAAGATGTCTGTAATTAATAGCCCTACATCAATTCATAATGTTCAATAAACACTACGCAGTTTTTGTCAATATTAGCATCTTTATTTTTAGCAATAAAATAAACACATGAACAATATGCATTATCTAAAAGAATCATTAACAATTAGAAATGTATACAAAAATGTAAGAATAAAAAGTAAAATGTAGAAAGAAACCAGAATTTCTTCTGTGCTCGTGAACTTACAAAGAACGAGATTACTCAAGCAAGAGGGTAAAATATTTTACATCATCTAATTCTCTACAGGAAAACTAATGATTTGTTTAGTTCAAGACATCAGATTCATGTTGGAGACACTATTCTACACAACAAATGAAAAGAAGAACTGGAGAAACTGAATATATCCTTCAAGATGGTATGGTTGTACTGCAGTATATATTGACACTTCAAAACAACTAAAGTATTATCTTATTAGCATAAAATATATTTACATTTTTTTCACTTTATCATAATCTAAAACACACACACACAAATCTAAATTCATTTTAGACCATAATAACATTTATAAATTGTAATAAATAAAAATTAAAAATATTTTTTCCTCTATAAATTTTTAGAGTCTGTATTAGTTTCCTATGACTTCTTAATAAAATATCACATTCTGGGTAGCTTATAAGGACAGAAATTCATTTCCTCACAGTTCTAGAGGCCAGCAGTCCAAATTCAAGGCCTTGGCAGTGCCATGTTTTCTCTGAAGTTTCCAGGGGAAGATCCTTTCTTGTCGCTCTCAGCTTCTGGTAGCCCTGTGCGTTCCTTAGCTTGCATCATCATACAGCCATCTTTCCTCTGCCTGTTTTTCTGTGTGTCTTCTCTTTTATAAGGACAGTGCTCAGATTGGTTTAGGACTCACCCTACTCATGACCTCATGTCAACTGTTAACATCTTCAAGTGACCCTATTTCCAAAAAATGTCACATTTACAGTTAGCAGTGGGTGGACTTCAACCTATCTTTTTTTTTTTGGGGGGGGGGCAATTCAATCCATATCAGGGTCTTTCATTACTTTCAAACACTAGTGTTCTCTTGTTCAGCTGTTGCAAGAGCTATAGGGCCACAGCCTATATAAGTCTACTTCCCTACATACTTAAGCAAGCTCTAGGACCTCTTTTCTGAAACCACAAAGAGATGAAAAGTTAAACTGGATTCCCAGCCCATTCAAGAAGTGATTCAAAGGTTTACTCATTCATCCATCCATTCACCCACACTTTCACTTATTAATCAATGAAGAACAGTAAAGCACCTGCCCCATCAACCATCAAGGAACTAGCATAAGAAGGGATTTTCATGAAGCCATTGGGGCACATCTCTCACCTTCCCCCCAAGCCTGAATAGAGGAGATTGGAAGAGAACAGAGCTTATTAAACCATAATTAAAATATCACACTTTAATTATAAAATCCCATTGAATACTTCATTTTAGCAAGTGTTACTAAGCAAAAAAAAAAAAAAAACTTGTATAAATGGCATTCTAAAAATGATGTTCATATTTAGCATTAACATAATGAATAAAGCTATACTTTTAATAGAAACTGATAATCTGGAGCTGTTTCCTGGCATAGATCATGAGAATTGCCACATAGTTTTGAGTTTATGAAATTCAATGACCTTGACAGACCAAGGTAACCAAACAACGTATACATGAGAGTCACACAATTTTCTCACTTTGCATTTAGATGTTTTGCCTAAGGTAGTTCCACTAAAAACATCTGAAGTGGTCTAAAACTTAAAAAAAAAAAAAAAGAAGAAGAAGAAGAAATGGAGTCTAAAAGTCTCAAGAATCCCTTTATCCCCTGTCCAGTTTCTCCACTTGATGTAAGGCCTTGTGCTAGTCACTTAACCTTTCAGAACTTTTACTCTCTCTTTTTTAAAATGGAAGTAGTAAGCTCTACTTACATCACTGGCTGTAAGATCTCAACTGCTATCTGAAAGGTTAGAAGTTCAAATCCACAGAGCTATATCTCGGAAGAAAGACCTGGCAATCTACTTCTGAAAATCAGTCATTGAAAATCCTGTAGAACACAGTTCTCTGACACATGGGGTTGTCGTGAGCTGGCGTCAACTCAACAGCAACAAGTTTAGGTTTTTTTTTTATATCATTGGTTATTGGGGGTAATTGATTGAAATAATGTATGGGAAAGGGTTTGGTCAATATTAACCTGTCAGTTATTATCACATAGATGATCATAGACAACTTCCAAAGAAGAAAATTCTTCACCTTCTTCCCCACTTCTTTCATACTGTCTTCCCCTTTCTATTAGAAAAGCAAAATCACCAAATATCTTATCTTGTTCCTTAAGAAAACATTTCAAGGAACTAAGTTGTCACCAAAACAATGTGAAGAAGATGTCATTTTAACAATTGCTTCTTCAGCTTGAAATAATATGTGATTGATCTTTCTGGACATAAATGGCCACTGTGAGCACAGGACCCATCTTCCTAAAACCCTTTGGAAGCAGATGGAGCAGATGCAGCAGACTGCCCTTGAGTTGTTGTCTTTCATGGATCCATGTCACAAATGAGATGGCGTTAGGTGATCTTCAGAGGCTGACAGGTCATGAAAGCAAATTAATTCCATGGGGCAAGTAGGTAGAAACCTAAATAGCCTTTGACAGTAGCTGTGAGAGCAACTCCAGTCTGTCAATTCCTGAGGCTATGGAGAACTTGTGATACCCAAACTGAAAGGGAATGTGAGGCAGCACTGGGCAAGAGGGAGGAAGAGCCATCTAATCTGAACTTCCCACAGTTTGAACCATATCATAAGTCCTGGGAGCACTGACTGGCAGCAAGGAAAATAGGACATCATCACAAATAATAAGGCATGAAGTTGGAAGAGGTATTCCTAAGACTTGAGTCAAAACAATGGTCTGATCTTCTTCAGGACTTACTAGGGAGGATGGTGTTTTAGTGATTGGCATACGTGATTAGTCCTGACATATGCAAGCGTAAGGATGAAGCTCTAATGTACTAATCTTGTGACAGAAATTGCTTGCTTTTTGTTTTTAATAGGAAGATGATCAGGAAGGACTCAGGCAGGACGGGTGACGTATGCTCAAGAGTCAACCAAACATTCCTCCCTGGATGCTGCTCTGGGCAGAACACTTAGCTTTTATTTATCATATATTTAGCCTGGAATTATTAGAGTTAGCCTGCAAACTCTGCAAAGGTAGAGATGTGTATCATTCATCTTGCTCAAGCTATCTTTCTGTCATTCAGTTCTTCACCTAGGACCTGTCGCATTGAGTAGATGCTCAATACATGTTTAGTGAATAAATTAACTTCCAATTAAACCACACTAGTTAATTTGATGGGTTACGTGAGAGCATACTACTAATGGCAATGTTAAGGGGCCACCGCAGGATCTGCTGCTCCTATCACAATCTAGAAGCTGCCAGATATTTGTTGAATATGGAAAGTTCACTAAAGCTTCCAGCCCCACGATGAAGCCACCTCCACAAAACGGATGACTCATGCCCTGTCTTTCTCCCACTTACTCAGTTCTGAGTTCAAGTCTTATAGAACCTAAATTACATAGCAACATTACCTGAAATAAGTCTCAGAAATAAATTTTAGCTTTACAGCTTTTGCAGTATAGAAAGGCACAGGAGAAAGACACTGGAATAGATGTTGAGCAAACCAGTCTACAGCATCTAACACTGCCCTTATCACTGCCTGAAAGTATATTCATTTCTGCTTATTTCTTACTGTCTTTCTCCCACTGATAGGATGTAACTGCAAGAAAGCAGAGATTGCTTTACTTTGGTTCACCTTTGTGAACCATGCCTAGAAAAATGTCTGACATCTACTGGCCACACATCATATATTTATGAAGGAAAATTAATGGGTCATTGAATTAATGGTCATACAAAAAAACTCAAGAGCGTTGAAGGGAAAGTTGTGTCTTTAGCACAGAACTCTGCTTCAGTTATGGTGAGAAGGTTGGGGAAAGTGCTAAGCTAGTTCATCCTCTGTAAAGATCATGTTAGTATCTACCTCATAAGTTTTTCAGGAGAAACAAAATAATGTATATGAAGCATTGACATAAACTGTGTGTCCCCCATGTTATGGATTAAATTGTTTCCTACAAAATATGTATTGAAGTCCTGGCCCTTCTACCTGTAGATGTGATTTTGTTTGGAAATAGTGTTTCTCTTTTGCCAAATTAATGAGTTCACACCAGTGTAGAGTGAATCCTAAATGTAATCACTTCTGAGTCATAAAAAGAGCAGATTATACACAGAGATACACATGCACAGGGGAAGACAGAAGACATGTGAGGATCATCTACAAGCAAAGGAACACCAACGATTGCTGGGAGACACTAGAAACTAAGAGAAAGGCTCACAGAAGGAATTGACATGGCCGACACCCTGATTTGGACCTTTAGCCTCCAGAACTATGAGAAAATAATGTTTTGCTCTTTAAAGCTACCCACTTTTATTTATGTTACAGCAGCACTAGGAAACTAAGACACTCTGCAAAAAAAAAAAAAAGGAAAGCCTGAGATAAAAACTTCTGTGCAGGTTCTTTGCAAAGCAATCCTCAGGAACAGGAGAGAAGAGCTGGGGCAGTTGCACACAGGGGAGTGCGCCGTATGCAATACAGGCCCATCACTGTGTTGCTCAGATCTGCTTAGTCCTCCATCAAGTACATTTACAACCAAATTCCATTTCAAGTGGTGACTAACTGCAGTCTCTGCAAGGATTTTTTTTTTTAATATAATTTCATTTACTTTGTTGTTGTTGTTGCTGTTGAGAATATACATGACAAAATAAACACCAATTCAATAGTTTTTACATGTATAATTTAGTGACATTGATTACATTCTTCGAGTTATGTAATCATTCTCACTTTCCTTTTCTGAGTTGTTCCTCCCCTATTAACATAAATTCACCACCTCGTAAGGCTCCTATCTAATCTTTGGAGTTGCTGTTATCAATTTGATCCCATATAGATAGTTCTTAAAAGAGCATAATATTCAAGGCAGTCCTTTTTTACTATTTAAGCTAAACTTATTGTTCAGTTTTAAGATGACTTTAGGGGATATTTTTGGTTTAAGGTTTAAAGATTATCTCAGGGCAATAGTTTCAGAGGTTCATCCACCCTCCATGGCTCCAGAAAGTCTGGAGTCCATGAGAATTTTGAAATTCTGTTCTGCATTTTTACCTTTTTGATCAGGATTTTTCTAAGGAATCTTTGATCAAAATGTCTGCAAAGATATTTTTTAAAATGATAATGGTGTTCATCGACAGATGAATAGATGAGCAAGATATCCATACAATGGAATATTATTCAGTCATAAAGAGAAATGAGTTCTTGATCCATGCTACTACATGGATGGACCTTGAAAACATTAAGCTGAGTGAAATTAGTCACAAAAGGACAAATACTGTATGATCCCACTCATATGAAATATCTAGAATAGGCAAATGCAAAGAGACAAAAGTTATCAGTGCTTACTAGGGGCTACAGGGGATGGGACATGGGGAGTTATTGCTTAAGGGGCACTGAATTTCTGTTAAGGGTGATGGAAAGCTTTTATAAATGGGTAGAGGTGATGGTCACACAACATGGTGAATATAATTAATGCCATTGAATGGTTGTGGGGAATCTGGTGGAAAGTAGGAGTGTGCTGTTGCAGAATGGGGTGAGAAATTAGGGTCACATAACAATGTATGTATAAAAATTTTGTATGGGAGACTAACCTGAAATGTAAACTTCATTTAAAGTACAACTATAAAAAAATAGTTAAAATGGAATTTTTGTTATATATATTTTACCACAATAAAATTAAATGAACGAAAAGGTTCTACTGGAACAAGTTGTGGTCCTTGCTGTTTCAGCTGGTCTTGAGGCCGTAACTGATATTTATCATCTCCATCTTCTACCACCCATTCTAGATGTTCCTTACTTTCTGCCAGCATTTAGGCTGGTCTGGGTAGCTTGATTGTCAGGGATGCCAAGACCTTTATTCCTGAGTGGTCTAAGACCATTGTGTCTTGCCTCTGCTGAACCATGTTTGCTGCAATTGTCAATTTACCATAATCACTAGCCACAGAAGCATTAAAAGACACCCTCGTGAATCCTATAGGTTCCAGTTATCTTCCTTACTCTCCCAGTAGCAATATTGGCTTGCTATGGTTATGGAATGAATTATCCCACAAATTCAGTAATTTTTTTCCTTGACAAAGATGACTAGGAATCACAGCAATAAGTTCAGTGGAAAACTTACTGTGTTCCCTGGTGGAAGCATTTCCCCTTTTCAGCCAGCATTTCTATTCCAGCAGAGGTCAAAAACATGAGACTAGGAAGCACACATTGTATAAGTGGGTCACTGGGATTGATGGTGAAAGATGAAAAGGAAATAGGTGGGAAAAAATATAGTAGGCAAACACTAAGTATAATAAAGCTGGAATAACTACATGAATATAGATAAGTAGACATCAGGACAAACTGTATTACAAGAGATAAGAAGAAAATTTTAAAATAATGAAAGGGTCAACTCATCAGGAAGATGTAGTGATCATAAATGTGTATGTGCGCAATTTTACGGAATCAAAGAAATAGACAGCTCTGTAATCATTCTTACAGATTTTAATACAGCTCTCTCAGTAATTGATAGAACAAATACATAAAAAAACTAATAATCAGAAAAGATATAGATGATATAAACACTATCAATCACTTTGACCCAACTGATATTTACAGAACACTATAAACAATAACTGCACAATACACATTCTTTTCAAAAGCACGTTACACTCACCAAGGTAGTGTATATACTGTGCCATAAAACAAGTCTCCATAGACCTAAAATGATTGGGATCATATAGAGTATGTCCTCTGGCCCCAATGGAATTAAATTAAAAACGTATAGTAGGACACATATCTACATAATATAGACCTACATAACACACAAGTCAAAGAAGAAATCAAAAGGAAAATAGAAAATATTCTAAACTGAATAAAAATGAAAACACAATATATTGAAATTTGAGGGATGCGACCAAAAGAGTATTCAAAGGAAACATTTTAAGCTTAGAAGCTTACACTGGAAAAAGAGAAAGGTCTAAAATCAGTGCCTTAACATTCCTCCTTGATGAACTCGAAAAAGAAAAGCAAAGTCAAATACAAGGATGAAAAAAATTTAATGCAAGGATGAAAATCAGTAATACAAATAAGCAAAGTTCTTGTTAGCTGACTCTGACACATGGCCACCTTTTGTATAACAGAATGGAACATTGCCTGGTCCTGCACCATCCTCACAATCACCAGCAAATTTGAGTCCATCGTTGCAGTTACTGTTCATCTCACTGAGACTCTCCCTCGCCTTTGGTGGTCCTCTACTTCACCAAAGAGGATGTCCTCTCCAATGACTGACCCTTCCCAGTGTCATGTCCAAAGCAAGCCAATCAAAAAATGTTCTGTTGTGCAATAAAGAATAACGATGAAGCCATGAAACATCTTAAAACATGAAGGAAGCTGAAGTGCATTATGCTGAGTGAATTTAGTCAGTCACAGAAGGACAAATACTGTATAAGACCACTATTATAAGAACTCAAGGAAAGGTTTAAACACAGAAGAAAACATTCTTTGATCGTTACGAGGGTGAGGAGGGAGGGTGAGGGTTATTTACTAACTAGATAGTAGATAAGAATGATCTTAGGTGAAGGGAAGGACAGCACACACTACAGGGGAAGTCAGCATAACTGGACTAAACCAAAGCTAAGAAGTTTCCTGAATACAATCAAACATTTTGAGGGACAGAGAGGCAGGGGTAGGGGTCTGAGGACCATGCTTTCAGGGGACATCTAAGTCAATTGGCATAACAAAGCTTATTAAGAAAATGTTATCATCCTACTTTGGTGAGTGGCGGCTGGGGTCTTAAAAGCTTGCAAGCAGCCATCTAAGATGCATCAATTGGTCCCAACCACCTGGAGTAAAGGAGAACGAAGAACACCAAAGACACAAGGAAAGTATTAGCCCAAGAGACAGAAAGGGCCACATAAACCAGAGACTTCATCAGCCTGAGACCAGAAGAACTAGATGGTGCCCAGATACCACCAATGACCACCCTGACAGGAAACACAACAGAGAGTCCCAGATGGAGCAGCATAAAGATGGGGTGCAGAACTCAAATTCTAGTAAGAAGACCAGACTTAATGGTCTGACTGAGACTGGAGGAACCCTGGAAAGCATGGCCACTGGATTCTCTATCAGCCCAGAACTAAAACAATTTCCAAACCCAACTTTTTGGACAGGGATTGGACTGGACTGTGGGACATAAAGTGGTGCTCGTGAGGAGTGTGCCTCTTGGCTCAGGTAGATAAAAGAGACTGAATGGGCAGCTTCTATCTGGAGGTGAGATGAGAAGTCAGAGAGGGTTACGAGCTGGTTGAATGGACATGGGGAATCAGGGGTGGAAAGGAGTGTGTTGTCACAGTATGGGGAGAACAATTAGTCACATAACAATGTATGTATAAATTTTTGTATGGGAAAAAAAATGTTCTGTTGCTATCCATAAAGTTTTCACTGGCTAATTTTTGGAGGTAGAACACTAGGCCTTTCTTCTTAGTTTGTCTTAGTGTGGAAGTTCTGCTGAAACTTGTCCACCATGGGTGACCCTGCTGGTATTTAAAATAATGGTGGCATGGCTTCCAGCATCATAGCAACACGGAAATGACCACAGTAGAACAAACTGACAGATGGGTAGTGAAGACAAACAAATAAATGGAAATAAAAGCTAAAATTTTGCTATTATGGCACCATAACTATTGAATAACCTAACACTTCACCTTCCCCTGGCACCTTATCCTAATCCACCACAGGTGTGAGTCTTAATGATTTTGATGGTGCTGCCTGATCACTACCCTACTAACCACCTGCAGTGGTGTCCCTATTCCTCCATGACCAGCATGTAAATCCAGCACCAACAATTCACATGAGGGTTTGTTTTCTAAGACCATTTCCAGTACCGATTTACTTAGCCTTGGATGTCCCCAAAGTGGAGCCTGATATAAAGGCTTAGTAACAGATACTTTATTTGAGAAGACATTGCAGGAAGCAGAAATGTAAGACAGGAGTGTGAAACAGAGAAGGAGGGATATCCAATACAAGGGTGTGTTTTTAAGTTTATTGCCACTAAAGATGATGGGTTTTCACTCCTGTGGGCTCTTAATGAGAAGCCTTATCAAACGCATCACAGAACTGTTCACTCCAAGGACAAAGGGGGAAACATTTCTCCATCAACTCCCAAACACTCTTGGTTAAGTCTGGTGGTGTGGGTATTGACCCCTCCACTTGTCCATGGTGCGCAGCTGTGAGTGCTGAGTGAGGACACAGGGTAGTTTCACACTGCAGCCTTGGAGGAGCACTGGGCAGGAAGCCAGTGCTACTGGACCACATGTTTGAAGTGAGGCCCCCTCAGGGACCCCTGTGCACAGCTTGTCAAAACCTGCATAAAACAAGTTGCTACAACTGTACTCGTAATAAGAGACGGGTTGACTGAATTAGAAGGGATACACACATGGTATCCCAATACAGGTTCTTGTCACTCTGCCTAGTACTATGAATGCTGCTGTTGTTAGTTGTTCTTAGGTGCTGTTGAGGTGGTTCAAACTCATACTGACCCTATGCACAACAGAATGAAACATACCCCAGTCCTATGCCATCCTCACAGTGCTATGTTTGCTATGTTTGAGCCCATTGTTGCAGTCACTGTGTCAATTCATCTCACTGAGACTCTTCCTCTTTTTCACTGACCCTCTGCTGTACCAAGCATAAAGTCCTGCTCCAGGAACTGGTCCTTCCTGATAACATTTCCAAAGTATTTGAGATGAAGTTACACCATCCTCGCTCCTAATGAGCATTCTGGTTGTACATCTTCCAAGACAGATTTGTTCGTTCTTCTGGCAGTCCATGGTATATTCAATATTCTTTGGCAACCGAGTAATTCAAAGGCATCAATTCTTCTTTGGTTTTTCTTAATCATTGTCCAGCTTTCGCGTGCATATGAGGCAATTGAAAATACCATGGCTTGGATCCTAGAAGTGACATCTTTACTTTTTAATGCTTTAAAGAAGTCTTTTGCAGCAGATTTGCCAAATGCAACACATCGTTTATTTATTGGCTTCTGCTTCTCTGGGCGTTCATTGTGGATGCACGTAAAATGAAATCCTTGATAACTTCAATATTTTCTCCATTTATCATGATGTTGAAAAGACAGGAAAAAATGAAAAAAAAAACAAAATGGACTTCAGTAGAGACTCTGAAACTTGCTCTAGAACATAGAGTAGCTAAAGTGAATGGAAGAAATTTTGAAGTAAAAGAGCTGAACAGAAAATTTCAATGGGAGGCTTGAGAAGACACAGTAAAGTATTATAATTAAATGTGCAAAGGCCTGAAGTTAGAAAACCAAAAGGTAAGAACACACTTGGCACTTCTCAGGCTGAAATAACCGAAGAAAATATTCAAGCCTCAATGTCGCAACAGTGAAGGAGTCTATGGGCAAAATATTGAATGACACAGGAAACATCAAGAGAAGATGGAAGGAATACACAGAGCCACTGTACTAAAAAGAGCTGGTCACTCAGCTACGACAAGAAATTTGGAAGACAGCTACCCAGCCAACAGACTGGAAGAGATCCATATTTGTGCCAATTCCAAAGAAAGGTGATCCAACAGAATTCGGAAATTATCAAACAATATTAATTTTACATGCAAGTAAAATTTTGCTGAAGACCATTCAAAAGTGGCTGCAGTAATACATTGACTGGGAACCACCAGAAATTCAAGCTGGATTCAGAATAGGACCCAGAACAAAGGATATTATTGCTGACATCAGAAGAATGCTGGCTGAAAGCTAAGAATACCAGAAAGACATACCTACATTTCATTGACTATTCAAAGGCATTTGACTGTGTGGATCATAACAAATGATGTATAGCTTTGTGAAGAATGGGAATTCCAGAACACTTAATTTTGCTGATGGTGAACCTGAACGTAAACCAAGAAGCAGTTGTTCAAACAGAACAAGAGGATACTACGTTGTTTACAATTAGGAAGGGCATGCTTCAGGGTTATATTCTTCCACCATATTATTCAATCTGTATGCTGAGCAAATAATCCGAGAAGCTGGCCTATATGAAGATGAATAAGGCATCAGGACTGGTGGAAGACTCATAGACAACCTTCAATATGCGGCTATCACAGACTTGCTTGCTGAAAGTGAAGAGGACTTAAAGCACTTACTGATGAAGATCAAAGAATATAGCCTTCTGTATGGATTATACATCAACATAAAGAAAACAAAAATCCTCACAACTGGACCAATAAACAACATCATGATAAACAGAGAAAATCTTGAAGTTGTCAAGGATTTCATTTTACTTGAATCCACAATCAACACCCATGGAAGCAGCAGTCAACAAATCAAAACAACATATCACATTGGGCAAATCTGCTGCAAAAGACCTCTCTGAAGTTTTAAAAAGCAAAGATGTCACTTTGAGGACTAAGGTGTGCCTGACCCTAGCCACGGTATTTTCAATCGCCTCATATGCATGCAAAATCTGGGCAATGAATAAGAAAGACCAAAGAAGAATTGACGCCATTAATTATGGTGTTGGTGAAGAATATTGAATATACCATGGACTGCCAGAAGAACGAACAAATCTGTCTTGGAAGAAGTACAGCCAGAGTGCTCCTTGGAAGCAAGGATGGCAATACGTAGTCTCATGTATTTAACATGTTATCAGGAGGAAAATGTCCCTGGAGAAGGGCATCATGCTTGGTAAGGTAGAGGGTCAAAGAAAAAAAGGAAGACCCTCAATGAGATGGATTGACATGGTAGGTGCAACAATGGGCTAAAATATAGCAATGATTGAGAGGATGGAACAGAACCGGACAGTGTTTCATTCTGTTGTACATAGGGTTGCTATAAGTCAGAACTGACTTGATGGCACCTAACAACAACAGCATCATAATGTTGCTTATTAATCCCATTGTGAGGATTTTTTTCATTAGGTTAAGTAGTAGTCTTTGATATTCATCAAAAGTGCTTGAAGTTCTCTTTGCCCTCAGCAAGCAAGGTTGTGTCATCTGCATATTGCAGGTTGTTAATTAGTCTTCCTCCAATGCCGATGCCCCATTCTTATTCATATAGACCAGTTTCTTGAATTCTTTGCTCAGCATACAGATTGAATAAGCATGATGAAAGGATACAACCCTGATGCACACCTTTTTTATTTTAAGTCATGCAGTATCCCCTTGTTCTGTTTGAACAACTGTCTCTTATTCTATGTACAGTTTCCACATGAGCATAATTAAGTGTTCTGGAATTCCCATTCTTTGCAATGTTTTATCCATAATTTAGTATAACCTACACAGTCCAATGCCTTTGTGTAGTCAATAAAACACAAGTAAATATCTTTCTGATATTCTCTGCTTTCAGCCAAGATCCATCTGACGTTAGCAATGATATCCCTCTTTCCATGTCCTCTGAATCTGGCTTGAATTTCTGGCGGTTCCCCATGGATGTACTGCTGCAAACATTTTTGAATGATCTTCAGTAAAATTTTCCTTGTGTGTGATATTAATAATATTGTCTCATAACTTATGCATTAATAATTACTAAGCGTTTGCATTCCAGTTTAGGCAAATATATTAAAGTGTTGGCTTATACATACATATTCTTGGGTCTAGATAGACGAGGATAAATGAGAAGGTTTTCTTGAGGTCGATTTCACTTGTAGCAAAGCTTATGGATTTTCTTTCATAAAATTTCCTACCTTGATGCAAATTTTATGATTTCAAAATTATTTCAGAAATAATGGAATTGTAACATTTAAAAAAATAAAGAATATAGCTGATGGCACAGACTTTCAAGATCTCTCTAATATTTCTAAGAGTTGAGATATTTTTGTCATTCTCCGCTCCACTCTTACCCATGGTGATGTGCTAACGCCCGTAGAACAAATCTCTTCCTCATGTGAGGTCTCAAAGGAAACGCAAACAACCCTGTTATGTCACATGTCACTATATTTAGCTCCCCATATATGTCAAATCTTCCTGGATTCCTAGAGCTTCGAGGGAGAAAGATAACTTACTTTTATTAAAGACAAATTATGTGCCAGGCATTAATATATATATGCTATTACTGTTGGCTGCCATTGACTTCTGGCGACCATCCACAATAGAACAAAATTCCCCATGATTGGCAGTGGATCAGACCATTGTGAACAGCAGGGTTTTCATTGGTTGATTTTTGGAAGCAGATAACCAGGCCTTTCTTCCTAGCCCATCTTAGTCTGGAAGCTCTGCTGAAACCTCTTCAGCATTATAGCAACCCAAAAACTTCCACTGATGGATAGAGGCTGCGTATGAGGTGCACTGGCTGGGAATCAAACCGGTGTCTCCCACACGGATGGTGAGCATTCTTCCCCTGGACCACCACTACCTTCACCCTTTACATATATATGTATATATGTATAAAATGTATATCTATAAATATGTTTGTCTAATCTCTATAAACACCCAGGTGGCAGATACACTCCTCATTTTGTAAATGAGGGAAAAAAATCTCGAGGAGATTATAATTTATGTAATCCTCAGTTTAACTATGTGGCTGTTGAGATTTAAACTCCTTGCACACAGCTCTATAGCTTTACTAATTCATATATGGTGCCTGACACATAGAAGACATGAAATAAGGCTCGCTGAAGTGAAATATTAGGAAACGTTTGATAAGAAAGAATAAAAGAGCAAAGCACAACCTACCATCAGTCCATTGTTTAGATAGGGAGAGTCAGGTGTATGTAATAGAACAGGCCATAATAGTAAAATCCATCAATTTCATAGTCCTGTAAATTTATATCTGTTTTTGCAGAAAATTCCAAATTCACTAGTACCTCTGCTTACTCCCACTCCTTGCCATATGATGTAGGATATGGGATCAGTATTCTCTTCACTTGTACTGAGAGGCTATTCTGGTAAATATCATGTTAAGACCCGGTAAGACTCTCCTCTAGAAGTCCTCTGCTGCCCTGAACTTGCTAAGTTATCGATGACTGGGAACTCACAATTTTCAAATTTCTCACAAATTTTCAATTTCTAATTTCTTTCCTAAGAATCACGGGGAGCATGAGCATGTAAATTGCTCTGGAGATTATTTTTATGCAATTTGAAACTATTCAAAGGTGTCACCAAATTAGGACCACCATCTCTCTGTCAATTTATTGTACTGTGGTGGCTTGTGTGTGGCTGTGATGTTAGAAGCTATACTGCCAATATTTCAAATACAATCAGCATCACCTGTGGTGGACAGGTTTCAGCAGAGCTTCCAGACTAAGACAGATTAGGAAGAAAGGCCTGGAGCTACTTCTGAAAATTAGCCAATGAAAACCTTATGGATCATAAAAGAACATTGTTTTACTTGCTTGCTTTAGACAGGCTATCAGGCGGGATCAGTCTCTAGAGGAGGGTATCATGTTTGGTGAAGCAGAGGGCCAATGAGGGAAAGAAGGGAGACCTGAGGTGAGATGGATTGGCACAATAGCCACCACGAGGAACCTGACATGCCAATCATCATGAGGATGATGCAGAACCAGGCACCCTTCCTTCTGTTGTACATAAAGTCTGCGTGGTTCAGGGTCCACTGACAGTAACTACCTATCTATTTATCTCTACCTAATTAGGAAGTCAATCAATCCACATCCAAGGGTAGGATTCTTGCTTTCCAGCCAAAATAAAAGAAACTATAAATTGTACTTTGATGTCACTGATTGGCTTGAACTATTTAAATAAAGAAATTGTGAAATTGGATGGAAAAATAAAATGTGTTACTGTTTGTCTAAAGAACATAATTTCCTATTTCAATCAACTATTAATCAAACTCCTACTGTGTGTATAAAATTGTAATCTGCTTGACACGATTTTATGGAGCTCAACCAACTTATATGGCTGATTGAAAATATTGGTTTGCTGTTATGTCTCTGATGAAAAAAACAGTCTTCACTGAAAAAAAATCATATTTCATTTAGACTAGTTGACAAGGAACTGCAGATAGAATTTCACAGTATGAACTTCTGTTTTAATATGCAACATAAAACAGTGGCTTCTTATTTTGTATTCTTTTTATGGCTTGTTTGACTTGTACTGAAAGATTAACTATGGTACACAGTTAGAAATATTCTTGGATAAAAAAGTTTCCCGTACAGCAACTAATGAAACAGTCAAAGGGATCAGGGTTGTGTTATAGCCCCATAATTGTGGGAATAATGTGTGTACTAGCATAAGCATGGTATTAGTCAAATGCCTGGAAACCTGTGCACCTCCGTTCCTGACTCAAAAATTACAGAATTATGCTCCCTCTAGGTTTATTTATGCACAATTAAATGTGTGTAATTTTCCCAGTGCAATAATTTGTGTTTCACTAATTTCTGGAGTACTGAAGTTAACTTGAATAAAAGGCTACTGAGCTATTTCAGGTCTCCCCTGAGTTTTGTTGGTAAAAATTTTAGAGGATAGGTTAATTTCAATACAGCTAAAAGAGTCAGAAAATAAGTGCAGAAGAGCAAGTGGTCTGTTTAAATCTAAGGTCAAATTTGCATGGATGTGGGGGTCACAAGCGAGGGAGAAGACTGAAAACGTTTGGTTTTACTCTTTTAGCCAATATGTCCTGAGTAATTTTTTTCTCAATGACAAAGAGGAAAAACATTCCACTCACATTTTTAAAAAAATCACAATGTTCCCCATGCAAATAGAAATTCCTCATTTTATGTTGATATAACTCAGCAAATTAACAACTATAGTATCATTCTTGCACACAATCCATTTGCCTTTTCAGTGTGTGGACTATTCGCTCATCTCAAAGGAATTTCTGAGAGCAACAAAAGCAGAATGTGTATGCAGAAGAAAATAACAATTTGTACCAGAGAGAGTGCCATGAGTTCAGTTTATAACTTTTGAAAGGCTTGTAGATAAATATGACTTCAACTGACTTGCACATTTGCTATTAAAATAACTGGATATTCCTCATCTAAATGGGAAGTCATTCCCCAAACTGCCTGGTCCACTGTGGGTGGTATTGTTTATAGGATTATTCCTTCTTCGTAGACAGAGATTGAATAAAAACAAAGACTAAAATAAAAGTTCTGTGTCTTTTGTTTGGGTTAGAGGGAGGTTTGGATGAGTATAAAGGTGCACACACCATATTAAGACTCAAGAATCAGAATGATTAGCTGTGGCTTTTTCCTGAGGGTCAGTGTCCTTTAAATACTTCATGAGTCACTTCCCTCTGGATCAATCCAGGGGACCTCAGTGAGTGCAGAAGGTGACGGGCATAGAGATGATGGCCAAAGAATCTAGAATCAAGAAGGCAGTAGTTGGGTCCAAGAATCTACAAACAGATTATCCATCATAGGTCACACAAAGAATTCTGAAGCACCAACTTAAGGAATTCTAGGGAAAGTCAGCTTGTACCATAAGACAAGGTATAGCCCAATGTTGTCTCCACACTTTCTCATTAAGGATCCTACCATAAATGTCCTTGTTATCATCATTCTAAACACTTTAGTCACTTCCGACCCAGGCACACATTACATACAGCATATTGGCTTGTGTTCTCCTTGGAATCAATGTGCCAAGAGACACTCAGGAAACTTCTGTTTGCAGTGTCCTATCTCCAGTTTCAATTTGTCATTTATAGGCTTAGCTATAAACAAGCTGATGGAACTCAATTACAATATAGCAATTAAAATTAATGTGCCAGTCTACTTACAAGTAAGAATAAGTTTTTGATTTTTAACTATAATCTTTTAATAGGTGGTAGGTTGTGTGTGACTGAGTAGCCCGATCCCTAAATGCTTAGCCACAGTAGACAAGAGACAGTACTATACCTGGCTGGTCTTGTGAGAGGGAAGACTGCTGATGGTTTCTCCAGTGATAGAGTATGGACCATCTAAGACCTACTGGCAGAAGTATTCTTCCTCCACAAGATACTCAAGCCAAAAACTAGGCACATTGTCACTGACTCTATTCCAACTCATGGCAATCCCTTGTGCTACAGAGTAGAACTGAGTTCCATAGGGTTTTCTTGTCTATAATCGTTACAGAAACAGATCACCAGACCTTTCTTCTGCAGCACCACTGGGTGGGTTCAGACTGCCAACTTTAGGGTCAGAAATGGGTGTCTCATCATCAACCCTAGGTTCAAGCCCTTATTTGTTCATGTTTGTCAATATTCATATCCAAAAATGGGAATTACCTGACACTGAGTTGACTCCTGGTGACTTCATGTGCGACAAAATGAAACATTGCCAAGTCCTACACCGTCCTCACAATCACTGGCATGTTAGAGCCCATCATTGTAGCTATTGTGTCAGTTCATCTCACCTAGGACCTCCCTTGCCCTTGCTGACCTTCTACTTCGTGAAATATGATGTCCTCATCCAGTAATTGATCCGTTCTGATGACATGTCCAAAGCAAGAAAGTCAGACAATGTTCTATTGTAATACATAAAGTTTTCACTGACTGATTTTCAGAAGTAGACCCCCAGGCCTTTCTTCTTGGTCTATCTTAGTCTGGAAGCTCTGCTGAAGCCTGTCCTTCAGAGGGCACCCCTGATGGTATTTGAAATACCAGTGGCATAGCTTTCGGCATCATAGCAACATGCAAGCCACCACAGTACGACAAACTGATAGATAGGTGGTGGTCCTAACCTGATCAAATATTTTGCCTGTTGAATGAAACAAAGTTAGCACTAGAAATCAAAGCATTTTTATAGTTAGAGGATAATGATCAAAGCCAAGTCAACTCTATTTCTTCTCAAAATATGCGTACTAAAATGAGATATATTCTTTCTAGCTTAACTTTTCCTTTTTTCTCTCTGAGACACTAACACCAATAAGACATCTGCTTTCAGAAGACAGACATCTAAATACATGGGATACAGGTGATTGTAAAATGTCAATCCGTTAGACTCTAAATGACTGGAGGCAGGAACTCTTGCTCATATTTGAATCTCCTACAGAGCTCATTACAGGGTTTGATACAGAATTATTACAAAACAGAAATTTTTATTTTATTTTTATTTTTAAATGTGTGTTGAAGTATTATCCTAGTGGAATAATTTCCATTCTGGGTTTTATAAACCCCAGAAGATTTCCGCTTACCTCAAAGAGTGCCACAACTTCAAAATTTTCTCATGATAGTGTAATTTTTATTCGCTATTAATGTTAAAAATGCCTTTCTATAGGATCCCTTTGGAATGGAAAAATACTGTGGAAATTTCTTATATGGTCTGGAGTCTTGGTTTTAATGTATTTGGAGATTTAGTGCAATATTTTAAAACAATATTTTTTTCCATAGACTTTGATTTCTACCAGATTATGATGTGTAAAATAAGAATGTTTATAAATTGCTCCTAATGGTAATACTGCAAAATGTGTGCATAATCACCCATTGTCACTAAGTGTCAATCAACAAATGGAGTAATATATTCCAACATTCTACTTTAAAAATCAGTCTTATTTCTTTATAGGTGTCTCTTGCATTGTTTCACTCACTTTTTTTTCTAAATTTTATTATTTGTTGTTGTGAAGAAATACACAGCAGAACATACACTAATTCAACAGTTTCTACATGTTCAATTTAGTGACATTGATCACATTCTTCTAGTTGTGCAACCATTCTCACTCTCCTTTTGTGAGTTGTTCCTCCACATTAACATGAATTCACTTCTCCCTAAGGTTCCTGTTTAATCTTTCAAGATACTGTTGCCAGTCTGATCCCATGTAGATAGCTCTTAAAAGAGCATAATGCTCAAGGCAGACTTTTTTTTACTAGTTAAGCTAAACTATTGTTTTGTTTTAAGTAGACTTCAGGGGATAGTTTTAGTTGAAGTTTTAAAGATTATCCCAGGGCAATAGTTTCAGGGATTTATCCATTCTCCATGGCTCCAGAAAGTCTGGAGTCTGTAAGAATTTAAATGCTGTTCTGCATTTTCCCCCTTTTGATCAGGATTCTTCTCTGAAATCTTTGATCAAAATGTTTAGTAATGGTAGCCAGGCACCATCAACTTCTTCTGGTCTCATGGCAAAGGAGGTAGTTGCTTACGGAGGCAATTAGCCACGCATTCTATATCTGCCTCCTATTCCTGACTCTCCTTCTTCCTCTGTTGCTCCAGGTGGATACAGACCATTTAAGCCTTGGATGACTGCTTGTAAGATTTTAACATCCCAGAAACTGCTTTATATAAAAATATATTGTTTAAAACACTAAATTTCAATTGATATATCAACATATAAGGCCAAACTTGTCAGTTTAAATCTCTGTGGCCACAACTAGAATGGTAGCTGGCATGTAACATTCACAGCATATACGTCACATGAATAAAACAATGGATGAGTGAGTGAATGAATGCATCTAACAAATCTGCAGAGTACTACTTTACTTAAGACTGAATTAGCAACTTCAGAATGATGTATTTGGAATAAGCAACTATTTATATTCTTGGTTATATATTTTATCACATAATGTGTGTGTGTGTGTGTGTGTGTGTGTGTGTGTGTGTGTGTGTGTATGGCTTAATGTCAGTAAAGTGTCCCTGCCTTTGAAACAGCTATTGTGTGATATCTCCAGGGCATGACACTTAAGAATAGTACTTATATAAGTTTGAAAGTGCTTAGCACAAAACAGAGAATCATTTCTCTGGACTGAAAATTACACCGCAGTGATTAACTCCATGCCCTCTCCTCTCACAGAATAGAAGGTCCCTGCATTGTAGGTATAGACATAGACTTAAATGGGTATAAACTGAGCAAAATTAGGGCATTTAATTCACTGTCTTTTGCAATGCAAGGTTAATTACAGCTGGACTCTGGACTCCATCTCTATCAGAACTCCTCTGTGACCTAGCTCAACTCAGCAGCATTACAAGATTGTTTTTCCTTTTTTAATACTGTCTCCCCACTAAGCCTGGAAAATGAATATTACCCAATTATTAACCAACTACCCAATTATCCTAAGGAGTCTTTCCTATCTCAGAAGCAGTAACATAATATTAAAAGGAAAAAAAAAGTGATGAACTGTGACTTCTTGTCCAAGTCAATGGATCGTACAATCTTTAGAATCATGCTTTCCAATGTGCAGATTAACATTTCCTGAGACATTAAGTCCAGTCATACTGTACACAGCTTGATTACTAGATGTAATCAAACCCAGGCCTGCTGTTTTGGACTAGATTTTTCCAGCCAGAGTAAGCACTATTACTGCCTACTCTTGTTTTTCCTGGTTTTCATCTGATTTACAGAGTAGGAAAACAAATGTTAAAAGCAAGGGAGGGAAAAAGTAGGCTAAGTAGAAGTTTGCCATAGATCTGCCCTCCTGTGTGTCCTACCTTCTCTCTACTATAAATGCACCCCTGGGAACAGGGGTCAATGATATGCAAATCCAATTGTGAAAGTATTAAACAGAAACTACACGGGGGTTTCTCTCCTAGTTAACCCTGTTAATGTCAGACTGGAAGTTGTCTAAATATCTAATCTCTCAATGGATCAATAGTAACACACTTTACACTGAAAGAAGGGTTAGAGACTGCAGGAAGGGCATCATGGAAGAATTCCATTTCTAGATTCCTATGGCACACTCAGCACACTGTATTAATATATGCTTTTTAGAGAAGCGCCATACAAAACAAAACAGCCTAAAGAATAGGGGTTTCTGTCCATTTTAGACACCAGCTTGATCCACTTAAATGTTTTTGTTAAAAATTCAGTGTTTATGGTGATGGAAAATTTGGCATCAGGTATTGGTGATGATTGCACAACATGATTGCTAAAGCTGGTGTCATGTGAAAGGTGTTCAGTTGACAAGTGGTGTGTTACCTGTATTTTTACAATTAAACATTAAAAAACCAAATTCCTTTGGATTTGCTCATTTGCATTAAAAAGGAAGACTTTTTTTTTTTAAAACACCTGACTAAATGGTTAAATGATGGCTTTAATGCAGTGATTCTCATAATGTGGTCCTAGACCAGCAACGGCAACATCTGAGGACTTGTTAGAAACACAGATTTTCAGGCCCTAACCCAGACGTCCTGAGTCAGAAACTCTGGGAGTAGAACCATCAATAGTGTTTTCCTGCAGGTGTTTCTGATGCACACGGAAGTTTGAGAACATTGGCTAAAGCCATACCCCCTAGGTTTCAAGTAAAGAGGTTCTTTTTCATGTCTGATTTCCCCAAATTTGAACCAACTAATTTCAAGTAATCAAAAAGAGGCAAATACAATCAAATGATTATTACCAGTTTTTATTAACTTTGCTCCCTGAAAACAACTGGTTTTATTATATCATTTAGACAAAAGGCATTCAAACTAAAAAAGGAAAGTTAATTAAGAATAAATTATTTTTATAACTAAATGATAAGGAACATAAGAATCTTGAAAGTGGATTCAGTTCAGGGTTTCTCCGCCTCAATATTGATATTTTGGACCAGATAACTCTTTGTAGTGGGGGACTGTCCCATGCAGTGTAGGATGTTTAGCAGCATCCCCGACTCCTACCCACTAGATCCCAGCAGCAACTCTCCCCTAAGTTGTGAAAACCAGAATTTTCCAAATGTTCCCGAGGGAGGGAGGCAACATTGACCCTGAGTGAAAACCACTGATCTGGCTGATCATTTAGAAAGGCTATTTTTTCATCCACTTGGGGGGAAAACAGCATTTATTGGGCATCTACTGTAAACAAGGCACCAGGCATTGCATTAAAGATAGATACTCCTTATTGTGTGGACATTTTTAGTACATCAAAATAAGTCCCAATACTCTCAGACAAAATGAGCTGGTAAAGAGGCAATGTGGTATGGTGAAAAGAGCAGTGATTAGAACTTAGGTGATATGGCTTGTTGTCTTTTCTGTGTTGTCAAATTGTTCTATGACCCTAGGGAAATCACTACATCTTTTGGAGCTAGTTTTCTGATCTGGAAACTGAGGCTGTTGGATTAAATGATCTCTATGATGACCTCACACATTTTATATTTCTATCAATAATATATACCTTACCCAAGTGTAATTAATATTTAGCTAATAGGAGAAGAACTGATACATTGGAACTGTAGTGTTGGTGAAGAATATACAGTGGACTGCCAGAGGAATGAGCAAATCAGTCTTAGAAGAAATATAGTAATAAATTCTCCTTAGAAGCAAGAATGGAGAAGCTTTGTCTTGCTTACATTGAATTGGAAAGACCATTCACTAGAAAAGGATATTGTGTTTGGTCAAGTATAGGGTTAGCAAAGACAAGAGAAACCCTCAATGAGATGGATAGATACAACAGCCTCAACATGGGCTCAAACATATCAAAAATCATGAGGATGGTGCAGAACTGGGCGACGTTTTGTTCTGTTATACATAAGGTAACCATGAGTCAGAGCTGACTGGATGACGACAATATTTACTAAGAACCATGCTAAGAACTTTCACATATATTATCTCTTTAACCCTCTCATCAACTCCATGTGGAAGATGTTATCATTTCCATTTTCAAAACAGATATTCAGACCGGGTAGGTTGCATGACTTGCTTAAGGCCACACAACAGTGTCTAGGCATACTGCTAGGGCCAGGGCCGTTTCCACTCTGTCAAATCTGTGTCACATTGTACCAAAGCCGACTACTGGGTGGAGGCAAAACGATTACCATAAAAAGGTATAAGGGAGGAACAAAAGTCAGCACAAGCTACCTTAAGATGAACGTGAGGTTTTATTTTCAATAGAACTAACCGTGATGAAGAGAGCATAACACAGGCATGCATATAGGGCGGGTTGCTAGGTTTCACTCCACAAAACATTTACTGAGCACTTTTGATTGGTCAAGAATTATGAACTTTTTAAAAAGATAAAGGTAGAACAAGTGATAAATCCAGTTTTCTCCTCCCATGTGTTTTGTATGGTCCAGGATATGAAAGTTTCTAGATCCTGAATGCCTTCAAGGAGTTCAAGAGTCTTCACAGAACAGGGACCCTGAAGGGATGCTAGCTGACTTTCCCTTCAGCATCAGTGAGAACAATTTGGGCAGTAACCTGCTGGGCAGGCCCTCTTCCTTTTTTAACTCTTAGGAACCGATGAAGAATGAAATTGCATTAAGTGAAGACAATGATTAAAGTGCTTGCATGAGGCTCATTTTCATTCCCGTTACCTTTCAAATGAAAAAAGTAAAAAATAAAATTACCTATGTTTGTTTATAAGCCTTTATTTACACACTATCCCCAATGCTTCCAGAGATAGAACTTACCCCGGGCACCACACATATGTACGTCACTCCAAAAGCAGCCCAAGAGTTCTGCTGTGTTTGTATAGGGAGGAGTCCCAGCTTCCAGTTTTAACTACACCAGGTGTAGATGATGAGAACTTGAGAGCAAGTTATGTAGTGGCCTCACCCAGCTACTTTTCTCAAATATTACCAAGGAAACCAAGTTTATCCTAATGCAAGAAATCATGGCTAATCTTTTTACTCAACTTTATTAGTGTCTCACTTGACGCTAGGAAACATATGCAGGGAGAAAGCTGGGCTTATCACTTGTTCTACTTTTAAGTTTTTAAACTTATTTTAATTTTCACATTAGGGAAACACAGCAAATTATTTGTGTAATGCGTAATTATTAGAATTAGTATTATTAAGGGATCAAAAAAACTTGAAGTGACTTACTCCATTTATTACAGAAAATTAAGTCAATCACAGCTAACGCATCATTCCTAGAGCAAGCACATTGTTTTTGGTCTCCTATAAAAGCCATGGTTAATTTAGCATTTCTCAGATGTTGTGTGGCAATGCGACTTGTACAAAATTCAGCAATGCTTTAAAACTCCCATATCTGCTTTTATTACTTTATCAAGAAGGACCCGGGGGAGGCGGGAACGATATAGGTGTGTTTCACTGGTTTTGATTTATTTTCCTGAGCTTGAGAGAAAGCTTTGTCAGTCCATCTTTACACAAATTGTAGGGCCATTGTGAGGTTTGCTCCTGGCAGAGTGCTGGAACATGCTTTCAGCGTTATTAGCATTCTTCATGGTTGGTTGTTGTCTGCTGGGGCAATTATCTTGCTTTAATTTAGGTCACTAATGATATTATGAGATAGTTTGATGGTGGTGTAATTTCTTTTGATGTTGTTTTTGTTGCTACTGCTTGTATCAACTCATTCTGATTCCATAAAAGACTGAATTCTATACCCACCCAGGGAGTGCAGTGAAAGGAAGAGAGGAGGGGAGTGGAGACAATGAGTGGGAGGAAAGGATGCGTGGGTGTGCTGCTTGGAGGGAATGGCAGCATGATAGGGCATTGGGATCCGGCTGCAGAGCTTCTGTGATGAGTACTGTTCACTGTGCTGCTCTGCTTCTCCCCTAGCATGAGTGCTGGAGGCTGGAGCTCCTGCCACAAGCTTGGTGTCCTGTCAGGTTTGAAATTATTTCTGACAGGCTACCAAAACAATTGGTCCCTCACTTCAGTCGCTTTTACACTGGTTGAAGTCTAATTTATAAGACAGATCATTCGCTTCAATGATCCACTCTCTGCTACTCCTCAGCCTTCCTCTGCAGAGACCTCATTTGAGAAATGCAGAGTTTTCCCAAGCCCTGCTTCTGCCAGGCCCCTTCCCTGGTTTATGGCCCCCTGGAATTGGCAACTTGGAGTCTCTTTTGATTATTGTTCAATATAAACAATTTCTGTGGCACTCAGCTTTAATTTTTTGTTGTTGCATATAAAGTCATAGCGTTTACTTGAAATGGCATGTTTACTGGTTTACAGGCATTTTGATGGGAATTAGCTCTGGAATGTGTCTATTGTAATTCCACCTTTCTGAACACTGAAGGAAGGATGACTGAGTCCACTTGCAGACATTATTGCCCAATCTGCAGTTCAAACTGGGTCTTCTGCCACTAGAAATGCCAGGAGAGTTACAATGGATGTGGAAATACAATTCAGAATTGTTAACGAGTTTTCTTGTTAAATAGGTACCAAATATTCAAAAAAATCTATAAGACCAGTGAAAAATACCTTAGAAATATTAGTAAATCAATCTAACAATATGAAAAAAATTATGTCTTAGCTGTGTACAGTTCATCTAGGGAAGCAATGAATCCCACACCCTACATCCCCAACCCCAATTCCTTAAAAGCCATAAGCAATGCAGTTCAAAGAATTCCAACTCTTGTACATTTTCCATATTCTTTCTAATCACATAAACCAGTTGTTGAGATGGTCCAAGATGGTGGCTTAGTCACACATACCACTCCGTCCCCCAATAGCAAAGAACTGAGAAACCAAGTGAAACAGATAGATGACTATCTGAGAACCCAGAACAGCAAATGGAAGGAAGAAGAATTAGATCAAACACTGAAGGGAAGGATAAACTGGATGAAAACAGCAAAACAGGAGACTTACAGACTGTAGGTGCCCTGCCAGCTGGCCCAGTGCAGTGTGTCCATCTTGAGACAAAGAATGCAGCATTCCCAGATGAAGAGTAGAGGAAGGCAACGCCACAGAAACCCCAATAGGAGACAGAGATACTGTGTGGACAAACTCAGAGCAAAGCAAAGTGAGAAAAACATAAACTGGATCTAAGAAGGTAAAGTTCAGGAAGGCAGGCAAAAGCTGCAGGGATCCAGATGACCATAGAGTAGGGAGAGACACAGAAAATATGAACAGAACTACTCACCAGCAACAGTCCCTGATCATTTGGGCAGGCGGTGCTAGTGGAGTGGAGAATTCTTGGAGTGGTGATTAGAGATCTCCCACCCAACAGGACTCTCAACAGCACCCCCTCCTCACTTGGTGTTCAGAGCTGGGTCCTGGCTGCATTCTGCAGGAAGTGACTCGGCATCCATGGCAGATACTGGGGAAACATGTTCCTCTCATCCTTCCCTCCCCATCCTCCCAGTAACCAGTGATGTGGACACACCCACCCACCCACCCAGCAATTCACAGCACACATTCCTGTGCCGCTGGACTGGCAACTGGAGGTTTGCACACTCTCCATTCATCCTTGTGCCACCCCATCCACCAGGCAATTGGCAGCACGTGCTTCTGCTGCCAGATCGGTGACCAGGGGTGCATGACCCCCTTCCCTACCCCAGCTGCCCTGCCTGCCTGGTGACTGGTGGTTCGAGCTTCTGTGCCACCTGTTCAATGACCAGTGACCCATGCACACTTGCCCTGACACCCGGCAGCCAGCAACCAAGTGACAGGCAAAAACTCTCCCTGCACTCACACCCAGAGACTGGCCAGACAGACATATCACCTCATCAGCAATGCCAGTCACATCCTGAGAGGTGCCATCTGCACCTCTGCAAAATAACAAGCAATAGATGCTAGTGCCCTCAGCCAACACCTCCTTGGCTGCAACATTGTACATCCCACACCCAAATGGTTCCTGCAGGCTGACTGCACATGCATTGAAACCCCTTGATCCCCCACCACCTACTTAAATGCCAATTTGTGCACACACCATAGGCCTACCCCACCCATTTAAGTGGCACTCCCTCACAGTGGATATGAAGACATCCTGCCCTGACCTCCAGAAAATGCAGTAATTGCTAGCATCAACTCAAAAGGAATCCATGGTCCCACAAGGGCTGTGGAGGGACCCTGATAACCCAATAATTGTGACCCAATATCAGTGAAAAAACCTGCTCTCCCACCTCCATTCAATTCAGTAAGCAAAGACATACAAGCCTAACCACAGAGGACTCACAGGTAGATGTGACCTACTATACCCATTAGTGAGAGGAAATCAAGCCCAGCCAACAGACACCACCGAAGTCACACACAGACCAGAAGCACAAAACAATAACAATTAGAATAATACAAAGGAAGAAAGACATCCTAAAGAAAAAGAGAAGAAACAAAGCTCTGGATACACCCAAACCAAAGAAACAAACAAAAAAACACAAAACAAACATACGTACAATCAATGAAGAAATATATAAATAAATTCATGAACACCTTAATGCCTCAGAGATAGCAGACAATAACAAATCATATGAAGAAATAGGATAAGATGGCTCAAACAAGTGAGCAAAATAAAGCAGCAGAAAACTTCCCTGAGAAAGAAATGGTAATAGAACTGCCTAATAAAGAATTCAAAAGACTTATCCATAGGATCCTCAAAGAGATCACGGAAAACACAGACAATACCTTAGAAGAATTCAGGAAAACAATACGAGAACAAATTGACAAAATCGACAATTTGAAACCATACAAAAACAACAACTAGAAATCCAGAAGATTAACAATAAAATATCAGAAATAGATAATTAATTGGAAGAACATAGAATTAAAATTGAATCAAAGGGAGAAAGAATCAGCAGAGGACAAAACCCTTAATACTAATTTATTTGAGGAACAATCAGAAAAAAGAATGAAGAAAAATGAAGACAGCCTAAGAGTTATGTGGGACACTACAAAGAGAAATAATTTATGTCTGGTGGTTAAGATTGTATGTCACCTTGGCTGGGCCATGATTCTTAGTGGTTTAACAGTTATGTAATGATGTAGTTTGGCTGTTACATAATGATGTGATTTGGTAGTTATGTAAGGATGTATCTGTCATCCATTTTGTGATGTAATGTAATCACCTCCATGATGTGATCTGATGTGATCAGCCAATCAGTTGTAAGGGGAGTTTCCTCGGGGATTTAAGCTGCATCCAATATATATAGATGTTCTGGCAAATATCGATGACTTTTGCTTGCTTTGGATCCAGCATCTGGCTCATCATCATCTAACATCCAGTTCTTGGACTTGAGCCAGTAGCCTACTATCTTACATGCTGATCTTGGATGAATTAGCCTCGATAACCCAGGAACCAGCACCCTGCCTTCTGACCTGCTGATCTTGGATTCACCTGACACCTGGCCCAAAGACTTGGAACTTTCCAGCCTCTACAACCATGTGGGCCATTTCCTCGAGATAAATATGTGTGTGTGTGTGGTGTGTGTATGTGTGTATATACAGACATTATGTGTAATAGGAATTCCAGAAGAGGAGGAGAAAAAAAAGGTAGAGAGAATATTTTAAGATTTATTGGCAGAAAACTTCCATAATATCATGAAAGATAAGAAAGTTTCCATCCAAGAAGCTCAACAAACCCCATACAGGATAGACTCCAAAAGAAAGCCACCAGGACATATCATAATCAAACTTTCTAAAACCAAAGACAAAGAAAGAATTCTGAGAGCAGCTTATGAAAAATGAAATATGACTTACAAAGGGACACCAATAAGACTAAGCACTGATTTCTTGGCAGAAACCAGATAGGCAAGAGGAAAATGGAATGACATATATAAAACCCTGAAAGAAAAGAATTTCCATCTAAGAATCATATATCCAGCAATATTTTCTTTCAAATACAATGGTGAAACTAGGACATTCCAAGATTAAACAGAAATTAAGGTAATTTGTAAAAACCCAACCAACTTTACAAGAAGTATTAAAGGGAGTTCTTCAGACAGAGAACCTACAACATCAAACAACAACCTGAGATTAAGACACTTGACAGCATCACCCAGATACCAACCCAGATAAAGAATTCTCAAAATTAAAATAAAGCTGCAAAACTGAAGACAGGAACTGGAGATGTCAAACTGTAATGACAACAACTTCTAAACAAAAGTGGGGAATAAATGTTGTAGTTATAGAACTTCATATGGAGGAAGGAAGTCAAGGAAATATCAAGATATAACAGACTTTTTAAACGTAGGAAGATATAGATAAATTTCAGAGTAACCACAAAGAAAATTAATAAATCTACTCACCAAAATAAGTAAGAAGAATATCAAAAAGACTCAGTATCTCACAAAATCAACAACAACAAAGGAAATGAAAAGAAAATTCATAAACAAAAAGAACTCAGCACATAAAATTAAGTGGGACAAGGAAACCGTTAACACCACACACACACAAAAAGCATAACAAAATGGCAGCAGTTAATTCATACCTATCGATAATCACACTGAATGTAAATGGTTTAAATGCACCAGTCAGGAGACAGAGAATGGCAGAATGGATAAAAAACATGTTGCCTACAAGAGACACACCTTAGACACAAAGACATAAATAAGTTAAAATCAAAGGATGGAAAAAATATATAAAAGCAAACAGTAACCAAAAGAGAGCAGGAGTGGCAATAATAATCTCTGATAAAATAGACTTTAGTGAAAATCCATTATAAGAGACAAAAAAGGGCATTACATACCTACTCCTCACTTACCAACTATCTCATTATCTGACATTTCGCATTTACAACAACAGTAAAAAATCTGCTATCCAACTATTTTGCATGTTAACATTTGTCTGGCAGTAAACTTCTAGTCCAAAAGCTGGTTTCAGAAGCCAGTTTCTCCACATTTGACCTGGTAGCCATCAGCTCTGGTGACCACTGTTCTCAGGATGGTAGCTAATCTTGAGAGCCAGCTTTTTTTGTTGTTGTTGTTTTTAATTCATAGATTAATTTACCCACCAGCTAAGCCAGGTGCACATTTAGGTACCTAGAAGTGGGAGAGTAGTTATTTCTGTGACTGGCCTGTGGCTCATCCCCGAGGTTATACAAGATGACTGTTACTTCTAAGCACTCTGTCAGAATTCTCACTATCTCGTATTTATTCAATCACCAACTCTGAAAGTTGATGGGAGTAGATTTCTCAATGCTCTTTATTGCTGGAATAAGTATTTTCCAAAGTAGAAGTGTTAATTTTTTACTTCAAAATTCTTCCCAGTATATTCTTTTTCAAGGAACTCCCGGTTTTGTACAAAATACTATTTTTTTAGAAAGCAATAAAATAAAATAATAATTAAATTACGCGAGGATAAAGGGGTTAGCATTATTGTCCACAATATGAATAAGTGACTATTACACATTGTGAATACAATGTTTTTAAACCACAAAATAAACATGAGAACAGGAGAGGATGAATCCAAGAAAGTTAAATACTCTGCAAGGTGGTAAGGTTAGAGTCCCTCGCATAACATTTACATTCTATTGGAATAGACAGGTCAAGAAAATCAGAGATTACAAAGGAAAATTTGAAATAAATTGTAGGAGAGCTACAACACACTTTTGAAAACTGCCTGTCAAGATTTAATGGAGTCATTGAATACACCAGCATGATATACCGGCATATCGACTCTGCAGTAAAAGTTAAGGGGTCGTGGTAACCATACATTATTTGATTTAGGGAAATAGCGCAGCGAAATCACTGAAGGTAATTTGCCTGTGACTCAACAAAGAGTCTGACAGTTTCTTTATTTTCACCCAGAAAAACATGTCTCATATAACTGATTTTTTTTCCACCAGCCACACCAGTAGCAGGATATAGAAATATACAAAACTCACTTGTTCCACATGCAGAATTTTATAACACTTTATTTAAAAAACAATCTTAGGTCTTGAGGAGTTTTGTTGCTATTTTAGGCACTATAAAAATGTGGGTAAAAGAAAAATCACAAATTCTGTTTCCCTGTGAACTTGTGAAGAGATGGAAGTTATATAGAAAAATGAAACAAAAAAAGATGAATACATTTTAATCTCATGTGATTTGAGAGGGAGGCAAGATGATACGTTGAAAGCAGCACTAACCTGAGATTAAAGAATGCTTGGTCCTACTCAGGGACTTTCATGAATCTCACTTTGTGCTTTTCATCAGGACATATCACCTCTCTGTGCATCAACTTTCTAGCTGGTAAAATGAATGAGTTTGACTAAATCATATCTAAAGTCACTTGCATCTCTCAAGTCTTAGGGTTCTTTTGAAATCAGCTGCAAAGTGAGATTTGGTTGGAAATATTTCTTGTCTGCTTGAGTATGTTTGAGGACTGAAAACTCAACAACTTTTATTCTTGTTGTCAATGCTCTAAGCCTTCTTAACTTTTGGAAACGCTCTCTGTTTGCTTAATAATTGACTGCAATGCTTCCAACATCTTCATGTCAACAGGCAAGCCAAGCTAGAAAGAAACAGGAAGTAGACACAGAAATACTTTAAACCAGCTAGGTTTTAAATAGTCTTATTTAAAGAGAACTTCCAAATTCCAGCTGTGTACTGTTTAAATGTCTCCTTAAATGAAACTGGCAGAGAGAGAATAGGGTCCAATTAGCAAGAGTTTCCTTTCCTTGCATCTGATAAGTTAACATCTGTGCCTTCTGATAAAAGCATCTTTTTTTTTTTTTTTAAGTGGCATTTGCACCATTCATTAGTTTCCTTTTAGTACAAATAGCTGACTCCAGAAAATGCCCCAAGGCTACTATGAATTGTTAAACAGGTGGTAGAAGACATCACCTGAGAAGGAAGCCTATCCAGATATACATTTGGGTTTTCCACATTAGCAACATATCCTTCATGGGCCTTGGGAATATATGCCTGTTACATTTTCTGCCCCTGGAGGCTTATTGGCATGTATTTGAGCCACTTTAGTATGTTCCGGCATCATGGCAGACACTGGTGCAACTGCCTGAAAGACGAGGAAGTGTGTCTATGCCACATTTGAGTGTTGAGAGCCATATGTATGAGGGGATGCTTCTCAGAAGAGTGATTGTGTGAAACTTTTGTGTCTTTTGGCTTCTGTACAGTGAGATAAGGCTTGCAAGTATTTCTACTATTTCCTTTGTGCTACTAGGAAGGCATGGTTACCAGCATTCAGAAATAGTCAAGTAAATGAGTTATTTTTTGGGTGAAAACAGTTTGTGATGCACTTCTTGGGCCATGGGACTGATATGTCCTGCATGTGTGGTGTGCTTCATGGAACATTGCCCCGATACAGCCCACTCTAAATCAAACTGATAACAATTATGTGCACAAGTGCAATGTTTATTTAGCGTTTTGTGTGTACTTCTGGAAAATTGAGTAAGACATTTTATGGCTCAAATGTAACCAGGAAGTGTGATGCACCATGGGACTGATATGTCCCACTTGTATGATGGGCTTCACGGAACATGGGACTGATATGTCCTGCTTGTAACTGGCACCCCATTTTAAAGAGAGAAAAAAAAAAAACTACCAACAAATAAAACTTTCCATTAGTGAAAAAACTATGACATCACAAAATTCCAAAAAAAATTAATTCATCTATGAAAGTGTTATAACGTGAAAGAAAACTTTATTAGTTACACAGGATATTTGAATACTTTCAAACAATGATTCACTTGTTATAATAAGGATATGAGGATATTGATGTGATGACAAAGTTAATTACCAATTTGTAGTTATCTACTGATTCCCTTAGAGGTACACCTAATAGTTAAGAAAGCACTACTTTTTATTTTTTCCTTGTAATTATGCATCCCTGTTTTGAACAGGAGACTTTTTTTTTTTCTTTTATCCTCATTCCCAAATGGCAGGCCCTCAGGTTATATTTTTGTTTGCAGACTTCTGGTTATTCTGCCAACTTTCCCCTTTTCTATCATGTCCAACGGTGGTCCTCTGGAGCCTCCATCTGTCAGCAAACACCTCTTTACCTTCTGTTTATTCACATAATACTCCCTCCTCCTCTGTGTTAAAGGACTTCAGAAGAAACTAGTTCTCTTATAGTCAGTTCTCTTGCTGAGAGACTTCTTGTTCTCACAAGCCCAACTCCTAGTTACCATAAGGATAAAGGTAAAAACCAATTGCCATTGAGTCAGTTTCGACTCATGGCAACTCCATGTGTGTCAGAGTAGTACCGTGCTCCATAGGTTTTCCAGTGGCTGATTTTTTGTAAGTAGATCGCCCCGCATTTCTTCTGAAGCACCTATGGGGGGACTCGAACCTCCAACCTTTTGCTTAGCAGACAAGGTTATTAACTCTTTACACCACCTAAGGACTCCAAGGACAAAGGTAATATCTCTTAAGTCCCTGTGCAACAATCTTTTCTCTTATGAGCCTTATGCCATCCAATGATTTCACCAGACTCTATCAATCTTTTTCTTTTATCTATTCACAGCCTCTTTTCAAAGCGCAGTTCTCCTCTTCTAACTCTGACAGGGCTGCTAAGACATTTGCTCTGGAGTTTAGTGTTTGATATATTTTCCTCATTACACACCTTATAGGTTCTGAAATAACAGTCCTTATCACCTGCCATTTCTCCAACAGGAGATATATTACTCTTAACCAAAGGAATATTGTTATAGCAGGAGCACTACAGGAGTTTGCAAAATGAGTTCCGTCATAGTAAGGGTCTTCAGCAGACTACCAATGCATTACAACATATCTCCCTCTTCTTGTCACTGCTGGGCAAACACCGACAGCCAGTATCTTTTCCCCACACAGCAGCAAAAAAAAAAGAAAGAAAGAAAAGAAAAAACAAACAACAACAATAAAAAAAAAGCCCTAAAAAACTGTTTTTTAATTATCGATGAGCTGAGTTAAATATCTACAAAGTCCAGACCTCTGCTATTCCAACCACTGTTTGTGGATAGGGAAGAGTTTTATATTCTTTGCAACACTAAGAGGCTATCACTCAAATTATTTATTTATTAGTCAGGCAAACTATGTGACATGATTGTTTACCACTTGACAGCAAGCTGAGAGAGGGTATGAAGTCAGACGTAGGATGGACTTTACACTGATTGTTGTAATAAGCCTTGAGAGGCAGGAAGTAATCTTTCATACATAAAAAGGTCCAGGTCAGTGTTTCTTAAAATGTGGATAAGACTGGGGACTTCCAGTTTGAACAGACTGATGCTCCCCTCCTCCCAAAAAACTCTGAAACTGAGAAAAATTGCCATAACTACCACTTCAGGGTTCTATAAAACAACCAAAGGCAAAGAATGAACTGAGAATCATTTCTTCATGAAAATTCCTGAACTTCAGGTAAATGGAGTCTGTCCCTTGCTTGTCTGGTGATATCCCATGCCCCCTTTGCCCCAGCTTAATTGGCATGAAAGTGCTTCTAAGGTAAGGATGGCTATAAAAATGAACAGTTTCATTGCTGAAGGGGGCTAATTTGATTTAGCACAGGGCAAAAGTCCTACACTCAATGGCATTGTCCGTAAAAGTAGCAAACTCAGTAAGAAACAAAAGGGGAAACATGAGGTCACAGTCCTGCTTGAGGTTAGTAGCAGAATGGCAGATAACTCGAGATTTAACCAGAAGATCCAGGAAATAAGAGAGCCATCTAGGGACTAGATAAACCTGCACACATGGCTGGCTGACTAGGAGCCTGTCAAGGCAGTCTCAGGATGGCCCTGCAAAAATCAAGCTAGCACAGACTTGAAAACTGCATGGCATTTACATGTACACCCCAAACTACATGTAGATCCATCAGGAAAGAAGGGGAACCTTACTGACTTAAGGTGTTTGAGCACAACATCTGCTCAAATGACTTGGTAACCACTAAACTATGAAGACACAGGTGTGATCCTTACAAGATGAGGCTACAGAATGAAAATAGATTAAAAGAAAAAAAACAGAGACACAGGGGCCACACGCTGTGGTGGAGAGCAACTACACAGATTAAATCCAGACGTGTTACTAAAACAGAAAACAAAATAGAAATAATAACAACCCACAGGGAAAAATAATCACAGTCCAGAGTTGTTACAATAAATTATTAAAAAATTACTGTTTTCAACCAAAAGTTATAGGACATTCAAACAACAGGAAAGTGTGATTCACAGGGGGGGAAAAAATCAGTAGAAACTGTCTCTGAGTGGGCAAAATGTTGTTTTTAGAAGACAAAATCTTCAAAACAGCTAGGACAAATCTTCAAAACATACAAAAATAGGTATGTTCAAAAAATTAAAGAGTTCTGTGCTTAAAGAGGAGAGCTGGTGGCACAGTGGTTAAGAGCTATGGCTTCTAATCAAAACATCAACAGTTCAAATCCACCAGCCACCCCTTGGAAACCCTATGGGGCAGTCTACTCTGATGTATAGGTTGCTATGAGTTGGAATCAAGTCAGGGGCAATGTGGTTTTTTGTACAAGTGCTGAAAGAAGGTGACCTGTTGGCGCAGCAATTAAGCACTTACCTCCTAACCAAAAGATCAGTGGTTTGAAGCCACCAGCCACTCTGCAGGAGAAACATATGGTAGTCTGCTTTTATAAAGATTACAGCCTTGAAAACCCCATGGGCCAGTTCTTCTCTACCCTATAGGGCCACTATGAATCAGAATCAACTCAACGGCAATGGATTTGGTATGGGTGCTTAAAGAAGTAAAGGTAAATATGATGATAATGACTCAACAAATAAAGAATCACAATTAAAAAAATAGAAACTATGACAAAGAATCAAATTGCAATTCTGAGGTTTAAAGTTGCAATAACTGAAATGAAAACCTTACCGTATTAGTTATATTGCAGATTTGAGAAAGCAGAAGCAAGAATTAGTGAACTAGAAGATAAACACTAGAAGATGTGCAATCTGAAAATCAGAGGAAAATAAATGAAGAAAAATGAATACAGAATCAGAAATTCGTAGGACAACTACAAGTCTGCAAACATAGGTACAATGGGAGTCCCAGACGGAGAAGAAACAGAGAAAAAGGAGCAGAAGAATATTTAAAGGAATAATTGCTGATAAGTTCCCAAACTGGTTGAAAAATATTAATTTACAGATTCAAGAAGTTCAATGAAACTAAGTAGGACAAAGAGAACCACATGCAGCCACCTCATGTGGTGAAACTATTAAAAGACATGAGAAGCTAGTTTGTTCTGTAAACCTTTATCTAAGTATAATAATAATAATAATAACAGGAAAACTATTAAAAGACAGAGAAATATCTGAAAGCAGCAGGAGAAAAATGACTCATTGTGCACAGCAGAACAACAATATGATAAAAGTTTACTTTTTATCAGAAACAATGGAAGACCAGAGGCAGTGGAATGGCATAATCCAAGTCCTGATAACAACAACAAAAACCAACACACACGCAAACAAACCTGCCAACCAAGAATTCTATGTATAGCAAAGCTATAATTCAAAAATGAAGGTGATATAAAGGCATTCCTAGACAAAACAAGACTGAGAAAATTGAGTGCTAGCAGAGCTGCCTTACAAGAAATGCTAAAGAAAATCCTACAGCCTGCCGAGTAATGACATCAAATGGTAACTGAAATCCAGAGGAAGAAATTAAAAACACTTAAAGATATGTGAGTAAATATTAAAGAATATATAAATATATTTTTCACATTTCTTTTCTTAATTCCTTTAAAAGGAATTTTTAAAATATCTGTAACAAGATATTGATAAGTTTATAACACATATAAATGTAATGTATATGACAATTAGAATAGTAAGGATGGAGATGAATTGGTGCTAGATCGAAGCAAAGTTGTTATACTTTATTGAAATTAAATCAGTATTAACCTAAAGTATATTGCGAACAGTTACGATACCTATTATAATCCCTAGAGCAATCACTAAAAATGCAAAGAAAAAAAAATCAACAAGGAAACTAAAATGGTACATTAAAATATTTTTTTTTTTTTACACAAAATAAGGCAGTAAGGAGTAACAGAAATTGTACATATAGAAAACAAATGGAAAATTGACAGACATAAATTCAACTGTATCAATAGGTACTTTAAATGTGAATGGAGAAAACACTTTAATCAAAAAGCACAGATTGTCAGACTGGATTAAAAAAAAACACGATCCAACTGTCTACAGGAGACACATTTTAGATTCCAGATACTGGAGGAAAAAAAAAAAAAGAATACTGTTGTTGTTGGGTGCCATCAAGTAGATTCTAACTCATAACGATCCCATGTGACAGAGTAGAACTGCCCTATAGAGTTTTTTGTTTGTAATCTTCAGGGAAGCATGTGCTAGGTCTTTCTCCTGCCAGAGCTGCTGGGTGGGTTTGAACCAACAATCTTTAGGTTAGTAGCTGAGTGCTTACCCTTGTGCCATGAGGACTCCTTTAAAAAAAAGATAAAAGAATAGAAAAAGGTATGCCATGCCAACAGTAGCTATAAGAGAGCTGTACCTTCTATATAAATAGACTTTAAGAAGTCTACTTAAAGTCTAGAAAAATGGACTTGAAGAAATATTACTAGAGACAGAGAAACATTTCATAATGATAAAAGGGTCAATATATCAGCAAGATATAATAATTATAAACTTACACACACTTAAAATGCCACATGATTCTATTTATACAAAATTTCCAGAAAAGGTAAATCTATAGCAATAGTAAATAGATTAGGAGTGGCTGGGGCTGGGGTTGGGTGCAGAGATTCACTGCCAAAGGGAGCAAGGGAACTTTTGAGAGTGACGGACGTGTTCTAAAGCTAACTTGGTGATGATTGCCCAACTCTTTACATGTGCTGAGAATCATTCATTTGTACACTTACAATGGGTCTAATTTATGGTGTGTGAATTATACCACAAAAAAAGTTGTAAATAAACTAATTAACAAATAAATAAATGAATGTATTGTTTTTTTTTTTAATTTGGCAAACACTTGGAGTATCTGTTTTATAATAATTTGGCGTACTTTTGCTTATTTCTAAGAAATATCCCCCTTAGGTCTTTGAACTGAAAACAAGGTCTTAAACTAAAAATTCCTAAGTTCCAAAGCTCTGTTCTTCCAAGAGAAAAAGACAGGATAGCTACTGCATTTCAAGCATTCAAAATGGCTGACTTTTGCTTGTTTCTATCCAATTGATTTGGGGCCAATAGTTGACAGGCTGCTTGAAAGAGTTTTTTTTTTTTCAAGTGGGAACAAAGAGTGAATAACATATCCTTTAAATGTTTTGTTTTAGTTTAAAACATATGAACATAAAAATAATTCTGCAGTAATTATTCTACAATCATTTTGATGTTAGGTAAAGGCTTTTTTTGCGTGTGTTTGGGTCCACTAATTTGAGGTCACTGTTATTTTTTTGGAATAGCGACATATATAATGCAATTTTTTCAAATTCAGGCTTTAGTCTTATTAAGGTACAACATGAACTTGCACATCAATTTGAGAAACTAATCCTTCTAGATTTTTATTAACTTTCTTCATCTATGACAGCAAAAATGTAGAGACTCATTTTCTAGACTTTTTATAACAGTTAACTGTATTTTCAAAGAAAGATCTCTTTTTTGTACTCATATGTCTTCCATATGCATGATAATTAACTTACACAATTAGAATAACAAAAACCACTCAAATAAACAGGTTTGGTTACACAAAAAAGTGAGGTAAGCCTAGAACTGAGCTGGTGTTTGACAATGTGCATGGATTTTAATTAATCTGTCCAAGCATTTGTACCAAGCATTTGAAAAGGTATTGTTTCATGTCACCCCCCTACATTCTCTTTGGAGCTCATTTTCAGCTCTTATCTTGTATCAGTTATTTATTGCCACAATGATGCCGCACAACAACTGCAATACTACAAAGGCATATAAATATAAGCATTTACTACTCACTTATCTGGAGCCAATGGGGGCAGGGGATAGGCTAGACTGTTCCATTGATCATGATTGAGTTCTTACTGCTGTTGGCTGGTCTCCAATGACCTTGGTTGATTCAAGTAGGGTAACTCAGCTGTGCTCTGAATGTCTCATCCACCAGCAAGCCAGTCTTAACATGTTCCCAGGACAAAGGTAGAAGAGCAAGAAAGACAAAGCATAAAACACAAGCTCTTGTTCACCCTCTGCATGTGTCACATGTTCTTATATTCCATTGGCTAAAGCAAGTCAAGTAGCTGAGCCCAGAATCAAGTTGTGGAGCAGAAGATCCTATCCACATGGGAAAACCTGTCAAAATTATGGAGCAAATAGTGAGGTTTGAGGCTATGAAGAATCAAGGACGTTTTTATAAATCAACTCACTGCATGCCACTTTCCTTGGGATAAAATTCATGTGCATTGTCTCTCTAACATTCTAGACTTATAGTCCCTTTTCCTTCTCAGCTATTGTGATTCCCTTCTAATCTTTTGCTATCAAATCCTGTGGCCTCACTCTCAGCCTTATCTGTGCCACTTCTGTAATCTGAGCTCCAAAAACACACTTTATGATTAAATCGTATATCTGTCCAGCACTCTCCCTCTCTGACTCCCTCTACGTCTAGTTTTCCGACCTCACAGTGGTTGCCCTGTCCTTGAATCTTTCTTCACTGTTTCCTTAGTATATCAACCATATCACGAATTAACTTCTTCCCTGAACAATTTGGGATTCAGGTGTTATCAGTTGTACCTCTTTTTTGTTTCCATTGTTATTCCAAAAGTTTTTTTGGAAAAAACTTTAAACTCAAATGAAATCAACTAACCATGATATCTGCTTTTCACCGTTGCTGAAGAAAAATCACAGAGCTTTGCTGAGGCAGTGGTGTCTTAACACTCTGCAAAAGATTGATTATGGATTTTCATAGTGTAGATTTGTTGCTATGAACCAGCTTCCCTGCCAAATTCTGTATTTTCCAGGATTCCCATTGCATCTATATGTGGTCATGTCACTGAGTTTTGTCCAATAGAATGGAATAATTGTGTCATTTGTAGGTGGGACCACTAAGAACTCCGGTGATTCTCCATGCTCATTCTTTTTCTCCACCTGTCCGGTGCAAAGTATCCAGCAAAGGACCCTGAGGCCCTAAAGGATTAAAGATCAACAGGAGGAAAAACCTTGGGTTGCTGAAGGAATATGAGGAAGGTCATCTACCAACCAGGAATAACTACATTGGAATCTACAAGAACAGAAAACACTTTTATTGTGGTAGGCCACGGAGATGAGGTAGACGTCTTCAGGAATTTACTTACCTTACGTAATCAACAGCTATTAATGTCATGAGATCTGCAGTATAAAGTTTCAGTCAAACCCATAACCCTGTTCTGCTGTACTAAACCATGTGCCTAGTTAACTTTCTTCAATTTCTTTCAGTGGCTGCCCCACAACATTACTTCTCTCCTCACATCCCAAACCATTCACGTCTCCACGTCTCCATTATTCAGAAGATAAACTTGCTTCATTTTCACAAAAATAAAAGTTCTCTCCTCCTCTCTGAACTATATGTACCAAGAAAATATAAATTATACCCAGTTTTATAGTCACTCAGAATGAATCAAATATTCTTGGACAAGAAGTATTAAAACACATAAGGAAAATACACTATTTCAGGAGCTGGTGGGTAGCATTGACTTTGACTTTTATGTTCTGAAATAAATTATTTGTAGGAAGTAGAAGTCATAATACACTAACTAAACCAGTTATATTTGGACTTTCATTAGAATACTCAGGCTATTGAATAAGACAATTAAATAACAAGATTTTTGTCTTTAGTTACTATCTGCATGATTGGGATCAGGGCCAGATTAAGGCATATGAGGGCCCTAAACACTGATGATATTTGTGGTCTCCTCCTTTGTTTATTCACACATTCAAATGTTATATGTGAGTTAGATATATGTATGTGTGTTTGTCTTGTCTATCTATGATGTAACTTCTTTTTAAATGCAGCTATAATATTAGCAATTGAATGCAAAATGGTGTATGCCATTTTAGCAGAATGAGTTGAACTGGATTATAAAATTTTTAGTGGATGCAGAGTACTAAGATTTTTACTATATACCACTTTTGCTACAAAAAGAATATTCTACAACAAAGAAAATGAGCCAGTGAACTTAGTTGTTTTGACAATCAATGTAAAAATCTGTTGATCTCCCACAACAGAAAATTGACTTATCACCAGTTTTGCTTGAAATAGCTTATACTTCAATTTTGATGCAAGTTATACAATAAATGCTGTAATTATAAGTGTATAAATGAAAAGATATCATAAAAATTTTAATGATCAAAAAACAAATATTATAGCAAATTACTATATTTTATTTTTAGATAGATCCTTCATTTCTAACATGTTATAATTAAAAACATTTCTTTCTATTCTTTGCTCTTACAAATTCTCAATGATTTCATCCCAATTAAACCACTGAATAATATCTGCTTCCACACACAATAAGGATAATGAATAGAGTCTTTCTTGCATCACTGTCGTACGCTGAGGGTTTTTGAATCTCTTTAGAGACGAAAATAAGCCATCTGTTGTGCAGTTTGTGATCGTTGAAATTAGGAATATGCATGTGGTGCAATGAACTACTTAATATGGCCCTCTATCCATGGTCTTGCAACTCCCACCCAAGTGATTGAGTGTGACTATGCTAATAAGGTATATGGAACCCTAACAAGGGGATTGGTCAGTTTTGACATTCTGCTAGGGTTAAAACGAGCCATCCCAGTGGCAGAAAGGAAAAGATCTCGCTACCACCAAGGAAGAAAGGCCTAGAGTGGAGCACATCCTTTGGACCCGGGATTCTGCACTGAGAAGCTCGTGGAACCAGGAGACCAAACGAGAGAGAAAGAGAGTCAGCTGTAACACTGAAGACAGTGAGAAGCAGTGGCTTGGTGAGCTTCCTGGCCCACAGAATGAGAAAGCTGAGTGCTTTTGAGCAGCAGGCTTGCTAGAGGAGTAGGGTGCCTCCAGAGACTTGGTGGAGCTAGGTTTGCTGACCCACGGCACTAGAGCTGAGTGCCTTGGGCTGAGGCTTACTGGCAGAGTGGGGTGCCTCTGGCCACTTACTGGCAGAGCTAAAAGAGCTTTGCAACACTTGTCCAAGCAAGGCAGAGGCCAACGGGCCAGAGAGAGGTGAGCCTGTGGGCACAGCTGAGAAGAGTCTGTTCTAATAGAAGAACTGTATCCTGAGCATTCCTGGACCTGAATTATAACCTGTTACTTCCCTAATAAACCCCATAATTGTGAATATTGTCTGTGAGTTCTGTGTGGCCATTGCAATGAATTATCAAACCCAGCGGAAGAGTAGAGAGTGCTGTGGGAAGGACCATTGGTGTCAGAATTGGTAAAGATGGAGAAGAGGGGAGGCATGTCTACCTCTGCCTCATAGAAATAAGCCTTGGGCTGCTGATCTTGACTCTCCTTCCCCTTGTGAAGTTAGAGGAAGTCAGATGCCTCCATGCCATTTTTACAATGCATAAAGCAATTTCAACATTGGGAAATATGCATTCTATTTATCTTTTATTATGAAAGCATACATGCTTGCGTGAGTACAGTTTGTCTTTCCTGAATCTGCAAACTTAGTTCTCATGTAGGAGTAAAATTGTCACACTTCTCTATAAAGGTTTGTATTTAAGTCATCGAGATAAGCCTGCACTAATTTTTGGATGCCTTCATGCATTCTTCATCAGGAATATTCACGTTGTTTAAGAAGGAAAATCTATTTGAAAAAATGTCATACACTTTCACCCTTCTTTTCATGCAAAATTCAAGTTTGTCAATGATGGTATAGTACCTGGTTATGTGAAATGGATCTCTGGCACAATGATACTTCTGAAGCACTTCCGTCATTTACTTGTTTCTTGCTAATGCTTTTGCAAAGATGAACTGCTTGATAATCAGTATTTGGCAGTATTTGTTTTGTTGTGTTTTCAAAATCTTCTCTTAAATTATGTAAATACCCTGTTAAAGACTGGTAGAAATCAGTGCATGTCTTTAAATTTACTTGTGAATCTCGGAGAGCTTGACTCGTCAGATGAAAATGCTGCAATATATTATTCCGCATAACCAATATAGATACATACTCTAGTGTTTGTATTTTGCTGGCGAGGCTTTCAGCTTCTCTTTTGGTATTTCCTTTTTGTGTCTGGTCTTCAGCAATATTTTCTAAGGCATCTAAAATCTTAGCGTACAAATACAGGATCGCACTCATTGCTACTGTATGCCCTTCCCAATGTGAATTAGAAAGATTTTAACACTCGATCATTGCCTAAATATGTTTTAAAACCTTCCCATTGGTGAGTAGAGGCAGCAAAAAACGTGTAGAGGAATTGAACAGCAGAAAAAAACAACTGCTTCCAGACAGCCATCTACTGCAGTACATCCTGCAAGACTAAGTGAATGTGCAGCACCTAGTATGAAAATGGCATATTCATTAGGTTCTAAAATTTTCTTAGTGCACGCCTTTACAATGCCCTGACATATTGGCAGCATTGTCATAGGACTGGCCTCTGCACATAGAAAAACTAATTTTTCAAACTTCACATAAATAGTGATGTATTTGATCTGCAATTTCTTCATCAGTATAACTTTTTAAGCTAGTAAAGGTGATAAATCACTAGACAGATTTTTCATCTGTTGGAGATACGTGTCTTAAAACAATACATAGCTGATCTATATGAGAAAGATCAGGAGTAGAATACACAGACAAACTGAAATATCGAGCTATACTTATTTCACCAAAAATAATTGATGGTAAGGTTATTAATTCTTCACGTGTTGTTTTAGACATATATGATGGGTTGTCCTTTCCTCTGTTACCGTATTCTGAGACGTGACCTGCTAAAAGTGGATCAAACTGAGCAACAAGTTCAAGTGAACCCCCAAAATTCCATTTGGTGGGAACCCAAACACTTCATTTCTTCTTCAAAAATATAGTCCACATACAGCAATTGTGATAATGACAACAACAATGCATTGCATAACAGCTTTCCAATAATGATGTTCTTCACTAATTTGTGTTAATGAGTTAAGCCAAAACTATGTCTTTGGTTTAAATATGATAACATACACAATCTCTGTGAATTGAACTGTTTTCATGTTTATCAGTCATATTTGAGTTGCACAAGTTGCTAAATCCATCCATAGCAAATCGAGAATTCAATGATTTAGGACTGAATAGTTTGCAAACAAATCAATACACAAAGCCAGTTGATGGAGAATACAGTAGCCACTCCCTCTTATAATTTCACCATTAGCTTTGAACCCTAGAAATATATTCTGGCTATGGACTTTGTTTGTTTACTATCCAGAAATTTTCAACACGAATTTTCAAACAGTCCACTGTTGACAATGTTGACAATCACTTTGCCCTCTTTCAATCCAATAATTTACATCATTTGAAGAAAAATTATTCCACAAAGCATGATCAGTATTTCTGTTATTTATGAGGTGTGCAGATGTGACAATTTCAGATTCTAAAATAGTTTCACTTTCTACACCATTATTAATTTTTTTACTACAGCAAGAAATGGGTGCAGAATTTGGAACAAATTCTGTTATAGTTGTATTGTTATCAGTAATTTCAACACTAACGGTGCTAGGACAATGATTTGCACCCATTAAACTAGAGCATTCGGTGGAAGAAATCGCTTCTGAGTCGTTACATTTTAAAAAGGAAGTTAATTTTGGAATTGTCTTTAGGGAGTTATGAATTCTTTTTTTTTAATCTTTTGCAAGATTTCCTTTTTGCCCTCCACTTAGTTGTTGCTAGATATAAAATTATGTCACTTTTTAAATTTGGTTCTACTGTAACAAATAAATTTGAATAATTGAAAATAAATAAAATTTATAAAATAAAATTTACATTTGAATTTGGACGTTAACACAAAAATTTGCCATCACTGTCATCCCCATCAGGTATCAGCAGTAGTCCAATGAACTGTGAGGATGCAGCATCAAAGGACTTATAGTTTACTCATACTTATTTAAAAAAAAATTCATTTGGAACATGTAATTGTCCTCTTCAGATCTGAGATAGTCAAAAGAAATAGTACTTACAAGGCAATTGGAAATAATTTCATTTGTGTGTTGTACGGTGTTTGTTGGCGGGCCCTTCACAGACCTCTGCAAGTATTTTTCATATTGAAAAAATACTTAAAAATTTGCACACTCATTTTCCATCCTTTGTGCTGCATCCGCACAGTTCATTGGACTACTGCTGATACCCGATGGGGGTGAGAGCAATGGCAAAGAACATGATACAAATACAAAGTTATGCTCAGTCTCAAGATGTGTTTTGGTTTGCTTCTCACAGGAACAGATATGTCACAAGTTATGTGATTATAGAGTTGCTGGCATGTTCTTCTGTGGTCAGTGGAAGAGAACTGAATATGACATCACACCCTACTGGTCCAAATTGAAACAGAAGGTATAATTGTTACCATTTACAAGATTTATAAAATGGTATCAATTTCATTTAGTGCTCTGGCAGATCCCTTCCACTATGGTGCTCGCTTTTCCTCGTATCCTGTCTGCTTGGCATCTATGGGTCTTTGCTTTGAACAATTGGTGCCCCTATTTTGTTCATGCCCTAAGCATGTGCTTACCTTGCTCATTGGGTAATCTACCTCTGACTGGAATTAAGATTTGCTAATCTTATAGAGGGGGCATTGGTGGTTCGGTGGTAGAGTTCTCATCTTCCATTTGGGACACATGAGTTCAATTCTCAGCAAATGCTCCCCATGTGCAGCTACCACCTGTCTGTCAGTGGAGTTTAGGTTGTTAAACTATGATGCTGAACAGGTTTTGGCAGAGCTTCCAGACTAAGATGAACTTGGAAGAAAGGCCTGGTTATCTACATCTGAAAACCAGCCAGTGAAAACTCTGTGGATCACAACAGTCCAGTCCACAACTGTTCATGGCGCTGGTGCAGGACCAGGCATCATTTAGTTTCATTGTACATGGGTTGCCATGAGTAGAGGAAAAACAACAATCTTACAGAGCAGTAGTTCTCAGTCTTTTAGAGTTCACGGTATACTTTCAAATGCTGGAATGTTAATACATCTGAAGTAATGTAAAAACCCAAAACAACACTTAAGCTAAAACTATTTCCCAATTATACTCTCTCTGATACAACAGGGTCTAAAGAAACCTCTATAGTTAGTTAATTATTCATTCTTTTAGAACTGTAAAGTTTTCCTGGAAGAATTTCTGCCTTGAACTTGTTCTGTATACTCACAAGGAACACTGCATGATTTCTGGTAAATACCAGGTTTTTTCTTAACAATCGGTTTTCCTTTAGACTAAAACTAAGCCTCTTACCTCTTGTTTACTACAGACAAGTTGAATTTTGCCATGCGTACTTCCAGGAAACTGTTCCATTAGGTACCCTCTCTGAGAAACGTTATCATAACAAAACAAATACTTAGTTGACTCATCCCACACATTGTCTCACATTACTGACACATTTGTGAAGGATTTAAAGCACAAACGTGGGTTATAATATGCTCTTTGAAAACAACAATTGCAAAAAAATTAGAATGATAAAAACATACTTTAAAAGTGAGAGTAGAAATGAGCTTGTGTTAGTAGTGATTCCACTGAAGTTTTTCAGAATGTGAATAATTTTGCAATATCTAAGGGGAGCACAGAGAAGAACATTTCAGAGTATGGAAAAAATCAAGTCCAAGAGAAAAATCTATTTACTTCTAATACTATATTTTGTTTTAATAAAAAGATAAAGTGAAACTCAGGATACTGTTAGGGATCAGGGTCCCCTAAGATAAATTTTCCTTCAGTGGTGAGATTGTAGAGAGCATTTCAATGCCCATAACTGTCAAAAGGATTAAAAGAGGAACTGAATATTGTGGAGTATAGAAGCACATCTAAAAGTAGTACCATTTTATCTGGCAGAGTAAAGTCATGAAATGTTAAAAAGTCATGTTTCTACCCTTCCTGAATTGCATGAAATCTAGGAGACAGGAATAATGATCATCTCAGAAACCTATACAAAAGGAAGACTTTAGCATTAATCTACCAATCAATGAGCCATTTCAGTTGATCCTCTCAGAAATTGAGAAGAACTAGACATCATTATTAAAGAAAAAGCACTATTCTAAACCCCAAGTGCACATCATTATTTTAAATAATAGTACCTTACATTTGTGTAGCACTTCAGAGTTTACAAAGCACTTTAATGTACATTATCTCACTTATCAATCTCTAAAAAGAGGAAGAAAATTTTAAGGCAAGGAATGGGATTAATATCAGCGTTGCACTGGATAAATGAGGGTGAGTTTCTAGAATAATAGACGTTCTCAACAAATCTTTATCAGGAACTGATGAATTGCCCATCTCAACTTCGTTATCCTTATCACGATCACTTATGGGAGAAATGAAAAATTGATGAGCACCGTCATAATCAAAGAGAATAAATGTTTCTCTGTTAAAGTGAATGCATAATCTTTCCAGGAATAAAATAACAATATTCATTCATTATTAAATTCTGATGATGCTGACACCAAATTTTACTTCAACCAGTGAAGGAAATTAGCAATATAGAAGAAAACTTGTTTGGATTTGATATTGTTAAGCTATGTATACATATGTATGTATATACACATATATAGGGTTTTATTTTTCCTCTAATAAGATCTAGACCCTAGGCTTTCCCAATTGGATGAATATTTTTAGAATCCATTTAAAATACAGCGAGGGCTCATTTTTTATACCTAGATGGCTACCTTCTAAAAATGAGTCAGCAATTGTCAAAGACATCACGTCACATGCATTACTTATAGGAGAACTTAACGGCATTTTACAACAAATGGACTTTTCTTAAACAATTAGTTTTTGTAAGAAAATTACAATGCTTCCTTTGTTGTCCCCTATACCCTCTTATCCTAGCCCAGCCCTACACAAATATAATGTAAGAAGTACAATTTACCTTATTTTCTTCATCTGGTCTTATCAAATATTTTCCTTAAGCTCATGTAAATTAGAACAGAAAACAGTGATATTTTGCCATTAATCACATCAAAAGATGCATTAATATTATACATAAGATATGACTTTTTTTTAATCTCACCCTAATACTTAACTTAGCAACTGTAGCTCTTAACCATTACACCACCAGGGTTTCCTTCAAAGAAATAACAAATATAATTAAGCAAAAAAAGAAAATAAATATAATTCCAACATTTTCACTACCAGTAGATAACCACTCTAAAATTACTGGTTTAGGTTATTCTAGTGCTGTTTTTTTTCTATGACTGTGTATGTGTGTACCTGTTGTGTGTATATCTGTATATATGTGTATGTGTATGTGTGTGTGTGTGTACATGTGTGTGAAGTGTGTAGCTCACGTACCTCAGCTAAAACTTAGAGGCTGCCATTACAAAATATAGACATTCAAAGAAATATTATACAGCCCTTAAAAATAATCTTATCAGTAAATGTTTATTGAGAGAGAAAAATATGTCCCTGATATCATAAATCAAAATAAATTTAAAACATTTAATCATAAGGCACATATAATTTTGTAGCCTAGTATTTAAATTCAGTGACATATTATTAATAATTACTAATACTTAATTATGCTCAAGAGGAATGTTTACGTAGACCAAGAGGCAGTCCTTCAAACAGTATAATGGGATACCTGTGCGTCAGGGTTATATCCTTTCACCATACTTATTCAATCTGTATGCCGAGCAAATAACTCAGACTATATGAAGATGAACGTGGCATCAGGATTGGAGGAAGACTCATTAAAAACCTGCAATACATGGATGACACAACCTTGCTTGCTCAAAGTGAAGAGGACTTGAAGCACTTACTGACGAAGATCAAAGACCACAGCCTGCAGTATGGCTTACACCTCAACATAAACAAAACAAAAATCCTCACAACTGGACCAATAAACAACATTATGATAATTGGAGAAAAGATTGAAGTTGTCAAGGATTTCATTTTACTTGGATCCACAAGCAATACCCATGGAAGCAGCAGTCAACAAATCAAAACATGTATTGCATTGAGCATATCTGCTGCCAAAGACCTCTTTAAAGTGTTAAAAAGCAAAGAGCAAAGATATTACTTTGAGGACAAAGGTGCATCTGACCAAAGCCAATGTATTTTCAGTCACCTCATACCCATATGAAAGCTGGACAATGAATAAGGAAGATTGAAGAAGAATTGACACCTCTGTATTATGGTGTAGGCAAAGAATATCAAATATACTATGGACTTCTAGAAGAACGAACAAATCTATCTTGGAAGAAGTATAACCAGTGTAGCTTTAGAAGCGAGAATGGTGAGACTTCATATCATGTACCTTTGACATGTTATCAGAAGGCATCATTCCCTAGAGAAGGACATCATGCTTGATAAAGTGAAAATCAGTGAAAGAGAGGAAGACCCTAAAGGAGATGGATTGGCACAGTGGCTGCAATGATGGGTTCAAGCAGTACAATGGTTGTGAGGATGGCGCAGGGCAGGGCAGGGTTTTGTTCTGTTGTACATGGGGTTGCTATAAGTCAGAACTGACTCACAGCACCTAACAACAACATATTTTACATCAATATTTATCTTTATCTTTTTAAATGTCCAAATGTATTTTTAAATGTCTAAAGTGTTAATCATTAACTTGAATGAAGACAAAGAGAACAAAATTCAATGGATGTGAAAGAGAGAAGAATTACTAATCCACTGAAGAATCAAAATCTAAAAAAGGCTTAAAAGTTCAGAATTATGGTTTAAAGATATGTATTTAATAGGATCATAACAAAATGATAAAAATAATTGTAGTAATTTTAAGTACACATCATGTACCTAGAAATGTGGTGAGCCTTTAAAATATATTAAATATATATTCCTAAATCAAACTTTATTACACATAAACTGGATTATACAAAAGCAGAACTGTCTCTTAATAGCAAGCTTACCTCTCCCTGTCCTTCTTCCCAGGATAGCATTTGAGGTTAATGGCAAGTTTATGTGGTCCTACTGAAGGGGTCTCCAGTGTGCTCACTAGTCTGTGACTGCTCAGGTGTCTGCTTGCTCGGAGCACTGTTTTGGCACTTACTGTCATGAGGCCATGATGTTCCTCCTCCCACTAAACTAAGGACATTTATTGCCTCAGTAGGAGGCCAGATACCGCCTAGAACTATACATTATTGCTCAGCTTTAAGGTGAGAAATACAAATATAAAACTCTTAATAAGACTTTAGTCCTTAAAGCCTGAAATTCTTGAAAGACCAAAAAAAATCCCCTAACTTCCCCAGCTTTCCTTTTTGTACATGAAGAGAAAAACTTACTGATCAGAGCATAGAGCTTTACTCTAAGCGTTGATATGAAGAGGAAGAAGGACATGAAATTAGAGAAATCTTTTCCATGTACCAAAGGAAAAATGACTCCTGCAGCTTGTTATTGTTGTTGTTGTTAGGTGCCATCTAGTCAGTTCCAACTCATAGTGACCCAGTGTACAGCAGAACAAAATACTGCTTGGTCCTGCGCCATCCTCACAATCCTTGTTTGAACTCATTGTTGCAGCCACTGCGTCAATCCATCTCATCAAGCGTCTTCCTCTTTTTCTCTGACCCTCTACCTTACCAAGCTTCATGTCCTTCTCCAGGGACTGGTCCCTCCTGATAACATGTCCAAAGTATGTGAGTTTGTAGAACCTTAGAAAGAAATCTGGAAGGGAAGTCTTGGAGATGAGCCCTAATCAAATGGATCCCTAACCTCAGATGGGGCAAAATTTTTTTTTTTTTTTATTGTACTTTAGATGAAGGTTTACAGAACAAATTTGCTTCTCATTAAACAATTAGTACACATATTGTTTTATGACATTGGTTAACAACCTCACAACATGTCAATACTCTCCCTTCTTAACCTTGGGTTCCCCATTACCGGCTTTCCTGCCCCTCCTGGGTTCTAGTCCTTGCCCCTGGTCTGGTGTGCCCCTTTAGTCTCATTTTGTTTTATGGGCCTGTCTAATCTTTGACTGAAGGGTGAACCTCAGGAGTGGCTTCACTACAGAGCTAAAAGAGTGTCCAGGGGACATACTCTCAGAGTTTCTCCAGTCTCTGTCAGGCCAGAAAGTCTGGTCTTTTTTTGTGAGTTAGAATTTTGTTCTACATTTTTCTCCAGCTCTGTCCAGGACCCTCTATTGTGATCCCAGTCAGAGAAGTCAGTAGTTGTAGCCGGGCACCATCTAGTCGTACTGGACTCAGTCTGGTGGAGGCTGTGGTAGTTGTGGTCCATTAGTCCTTTGGACTAATCTTTCCTTTGCATCTGTAGTTTTCTTCATTCTCCCTTGCTTCTGAAGGGGTGAAATCAGTAGAGTATCTTAGATGGCCACTCATATGCTTTTAAGACCTCAGACGCTACTCACCAAAGTAGAATGTAGAATATTTTCTTTATAAACTACGTTATGGCAATTGAGCTAGATGCTTCCCGAGAAGCATCCCCAATAATTCGGTCCCTCAGGAGTTTGGATGTGTCTATGGTGCTTCCAGGACCTTTCCTTGTACAAGTTGTGCTGGCTTCCCCAGTATCATGTACTGTCTTACCCTTCACCAAAGTGATAGGGCAACCTTTGCCTTAGGAGCAGAGAAGGAAAGTGATGGGTATGGAGAAATGTGAAAATCCTGGGTCTAGTTACTCAGTTCTTTAACATTATTATGGGAAGCCTGCTAGCCTCTCAGAGAAGTCCTGTATTCAGAATCAAGTGGAAGGTGTAGAGTGCCAAAGAGGAGAGAGTTGTCTAGTGAGCAAGACCTGAGGTTGTATTACGAGTCTGGTTGTGCTGGAGGGAATCCAGGAGTTTAGTGTGTTCTGGTCAAGAGATGTGGATGTGTTGGCAAATCTAGGGTACCACAAGATGCCTGAGGTTTGGAGGAAGGGATTCTGGAAATGAAACATCATGGGAGGAACCATGACCTTCAGCATCACATGCCAGTGTGAGTTCATGTGGGTCTGCCACATTTCACTGGACCTAGAACAGGATAACCATGACCCAGTGGACAAGGACAGCAACTACACTGAGAACAGGTCAAGGACCAGAGTTTCTCCAAGTACTGCTGTGAATATGGATAAATTTTCCCTGCAACCAAAGAATAATTTGAGAAGGAGCCAGGAGAAGGGAGAATGTTTGAGAAGAATTGGTAGGGTATTGGAACTTGGGATTGATTACTTACTCAAAACTGGAAGAAATAGTGTTTCATGTATTTGGCAAGTTTAAGTCACTTAAGGAGAAGTTGATAGGAGGTGGCTCTTGAAAGATGACAGGATCAATTTCTTGAAGGACTTTTAGACTTTCAAGGGATTTTGGACTAAACAATTCTGTAGTTCCTGAAATTGTCCACTTGTCTTTTGAAATAAATATTTTGGCACATTCAGAAATTTCTGTTTTAGGATACAAGGAAAAGATTAGTCCAAAGGAATAATGGACCACAGCTACCAAGGCCTCCACCAGACTGAGTCCAGTACAGCTAGATGGTGCCCGGCTACCACCACTGACTAGTCTGGCTGGGATCACAACAGAGGGTCCTGGACAGAGCTGGAGAAGGATGTAGAACAAAATTCTAACACACAAAAAAGACCAGATTTACTAGCCTGGCAGAGACTGGAGAAACCCCAAGAGTATGGCCCCTGGACACCCTTTTAGCTCAGTGGTGAAGTCACTCCCAAGGTTCACCGTTCAGCCGAGTATTGGACAGCCCCATAAAACAAAATGGGACTAATGAGGCACAGCAATCTGGGGACAGGGACTGGAAGGCAGGAGGGGACAGGAAAGCTGGTGATAGGGAGCCCAAGGTTAAGAAGGGACAGTGCTGACATGATGTGGGGTTGTTAACCATTGTCATAAAACAACATGTGTACTAACAGTTTAATGAGAAACTATTTTGTTCTGTAAACCTTCATCTAAAGTACAACAACAAAAAAAAAAAAAGAATTATCTGTGTGAGATCAAATTGACAACAGCAACTCAAAAGGTTTCATGGAAAGCCTAGGGGACAGTGAGTTGAAGATAATGGTGATGGAATAATTTGGAAAAGGATAGTGAGAATTGCAGCACAACTGGAAGGACGTAATCAATGTCACTGAATTGTACACGTAGAAACTTTTGGAATTGTACATGTAGAAACTTTTGGAATGGTGTATCTTTGGCTATGCATATTCCCTCCCACCCCCCCCAAAAAAAATAGTCCTCCAAGATCAAGAAGGGAGAGTGTTGACGTGTTGTGGGGCTGTTAACCAATGTCATAAAACAATATGTACACTGACTGTTTAATGAGAAAATATTTGTTTTGTAAACCTTCACTGAAAGTACATTAAAAAAATTTTTAAAAAGCACACACACAAAAAAAGAAATTTCTGTTTTAATTTTCAAATGTTAAATTGCTTAACAAGTAAAACTTTACTTCTGAAGTTTGTGCTTTTAACAGAAAACAAAATTTCTAACCAATTCAGTGGAGAATCTTTCATCATATTGATTCTGAATAATAATCTTTGAGGACATTTTGCTCTTGGAAATAGACAATTATTTAAGTTAAGAATGTTTGCCCATTTTTAATCAATTCCAGTATATGAAGTGTCAAAAATTTTCCACATCTTTGATCTATAAGAGATATATAGAAAAAAAAAAAGAAGAAGAAAGCATCAGTTTAATACAAATTTTAGAAAGGAAACAGCCAAAAGAAAGAAATTTTAGCATCAACGTTATCTTTACACTGTTTTTTTGAGTTATGTCAAAGCAAAGCATAGAAAACAATGTAACCCTTATCTTTCTCCTCGAAGAAATTACAATGTAAACAATGTTCAGAACATCATGTCAAAGCTATCCATACAATGGAATATCAGTGACCATTAAAATGTTCCTGTTAATGCTAAGTTAGAATGTGGTTTTAATACAGCATGTACTTATGATTCCATTTTGGAAATACCTGTATATCTGGTTAGAAAAATGACTAGAAAACTGTATTTCAAAATATTAAAATTTGTTTTTGTTTTTTGCTTCTCTGAATTTTCTACATTTTCTTTTAGGGAAATATTTCCCATATAGAAAGACAATTTTTTTTTACCTTTTAAGTGGAAAAAAGAAAGCTTAAAGTCTGTGATATTACAAAAGTTAATGAATCTCAGTTCTGGAAGAAAAAAAAAAAGTTATCCATCATGTAGAAGCAAACATTTACTTGACATTATAGCAAATGAGAAATTGAAAGTTGTGGATTCTAATGCCTGAATCCTTGAGGTTTCTGTCTTTTTTTTTTTTCTTTCCCCTCTTATTTCGAGCAAGTCCACACATCTTTCGTTTTCTCCAGTTACTCTTTCTTAAACCTCATAGTCACAAATTAGCAACAGACACTTGAACGTAGGCCATTCACATCTGCTCAGTTAGGATTCGGGACAGCTGCTCAATGTGGCTGAAATTTTGAAAAGTGAACTCACGAACATGACGCGCCCAGAGGAACTGAGCTGTCGGAAGTTGCCGTGAGTGATCAAGGTTAATGAAGTTCAGGATAAAGATCTAAAATAAATAAGGTGATATAAAAAAAGGGGGCACCCTTAAAATTTAGGAGGTGGTTTTCCAGTTCAGACAGCTGTACTTCCAACGCCTTCTCGCGGGAACAAGGGCAGAACCCACACAATGGGCAGCAATACCACCAATGCAACAGAGTGGGGCCTTTTCAGAAGGAAAAACTTGACAGGCTCAATGCCTGGTGATTTTTTTCCCCTTTCTCTTTCTCAAAAATTTCCCCTAATGATTAGGAGTGTCAGACACTGACATAAGTCTGGGAGAAATGACCCGTAAAGTAATTAGAAGAAGAATTTCCCCTACTCTGCACCCTCTTGTCTCAGAGCTGGGTCAGATGAAAGGCATCTCTGTTTACTTCCTGATCTGTCTAATTTCTGTAACAAGGACCATCCCAAATTCATCTCCCAGCAGCTGCTAGAACTGAAACTCAAGAGGTCGCCCCAGGCACCGTGGCACCTTCTTAGAGCTGCTCGACCCTAATGGATTAGCTTTCCACAGCACAGGTGGCAATTTAACAGGAGCCCGAACTTTTACGCGGTTAAGAGACCACTGAAACGAACTTCAAAGACCGTGGGCCCAGAGCAGAGAGCTAAGAAAACACAGCGTTTTCTAAAATGCGATCAACTCCAGAGCCTTCCCCCTCCACACTTTCCAAAGGAATATAATTATATGAGCAATGGGAATAGCAGGGAGGAAAGATTAATATCATTTCAAAATTTAAGAGAAGCAGTATATTTTCATCAGAAAACTGCAGGTTTTATCATGAAAAGCAAATGAAAGGATTCCTAATTACATAAGGACTTAGTTATAGTTCCAACAACATATTTCCAAATTTTTGCTCGAGGAACTTTTTTTCCAATGATCCAAAAGCGATATCAAGAATTCATTTTTGTATTACATAATGTTTTCAATTTATTTTTAAATATTGAAAAATCTTAAATAAACAAACAACTTATGGTTATCCTTCTCCTGATGGCCCAGTCTTTGTATTCAGCTGCTCATGTAAAAATGTCGATAAATAGGGAATGTTACGTAAACCACAATATTTCCTAACTCGCAGTGAGAGCTCACAAAAGAATTTAGAGAGCAGATGAATCACATAGTTAGACAAAGAGGAGATTAGTTGAAAGACAGATCAGAAGATGAGAAAAATGGTCCTGAAGAACTGACAGAAGACTATAAATTACAGGATAAGGCACATAAAAGCACTTTGACACATGTAAGAACAAAATGTAACTATTATTAGAAGGTTAATAATTAAAAAGGAAACACTGCTCTGCAGACTGGTATTCATTTGATGAGTTGGCAAAATATTGTCTTCGTTTTTTTAAACATCAGATCGTGTGAATTTTATAGAAATTGAAACAATTCAGGGATTGAGTTCGTTTTGCAACCTTGCAATAACATCCGAGTAATTGAAATCGACAGAAAAAAAGACAAAAATAGATAATACGCCTGGCTAGAATGTTCGGAAAATGTCAGATTTGTCTTACATTTTTAGATTTTAATCTCAGACTAGCTGACCACTATCTAAGTATGTGCAACTACCAGAAAGAATTCTTTTAAAAAATGGAACAGATGTGGAAAACAAAACAATGAAAATGAGGGCCTATTGCATAAGGGTAAAGAGAGCTTCAAAAGGCCCTGTATTTACTCAGACTTTATTTTCTTTATTGAGTATGGTGAAAATTGAAATAAAAATATAGGCTGCAGATTGTTGAAATAAAAATATAAGACATTTGATAACATGATTGTACTTTTTATAAAAGTACAGTTTTTATTCCTACTTCTCAAATAAGACTCAGCATTTTTTATACCTGGACTGTACTTTCACTAATACATTTACTTTTTTTTAAAGTAAGTTAAACTTGTGGTTTCTGTCATGTGCAAGCAAAAGCATCCTAAGAAGTCCTATGAAGATCTTAGGAGGGGTTTAGGACTGCAAGTGTGACCTTTGTCAAAGCTTTTCTTTGTCTTTGTGGTACCTCATTTGTCTTTCAGGAAATGGTTCTGAGTTCCTGCAATAGACAAAATATTATCCCAGGCATGATCCCAACATGAATGTCCGGATACTGCCGATTGTTTTAATCTTCCAATGCTCATCTCATGAAGATCCGGGAGGTGTTTATGAATTTAGTAGCAAGAAAGGAATATGCTGGAAATACTGTCAGTTTGCTCATCAGAAATTCTGGGTGCTATGACATCAACCAGCTTTGTGAGGCTAATCACTTTGTTTCTGAGGCCTTAATTTCTCATTGTGAACGTGATGAAGTTGGGGTGGAGGAGATTTCTAAAGTCAATTCTAAGATTAGCATTCTACCTAAAGCAAAGTTTATTTTTAGAGGGGACACAGGTTATTATAATCTGGAATCGTTTTTTGTTAATCTTATCTTCACAAATGGGCTGAAAAGTCATATAATGAAATGAGTTGGCCGGTTTTGTTTGTTTTTTCCATTATAAAAGGCAATGGAACCAGTTGTTGTTGAGTTTACTCCAAGTTGTGGTGACCCCATGTGTGTCAGAGTAAAAGTGTGCTCAATAGGATTTTCAGCGGCTGAACTGGAGAAAGCTCTTCAGGCCTTTCTTTTGAGGTGCGTCTGGGCGGACTAGAATCTCCAACCTTCCAGTCAGCAGCCGAGTACATTAATTACTTGGACCACTCATGGACTGCAGTGGAATATAGTCAATCTAAGTTTGTGACTCACTGCCAACCATGTAACTACTTAGTGACGTACTGGAGAAGAGAAACTAAGAGCTCTTAACTTAAAATCGGTGTTCTGGACTACGCAGAATGCTCGTTTGCTCATCAGAAGGTCTGGGTGCTGGAACAGAGCTGATGGAGGCAAGCAAAGAAAGGGAGAAGTCTTAGGAAACGCCAATATTTCACAACGCAGTTACTGGGAAGACGATGATGCAACTAACAGAAATAGAAACTGCGGAAAGAGGAATAGACTTCAGTGGGATAATAGAGTTCATGCGGCCTGTGTTAGCTATGAAATACCTCCACGTGCTGAGATGTGCAACAGCCAGGTGAAAGGATAGGAATGGAACCTGAGATACTGGGTGGCCTGGAGCTGTCTTATGTCAAAGTTATAGTTGAAGCCGTAAGGTTGACATAGTAAGTGAAGTTGTTAAGGAAGAGAAAATATCTGGAGAGAAGACGGTTAAGGACAAATCTCTGGCAAAGTATATTTAGATATTCGGAGGAAATAATACATATTAATTTTTACAACATAGCTACTAAGCACTATGCCTAAGGCTTCATATGATTTGAACTTGAAGGTTCCTCTTCACTGAGGTGTTATTCCCATTGTGTGGATGATCAACCTAAATATTAAAACCAAAACCAAATCCGTTGCCGTCGAGTCCATTCCAACTCATAGCAACTCTATAAGACAGAGTAGAACTGCCCCACAGGGTTTCCAAGGTGCAGCTGGTGGATTCGAACTGCTGACCTTTTGGTTAGCAGCTGAGCTCTTAACCACTACGCGACCAGGGCTCCTCAGACTATACAGATAATTAAAAAATAATTTCCCTTCTCTTCTCCAATAGTTAATATGCAGTAGAACTTTTTTTGCCCTAACACTACAGTTAGTAATAATATAAAATAGCCATTATTACAGGATCTAGAGTAATTTTGGAGCCCTGGTGGTGCAATGGTTAAAAGCTGGGCTGCTAACCAAAAGGTCGGCAGTTCGAATCCACCAGCTGCTCCTTGGAAACCCTATGGGGCAGTTTTACTCTGTACACATAGGGTCGTCATGAGTCAGAACTGACTCGACGGCACATAACAACAAAATTAATTTTAAATGAATGTGTATCTTTGATAAAGATGTTGATGTCTCTTTATATTTGAAAAAAATTGGTTCTTGATTTTCTGCAGATACACATCAGTAAATACAAAATGGTAGGTAATTTTAATACGGTCAGGGATGTATTTAGAACATATCACGTCCTCACCAAGGAATACGACAATTTACTTTCTGCGCTTCTATGTGAAACATAATGAAGAATCAGTGTCCAGTCTGGGGGAAGCTGGGAAACTCACAGTTCACTAACCCAAACCTTGGCCAACTCTTCTTTGTTACTCACAGAAGCTGGGAAAGCAGATCATCTTTATTCACACTTCCTTAGAATGGTGCTTCCCAAACTATGCTGTATATTGGAATTGCCTGAGGATCTTTTAAAAATGCACTTAAAAAATTTTCTTAAAACATTCCCAGATACTTCGATATAATTGGTATAAGTTCTACTGTGCAGAAAAGATTGGGAAACATTGCCTTAGAAGAAGCTGTGATTAGGTGTGATTCCTAAGGTCTCCCAACCTGAGATGGAAGGAATAAGGAAAGCTTGAAAGTGTGCGATGCCAACAAGTAAGAAGTATTCAGAGCAACAGAATTCCTATAAAATTTTCTATTCCATTTTGTTAAGTAAAAGCTACTAAATATTTCTTCCATAGAAGATAAAGTGTCCACCAGAGAAGATATATGGGAAACTGGATTTAAATTGAGATGTTCAAATAATACACAAATTAGATTTTTAAAAAAATTATATGGTATGTGCCAATAACACACATTTTATTTCTGGCTAAAATGTCTTTATCAAGCAATATTAGTGGGAGGTTTCTTATAGAAATAACAGTATTTATAGGGACTTTCAGGGCCTTGAGTTTTCAACGTATTATTTGTGTATTTTTTATTTGTCCCCGTAAGATTGCTCTGAGATACTATTCTTCAATTTAGGTGTCAATTCAACTAAATCATAATCTTGTGGTTTGTTTGCTAAAAAATCTGTTTCTTGTTTGTTTGTTTTCCTTTAAATTCAAGGTCTACCAGGAATCCACATTTCTGAATGCAACTCAACAATCTGCATTCCTAAGGTTAGAGGACCGCTATCCTAAGATAATAAGAATGGGATGCTGTACTTCATTTATATCAAAGGAAACTAACTCTGTGGCTGTGGAAAAATGGTTATGCTCATTAGGGTGTCTGTCTACAAAATGAAAAAATGTACATGATTAGCTGGTTTTCTTTCTTCTCAACCTATTGGAATAGAGAAGACATTAACATTTTTAGAGTATTCCTTCATAATATTGGAAGCCCTGGTGGCCCAGTGGTGAAGTGCTATGGCTGCTAACCAAAAGGTCGGCAGTTGGAATACGTCAGCAGCTCCTTGGAAACCCTATGGGACAGTTCTGCTCTATCCTATAGGGTCTCTATGAGTCAGAATCAACTCAACAGCAACTGGCTTGGTTTTAATCTGTGCTGGGGGGCAGTGGTGGCTCAGTGGTAGAATTCTTACCTTCCATGTGGAAGACCCTGATTCCATTCTCTGCCAGTGCTCCTCCTGTGCAGCCACCACCTGTCTGTCAGTGGAGGGTTGCTTATTGCTAAGAGGTTGAAGAGGTTTTAGCAGAGCTTCTAGACTGAGACAGACTAGGAAGAAGGGTCTGGCAATCCACTTCTGAAAATTAGCCAATGAAAACCCTATGGATCACAATAGTCCAATCCCGTTGTGCATAGGGTCATCATGAGTCAAGGGCCGACGTGACAGCAGCTAACAACAACAACAATATGTGCTAAGAATATTGTTTTAAGCTTGGGAACAAAATTATAAAAAAAGAGGTATTCAGAATCAAGGAGCTCAAAACAATGTGGAACCATTAAAAACTCAAACTCATGTATTGCTTTATACGAAGAAGCAATTGCAGAAAAAACCTTTGAGCTATATGTAATTAGGACTAAACTGCTATGTTCCACCATCCATCTGTTTAAAATTTTAAAAAGCAAAGATATCACTTTGATGACTAAGGTGCACCTGACCCAAGCCATGGTCTTTTCAATTGCTTCATATGCATGCAGAAGTTGGATAGTGAAAAAGGAAGACTGAAGTAGAATTGATGCCATTGGACTGTGGTGTTGACAAACAATATTGAAGATACCAGGGACTGCCAGACGACCTATTAAATCAGTCTTAGAAGAAATACAACCTGAATGTTCCTTGGAAGCAAAGAGAGACTTCAACTAGCTTAGTTTGGATTGGAAAGACCAATCGATAGAAAATTACATCATAACTGGTAAAGTAGAGGGCCAACAAAAACAAGGGGAACCCTCAATGAGATGGATTGACACAATAGTCACAACAATGGACCCAAACATACCAACAATCGTGAAGATGGCACAGGACTGGGTAACGTTTCATCTTGTTGTTCATAAGATCACCACAAGTCAGAGCTGATTCAACAGCAACTAATAACAACAACAAAAAGTGCTATGTGACATTATGAAGTGCCTGCCATGGTTTGTAAGATGAGTCCCTGAAACTTGTCTTTTAGAAAAGCGTTAACAAGATAGTTTCCATGTCATTCTATAAAGAAGTAAGAAGACATTGGTAGAATGTGCTATGTCTAGAACTGGTTGGAAATGATTTGTAGTTTAAAAAAAGGCAAAAACTAGAAAATTATGTAATTATATATTCTCAGTAGTAGTGTGTCGTGGTTTGAATTATGTCCCCCCAAAAATGTGTGTATCAATTTGGCTAGGCCATGATTCCTGGTACTGTGTGATTTTCCTGTATGTTGTAAACCTGCCTCTATGATGTTCATGAGGGAGGATGGGTGGCAATTGTGTTAGTAAGGCAGGACCTGATCTACAAGACTGGATTGTGTCCTGAGGCAATCTCTTGAGATATAAAAGACAGAAGTGAGCAGTGAGACAGGGGGACCTCATACCATCAAGAAAGCAGTGCCAGGAGCAGAGTGCGTCCTTTGGACCGGGGTCCCTGCACCGAGAAGCTCCTAGTCTGGGGGAACACTGATGAGAAGGCCGACAGAGCGAGAAGGCCTTCCCCTGGAGCTGACACCTTGAATTTGATTATGAGGAAATAAACTTCTCTTCATTAAAACCATCCACTTGTGGTGTTTCTGTTATAGCAGCACTAGATGACTAAGACATAGTGTATATGGTGTTCAGGAAAAGGAAGTTTTTCTTTCACTGAAAATTTTTAGAAAATTCAAATGCCATTAAAACTAATGGAGCAAAACAAACAAAAAAAATTAACGCTTAAACTGGTTTTGGTCATTTTCTTTCTGGAAGAGAACAAATATATATGTGTTATAGAACTATCTATATAATGATAAATTTGCAAACTTCTTTCTTTAACTTAACATCAGACCATGAGCATTTTCTTTTTCTTTTCTTCTGACTGTCTTCTTGGAAAACATCTTTTAAAATGACCACTTAAATGTCTGACATATAGATCGACCATCATTTATTTAACAAATCCAATTATGTTAGATAAATTCTGTTTTCAAGTTTTTGGCATAAAAACAATATTGTAATAAATGTCTTTGTGCACAGTTTTTTGTCTGTATCTTTAATTATTTCATTAGGATAGATTCCTAGATGTAGAATTGTGGTAGAGGCAGTACGGTTGATAAAGGATATAAACTCTTTGAAGGTCTCTGATACTTATTGACTCTTTTCCAGAAAAGTTGCACAAATAAAAGCTTTTGCTAGCATTTAGGAGAATATGTCTCATTCTGCCCATTCTAATGTAGAATATCATTGTTTTCAATCATTATCTAACTCCACTGTTTTAATTCACGTATCATCAATCATTAGTGATATTACGTTCATTACTCACGTACATGTTAGTCTTTTGTGTTTCTAATGTAAAACATTGTCTTAATTTTCACTGAGTGTTAGTATTTTATCCACTATCTAAAAAGTGCTCAGCTGCCAACTGAAAGGTTGCCGGTTTGGAGAAAGACCTGGTGATCTGCTCCCATAAAGATTACAGTCTAGGAAACATTACAGGCAGTACTAGTCTGTCACATGGGGTCGCTATGAGTTGAAATGGACTCCACAGCACCAAACAACAATGCCATTAGAGGAATACATAATGCTTGATTCATACAATCACCTATTGGCATTTAGATGGCAAAAGGGTATCTTGATTAAACTCATAATAATTAAATATTTGTACTCATTCATCAGTTTTAACTTGGAAAAAATTCCTAAAAAGTATAAATATTGGTTCAAACAGTATAAAAATATTCAGATTTTTAAGGCTTTTGTTCATGTTGTCAAATAACCAAATAAAGACTATGAAAACTAACATAGCTATTGCCTGTCTATAGCAGGCCTCAAATGCATGTGAAAGCTGGACAGTGAATGAGAAAGACTGAAGAAGAATTGATGCCTTTGAAATATGGTGCTGGCAAAGAATATTGCCAACAGTTTCTCACCAAGATTAGGCATTATGTGCATTACACTCACGCATGCACGCGCACACATACACACACCTATGTATATTTAAGTATATACATGCATGTGTGATATTTTATCATTTATAGTTTGATGTATTAATAAGCTTGATTGTGAATTGTCTGTTTTAATCTTTGTCCTTTTGTCTGTCAACGGGATGGCCATTTTAAAAGCTCTCTGTAGGTACATATCTATGTCTTTACAGTTTCTGCTTTTGTAGTATGCTGACAAAGTTCTCTCCTGTTTCCAGTTTGCAGAAAAAATAAGCTAAATGTCTGTCACTGCCCCCCGCCACCTTTCTCTTCTGTGCATGGCTTATAGCTGGTCACACATGCTTTGCCTCGAGAAGCTCAGGCCAACCTCAGTACAGCTGTGAACGGCAAATCTTCTGGGTCACATTAAGCTCTCCAAAAGGTCCCACTAAAGCCGTTTTTCCTAGGTTTGCACGGAGCAGGCACTCCTCTTTCTAACCCTCCCTCCCAGGACTGGGCTCGAAGCACGGCTGTCTCCAAAAAGCTTCCCATCACCAACTTTCACAGTGATTTACACCTTCAGCGTGGGTGAAGGAATTGATATCCCCAAACTGGATCTCTGAAAAGCTGAACTTCTGCGCTGCTTGGAAAACTAAACCCTCCCAGGTGCTCAGCTAGCTGAGCTCTCTGTGTCTGTTTGCTTCCTATCACACTTACTTCTTCCAGGTGGCTAGAGTCCATGGCACCCCTCGAATTTCCTTCTTCTCCACTCCTCTCTTCCTGTCTTCCTTGTCATAATTATTTATGCAAGTTGCGGTCTCAGCTTGTTATACGGAGGTTGATGCGAATATGGGAAGGGATAATACTTAGGCTGCCTCCAAATGAAGCATCCTTGTGGGGGGACCAAAAAACAAAAAAAACACCATCTTGTTTTCTAGATTCCCAATCCAGGGGGCAGATCTTAGAGGAGGAAGAGTTTTTCTTCCTAACTCCTTTTATATAATTGAGGATGCTGCTGTATTAGAAATATCCATAGTACAAGAGTTTCTTTGTCCTGGTGTTGATTGTTAGTTGCTGTCCAGTCACCTATGACTCCTGGTGACCTTATGTAAAACAGAACAAAATGTATCCCTTCCTGCTCCATCCTCGTGACTGTTGAGTCCATTGTTATGGATATTATGTCAATTCATCTCCTGTGTTTTCTGACCCTCTACTTTAGCAAAGGTGATCCTTTGTCCTAACCCAACTATATTAACATTAGCCTAGCTGCTTTAGGAAACAGGTCACAAACAAATTCCTAATCCTTGCAACTGGGCCTTAGCCAGATAGTACACAACATTTCTAATAGAAAATTCTCTTTCTCTACTCTGTCCCCGACATCATCAACAGAAATAAAAGCACCAACCACAAGTAAAAAGCAGTTCAGAACTTATGGCTAGGGTAACCATGCAATGTATTATTCAAAGCAGAACACTTTTGAGTGTGAAAGGGTAAGTGATTAATAATTACGCTAACACAAAAAAGCGTAACATGGGACTGTTTGTAGTATATTATAACATATTTAACATCTTCAGCTATGGAAATCTACATTGTCCTTTTTTCTATATTCAGTAAAATATTCACTTTCTTATAAAAATGTTTCAAATGGTATTATTCTAATCAATGTAACAGATTATCATAAATAAAACTAACTTATAATTTCTTATTCTAGCAGCATATTTAGGAAAAGAGAAGTGACAAACATCTGTTTCATTATTTATTTGAATTTTGGAGACTAGAATTAAAATTTGCCAATTAAAAATGCAAATGAAAGTCAGTTTCTTTTCTAGGAAAAAGAACAGTAATGTCAGTATTCAAGGAGGAAGAAAAGAAAAGTAACACTTTTGAAGAGGTACTGTATATTCTTATAACCATCTCGGTTATAAGAAGAGAAAATTAAACCTCAGAAAGTGTAAGTAAGATTTTTGGGATTTTTTATTTACTAACTAACATCAGTGTGGTTCAAATTCAGTTTTGGCTTCAAATTCAATGCTCTTTTGGTAATGTAATTATAGATAAACAATGGTTTTACTCTTATTCCTATGGTATAATAATAATAATAATATGGGATCTAACGAGGACATTGTCGACTCAAAGATAAAACTCTTCAAACATTAACCCATTGCCGTGGAGTCCATTCTGACTCATAGCAACACTATAGGACAGAGTAGAACTGCTCTACAGGGTTTCCAAGGAGGAGCTGATAGATTCGAACTGCTGACCTTTTGGTTAGCAGCCAAACACTTAATCACTGTGCCACCAAGGCTCCTCTTAAACGTTAAGCAGTATAAAGCAAGAATATTGTAATGAATTAATTTAGTGAATAAAAAGAGATGCTTTCCTAAAAATACAAATATTGTAAAAAAGAAAACCAGCCTGACAGGACACAACAAATATGTTTTAAATTTTGTTGAGCCGCAAATGGTTTAAAATTAAATGAGGTAGTAAACAAACTTAAAACATTACTTTCATCTCAATCCAAGCTATCAAGAATTTTGTTTTTTGAATTATTTCTTCCTAAACATAAGATGTCACATTACGGAGTCTCCACTTGTATCACATAAAACTTTGATGTCTGGTGTTCACAAATCACAAGGAAACTGAATGAAATTATTATTTTTAAGTGTATAAAATTATTATTAAATTTCAAAGTATCAAAAATGATAAAGCTGGTCTTTAATACTGAGTCAAATATTCTTATTTTAAGAACAAAAACCACTTTTTCTTCAAAAACAATTTCTTTAAAAGTATTTATTTATTGTGATCATAAATTTATTTGTGATGATAAATAATAGAAATAACACTTTAATGTGTAAAGCTGCACAATTTGATATCAGGAACATGTGTGTGTATGTGTTTAGATTATAGATTAAAATATATTATCTAAATACATACAAATGTAATTATCACTACACATAAAAATGAAAAATTTATTTATATAAATATCTGTCAATACTGTATATAAATGCAAGGATTATGTTTCCTATTATATGTGTATGCTTACTTAGTGATTTTCTCTATGATATGTAAGCAAAACACATATGATACCCACTCTATGTATTCTTTGCATGTGTATGAAAGTAAATAAGTTACTTTCCATCTTTAAAATAATAATTGTACACATTTTATTTGGATGAAAATAAGCTCTGAATTTCTAAAAAAGAGCTGTAAATAAGTACGAGAAGAGGAGGACAAGGACTCAAGATAGAACTGTAAAATATAGGTTGTACATGTAAATTTCTAAAAGTTATGAAGTATAAATACAGGTCCAAATTAACAAAAGAGGCCAATAATATCCTTTATGCTGAAAAACATATAGCTGGCTAACTTTCATTTTCCTGTTTTCTAGTTTTATCATTTGTTGCCTAGGACTTGGGGTGAATAAAAAAAATCTTCAAAAAAATATAAAGTATAGTGTAAGAAAGTACATAAGTTACTTTCCCCATTACAATAAGGTGGCCACATTTGATTTGTAATAAATTATCTCTGAATTTTGAAATAAGATTACAAATAAATAGGGAAATAAGTAGACGAGGACCCAACATACGCACATTGTTTGTAAAGTCTCCAGCAACCATGCCTGTCACGAATCTTACCTTAATCAATAACTTATTCAACTATCAAGACCCTTCTCTTGCCTAGTTTTGCAGACAAGGATAATAAACTCTCTCTGGTTAGATTAATGGAGAATTTCTTGTGGTTACTGATTCCTGACTGTTCCGGCCTTGAAGATCTGTAAACTAGCCAAATCTGACATTTTGGCTTAGGAAATCACCAAAGTACAAGTCTAGTTATTAGATAAGGTCCTTCACGGTATTTTCCAAAAGCAAATTAAGTTACGAAATATCTGTTTTAACACTCAGAAGCATTCATCATCTTCATGTGGTGAGCTAGGAATGCAGAAAGGCCAAATGAGATCAAAGGAAAAATTTGCATTTTTTTTTGTCTTCAGCCAAAATGTCACAAGTAACAGTTTCAAAATGATTGCATTTTATTAGGTTTCTTGGCTGGCTTTACCCCTCAAGCTCACAAAAGTATTAAAACAGGGCTGAAAGCATCTGCAAAAAGCACGAAAATTTAAGCAATTGCACATTAAGAAAAAGAATGCTATCTATTTAATTAACATGTCACCTCCTGGAAAGCCAGGTGTTCCTTAGAAGTTACCTATATAAGTATTGATCCATCTAAACCTCATATGAGTTGACAAGATAATGTGGCAACAGAAGCTTTGTCTGAAGGGAGAAAAAATATGTCTAAAGACTTGTTTACTTCTTTGACTCCTGTTTAAGACTTCTCACAGTTCAGTCTTTGTTCCAGAGGAGGATGGTGACTTCAGTACGAGTTACTGCACGTAGAACAATTTAACCGTGATTATTTGTTGCTCATTATTTAATGTATGGGTTGGAAATGTGATGCACTTATCAGAGCTTTTCAGGCTATAGTCATTCCCCAAATGTGGGTAATAAATATATTTAGATAGGCAAGTTTGATTTCAGAAAACCGCAAAATACAGTATGAAACAGTAAAAGAATGTCTACCTGCCTCTGAATATTTATTTGTTTAATTATACACATTTATATATACACACATTTACATATACACACATACACACAGTTATGAACTATAGATAAATGTATAGGTTATATATGTATTTGGATATTACAATATGTGTTTTCACGCAAATCTATAAACTTGTTAGAATTGCTAATGTTATTGGATGGCTTTTTCCTTACTATTTTTTTCTGTGAAATAAACCTGCTGTATTTTCTAGAAAAAAAATATACATATGACTGACTCATAATTCCCTTGTCTCAAAATTTCTTAGGAATAATAATAATGAGTAACCCAGAAAAGAAATTTAAGATTCGTATAATAAAAATATAGATGGATCCAAGTACCGAGAGTAAATTGTTTACCAAATATAAAGATGAAGCCAATATTTCAAAGGTGAAGCTGGTCAAGTCCACACTACAACAGATGGTACTCACCATCTGTAAGGAACTGTCAAAACTGAACCACGTTACATTGCTATCGGAATTCTATTTATTGCTCACTTTCAACAGGCAGGCAGAAATGCTTTAGAATGAAATTAATGTAAAGTACTTTCATGTTTTAGAAACTAAATGTGAAAATGTGCTGACAGAAACTTCCATGACTCACTGAATTGACTGGTAAATAATAATGGCGAAGGGCCTCCGGGACATCGAACCAATTCTGTGCAAATAGAAACTGGAATATACAAGTTCTGGAGATTAGGAGCCTGTAATGCAGGGTTAAGTAGGACCAATTCTCCAAGTTGGACCACAGCACAAAGAAAATAGTTGTATGATATCTTAAGTTGACTTCTTTTTCAGTTGTCTATTGCTGTGTAACAAGTCACTCCGAAATTTAGTGGCTTAAAACAGTGACCATTTTAACATTTTTCATGATTCAGCTGGGTTGACTGGGCTTAGCTGAGTGAAATTTTTGTTCCCCAAGATGTCATCTGGGAGACTGACGGGACTTCAAAAAGGCTTCAGGTGTTTGACAATGAGGGCCGTCTACTGGGAGCTCAGTTGAAGATTTTGAGAAGGACTGGTTCTCTTCCACCTGACTCTTCCATGTGTTTGGGATTCTCACAGAGGGCAACTATGTTCTAAGAAGGGGTATTAACAAGAAGAAGCATTCCAATGCATGGGAACACATCTAGCTTCTGCTTGCATTATGCTCGTTAATATCCCATTAACCGAAGCTAGTTACATAGACAAGCGCAAAGTAAATGTAGGAGAAGACTGTGCATCAGCATGTGTGCAAGAAGGCATGGGTTTCTCTATCGGGGGCTCAGAAGAAACTGTCTCCTGGTGTTCCCCTTGTGTGTATGTGATTTCTTGTGGGAACGGTCTTAGGAAAAAGGGGACTCAGGGTAGCAGAATAGGGTGGCAAAAGAAGGCCAGCAAGAATATATCTTCCGTTGGAGAGTTGCTTCAGATTGATCCCATGAGACGCTCTGAAGCTATATTTCACCCCAGAGTTCATCCAAATTTAAGGCAAGGGGGCTGCTGGACTGTTATAACCAAGCCTGTTATTGATCAGGTCTGCTCTAGGAAGGGGAGGGGTGTTAAAGGGGCATCAGGGCACTCTCTGGAGAGCAGGAGAGCTGTGTGTGTTATCAGCCAACCCTCACAGTAGCTGGAGGTGGAGGTACCAGTCTAAACAGCATCCGCTATAGATCCTCACCTGCACAACTTCTGTTTCTTGTGTATGGGGAAATGGATCTCAGCAATCTTTATTTCAGAAATATCATGGAATATGCCTCATTGCAAAATTGTTCCTTGTTCTATGTCTTGATGTTCAGAACCTAAGAAACCAAGGACTAGATCCCTAACCACAGTAAAACATTCTCATGAGGCCTCATTTTATTATCAGAAAGATTTTCTAGTTTTTTCTTCCTACTCTTATATTTAAGAATATTTTATATTTATTATAGTAATTATATGTTTTCTCCCTATTCTTATAAAAAAATATAAAAAGGAAGAACAAAAATATCTATGGCATTCTTATTTTTGGAAAGAATATCCTAATTAAAGTGAAGAAATTGCTATGTAGTGTAATCAAAAAGGCATGATTTTCTGACAAATTAATAAAGGCTAATGCAAGATGAGTTTGTTCATAAAATACCAAGCTAAAGATGTAATTTAGAGGAATTCAAAGGTTTGAATTCTGTAAAGAAAAATGAAGATCTGTTGCATGTAAAAGGAATTTTACTGGGACAACGGTTTTATTTAAACCCACAAATGTGTATCTGAAAATAATGTTAACTTTAACCAGAAGATGGACGAATTTGCTCCCAACAGAATGAAAATGGGAAGAATCATTTAGTATTATGTTTAAAGATTAAAAAAATAGTGAAAGAAATCATGAAAGATATAACCATTTTGAAGAAAAAGAAAAAGTTGGACCTTAAAAATAAATATATATTTGAAAAGAAGTAAATGCAGGATAAGGGAGAAGAAAATGCAATAATATTTGCATAATATAAGACTTTTATAAAATTTAAATTTAGATGGCAAAAATATGGCATAGTTTAATATTACTTCTAAAGTGTATGATTTAATAGTTTTTATTCTAATTGTTATATTGCTAATTTAGTTCATAAATTAAATATGGGAAATAAAACTATCCTTAGTGTTTTTCTTTTAGCTAAATCAACATAGTCTAAAATTCAAATTATGAGAAAAATATGGAAAAAAGCCAACAAAAACCTAAAACAGTAAAATTTGTGACCAGAGAATCACTTAGGAAACATTAAAATATATTGCAGAGCTATAATAACTAAAACAGTTTGATACTGGTAAATGAATAACTCAATTGGGAAAACAGAAAATCAAAACAGTTCCTGATGCAAATGGACATATTTTTAATATAATAAAAGTTGCCTTACAATTAGTTATGAAAAGATGATCTCCCAAATCTCCTTATTCTATATTTCTGATTTCTCCATAGTCTATTTAAATATAATACATCAAGCCATAAATGTACTAGAAGAAAATATATTACTTAACCTTTGGGCAGGTAAATATTTTTTAACCAGTTCACAAAATTCCAACCACATGTAAGGGAAATACTGATAAATTCTCACAGTAATTAAATATTTTTGCAAGTCAAGAAACCACAAACAAAATCACAGCTAAAGAAACAAAAAGGGAAAAATTGTTGCACATAGGATGTAAAAATGGCTAATAGAAATCTTTAATACATGAAGGTCATTTATAAATTATTAATCACTTAACAAATGAATAAATATTTAAATATATATGTATATATACACATATATATGAGAGAGAGAGACAGAGAGAGAGCACACGTATACTGGGTAGGCAAAATAATAAGAAAAAGTTTAATTGTTTAATAGAAAATAAGGAAACCACATGAATCAGTTTTTAAGAGGAGATCAATAGTTAATGAACATGTGAAAAATGCTAAAATTTGTCATAATTTTGTAATGTAAATTTAAATATAAAATATTTGGTGGAGACAATGTTGCCTAGACTACTTTGAGGAAATATGTACATCATGAATTATTGCTGGGAATGCTAATTAATGCAATTTGCTTGTTGGGAAAATTAGCAATATCTACAGAATTTTAACATGTATATATTATTACACTAAGAAAGATAACCTAAAATACATTTGAAAGTGCACATAAAGAAATATGTTCAAGGATGTTCAGGTAAGCATTATTTGTAATAGGAAAAACTGAAAAAAAGAGATACTGATACTGTGGAATATTTTACAGTTACTTAAAAAGAGTAAGGCAGATCTATCTGTGATCTAAGCTGAAATGAAACATGCACGCACATACAGTCATGCACACATGTTCTTCTATATACATTGAGACATTCTTGAAGCATAAATAAGCTACTAATGGAATATGATTGTGTGGAAAACTAAATGGATGCAATAGACCAGTATTCTTTGAAATTTTAACGTGCATATGCATTTTACAGACACAAGCTAGATGCTCACCAATCCCATTTCTTCTTCCAGCAGACACAGGAAAGTCAAATTTCCCAGCTGACATGCGTTCAGATTGGGACCATGGTACTAGTTTCGGCCAGTGGAACATGAACATAAGTGATATGAAGCACTCTGGGTCTAGCTATAATGTAGTGAATATAAAATTCCATAATTTTTATCTGTAATTCTGAAGAATGTATGAAAAGGATTCTGTGACAGCTGAGCCACACAGTGGAAGGGGCCCAGGACCTGAGTCACTGCCTGGAGGAGATCTACCTAAGAGCACTGCCAGATCCACATCTGACAACAATGGGAGCAAGAAAGAAGCTTGCTTTGTATTATTCTTCTAAGATTTCAAGGCTCTTTTGTGATTGCAACCTAGCCTTGCCCATGTTAGAAAAATAATAAATATATACATTTACGACTCTTTTCCCCAAATAAGTACAAAATATTTTTTTATAACTCTCCGTTCCCCACTTCCTCTAGCTGTTGGCAACCATCAATCTACTTTGGTCTCAAAGCATTTGCTTATTCTAGATATTTAATATGTTGTTGTTGTTAGCTGTCTTTGAGTCACCCCTGACTTATGGCAACTCCAATGCAGAATTGAACAAAGCACTGCCCAGTCCTGCGCCATCCCTAGTGGGATCAAAATCAATTTTAATACAAGGATTACCTTAACTTTTATTTTTTAATGCTACATTTTAGGATTTTAATTTTCTATCAGAACACTTAATTGTGCTCATGAAGAACCTGTACATAGATTAAGAGGCAGTCATCTGAACAGAATAAGGGGATACTGTGAGGTTTAAAATCAGGAAAGGTGTACGTCAGGGTTGTATCCTTTCACCATACCTATTCAGTCTGTATCCTGAGCAAATAATCTGAGAAGCTGGACTATATGAAGAAGAACGGGGCATCAGAATTGGAGGAAGACTCATCAACAACCTGCATTACGCAGATGACACAACCTTGCTTGCTGAAAGTGAAGAGGACTTGAAGCACTTACTGATGAAGATCAAAGACCACAGCCTTCAGTATGGATTGTACCTCAACATAAAGAAAACAAAATCCTCACAACTGGACCAGTAAACAACATCATGATAAATGGAGAAAAGATTGAAGTTGTCAAGGATTTCATTTTACTTGGATCCACAGTCAACACCCATGAAAGCAGCAGTCAAGAAATGAATAGATGCATTGCATTGGGCAAATCTGCTGCAAAAGACCTCTTTAAAATCTTGACAAGCAAAGATGTCACCTTGAAAACTAAGATGCGCCTGACCGAAACCTTGGTGTCTTCAATTGCCTCATATGCGTGTGAAAGCTGGACGATGAATAAGGAAGACCGAGGAAAAATTGCCACCTTTGAATTGTGGTGTTGGAGAAGAATATTGAATATACGATGGACTTCCAAAAGAACGAACAATCCTGTCTTGGAAGAAGTATGACAGAATGCTCCTTAAAAGCAAGGATGGCGAGTCTGTGTCTCACATACTTTGGACATGTTATCAGGAGGGATGAGTCCCTGGAGAAGGACATCATACTTGGTAAAGCTGAGGGTCAGCAACAAGGGACTTAAGCATAACAACGATTGTAAGGATGGCACAGGAGCGGGCAGTGTTTCCTTCTGTTGTATATAAGGTTGCTATGAGTCGGAACCGACTCGACGTCACCTAACAACAACAAGAACAACAGAATATATTTCAATTTTATTGTAAGATCTGGGAAAAACATAAAAGTTACTAAAATTATTTTATGATTTAACTCAAAATTTATCCTTTTTTTAAAATTTGACAAATATTTTGAAACATCAATCTAGTCACCAGGCACTCTGATGGATGCTAGGGGTATGCAAATAATGTTAGTTGGGGGTACATAAGTTTTTTTTTTTTTTTAATAAAATATCCTACAGAAATTATAAAAATAGAGGAATATGACTGTGATTCTTTACATGCCCCTATTAAAGAAATTGTCCACGTATGAGTAATTGCTCAGCCAAAAATCTAGTAATAACCCATCTCAGGTGAAGCTCATATTGTACAATGTGAGGAAAATCTTACAAAGAGGGCTATGCAGCTCTAATAATAGGCTTCACTATTTTTAATGAATTCAAACATGTAATTTGCAAGTGATGCCAAATCATAAAGTGTTACAGTATTCTACTTGAGTTAGGAAACAGAATAGGATGTGGCTAAGGGTTATCTAACCCTGTGAACAACATGTCACCATTTGAATAGTGAATATAGTAAGAATTTTCATATCTACAGCAACAATGGTTTTATTTAAACCCTCACCTGAATATCTAGGAATAATGTTAACATTAACCAGATGATAGCCAAATTTGCTCTCAAATACACAAGTCATTTGATAGTAACAATATTTTAAGGTATTTAAGGCTGAATTTTTTATGATTTTTTTTTTTTTACAAAGTCAATGTTTTATTTGCCTTTTTAACACCTGGAGTATAATCTATTTTGCAAAGCTACAATACTTTTTGGCAGGAACATGAGTAGTATGTTTTCCAATAGTCAAGGATTTATTTAAAGTATCCATGAAAAAGATGAAAATCTATTTTTCATTTTAAAATTATTTTACACACATATTTACGCACAGTTAATCCCCGGGTTATACTAATGTCCAATTTACAGACAACTTGTACTTGCCCTTTAATATTATATAAATTTGCCCTCACTTTGAAACAATTGAACCAACCCTACTTGAAACAAATTCTTCATCACAATCACCTTCACTTGCTGTATCTGTAGCTTTTGCATCATTGAAAAGGCTTTGAGCCTTTTCCTGCACTAAAGTGAGGCTAAATAACTCTGTGCACCTGCTCTGACTTAGCTACAAATTTGACGTAAAGACACGCTTGGGAATGAGTCTCGTTCATAATCGGGGGATTGCCTGCATATGATTTTATGTAAATATATGCCTATTGTGACGTAACAACACATCCTAAAATATTTTTCTTTCGTTTACTTTTTATATTGCCTCTGCATTAAACTCCCATTACTTTCAAGTATGGTGACCCTTGTTAACACTGTAGGTATAGAATATCTTTTGCTTACCCAGGATTGTCTCCTTTAGAGTTTCCCTTCCTGGGTTCGCTCTACTCTGGATAAAACCGAAAACCAAACCAGTTGCCACCGAGTCAATTCCGACTCATAGCAACCCTATAGGACAGAGTGGAACTATCCCATAGGGTTTCCAAGGAGCACCTGGTGGATTCGAACTGCTGACCTTTTGGTTAGCAGCCGTAGCTCTTAACCACTACATCACCAGGGTTTCCATATTCTGGATAATCATCTTTTATTTTGCTCATTAGAGGAACTTTTATATCAATTTACTTCAGTTTTCAGATGAAGACCTGGTGTGGTACAGTGGGTTTCCTTATGTAGCTTTTTTGCCCTGGGTTTGTGAAAAGAACAGCCTGGGAAGGGATTTCCCAAGTTGATTGACATATCCTGGGTAAACTGTAAAGGGCTTGAGGGATTGTTACATTTGTCTGCCCTGGCCCTGTAATTGACAAGGCCTGAGTAGATTGACAACTCCTGGGTAATTGAAGATTGGTTGGTCTTTGATCTAGCTAGGAGGATTGGCTGGGTTCCAGTCTATCTAGTAGGCTCATGTTGAAATTGACAAGAAATCCCCTTTATAAACAGCTGAAAAACAGGTTTGGGGGCCTCTTGGAGGAAGAGAACCAGAAGGATAGCAAGTCCTTCAGAACAATGAGGCCCTGCACTGAGGACCCTTGCAAACCAGGCAAGAAGCTGTAATACTACTAACCAAAACCAAACTCACTGCCGTCGAGTTGATTCTGACTCATAGTGACCCTATAGGACAGAAGAGAACGGCCTCATAGGGTTTCCAAAGCTGTAAATCATTATGGAAGCAGACTGCCCCATCTTTCTCCCACCAAGCAGCTGGTGGGTTCGAACTGCCAACCTTTCCGTCAGCAGCTGAGCTCTTTATCACTGCTCCACCAAAGAGCTGTCATATTGCTAACGAGCTGTAACACTGATGGAGAGCTGGACCCAGGTAAAGTTCTGGATGTAGTAGAAAGCAGAGCAGTCAGCAATGATCAGGAGAACAGCAATGTCCAAGAGAAGCAGCGGGGACAGGCAGAGGAGTGGCAGCAGAGCGGCTGAAGAGGAGAGTGGGCCCAGATGAAACACAGAAGTTTTGGCAGTGGGAGCTTCTTAGCTGAGCACAGTGGTTAAGTGTTGGGCTGCTAACCAAAAGGTCAGCAGGTCAAATCCACCAGCCATTCCTTGGGAACTCTGTGGGACAGTTCTACTCTGTCCTATAGGGTTGCTATGAGTTGGAATCGACTCAACAGCAATGAGTTCTTAGGTGAAAGGTGAGACGGTGCTCTGTCCACTAGTACACAAAAATCTCTGAGCCAGAAACCCTCCCAGACCAGGGTAAAAGAGCTCTAACATGCTTAGAGTCAATGACCAGCAGCAATGGTGCCAGAAATGGCAGAGACAACCAGCGAGCCCAGACGACAGCAGCTAAGTGGAGCAGAGCTATGCTCAACTGGCAGGGACATTCTGGCCACTAGAGCTGCACTGGCAGAGGGTATGTTGGCCCCAGAGAGATGTGACGGAACATTTGAGGGTGAACGTCTGTTCTCAGGAGGGTAAGCATGTCCCCTTGAGGTGCTGAGGCCCCGTGCTGGAACCCTTTCCAGACCTCACTCTATGCATATCTTTGTTTATGTTCATATCATTTGTTTATATCTATCTCTATTATACTAAAGTTCTTATTGCAGGTATGATGATTCTGTGAGTTTTGTGGGTGTTGCAATGAATTATCAGACCCAGTAAAGAGAGAGAGATAGTGCCTTGGGACAGCTGGTGTCAGAAATAAGGGGGGAAGTTGGAAAAGTGAGATATATTCGACACCCACGTTGTAGGAACCAACTTCGTGCTGATTCTTTTAGTTAAAGTTATCCATTCAATTAAAGTTATTTATGAAGTTATTCCTCAGAGTTATCTTTTTCACATGGGTATCAATTTTATTTTAAGATTAAAAACGAAAGTGATATATAACCTGATTAGGTTGATCAATCTGATCTTTTGAGGAAACTCCTCTTGACAATATACACCCAGTATTCAATATATCAAAATATTTTTGCTGAATCCTTCTTTAAAATATTTCAAATTCTCGTGGGAGGCAAGACATACTGATAACAAATTTGAAGGGTTACTAAATTGGAAACTTCTGCTAGCACTGATTTCATTAGCAGTGAGAAATATGTAAATATCCCCGGATTAAATTTATTGAGGCATATCTTTCCATGAAACTGCTTCAAAGTTTCCGCCCTCTTCCAGGTGCTGCAGTGTAGGAAGAGGAATGGAACGATGAACAAAAGAATGCATTGATGCCAATATCATATCACACCCAATTGAATAATACTATGACAAGAGAATGCTTTCTTGCTTTTGTCACATCAGTGGAAGAAAATAAGAGTGGAAATATATGTGCTTGCAACTCTAGACCATATCTGTTAGCAACAAGCTTGACTGGGCATGGGTGAAAGAATAAAAGCTCTTCAGTGAAGAGCGTTTTCACCATTAAGTGCCTTGGATTATCAGGCTAAGATGTAGGGATAAGAACATGCCAACTGTATTTTTTTGTTCTTAGATATCTGGAAGAGTTTTTATTTCATTCTGTTGCTTTTGATCAAGTGGAAACTGCTGCTCAGAGTCCTTCCCTATTAAAAATCATATACTTGAGTAAATCTTATCTTGGTGTTTCTGTGATCCTTTGGCCACCCTTCCTCTACACTCCCTCCACCCATCTTTAGTGCAAAATCCTATATTCGGATGAGAGCTTTTTTATTATTGATGTAGCTCCAATATCTGGCACATGGTAGAGGGTCAATTAAATATGTATAGAATGAAGGAATGGATAAATGAATAAAGAATCTAGGATTTCCATAAACCACAAATATCCTATCTGAGACATAATTTTGACTTACTTTAAAGCAGACACTGAAAAGAGCTTCAGTATGTGGAGAAAAGGAGCTACTAAGACCATGCCATTTCCTCTGTCTCTGCTATACACGTTGTTACTGTTGTTAGATGTTGTTGAGTCAATTTTCGACCCATAACGACTCCATGTGACTGAGTAGATCTGCCACGTAGGGTTTTCTAGGCTTTTATCTTAATGGAAGCAGATAGCCAGGTCTTTCTTCCAAGGAGCCACTGGGTGAATTTGAACCACCAACCTTTTGGTTAGTTTCCAAGTGATTAACCATTGTGCCACCAGTGTTCCTTGCTACACATGCACCTATTTGAAATTCAAATATTCCAAAACAACTAAAGGAAAAGAGTAGTCATAGCGAGATTATTTCTATCACGTCTAGCTCACTCAACCTAATAATGCATATTTTGACAATTTTGCTCGTGTGATTCTATTTTTTAAAATTTTGTTGAGAATATACACAACAAAACATATACCAGTTCAACTATTTCTACATGTACAATTCAGTGACATTGATTATATTCTTCGGGTTGTGCAACCATTCTTACCTTCCTTTTTGAGTAGTTTCTCCTTCATTAACATAAACTCACTGCCCCCTGAGGTTCCTTTCTAATTTTTTTGAGTTTCTGATGTCACTTTGATCCCATATAGATAGCTCTTAAGAGCTTAATGCTCAAGGCAGACCTTTCTCACTAGTTAAGCTAAACTATAGTTTCAAGAAGACTTCAGGGGATAATTTTGGTTTAAGGTTTAAAGATTATCTCAGGGCAATAGTTTCAGGGGTTCGTCTAGCCTCCATGTCTTCAGGAAGTTAAAGCAACAGAACATTAATGTAACAGGCATTTACTTAATTCTTTTAGTTTTGGAGTTTCAGTTGATTTCTGATGATGATATTCCACAAAATAATAAAATACCATAATCATAATGAGAATTAACATTTTTACTAGTGCTTTACAACTTTAAAAGGACATTTACATATGTTTGGTGTAGTGATGAATATTTCTAGTATTTCATAAATTTTTCCTCATTCTTGTTTTTCTGATCTGGAATAAAGTGTAACATAGAGTCAACACTCTAGTCTACATTTGTTAACTATTCTTCTTTATTTAGTGGCGTTGTTGTTGTTATTGCGTGCCATCAAGTCAGTTCCGACTCATAGTGACCCTACGTACAAACAGAACAAAACACTGCCCAGTCTTGTGCCATCCTCGCAATCATTGTTATGCTTAAGCCCATTGTTGCAGCCACTGTGTCAATCCATCTAATTGAGTGTCTTCCCTTTTTTTTGCTGACCCTCTACTTTACCAAGCATGGTATTTTTCTCCAGGGACTGATCCCTCCTGATAACATGTCCAAAGTATGTGAGACGTAGTCTTGCCATCTTTGCTTCTAAGGAGCATTCTGGTCGTACTTCCAAGACAGATTTGTTCATTCTTTTGGCAGTCCATGGTATATTCAATATTCTTCGCCAACTCTACAATTCAAAGGTGTCAATTCTTTGGTCTTCCTTATTCTCTGTCCAATTTTCACATGCATATGAGGCTATTGAAAACATCATGGCTTGGATCAGGTGCACCTTAGTCTTCAAGGTGACATCTTTGCTTTTTAACACTTTAAAGAAGTCTTTTGCAGCAGACTTGCCCAATGCCATGTGTCTTTTGATTTCTCGACTGCTGCTTCCATGGATGTTGATTGTGGATCCAAGTGAAATGAAATCCTTGACAACTTCAATCTTTTCTCTGTTTATCATGATGTTAACTTACTGGTCCAGTTGTGAGGATTTGTGTTTTCATTGTGTTGAGGTGTAATCCATACTGAAGGCTGTGGTCTTTGATCTTCATCAGTAAGTACTTCAAGTCCTCTTCACTTTCAGCAAGCAAGGTTGTGTCATCTGCATAATGCAGGTTGTTGATGAGTCTTCCTCCAATTCTGATGCCCCGTTCTTCTTCATATAGTCCAGCTTCTCAGATTATTTGCTCAGGATACAGATTGAATAGATATGGTGAAAGGCTACAACCCTGACACACACCTTTCTTGACTTTAAACCACGCAGTAACCCCTTGTTCTGTTGGAACGACTGCCTCTTGATCTACATACAGGTTCCTCATGAGCACAATTAAGTGTTCTGGAATTCCCCTTCTTCACAATGTTATCCATAATTTGTTATGATCCACACAGTTGAATGCCTTTGCATAGTCAGCAAAACACAAGTAAACGTCTTTCTAGTATTCTCTGCTTTCAGCCAGGATCCACCTGACATCAGCAATGGTATCCCTGGATCTGCATCCTCTTCTGAATCCGGCTTGAATTTCTGGCAGTTCCCTGTTGATATACTGCTGCAGCTGGTTTTGAGTGATCTTCAGCAAAATTTTACTTGTGTGTGATATCAATGATATTGTTCGATAATTTCTGCATTTGGTTGGATCGCCTTTCTTGGGAATAGGCATAAATATGGATCTCTTCCATTTGGTTGTCTTCCAAATGTCTTGACATAGACGAGTGAGCACTTCCAGCACTGCTTTAATCTGTTGAAACATCTCAGCTGGTATTCCATCAATTCCTGGAGCCTTGTTTTTTGCCAATGCCTTCAGTACAGCTTGGACTTCTTCTTTCAGTACCGTCGGTTCCTGATCATATGCTACCTCCTGAAATGGTTGAATGTCGACCAATTCTTTTTGGTTGACTGTGTGTATTCTTTCCATCTTCTTTTGATGCTTCCTGCAACGTTAGTATTTTTCCTGTAGAATCCTTCAATATTGCAACTCGAGGCTTGAATTTTTTCTTCAGTTCTTCCAACTTGAGGAATGCCAAGCGTGTTCCTCCCTTTTGGTTTTCTATCTCCAGCTCTTTGCACATGTCATTATAATACTTTGTCTTCTCAATCTGCCCTTTGAAATCTTGTGTTCAGCTCTTTTACTTCATTATTACTTCCTTTTACTTTAGCTACTTGACATTCAAGAGCAAGTTTCGGAGTCACTTCTGACATCCATTTTGATCTTTTCTTTCCTTCATGTCTTTTTAATGAACTTTTGCTTTCTCCATGTATGATTCCTTGATGTCATGCCACAAACTCGTATAGTCTTCAGTCATTAGTGTTCAACTAATTCTTGAGATGGTCTCTAAATTCAGGTGGGATATACTCAAGGTTGTACTTTGGCTCTCATGGATTTGTTCTAATTTTCTTCAGTTTCAGCTTGAACTTGCATATGAGCAACTGATGGTCTTATTCTGACTGATGATAATTGAGCTTTCTCTTTCCACAGATGTAGTTGATTTGATTCCTGTGTATTCCATCTGGCAAGGTCCACATGCATATTGTTTATGTTGTTTGAAAAAGGTATTTTCAATGAAGAAGTTGTTGGTTTTGCAAAATTCTATCATGCAATCTCTGGCATCACTTCTATCACAAAGGCCGTATTTTCCAACTACCTATCCTTTTTCTTTGTTTTCGGTTTTCACAATGCAATCACCAACAATTATCAGTGCCTCTTGATTGCATGTTTCATCAGTTTCAGACTGCAGAAGTTGGTAAAAATCTTCAATTTCTTCACTTTGATCTTACTGGCTGGTGTGTAAATTTGAATAATAGTCATATTAACTGATCTTCCTTGTAGGTGTATGGATATTATCCTATCACTGACAGTGTTGTACCTCAGGATAGGTCTTGAAATGTTCTTTTTCACTATGAATGTAATGCTATTCCTCTTCAAGTTGTCATTTCCGGCATAGTAGATCATATGATTGTCCAATTAAAAATAGCCAATACCAGTCCATTTCAGCTCACCAGTGCCCAGTATATCGATCTTTATGTGTTCCATTTCATTTTTGATGATTTCCAATTTTCCTAGATTCATACTTCATACATTCCAGATTCTGATTATTAATGGATATTTGCATCTGTTTCTTCTCATTTTGAGTCATGCCACATCAGCAAATGAAGGTCCCAAAAACTTGACTTCATCCATAGACTCCATCCATGTCATTAAGGTCAGCTTTACTTTGAGGCGGCAACTCTTCCCCAGTCATCTTTTGAGTGCCTTCCAACCTGAGGTGCTCATCTTACGGCACCATATCAGACAGTGGTCTGCTGCTATTCATAAGGCTTTCACTGGCTAATTCTTTTCAGAAGTAGACTGCTGGGTCTTTCTTCCTAGTCTGTCTGGTCTTTCTTCCTAGTCTGTCTTAGTCTGGAAGCTCAGCTGAAACCTGTCCACCATGGGTGACCCTGCTGGTATTTGAATAGTGGTGACATAACTTCCAGCATCACAGCAGCACACAAGCCCCCACAGTACAACAAACTGATAGACATGTGGGGGTTAGTGGCTATAGTGCCTTGCATATGAGCTGTGGCTAGGAGAAGTGGTAGAGGATTTTTAACATATATTATTTCATTTAATCTTGTAATGCTTATATTATCATTATTATATAGACTCAGAATTCTCCTGTCTCAAAATTTCTTAGAAATAATGATTGCATAATCCAGATTGCCTACCGTATGATGCTTAATATGTTGGAATAATGACTATTAAGAGCAGTTTGACTTCATCCCACAGTTCTCTCTTTATTCACGTAACATTACTTCTAGAGAAGTCATTTAAATGAAATTCATCTAGTTCACTTTCTTGCCCATGCAAGTTTATTCCTGTTATTTGTTTCCTGGAATTTTTGTTTAGTCTTGTTCAAAAACTGTTATTAGATAAAATGTTCTTCTTCTCATAGTAAACATGTCTGGATTAAGAGTTTTTTACTGGTCAGTAATTTTCAGCTTTATCATTTTATCTCTCAGCTTCTGCATGTAAAAACATATCATATCACAGAGTTAACTTCTTTAGTATCTTTTTTTTTTTTTTTCTTTACTTTTAGCATAGCCATTCAGAGCAGCATAGTTGGAAATTAGGGTCAGGAACTGTGAGGTGTGGAATCACCTTGCAATTTGGCCTTGTTCTGAGTTCCTGAGAGGTGAACCACACCTGAGGCTAATGAGTTGGGGATGACCAGACCAAGAGGGACCACCTGAGGGCCCAATGTTGACTAAGCCTCAGAAGGCATGACGTAACCTATCATGAGCACTTGGTGAGGCCGTTAAAAACTCTGAAACTTAAGACTCAGATAAATTTTCTGATTGGTGACCATGCACGGGAAAGGGACATGGAAGCCCGGCACTGTGACCACTCCCAGACCTTACGTTATGCGTATTTGTCTCTATCCTTTTTGCTTGTAATAAAGCTGTAGTCATAAGTATGGTATACACTACATGAGATTATGTGAGTCACTTCAGCAAATTAATGAATGCACAGGGGGAGTGAGAAACCGCAGGGGCTGGTGTCTGCCTATCTGGCAGTCAGAAAGAAGTTGACCTTCTAATTTATGAGCTCTGACTTACCTCTGGGTGGCTAGAGTCAGAGAAATGCTGCATGGGAAGCTGGTCTGGGGGAAGGTGCCCTTCTAACTTGGGAGCTCTGACCCAGCTTTTAGTGGCTGAGGTTGGAGGAGTGTCTCTTGAGTGGCTGGTGATGAAGATGGAGAGGTGGGAAGGTAAGGACTGGATGCATCCCAAATTTTGGGATCCCACATGCTGATCCTTACCAGGTAGTTGGCAATGAAGGTGGAATTTACCTGTCTTGCCTCTTCCTTAGTGTAGGAACTTAGAGATCATAGAGTAGTATTGAATACTACCAAAAATTTTGGCAGTATAACAAATAACTGCATTTTCATGAAAATCTTGCTAATTATCCAAATTTAATTTGGCCACAGGTTATATAGACTAATCTCCAGTTATATACAATAGTAGGTTAAAAACAAAAAAACAGAATTCTCACTTTCTTGAATCTCGATGTTTAGTTCTTTTATCTAGATTTGATTTCAACTATAAACTATTATTTAAAACAATACTATAATTTATTCTAAAAGAGTATCTCTTTAAGAGAGAGGTAAACATTGTAACTATCCTTAATTTTCTAGACTATTGCATAACTACTTTCATATCAGTGTTAGTATACAAACAGATTGGACTGGATTTAGGGTATGGGGATTCTAACTTCAGATCTGCCAGTAAGTAGACGAAAGACTTCCAAGTTTGGTCAATTATGTCTTACAAGAAATTTTTGTTTTTAAGAGTCATTTTCATCCAACATTGTCTATAAATTCTTCTGGGCTTCATTCAAGGGAAAGTACAGCATTCCCAGAATCATCTGTTTTTTTTCAATACCATCATAACACCCCCTTTATTATCAGTGTCCTTCTCAAAGCTTAAAAACAAAAAAAACCCACATTACCTCTTAATCATTTGTTTTCAGTTCAGTCCCAGTGACATCTTTATAATACCTTTAATACCTTAGTAAATCTTCATAGATTTGTAATGTAAGAGAAATCCCATATCCATTGTAGCTATGATCATTAGGGAAAATATACTAATTACAGATATGCTTCAACCATAAACTTTATGATACAAAGATTTCTTTTGAATTATATTTCTTGAAATTTGCATCACATTTAAATACTTTTAGGTAATATTTTATCTATAATTTATTTAGCATGTTCCATGTGGCAATCACTATACCGGCATTTTACACGTATGAACTTGTTCAGTCTTCACACCTTTGTGCATTGTAAGGGCAAGGCTGTGAGAGGTTAATTAAATTGTAAAAGATGACCCTACTGGTAAGTGGTAGATTGAGTGTGTGAATTGTGGATGGCAAAACAGGAAATATTTCCACTATGTTATGTTGTCTGTCTCTGAGTGGTGCAAATAGTTAGTATGCTTGACTGCTAATTGAAAGATTGGAGATTCAAGTCCACCCAGAGGTGCCTCAGAAGAAAGTCCTGGCAATCTACTTTTGAAAAAGGGTCACAGTTCTACTCTGGCACACATATGGTCAGCAGAAGTTGGAATCAACTTGACGATAACTGGTAACTGATATGTTGTTTCTTTAGGAAATAGAAGCTAGTGATCTTTTTAGAAGATCTATCAGTCTGGGTCCAAAAAGGACATAGACTGTGTACACAGTAATTTTTAAAGAGGAAGTTTAATATGAAGAATTACTAAACTATTATAGGAAAGTTGGCACAAAGATGTAATTCTAAAGGGTACCTAAGGGTTGAGGGAAAATAGACAAGGAAGGACAATGGTCAAAGCAGGGCCCTCTCATTGGAGAAGGTGTGATTTCCCTCCACTGGTTGGAAGAGAAATCAGTTGGGCTGCCAAGATCAGAGCGAGTCCAGAGTCACCATGTGAGCAGGAAACAAAACTCCAGGGCAGAAGTGAGCTGAGGTTTATTGGCAGGCATGTAAAGGGAGTTGCAGTATTCTAGAGAGTGTGAGACTAGGAACATGCACTATTTGTGCTGGGAGGGACACAGAAAACAATCCTTTGAATTGCAAGTGGGCAGACGTTGATAACAACTCTCAGGGGTTTAGACAAGCCAAGGTTGTTGGGGGTTGCTCAAAGGCAGTCAGACATGAGGCCTGGAGTGTGTGCTGTCTGTGTTTGAAGGGCTGTTGTCAAGGTTATTACCAAGCTTGTGCAGAGGTTGTAAAGTCACCAAGGGGCTGCTGCCTCTGGGAATGTAGCTGGGGCAGTGTGCCGTCAGATGTCCCCACCCACATGCCCCAATGAAGAAATGTGCAGCACGAGCACAAAAAAGCAAAGCACAGCACACTAAAACCAGCTTTTAAACTGCCAGCCTTTCAATTGATAGTCTGTAGTCACCCCAACATGAGGCAGCTGAAATTCTAAAAAAAAAAAAAATTCTACAGAGTTTGAAGTTTGAGTCTAAATAGCTTAAATACCTTCTTAAACTAACAGAAAAACAAACAACCGCCATTTAAACAGGATAGAATCCAAAATTACCTGACAACAAAGAATAAGAAAAAATGATCTATTCTCAGGAGAAATATTAGTCAGTAAATATGAACCCAAAGATGCCTCTGATACTGGAATCAGTCAGCAAGATTTTTAAGCAACTATTAAAACTATGTTCAATGACAAAAAGGAAAATAGCTTCACACCAAACAAAAAGGTAAAAAATCCCTGTAGAAGAGTGTCCAAAAACTATATCCTGTGAGCCAAATCTGGCCTGCAAGCTAATAAACATTTTTAAAGTTTTGAAGGGTTGTAAAAAAAATTTCAAAATAGAATATTCATGTGGCAGAAACTATATGTAGACCACAAAGCCTAAAATATTTACTATCTGGCCGTTTACAGGAGAAGTATTCCAATGCCTGCTATAAAAAAAAAAAAACCCGTGTTCATCAAGTCTATTCCAGCTCATAGAGCTCCTTATAGGACAGAGTAGAACTGCCTCATGTGGTTTCCAAGGAGCAGCTGGTGGATTTGAACTGCCAGCCTTTTGGTTAGTAGCTAAGCTCTTAACCACTGTGCAACCAGGCCTCCATGCCTGCTATAGAGGCATAAAACTATATGTATATATATAAAATAACCAAATGAAAATTCAAAAACTAAATAAAAAATTCACTGAATGTGATTAACAGATTAGAAAGGATAGAAGAGGGAATCAGTAAACCTGAAGACAGGTCAACAGAAATCATCCATTCAAAAGAAGGAAGAGATACAATATAGGGAAAAAAATGAATAGAGACTAAAGAACTCATGGAAAAGTATTTAAAAATCTAACATGTTGTGTTAGTCTATGTAATTAGAGTTCCAAAAAAAAAAAAAAAAACAGAAAGAAGAAGGAAAAAATAATTAAAGAAGTAATGCAGAATATTTACCCTAATTTGGAGAAAGACATACATTTACAGATTCATGAATCTCAGCAAATCTCAAACAAGGTAAGTATGAGGAAAACCACCATTTAACACATAATAATCAAAATATTAAAAAATAATAATAATAAAGAGAAAATCTAGCAAAGAACCAAAGAAAAATAACACTTTACGTATAGGGAAGCAATAAATCTAGCTAATGTTGGCTACTAATTAAAAACTAACAAGAGCACCCTCATCTATTGCTGGTGGGAATGTAAAATGGTGCAGTCACTGTGGAAAACAGTTTGGCTATTCTAAAAAAATTAAACATAGAACTACCATATGGCCCAGCAATTTTACTCCTAAGAATAATACGTAGAAGAACTGAAAGTCTGAATACAAACAGTACACCAATGTTTATTGCAGCGCTGTTCCCAATAGCCAAAAGGTGGAAACAACCGAAATGTCCTTCAACAGAGAGAGATAAAACGAGGTGCAACATACAATGGAATACAGCTCAGCCATAAAGAGAAATGAAGTTCTGATACACGTTATGACATGGAGGAACCTTGAAAACATTATGCTGAGTGAAATAAAGCATTCACAAAAAGAAAAATATTGTGTGATCTCACTTATTTGAAATATCTAGAGTAGGCAAATGTATAGAGGCTAAAGTTCATTCGTACTTTCCAGAGGTGGCAGGGAGGGACAAAGTGGGGGTCATTGCTTAGGGGACACTGAGCTTCTGTTAATGGTGATGGAAAAACATGGAAATGGAGAGTAGTATCCTTGAACAAGCTGATGAATGTAATCAGTGTCACTGAATTGTACATGTAAAAGGTGGTAAACTGGCAAATGTTTTGTTGTATATATTTTTACCATAATAAAAACAAACACAATGAAGGCAGTGAAACAACATCCTTAAATTGCTGAAGGAAGACAAAGAGGAAACAAAAATGACTGTGCATTTTAAACCCAATGAGGTTCTTCTTCAAAAATGAAAGTGAGCTAAAGACATCTTCACAGAAATAAAAGTAAAAAAATTAGTTGTCAAGAAACCTGAACTGTAAGAAATGTTAAAGGAAGTTCTTTACGTTGAAAAGAAATCATACCAGATTGAAATTGAAATATTCATGAAACAAAGTGAGTGTCGAAGTAAATATCTGGGTATATTTAAAACACAATTATTTGTTTGAATTTATTATATATATATATATATGTATGTATATATATAAAATTTTAAGTAACAATTATAACGTATATTTAAAAAAAAAGTTGCTGTCGAGTTCATTCTGACTCATAGTGACCCTATAGAACAGAGTAGAACTGCCCCACAGGGTTTTCAAAGCTGTAATCTTTAGCGAAGCAGACTGCCACATCTTTCTCCCGTGGAGCAGCTGGTGGGTTCAAACTGTTGAACTTTTGGTTAGCAGTCAAGCTCTTAACCACTGTGCCACCATGGCTCCTTATATTGTATACTGGAGCTTATAAAATGATGCAATAATAGCATAACAACAGCATAAATTAAGGGGTAGATAGTTGGTAAATGTACTTACACATTTGCAAGTTTTCTACATACTATATGAAGTAGTATAATGCGAACTATAGTGTACATGAATTTTATATAGAATCAGCATCATAAAATAAGGTACACAAAGCACCTGTGAAATCTTGAGCAATCTTACTTTTGGGAATTCAGTTTTGCCGCCCTGTATCATGAGAGAATTGGGGTAGTTGGACTCTAGGGCTCTTCCCAAGCTCTAAAGACAAAGCAAAACAAAATTCTATGATTTTCTTGCAGTGGAGGTGCAAGGGGAGAATACATACATCCTTGAATCAAGCAAGTCAACCTCTTGAGGAATCACCCTGGCCCTTCCCGTGGGAGAGTTTTTGTCTATTTTAAAAGATTTCATACTGGAACACAAATTTCTCTTGAAATAACATTTTACATGTTCTATCTATAGGGTCACTATGAGTTGGAATCAACTGGATAGCAATGGGTTTGTTTTGGTTTGGAGCTTTTTATGACAACCTAGGTAAAAACATACAATTCTTTTCTTTCATATGAATAAACTAAATATGCATAGAAAAAAAGCAATTGTTTCATAAGCAGCCGAATTTATAGAGAGAAGAGGAAATAAAAGACAGCAGAGAATGAAGCCTTTTATGCCTCTGAAATATGCTAATTATGTGATATACGAATATATGTCACATAGCTTAAAAACTAGTATTTTTTTTCTAAAAGGTAGGAGAAACATTTCTACCTTCTAAAAGGTGGCAAACTTCATTGCCAAGTGCTAGGAGAAAAATACCCGACGGTTCTTGATCAGTACAGTGAAGCTATATAGGCCATAAACAAATTTCATGCTGAATGTGCCAGATAAAGACTGTAAGGGGAGGGTTAGCTCATGTGTTTTGATTTCAGATTCTCTCAATCAAATCTTGTTGTTGCTTTGTGCTGTTGTGTTGACTCATAGCAACTGAATAGCGCAGAGTAGAACTACCCATAGGGTTTCCTAGGCTGTAATCTTTATGGGAATCTTTCTTTTTTGTACTTTAGAGGAAGGTTTACAGAAAAAATAGTTTATCATTAAACAGTTAGTACACATATTGTTTTATGATAATGATTAACAAGCCCACAATATGTCAACACTGTCCCTTCTCGACCTTGGGTTCCCTATTACCAGCTTTCCTGTCCCCTCCTGCCTTCTAGTCCTTGACCCTGGACTGTTGTGCCCCATTAGTCTCGTTTTGTTTTGTAGGGCTGTCTAGTCTTTGGCTGAAGGGTGAACCTCGGGAATAACTTCATTACTGAGCTAAGAGTGTGTCCGGGGGCCATACTCCAGGTTTCTCCAGTCTCTGGCAGGCCAGTAAGTCTGGTCTTTTTTTGTGAGTTAGAATTTTGTTCTACATTTTTCTCCAGCTCTGTCCAGTACCCTCTGTTGTGATCCCTGTCAGACCAGTCAGTGGTGGTGGCCAGGCACCATCCAGTTGTACTGGACGCAGTCTGGTGGAGGCCTTGGTAGCTGTGGTTCATTAATCCTTTGGACTCATCTTTTCCTTGTATCTTGTTTTCTTCATTCTCCCTTGTTCCCGAAGGGGTGAGACCAGTAGAGTATCTTAGATGACTGCTCACAGGCTTTTAAGACCCCAGACGCTACTCACCAAGGTAGAATGTAGAACATTGTCTTTATAACAAACTGTGTTATGCCAATTGTGCTAGATGTTCCCTGAGACTATGGTCCCCCCAGCCCTCTGCCCAGCAATTCGGTCTCTCAGGGAGTTTGGATGTGTCTATGGAGCTTCCATGAGCTTGCCTTGTACAAGTTGTGCTTGCTTCCCCAGTATTGTGTACTGTCTTACCCTTCACCAAAGTTACCACTTATTTATTATCTGTTTAGTTTTCCCTACCCCTCCCACCCCATGTAACCAACAAAGATTGTTTCTTTTTGTGTGTAAACGTTTTCATGAGTTTTTACAGTAGAGGTCTCATACAATGTTTGTTCTTTTGTGATTGACTTATTTCACGCAGCATAGTGTCCTCCAGGTTCATCTATGTCATGAGATGCTTCATAGATTCATCACTGTTCTTTATCATTGTGATAATACTCCACTGTGTGTATGTACCATAGTTTGTTTATCCATTCATCTGTTGGAGGGCATCTAGGTTGTTTCCATCTGTTTGCTATTGTGAACAATACTGCAATGAGCATGGGTGTGCATATGTCTATTCATGTGATGGCTCTTGTTTCTCTAGGATATATTCCTAGGAGTGGGATTGCTGGATCATATGGTATTTCTGTTTCTAGGTTTATTGGGAAGTGCCATATCATTTTCCAAAATGGTTGTATCATTTTACATTCGTACCAGCAGTGCGTAAGAGTTCCGATCTCCCTGCAGCCTCTCCAACATTTGTTATTTCCAGTGTTTTTGATTAGTGCCAGTAATGCCGGGGTGAGATGGTATCACATTGTGGTTTTAATTTGCTTTTCTCTAATGGCTAGTGATCACAAGCATTTCCTCATGTGTCTGTTGGCCACTTGAATGTCTTGTTTGGTGAAGTGTTTGTTCATTTCCTTTGCCCATTTTTTAATTGGATTGTCTTTTTGTTGTAAAGGTGTTGGATTTTCTTGTAGATTTTAGAGATTAGATCTTTGTCTGACTTGAACTGTCCAAAAATTTTTTCCCTGTCTGTAGGTTCTCTTTTTATTCTTTTTTTTGAAATCTTTTGATGAACATAAGTGTTTAATTTTTGGAAGATCCCAGTTATCTAACTTATCTTCTGGAGTTTGCATGTTGTTGGTTATGGTTTGCATCCTGTTAATGCCATGTAGTAGTGCCTGTAGCGTTGATCCCATTTTTTATTCTATGAACTTTATAGTTTTTGGCTTTAAATTTAGGTCTTCGATCCATTTTGAATTAGTTTTTGTATATGGTGTGAGGTATGGGTCCTGTTTCATTTTTTTGCAGATGAACATCCAGTTTTGCCAGCACCATTTGTTAAAAAGACTGTCTTTTCCCCATTTGATGGACTTTGGGCCCTTGTCGAAGATCAAGGGCCCATAGGTGGATGGATTTACATTTGGGTTCTCAATTCTGTTCCATTGGTCGATGTATCTGTCGTTGTACCATTACCAGGCTGTTTTGACTACTGTAGCTGTATAGCAGGTTCTGAGGTCAGGTAGTACGAATCCTCCTACTTTATTCTTCTTCTTCAATAGTGCCTTACTTACCTGGGGCCTCTTCCTTTTCCATATAAAGTTAATGATTAGTTTTTCCATCTCTTTAAAGAATGTTGTTGGTATTTGGATCAGGATTGTGTTCTATTTGTAAATTGCTTTGGGTAGAATTGTCATTTTCACAATGCTGAGTCTACCTATCCATGAGCATGGTATGTTTTTCCATTTGTGTAGATGTCTTTTGGTTTCTTGCAGTAGTGTTTTGTAGTTTTCTTTGTATAGGTCTTTAACATCACTGGTTAGATTTATTCCTAAGTATTTTATTTTTTAGGGGCTATTATAAATGGTATTGTTTTCCTGATTTCCTTTTCATTGTTCTTTTTAATGGTGTATATGAATCCTACTGATTTTTGTATGTTTATCTTGTATCATGCTACTCTGCTTAATCTTTCTGTTAGTTCCAGTAGTTTCCTCACAGAGTCTTTAGGGATTTCTATGTATAGTATCATATCATCCGCAAACAGGGACAGTTTAACTTCTTCATTACCAATTTGGATGCCCTTTATTCCTTTGTCTTGCCTTATTGCTATAGCTAGGACTTCCAGCACAATGTTAAATAGGAGTGGTGATGAAGGGCATCCTTGTCTTGTTCCTGTTCTCAAGGGAAATGTTTTCAGCCTCTCTACATTAAGAATGATGTTGGCCGTTGGTTTTTCATAGATGCCCTTGATTATGGTGAGAAATTTCCCTTCTATAAGTATTTTATTGAGAGTTTTTATCAGGAATGGGTGTTGGACTTTGTCGAATGCCTTTTCTGTGTCAATTGAGATGATCACGTGATTATTTCCTTTTATTTATGTGGTGGATTAAGTTGATTAATTTTCTAATGTTGAACCATCCTTGCATACCTGGTATGAAACCTACTTGGTCGTGGTGTATTATTTTTTTGACATGATTCTGAATTCTATTGGCCAGAAATTTGTTGAGAATTTTTGCATCTATATTCATGAGAGATATTGGTCTGTAATTTTCTTTTTTGTGGTATCTTTGCATGGTTTTGGTATCAGCGTTATGTTGGCTTCATAGAATGAATTTGGAAGTGTTGCTTCCTTTTCTGTGATCTGAAATAGTTTGAGTAGTACTGGTATAAGATCCTCCCTGAATGTTTGGTAGAATTCTCCAGTTAAGCCATCTGGGCCAGGGCTTTTTTTCTGTTGGGAGTTTTTAATTACCTTTTCAGTCTCTTCTCTTGTTATGGGTCTGTTCAGATTTTCAACATCACTTTGTGTTAGTTTAGGTAGGTATTGTGTTTCTAGAAATTTATCCTCTAGGTTTTCAAATTTGTTGGAGTATAGTTTTTCATAATACTCTGTTATGATCCTTTTTATTTCAGTTGGGTCTGTTGTCATGTCCCCCATTTCATTTCTTATTTGGGTTATTTGCATCCTTTTCCTGTTTTTGTTTTGTCAGTCTGGCCAGTGGTTTGTCGATTTGTTGATCCTTTGAAAGAAACAACCTTTGATTTTGTTGATTCTTTCTATTGTTTTTTGATTCTCTATTTCATTTGTTTCTGCTTTGATTTTTATTATTTCCTTTTTTCTGCGGGCTGTGGGCTTTTTTTGCTGGTCTCTTTCTATTTGTTCAAGTTGTGTAGTTAATGTTTTGATTTTGTCCCTTTCTTCTTTATTGATGTGTGCATCTATTGCTATAAATTGTCCTCTAAGGACTGCCTTTGCTGTGTCCCAGAGGTTTTGGTATGATGTGTTTCCATTCCTGTTTGATTCTAGGATTTTTTTGATTCTATATCTGACTTATTCTATTACCCAATGGTATGTAAGCAAGATGTTATTCAGTTTCTATGTAATTGATTTTTTCCCTTGCCCTTCATGTTGTTAATTTCTACCTTGATGGCATTGTGGTCAGAGAAGATATTTTATATTATCCCAACGTTTTGGATTTTGTTGAACATTGCTCTGTGGCATAAGATGTGGTCTATTCTGGTGAAAGTTCCATGTGCATTGGAAAAGAATGTGTACTTCGCAGCTGTTGGGTGGAGTGTTCTATGTATGTCTAGGAAGTCAGTTGGCTGACAGTGCCCTTTAGGTGTTCTGTATCTTTGTTGAGTTTTCTTTTATGGGAGTCTTTAGGAGCCCTGGTGGTGCAGTGGTTAAAGCAGTTGACAGCCAACCAAAAGGTCGGTGGTTCAAAACCACCAGTGGCTCAGCGGGATAAAAATGTGGCAGTCTGCTTCCTTAGAGATTTACAGTGTTGGAAACATTATGGGGTTACTATGAGTCAGAATCGACATGACAGCAGTGGGTTTTGTTTTTGTTTTTATTTTTAAATCTTTATGGGAGCAGATATTGAGATCTTTTCACCTGAAAAGCCACTAGTGAGTTTAAACCATCAGCCTTTCATTTAGCAGCCGAGCACTTAACCATTTCCCTAATAGGGCTTCTTAATCAAATCTTAGCACTCCCTTTCTTCCATCTGATGTGACACCGCAGCATGAACTCTGACAATGATATCACATAAACCACCAAACTCTGCAGGAGACCGACTCAGCAAGAGACAAACAGCATTCTGTCCAACTTCCAAAGATGATGTGATAATAAACTCAAAAAGAAAGCAAACTTAAATGACAATTGGAAACTTAAGTACATCATCAGTGGTGTGTAGCAGACCTAAATATTTTTTGAAATGGATGCTTCAAATTAGGATAAATATGAAAGCTTATGTCTGATTAATAGCTGCTACATTCAAAGACTTCTGAGATATATTTTTGAACTTACATACCAGAATAGAATTATAGACAGTTTAATTAACAATAATGTTTTTATTCCCATTACATGGAACCAAATAGACAGAGTTCCACACTAAAATCAACAGATGTCATTATTTCCCAAGGAAATTGAGTTGCAAAAACTCAACTAGGGATGATGCTATTGGCCAATACCCAAGCATATGCCATCGCAAATTTAGAGGACGAAAACTACTTATGGCAACAAATAGAGAAATCGACATAGCGAAGTTAGAGGGCTTTCCTTCCTGAGTGCTGCCCCAGAAAGCTCCTGTAATATTCTGTAGTGGTGGGGTCTGACAATTAGGTTCCTAATCAATGACGCCTTTCTTGGAAACATCCTTCTCTCCATGCCATTTGTCATCATTCACCCTACTGAAGTTTGTGTTGTCTTAAGGAACACAGACTTTGCAGCTTAGAAATGGGGTTTGGCTGGAATCTGGATAAAAATTTCATGAATTGTTTTTGTTGACCGTTTCCTTTTAGGCCCTGCTGTGAACTTATTGGAGTGTTTCCCATAGGTAAGATCAGAGAGTATCATGTGAAAGAGAGTCAGTACTGCCTTTTCTTTTTCAAGCATGGTCATTGATGTAAATAAAATAAGAGAGTGGGAAAAAATAAACCAGTATACGTGCAAAACAATGTGTCCCTTCAGAATTCATGTCAATGTGATTTGAATAAGATTAATAAACTCAGATTGCCATATCACTCATTTCCTTCTTCTTTCTTCTTTCTGTTATTCGTTCATTTTCTCACATCTGATGATTCAACAATCGTTTCTTTCTTTCTTCCTTTTTTTTTTAGATTCATCTAATGTTATGGGCTAGAAGGTAAACAGATTTGCTCTTGTCATTGAAGATTGTGATACTTTTCTTGGATGTTATTTCCAAGTGACATATACTTGATTAGCTTTATGATGTGTATATGGAAACTTAATGGAACAAAGCTCTGGTGTCAGAAGACTGGCTTTCTTAAATGATTCTAGTATGCATTTAATTCGTAATTGTTTGACCTATGCTAATGCCTTGATTTCTCCAATAACAAAATTAAATTAATAGCGCGCAGCACTCACCTGTTTTGTGGGAATATTTGGGGGCTTATAAAGAAAGTGATTTGAGTTATTTTGAAGAATTAAAAAATGTTCTGACAAATGATTCCATCATATTTCTAAGATGAGAAAATAAAAGCAACATATTTTCAACTAAATCTTTTATATTTTATAAATTTTCATTGGAACATTGAAGTGTGTGTGAAAGAACTACGTATGTGTCTGTCATACGAAAGTGCTTTTATATGAAGAACCTGTGCTCCATGATACTAAACTGGCTATAAGTATTACAGCCTGCAATGGCCTACAACTTAAAAGCAAAGTAAAAAACGTGTCAAACTTTAAATGACTAAATAACAAATGAATAAACTATAGATAGGAGTAGAAGTTTAGTGGCATACATTCTTTTTACATTTATATTGATTTTCTTAGGCCAATGACCTGGAGAAAACAACAATAATTTAGAATTTTTATCCAAACCAAACCAGTTGCTCTTGAGTCAGCTCCTACTCGTGGTGACCTCATATGTGTCAGAGTAGGGCTGTGCTCCATATGGTTTACAATGGCTGATTTTTCAGAGGTAGATCACCAGACCTTTATTCCTAGGTGCCTCTGGTTTGTTCAAACTTACAACCTTTTGGTTAGTGGCTGAGCACTTAACTGTTTGCACCACCTAGAATGCTTATATCATGCTACCTTTAAATTGATATTTGAAAAGTAGCCTTTTCTACTTTAATGGAAACAAGGGGATTATTTAACTTCCCACATATCATAATATAGAACAGAATATGTTTTAAGGATCTAAATGAGTCTCTTGAAATCCACATATACTTAGTCATAGTTTGAAGAGATTGTAGACCTTTTACATTTCCTTGAAGGTCTTAGATTCTTTGTTTTTTGATTATATAAATACACAATACCTACATATGTAGGCAAACACTCTTAGAGGGACCTACTATTCTGAGATAAGAATCTTTATGCCGAGGTAATGATTTGAGTATGGACTGATAAAAATGGTTACTATACTTGTCACTAGCTTCCTTTTATATAAATAGAATATCTAAATCATAGCATTTTAAGCTAAAACAGCACTTTTGAAAGTTCAAATTCTCTTGATCTATAAAAGTAATTTATGACTGCACAGTAGGCAAAACAAAGGTTACCAATCCATGGCCCAAATTATTCAGTAGAAAAGATGAAGGTGGGCATAATTATTTTTACATTTCTGACTGGTGTAGTTTTTCACATGCTAGTGCTTTGCTGATGGGAAGGGCTAGGAGAAGTGGATTGTCATGGAGATGTAGATGCACTTACAGAAATTGCTTGGTGGATTGAAGGAATGGGTTTTGGTCCTCCAGTTAACAGCTCTGTATGTAGAAAATCCAGTATGTAGTGTAGATGGACAGACAAATATCCTTCTTCTGGCTTTTACATAAAATGTTTTTGGTCATGTCCTTGAAGCTTGAACACCTGTTGAAAGAAAGAAATGAAAAATCCATTTCAAAAGAGCTAGTTTCAACTATGGATATTGTATAGTTCACATAGTTTGCAGGTTACTTCCACTCTATGTCCTTTTGTTTATGATCTTTTAAGATCAAACAAAAAAATTATATTTTTATTAAAATAAAGTCCTGATGGATTGATGAACAGGTAGAAATGTGATGAAGAAAGTATAATAAAACATTAACTAGGTGGGGGGTATAATGAGTGTGGTGCAATGAATCACTTTTATATGGCCTTTCTAGCTGTGGTCATGTAATTCCCACAGTGTGAGAGGCAGGGCCACAATCTTACAAGGGATTGGTCGATTTACTATGCAAATAGTGGCTTGAAAATCCATCCAATAGGATTGAGCACCTTGTGGTCTAGCTAGGGGATTGGTCAGTTTTGCCATCCTAGGAGGGCCAATCCCACAGAGATTCAGGGGGACCTCACTACCGTCAAGAAGAGTCTGGAGGGAGCGCTTCGTTTAGACCCAGGGTCTCTGGGCGGAAAACCTCCTAGACCTAGGAGAGAGAGCTGGGCAGCGCCATGCAGGAGGCCACCACTGGAGCACCTCTGTGCAGTAGGTTTACCTGCTGCTAAAGAGCTGTAACACTTGCCTGTGCAGGCAGATGCCTGAGTGTACCCCCTGGGCAGCATGGTGGGAGCCACATGAGTCCTCCAGCAGTGCCAGCATTGGTAGTGTAGCAGCAAGAGAGAGAACCACATGGGCCTGGATAGTATCATGGGAGCCAGTGGCAGAGGCCTAGAAGGTCCCAGTGGCAGAGGCTTGGGAGATTTTGTGCAGGGGTCTTCCTGCCAGCAAGGCCAGGCCAGAATGGGGTTCACTGTACGTTAAAAATTTTTATGGTAGAATGTTGCAAAATCTAATTGTGACTGACAATATTCTATAGTTTTGTACTAACGTATAAACACTGATATATAACGTTCACATCATTTTGTATTTATAGCGACAATTGAAGTATAATTGAATGTTTTTTCTGTTCCATTTTATAGATACAACTGAGAAAAGGGAAATGAATAATCTAAGGAGTCCATGAGCAAATGGTTAATATTCTTGGCTGCTAACCAAAAGGTTGGAGTTTCTAGTTCATCCAGAAGCAGCTCAGAAGAAGGCCGAGCAATCTAGTTCTGAAAAATCAGCCATGAAACCCTACGGAGCACAGTTCTACTCTGATGCACTTGGGGTCACCATGAGTCAGAGTCAACTCTGTGGTAACTGGTTTTGGTTTTAAGGTCACACAACTGATTAGTGGAAGGCTGGGATTCAAACTCAGAATTTAAGACTCCTGTTAAGGTTTATTAAATATACAACATGAAATCCAACATCAGTCTTTAAACAAATACCTATCAACCACCTAATACAAAACTGATACTCTACAAGGGGCTGAGTGAATCATGGGTGAAACAAAAGAAAAAAACAAACAAACACTTTTGGTATTGAAATGGGCCTAAGCACCCTGCAAATGCAAACTAAGAAATAAAGAATAAAACCGTTAGAGGATGACTAGAAAGCATTCTGTTACTTTTGTAAAGAAGTAGAATGTCTCTAGGCTAATGTCCCATCATTATCCTCCCAAGGTTAAATTTTTGGCCAACTTACTTTAATGTACGAATAAAACTTTATATCCACTAAGAATTTGAATTAGAGTTGCTTGATTTGTAACTGCCCCAGGAATTCTTTGAACTAGAAACGTAGAGCGCTCCAAAATATACCCTGTTGGATGGCTCTTCACGAGAAATGCCATATATACCTAACAGGCAGAGGTATAAAAGGTAAAACTGTGAAAGATCCAGGTGCAATTATTTTTAACTGTACAGACCAATTGTGAATGGCTACTTTTACCACTCATTGTTTCAATATTAACAAAGGTAAAGAAAAACTTCACATGATATTTATTCAGTTAACTCCAGCCTCAGTGTAGCAAAGTGTGCAAAGTAGGAGCAGTGTGTGTGTCTGTGTATGCACACTTAACTGTGTATTTGTTTTTGCTTACTTCCATTTGTTTTATAAGCATTCATATGAACAGTAAAATTCTATACCTTCTTACTCTGTTGAGAATTTTGAATTATAATTTCTTATTTTATTAAATATAAAGAAAACTTTCAAGAAAAGCACTTAAAGTAGTGGAACATAGTTTCTGGTGCTGTTTGAAATACATAGTAATCCAAAGAATTTGGCAAGCTAATTGATACCAAACCAAATCAAAACCCATTGCTGTTGAGTAGATTCCAGTTCATAGAGACCCCGTGGTGTTTCCAAGGCTGTGGATCTCTATGGAAGCAGACTGCCACATCTTTCTCCTGTGGAGCCGCTGATGGTTTTGAACCTCCGATCTTTTGGCTAGCAGTCGGTTGCTTTAACCACTGTGCCACCAGTGATAGTAAAAATGATGGAGGAGTTCTCAGAGTCAGCACATCAGAAAAGCAGATGTGTGAAGATAGTGACATTGTACTCCAGACCTTACCGATGAGTATTGGCTCACTTTTTATGTCTCATTTTAATTATGCTTTTGTAATAGAATAGCAAATGTATGTTTTTACAGAGGTTCTTTTTCTTTTTCCCATCTCTTGAGATGAAGAAAATATATTAGAGAAATACTTAAATATTTATAATTAATTTAAAGCAATTCTATATTGAATTTAGCTGTAACTTCCCTTTCTTACTTGTAATTGCAGATTGGTGACAGGAACAAATAGAAGACTGCTCGATGGCATCATTTAAGTCGAAAGATTTCTTTAACAGCTCCCGATTGTTCAGGTTAAACTGTGTCAATGAGATGCATTGACACAGTGGTTGCAATAACATAGCAATGATTGTGAGGATAGCACAGGACTGGGCAACATTTCATTCTGTTGTAAAGAAGGTCGCTATGAATGGGAGCTGACTTGATGGCAACTAATAACAACAACTGTATGGTTGTGCATTAGTCATTTATCATTCAGGCATTTATTAAATGTGCACAGCAGCACAATAAGGACACCATCCAGTTTTTTAGTACTGTACGGTTTTACCGAGTAATTGCATATACATTGCTTCATTTGATTAATAAGACAAAACTCTGAGATAAGCTAGGAAGAAAACATTACCTGGATGGGAGCGATGAAGCCTCCTGAGCCAGAGAAAGATCATGACATGCTCAGGATAAAAGAGTAAATGAAGGACAGAGCTGGGGCCAGAACTCTGATTACTTAAGCCCTGCTAAAAATTGGAAGACTATGAAAGAAAAGAAAATATGGACTTTACCTACAAGCAACAAATAATCAAATTGTGCACGTTCATGGAGAAGAGTAAAAAATCAAAATAGTAAAAGTACTTCATAAATTCTAGCAAAATAAAATTATAAAGTCAATCTTGATGGGCTCATTTATTAAGAAATTATTTTTGCATGAAAAATAAGGGTGAGTCTGATTTTCTCTGGTGCATGTATGCAGATTTATTTCTAACCATCAATGATCTATGAACTCTTTGCCATTGGTCAAAAGCACAGAATGTGTGCTTATCTCTGTCCAAACAACACACAATATATAATAGGCAAAGTCATAGATGCATAATAGGAAGTTGAATGCAATTACAGGTAATTCACATATCACATTTGAATCCGAATAAAGCTAGAATATGATACAATAAAAATCCTTTAATAGTACAAGACACATTGACACTCTAAGGAGAATGGTAGCCCACTTTTAAGGGGCAGCAAGCCTGCATAAAATCATTGATGCTTTTCCTTTCCTCTTAATCTCTTCTCAAATCCATTGCAGAAATTACAACATTGGCACCTTCAAATCTTAGGTAGAGGCATTAGTTTCCACATTTCCAATCACGTTAATTGAATGTGTAGTATGTGTATAGAACTGTAATTCTGTCCAGAGGTTGCTTGTCAAGCCATGTTTTTATTGTAATTACCTGATTTGTTCAGCTTTAATTGTATTTACTTTTGAAGGTCAGCTGTCCTGCTCAGACATGGTTAGTTGAAGTAGGGAAAATATGTAACACCCATAGGGAGTACAACTATTCCCATCTGGCAAAACACACACACACAGTAAAATTGTCACAACTTACTGTAAACTGACAGATCATATTATTTTCTTTTACTTCATTACATTTTATATTCACTTTTACCATTTGATACTAACTTCTAACTTTTGGGATGAAAGGCTTATAGCTCCTCTTTGAAGATTTTAATTATCCTTACTCTTGTTGGATTCATCATCCTGATGATGAATCTGTTCATAATTAACACTTGAGAGAAGGCTAAAAATGGATACCACCTCTACTTTACCTGGTTTCTACTTAGAAAGCTTACTTTACATTAATTTTCCATCATATTTCTATGTGTTGTGAAAACCTTCCTCAAATTTACATCCTTGGCTCTTGGTTAAACCTTGTTAAAACAAAACACCTAGTCAAAAACTGGGCAAAACATGTGAACAGACACTTCACCAAAGAGGATATTCAAATGGCCAATAGACAAATGAAAAGATGTGCAACCTCATTAGCCATCAGAGAAAAGCAAATGAAAACCATAATAATAGTTTCACTCCCAATAGTATGGCCAAGATAAAAAAAAAAGGTGTTGGAGGGGATATAAAGAAATTGGAACCCTTATCCATTGCTGGTGGGAATGCAAAATGGTACAGCTGTTATGGAAAACAATCTGCCAGTTCCTCACAAAACTAGAGGTAAAGCTGCCATATGATCCAGCAATTCCATTCCTAGCTATACACCTTAGGGATCTAATAGAAGTGACAGAAACAGACATACGCATACCTATGTTCATCACAAAACTATTCATAATAGCAAAAAGATGAAAACGTAATTACCCATCAACAGATGAATGGATAACTAAATATGGTACATACATACAATGGAATACTACTCAGTGATAAAGAAAAATGAGTTCCCCAAACATCCTGGAACATGGATGAACCTGGGGGACATTATGTTGAGCAAAATAAGTCAATCATGAAAAAACAAATATTGTATGTTCTCACTTTTATGAAATGACAAGTAAATACACAGAAGTTCATTAGTTGTTATAAGTGTCTCTAGATAGTAGACACTTGTTATCTCAGATGATGGGAAAGGTAACACCTAATGAGGGTGAACTGTACACAGCTTGATGAAGGTAAACGAGGTCACTGAAAAGTACACAAGAAAAAGACCTGTTGGTAATTGCTATGGAATATATAATATTGAAACAACAGTAAAAACAATCAAAAAGTCTAAGTGTGGGTATATATGTATGTATATAGGCATATGTCTGTATAAATTCCCTTGTCACTGAGTCAATTCTGACTCGTAGCAACCCTATATAATAGAGTAGGACTGCCACATAGGGTTTCCAAGGCTGTAAATCTTTACAGAAGCAGAATGCTACATCTTTCTCCCCAGAGCAGCTGGTGGGTTCGACTGCTGACTTTTCAGTTAGCAGCTGAGCGTTTTACCACTGTGACACCAGGGCATTTTATATATGTGTATATGTATGTATATATGTACTCATCTGTCAGTTTGTCATACTGTGGTGTCTTGCCTGTTGCTGTGATGCTGGAAGCTATGCCACAGGTATTTCAAATACCAGAAGGGTCGCCCATGGTGGACAGGTTTCAGCAGAGCTTCCAGACTTAAGACAGACTAGGAAGAAGGACCTGGTAATCTACTTTTAAAAAATTGGCTAGTGAAAACCTTATGAATAACAGTGGAACATTGTCTGATATGGTGCTGGAAGATGAGCCCCTCAGGTTGGAAGACACTCAAAATGCGACTGGGAAAGAGTTACCTCTTCAAAGTAAAGTCAACCTTAATGACATGGATGGAGTAAAGCTTTTGAGACCTTCATTTGCTGCTGTGGCATGACTAAAAATGAGAAGAAATAGCTGCTAACACCCACTGATAATCTGAACATGGAATATATGAAGTATGAATCTAGAAAAATTGGAAGTCATCAAAATGAAATGGAACACATAAAGATCAATATCCCAGGCATTAGTGAACTGAAATGGACTGGTATTGGCCATTTTGAATTTGACAGTAACGTGGTCTACTACGTCGGGAATGACGAAAGGTAAAGGAATGGCATCTGTGGTTCAATGAATTAATACTGCACTTCTAGCCATAGTCTTTGTGACTCACACACAGTGTTTGAGTGGGACTATGCAAATAACATGGTGGAAACTGCGATGGTTGGAGTTATTTGTCAACTTGGCTAAGCCATGATTCCCAGTGTTGTGTGGTTGTCCTCCATTTTTCAATCTGATGTAATTTTCCTCCATCTTGTGATGTGTTGTGAATCCTAGCCTCTATGCCTGTGGTTGTGTTAATGAGGAAGGATTAAGGATGTATCTTGAGTCACAAACTTACTAGAGGGTGTGACCCAAGTCACTATTCTTACCCCAGCCCCCACACTTACTAAAGGGCATGACTCAAGTCACCATCTTCTCAAGTAGGGGGAGTTTCCTTGAGGATGTGGTCTGCATCAAATATATGTGAATGCCCTGGGGAAGTTCTCTCTCACTCAGGCTTGTGATGATCTGTCCTCCGGTTCTTGGAGCTTGAGCCAGCAGCCTGCAGTCTGACCTAGAAAGTCTGGCATTCACCAGCCCTCTGGGTAAGCAGCCTATCATCTGACCTGATTCACCACTTCCACAACCTATTGTCTGACCTGCCGGTTTGGGTACGTCAGCCCCTGCAGCCACGTGGCTTGAGAGAAACATCCAGCCTGAAGCCTGATCCATGGATTTGGGACATGCCAGCCTCCACAATGGCATGAGCCATTTCCTTAAGATACACTTTGTGAGGTCTGTGAGATGTTGCAGCAAATTGCAGAACTCAAAAACAGTAGGGAGAGAACTGAGGGAAGGAGGAGTAGTTGATGTTACAGTTGAAGTGTGATAGCAGTTTGGACAAGTTGGACATTTGGGACATCTGTGTCGTAAGACACAGCTTTGTGCTGATAATTATAAAAGAAATTACTCAAGAAATTATTCACCCCTGGACACCCTTTTAGTTCAGCAATGAAGTCACTCCCAAGGTTCACCGTTTAGCCAAAGATTAGATAGCCCCATAAAACAAAACGAGACTAATGGAGCACAACTGTCCAGGTACAAGGACTAGAAGGCAGGAGGGGACAGGAAAGCTAGTAATAGGGAACCCAAAGTTGAGAAGGGACAGTGTTGACATGTCATGGAGTTGTTAACCATTGTCATAAAACAATATAAGTACTGTTTAATGAGAAACTATTTGTTCTATAAACCTTCATCTAAAGTACAATAAAAAAAAAAAGAAATTATTTATTGAGCATGACATTCATCGTCAAAAAGAATATTTCAATATTTATCCTGAAGTACAGCACCATGAGTGACAAGATAATATCCGTACACCTATAAGGCCAGTTAATATGACTATTATTCAAATTTATGCACCAACCACTAATGCCAAAGATGAAGAAATTAAAGATTTTTACCAACTTCTGCAGTCTGAAGTTGATCAAATATGCAACTCAGATGCACTGATAATTACTGGTGATTGGAATGTGAAAGTTAGAAACAAAAAGGATTGGTAGTTGAAAAATATGGCCTTCATGATAGAAATGACACCGTAGATCACATGATAGAATTTTGCAGACCAACAACTTATTCACTGCAAATACTTTTTTCAGCAACATAAATTGCAACTGTACATGTGGACATCACTGGATGGAATATACAGGAATCAAATCAACTACATCTGTGGAAAGAGATAATGGAGAAGTGCAATATCATCAGTTAGAACAAAGCCAGGGACTGACTGTAGAACAGACCATCAATTGCTCTTATGCAAGTTCAGGTTGAAGCCGAAGCAAATTAGAGCAAGTCCAGAAGAGCCGAAGTACGTCCTTGAGTATATTACACCTGAATTTGGGACCAACTCAAGAACAGATTTGATGCACTGAACACTAATGACCAAAGACCAGACGAGTTGTGGGGTGACATCAAGGACATCATACATAAAGAAAGTAAAGGGTAATTAAAAAGACAGGAAAGAAGGAAAAGACCAAAATGGATGTCAGAAGACATTCTGAAACTTGCTCTTTAACGCAGATTAGCTAAAGTAAATTGAAGAAATGATGAAGTATAAGAGCTGAACAGAAGATTTCAAAGAGTGGCTTGAGAAGACAAAATAAGGCATTATAATGAAATATACAAAGAGCTGGAGTTAGAAAACCAAAAGGGAAATACATCCTCAGTATTTCTCTAGCTGAAATAACAGAAGAAAAAATTCAAGCCTCGAGCTGCAATATTGAAGAATTCTATGGGAAAAAATATGAAAGATGCAGGAAGCATCAAAAGAAGGTGGAAGGAACACACAGAGTCAGTGTACCAAAAAGAGTTGGTCAATGTTCAACCATTTAGGAAGTTACATTGGATCAAGAACTGATGATATTGAAGGAAGAAGTCTAAGCTGCACTGAAGACATTGGTGAAAAACAAGGCTTCAGGAACTGACGGGATATCAATTGATGTTTCAACAAACTGATGCAGTGCTGGAAGTGCTCACTAGTCTATGCCAAGAAATTTGGAAGAGTACTACCTAGACAACTGACTGGAGGAGATCCATATTTGTGTCCATTCCAAAGAAAGGTGATTCAACGGAATGTGGAAATTATCAAACAATATCATTAATATCACATGCAAGTAAAATGTTATGGAAGATAATTCATAAATGGTTGCAGCGGCTCATTGATGAGAAACTGCCAGAAATCCAAGCCAGATTCAGAAGAGGATGTGGAATGAGGGATATCATTGCTGATGTCAAATGGATCTTTGCTGAAAGCATAGAATACCAGAAAGATGTTTACCTGTGTTTTATTGACTGTGCACAGGTATTCAACCCTGTGGATCATAACAAATGTTGGATAACATTGTGAAGAATGAGAGTTCCAGAACACTTAATTTTGCTCAAGTGGAACCTGTACACAGACCAAGAGACAGTTCTTTAAACTGATACTGCGTGGTTTAAAATTACGAAAGGTGTAAATCAGGGTTGTATCCTTTCACCATACTTATTAAATATGTATGCTGAGCAAATAATCTGAGAAGCTGGACTATTTGAAGAAGAACATTGCATTAGGATTGGAGGGAAAATCATTAACTATCTACAATATGCAGATGACACAACCTTGCTTGCTGAAAGCCAAGAGTACTTTGATGAATATCAAAGGCTACAGCCTTCAGTATGGATTGCACTGCAACAAAAAGAAAACAAAAAATCCTCACAACTGGACCAATGAGCAACATCATGATAAACTGAGAAAATATTGAAGTTGTCAAGGATTTCATTTTATTTGGATCCACAATCAATGTGCGTGGAAGCAGCAGTCAAGAAAGCAAGCAATGTATTGCACTGGACAAATCTGCTGTAAAAGTGCCCTTTAAAGTGTCCCTGGAAAAAGGACATCATGCCTGGTAAAGTAGATGGTCAGTGAGAAAGAGGAATACCTCAATGAGATGGATAAACACAGTGGCTGCAACAATGTGCTCAAACGTAGCAACAATTGTGAAGATGGTGCAGGATTGGACAGTGTTTTCTTCTGTTGTATACAGGGTCGATATGAATCAGAACCCGCTCATGAGCACCTAACAACAACAGCAAAAAAAAAAAAACAAACTTGTTGCCGTCGAGTCAATTCCGACTCATAGCAACCTTATAGGACAGAGTAGAACTGCTCCATAGGGTTGCTGAAGAGCAGCTGGTGGATTTGGACTGCTGACCTTTGGTTAGCCGCTGAGCCCTTAACCACTATGCAGCCAGGGCTCCCGGATACTTCTTAGACATAATCAAACACCTTGCTTGATTGGATTTCTGGGTTTGAAGGATTAGGACCATAGTCTCTTATGGCATCTTGGTCAATTGGCATAATATAGTTCATAAAGTTATGTTGTACATCCTAGTTTGGTGAGTAGTGTCTGGGGTCTTAAAAGCTTGCAAGCAATCATCTGGCATACAACTATTGGTCTCTTCTTGTCCAGAGCAAAAGAGAAAGAAGAAAGCCAAAGACTCAAGGGAGAAACTAGTCTACAGGACAAGTAGTCTACATGAACCATGACCTCATCTACCCTGAGACCAGAAGAACTAGATGGTGCTTGGCTACCACTCTTCCCTATCGCTATTGACAGTTCTAATCAGGTCCACAATAGATAGACATTCGTAGAATGGGATAAAAATGTGGAATAGAAACTTGAATTCCTAAAAACAAAACAACAACAACAAAAAAAACACCAAAAAAAAAAAAAAAAAATACAGACCTACTGAACTGGTTGAAACTGGAGGACTCTCCAAAACTATTGCCCTGAGATGCTCTTCAAACCATTAACCAAAACTAACCCTTTAGCTCACCTTGTAGTTAAATAACAAACTGGCTCAAAAAATAATGAATATCACCTGTAAGTAATGAGCTCCTTTAAAAAATCACCTATATGAGGACTTCCGGCGAAATGGCGCTCTAGGCAGAAGTACTACACCATCCCTCCACAGCAAAGATCCAAAAAACTAAGCCGAACAGAGAAAACAACAATCCTGAAACCCTAAAACATCAAATGAAGAGATAAAGAACTCAGCCAAGCACCAAATGGAGTGATAAAACTGACAGAGAATGGAGAGCAAGGAGAGATTCATGCAGAGGTCCCTTACCAGCTATCGCAGTGCAGATCCGCCATCTTGGACTCCTATCAGAGACCAGAAAACAGGGGGTACGAGAAAGCAGCTTCACGGAGCTTCCAGTGGGGGACAAAACAACCGGTAATTTGCAATATATGCTTTCCCACCACCCACCCTTCTTCAACCCCACTCAGCCTCCTCTGCTTCCCGTGGCCACAATCTCTTGTCCAGGAAGCACCAGCTGCTTGGATTCCACCCACCCAAATGGGCTGGTTCTCTGAGTGCCATTTGTTGGCTGCTGGTGTTGCTTTTTTCCGATTCTTTTGATTTCTTCCTTACCTCTTACCACCTCCCCCTCTTTTTGGTCAAATACCTGGCTCTGTGCACCATCTTTGCTTCTTCCTGAGGGGCTGTAGAGCTCCGGTAATTTGTGATATACGCTTTCGCACCTCCTACTCCTCTGCTTCCCACAGCCAAAATCTCTTGTCCGGGAAGCACCGGCTGCTTAGATTCCACCAGCCCTCACTAGCTGGCTCTCTAAGTGCCATTTGTTGGCTGCTGGTGTTGCTTTTTTCCGCTTCTTTTGACTTCTTACTTGCCTCTTGCCACCTCTCCCTCCCTTCGCTCAAGTACCTGGCTCCGTGTGCCATCTTTGCTTCTTCCTGAGGGGCTGCAGAGCTCCGTTCGAGTGTGAAACTGTTTCCCGGTCTGGGATGCTGCGCTGGTGGGATCCCAGGGCTTTTGTTCGTTTGTTTGTTTTCTTTTCCTTTTCTTGAGTTGGGATCCCATTCTGGCCAGGTGGTGCTGCATGGCTTGGAACCTACCCCCTCAGCTTCCACAGATGTGCAGGGGGTCCCTGAGGGCATTTCTTTTTTTGTTGGTTTTGTTTTTTTTCTGTTTTTGGGGGGGGGCTTTTCTTGTTCTTTTTTTTAAAATTTGTTTTGTTTTCTTTTCCTTCTTTTTCTCTTTTTTCTTTCTTCATTACTCAGTTTCTCATCTCTCTATATCTTCCTTCTCTTTCTGTTCCCTGAATACCTGGCATTGTATACCTCTACGCCTTCTAGCCAGGCTATACTGCAACACCTGAGAACAACTTCCCCAGACTTCATAGCTGCACCGGTGCAATTCCTGGGAACTTTGCTGTTCTTTTCCCTTTCCATTTTTTATTTATTCATTCTTTTCTTTTTTTTCTTCCTCTTTCCCTTTTTGTTTTTCTCCTTTTCATAGTCTCTCATCTCTCCACTCCAACAACAAGCTCCCCAAGCATTCTTTTTTGGTTTTTTTGTATGTTTTTGGCTCCTGTTCCTCTCTCCTCTCTCCCATATCCATTTTAGCTCCACACATAACAATCTCCCCACTACATCCTGTCTACCTGCACCATTTGCTTAACATCACACCACCAAGCAGCACAGGCACAGACAAATGGAACCTTCTCTGCACTGATTACCGACCTGCCCTAGTGGCTGTAGTAAGTGCCAAAAGCAACCCGTCCCAGTAACTCCTCTTCAGCTAGACCTCCTCTGCTGTACCATATCTGAGTGACTCACCCTGTTATTTGGAGAAGGAGGAGAAAACAATTGTGCCCACAGATGAACAACAACAAAAAAAAAGAACACACAACCTGCCTGCTCAGACATAGCCCAATTTCAAAAAAAAGGGATGAAACAAAGAAATCTATCATCAGTAAATGAGAAAAATAACTACTGAATGCCCCAAAGACAGCAGACAATATCAAAACATTTACAAAAACAGGACAGGATGGTTCTAGTAGGCATTCAAAATAAAACACAAGAGTATTTTCCAGTGGAAGAAAAAGCACTAGAAATACCTGATAGGGAATTCAAATCTCTAATACTCAGAATTCTCCAAGAGCTGAAGCAAAAAGCAGACAAAAATGAGGAAAAAATAGACAAATTCATGGAAAATACGGACAATAAATTGGAATAATTCAGAAAAATAATGCAGGAACAAAATGCCAAAATAAATTCACAACTAGAAATTATGCAAAAACAAGAATTAGAAATCCAAAAAATAAACAACAAGATTTTAGAAATGGACGGTGTCATAGAAGGGCTGAGAAGCAGATTTGAAATGGAGAAAGACAGGATCAGTGGGATTGAAGACAAACACTTGGATACAACAACACTGTTTGAGGAAAACTCTGAAAAAAGAACAAAGAAAAATGAAGATACCCTGTGAGTTATGTGGGATACAATCAAAAGCAAAAATTTGGGAGTGATTGGAGTTCCAGAATAGGTGGAGAAAACACAAAACACAGAGAGGATCAGTGAAGAACTGCTGACAGAAAACTTCCCCAATATCGTGAAAAATGAAAAGGTGGCCATCCAAGAAGCTCAACCAAACCCATATAGGAGAGATCCCAAAAGAAAATCACCAAGGCATATCATAATCACCCTCACCAAAACCAAAGACAAACAAAGAATCCTGAGAGCAGCTTGTGAAAAACAAGAAGTCACATACAGAGGAGAAACAATAAGACTATGCTCAGATTATTCAGCAGAATCCATGCAGGCAAGAAGGCAATGGAATGACATCTATAAAATCTTGAAAGAAAAAAACTGCCAGCCAAGAATAATATATCCTGCAAAACTCTCATTCAAATATGATGGTGAAATTAGGTCATTTCCAAATAAACAAAAATTAAGGGAATCTGTAAAAGCCAAACCAAACTTACAAGAATTATTAAAGGGAGTTCTTCAATCTGAGAACAAACAACTTCAGCTCACAGGCAGATTCTAGGACACAGGATCGTACCAGCCAGATACCAATCTAGGAAAAGAACTCTCAAGGACTATCCAAAACCAAAATAAATACAACAGGGAATCAGAGCAGTTAATCAGTAAATGACAACAACATCAAAACAATAAAAGAGGGAATAAACGGCATAGGTGTAGAACCTTCTAATGGAGAGGAAGGCAAGGCGATACCAAATAATAATAGACTGCTTCAAACTTAGAAAGATAAGGGTAAAATTCATGGTAACAACAAAGAAACTTAACAAACATACTCATAAAAATAAAAAGGAAAAACTTATGCACTGCTGGTGGGAATGCAAAATGATACAACCATTTTGGAAAATGATATGGTGCTTCCTCAGGAAGCTAGAAATAGACATAGCATTCAATCCAGCAATCCCACTCCTAGGAATATATCCTAGAGAAATAAGAGTCGTCCCTCGAATAGACATATGCACACCTATGTTCATGGCAGCATTGTTCACAATAGCAAAACGATGGAAACAACCTAGATGCCCATCAACAGATGAATGGATAAACAAACTATGGTGCATACACACAATGGATTACTATGCAATGAGAAAGAACAAGGATGAATCTGTGAAGCATCTTATAACATGGATGAAACTGGAGGACATTATGCTGAGTGAAATAAGCCAATCACAAAAGGACAAATATTCTATGAGACTTCTATTGTAAAAACCCATGAAAAAGTTCACACACAAAATGTAACAATCTTTTCTGGTTACCAGGGGTGGGAGGGGTGGGGAGGAAATACTAAATAGGCAATAGATAAGTGGTATCTATGGTGAAGTGTGAGACAGTACACAATACAGGGGAAACCAGCATAACTTGTACAAGGAAAGGTCATGGGAGCTCCATAGACACATCCAAACTCCCTGAGGGACTGAGTTTCTGGGTGGAGGGCTGTGGGGACCATGGTCTCGGGGAACATCTAGCTCAATTGGCATAACACAGTTTATAAAGACAATGTTCTACATTCTACTTTGGTGAGTAGCGTCTTGGGTCTTAAAAGCCTGTGAGCACCCATCTAAGATACTCCACTGGTGTCATCCCTTCGGGAGCAAGGGAGAATGAAGAGAACGGGATACAAGGAAAAGATTAGTCCAAAGGACTAATTGTCCACAGCTACCAAGACCTCCACTGGACTGAGTCCAGTACAGCTAGATGGTGCCCAGCTACCACCGCTGACTGCTCTGACCAGGATCACAACAGAGGGTTCTGGACAGAGCTGGAGAAGGACGTAGAGCATAATTCTAACTTACAAAAAAAAGACCAGGTGTACTGGCCTAAAGGAGACTGGAGAAACCCCGAGAGTATGCCCCCCAGACACCCTTTTAGCTCAGTGGTGAAGTCATTTCTGAGGTTCACCATTCAGCCGGGGAATGGACAGCCCCATAAAACCAAATGGGACTAATAATAATAAGGTACAGCAGTCCAGGGACAAGGGCCAGAAGGCAGAAGCGGACAGGAAAGCTGGTGATAGGGAACCCAAGGTTGAGTGAGGGTAGTGTTGATGTGTTGTGAAGTTGTTAACCATTGTCATAAGGCAACATGTGTACTAACTGTTAAATGAGAAACTATTTTGTTCTGTAAGCCTTCATCTGAAGTGAGAATAGCAGCACAATTGGAAGAGTGTAGTTGATGTCACTGAACTGTGCATGTAGAAATTTTTGAAATGGTGTATCTTTGGCTATGTATATTTTCACCAAAAAAAAAAAAAAAAAAGGTCGAGAAGGTAGAGGGTTGACATGTTATGGGGTTGTTAACCAATGTTATAAACCAATATGTGTACTACTGTTTCATGAGAAACTATTTGTTTGTAAGACTTCACCTGAAGTACAATAAAAAATAAAAAAGGAGAAAAAAAAAGAATTAAAAAGAAAAAAATCACCTGTATTTGACCAAATGGTCTGCAGTTACTTTCAAACAAAGATGGGACTGTAATGGGGCAGAGAAATTACATTAATGACAACCAAGCCACCGAAATGGAATAATGAGAATGTTCATGTATTGTGAAGAATGTAACCAATGTCAGTAACTAAACAACTTGTGTAGAAACTGTTGAATGGGAACCTAAAATGTTACATAAACTTTAACTGAAAATACAATAACGTTATTTAAAAAAAAAAAAATTGTTGCCACGTCAATTCCAACTCATAATGACCCATGTGTGTCCCATAGGGATTTCAAGGGCTGATTTTTTTAGAAGTAGATTGCCAGGCCTTTCTTTTGAGGCACCTCTGGGTGTACTCAAACCTCCAACCTTTCAGTTAGCAGCTAAGCATGGTAGTTATTTGCAAGTCCAGGGACTCCTAAACTTTGATGGAGAAGTAAGATTTAACCCTGACTCTGCCTCATGCTACAAATCTTCAGAATTATTATTGTAATCATTTAACATACATTACAAATACTTAGTTACTGCTGTATTCACGTCTATAATTGATACAGAGGAAATTATGTGACCACAGTCTTGACATTTTTATTGACAAGGAATCACCTGGCTGGTGACTTCATCTTGGTATCATTCTGAAAATTATATCATTAATGATGTGAAGGAGAAGAAAAACAAGACATCCTATGATACAGGGATTTTGTATTACAAAGTATCTTTTAACGAGTATATAAGAATCTGCATCAGGGTCTAATCGGAAACCTTTAAGATGACTGGACACTTTTTGTACAAAGCAACAAAAAGATATTTCACATAACTGTAGCCAAAAAGAAGAAATGATAAATTTCAAAGCAAAACTAGTCATTATGATTTCTCCAGTTATCTGTTACTGTGTAACAAATAACCCCCAGACTTAGTGGCTAAAACATACAGTGGTGTCTCTAGGGGGGTATGAATAGAACAGTAGTACAGACCACACGGAGTGACACTGCAAGAGGAGGGGACACCAAAACGACTGTCTATAAAATTTTTGTGCAGTGTTACAGCAGAAATTTATTATTTTGTATAAACATAACCCTATAATTTCTTGTAACAAGAAAAGAAATTTTTATAAGCCCAGCTTACATGTATCAATATATCCACAAAGCTAAAACTCTATGATAATTTACTTTTTGAACCTTCTAATGCACTGTGGTCAGAGCTGTCAATATTACCCAATGCCAGTGATGCTTCAAATCACATGGTGTCTCCACATGCACTACAGGCACATGCAGTTGTTTTTGTTGCTGCCAGTGCTTATGTAGTCACTGCTTTTGTCAAATTTTCTAGTAGTTTAGCTATGATATGTGGTAATTAGTATGGGGCGACACCATGAGTTACTGCAGTTGGTGACACCAATCCTAGTGATGCCACTGAAAACACAGTCATTTTATTGTTATCTTTTAGCATTTACCGAGTGAATTAAGCTCAACTAGGTGGCTCCGGTTCTCTCATGCACTTGTAGTTTGACAATGGCTGGGGCTAGAGTCATCTCAAAAGCTTCCTCATTCACATGCCTCGGACTTCACCTGGCTCTATCAGCCAGAATATCTACATACAGCTCCATATGGTCTCTACATGTGGTCTGGGCTTGAAAACTTGGTGTCTGGATTACAAGAGCATGCATCTCAAGAGAACCGGTAGAAGCTGAATTGTCTTTTACGACCTATCATCAAAACTCACATAGTATCACACAGTGTCACTTCTGCTATGGTCCCATTCTCAATCATAATCAAAGAAAGGAAACACAAGTGCCACTTCTCCATGGAAGGAGTGTTAACATCATATTGTAAGAAGAGAATGTGGGTTGGGCGATCTTATTGCACAAATCTTGGATAACACAAACTACCAAAATTTCGAGCTCTGAAGGCTGATCAGAAATGTAGTTTAAAGCAACTTTCTATGAAGTAGCCTAAGTGAGCATTTACTGAGGGCTGCAGATGGCACTTCAATAGTTGAGCAAATGATTATAACGAATACTAATTTAACAAATACTTGATATATATATGTATACACATACGTACATATGCATATATATGTATGTATATATAGAATTGATTTTTCTTTTTGGCTTTACTAAGGTCTTTGTGGAAACCCTGGTGACGCAGTGGTTAAGAGTTTGGCTGCTAACTGAAAGGTTAGCAGTTTGAATCCACCAGGTGCTCCTTGGAAACCCTACTCTGGCCTGTGCGGTTGCTATGACTTGGAATCAACTTGACGGCAATGGGTTTGGTTTTGGTTTTTAAGGTCTTTGAAATTTTTCTATTTTTTCCCTTCTAATTTGGACAGATTTTGTCTTTTTCATTTTGAGGCTACATTGTTAGATGCAAGTTCATGATTCTTGTATCTACTTAGCATTTTCTTGATTTATCCCTATTAATTCATTTTGCCTTAAATTCCTTAATCTGATATTAACAATGGCTATCTTCTCTCCCTTTTTAGTAGCATTTGCCTGTTATAATTTCATCTATTTCTTTGATTTCAAATATATTATGCAGTTCTGTTTTAGGAGCAATAAGCTAGATTTATTTTGTAAATTACTTTTTAAAATCCAAGCTAAAAGATGAGTTTAGTTCCTTTACATTTATTGTAATTGCAGTAAATTTGAACTTATATTTACTGTCCATTTTTTCTGTTTGGTAATTTTTTTTTATTTACTCTTCTATTCCTCTTTTGATTTGGAAGTTCTAGATTACTTTTCTATTGATAAAATGATTAAAGTTAACTATTTGGCATATAGTTATATCAAACTATATATAGCCCTGGTGGCACAGTGGCTAAGAGCTCAACTGCTAACCCCAAAGTTGGCAGTTCAAATCTACCAGCTGCTTCTTGGAAATCCTATGGGGCAGCTCTACTCTGTCCTGTAAGATTGCTATGAGTTGAAATTGACTTGACAGCAACGAGCTTGGTTTTTGTTTCATATCAATAGAACATTTTTAAACAAAATCTGATATTATTTTGCACTTATATCCTCTTATAGCAGAAGATATGGCACTTAGACTATTTTAATTTCCATTTAGCATATTTCTGATTAATAGTATTAACCACAATCTTAATATTGTCTTTTAAACTTTAATATGTATTTTAAAATTTCAATAGTTCTTTTAATTTATTAAAATGTTGTCCATTTCTGAACTCACTGTTTTTTATGGAATCCCATGCTTACTATTTTATTCTTATTGAATAACATACCATAGCCATTCTTTCACTGGTAAAATATCATAATCTTACTAGGTCTGAAAATGCCTTTATTTTGCACCCAACCTTGCAGAATAGCTATATTTCTAGGCTGTTAGTTATTTTTTCCTTAGCATTTCAAAATATTATTCCAGTGTCTTCTGGCATCTATTTTCGCTGGTGAGATGTCTACTTAAAATTTAAGTATTATCTCTGACTGTAATCTTTCTTTCCTCTCTGATAACTTTTTAAATTTTGCCTCAATATTTTATTATTTTGACACTAAATATACAAAGGGGGATTTATTTTTACTTAAACTATTTGGTACTCAAAAAGTTCTTATCATATGAAGATCCGTGTCTTCCTTAATCTGTGGGAAAATCCACCCATCAGCTCCATATGTATCTCAAATATTGATATTCTGATATTCTACATTCTCTTCTCTTCCCAATCTCCTATATGATAGCATAAAGGTTAAGACATCAGGCTCTGGCTCATGATGACCAAGTTCATTTCTGTCTCTTGCTGCTTGCATATCTCAGCTTCCTCATCTAGCAGAATATTTCTAGGTTATTGGTATGTCCCCATTGGAGAAACTTATTGATTAGACACATCCTATGCAGTAAAATTCAGCTCCTGATCTGGCATTCAGGATCCTATATAGAATATGATTCAACTGAAACCCTCAAACCTAAGTTTGTATTAATTCACTATTCAGGGTTTCTTTTCAAGTCAAACTGATCTACTCACAGTGTTCTGAATTTACCATAGGCTTTTCCACTGCCATACATTTCAGAAAGTTGCTCCTCCCTCACAGAAATAGCTTCACTTCACTTATAGGCATCCTACCTCTTCTCCATTGCCTGGAATGATCTCTGCTTTTTCCATAAAGAAAACCCAACTAGAAGTAATTTATGCCTACTCTGAACTCTTTTAAGATTTATGATGCATAATTATAGAATGAGTTTAATATGTAGAGTTCATAGATTCTAGAGTCAAATTTCTTGAATTTGAACACCACTTCTCCCATTTATGGGACGTACCACCTAATTTCTGTGTGCCTCAGTTTCCATATCTGTAAATTGGGATTAAGAAAAGTACCTATCTCATAAGGTTATTGTGAGGGTTAACATGTTGATATAAGTAAAATCTCTAAGAATAATTATCAGCATATTAAATTAAAACCAGAAACAATTGGCATTGAGTTGATTCCGAATCATGGTGATCTAACGTGTTGCAGAGTAGAACTGTGCTCCATCGGGTTTTCAAGGCTGTGACCTTTCCAAAGCAGATTGCCAGGCCTATCTTTCAAGGCACCTCTGGGTGGGTTCAAACTGCCAACCTTTGGGTTAATAGTCAAGTGCTTAACTATTTGCACCACCCAGAGATTCTTGTCATTAGTGTATTTTCTGATATTTTTAACTAAATTGGAAATTCTGCCGCATTTGAATGTGAGTGTTTCTCCTCCATTTCTGAGGATTATTTTCAAGCACAGGGAACTCAGTTGGCTATAATTCCTGGTCTCTGCTTTCCTTTACTCACTTTGATCTAGGGGATATGGACTAACTTCTCAGATTTTCTTCTTGGGGCTCAGGTAGCCACAGAGAAGGGGCATTTTTCTCTGTTCTTCTTGAGGTAGTCCCTGCTTCTGCAGAGGGTTGGTAGGTTGATGGGAGCCTAGCCCTTGTCACTGGTGCCATGATTAGATAGGTAAGTACACCAGATTCTGAGGTTCGCGGATCTGGTTCATCTGGCTTTCACCCTTGATTATGTTTACCAGCTGATTTACCAGTTTATTTTGGAGTAAATGTGCCATGCTTTTATTTTACTTTTCAATGTATTCAGAACCCAGTAAAAGTAGGTGTGTTATTCGTCCCTTCAGACTTACTGGTCCCTTCAGAGACTCAACCACCTCAGTATTTTAACGATTAAAAAAAAAAAAAAAAAAAACCCCATTGCCGTCCAGTCGATTCTGACTCAGTTGATTCTACATAAATATTTGCTAGGGCGTGTTAGAAGTCGACACCTGATGAGGAATGTTGGATTATACAAATTCATTTCTGAAAAGATAAAAAATGCATTACAGAGACTATTATCAAAAAATCAAACTTTATACTAAAAGAAGAAAAATCCATGAGGTATCAGGCAGCAACTGGTAAGACATCAGGGACAGCTGGGTAGCAGCATTATCAACTTGAAAAAACCCTATCCTCTAGTAAAGGAGCCCTGGTTGGGGAGTGGTTAAGCGCTCGGCTGCTAACCCAAAAGTTGGCAGTTCGAACCTACTAGTCTCTGCGGGAGAAAGACATGGCGGTCTGCTTCTGTAAAGATTATAGTCTTGGAAACCATATGAGGCAGTTCTACTCTATCCTACAGGGTCACTACTAGTTGGAATAGACTCGACAACAGTGGTTTCTGGTGTTTTTCTTTTTGGTATTTATCTTCTAGTAAAATATAGTTACTTGATTTATGTCATTCGCACCATCAAAATCAAATCTGTCCAATCTTGGCATTTTGCTCTGATACGGAATAACAATAGGATTACTCAATGAATTGCCAGCTTGAGCCAGCCTTGGATGAACAGACTGAAATAGGTGTTGACATACTGACACCATGTAGTATTTCCAGCCTTAGGCACGCTGAGATCTAGCACAGACTAAACTGAACTGTGCACCTCAGTTATTGGCAAACTACTTTTAACCATGAGCTATTGTCAAGTCAAGGCTACAACTCATTCCATTCACTTCTCTTATGGCAGTGTAAATAAAGAGTGCCAAAAGAATTGCAGTCTTACTTTTAAGTTTCATTGAACCAAATCTTCAGGGACAAGACTGACAAAACTCTAAGAATCTTGGGGTAATATTTTTTAATTTTTCCTTTTCTTAGATAGCAGATGCAAAGAATTGAACTTAGTCAATATTATAATTTACTCTTCAACAACTACGAAAGGAAATTTGTATACCATGTTATGAAATGTAAACCATTTGCCTTTTGATATAGCTGTAAATACCTGAATCAGTTAAGGCGCATTTAAGAAATCAGAAACCACTGTGTCTGCGTCTTAAGAGCAAAATAAATTTAATGTTTGGGTTTACAAAGATAATGAGAGGTCTAAGCATCCAAATTTGGGATAGTGAGATAACCCAGAGACTGACAAAAGCAGAAAGAGGATACAGCCCTTAGACCTGGAGGGACAATAGGAGGTTATGGTCTTTCCAGAAGCCAGAAGTCAGAGCCTTTCATTGAGAACTACAGCCAGAGTAGAGGCCGCCCAGAATCAACTGGGACCATGAAGAGAGGGGCTGCCTAGTGGAAGCTGGAGCCACAGAGGAGATACTGGTACCGTTAGAGACATCACAGATTGAAAGCAGAGCAAGAAAGGGAGAAATGCCCAGACTTCACCTCTCTCTCTTCTCTCCTGTCTTCTTGCTACTGCCTCCTATGAGCTAAATATATGGGAGCCAATATATCAAGGGATTCTAGGAATGTTATTTCCTAAGACAAAGAATGGAGTGAGGGAGGACAGAGAATGAATCTCAGATCCAACAGAGAAATGATTCACATGGTACTTTTTTAGTGTCATTGTGATTTAGGTAAAATTTTGACTGTATAAACTCGTGTTCCAGCAATGCTGAAGTGAAAGGCAGTTCCCAAACTTTGCCCAAGCTACTCTTTTTATGTAAAATGCCCCTTTCATCCCTGTCTATTTGGTGGATAGTTGCTCATCATTTAAGATTCACCACTCTGAGGCATTTCCTGATCCCTTATTCCTACAGCCTCCTTCTGGCCACTATTATATTTCTCTAAACGTCTACCCATAGCACTTTGTTATTATAGCTAATATGTCTATTCTCTTCTCCTAAAGGGTAAGCTCAAGAAAGCAAGGATTTCATTTTCTTTGCTTTGATGTCTACAGTGCCTATCACAGTGCCTGGTCTATAATTCTGTATATAAGAAGTTAATGAGTAAGGAAATGATTGGATGGATGGCAGATGGGGTCCTAGTAGATGTTAACAAACACGTATTGGCATCCTATCAGAAGCCCTGGTGGTGCAGTGGGTAAGAACTTGGCTGCTGACCTTTTGGTCAGAAGTTCGAATGTACCAGGCACTCCTTGGAAACCCTACGGGGCAGTTCTACTCTGTCCTATTGAGTCATTATGGGTCTGAATTGACCCAACGGCAACTGGTTTTTTTTTAGTTGGTATCCTATCATGGCATTTTAGTGTTTCCACCACCATTTCAATTCCCTGTGCCTGATACTGCTATAAATTTCAACTAAATAATTAAATAGTTGCAAAGATGATAGAAATTCATTATCTCCTCCAAAAACTCTCTAGTGACCTCTCACTTGACCATAACAAACTATTTGAGAGTCTATGAAAGGTTCAGTTATGGATAATCTAACAGAATCTTTTAATTGATTTCAAGCCAATTTAATTTTTGCATGGGTCAGCATTTGTATACATTAAAATAATCTGTATCTAAATTAATATTAATATATTCAGCTATATAATCGAATATCTATTATTTTTTCTTAAAACTACTATCCAGTAATCAGTTTATAAGAGCTGGTAAAATACAATTTACACACACACATATGCACTTTACTCTGACATAAAATTGAACCTACAAGGTGCACTGCTTTTTTTTTACTGACTGGGAGAAAAAAAGTCAATTGAGCTACTTATTGCTGTATTACATTCATAAAACAGCATAGTAAATTGCTATTTTGAAATTCTGTATCTCTTATTATGCTCCCACAGCCACACTGTTGGATTTCACAGATGAATTTGCTAATGAATGAGGAGTCCTTTTTTTTTTTTTTTTTTTTTTTTAAAGACTACCACAGTGTATAATTGAATGGGTAAGAAGATCCTACATGATTGATTACTGGGTGGTAGTTTTATATTACTTTGTGTGTGTATGTACATGTATATGTATTTGTATTTACATTTATTTGTTATGTTTATTTTATTTACTTGAAAGTTGGAAGATAAGGGGCAAACCAAGAGACTAACATCTGTGTGTAGGCAAATACTCATGAACAGAGACCCAGTAATAGTCTTTCTATAATCAATGCACGTTGGGATTAATCGTCTTGCTTCCAGCCTTTAAATTCCTGCAGCAATCTAGAGGGTTCAGAGGCTCCAGAATCTGCTCCAAGCAAACAAGCACACACTCTCACTCCCCCAGCATTGCCCTGCTAGAAGCACAACCTACATTGTTCCCTATATCGGCCACACCAAACCCTCATGACCTAAACTATAGAAGACAAGCTTCCGCATGCCAACTGTTTAAAAAATTCAGATCCTACTCCACTTATTAAAATCTTTAAAAACATATATGTAACAATATTAAAAAAAACAAACCCCAGCTGCAACTGAGACAATTTTGTCCAGTCAACATGATGATCCCATGTGTCAGAGTAGAACTGTGCTCCATAGGGTTTTCAATTTTTTGAAAGTAGATCACTAGGCCTTTCTTCCAAGGTGCCTCTGGATGGACTCAGACCTCCAAACTCTTAGTTAGCAGCCTAGTGCATTAACTGTTTGCACCACCCAGGGACTCCAAATAATATTTATTTGGTATTAAGTTGAACTGTCAAAAAATACAATGTACATGGTGTATGGAAAATTTTCATTGGGGAGAATTTGTAAGTGAACTATCATTTTGGGAAAAAAAGTCCAAAATTTTTTTTTGATACTTTATGTCAGGAAAAGTATACAAGAATAATTCTAAATTTCTAGAGGAATAAACTAAACAAACAAACAAAAAAATCAAGTAAATTGTCTTCACACATGAATTAAAGGTTTGACAGTTCACAAACACTTCAACTTCAACATCTTATTCTACTTTGAGGGTAAATTTTAACTATCACATAGTTTCTGATTTAACACGAAGATATTTCCCAGTGGTATTTTATTTCTGAATTCCCATTCTCTGTATAAAATATCAAGCCAGAGTTACTCATGTCAAATATTGCACTTCCCTTGGAGACTTGTTTGCAGGCCCTTCTGTTTTTATCAACTCTTCATTCCAATCTGATCTTAAGAATTTACCTTAAATTAAATTATTTGGCAAAGAAAGACATTTTGTATAAAATTTAAATAGCAAGGATAAATTTTTTTAATATTTAACAGTTGAAACTTTTTAGTCATTTTTTCCAAATGTGTAAAACAAGCAAACACACTTAACCAAACAGCAATAGTAAAACGTCAGGGCTCTAAACAGAGACAGTCAACAGCTGGTAGAAAATTGAATTGAACTTTGTCCAGAGACAATAGAAGAAGGAAATTAAAGGCTTCAATTTGCTTATAGCAAGCCAGAGTAAATCCAACTGCATTTTGGGGTCATTAAAACATCTTGAACAATTTTCCCAAAGATTTTTGGTTCAAGAAGTCCAAGAGAAGATTTTGCCAAGCTCTACGTTCCTCTTATTGTATTTCATGAGAAATTTAATCCATATGTTTGTGATTCATTTATACTTAAGTCATCAAACAGTTCTTGTGCAAGAGCTATTTGATTTCTAAGAAATCATTTAAGCCTTTATGGAAGTCTGCTCATTTTCTTTGAACTAAGTTTTGAAAAATTGAAAATATTTGACTTGGTGTTCTAAACTGAGCTTTTAAGTTATTTTTTCTTATTTAAATCATGGAACCTTAGATTTTAGAAGAGATATTAAATGTAATCCATCCCAGCACCCATACCAAAGTAGAATATCTTTTTCCAATCTTGAGCAGATAAAAATTTGGTTTTTCTTGATCATTTTGAGTGATAGGAAACTCATTATAACACAAGAAATCTTATCCCATCGTGCCTCATCATCTCCTCTCGTTTGTCACGATCATTCGGTACTCATAAGGCTAAGTGTATATGTCTGTATTTATCACGAATTATTCTCTTTCCGGATTGTTTCCCAGTACTTTATTACTGTCTTGATTTTGATGATTTAAGGATTTACCTGATGTAGAAGATGTTATCAAGAGTTTAAAACATTAGTTTGTCTTAGGAAAACTTTATTTAAAAAAAAAATATACATATACTTAAATACGTAACATACGCACATATATATTTGTATAAATATTTTTATTTAATCCATATAATACCACATAAGAAAATATTCCTGCCCTAATTTATGAATGAGAAAACTAAATTTCAGAGAGTTATTTAGTTTTGCTGAGGTTACATGATTGTATTCAAACCCAGTTCTCTTTGATTGCAAAGCCGTGACTCACTCTCCTATGCTGAACTGAATCTCAGTTAACATTCCCTTTTAAAGGCTTTGCCTACGGGAAAGCAGGTATGATGTTGTTCCTGTTGTTAGTTGCCATCAAGTCTATTCCAATTCACGGCATCCCCATGTATACAGTGTAGAACAGTTCCATAGGGTTTTCGAAACTATGACCTTTCAGAAGCAGATCATCAGGCCTGTCTTCTGCGGCACCTCTGGGTGGGTTCAAACCCCAACCTTTTGGCTAGTAGTCAAATGCTTAAGCATTTGCACCAGTAGAAACTCTCAAAGTTGGTATAACAAACTAAATTATTGTTACACACTTATTGTATTCAACTGTTTAAGTGCTAGAATATTTAAAGTGTGAGAAGCAACATATGTCCTCCTAACAGTAATTATTAGAATATTAATGTTTAAAAACAATTAAATCACAACCGTCACTCAATTCAGCAGTTGTTTGTTTTGTTTTTAACTCAACAGTTATTAAGTATCCACTTTATTATGAGCACTAGAAAGTTACAATAGAAGTTTTCAGGCAACTTTAACATTAAAGGATTATATTTAGGAAGAAGTTTCGATAAACAAGAACAGAATGTGTACAAAAACAATATACTCATAGACTTAGATTTGGTTGATTATTGAAAAGATGATTCTGATGAAAACTAGGAATGGTTATGATTGAAAGAAAAATAGGCTATATCTTGGCAAAATGCAGAAGTGAAACATTTTAGGTACAGTGGGTAAGGTAAAAATCTAGTGCAGGTAGATATAATTTCTAGACAAGGAATATGGGTTGAGATAGTACAAGAGACTAAGTATGTCAATGGAAATTATATAATCAAAAACTGTAGAGTAGGAGATTATCTCATCTGAACTTTATGAATTCATGGAGAATTAAACAAAAGGTCCATGGTTTCCCAAGTAGTCTCTCATATAGCTGAGACTAAATCCCTTGACCCAGAACTCGAAATTCAATACTTTTTTTTTTTTCCATTTGCATGGTTTCTGTTGGCTTATTTCGGGTACACTGGAGGGGACAGACGCTGAGGGCAAACATGGAGGCTTTGAAGATTAGCCGTTGTTGTCTTTAGGTGCCACCCAGTCGGTTACAACTCATGGTGACTCCATGTACAAGAGGACAAAACACTGCCTGGTCCTGTGCCACCCTCACAATCATTGTTATGCTTGAACCCATTGCTGAAGATTAGTACCATGACTGTATTCAGTGGTAAGTGGTGAGTTCCAAGTCATGAGGCTAACTATCTGTTACTTAGGTTAGATATGGGAAATTCTTTAAATAGAAATCTGTCTGTGGATATGAAAGTAATACTTCATTTGTTCAGTAAAAAGCTTCTATTTAAAAAAAATTCAAGGTGAATTTTCCCAACTGAATTCACAGAATAATAAATGAAGGGTTTGAATGGGAAGCGAAATGCTTGACTGTAGATGTGATAGGTTTGGGATACAAACAAGAGAAAACATGAGGCTAGGTGGAGTAAGGAACTTGTTTGGTGATAGCTATGTTATTGACCTTGAATTTTAAATATGGATTATGTATATGAGTGCATATAATAGAACCCTAAAGCAAATCAAAGGCAGTCTTACTTGTGAACTATAATTGCTGTTCTTTTAATTTATGATATGAGAGTGCCAAAGCTCATTAAAATACATATAGAAAGATCAGTCGTTATATGAGAGTTTTGGAAAAGATGTCATAAGAACTATCACAACCGGTTTTAGATTTTGGGCAGGGAGTTAAAGGTTGGGCAAGTTCTCACAGGATTTTAGAGCTGATACATGCTTGCATTCCTTTACTTATAAAGAAAGATAAAGTTAAAGAAAGTTTCCTTAACAAGAAAGTCATGGTAGAGAATTAGTTTCATGTATGAGCTGTTAAAACCCCATGGGGTGGGCTATTCCTTTATATATTTCTTTTATTATTATTTACATATGCTAATGTTTTAATATTTACCTTTTATTAGTATTACACATGTTGCAAATTTCTCCACAGCCTTAGCATAGGATTTATATAAAGACAATTTATAAACTATAGAGGAAGTTAAAGCATAAAGATAGTGGAGACCCACATTTCTTTCAAGTTATTATCTGTAAAGCCTCAAATACAAAATGTCTCAGGAATTTAGAGTCCAATTAAAAACAAGGAGAAATAAAAGGAAAAAGAGGAGGAGAGGTTAATGATAAAAAAATGACTTTCTTTTAAAGTGATCATATTTTAAGCAGTTAAGAAATATACTATTAGAGACATAGAAATATGACAAAAAGAAAAAAAAATCAAACTTCTGGGGTATATTTAAGTTCTGTTGCTTTTGACATCCAAACCCTTGTGATGAGTCATTGGGCAGGACTAGGCTAGAACCCAAGTTCCAGAATCTAGATTCTAGGGCTCTTTGCTTGTCACCAGACTTCCTATTTCTATTAACATGCTAATGGTAACTTTCAGTAACAATAACAACAGCAGCAGCAACAATGATAATAATTTAATTTGCTTTTACAAATACAATGCAGATAGCTGCAACTAGAGTATAATTGGTGCTTTCAGATTACTGTAAAGACTAGAGGGTCATTTGAAGCTGGCATATATGTGTACATCTTGACTATTATAAGTAGCAGAGGTTTTACCAAGGTTTTTATAACTGCTAAGCATCCATGTATATGTTACTGCCTTAGATCCTTTGAGCAATGCTGTGATACAGTCAAATAAAATTGAATATCAGGGAGACGAAGCTTTTCTTCCAAGAGCAGTGTTGGTAAGTGGCAAAGCCAGAAGTTGAACCCACTTGCCCTGAAACCTATGCCCAGATTTTTCAGTCTTCTAGCCACAATACAGCAGGGGAATTAATTAGACAGCTAGAGCTGAAGAACTCTTAAAATTGTTTATCATCAATGTCTAGATAATTCTGTCATTACAATGCTTGGCATTGAAAAACATTTTTTCCCAATTTTACCAAGCAAGCACAAATGTTAGAGTCAACATATTCTATAATTTAGACACACAATTATTAAAAACATATAAATTTATTGACACTGGAGTCACTCAAATCTGGATACAAATGCCTACATTTTCACTCTTTATGTTAGTAGTCACAAATCCTTGTTTATAAGGTAGGAATATTAAACTGCTCAATAAAATGATTGATTTTGGTAAGAACAACAAAGCTCACATCTGAGAGTTATCAAGGTGAGAGAATCAATACATGAGAGAACTCAGCATGAGTCTTCTGACTCTAGGTTCAGAGTGACTTTGACTACAGACATTTCCCAAACTGTATTCCTCACCCTGTTTAGAGTTGTTCAAACTCAGTAACAAAATACCAATATTATCCATTTTTCCTATTTAATATTTATTACATATAACAATATAACACACTTACATATAACTACTGGGTATAATTATATAGCTCCTCTAATTATTATATGATAATCTACTTTCAGAAAATTGTTCCCAGCTCAGGAAACCTAGGAAGTCATGTGAGAGGTCTTTTATGCAAGAATACTTGAATTCTCACCCAACAGTATTTACCCAACTAAAATATATAGAGATAGATAATGAGTGCTAAGTATTTTAACATATGTATTTATTATTTATTTCTTGAATTGTAAAATATGAATCTCACTTTTATTCTTTTTTCAGCAATTAATTTTTCTGATATGATATTTTCTGGTATTCTTCATCCAAGGGAACATTATATCTTAGGAGGTCCTCTGACTGTTCTGTTTGTGTATCACTCTATAATCAGTGTTAGACTGTACTGCCCTTATTGCTACAAATTTATAGAATATAAATCTTAGTCATCTAATGCTGCTATAACAGAAATACCACAAGTGGATGGCTTTAACAAAGAGAAATTTGTCTAGGCTAGAAGTATGACTTCAGCGTGCTGGCTCCAGGGAAAGTCTTTCTGTCTCTGTTGGCTCTGGATAAAGGTCCTTGTCATCCATCTTCCCCAGTCAAGGAGCTTCTCCTCTCAGGGACCCCAGGTCCAAAGGATGCTTTCTGCTCCTGGTGCTTCTTTCTTGGTGGTGTGAGATCCCCCTGTCTCTCTGCTTGTTTCTCTCTTTTATATCTCAAAAGAGATTGGCTTAATTTTGTAGATTAATCTTGTAGATTGAGTCTACATAACTGGTGCTAATCCCATCTCATTAACATCATAGAGACAGAATTTACAACACATACGAAAATCACATCAGATCACAAGATAGTGGACAATCATAAAATACTGGGAATCATGACCTAGGCAAGTTGACAGATATTTTGAGGAGACACAATTCAATCCATGACAATATCCAATCTCATTATTTTTTATTTCTTTTATTTCCTGTAGGGATATTCTTTTGACTATTCTTTTTATGTCTCTTCTATCTTTTAATGTTGAGTTATTTTCTATTCTAAGTCTTCAGTCAGAATTTGCTTTTCTCAATCCCATGATTCTCTCCATAGCTTTCTCCATTCTGTCGTACTGAACTACTGTGATTCTGTTCTGAAAGGTGGAAAGATTATAAATGTAGGTGATATAACTGTACATGCTTTCCTAATAGACGTTTGTAATATATTCCCTTCAAGGCAAAGTTTGGAAATTTAACTATAAGATTCATTTTGGAATTCTTCCACAAAAAGGCAAATCCTCTTGTTCCAATTATACGAGTTTGTTTGTGAAGTTCTCTTATGCAACTAACACCGTGTGGGAAGAAAAGAAAGGATTAAGAACATCATAATAGGCACAAAAATAGGGCCAATTTTCACATTACATAGCTAAATTGGAAAGGAAGGAAATAAAGACATCAGTGGATGAAATTAATGTAATTGGAGAATACTGTAGTCAAAGTAGTTTGTTTGCTCTAATCTTGTACACGATATAAAAATGTTGTTGTAAATGGACCCCAGCTGGAAGTAATCACAGTCAGAGGCTAAATGGAATCAACAATGATGATCTGGTAGAGAGGAAAATGCCCATGCAGCTTTTCTTGGAGGAAAATGGAACGACCAACAGTTGCACAATCAATGCATGAAAAATGTGTTACAACTCTGAAAATTAATTCATATCCATGCTAAGAAATTGAAATAATGAAAAAAATAATAATTTCTTTCCACCTCCACAGCTCTTTTATTTATTAAATCTTCTTCATTTAAATGGCATGGATGGTAACCTTACATATATGGTAACCCCATCAGCAGAAAGGCCATTTATGTATGAAAGTCCTTTTAAGTACATTTGTATCAGAATGGAAATAAGAACCAATCTCTCACTGTCCAAGGAGCATGTGACTTAATGGACTTTAACGTATTTTCTGATAAACTTTAAAGAACAACAGCAACACACACACGTGCAGAGATTTCAAGAGGAGATTGGAGTAGAAGAATGTTATTTACTTAAGAATTGATTAGATTTAGATATGAGCATCTCATAAATAAAAGATTAAACTCACTTTCATTCTATTAAAACCTTGTGTCTCTATGAAAGGACTTCACAGAAGAGTGGAAGGCATACCCTTAACAATAAGTGGATAGTCACTGATCCCTTCTATAATGATTCTCTCTGAGAGTATGGGGGAGGTACAGGAATACTTGGAACCACAACATCAGCAACATACATCTTCCTGAATAAGCAATTTTATTCAAACATTTGAGGAGGAATTTCAATATAGTTAGTTCTCGACTTATGATGAGGTTCCATTCCAATAACTACTCTGTCATAAGTCGGTTCTGATGTAAATCGGATACCTCATTTTATTTTTAGTTTTTGTTAGTATTACCTTTTATTATCAGTATCTTTATAAATACAGTCTTTATTTGTCTTTGAGGGTTGGAAACATTAAATCTTAGAATGATATCATCACAAATTATGCATGCAACATTGTATATGCTACATAATACCAAAGATAAGATGTTAAAAAAAAAAGGGGGGACAGTTTTAAGTGTAGTTAATCGTAACTCGAATATGTCACAAGCCAGGAACTAACTGCAATTTAGATACTAATTCAAAGCATCATTTTGCTATTGAAGTAAATACAGGATGCAAAATTTCTATGGATATTACATATAAAATTTATATTGTCTATTTAAGATTACATCTTCCACAATTCCTGGTGGTAGGAGGCTATTCTCCATTGCACGAAACTGCCTGTGTCCACATTGTTTCCTATCACATCATCTTTTCATTTTTCTCATATTGTCATCATTTTTCTCACAATTTGAAACCATTTTGATAATCTTTTGATTACTTACTTATCTGTCCCAATCCAAAATGCAAGACTTGTGGAAGCCGAGTTCTCGTCTGTCTTGGTCATGCATCTATTACAAATGCCTGTAACAGAGCAGTTGTTAGATGCTTAGTATATATCTGTTGAATAAACAAATGGAAGATTTAGTTAGTGGAACATTTTTTAAGTTTGAGAATCACTAACTTAATACATTCCAGGCACACTCCTATACGATTTGCTAAGACTCGTAAACTTTTTGAGATTATTTTCATTTTTAAGATGATGACTTCAGAATCTGGTAGACTAATTTTGTTCTAAAACATAGAGAGAACCATTATTTCCTCAACTTAATCCCCCCCTTTTTTTTAGAGTTACATTTTACAAAGATGAGTTGAGCTAAGGATAGTCCAGTGGTTAAAAGTATGTAATATCAGTCTGACTTGATATCAAACTGGATCTGCCCCTTTCTAAACATGACAAGTTTAGAAATAATAAGCAAGTTACTTAATCTCTCTGTACCTCAACCTCTCCAAAATGGACATAACAATTCATATTTCACTGAGTTGTAAGAATTAATGCAATGAATTATGCAATGTACTTACCACAATACCTGGCACAGAGAACTGCCTCCAAATGATATTTTCTTATTACTCATTTGAGTGAATTTTTAAGGATGAGGTGAAAACTGGGCATGAACTGAAAACAGAACTAGAAATGAAGCTAGTGACAAGCATAATCTGTTGTTGTTGGTTGACTTTGAGTTGGCTCTGACTCATGGTGACCCTATATATAACAAAACAAAACGTTGCTGGATCCTGAGCATCTTCATGATCATTGACATGTTTGAGTCCGTTGTAGCAGATTTGCATAGTGCTTTCCAACCTAGGAGTTCATCTCCTAGCACTATATCAAACAGTATTCTGTGGTGATCCATAGCATTTTCACTGGCTAGTTTTCAGAAGTAGATAACAAGGCCTTTCTTCTTAGTCTTAGTCTGGAAGCTACACTGAAACCTGTCTACCATGGGTAACCCGGCTGGTATTGGAAATACCAGTGGCATAGCTTCTAACATCATAGCAACATGTAAGCCACCACAGAACTACAAACTGACAGACGGGTGGTAGAAGCAGGATCTAGATCTGAAAAATACAGTTAGTTTTATGAATGAAGCTATAGAATCTAATATGCATTCCATGGCAAAGTCTATGCTAAACATTTTGTTTAACTGAGCAGGCATTGAAATGTTACAAACATTGATGTATCCCATTTAAAATTAAAATAAAGTTATGACACTGATAGTTTACAGAACAAACATTGTTTCTTCGCAGAAAAGCTCTTTGCAATGTAAGATCTATCATTTCAGGTTTCTTTTAAATTAACTCACCTAGAGCATTCATTTCTTTATTTTGGTGATAAAGAGAAGCCATGAATCATACAAAATGAGCGGCCTCAGTAAAAATGTAAATGAAAAGAAAGTAGAACTAAAATTCTATCAGAGGAAAAAAACGATTTGTAATAATGTGCCTTACAGATAACTTGAGACAATTTTTAAAAAATTTTTGCCAGTAAAATTAGCTTACAACATTCTTTAGTATTCAGCTCATCAGGACTCAACTTCTAATATGAGATGGTTCTCAAACTCCCATTAACAATTTTTCATATTCCCTGATTTGGGGCTGCTTTTCCTAAACAAATCATCATAGCATTCTATAATGCTGTCATGGATTGAATTATGTCCCCCCAAAAATGTGTGTATCAGTTTGGCTGGGCCATGATTCCCAGTATTGTGTGGTTGTCCTCCATTTTGTGATTGTAATTTTATGTTAAAGAGGATTAGGGTGGGATTGTGTAACACTCTTGCTAAGGTCACATCCCTGATCCAACTTAAAGGGAGTTTCCTTAGGGTGTGGTCTGCACCATCTTTTATCTTACAAGAGATAAAAGGAAAGGGAAGCAAGCAGAGAGTGAGGGGACCTCATACCACCAAGAAAGCAGTGCCAAGAGCAGAGTCCACCCTTTGGACCCTGGGTCCCTGCACGGAGATGCTCCCAGACCAAGGGAAGACTGATGACAAGGACCTTCTTCCAGAGCTGACAGAGAAAGCCTTCCCCTGGAGCTGGCACCCTGAATTTGGACTTGTAGCCTACTGGATTGTGAGAGAATAAACTTCTCTTTGTTAAAGCCATCCACTTGTGGTATTTCTGTTAGAGCAGCACTAGATGACTCAGACAAATGCTCATAAAAATCCAATTGTATTTTAATTAACATAATAAGAAGCAACCTTCTAGGGTTAGCCAAAGATCTGAAGTCTCATGTTTTGAATCAGAAGTTGTGTCTGGCCTGGAGTCACATATCCCTCGCCTAGAGTCACGGAGAAACCATGTCATGTTGTCTTTTTAATGTTTGGACAAAACTTTTATTAGATAGAAATTAATGAGAGAGTGTGCTTTATTACTAAGCATGAGACCTTAAAAGCATAGGGTGTTTCTATAGGTCTGCCTCCCAACATGGAGTCTTGGTGGCAAAGTGGTTAAGCCTTCAGCTACTAACCAAAAGGTCGGCAGTTGAATCCACCAGCCCCTTCTTGGAAACCCTATGGGACAGTTCTACTGTGTCCTATAGGGTCACTATGAGTCAGAATTGACTCAGTGGCAATGGGTTTTGGCCTTCCAACACATGGGCAAATTTATAGTGGGTTTATGTTGGCTTATTTAGGGACAGGGGGACAGAAGCTGAGGGCAAACATACAATACAAAACAATGCAGTTTGGGTCCTACATATCAGTCCAGTCAGTCCTAGAAATTTAAAAGCAGGTAACAGAGGAAAAAAAAAAAAAAAAACTGTGTTCTAAAATTGGGAAGCCAAGTTAGCTCCTCCAGTGTGAACTTTATGAAAGAAACTATGATTTAAATAGGAAAATTACTTCAATTTTGGAGTTTAGCACTCAAATCTTTTTGGGATTTACATCTTTCTTTATAAGTGATTATTTCTTTTTGTTTATGGAAAAATGCAGACAGAGTTTAATTTCATGAAGGATGTAGCTGAGTAACAACAATAATAAAGACAAAAGGGAAATGGACTGAACAGAATGAACTCCATCTTGCCTCTCCACTAGAGAGAATGAGGTGAAAAATGAAATTCTGTAGAACCTGGAAAGAACTTGAATATTTAAAACTTAGATTGTCCCATATTTTCTGTCCAATTTCTTACCATTAAATTGTAAAAGCCATTCATGAATACTTAGATCTCAGCTAGAGAGCAAATATCGGCATCAAGAAGGCTTCTTGTTGTCAGTTGCTGTCCAGTTGGCTCTGATTCATGGCGACCTTATGTGTAACAGGAAAAAAAAACATTGCCTGGTCCTGCACCATCTTCATGATGGTTGGTATGTTTGAGGGGCCTAGATATGCAGCTTCCCCAGATGCCACTGAGCAAACGTCTTTTTTAGTTTTCACAGCTGTGAAATGGGGCTATATTACCTAGCTTATAGATGCTTTAAATATAAACTAATGATTGTAAAACAGTGTCTGAATGCTAACTACCCTGTATTAGTGTCTAAGTTTTGCAGCTATGCCTGTGTCTTGCCAAGGAGAGGTCTCATTCACGGTTTTGAGTAAGAGCGCTCATTCACTGCCCCTTTGGGAACTATCTTGGAGTTGTGAACTTCATTGGTGAAGGTGTAATGTGGCCGTGGTAGCCTGGATTTGAATGTGATTTCACTGCTACCCACATGGCCTGTGGTTTCAGCACTACTAAAACTCTTTTACGTTCCACTTGTGACTATAAAGCCTAATTCCTAGAATGAGGTTAATATTTCCACTACAGAGAGGACAATTGATGAATTTCTGAATGAGTTGTATGAAGTCTAAGATTTTTTTTTCTCCTGAACTATTAGCAATTAATGACAAAATCACTGAATTTGTAAATGCCAAATATAATATTTACAAGACCAAGAGTGATGTGATTTCTATTAATGGGCATGTAGTAATTACTAATGTTTGTAAAGCGTCTTAAAATTCTTAGCTGAAAGCAAAATGTGTTGTCCCATAAAGTAATATGGGAAATTTTTAAAATAAGAAACCATGTGTGGAAAAGTATTTAAAAGTAGACCTTGAGATAAAGATCTGTGTAGCATACAGTCAATAGCAGAAAATAATCTACTATAAAAAGAAAAAAATACTATTTGGAATTTTCTTAAAGATTCTTAATGCAAAGAAAGATTATAATTAGCATAATTGCAATCTGTCAAATAGTGAGATTGTTTCAACTTGCCTAGGCAGAAGAAAACTTGTGTTTCAAGAAGATCATTAAAATAGGAAAAATGCAATCTGTAGGCATTATTATAGACACTCTATATCCTAAATATAGAGATAGGGTATGGTCATTTGACAGAATTCTGAATAATCAATGCATGTTCCAAAACATCTTTGTTTAATGTCTATGATTTTGAGACTTGCCTTGCAGTCTGGGTTTTTCCTGTTCTCACCTGCCTTGGTACAATGAACAGGTAAGAGAGGGGTTGGGCCGTGGAAATGGCAGGCTGCACAGCTAATTTTAAATAACCTCAAAATGAATAATGGATACCACTTGGGGCTATTGATCCAAAATTAATAATTCCAAATTCATATCCAGTAAATCAAAGTATTCCTACATTGCTAAGAAGTAAAAATACACTTTTGTGTAAGGAATTATCCACAATAATTTTTGTGTCTTCAGAAACTGCACAACATAAAATATTAATTTGTTCATATTGCCCTCCAAACCGTATGACAATTCCATGTATTTCTGTCTTCCATGTTTCACCAATAATTTCTTAAGTTTTAGAAAAGTCCATGATCTTCAAACTATATTAATATATTTTTCAAGCAAATTATGAGTCTCCAAAAGTTCTAACTGAGGAGAAAACGTTGCCACTGTATTGATAGGAGAGTCCAGATGTCACAGTGGTTAAGAGCTTGGCTGGTAACCAAAAGGCCGGCAGTTCTAATCCACCAGCCACTCCTTGGAAACGCTATGGAGCAGTTCTCCTCTATCCTACAGGATTGCTATAAGTCAGAATTGACTGGATGGCAGTGGGTTTGGTTTTTGGTCTGGGACTGACAGGAGAACCTGAATGAATTGGGAGTTGAAATGTTAAAAGCAAACAGGGCTTTAATACATATAAAACACAAATGGAATTTTTGCTTGGTTAACACATCTAAATTTTTTGAAGCTACATTTCCAAAACCTACATTTCCTCCCCAAATGCAGAAACACTGGAACATTAAGAGTTTAAAAATCTGTAGTAGGCACAATCTACTGAATACCAATGGTTAAGAATTGTATCATTAGAATTCCAAGCATATATATTTTAAAAACTCATTGCCATCAAGTAGATTCCAACTCATAGCAGACCTATAAGACAAAGCAGAACTGCCCCACAGGGTTTCCAAGGAGCGGCTGGTGGATTTGAACTGCCAACCTTTTGGTTAGCAGCCTGAGCTCTTTTTAAATCTATTTGTTTATGTATTGAGTAAATATTATGGAATACAAGGTTACTTCAGTATAAAATTATCTATTATATTCAGAAAGATCAAAAAATGAAACTAATCCCAACTGTTAAATTATATAATATATATTACATAATATATATTATATATAACATGTAATAATATTAATCTACATTAATATATTATATAATATATATTATATTAGATACACTGTTTACTTACAAACCTATATTATATATATTTATACATTTTATAAGGAGCCCTGGTGGCACAGCAGTTAAGCACTAGGCTGCTAACCAGAAGGTTGGTGGTTAGAACTCACCCAGAAGCTCTGCAGAAGAAAGACCTGGCAATCTGCTCCTGTAAAGATTACAGCCTAGAAAACCCTATCAGGCAGTTCTGCTCTGTCACAAGGGGTCACTATGAGTCAAAAATCGACACAGTGGCACCCAATAACAATATATTTTATACAATATATTATATGTATTATACAATACAATATAATGCTAATATTATAATCTTGTATAATATTATATTTATACAATACAACATTGTGTAATATTTAATACATGTGTCATACGGTGATGCCTTTCATTTTGCTGCGATGCTGGAAGCTAGGCCACCAGTATGTCCAATATCAGCAGGGTTACTGATGGTGGACAGGTTTCAGTGGAGCTTCCAGGTTAAGACAGAGTAGGAAGAAAGACCTGGCAGTCTACTTCTGAAAAAATTGGCCAGTGAAAACCTTGTGAAAGATGTTTATGAGCACTTTATTGACCATGCAAGGGCATTTGACTGTGGATTGTAACAAATTATGGATAACACTACAAAGAATGGGAATTCCAGAACACTTAATTGTGCTCATGATGAACACGTACATAGACTGAAATGCAGTCATTCAAGCTGAACAAGGGGATACTTTGTGGTTTAAAGTCAGGAATGGTGTGTGTCAGGATTGTATCCTTTTGCCGTACTTATTCAGTCTACATGCTGGGTAAATCATCTGAGAAGCTGGACTATATGAAGAAGAATGCGGGATCAGGATTGGAGGAAGACTCATTAACAACCTGTGATATGCAGATGACACAACCTTGCTTGCTGAACGTAAAGAAGATTTGAAGCACTTACTGAGGAAGATCAAAGATTACACCCTTCAGTATGAATTGCACCTCAACATAAAGAAAACAAAAATCCTGACAACTGGACCAATAAGCAGCATTGTGATAAACCTTTGTCAAGTATTTCATTTTTCTTGGATCCAAAATCAACGCCCGTGGAAGCAGTAGTCAAGAAACCAAAAGATGTATTGCATTGGGCAAATCTACTGCAAAAGACCTCTTTAAAGTGTTCAAAAGCAAAGATGTCACTTTGAGGACTAAAGTACGCCTGACCCAAGCCATGGTATTTTCAATCCCCTCATATGCATGTGAAAGCTGAACAATGAATAAGGAAGATGGAAGAAGATTTGATGCCTTTGAATTATGGTGTTAGCAAAGAATATTGAATATAACATGCACTGACAGAAGAATGAAGAAATCTCTCTTGGAAGAAGTACAGCCAGAATGCTCCTTAAAGGCAAGGATGATGAGACTTGGCCTTACATACTTCGGACATGTTATCAGGAGGGCCAGTCCCTGGAGAAAGACAACCTGCTTGGTAAAGTAGAGGGTCAGCGAAAAAAGAGGAAGACCCTCAATGGGATGGATTGACACAGCGACTGCCACAATGGGCTCAAGCATGACAACAATTGTGAGGATGGTGCAAGTTTGGGCAGTGTTTCGTTCTGTCGTACGCTGCGTTACTATGAGGCAGAACTGACTCAATGACACCTAACAGCAACAAGATTTATACATATTATTAGATATATGGTTTACATACAAAAAGACGTTGCCAACTTATTTATTTTATTACACACTTACATAGTGCTTTGTGTCAGTCTCTGTTCTTAAGACTTTACAAATCCAGGTCCACAGTACCTTATCTGAATTTCTTGGTGCTGGATGTGTTTTGGAATTCTGATTTATTTTTCAAAATTGTGTTCATTTACATATTGTCATATTTTATGAGGGTAATACAGAACATATACTATAGTTTATATTGCAAAATAATTTTAAAGAGGTCTGTTATCCTGTTATCAAGTACATTAATATTTAAATTTCTGCATATCTGAAGCAGAAGTTATGAATAATTACCCAGGCTAAATAAATGAATTCTAAAAAATATTATTGTGTCAATTTAAGTTGATTTTTTGCCAAATTAATTCATATCAAGTAAGATTTGACTGCCAAATTTTATTTATGTATATATACACACATACACACAAAAACCCATTGCCATCGAGTCAATTCTGACTCATAGCAACCCTATAGGACAGAGTAGAACTGCCCCATATGGTTTCCAAAGAGGGCCTGGTGGATTTGAACTTCCAGCCTTTTGGTTAGCAGCCTTAGCTCTTAACCACTACCCCACCAGGGTTTCCATACACACACACACACACACACACACACACACACACACACACACAAATGTATGAATTGAGAGTGCTGTACGAGTATGAATTTATTTGGTTTCTTTTTTTTTTTTGCCAGTTTAAAAGAAATACAAACTCATAATATTCGATTCTCCATGATTATAGCCAAAACACAATAAAAACACACTAGTTATTCAATTGTGTGATAGTATATTTCCATAAGCTATCAAGAAAGAGTGTCCCCAAATTTAGAAGAACAAAGTTTGACTATACAAATAGTCTTTATTTTTTGCCTAGCATTTTTACTGCAAAGATGTTTTGAGAAACTAGATGCTTAATAAGAAGACATAAAAATGGACTTTTACTAAAAGATAATGCATGTCTCCTTTGAAATCTACTGATTTGATCTGTAGTTGTAGAATAGAAGCATTTTGATTCATTAAACTGATATTTTGGAAATAGACGGCTAAGTCAGGAGGAACTGGTATAAACTCACAAAAACTAGGATTTTCTTTTCTTTTTCTGTTTTTTTTTTTTTTTCCTTTATTTATATTTCCCCCAGACAGGCTGTATCATTAAATGGTGGATAATTTAAAAGTATCAGTAGTTTAAAATTTCCAAATATTCTAGATGTATTTAATACTAATGATTGAACTATCAAAATGTCAGTGATTTAGTGGTTTACTGCTAATCCTTCACTTACTTTCCCTGTAAGCTGCTTAATTCCTTTATGAGATTTGGGTAACCAGTCCATGTATTGATAGCAGCATTCACTGGAGAATGTTGTTAGTTGCTATTGACTTGACTCTGACTCTTGGTGACCTCATGTACAACAGCAGGAAACATTGCCTGGTCCTGGTCCATTGTTACGGCCACTGCATATTCCAACCTTGGTTGCTCATCTCCCAGCACTAGTTAGACAACATTTGTTGTGATCCATAGGATTTTCATTGGCTAATTTTCAGAAGTAGATCACCAGGCCTTTCTTCCTAGTCTGTCTTAATGTGGAAGCTCCACTAAAACCTGTCCACCGTGGGGAACCCTACTGGCATTTGAAATACCGGTGTCATAGATTCCAGCATCATAACAACCTGCAAATTACCACAATATGACAAACTGGCAGACTGGTGGTGGATGTGGAGACAGTAGTATGTACAAAGTACAGCAGGCTCAGAATTTTAGAGCTGAAATAAAAACTTGAAAGTTTCTAGCCCAAACTCTTAAGATTTTTCTAGACCAAAACTGTTTCAGAGAGATTAAACATATTCAAAGGTGGAATGGGAATACATCTTGAAGGTTTGAAAGTTTGCAATTTGAAGGTTTGAGGCGCTGCTCTGCCCCTTCCTGTCTGTGCCGCTCTGGATGAGTTTCTAGATTTCTCTAATCCTCAGTGACTCTCTTGGTAAGATGGGGATGGTGATACCTACTTCACAGGGTGGCTGTGAGGATTAAATGAGATCATGGAGGGGAAAAAATAGTATCTGACACACAGTGGGCTCAATAAATTTCTGGCTGTTATTATAATTTTAATACAAAGAGTCATGTTCCTATGAGGTGACATAATTTTGACAATAATTCCAGCTTATTGACTTATATTCCATTTTTTTTTTCACTTTTACATAATTATCTTGCATTTATCCACAGGTAAGGAATCATATAGTAATATATAATTATAAATACTAAATAAGAGATGCATTTTTCTTTGGTTCATGGCAAGCCTCAAAAAAAAGTATATGCATCTAAAAAGTCTAATAAATTTCTTAAGAAAAAATGAAGCCTTTTAAAAATTTCTGAACAAACCACAATATGTAAAACTACAGAAAATATCACCTAATTCATTTCAACCACACAGACTTGAAAATGCTTTGGAAGTAATGTTTGCATCGAGAAGAATTTTTATAAACTAGAAACTAAATTGTCTTGACTTTTAAAGTCAATATTTCCTTCAAAAGAAAGCAGGCTTAGTGTTTTCCGTGACACAGAAAATTCCTATCATTTTCACTTTGTTCCAAAATTATATTAATGGAGTTTTTGTCCTGGGAATAAATTAAAATGGGGCATAAGGCATGTGGAACGTGATGGTATTTCGGCACCATGCAACTTACAAGGAAACAATCTCATTTAGATGATATCACTGACCACGTGGCAGACACGGGGAACACCTGGTGTTCTTGGGGAACCCAATGAGTTCATTCAACAAGAAGCATGTGATTTTTAAGAGCTTTCATTTAGAATTTCTCAGAACAAGTTTATGAAAGGATCACTTATGTTTAGATTAGAATGGGCTACTTTTTGCAGCTATAAAATGCTCTCACATTGTATCCAAGTTCTGAGGTTTTCTGATAGAAACCAATTTGAATGACAGTGGTAGGAAGAGAATGAGATGCTTTAGCAAAGAGAACCAATAAAAAGTGACCTTTAAATATCAAAATATCTAAGCTTTAGGAACATCAGCCTAACCTTGTTGCTCTTAGAGGCGTGGCTTTCTAAGGTAAAGGATAACATACACCATTATATTTGCTCCATGGGCATCCTTTTACTCTTCAGCTCATTTTATCCACGTGCCATAGTGGTTAAGAGCTATGGCTGCTAACCAAAAGGTCGGCAGTTCAAATCCACCGGCCACTCCTTGGAAACCCTATGGTGCAGTTCTACTCTGTCCTGTAGGGTTGCTATGAGTCGGAATCAAGTCGACGGCAATATTTTGTTTTGTTTTGTTTTTAATTTAATAAGAGCATGCACTTAAAAGCAGTGAGAGTGAGTTCAAGAAAAAAACAAATTCGATTTTCACGCAGAATTATATGCAGGCAATATAAAAATGTAAGCATTGGTATAAAGTTATTTGTTTGTGTCCAATGAGTTATAGATGCTAAAAGAGTAGAAAACAAGCTTTTGAAATGTTGCTAGGATTTGGAATATTATCTTACCTTTTACTGTAGGCATTTCACCACAGCAGTTCAAATTGTGATGTGAATCTACATAAGATCAAACAAAATCGTATCCACAAAAACAAAACTTGTCTATTTAATGCACCTATCGATTAGAATCTTCCAAAATTTGTCCTCTTCTTGAGACATTTTAAGAATAAGGATAGTGAATAAACCAAAACAATTACAATTTTGTCTCATATTTGATTAACAGCAAATTGACTATTTCTAAAAATGTAGTGAAAAATATTCTGAACCGACATATTTATTATTTCTAAATACATGTGTGGAGGGCTGGACATAAGTGACAGGGTGTAAAAGAAGGAAGCAGGGTGTGAAGGGAAGGAAGAACACAAAATACAGGAAAACTATTTAGTTAGCATCCTTGTTCAACAAGTTTCAAACTGATTGCTCCTCTGGTTCTGTGAAATCATGCTTTTAGCTAGAATGCTCCCAAGGAAGAAAACCACCCACTCACTGTGTGTAATAGTCAATATCATTCTCTCCTTAATTTTTCTGTTTGCCACCCCCATGAAAATATACAAATGACACCTTCCAGTGTACTCCTGAGACAAAGTATTTATGGCCTAACAATCATAGGGAGAGACCAGCAGAGCCCAGAAAGCCGGGGAAAGAGGAGGCCAAAGTGAGGCACAGAGCGGAAGGGAGAAAGCAGGAATACAGCCCATTCCAGGATAAATCCGGGAGAAAACCTCCCAAGTGCAGCCCTCAGCCAACTGCCATATGCCCTCACAAAGATACCAACAGCAGCAGCGAGCCCAGGGAGCTGTTTTATCATTAGCCCCTCACCCAGCGGTGGTGGAAACTCATTTAGCCCCATGCTGGACTTTCATTAGGCCAGACTCGCATCAGATGGCCCTGCGTTTTGGCTCTGGAGCGGGGTGGCCCTTTACTGGGGGAGGCGGCCATATCTCGGCCCAGCAGGGAACCCAGATTGGAGCGCTCCTCGCCGACAGATGCCCGGGCGGCCGCGGCAGCAGCGTGGCCAAGGGAGCCTGATGAAAGGCTATCTTTTATGTTGGCATTTTGTGGCATGAAACCCTCGAAAAAGGGAAAGAAAAATACTGCACCCTTCAAGTTAGTTTCTAACCTTATTTCTACTGCAAATAAGATGGAGTGAAAAAAAAAATCCACGAAGCTGGAAGCAAAGAGGGAATGCTGGAAATCTTCACTTGGAACCATAGCAAATAGCCGAGCTGACACTGACAATCCTTTTTTTTTTTTTTTTAACCTCAGGACTGTAATAAAAAGTCAGCGAAGCGAGGGGTGTCAATATATCCTAATAACGAAGATGTGAAATGTTAGAGGAACTTTTGCTTCTTCATAGGGAAGTTATGTTAAAAATATACAAATAAAGAGAATGAGTATTTAAGTCTAATACATATGCATGTTTATATACATGTGTATATGCATAGAAAAATATGTTTCATAGAAAAAGATGACACATCATAGCAATGATACATATTGTGGTTTTGAGGAAAAAGGCGTTTTCAGAATTGAATTTGAGTTTATTTCTTTTAAATCTGTAATAATTCTCTCAGGAAGTATAGAGAGGGAAAAAAATAACGCAGCTGACACTGATTGTTTTTTTTTTTTTTTCTATCAGTCTCCGTTGAGAAAGAGAGAAGTTATACTCACTATTTGAATTATTGATTATTTTTAAATCGTATTATGTTACCAATAGGCCTTGCTAAGTTATTATGCCTTACTCTCTGAAAGATTTTCAAAAATGTATTTGTAAAAATACAGTAGAACACAACATGTATCCCTCTTTTAATTTTTTAAAAGATTTCTATGAGTTGTGGAAAAAACAGTAGATGATCAATAGGAGAAACACTTTATTTTGCTTCTTTAATTTCATTGATTTGAGTGTTTTCCTTTCATACTGACTTTGAATATCATTATTTCATATATAAATTGTTTTCATGTCAACATGATATATTAAATAATAGTTCTGCAAATTACTTTATAGCCACTTGCTCTTCTGAAATGCATGTTTTCAATTCAAATGTGAAAGCAGTAGATTGAACAACAAAGAATTTATGAAAGAAAAGCAGGGGTCACTTCTCAACTATCACCAGATTACCAAGTGGAACATCTATTTATTGTACGTTTAGAAGATTTCAAGAAAACGTTAGCAAGCTACACAGCAACCTAAAATGCCTGTGATGATACCCTGAGCCCCAATGTCAGTCAACAAATCGGGGAAATTTTTGAAATGGTTGTCATGTTCTTATCTGTTTAGAGACGAGTGGCTAGTTATTACCGAAGTATTCTGTTCTCTCTCCCCATCTTCTTGTGGAATGAAGTCTGCAGGTATCATCAGGTCAATGGACCATAGGGAGCTTTCTTGCTACAATGAAGCCCCTCATCGTAAATTTCACTGCAGGCCTCTCTATTCCTGTTTGTCAGCGACATGTGGCTTATCGTCCACTTAATCATCCTGGTTTATGTCCATTTATAGACATGGTAGGAAGTCTTGCTGCAGAGGCTTCCTTTTACTGAATTAAGAAAGAAAAGAAAATTGTTGACATTTTCATATATTCTTTCATTTGTCGAAAAATAGTAAAAATTTTTGAGAAAGGAAATCTCTTTTACTGATGGTGAATGAGTGCTGCAAAAATATTGGGAAATTGTTGTCTAAGGGGAAATATAATGACACACATACACACAAATAGAATATATACAAAAAAAAACTAAATAATGACGAGGCCGAAATTACTAAAATATAATTGGTATTTTAAGACCAGTTTTCTCTGATTTTAAGTTTTAGAAGTGGAGGTTGTGTAGGTGTGTATCAATGTGTGTATATATGTGTGTGTTTTAAAATAATTACCACGGATATATGGAAACGGTTGAGTGCCTAGAATACTTAAGGATGCTAACGCTGCATTTGTGGTAGCCGCTACTGGAGACGACAATCTAGCTGCAATGTTAGCAAATTGGGCCAAGCCTGTTCAATGCACCACAGGTACCAGAAAGCTGAGTACACATGTAAGCCCGAGAGCAGGTGGGCTGTGTTGAAGCGCCACCTACTGAAACGTTATGCCTTCCAGTCCCGCACGGCCAAAGTTTCTTTTACTACATCATTGGTGAAATTGGTTCAGGGGAAAAAAATGACAGTACAAATGAAATCCTATTTTTGGCAAACAGGACTCTGTAAAGTGTGTCAGCTTCAAACTTTACTGATGACAGCAGTTTGTCTACGCCAATGCATTGTGATCTGTCTTTTCTAAAGAAGAACAAAACCCAGAAAGGAGAGTATCAGCTTGTATTTTCATAAATTGGGTCTTTTTTGGCTCTATGAAAAGAAGGGGAGGGGGAGGAGGATGGGGTGGCTTTCGATGTGATTTACACACATTTGCAGGATTTTCTTCGGAATGAATAGATTTGAGTAAAAATCACACAATCACACGCACTCACAAAGGTATATCAGATTACATTCATTCTAATGAAAACGATTAACACTTAAACTTACTCGTGTAAATGTATATCCCTTCTTCCAACCTTCTCTCTCCTGCCGTATATAAAGTGACTAAGAGAAAAAATGTGCTCAGGAGGGACTGGATATTCTATCTGACTTTATAAGTGAGAAAAAAAACGCTGTCTGACCACATTACAAACTGGACAACTAGCTCAGCTCGTGACTGACTGGACAAGCTTCCGTAACTGATCTCAAGATTGGTTCCGATCATTTTAAAAGGTTTTAAAAGAGAGTATCATGTTCCGTATTTTAGATAATAGTAAAAATAAAATTGCTTTCTTTCTAAAACAATACCTTAAAAAATGTAATGCATCATTTCTTCTACATGTTGAGCTTGATCTTGCTGAGGAGATGGGGATGGGTGAGGTCATTCAGCTTCAGAGCATAGGAGTTTCTGTTTATAAACTTTAGGGGAAGGTATTGTTTTGTTTTATTTTTCTTCTGGCCTCGATTTTTAAAGTTCTGTGGGTAACAAAATCCATTCTTCACAGATGTAGAAAATATCTGTTTAAAAATATATTACAGGCTAATTCTGATAGTGCTAATATAGTTTTCTCAATAAAGATAATGTTTTTAATATGTTTTTAAAATAGCTGCAGTAAAAGTTCCCAGTTCTGATATATTCTTAAAGGTCTCTCTGGTAAATATATCTTTGCATGATGTATGTAGGAGCTGTCCAGAAGTCTACATAAGCAGGAAAGTCATTTATATGCTTAATTAATACAGTAGCACATTTACATGACCTCCCTTTAATACTGCGATCTTTTATTATGTTGATTTTTAGACTTATAAAACTCCAGAAAGGTAATACCCCTTATATCACCTACTCTGTCTTCAAGAAACTGCCATTACCTTTCGTTATATAGGAAATTTAACTGCCAAAGTCAAAATTAAATCATTGAGTTTCGTTCAAAGTTATAAAATTGTTTTAAAAAATTAGAAAAGTATTCAGTCTCCTTTCTTAAATAGCTTATGCATTCTGCCTTCAAAGTAAAAAGAGCTTGTGATTTAATTATTTAAAATATTTACAGGTAACTTTTAGGAATTTGCCTGATTTATTTTTAGACCATTATGCATAATCAGAATTGAAATTTTCAGCCTTAGGAACTATAACCCTAGCAAGAACTGGAGTCCACTTCTGTGGCTTCTACTAACTCAGTTGACCTAAAAAGAGTGAGAATTGTTTTCTTTGTTATCCACAAGGGCCACACTAACTGCTCTTTCTTCCAGGGAAGCTATGAAAATAATATTCCCAAATTACCAAGGTTTTTGTTTTCTGAGTCATTATTTTGACACGCAAATTTCAGTACTGTGCTGAAAATGGAAATTTAATTTTAAGCTCAATTAATCTAAAGCCACATGTGGAGTTATGAGCCGACACACATGCAAACATGCTCCTATCAGAGGGGGAGCTTCACAACAATTCTTTCGTCAGTTTTATGAAAGTTACTGACTTAGACTGGTGCCAGATTCAAATTCCACAGTACTCAAAAGCAAATTTAAGGACATGATGAGTTAAAAGCAATTTTCATCCTACAATGATTTTTTTTAAGCTTTTCAAATATTTACCGGAATCAAAAAGGAAAACAAGAGCATTAAACACCTGTGACCCTGGACCGTCTAACTTAACAAATAGAAAGGAGGGGTTGCACGTAAGAAGAAACTTTCTGTCATTTAATGGAAGCATACGCTGTTCAACTCTATCCCAGCGAAACGACATACTGATCAAGATATGCACGCGTTTCAGGTTATAACTACAGAAACCCAAAACAACAAAGCACAGAAGCACAAGCAGAATCGTGAAAATATTGATAAAATAGATTAGCCTTCATTATCTTGCACTGTGTCCCAAATGCCACATCGCTCATTCGACAGTCCAGCCTTGAGGCAGAAGCTTGAATAAATAAATGGACTTTGCCCCATGCCCTCGGAGGTCACCACCTTCTAGCCTGGCTTGCTCAGTAGAGAGCAAATTACAAAGTGGATAGCACCCTGCCTCATTGCCCTGAGTTCCAACTCCAGGACGGTTAGCAGTCCAAGGTAGCTGGTGCTTTGATGCCATGCACCACACACAGGGTATGCTGAAATAAAATAAATGCGGAAACCCATGTCTACCCAGCAGATAAGCAGAGGAACATTGAGGTGATGTCTTCACTAGTAGACAATTACTTGATACAAGTGGGCTTTTGTTACCAACCTCAACCTCAGTGATTTACGCACTTGGCTAAAATATCAGTATGTAATCAGGACCTTTAAGGAATGGTTCTAATTTAACATATTCTGGATTTCATTTATAGAAATCTGGAAGGACTCTTAAAGCAATGCGACTATTTCAGAGCAAATAAAATGTATACCTTAAATGATATTTGGCGGGTAACAACACCCTAACAACTCCATCACTAAGATGTTTACAAGCCGTGATTCCCATTAACTGGACAAAAGTGCCCAGCTTCTCTCAAGAGAGTCTTGCTAAGTTCAATGAAACAACAGCAGGACAAAGTGCATGTGCTCAAGTGAGGCACAGAGGCACAGCATTTAAGAAACGAGTAAGATGGCACAGGTTAAACATAATTTAGGAACAGATGCATTTTCAATATACAGCATACATCAGGGCTCCCAGGTGCTGTTATAAGCAACGACTATTTTGTGATGTGTTAATACTGGCTGACAGTAGATTCCTGATTTGAAGACAAGGACATTGGCGGTTCATTGGTAGAATTCTTGCCTTCCATGAAGGAGACCCAGATCCGATTCCTGGCCAATGCACTTCGTGCTCAGCCACCACCCATCTGTCAGGGGAGGCTTGCGTGTTGCTATGATGCTGAATTACGTTTCAGGGGAGCTTCTAGACTAAGACAGACTAGGAAGGAAGGCCTGGTGATCTACTTCTGAAAATCAACCAATGAAAACTCTATGGATCATGAGCAATCATGGGGATGGTGCAGCACTGGGCAGCATTTCGTTTCTTGTGTGTGGGGCTGCCACAGATGGGGGGAGGCTCAACAACAGCTAACAATAACAACAATTTGGAGACCCACCTCCCTGTGTTGAGCTCCTGCTATACGCCATAATTTTGTTACACACTAACATACATTATCTCAACATACAGTATCTCAATAAGCAGTAAGCCATTTTGTAGATGAGAAAGCTGATGCTCAGATAAATCAAATGTAATTAAAAACAAATAGCAAGAATGTAGCAGAGCCCTGATTTAAACCTGGATATTTCTGGTTCCAAATTCCATGTTCCTTGAGCTATACCCTGTGGTGTCTAGGCATGGCCTACAGCCCAGACTATGCTACAAGATTTGAGATTTGCTAGATAATTATATTCCGTAGGTCAAAAATTTCTGATGTGAATAATTAGATTCTTTTATTTTCAGTCATGAAAAATTCATGTCTCAGAATAAAATTGTAAATATGTCTTTTCTAAAGCAAATATGTTGTTCTCTATAGATCTAGTTTTTTATGCTTGTTACAGATAAAATTTTACTAAGAAATATTACCATACACCAAGCTATCTAGTTGCAAAAAGTTTTTTTAATATTAAAATATATATAATTAAAACATCTCTCTGAAGAGTTCTGTAATTACAAACTAAAGAAGAAAATCCTATAACTCTTCGAACACTATTAAACTTCATTCAAAATACTCTATATTTTAAAAAGAAAAATGCACTAAAATGTTCCCAATGTACATAAATAAAATCAGTGTGATGTCCATCTGTAGTTATTCCCATCACTTCTCCTAACTTCAAAGCAGCAGCATCTAAATGTTTGTACAGAATTCCCAATTTTGGTTTTAACTGTGGTTATTTAGTTTGTAAAGCACAATGCTGGCCTGATTTTCAAGCTTTATACTTTACACCTTGTTAGTGAACAGATGTCTATATTTAGAACTTCATAGTACTTGATTCTTCAGATATCTAATTTTTAGTGCCAAAGCCCTGATTTAGGTACTTAAATGCATTATCTGAAGCAGCCAACATTTTCTTGTTATGAGTGGATTAAGTTGTCTATTATAGATTATAAAGTAGATAAAATATGCCAAAAATGTTTATGTAAAAATTTAAGGCTGTGAGTTAGCACAATTTTTTTTCAAGTTACATTATCATAATTCTACAAAAACCCTAAAGTCATCATTAGTAATTGACTTGGTTTATAAATTAGGTTACTAAAGTAGCAGATCAAAAACATCAGTGGTAGTTTTTCTTGAGTTAAGAAACCTTATATTTAAAATAATCCTACTTGATTTGCAGCATACAAAATTTGGCAACACACAAGGTATCGGGTATCTTAATATTTTTCTTGTACAATGGTAGAACTAAAGGTAAGCTTAGGAAAGGGTAAGCTCATCCCATCATCATGTTATAGATGAGGCCAAGTGACTCGCTCAAGATCACAGAGTGAACCCAGATCTCTGGGTTTGTAATCTCAGGGACTCACTGCTACCTTTTCTCTATTTAATCTAAAGCTGAGTAAGTAATGGGATCATTTTGTGGTGGCGTTCTCTAATACAACTACATTCAAGAATAATTTAGCTACTCACATTAAAATACATTGCTCAACTCTTTTCAAATCTGAATGTAAATCCATTTGAAAACGAGTAACTTGTATATGTGTTTACAGATTTAAACCTAACTGCCAGGGCTAGTCCCTGGAGAAGGGCATCATGCTTGGTAGAGGGTCAGCAAAAAAGAGGAAGACCTTCTGTGAGATGGATTGGCACAGTAGCTTCAACAATGGGCTCAAACATAGTAACAATTGTGAGGATGGTGCAGGACCGAGTAGTGTTTTGTTCTATTGTACATAGGGTTGCTATGAGTTGGAACCGACCTGATGGCACCTAACAACAACAATAAGCCAGGACAGTAAGTTCCCTGGGTGGTGCAAACGGTCTGTGCTCAGCTACTAACCTAAAAGTTGCTGGTTCAAATTGGTTAAAGGAAGAAAACTTTGCTCAAAGAAAGACCTGGTGATCTGCTTATTTAAAGATTATAGCTAAGAAGACCCTGTGGAGCAGTTCTACTCTGTAATACATGGGGTTATCATGTGTTGGAATCAACGTGACAGCAGCGGGTTTGTTTTTTTTAGGCCAGTGCCGGTAGTTTTGAGGATAGTTATAAACAGTGATTGTGTGATGCAAATATGGGCCAATGAAGTTGTCTGTTCTCTTCCAGGTGAGGCCTGCCATCCTGTCTCTTGACCTTTGTGTCAATCATCTAGTTTGCCTATTATTATGGATTGAATTGTGTCTCCCCAAATCATATATTGAAGTCCTCACTCCCAGTACCTGTGAACTGACCTATTTAGAAATTGTGTCTTTGAAGAGATGAGTTAGGTTTATGAGGCCATACTGGAGTAGGTTAGGTCTTAATCAATATGAGTGCTGTCCTTATACAAAGAGACACAGAAATACACACAGGAAGTGTGAAGACAGAAGCTGAGATTGGAGCGATGCACCTACAAGCCAAGGAACCCCAAGAATTACCAGAAAACACCAGAAGCTAGGAAGAGCAAGGAAGGATCTTCCCCTAGAGCCTTCACAGAGAGCACGGCCCTACTGACACTTGATATCAGACTTCTAGCCTCCAAAACTGTGAGGCAAAAAAAAAAATTCTGTTGTGTTAAGCCACCCAGTTTGTGGCGTTTTGTTACAGAAACCCTAGAACACAAACACACCTGTGATAAAACAGCAGCATTTCCAATAGTTTCGTGCTCAGATTAAAATTACATGCCCAGGAGGAAAAAGTTCTTTGGAAGATTAGATTACTGAAGGGTTTTCCTGAGTAAAAAAAGGTGTGGTGAGAAGGTGGGAAGAGATATACAGAATGCATCTGATTCAACAAAGCACCTGCAACCCAGAGGGCTATGATGGTTAAGATTGTGTGTCAACTTGGCTGGACCATGATTCTCAGTGTTTTGGCAGTCGTATGAGGTTCTGGTCACTTCCCTGTTGAGATATGATACCTGATCACCCCCAAGATGGGATCTGCTGTGAGTCATCAATCCGTTGAAGGGGAGTTTCCTTGGGCATGTGGACTGCATCAAGTGTGGGCAGATGTTCTGGCAGGGATCGGGGGCTTTTGCTTATTCTGGATCCTGCAGCTGGCTCCTGTTTGTCTGACCTCCATTTCTTGGGACTTCAGCTAGCAGCTTACCTGTAGTCTTGCTTGCTCCTCTTGGGATTCGTAGATCTTCACAGTCTGTGAGCAAGGCCCCTGCTCCCTGACCTGTCAATCTTGAGTTCGCCAGCCCCTGCAGCCACGTGAATCAGGAGAAGCCTCTATCCTGACCTACCCCACAGACCTGGGACATTACAGCCTCTACAACCTTGTAAGCCATTTCCTTGATATAAATCTCTCTCTATGTATATTTATATGCTTTACTGATTTTGCTTCTCAGCCTAAGACAAGGGCTAAGCTCTCCAAGATGAAACAAAGTCAAACTGAAAAACTGTCCGTTAGCTCTCTGCTTCTACCCTTCTATTCTTACAAATAGATAGAAATGTAATTCTCCCTTGCACCATGTCCTATTTCAGTCCTATCCGGCTCCTATCCTGAAAAATGCTTGTTCTTTGCTCCCTCCCTATCTTTCCCCTCTGGGTTTCTAAAAGGGACAGAAAAGAACCATCTATATTTGTGTCTCTCAGAAATCACCATAATCCTGCCTCTATGAATTCCTAAATAAAATAAACGTGGGGAAATTCTTCATCTAGAGCATACGCATTCCCCAACATCAGAGAATTCATGGGAAAACAAAGAGAAATGCGTCCACCAGGATTTATCCCTAGCACTATATCAGAGAAAAAATTGATGTGACTGTATTAAATATATCGACTTACTCAAGTAGAGTCTATTTTTCTTTTACCATGAGAGAACTGAAAGTTCTTGAATGTTACAGAATGTCTCCATCTGTGTAAGGCCTTCTCCTGTTTTCCCAAGAAGTATGTTTTCAACTCTTTCCTTCTAATAACTAAAAGTATCCTTCTAGCAAGCAAGTAGTACATTCCACTATAGTTACTTACAAACCTATCCCCCAATACCCTACTCAACTGACAGCTCATTGAAGAAGAAACCACAATGTTTTAATCTTTCTCTGTGCTTTGACTACAGGCTTCATCTACCTGGAATGCCCTCCCTTTCCCCTTCACCCCACATGGTGAACATACCTCCGTCTTTAAAGACCCAGCTCTTCTACCAAGCATGCATTTCTGTCTATTGTTGTGGCTGTTTGCTGATCCATCTCACTGAGGGTCTCCTTTGCTCTCATTGGTTCTCTGCTTCACCAAACATGATGTCCTCCTCCAGTGATTGATTCCTCTTGATGAGGTGCCCAAAGCAAGCAAGTTGGATAATGTTCTGTTAGGAGCCATAAGGTTTTCACTGGCTAGTTTTTGGAACTAGATCACCAGTGCTTTCTTCTGAGCCTGTCTTAGTCTGGAAGCTCCACTGAAACCTATGCACCATTGGTGAACTTCCGGTATTTGAAATATTGAAAATATTTGAAACATTGAAAATGCCAGCATAGCTTCCAGCATCACAACAACACATAAACCACCATAGTATGACAAACTGACATATGGGTGGTGGTATTGGCACATATTAGACACTGTTATAATCTGGAAGTAAGAAATTAATAACCTGAGATGGCTATTAGATATTTTTAACTCCTAACTTAATTATCTTTGGGCATTTCATATAGAATTTAACAAGTACTTAATCAAAGAGAACAAAAAACAAATCGGGGCCTTTCTTTTATTAATGCCTTTATTCTCTCAAGGGCTAAAGAGATAAGTGGACATTCTAATTTCCAGAGAAGGAAGAAAGGAAAATATGTGGAAAAATATTTTTAAAAGGAAATGCCATTTTGACCTGTTACTTCTTATCATTGTTTCTTAATGAAATGTTACTAGTTATTAGAGCCTTTTTGATATTGCAATAGCCCATGTCCAAAATATTAAAATAGAATTTAAAAAAAGAGACTCTCTGATCATTCACTTTAATGAAAACATTTGGAATTGATTTGAGATACAGAGTGGAAAATATTTTATCACTTGGCATATAGAGAAGAGCTAAATGCTTTAGAAAATGAAGGTATGCCCATATATATAGAAAGATTCATTCTTGTAAGGTTGCCCCAAACATGTTTACTTCACAAACATTAACATTGTGCTTACTGTATGCCAGTCATTATTCTAAGCACTATACAAATCCATGAGGCAAGTATTATTAATTCCACTTCACAGTCGAGAAAACTGAGGCAAGCAGAAGTTAAATAATATCCACAGTTGCATAGTAAGTGGCTATGTTGGGATTGCAAGCCAGGCATCCTACCTCCAGAGTTCAAGTCATTATACCCATTGTTGTTGTTAGGTGTCATCAAGCCATTTCCAACTCATAGTGGTCCTATGTACAACAGAATGAAACACTGCCTAGTTCTGTACCATCCTCACAATTGTTGCTATGTTTCACCCCATTGTTGCAGCCACTATGTCAATCCGTCTCACTGATGGTCTTCCTCTTTTTCACTGACCCTCTACTTTACCAAGCATGATGTCCTTCTCCAGGGACTGGTCCCTCATGATAACATGTACAAAGTAAATGAGATGAAATCTTGCCATCCTGGCTTCTAAGGAGTATTCTGGCAAGACAAATTTGTTCATTCTTCTGGCAGCCCATGGTATATTTAGTATTCTTCTCCAACAACATAATTCAAAGGCATCAATTCTTTCTTAAGTCTTCCTTATTCATGGCCCAGCTTTCACATGCATATGAGGCAATTGAAAATATCATGGCTTAGATCAGGTCACCTTGATCCTCAAAGTTACGTCTTTGCTTTTCCACACTTTAAAGAGATCTTTTCAGCAAATTTGCCCAATGCTAAACGTCATTTGATTTCATGACTGCTTCTTCCATGGGCGTTGATAGTGGCTCCAAGTAAAATGAAATCCTTGACAACTTCAATCTTTTCTCCATTTATCATGATGTTGCTTATTGGTCCGGTTGTGAGGATTTTGGTTTTCTTTATGTTGGGGTGATCCATACTGAAGGCTGTGGCCTTTGATCTTCATCAATAAGTGCTTCAAGTCCTCTTCACTTTCAGCAAGCAAGATTGTGTCATCTGACATTAGCAATGATATCTCTCATTCCACATCCTCTTCTGAACCTGCCTTGAATTTCTGGCAGTTCCCTATTGATGTACTACTGCTGTAACCACTTTTGAATTATCTCCAGCAAAATTTTACTTGCATGTGATATTAATGATATTGTTCGATAATTTCCATATTCTGTTGGATCAACTTTCTTTGGAATGGGCACAAATATGGCTCTCTTCCAGTCAGTTGGCCAGGTAGATGTCTTCCAAATTTCTTGCCATAGATGAGTGAGAACCTCCAGAGCCATATCTGTTTGTTGAAACATGTCAATTGATATTCTGTCAATTCCTGGAGCCTTATTTTTCAACAATGTCTTCAGTGCAGCTTGCATTTCTTCCTTCAGTACCATTGGTTCTTGATCATATGCTACCTCTTAAAATGGTTGAACATCAACCAATTCTTTTTGGTACAGTGACTTTGTGTATTCTTTCCGTCTGCTTTTGATGCTTCCTGCATCATACAACATTTTGCCCATAGATTACTTTAATACGCAACTCGAGGCTTGAATTTTTTCTTCAGTTCTTTCAGCTTGAGAAATACCTATCATGTTCCTCCCTTTTCGTTTTCTAACTCCAGTTCTTTGCACACTTCATTATAATACTTTGTCTTCTCATGCCACCCTTTGAAATCTTCTGTTCAGCTCTTTTACTTCATCATTTCTTCCATTTGCTTTAGCTACTCTATGTTCAAGAGCAAGTTTCAGAGTCTCTTCTGACATCCATTTTGGTCTTTTCTTTCCTTCTTGTCTTTTTAATGATCTTTTGCTTTCTTCACATATGAAGTCATTTAGCTCATAATGACTGGGCAGTGGTTAAATAAAGACCCCGCTTGCCTACTAGCTTAACTGGAAGATAAGAGAGAAGTAGGTTCTAGTAAAAGACATTTCTCAATGAGTTTAAAATTTTATTGAGGAGATGATTAAGATGGATTCTTACTTTGTGGCAAACAATGGCTTTGAGGCGTGTTGTCCCTAGCAGCAATTTACTTCCTGTTCAAATACTGCCTCATTATGTGGTTGGTGTCTTAGTCATCTAGTGCTGCCATAACAGAAATACCACAAGTGGATGGTTTTAATGAAGAGAAGTTTATTTCCTCACAGTCAAAGTAGGCTAAAGTCCAAATTCAGGGTGTCAACTCCAGGGGAAGGCTTTTTCTCTCTGTCGGTCCTCTTCTCTTTGGTGTTCCCCTGGACTAGGAGCTTCTTGGCACAGGGACCCCAGTCCAAAGGACACACTCTGCTCCTGGCACTGCTTTCTTGATGGTATGAGGTCCCCCTGTCTCTCTGCTCACTTCTGTCTTTTATATCTCAAGACATTGCCTCAGGATACAATCCAATCTTGTAGACTGAGTCCTGCCTTACTAATACACCTGCTGCCCATCCTCCCTCATTAACATCATAGAGGCAGGATTTACAACATGTAGGAAAACCACACAATACCTGGAATCATGGCCCAGCCAAACAGATACACACATTTTTTGGGGGACATAATTCAAACCATGACAGTTGGAATCTATAATTAAAAATCCACTAGGCCCCTCAATGTGGCAAAACCACAGGTAACTTAGTCAACATGTCCAGCCGAAGCTCATCATTTTTATCCAATCATTCCTTGACTGAGCCACCATCATCACCCCAGGCACTTACCCAGGTATGACCTTCAGAAACCTGCCTTTTGTTCTTATGCCTTCTTATCATTTACCACTCCCATGTGTGGTCTGCCACTCAGTCTTGTGCATTTAGCCTCTTTACCATCCCTCAACTCCATTCTGTTCCCCTTCCTCATTGCCCCAACCTATTCCACCTCCCAAGTCTTCTGGCTGCTCTCTGGTCTCCTGATGATCTCTCGGTTTCTGGACTTTCGTCATCCATACTCAGCTCATTGACCATACAGCTGCAGCAATAAGTGAACTTTCTTAAAGGCAGATTTACTCATGGTGTCTCCCTGTTTGAATGCCATCATCTCACTCTTCCCTTGCCTGTCTGCCTAAGATGTGGCACAAAGCCCCTGTGTTGGAATGTTGTTGTGTGCCATGAGTCGATTCCGACTCATAGCGACCTATTGGGCAGGGTAGAATTGCTTCATAAGGTTTCCTAGGCTGAAATATTTATGGAAGCATATCGCCAGGTCTTTTCTCCCACCAAGCAGCTGGTAGGTTCAAACCACTGATCTTTCTGTTAACAGCTGAGGTCTTAACCATTGTGCCACCAGGGCTCCTTGTGCTGGAATAAAAGGTTATAAATGATTGTCAACCCCTACATTGTCAAACGTGGTAGCCATTCTCCCCTTGCGCACTTAGCCCCTAAATGTGGCTAGTACAGATTGAAATGTGCTCTAGTTCTAAAATATCTAATATTTATATATAATATATAAAGTAGTTAACATTTTAATTTTTATATATTTTAATGTTAAGATATATTTTATATTCAACATGATTACATATTTAAATGATAATATTTTGGATATATTTGGTTAAATAAAATAAATTATTAAAATTAATTTCACCTTTCTTTTTCTTTTTCCTTTTTTTAATGTGTCTGCTAGAAAATTTCAAATTAAATATGTGTCTCATATCAAAACATCTGTTAGACGGTATTGGTCTAGCTGTACTGAATTGTGGGAAATGCACCATTCTGCCTAGAATGTCCTGCTTCTCCCTCTCTGCTCCCTCAACTCTCCTTGATAATGGTTATCTTGAAAACTCAACTTCCCTACAGAGCATTTACTGCCTTTAGTGTAAGACATAAGGACCTTCACTCTCTGGCCACATACTACTTTCAAAATCCTTTCCAAGTGTGCTTTTTGGAATGTCTAAAATAATTATTTGATTCATCTGTATAGTTCAGACATTCAGTGGTAAATAAAATCAAATGCAATTATGTGAGTGTGCATAATGATATTGACAAAGGGGTTTAGGCCAAGCCAGAGAGCTGAGGACAGCATTTTGGCTCTGGAGCTGGTCAGATGCTCTTTTTATGACATTATGCAGGCTTTGGAGGAGGCTGTGATAGAAAGACTGTAAGACATGAATTTAACCTCTGTATTTAAACTCATCCAAAAAAAAAAAAAAAAGGAGGCAGAGAGATAAACCATCTAATATGTATAAAAACAGTAACGGGGAAGAGAAGAGGCTTAATGTCTGCAGGGTGCTCTCTAGGCAATGATGAAATTGTGGAAGTTTAGGGATTGTGGATCTAATGGTGATTTATTAAACAGTCAGAAGATTTTTTTATTTTTGCACGATAGACTAGCTGTAATGCATAAAAAACCTGCAGGACTTCTCTGCAAATGTTTCTGTATTGATTTCACTGTTGCTTGAGTCAGATTTGGATGTTTTCTTTTTATGCAAAATGCTGATGTGTACTGATTTGTGACTGGGTTAGTGCCTTCAGGAATTCTCTGTAGGGCATGTAAATAACCATATTGTAACAGTTTGAAGTTGGAAGAACCTCACTTTTCATTTCTTTTCACTTACTCAGCAAGAAAAACTAAAGACCAATGACAGCTCTTTTCCTTCCCACCATTGCATCCATACTGTAAGAGTAAAAACACTTGCACTAACAGTTTGGCATGATGTATCTATTTCCTAGGCCTCCTCACCTTATTATCACTGTGCTAATTCTTCTCTCTCCTTAATTCTTTCTGAAAATAGCTGCTCTCTAGAACTCATTGTTTATTTACCACGAGACAGTATCTTTCAGGGCAGACAATTACCAAACGATGGTTCTAATACATTTCAAGTGATATTGGCTTGAAATGTCCCATATGCAGTGCCCAGCAGAGGACTAAATAAAGCAGCATGTTATAATTTACCTTTGAATAGAATTCATAATGCATATGCAGATTGTCCTTCTTTTCAAGAAAGGTGTTTGCATTTTTCATTTGCATATGTACTTTAATTCCCATGACCTATGTCAAAATTTGTGGAACATCTTTATTAGGAAATCTCTGCAGCATCTGTGAACATTTAGCATGTAAGGCAATGTTATTCCAGTCATACCTCCAAATCCGTAAAAGCACAATTAACCTTAAGTGCAAGAAAAATTATCCAAGATAAAGAGGAGCCTTATGTAATGATAAAGGAGCCAATTGTCCAAGAATATATAACAGTCTTAATTGTGTAGGCACCTAACAACAGAGCATCAAAATACTTGGGGCAAAACCTGATAGAACTGCAAGGAGAAATAGACAAACCCACTATTACATTTGGAGACTTCCATGTCCCTCAATCAGTAATTGACAGATCCAGCAGGCAAAAATCAGTAAGGTTATAGTTGAACTGAAAAAGACCATCAATTCACTGGATCCAATTGACATTTATAAAACATTTCATCCAACAACAGCAGAATATACATTATTCCCAAGCTCACATGGAACATTCACCATGATAGACCACATCCTGGGACATAAAATACGTATTACCAAATTTAAAAGAATAGAAAGCATGCTCTCAGACCACAATGGAATTAAACTAGAAATCAACAACAGAAAGACACTGGAAACTTGCAAAATAATTGGAGATTAAACAACACACTTTTCAATAATACATGAACCAAAGAAGAAGCCTCAAAAGAAATTAAAAAATAAAAATAAACAACTTGTCAACAAAATTTATCAAATGCAGTAAAACCAGTGCTTAGAGGGAAATTTATAGCACTGAATGCATATATTAAAAAACAAGAAATATCTGAAATCAATAATGTAATTTCCCACCTTAGGAAGCTAGAAAAAGAAGAGAAAATGAAGTCCAAAGTAAGCAGAAGAAAAGACATAATAAAAATTAAAGTAGAAATCAATGAATTTGAAAACAGCAACACAACAGAGAAAATCAGCAAAGCCAAATGATAATTCTTTGGAAAGACTGTTAAAATTTATAAACCTCTAGCCAGGCTAACCAAGAAAAAAAAGAGAGAAGAGTAAGATCACTAACATCAGATATTAAAGAGGGAGCATCATTACTGATCCCATGGACATTAAAAGGATAATAAAAGCACAATTATGAACAATTCTATGCCCACAAACATAATCACTTAGATGAAATGGATAAATTCCTTGAAAGATAATTTGCTAAAATTCACAAAAGGAGAAATAGATAATCTGAACAGGTCTGTAACTATTAAAACATTGAATCAATAATTTATAACCTTCCAAAACAGAAAGCCCCAGGCCCAGTAGGTTTAACTAGTGAATTGTATGAAACATTTAAAGAAGAAATTATATCAATTCTCTACAATCTCTTTCAGAAAATACAAGCAGAGGGAACACTTCTTAACTTATCCTATGAAGCCAGCATTTCCTTAATACAAAAACCAGTAAAGACATTACAAGAAAAGAAAATTGCACATTGATATCTCACATAAACATAATGCAAACATCCTCAACAAATATTAATAAATCAAATCTAATACTCTATAAAAAATTATACAACATGTCAAAAATTATATACCATTCCAGGTACACAAGGCTGGTTCAATATTTAAAATTAATGAATGTAATTCATCACATCAACAGGCTGAAGAAGAAAAATTATATGATCGTATCGATGAATGCAGAAAAAACATTTGGAAAAATCCAACACCTATTCATGATAAAAACTCTGAGCAAACTAGGAACAGAGGCAAACTTCCTCAACTTGATAAAGAATAGGTACACAAAACCTACAGCTAATGTAGAACCTAATGATGAGACACTAGACGCTTTCCTTCTAAAATTAGAAATAAGACAAACATTTCTCCTCTCACCATTCATGTGCAACATCATACTGGGAATCTTAACGCAATAAGACAAGAAAAGGAAATCAAAGTATACAGATGATGAAGGAAGAGATAAAATTCTCTTTGTTCAGAGATGGAATGGAATTATAAGAGATTATAGCAAGGTTGCAGGATATGAGATTAGTATACTAAAGACTACCACTTTCCTGCATAGCAGATACTGAACTTCTGCTAAAGGTGAAGAAAAACCTGGAAATTAATAAAGATGATGGTCAAACAATATAAAAAGCATAATTAATGTCATCAAGTTGTACATGTGAAGAACGTTGAAATGGCAAATGTTTTGTTACATATGTGTTTACTAAAATTAAAACAAAAACGGCTGATCACTCTCCTACATTTTCAAGAAACAAATGGGATCTGTAGTGAAACATATAACACCATTAAAAAAAAAAAGAAAAGAAATACTTAGGTATAAATCTAACAAAATATGTGCAAGATCTACATGAAAGAAACTACAAAACTCTGATAAAACAATAAGAGAAAATCTAAATAAATGAAGAGTTACTGAATGTTCATACATGGGAAAATTCAATATTGTTAATATATCAGTTCTTCCAACTTGATCTATAGATTCTACACATTCCTAATGAAAATCTCGGCAAGTTAATAAACTAATTCAAACGTGTATATGGAAAGGCAAAAGGCCCAAAATAGGCAACACAATACTAAAGAAAAAGAAAGTCAGAGATACACCACCTCACTTCAGCATTTACTATAAAGCTACAGTATTCAAGACAGTGTAATATTGGTGAGGGAATAGACAAATAGTTCAATGAAATAGAATAGAGAGGCTAGAAATGGACCTTCACAAATGTACTCAACTGATCTTTGACCAAAGAGCAAAGGTAATTTAATGGAGAAAGGGTAGTCTTTCCAATGAATGGTGCTAGAACAACTGGACAGTCACATGCAAAAAAAAAAAAAAAAAAGAATTGAAACACAGACCTTAGACCTCTCACAAAAAATAACTCAAAATTTATCTTAGACCTCAATGTAAAACATAAAGCTATACAACTTCTAGAAGATAACATAAGAGAAAATATAGGCAACCTTGGATTTAGTAATGAGATTTTTGATACAACACCAAAAGCACAATCCATGAAAGAAAAAATTGATAAGTTGGACTTCATTAATATTTAAAACTTGTTCCGTGGAAGACACTGTTAAGAGAATAAAAAGACAAGCCATAGACTGGGCAAAAATATTTGGAGAACACATATCGGATACAGGACTTATATCCAAAATACACAGAAAAAACTCTTAAAACTCAACAATAAGAAATCAACAACCCAATAAAAAATGGACCAAAGATCTGAATACACCTCACCAAGGAAGATATACAGACGATGAATAAGCATATGAAAAGATGATCAACACCCTAAGTCATTAATAAATTAAACAATGAGATACCACTACACAACTATTAGGATGGCTAAAATCCAAAACACTGCCAAAACTGACTACTGGAAAGGATGTGGGACAACAGAAACTCTCATTTATTTCTGGTGGGAGTAAGACAGTTTGGTAGTTTCTTACAGAGGTAAATAGAGGCATAGCATATGATCCAGCAATCATGATCCTAGGCGTTTATCTAAATGAGTTAAAAATTTATGTCCACAAAAACCTGCAGATGAATGTTTACAGCAGCTCTATCCACAATGGCCAAAAATTAGAAGCAACCTAGACATCCTTTAATTGGTGAATGGATAAACTGTGATATAGCCATGTAATGGAATTTCAGTGATAAAAACATATGAGTTATCAAGCCACAGAAAGACACATAGGAGTCTTAAATTGGTATTGCTGCATTAAAGAAGCCATTCTCAAAAAGCTATATCCTGTATGATTCCAAAAATATGACAACCTAAAAAGGCAAAACTATGAAGATAATTTTGAATCATGCCACATTAGTAAATGAAGGTTCCAAAAGCTTGACTCCATGTACGTCATTAAGGTCGACTCTACTTTGAGGACGAAGTTTTCCCCAGTCATATTTTGAGTGCCTTCCAACTTGAGGGGCTTATCTTCCAGCACTATACCAGACAATGCTCCACTGCTATTCATAAGGTTTGTACTGGCCAGTTTGTTCAGAAGTAGACCACCAGGTCCTTCTTCCTAGTTTGTCTTAGTCTGGAAGCTCTGCTGAAAACTGTCCAACATGGGTGAGTCTGCTGGTATTTTAAATACTGATGACATATCTTCCAGCATCAAAGCAACAGGCAAGCCACCACAGTATGACCAACTAGCAGATGACTCAAAATGAGAAGAAACAGCTGTGAACATCCATTAATAATCAATTGAAACATGGAATGTATGAAGTATGAATCTAGGAAAATTGGAAGTCATCAAAAATGAAATGGAACACGTAAAGATTGATATCCTAGGCATTAGTGAGCAGAAATGGATTGGTATTGGCCATTTTGAATCAGATAATCATATGGTCTACTATGCCAGAAATGACAAATTGAAGAGGAATAGCATCACATTCATTGTCAAAAAGAATATTTCATGATCTATCCTGAAGTACAAAGCTGTCAGTGGTAGGATAATATCCACATGCCTACAAGGAAGACAGTTAATACTATTATTCAAATTTACACACCAACCACTAATGCCAAAAATGAAGAAATTGAAGATTTTTACCAACGTCTGCAGTCTGAAATTGATCAAACATGCAATCAAGTTGCATTAATAATTACTGGTGATTAGAATGTGGAGGTTGGAAACAAAGAAGTATCGGTAGTTGGAAAACACGGCCTTGGTGACAAAAATGACTCAGGAAATCGAATGATAGAATTTTGCAAGACAAATGACCTATTCATGGCAAATACTTTTTTCAACTACATAATCAGTGACTATACATGTGGACCTCCCTGGACGGAATACACAGGAATCAAATCAACTGCATCTGTGAAAAGAGATGATAATAGAGAAGCTCAATATCATCAGTTAGAACAAGGCCTGGGGCCAAATACAGAACAGATCATCAATTGTTTATATGCAAGTTCAAGTTGAAGCTGAAGAAAATTAAAACAATTCTACGACAGCCAAAGTACAACGTTGAGTATATCCCACCTGAATTTAGAGACAATCTCAAGAACAGATTTGATTCATTGAACACTAATGACCAAAGACCAGACAAGTTGTGGGATGACATCAAAGAAATCATATATGAAGAAAGCAAAAGGTCATTAAAAAGACAAGAAAGAGAGAAAAGATCAAAATAAATATCAAAAGACACTCTCAAACTTGCTCTTGAACATAGAGTAGCTAACGCCAATGGAAGAAATGATGAAGTAGAAGAGCTGAACAGAAGATTTCAAAGAGCGGCTCGAGAAGACAAAGTAAAGTATTATAATGACATGTGCAAAGACCTGGAGTTAGAAAACCAAAAGGGAAGAATACACTCAGCATTTCTCAAGCTGAAAGAAGTGAAAAAAAATTCAAGCATCAAGTTGCAATATTGAAGATTCTATGGGCAAAATGTTGCTCAATGCAAGAAGCATCAAAAGAAGATGGAAGGAATACACAGAGTCACGGTACCAAAAAGAATTGGTCGATGTCCAGCCATTTCAGGAGGTAGCATATAATCAAGAATCAGTGGTATTGAAGGAAAAAGTCCAAGTTGCACTGAAGCTTTTGGCATAAAACAAGACTTCAGGAATTAAGGGAGTACCAATTAAGATGTTTTAACAAACAGATGCAATGCTGGAAGTGCTCACTCGCCTATACCAAGAAATTTGGAAGACAGCTACCTTGGCCAACCGACTGGAAGAGATCCATATTTGTGCCCATTCCAAAGAAAGATGATGCAACAGAATGCCGAAATTATCAAACAATGTCATTAATACCACATGCAAGTAAAATTTTGCTGAAGACGATTCAAAAATGGTTGAAGAAGTTCATTGACAAGGAACTGCCAGAAGTTCAGGACTGATTCAGAAGAGGACATGGAACAAGGCATATGGTTGCTGATGTCAGATCTTGGCTGAAGGCAGAGATTTACCTGTGTTTTTTTTGACTATGCAATAACATTCGACTATATGGATCATAACAAATGATTGATAACATCGTGAAGAATGGGAATTCCAGACCACTTAATTGTGTTCATGCAAAAACTGTACACAGACCAAGAGGTAGTCATTTGAATAGAACAAGGGGGTACCACATGGTTTAAAATTAGGAAAGGTGTGCTGAGTCAGGGGTGTATCCTTTTACCATACTTATTCAGAATATACGCAGAGAAAATAATCCAAAAATCTGGACTATACAAAGAAGAACTCAGCACCAGGATTGGAGGAGAACTTGTTGACAACCTGTGATATGCAGAATGACACAACCTTACTTGCTGAAAGGGAAGAGCACTTGAAGCACTTACTGATAAAGACTAAAGACTACAGCCTTCATTATGTATTACACCTCAACATAAAGAAAACAAAAATCCTCACAACTGGACCAATAGCAACATCATGATAAACCAAGAAAAGATTGAAGTTGTTAAGGATTTCATTTTATTTGACTCTACAATCAGCTCCCATGCAAGCGTAGCTAAAAAATCAAATAACATATTTCATTAGGCAAATCTGCTGCAAAATACCTCTTTAAATTGTTAAAAAGCAAAAATGTCACATTGAGGGCTAAGGTACCCCTGTACCAAGCCATGGTATTTTCAATCACCTCATATGCATGGGAAAGCTGGACAACGAATAAGAAAGACCAAAGAAGAATTGATGCATTTGCATTATGGTGCTGGTGAAGAATACTGAATATACCGTGGACTGCCAGAAGAAGGAACAAATCTGTCTTGGCAGAAGTACAGCCAAAATGCTCCTTAGAAGCAAAGATGGCAAGATTTTGTCTTGTGTTCTTTGGACATGTTATCAGAAGGGACCATTCCCTGGAGAAGGACATCATGCTTGGTAAAGTAGAGGGTCAGTGAAAAAGAGGAAGACCCTCAACAAGGTAGATTGACACAGTGGCTGCAACAATGGGCTCCAAACAACAATTATGAGGATGGAACAGGACCAGGCAGCGTTTCTTTCTGTGCTTTATAGGGTTGCTATGAGTAGGAACCACCTTGGTGACACCTAACAACGACAGCATTGGAGATAACAAAAAGATTAGTGGTTTCCAGGCGTTCTGGTGTGGGGGGCTGGGGGGATAAATTTGTGGAGCGTAGGGTGTATTTAGGGCAGTGAAGTTATTTTGTATGAAACTATAATGAGAAAAAGAAAAAAACCAAACCTGTTGCCATTGAGTTGATTCCAACTCATAGCAACACTATTGGATAGAGTAGAACTGCCCCAGAGGGTTTCCAAGGCTATAATCTTTATGGAAGCAGACTGCCACATCTTTATCACACAGAGTGGCTGATGGTTCAAACCACTGACCTTTCGGTTAGCAGCCAAGAGCTTAACCACTGCACCACCAGGGCTTTCTCACTATGATAATGGATATGTGAAATTACACATTTGTCAAAACCCGTAGATCTATACAACACAAAGTGAACCCTAATGTAAGCTATAAACTTTAGTTAAGTATCAATATTGCTTTATCAGTTGTAACAAATGTACCTCAGTTATGAAAGATTTTAATAATAGGGGAAACCGTATGGTAATGAGAGGTGGTGTATGAGAACTTTCTGTACTATATGTGCAATTTTTCTGTAAATCTAAAAATGCTGTAAAAATAGTCTATTAAAGCACACACACACACACACACACACACACACTTTAACCCTGTCGTAGTCCTTGAAAGTCAATAGGTGAAAGTTTTGAGAAAGAGGATTTCAATGATGAGTCATTGCCAAGGCATTGTTATGACTTTTCAACATTCCAATTGTATAGTAAAGTCAGACTGAGCTCCAGTACATTGGATTCTGCTGATTGAGTTGAGTCTACCCAGGCTCATGGATACTTTGTATAGTTACTATATACAAGATATTAGGAAACAAAAATAAGAATTAGTTGAGAAGATAAAAGGTATATGAGTGAACTACCTATAGGCTTTTAAGCAATAAAAATGTATACAGATTATTACCGATTAAAATATTGCAACCTCCACCCTCTGTCAGTTTGTCATACTGTGGTGGCTTGCATGTTGCTATGCTGCTGGAAGCCATGCCACCAGTGTTTCTAATACCAGCAGGGTCACCCATGGTGGACAGATTTCAGCACAGTTTCCAGACTAAGACAGACTAGGAATAAAGGCACAATGATCTACTTCTGAAAATTTGTCAATGAAAACCTTCAGGATCACAACAGAACATTGTGTGACTCACTTGCTTTGGACATGTCATCAGGAGGGATCAATAATTGGTCAAGGAGGCCATCATGTTTGGCGACCTAGAAGGTCAATGAGGGAGAGGGAGACCTTTGGTAAGATGGATTGGAACTATAGCTGCAACAATGAACTGGAACATGCAGGCTATCATGAGGATGACACTGGACTTGGAAACATTTTTTTTCTGTTATACTAAAGGTCGTCATGAGTCAAAGTCGACTCGATGGCAGCTATCTAGCTGCCTAAATATTTTAAGAGAGTAATTTCATCTATTATAACAGTAAAAGGAATTCTATAATGAAGGATTATAGCTGTAACAAATTATCTAAGTGTGACCCTACAAGTTTCACTGATCTCTTGGTTGTTTATTTCAATTATCAGTATCATGATGGACTCAAGGGGCACACTCATTACCCCCAATACATATCTGAATTCAGGTGAGGCAAAATTGTTTAGAGCACAGGCTAATCAGAATTCAAATTCCAATTCTATTCTTACTACCTCTGTGACCTTGGGAGCCCTGGTGGCATAGTGGTTAAGAGTTTGGCTGCTAACCAAAAGGTCAGTAGTTCAAATCCACCAGCCACTCCTTGGAAGCCCTATATGGGGCAGCTCTACCCTGTCATATAGCATCACTGTTAGCAGGAGTTGACTTGATGGCAGCAGGTTCGGTTTGGTCTGTAACCTTGAGCATGTTACTTAATCTTACTAAGACTTTTTCTACTTATTGAAAAAATGGAGATGATCATCATAATGTCTACTTCTCAGGATTTTTCGGGGAGTAAATTAGATAATCCATGTGAAGTGTTTAGCATAGAGCCTGGTACATTGGGTAAAAGCCCAGTGAATTTTAGATAACTATTTTATATTGAATAAAACCATTGATTGATTTCTTATTACCATACTTGATACTTAATAATAATTTCAAAACTATGTTTTTATTAAACATTAGAATTTATTTATGTTTTTGGAGGCCACCATCATTCAGAAAATATTTGAGTTCACTTACGTAAAATGCCCACAAAATAAAACACACACAAAAAATAGGACTGAGAAAAGTATTAATTGGAAGGGGGAGGATAATGTAGATTTGAAGACTACAAAGGCAGAATTGAGTCAAGAAGCAAAAATCACTGCATTTCCTTAAATGGAGAGAATTGAATGTGAATAATTCATAAATATGTATAAAGGTGTTAATTAGGTAATTTAAAGGATGAAAACAAAAATTGTTACAGAAGTACAATTGCTGGGAGCCAAGTAGGGATGAGGGAAAGAAAGGGAAGAGATTGAGATTGTTAAAATGTGGAAGCTCATGGGAGCAGCCCTGTGGGCAAAATCCAGACCCCTGAGGTGGGACTGACCTTGCAAGTTCTAGCAAAACTGCAAACTGGATTCAGTTGCTGCTACAGGAAGGGCCTACCACTGCTGGGAAGAAGGTTATTGCTAGGGGGATGTTCACAGAAACAGCAAGCAGGTGGGATACCTCCAGGGAGCCAATAGAAGGACCTTGGAAAGGCTAAGTTCCTTCTCCTCTTCCAGCCTAACCCTCTCCCTCTGGTGTCCCCTATTACAGAGTCTAACAAGAAACTAGCTGGCAGAGCTGCAATGTGGTTGCAGAATCCCAGCCCAGGATCCCAAAGCAGCACATGGAAAAGTGGGTTTGGAGCTGAGAGATGAGACCTTAACAACTGGAACAAATTTCAATATGATTCCTATATCTGCACTGCAAATTTAAATATGAGCCTTCCTGTCTGAATAAAATAAAATAAAATAAAATGATCAAACACAGAAATAAGTGCAAGAATTGTTTTCAGAAAACTGTTTCCTGTAATGCCCTTCAAGAAAAGCTGAAGTCAGGACATTGGAATACAAGCAAGAAAATGCTCATGACTTCAAGACAACAGGATTAAATCAAAGGGATGAAAATTTAAAAAAGAGAGAGATGCCAAAAAACTTAAAAGCAAAAAGCAAATTGGGTTACAAAATACAAGGAAAAGCATTCCAACTAGGAAAAGCATTCCACGGTATTTCTCAGAAAGAAAACACACACACACACACACACACACACACACACACACACATAAATGCAGTTAATGCACCCAAAATGGTACACTAACACAGGTGCTATGTCTGGGATCCTACTTCCCAATTCTCAAACTCATTCCAAAATGTTAATTCCTAGCTAATGAGCTTGGATGTTAAAAGATACTGTAAACTATATAGGCAAGCCCAATAATGCTTTCTCCAGAGGACATTAGACACAGTTTTAGTTGCCCAACATTTGTGACAATTCTTATATTATTTGTGTTTGTGAATAGCAGAGGCTGTCTGCAACTGGATATGTTGAAAATACCAGGTACAAACGTTTGTTGAAAATACCAGGTACAAATGTTTCCGGTTTTCCTTGCAACTAAGGCATGGGATCTGTGCCATGCAATGTCAGGGGTGTGCACTGCCGCAGTGAGAGCTCATGCTGAGCTGTCACTGTACATGTTCCGGGGTCCAGTCTGGGGCATTGTCCTTAGGAGAGACACTTTGACTTCTCCCATCTCAGTGTCTTCTTCCCTTCTTCTTGGTCAAATGACCGCTCAACGAGGCTACATGTCCTATCCTCCCTTGTAGCTAAATGTGACTATATGACTAAGCTCTCTCCAGTAGAACAGAAGGAGAGGGCATTTGAGGTTCTTGGGCAGCCTGGCTTTCCTGTGGAAACCAGTTCTACCATCCACTGGACAGTCTCACTCATCAGGCCACTTGACCAAGAGTGATTGCACCCTGACAATGACTTTCTCTGACTTCTGTATTCTCTTCTGGCTTTTGTGTGCTTACCAATAGCCTCATACAGCCTGCTATCAACCAGTTAGGGATGATTTATCCTTCCCATATGGTCCTGATTCAGCAAGAATATCTTCTGGTCTACAAGGCATTATGAAGGCCGTCCTCCATCCCACCCAGGCTCCCTACCTTTTCCATCTTCTTCTTTAAAAATAGGAAGATTTGGAAGAGGTATAACTAACAAATCACTGCTCTTTTTAAGTCCCTAAATGATATTTACAGAGATGTGACCTTAAAGCTTTGCTTTAACCAGGAAATATTACAGAGGTACTACTTGTTTACTTTCATTTTGAGCGAGGTTTGAAGGAGTCCTTCAGAAATATTAGCAGAATATGTTTTAAAAGCCTATTGATAAATGAAAAAAATTGTACTTTGTCAATAATAGTTCTTCCATTGTACTTCTTTTTTTATTTTAATAGAACATTGGGTTTGCATATTGTCATCATATGTTGGTCTTTAGTTTTCAAAATGCTTCTATTGCTTATAGAGATAGATTGTAGGTATTATAATAGGAATATTTTATTCCCTTTGCCTGGTATATCTACCAGCCTTGGGAGGCAGGATGAGATCATGGAATAATTACTGAGATCCAGGAGCTGGGAATGTTTACAGTTCTAACAGCCTTCTTATTATAGGGTCTGGCTCTGATAGATGTTAAGCAAATCTTAACATCTACAAAAAAATACAAAAGTACTAAGCGATCTAACTCAACTGCACCATATACAATGACATGAAAATGAGTCATAAACTTGTTCTAAGTTTATTGTTACCTTCTTGCTCTAAAAATGTGAAAAACCAATAGTGTGGCATCATTGTAATGGAACTCTGGAATCCCCTCTTTACCAATAAGTCATCTATAAAGTTAGAGTCCACCAATCCAGCTCAGCAACTGTGTTTTCATGGCTGTCAGTCCTGCCATTACTTACCAACAATGAACACAGTTCTGAAGTTGAACCAGTGAAACATTACAACAGATGTTTGGTTTCCACAAACCGTAGCTTTAGCTAAGGAAAGCCTTATGATACTAACAAATGAATACAGTTTATGGGCATAAAAATCCAATTCCATTTTTAAAAATTATGGAGCCAAAGTTTCCAGCATTATTTCAATTATTCATTAGGGTGTACCATTCAGTATTTTGGAGGGAATATTTTTTAACACAATACAATCTTTGGGAAGATTGCATTGTCTTCATTTAAAACAAAACAAAAACTCCAGAGGGCACAAGATTTTCTCCTAGTTTCCTGGAAAATAGTTCCTTCTGAGTTATGAATGTTAAGATCCTAAATCTTCATGGATGACGTCTGATGGTGCAACAAGAGGCCCGTAGGACATCTTTCAAAAGGGATGTTTACCAACATTCCCTGAGAATAAGAGACTACTGAAAAAATGCTCATGTATTGAACCGTATGAAATTGCTGATACTCAACTGTTTTGACCTAAAAAAACCACAGTTTCATATGGTTCAACTTATCATTGTGACTGATAAAAGTATATGATATCACATGTCTATAGAGCCTTATAGTCACACACAGCCACTACCCCTCTGTCAGTGGAGCCTTCTGTGTTGTTGTGATGCTGAACAGGTTTCAGTGAAGCTTCCCAACTCAGACAGACTAGGAAGAAAGGCCTGGGGACCTACTTCCAAAAATCAGCCAGTGAAAACCCTATGGCTCATAACGGTCTGATCCCCAACTGATCACAGGGACAACTCACCATGAGTTAAGGGCCGACTCCACAACCCCTAACAACAACAAAATAGCTTGCATAATCCTTTCATCTGTGTTGTTTTATTTGATCCCTAAAATAACCCTTTAGGCAGGGAAGTAATAATTATTCCCTTTTTACAGATGAGAAATCTGTGATTCAAAAATACATACTGGCTTGGCCCGGCCACATAGTGGAAAGAGGCAGAGCTGGTTCTTCCGGCTCCCAGTGCAGAGCCCTTTGCTCTAAGCTGTGCAGTAGACAAGGGCTCCATGTACAGGTGTTTGGACATGCTATGCACGAGGATACTCAGCCACGTTGGTGAATGGAGACTGATGGAAGCTGGGTGTCCTGGCCGGGAGTGCCATTTTCTAATTTACACAAAAATCCAGACAAATTAAAACAGGAATCATCTTTCAGAATAGACCTTTGTTAATGATTTTTTGAATTGCTTTTCCTGTTGCATGAAGGCTGTTGAACTATCTAGATAACCTGGCATGTCCTCCTGGTTTGTTGCAACTTTGAACAGGTTGAAAAATCTAAGGAGTATACAAATTGTATAAATGACAATAAAATGTGACAATGTGGTGGGGAGTGTAATAGGTAGAATTCCGAGATGACCTCCAAGAATTCCACCCCCTGATGTATACACCCTGGTTATTTCCCTTCCCTGGAGTGTAGATGGGACCTGTGCATATGATGGGAGAGTTACTTCATGATGATGTTATGTTATATAGGAATCCTTCTTAGAAGACTAAAGAGAGATTCTCCTGCTGACTTTCAAGAAGAAAGCCTCCATGTTGTGAGAGGGCCACATGGCTAAGATCTGAGAGCAGCCTCTAGGAGCTGAGATTGACACCCAGCTGGCATGGCAGTCAACAAGAAAATGGGGACCTCGGTCCTACAACCGCAAGGAACTGAATTCTACCAGCTACCAATGAGCTTGGAGGAGGACCCTAAACTCTAGATGAGATCACAGTCCCCACTCACCCCTTGATAGCAGCTTGACGAGACTCTGAGCAGAAGACCCACCTAACCTTACCCTGACTCCTGACACTTGGAAACTCTGAGATAGTACTTTTATGTGGTTTTAAGCCTACTAGTCAGTGGCAATTTGTTATGCATCGATAGAAAACTAATACAAGGAGGCAGCGCATCAGATAAATCCATGGTTGGCCTATGTGGGGATTAGACTAAGTTGTCTAATTATTCACTGTTATGGTCCTAAGTCTGAACAAGACAAGTATTTATGTGAGCAAAATAATCCATATCTCTTTATTTATTCTTAACTCAAAAGTGACATTAGGTCAACTCATTCTTTTTCCTTATTTAGCCTCTATAAAATAGCGTAATAATAGACCTTCTGTGACTGGTACGTAAACATATTTGCTGTCTTTATTATAAACAATGGAAAACAATGTTTCTGTTTTCTTTCCTGATGTAAAAGTTTAATTAAAGAAACGCAGATTTGTTACTTTTTTAACATAATAGAAAGAGTGCTGAGCTGTATTAGATTTTGTTAACATTTGAATGACCCTGTGTGTTGGGTGTGTGTTAGCTTCATTTTGTAGACAAAGAAATTAAACTATAGATTTGTTGAAATAATTGGCTAAAAACTACTAAATGGCAACATGGGAATATGAACTCAGCTTTTCTGACTGAGTTCAAGATTATATTTTATCATAGCATATCTATAAAAATAAAGGAAATGAAAACAAATTATAAGAGTAATAGAGAAAGCTGAAGAATTTTTCCACAAAAACTAACAACAAAACAATTCTTTAGTGAGGAGCAATGATGTTTTTGAACATGGCATCTAAGCTCGTACCCTCCACATATAAGTTAGTGGTTTCAGGTGCTCGGGATCCCCTGCCTCTGTGTATGGAGACCTTAGAGGATTCTCCTGGCTTCACCTCCTGTTCATGATCCAGAATATACAATTTTGCCCTCCTTGATGCTGATCTGGTTTGCAGACAGCTTGCTTCCTCAGCGTTCTTGACTTTTTGCTCACCTTTTGAATACAGGTTTTAGAGTGTCTCCTCTCTATCTGACTCTGTTCTCACCTACGTGTGTATGTCATTGATTTTCTTCCTTGCTTCTGGAATTCCGATCTAGCTTATGCCCTGAATCTTCATGGGGAGACCAAGGTCATCTCGAGCTCTGCCATAGACCTGTTTTGTTCAGGTAAATTTGTTCACGTCAAGAGGTGAAAGTTTCAAACAATTTGAACCAATGAGGTATGTCCGGTATTTGTTCTATGTAAAGTATATAAAATAAATATCTTTATACATAGACTCACTTGCTAATGAATTTTATAAACCTGTAGTTACTATTTTTTTCATATATTAGCTATCTAATCATAATTCCACCGGTTAAAAGTAATTGGAGTAGATTTTATAGTCCATCAGTTAAGAGACATCATCTATCACAAAGGTGTTTATCAATTAGTTTCCATATGATGATGAAAAAAAGGAAAGGGTCAAAGAAAAACAGCAATATTTTTAACAAAAGTGGATACCAATACAATGGGTGGGCATAATTCATGCTCAAACATTTTATTTATCAGTGACTTCAGTTAGTTCTAGAACAATGGGCTATCCATTTGAAGCATCTGTTTCTTAAATAATGAAATCATGACTAAATAAATTAAACCCTCGCCCGAAAAATCCTGTTGCTGTTGAGTTGATTCCGACTCATAGCAACCCCACATGATAAAGTAGAACTGCCCCATAGGGTTTCCAAAGAGCAGCTGGTGGATTCAAACTGCCGACTTTTTGGTTAGCAGCTGAGCTCTTAAGCACTACACCACCAGGGCTCTGCTAAACAAATTAGATGCCTTTAAAAAGTGCATATGCTGTTTACCTAAATTGATTTTAGATGATATAGACTTATATAATTTAAAAAGAAATAGAATTGCTTATGTTGTAACATTATGTGAAAATATATAGTTCAAAATAATGTGTATAGAATTTTAACATTTATGTTAAAAATTCTGATAAAGACCAAATATCACTTTTGTTTGTCTTTTAATGGTAAGAACATGAATAATTTTTCTACTTCTTTATATTTTCAAGTTATTCGACAAGGAACATAAATTATTTCAGTAGTAAATAGTTAAAACATAATGTTCTTACGTTTAGAAAGTGTTATAAATAAATATAAAGAAAGGAAGCCTAAGAAGTAACTGCTCTGGAGGTGCTAGTCTTCAAAATAGTTTCTGGATTCCAGATCAGTGGATCTCTGATTTCTCTTATTAACTTATTTCTGTCTCAGCCTTCAACCATACTCCTCTGTATTCTGTCTTCACCTCCTATATTATCCTCTTTTAAGTTCTGGCCTTGCCTCTTGACTTTTTTCTTTCTTTCTAGCTTTTATTGCTTCTCTGGTTTTCACTTTGAAATATGTATGTCCTCCTTATTGGTAAATTCACACTTTCAGTTCCTATCTTGACTAGTCAGCAGGATTCCTTACTAGTAACCACCTTCTTCTTGAAACATTTTCTCTCTTGGCTTCCAATCCCCCATATTGTTCTGGTTTTCTTCCTCCTTCTCTGGCCATTTCCCAGTCTCCTTTGCCAGTTATTCTTCATGCTTTATTCTTATTTATTGATTTTTTTTTTTTCCCTTAGGACTCTGACTTAGGCTCTGTTCTTCTTTTCTTATCCTATGCCCCTCGACAATCTCATCCTTTCTCAAGTCTTTATTTACAGCCTAAATGTTGTCAACACCCAAATTTCTAACACAGGACTTATTTCCGGGCTGATATATGTGAAAGCCTATATCTCAAACTCAATAAAAACACATACATAAAAAAATAAGACTGAAAAAAACATAAATTAGAAAGAGGGGAGTACAATGTAGAATTGAAGACCGAAAAGTCTACATCAGGCCAGATACAGTCCAGAAGCAGAAACCATACCAGTTATTTAAACAGAGAAAATTTAATGCGAATTTAATGTGTCAAGAAAAGAGTGCATCATCTTTCCCCTCTCATGTTCCCTACACAGTAAATAATACCATCATCACCCCAGTTGGGTTCTCCAGACAGAAACTTGGGAATCCTTCTTCATTCCCTCCCCTCTCTCTACTGTCATGCTCAGTTTATTACCAAAAGCTATTGTTTCTAACTTCTAAATATCTCCAGAATGTGTCAGTTTGTATTACCTCCATTGTCTTCACCATGGTTTAGCCCAACAACCACTGTTACCTTGACTAAAGCAAAAGTCTCTTAACTGGTCTCCCCACAAATGCCGTTGGTCTAGTCAAACTATAATTTACACTAATGTGAGTTCTTTTTGCAAACACACATTGTACAGTGTCATGACAAAAAACTAAATTTTCTATTGTCCCTAAAAACAGCTAACTATATTCTCAAAGGCTCTCTAACTCCTGCACACCTTTCCAATCTCGTCATAAACTATTTGTCTCTTCTTTCTAGATAATCCAGTCAGACTGAACCTTTTGACTGAGGGACTTTGCACCATGAATCTCCCTATTTTCCTCTCATTTTGTTTCCTAGCTGAAGATATATTTTTTCAGTTCTCAATTTATATGTCCTTTGTTCTAGGAAGTCACCACTAATAATCCCTACCCTCAGACTATGTTAACTCCCTCTCATCTAAACTTCAATAGCACACGTTAGTTCCTCAATATCCGTCATCTCCACTTAACTATACATTTAAGGAGAGCAGGGTGTATGCTTACTTAGATTTTCAGTTTTTCCCCAGAACCTACAACAGTGCATGCCACGTGACAGACATTCAACAAATATGTCTTGAATAAATGATTGATGAAACTGCTGAGCTTTGATGGGATGTTACCGGTTCCTGGTTACCAGCTGCCCCTCATATCCTCCCAACTCCTTGTTAGCGTGAAGTCTCGTCCCAGTGATGAAAGAATTCAGAGGAAGGACAGAGACTAACCTACCACTCTTCCTTGTCCTGGCATGCCCTAGACCAGACTTTTTTACAAGCTGTTGAGCCTTAGTCATTATGTTTAAAGAATATGGTGGTTGTTCTTACAGCCCCAAGGAGATCCTGCCTCACTGTATTCATGAGGAGAATAGCGCTAAGTGTTTATAATTGCTGGTTCAGATACTAATCAGAAGCTTGAAGAACCAGAAAACTCATGACATATTTCTTGTCTTCTGTCTGAGAGTTTTCACATTGACATCAATCAGTGGTCAGCCCAAGAACTGCAGACTGTGGAGTGGGGCTGGGAATGGAAGAAAGAATATTAGTGTTTCATCCAAAACAAATTTCTCAATTGTTTCACAGTTGTTGAGCAATAAGAAAAGATGCAGTCGATTTAAAATATGTTTTGGTTTTTATTTTGTTTTGTTTTTGTACTCTAGATCTAAAGCCTATTAACAACACACCATGCTAGTCAAGAAGGGTACAAAAGATACTGTCATAGTTTACTTTTTAGGGTATTAAAGCCTAAATAGCATGCAACAAAAGATAAAACAAACAAACCCGTTGCCATCGAGTTGATTTTGACTCACAGCGACCCTATAGGACAGAGTAGGACTGCCCCATATGGTTTCCAAGGAGTGCCTGCTGGATTTGAACTGCTGACGTTTTAGTTAGCAGGCATAGGTCTTAACCACTACCCCACCAGGGTAAGGTAAAATAATATTTTTCATAATTTATGCATTTTGTTTGGTCACCTTCCTTTGGAATGGGCACAAATATGGAACTCTTCTAGTCTGTTGGCCGGGTAACTGTCTCCTAAATTTCTTGGCAGTTAACACAATACTAAATATTAATCTCCACCACTCATCTGTCAGTTTGTGGTACTGTAGTGGCTGTGGGTTGCCATGATGTGCCACCCATAGTGGACAGGTTTCAGCAGAGCCTCAAGATTAAGACAGACTATGCAGAAGAGCCTGGTGATCAACTTCCAAAAATTTGTCAATGAAAACCTTACAGATCATAAAAAAAATTGTCCTATATAGTGCTGAAAGATAAGCCCTCTAGGCTAGAAGCTGCAACAATAGACATAAACACACCAAAAATCATGAAGATGGTGCAAGACCAGACAATGTTTTGTTTTTGTTATATATATGGGGTTGCCATGAGTCTGAGCTGACTCAATGGCAGCTAACAACAAATTTATCATTTTCATTTTTCCAGAGTTCTTATTTCTAAACTTTCCTAATAGTGGCCTCAAACATGATGGAAGTTTGAAGATATATTCCATACTCAGAGAGTACCAAGGTCACCTTGTGTTCTGCCATAGACCTGCTCTGTTAAAGTCACATTTAGTCTGAGAGGTAGAAACCTCAAATAATGGACACAGTAGTTACTCACAGGGAGAAAATCTAAAAGCCATATAGACAAATTAAGCGGAAAGAACTGTTAAGAACTGTGAAGATTTTGAGATTTTTGCCCTACTCGCAAGCTAAAAAGTGAGCCTCCCACAGTTTCCTGGATACTGGTGGAAGGCATGAGACTCCTGGTTCAGAGACAAAAGATTTTATTATTCACAGCACAGTAAGCAGCAACATGTTTGTGTCAGCTCCCCTGGCCTCCCAAAGCACACAGGAGTAACATTCAAGGGCTCTGGTAGACCCTGCATACACAGTGGGTTTATATCACAGCTGATGAATCTCTAGCTCAAGAAATCTGAACCTTTTATAAAGAGCCACAAGCATATGTGCCCTTTGTGCTGGAAGAAGACACTATTTCTCTCTTCCAAGGCCGTTAATTCTACAAGACAGTCTGAACAAAGGCAGTCAGTGTCTCTGCTCAAAGACACTCAGAAACCCAAGAGATCCATGGAAAAGTGTTAAATCATTTAAGAGAAAAGAGCGTAATAGTGCATTTTTCTCTTTTCCTTGTATCTTGGCTTAAGCCCTAAAAAGAAATGAGGAAAATTCAAATCAAACCAGTTGCTTGTGCTATGACACCTAATGTAAATGAATAGGTATTCACTTATGTCTTTTGCTTCTCTTATCTTACTTCCTTATGGCCCAGAGCAATATTTGCTCAGCATACAGTAAACACTCATAAATGATAATTATCTGTATTATCTGTATAATTATTTGTATGCTAAGAGAGGTATGGCAAACTTGACAGGTTCAGTGGAGAATTCTACCAAACATTCAGAGAAGAACTTGTACCAGTACTACTCAAACTGTTTCAAAGCATAGAAAAGCAAGGAATACTCTCTAATTCATTGTAGGAAGCCCCATAACCCTGATACCAAAGCCAGGCAAAGACATCACACACACACACACAAATTACAGATCAATATCTCTCTTGAATACAGATGCAAAAATTATCAACAAAACTCTAGCCAATAGAATTTAATATCACATAAAAAAAACAAAAAAGATACACCATGACTAAGTGGGATTCCTACCAGGTATGCAAGGATGGTTCATCATTAGAAAATCAATCAACATAATCCACCACATAAATAGAACAAAAGAAAAGAATCACATGATCATCTCCACCGACACAGAAAAGACATTTATAAAGTCCAACACCTTCCTGATAAAAAAATCTCAATAAAATTTTAGGTATAGAAGGGAAATTCCTCAACATAATAAAGGGAATCTATACAAACCCAAGAGCCAACATCATTCTCAAAAGTATTCCCCCTGAGAACAGGAACAAGATAAGGATGTCCTTTATCACCACTCCTATTTAACGTTGTGTAGAAAGTCCTAGCTAGAGCAATAAGGCAAGAAAAAGAAATAAAGTGCATACAAACTGGCAAAAAGAAGTACAACTATCCCTATTTGCAGATGATATGATCCTATACATACAGAACCCCAGAGATTACACAAGAAAACTACTGGAACTAATAGATTCAACAGAGTAGCAAGACACAAGATCAGCATACAAAAATCATTTGAATTCCTATAGACCAAAAAGAGAACTTTGAAACAGAAGTCAGGAAAACAACAGCATTTATAATAACCCCTAAAAAAATCAAAATATTGAGGAGTAAATCTAACCGGGGACATAAAGGACCTATACAAAGAAAACTACAAAAGACTATTGCAAGAAACTAAAAGAGACCTGTATAAATGGAAAAACATACCTTGCTCATGGATAGGAAGACTCAACATTGTGAAAATGTCAATTCTACCCAAAACGATCTACAGATATAATGCAATCCCATCTGAAAAACCAACAGCATTCTTTAACAAGATGGAAAAACTAATCACCAACTTTATGTGGAAAGAAAAGAGGCCCCAGATAAGCAAAGCATTATTAAATAAGAAGAACAAAGTAGGAGGCCTCACATTATCTGATCTCAGAACCTATTATACAGCCACAGTAGCCAAAACAGCCTGATACTGGCACAAAGACAGACACATAGACCAATGGAACAGAATGGAAAACCCAGATGTAAAAGCATCCACCTGTGGTCAGCTGATTTGGATAAGGACCAAAGTCTATTACAAGGGGAAAAGACAGTCTCTTTAACAAAAGATGCTGGCAAAACTGGATGTCCATCTATAAAAAATGAAACAGGACCCATACCTCACACCATACACAAAAGCTAACTCAAAATGAATCAAACTCCTAAATACAAAACCTAAAACTATAAAAGACATGGAAGAAAAAATAAGGCTAACACTAGGGGTCCTAATACATGGCATAAATAGAATACAAATCATAACTAACAATGTGCAAACACCAGAAGACGACTGGGAGCTCCTAAAAATTAAACACTTACGCTCATCAAAAGACTTCACCAAAAGAGTAAAAAGAGACTGGGGAAAAAAAATAACTACAACTACAAGGGTCTAATCTCTAAAACCTATAGAATACTTCAACACCTCAACAACAAAAAGACAAATAATCCAGTTAAAAAATGGGCAAAAGATATGAATAGACGCTTCACTAAAGAAAACATTCAGGCAATTAACAGACACATGAGAAAATGTTCAAGATCATTAGCCATTAGAGAAATGCGAATCAAAACTACAATGACATACTGTCTCACCCTGACATTACTGGCACTAATCAAACAAACAGAAAATAACAATTGTTGAAGAGGTTTCTGGGAGATCGGAACTCTTATGCGCTGCTGGTGAGAATGTAAAATGGTACAATGACTATGGAAAATGATATGATGCCTCCTTAAAAAGCTAGAAATAGAAATACCATATGATCCAGTAATCTGGCTCCTAGCAATATACCCTAGAGAAATAAGAACTGTCACACAAGTAAACATATGCACACCCATGTTCATTGCAGAGTTATTCACAACAGCAAAAAGATGGAAACAACCTAAGTTCCCATTAACAGATGAATGGGTAAACAAATTATGGTACACACACATAATGAAATATTACACAGCGATTAAGAACAATGATGAACACATGAAACATATCACAGCATGCATGGATCTGGAGAGCATTATGCTGAGTGAAATAAGGCAATCACAAAAGGAAGAATAGTGTATGAGGCCACTATTATAAAAATCCAAGAAAGGGTTTAAACCAAAAAAAACCAAACCCATTGCCGTCGAGACATTGAGTCAATTCCGACTTACAGTGCCCCTATAGGACAGAGTAGAACTGCCCCATAGGGTTCCCAAGGAGCAGCTGGTGGATTTCAACAGCTGACCTTTTGGTTAGCGGCCAAACTCTTAACCACTGTGACACCAGGGCTCTAAGAAAAGGTTTACACACAGAAAAAAATACGATCTTTGATGGTTACAAGGGATGAGGTAGGTGGGGAGGGGAAATCATTAACTAGATGAAGTTAACACCAAGCGTTAACTCGGTGAAGGGAAAGACAATACAGGGGAAGTCAGCACAACTTGACCCAGGCAAAGTCACAGAAGCTTCCTAGACACATCCGAAAACCTTGAGGAACTGAGTTACTGGGGCTGAGGCCTGGGGACCATGGTCTCGGGGGACATCTAGGTCAAATGGCATAACATAGTTCATAAAGAAAAAGTTCTACGTCCTACTTTGGTGAGCAGCATCTAGGGTCTTAAAAGCTTGTGAGTGGCAGTTTAAGATACATCTATTGGTCCCATCATGTTTGAAGTAAAGGAGAATGAAGAAAACCAAAGAAAATATTAGTCCAAAGGACTAATGAACCACATGAACCGTAGCCTCCATTAGCCTGAGCCCAGAATAACTACCACCACTGACTGCTCTGACAGGGATCACAATAGAGGGTCCCAGACAGAGTGGGAGAAAAATGTGGAACAAAATTCAAATTCACAAAAACCAGACTTGGAGAACCCCTGAAACTATGGCCCCCGGACCCTCTGCTAACTCAGAACTGAAGCCACTCCTGAAGTCCACTTCTCTGCCAAAGATTAGACCAAACCAAAAAACCAAACCCATTGCCGTCAAGTTGATTCCGACTCATAGCGACCCTATAGGACAGAGTAGAACTGCCGCACAGGGTTTCCAAGGAGCACCTGGTGGATTCGAACTGCCGACCTTTTGTTTAGCAGCCGTAGAGCTTAACCACTAAGCCACCAGGGTTAGGCAGGCCTATTAAAAAAAAAAAAAAAACAATGACACACGTGAGAAACATCCTTCTTAGTTAAATCAAGTGTACAGACCAACTGGGCAACACCTGCCCAAAAGCAAAGACTAGAAGGCAGGGAGGGACAGGAAACCTGGACAGATGGATATGGGGAACCCAGGGTGGAAAGGGGAGAGTGCTCACACATTGTGGGGGTTGCAATCAATTTCACAAAACAATGGGTGTACAAACTTTTGAATCAGAAACTAATTTGCTCTGTAAACTTTCACCTAAAGCACAATTAAAAAAAAATATGAGTGGCAGAATAAACATCAGTAGGGACCAATCCCTGGAGAAGGACATCATGCTTGGTAAAGCAGAGGGCCAGTCAAAGAAAAGAAGACCTTCAATGACATGGATTGACACAGTGGCTGTAACAATGGGCCCAAGCGTAGCAACAACTGTGAGGATGGCGCAAGACCAGGCAGTGTTTCGTTCTGTTGTACATAGGGTCACTATGAGTCGGAACCGACTCGATGGCATCTAACAACAGCATGCCTCATCTCAGAGAAGAGGCAGTAACTGTATAGATGAAAAAATCTTCAACCACTGGCTCATCTTTACTCTGAATCTGACCACACATCTCTCGGTACTGATTAACATCTTAATGTAGTTCAGAGGTGTCACGTAGTATAGAAAATTAGTACTACTTTATATCTGTCTGACAATGACAAAATTAAACATAGCTATACAGCATCACTTTATTTATGAGTAGGAAGAAAAACAATTCAATTAGCCATTTTCATGTTTGTTGTGTGTGTCAAGGCGTAAACCCATGAAAAACACTTCCTTTACCTGTGGGAAGCTGGTATCTCATAAACATGTGGCCCCCTCCTGCAGAGAGTAAAGATTGGTAAATAAAGCGCTCTCTGATAGAAAAAGTGCTCATCCCTGTGAGGTCAATGAGTCCTTTGCAGGCACCATGGTTGTATTCAGTGCCCTGGAAGAGTTCATTAACCTCACACAAATAGACCATTTACTCCTACCTAGAGGATCAGGCTAATTAAATTGCTCTGCTTACCCACCTATGTCTCAATTTTCCATGAATACATGAATGTCTTGAGTCTCATTCCCCATGCGTTTCTTAGAGGCAGAGATGATTACAAATTCACACTCTCAGTTTGTAGGTCTGCTGTACATTTCAGGCTTCCTTGGTCTTCTTCCAAACCAATTCTTAAAAAAAAAAAAAAAAACTTATCATAATAGAGTTATACTTAATAAGATCATTTTTAATGTTTTATATGTTCTTATAAATTTTATCTTATTTCAACCTGCTTCTTGGAAGTGGAGGTTTTCTTTCTCCGTTTTGTAGCATTCCCAAATTCTCAGAAGCCTCATGAGTATAGTATTTATTGAATGAGTCATTTAACCTTGAGGTGCCTTATATAGAAAATACCAGTAATGGTGTGCATTATTTATTATACTTACGGATCATACTTTTTACGTATATACAGATGACTATAAATTTCTATAATAGTGATCTATGAACAAGTTTTTTTGTATCTTATTTCCTTCTTGCTAAAATTCAGGAACTGTCATTCCTTCTACCTAAGGCTAATTTCTACATTTGTGCTGGGATTCTACCCCTCTTCTCATCTCAGAAGACTTAAATTTTAAGCAAGTTCTCTTATATATACTCTTTTATATATTCATCTCTCTTTCTTGTTCTCTCTCTCTCTCTCAACTGGAACTTTCCCATTGGCTTTTTAATGTTCTCATGCCTTGCCAATAAAACAACAACAAATACTACCTAGATATCTCATTTCCTTCCAGCAACTTCCCTCTCTATTGTCTTCACTTCACAGCCTAATGTCTCAAAATAATTATCTATGTCATTATCTCTATTTTCTTCACTTTATTTCAGTATGGACTTGTCTACCTTATGCCATTAAAAGAGCTCTCCTTAATGTTACCAGTGATACTCAGATCACTAAATTAAAGCAATATTTCCAGTAATTTGGGCAAGTCCTTTCAGGGGCATTCAAATATTTGGACTTTTTTTAAAAAAAAAAAAACAAAAAACTTTCCTTCCCTTGGTATTTGGACTCTGCTCTCTATAGGTTTTGGAGCCCTGGTGGTGCAGTGGTTAAGAGCCTGGCTGCTAGCCAAAAGGTCAGCAGTTCCAATCCACCAGCCACTGCTTGGGAACCCCATGGGGCAATTCTACCCTGTCCAATAGGGTTGCTGTGAGTCAGAATCAACTTGATGGCGACAGTTTGGTTTTCTCTTGAGGTTTTAGGTCTACCCTTTCTAGCTGCTCATTCTCTGTCTTCTGTTGACGCTCACCTTCATCTACTTTGACCTGAAAAGTTTAACCCTAGGGACTCTTTTCTTCTTACTGAATGCTTTCTACTTTATGATCTCGAGTATATCTGTGATTTGAGCTGCAAGATATTTGTAGATGACTTACAAATGTATAGCTTCAGTCCAGATATCCTCTAATTTTTAGACCCAAATATTGAACTACCTTCTTGACATTTCCTTTTGGAGACTCAATGTCCTCTAACACTTAAATTGTCTTATCAGAACTCATCTCTATATATTCCTTTTTTATTTCTCTCCTCTCTTCCCACCCCCCCCAAAAAAAACACCATTTAATCTCTTATACAAGCCATAAATCTTTAGTCATCTTTGATACCTCTCTTCTACAATTCCATTGCTTTTATCATAATTATTAGCATCTATTATGTATTGAATTGTGTCCCTTCAAAATCTGTGTTGTAAATCCTAGCCTCTATACTTATGGAAAGGAGCCCTGGTGGTACAATGGTTAATTGCTCTTAGCTGCTAACCCAAAGGTTGATGGTTCAAGTCCGCCAGGTACTCCGAAGGAGAAAATACCTGACAATCTGCTCCCTCAAGATTTCAGCCCAATAAACTCTATCAGACAGTCCTACTCTATCCTATAGCATCGCTATGAGTCAGAATTGACTGGACAGCATACAACAACAACGTACTTGTTGAAGTAATCCCATTTGGGAGTAGGGTTTTCTTTGTTATGCTAATCAGGTCATATCACTGTAGGGTGTGTTTTAGGCCAATCATTTTTGTGTTATAAAAAAAGTAAATTAGGCACAGCAGCAAGCAAGCACAGATGCGGGAAGATAGACGCTATACCACATGAAGATTGCCAAGGAACACAGGAACAGAGGCTGAAAAGAGACAAGCATCTTCACCCAGAGCTGACAGAGAGAGAAAGCCTTCCCCTAGAGCCAGTGCCCTGAATTCTGACCTCCTAACTGGGAAAATAAATTTCTGTTTATTAAAGCCACCTACTTGTGGTATTTCTGTTACAACATCACTAGATAACTAATACAGTATCCTATTCTGATTTTATTATTCTTGAGGTATTTTCTTAGTATTGCTAATTAATTTTAACAAGAAACAGATATTAATGTATGAAAAAAATACATACACATAAAAGGCCATGTTAACCTTTTCTGACAATATATCTATTAAAACACTGCTGAAAATTCTAGTGGTTGTGATAAAAATGTGTCTTTTCTAGAAAACACACAGTGTCTTAATTAGTGAACTTTATCAAGATTTAAATTTTCAAGTCAGGTCGAATAGTTAAATGTTTTTTGCATTTCTGGTAAGCATATGCCTATGATTTGTATAAACTTTTTCTTTCCTTTAAGTTAATTCTTGAGGGCCTTTATCCGGGTCACATAAGGTTGCTAGTTACACTGATAGTTTGGGAGAACATCTGATCCCTCTCTTTTTTTTTTGAAATTTTAATTACTCAGGAGGTCCCATCCCTACTGAATGGAGAATATTTTTAAAAAATAGAACAAAATCTGGCTGTCATTTCCCAACTCAGGAAATTCACGGGCACACACAGTTAACAGATGGAAAAAGAGGAAAAGAATTGGACACAAAGTCATGCAATTTCAGAACCTCTATGTAGATGAAACTCATTTGATGGCATTAAAACAAATGAGGTGCAGTAGGTTTTCTTTACTGGTGCTACTGCAGTGATCACATTCTAGAAATGATTTTTAAAAATAGAATGGATGAAACTAAAGGAAAATGAAACACTAAAAACTTAGTGAGAAGTAATGTTCTTTTTTCTCCTTAATGTGTTGTCATGACCGGCATATCATCTGTTTGAATCAGTTCACCTTATCCCATCCAGATTTCTCAGAAGATAATATTACCCATGAGTTTCCCTCACTAGAAAAAAATGTAAAATTTTCCTTCAATGAAGATATGTGATTCCGTTAACTCAAATTTAGAAAAATCTTTGAAAAGGCATTCTTATTAGGTGATATAGGGAAAGAACATGTTCCTAACTTCAGTATTCTCTTAAAGAAAGGTGAGCCTCAAACTAGCCATATATGCAATATCCATCCCTCACCCCTCTCTCCTCATTATACATGGCCAAATGTATGCTGTCCTAGATATTTCAAGGGTAATCTAGCCTAGAAAGCAAGCCAGAGTTGAAAAAGTAGCTCCAGATGAGATGAAACTGAGGGATCTGTATCAAAAGGATCCTTTGCAGAAGCAAAGTATAATCAGAAGAGAATGGAAATCAATTGGACATCTTGCAGTCCAGAAACTCGAATTAAAGCACTGTTGTTGTTAGGTGCCATCAAGTCGATTTTGATTCATAGAGTCCCCATGTGACAGAGTAGAATTACCCCATAGGGTTTTCTAGGCTGTAATCTTTACAGGGGCAGACAGCCAGGTCTTTCTCCCAAGGAGCCACTGGGTAGGTTCAAACTGCCAACCTTTTGGTTAGCAGCCCCTATCCATTGCTCCCCCAGGGCTCTTTGTCAGCTCCTTAAATCCTACTTTAAACTCTGACCTCATTGGCTGCAAAGGGTACTCTGCAAACTTGCCATTACTACTGTCTCTATGAAACTTATTTCCCTTTGAAGTGCAGGATACCACAATGGTTGAGAACCCAAGCTCAATAGAAAGAGACAGCAGGATTGGTATTCTAGCTCCAGTAATACACTGGTGATCTCAGGTAATTGGTTTAAACAATTTCCTCGGGCAATTGGCTTATACTCTCTAACTCTCAGAGAAATAATGCTTATTTCATAGGGTCATTGAGTGCTTCAAATGAGATAAACTATAGAAAACGCGTATGTTTGCAAACCTTGTTGAGTTTTCATAAATGGTAAAAACTGCTAATAAGGAGTGCCTGAGTGTTGCAAACAGTTAAGCTCTCAGCCACTAACCAAAAGTCACCTCAGATGAAAGGCCTGGCAATCTACTTCTGAAAGAACACAGCCATTGAAAACTCTACGTAGTGCAGTTCTCCTCTTAAACATATGGGGTTGTCATGAGTCATAATTGACTCAATGGCAACTAGTTACTGGTTATTGGTAATAATAATAATAGAAGTAGAAGAAGAGAAGGAAGAGAGAAAGAAGAAGAGACAAGAAAGTAAGCTAAGCGTCTCAGTTTCAGCTCTTCCTTAATGAGATATCTATCAGGCTCCAGTCTGATAATTACAGAATTCTGCCTGGGGCTCATAGCCAGGACTGGCTTTAGATGAAACTATCAATTCTGTCTTTGGTATGCTCCCTACTTTTCAGCACACAGCCCTTCCCTAGTCATTCCTTCCTTAGTCAAACAACTTTTAGCCTTCTGCAGTCTCCCCAACTGTCTGTTGTTGTTGTTAGGTGCCCTGGAGTTGGTTCCGACTCACAGTGACCCTATGTACAACAGAATGAAATACTGCCCAGTCCTGTACCATCCTCACAATCATTGCTATGCTTGAGGCCATTGTTGCCGCCTCTGTGTCAATTCATCTTGTTGAGGGTCTTCCTCTCTTTTGTTGATCCTCTACTTTACCAAGCATGATGTCCTTTTCCAGGAACTGGTCCCTCCTGAAAATATGCCCAAAATATGTGAGACAAAGTCTCACCATCCTTGCTTCTAAGGAGCATTCTGGCTGTACTTCTTCCAAGACAGATTTGTTCATTCTTCTGGCAGTCCATGGTATATTCAATGTTCTTCGCTAACACGATAATTCAAAGGCATCAATTCTTCTTCGGTCTTCCTTATTCATTGCCCAGCTTTCACATGCATATGAGGATATTGAAAATATCATGGGTTGGGTTGGGCACACGTTAGTCCTCAAAGTGATATCTTTGCATTTTAATACTTTAAAGAGGTCTTTTGCAGCAGATTTTCTCAGTGCAATATGTCATTTGATTTCTTGACCGCTTCTTCCATTGGCATTGACTGTGGATCCAAGTAAAATGAAATCCTTGACAACTTTAAGATTTTCTGTTTATCATGATATTGCTTATTGGTCCAGTTGTGAGGATTTTTGTTTCCTTTATGTTGAGGTGTAATCCATACTGAAGGCTGTAGTCTGATTTTCATCAGTAAGTGCTTCAAGTCCTCTTCACTTTCAGCAAGCAAGGTTGTGTCATCTGCATATCGCAGGTTGTTAATGAGTCTTCCTCCAATCCTGACGCTACATTCTTCCTCAACTATCTAGAGCCCATCATAACCACTCTTAAGAGGTTGGCCACCTCCTGTCACTCTCTCTTCTCTGTGTCATTGCCCTTGGTACTCTGGATTCTGCTAGGTCTCCCTTGGAAAACAACCTGACCAAACGGTAGTTTTTAAGTGTTAGCGTATTACGTGCTCAAGGGTATCTGCTTTTTAAATGGTTTTATCAGTCAGGGTTCAGCCAGACAGATAGAACCAGTAGGAGATATACATTAAGAAATTTATTCTAAGGAATTGTCTTATGTGATTATGTGGTCTGGTGAGGCAAGTCTGAAATCCATAGCGCAAGGTTTCCGGAAGTACAGCTTGAAACTCTCAGATCAGAACTCAAGCTTCTATCCACAGGCAACACTTATCCTTCTGGTAAATCTCAATGCTGCTTTTGAGAACTTTCAACTGTTTGAATCAGCACCCATTTCTGACCCCAACCCTCACAGATTATCTAGGCTAATCTCCCTTACTTAAAGTCAATTGATTATGAAATGTATTTACCGATCAAGCAACTGGTGTGGCATTGGTGGTTCACTGGTAGAATACCCACTTTCCTTGCAGGACACCCAGGTTCCATTGCTGCCCAAGGCACCTCAAGTGCAGCCACCACCTGTCTGTCAGTGGAAGCTGATGTGTAGCCATGATGCTGAACAAGTTTCAGTGGAGCTTCCAGACTAAGATGTATTAGGAAGAAAGACCTGGAAACCTACTTCCAAAAATCAGCCAATGAAAACCCTATCAATTACAATGGTCTGATCCACAACTGATCATGGGGATGGCATAGGACCAGGCAGTGTTTCTTTCCCCTATGCATGGAGTCGCCAACTAGACAACAACCAACAGCAACATAACTTGACTAAATTGACATATAAAACTGACCACCACAATGTTCTTTCCTAATATACTACATAACTGACAGAAATTATTCTTAATACCAAGCACCATAACAGGCCAGTGATGGAAGAGTTAGAGAAGGACCCCTGGAATGTGAAAATTCCCAGAGTTTTCTACTGGGAACTGCTGGTAGACCAGGAATTGCAGAGATGAGCTTTGGCATCAGTTAATAAAGGATGGCATCAGAGAACTGACTATGATTGAGAATGATGAGTCTGCTTCTCATAGTTACTCATCTCATCTCTACTTGGAGGTGGCTTTTCTTTGTTAATGGCCTCAGATTTCAAAGCCAGTCTGACAATGCTGGCCAAACCCATATCCCAGTCCCATCTCCTGGGACAAATATAGAAGATTTTTCTCCTAAACAGCACCATTAGGGATGTTTTTAGCTTAGAGTTGGGCGTATGTATTTTAACCCCAATTTTTCTAGCTCTTCTCAACATATGCCAAACCACTGTTGTGGTTTAGCAATTGGCTCCATACTTTATTAATATCAGGCTGTGTGAAGGAAGTGTAAACATAATTTGTGGCTTTCTTCTAATTTTCCTTAGCAATTGAACAATGGGTAACCTTTTTTCTCCCTTTATACATTTAATGTCTAATGATTCAAAAGTTGACTTGGGAATACTAGCATTTTCCATTCCTACCAAGGAGAGTATTCAGAAGATATCTTGAAACTAAAAGTATGAGCTCACCTCAAACCCTAGGTTCATATTTCTTTTACCAGAGGATCATTAAATAAAGAATAATTGCCGTATTTCCTTCTTTAGTGATGGTATTGTCGAATTGATATTTATTTTAAAGTGTCTAATAATGTAGCTTATATAATAGTAAAATGCTCATAATGTAATTTCAGCTTTTCTTTATAAAGCTTTTCTAAAACTTAAAAATATGCTTGGTTTCATCTAAAATTCTTTGATTTAAGTTGTCTAAAATTCACATGCAAATTTTATAAATACCATGCAAACTGAGGTCTCTGGTTCAATAATAAGTATTAAGGCCACTACTAGAGTACTTAAATACTTGGTTTAAGAATGTATCTATATTCAAAATATCCTGACTAGGTGGAATTTTATTTCATTCAAGTGCATTTAAATTCCCAGTCAGGAAGGCTTTGTTTAATCAATTGTTTCATTCGAATACAAATTCTTCTTTGTGAATAATTCTTAATCTATCCTTTGTAACATAGAAAAAGTTTTTAGGATTTATAAGTTACATATTTAAAACAGATTTATGTTCCTTATTTATGATTTATTTGTAGCTATATGATAAAATTAAATGATCACTTTATCTTATTTTAATTAAAGAAGATTCTGGTGTAGAATATCTAATAAAATGTTTTGCTCATGGAGATTTGTATTATTCTGAGCATTTTTTGTTTGTTTGTTTTAAAGAGGTATAATTTACATACCATAAACATACCCGCTTTATGTGTACAATTCAATGATTTTTAGTAAGTTTACAGCATTATGCACCCATCATCACGATCCAACTTTAGAACGTTTCCATCACCTAAAAATATTGCTAGTACACATTTGCTGTCAGTCCCTGCTCTCGCCCCGTTCCACAGACAACCACCGATCAGATTTCTGTCCCTACAGATTTGACTTTTCTGGTTATACATCTGTGTACAAATCTTAGCGTGGTCACATGTTTTTATTTATTTCGGGTAGATAACTGGAAGTGAGATTTCTTGGTCATATGGTAAGTTTATGTTTAGCTTTTTGAGAAACTGTCAAATTAATTTGCAAAGAAACTGAACCAGTTTTATATTTCTATCAGGTACGTGCAAGGATTCAGATTTCTCCACATTTTCACTACAAACGATGTTGTCTGTCTTGGATTATAGAGATTCCAGCGGCAGCAAAGTGGTATCTCATGGTTTTAATTTGTATTTCCCCTCATGAGTAATTATATTGAGCATGTTTTCATATGTTTATTAGCCATTTATATACCATCTTTGGTAAAATGTTTATTTAAATCTTTTGCATATTTTAAAATTGGGTTGTTGTATTCTTGTTATTGAGTTGTATGAGTTTTTTTTTTTTTTTAAATATTCTGGGTACAACTTCTTTATCAGGTATATTATTTGCAACTATTTTCTCCTAGTCTGTTGCTTGCCTTTTCACTTTCATAATGGTGGCTTTTGAAATGTGCAAGTTTGCATTTTCATGAAGCTCCGTTATCACTTTTGTTTTTCTTTTATCAGTTGTGCTTTTAATGTCATAATTAAGGAATGTTGGCTTAAATCAAAGTCACTAAGACTTACTTCTATATTTTCTTCTAAGATCTTTATAGTGTTAACTCTTACATCTAGGTCTATAATTTATCATGAGTTAATTTTTGTGTGTGGTGTGATGTAAAAGCATAAATTTACCTCTTTGTAAGTAGCTATCAAATTGTCCCGACACCACTTACTGAAAAGAGAATCCTTTTCCCTACTGAATTGCATTAGCATCTTGGTTGAAAATTAATTGACCATAAATCCAATGGTTTATAATACACACTCTCAATTGTGCTTCATTGATTTATATGCCTATCCTTATGCCAGTACCATAATGCTTTGATTACTATAGTCTGTACTGTAAGTTTTGTAATGGAAAAGTATAAGTGCTCCAACTTTGTTCTTTTTCAAAATCGTTTTTGCTATTCGGGATCCTTTGCATTTGCATATAAATGTTAGGATTAGTTTGTCAAATTTTGCAAAAAGTCTGTTGGGTTACTAAGGATTGCATAGAAGCTATTGATCAATTTAGGGGGAATGTTAACAATGTTGACGCTTCTGATTCATGTACCTGGGATGTCTCTCCTTCATTCATATATTCTTTAATTTCTCTCAACAGTGTTGTATAGTCTGGCCCTTTTTTTGTTAAATTTATCTCTAAGTACTTTAATCTTTTGATGCTATCATAAATAGAAATGTTTTCTTAATTTCATTTTCATATTGTTCATTGCTAGTACACAGAAATACAATTGGCCTTTTTTATACTGTCTTGTGTCCTATAACCTTGCTAAATTCATTTATTAGTTCTAGTAGGTTTTTTTTTCTTTTTTTGCCAGAAGAGGGAGAGCAGAAGAGGGTGGCTTAGGGTATTCTACATACAGAGTCATGCCATCTACAAATAGAGAAAGTTTTGCTTCTTCCTTCCAAGTTGGATTTTTTTTCTTGCCTGATTGCACTGGCCACAACCTCCGGTACAAGATTGAATAGAAAAGGTGAGTGTGAGCTCCTTTCTTTGTTCCTGATTTTAGGGAGAATCCAGTTAATTTACACAGTTATACATGATGTCAGCTGTGGGTTTTCTGTAGATGCCTTTCTTCAGGTTGAGGAAATTCCCTTCTTCTCTGATTTGTTGAGAGATTTTAATATGAATGGATGTTGGATTTGCTTTTGTGTGTCTTTTAAGATTATCATGTGATTTTTGTCCTTTATTCTATTAACAGGGTGTTGTTATCGCTGTTGTTAGATGCTGTCAAGTAGGTTCCTACTCATAGTGACTCTTTGTACCATATAACAAAACATTGTCCAGTCCTGCACCATCCTCACAATTGCTGTTATGCTTGAGCCCGTTGTTGCAGACACTGTCTCAATCCATCTCGTTGAGTATCTTCCTCTCTGTCACTGACCCGCTACATTACCAAACATGATGTCCTTTTCCAGGGACTGGTCTCTCCTGATAACTTGTCCAAAAATGCATGAAACAAAGTCTCACCATCCTTGCTTTTAAGAAGCTTTCTGTCTGTATTTTTTCCAAGACAGATTTGTTCATTCTTCTGGCAGCCATTGTACATTCAATATTCTTGGCCAACACCATAATTCAATGATATCGATTCTTCTTCAATTTCCCTACACATTGTCCAGCTTTTGCATGTAGCTTAGCTGATTGAAAATACTATCACTTGGGTCAGGCGCACCTTAGTTCTCAAAGTGATATCTTTGCTTTTCAACACTTTAAAGAGGTCTTTTGCAGCAGATTTGCCCAATGTAATATCGTTTGATTTCTTTACTGCTTCTTCCATGAGCATTGATTGTGGATCCAATTAAAATGAAATCCTCGACAACTCCAATATTTTCTCCATTTATTATGATGTTGCTTTTTGGTTCAGTTGTGAGGATTTTTGTCTTCTTTATGTTGAGGTGTAATCCAGTCTGAAGATTGTAGTCTTTGATCTTCATAAGTAAGTACTTCAAGTCATCTTCACTTTCAGCAAGCAAGGTTGTGTCATCTGCATATCACAAGTCGTTAATTGAGTCTTCTTCCAATCCTGATGCCATGCTCTTCTACATATAGTCTGGTTTTTCAGATTATTAGCTCAGCATACAGATTGAATAAGTATGGTGAAAGGATACAACCCAGATGCACAAATTTTCTGATTTTAGACCACTCAGTATTCTGTTATCCTGATCAAACGACTACCTCTTTGTCTATATACAGGTTCTACATGAGCACAGTTAAGTCTTCTGGAATTTCCATTCCAATATTATCCGTAATTTGTTATGATCCACACAGTCAAATGCTTTTGCATAGTCAATAAAACACAAGTAAACTTCTTTCTAGTATTTTCTGCTTTCGGTCAAGACTTCTTTGACATCAGCAATAGTATCCCTCCTTCCATGTCCTCTTCTGAATCCAGCTTGAATTTCTGGCAGTTCCCTGTCAATGTACTGCTGCAACCATTTTTGAATTATCTTCAGCAAAATTTTACTTATATCGTTCAATAATTTCTGCATTCTGTTGGATTACCTTTCTTTGGAATGGGCACAAATATGGATCTCTTCCAGTCAGTTGGCCAGGTAGCTGTCTTTCAAATTTCTTGGCATGGATGAGTGGGCACTTCCAGCTTTGCATCCATTTTTGAAACATCACAACTGGTATTCCGTCAGTTCTTGGAGCTTTGTTTTTTCACCAATGCCTTCAATGCAGCTTGGATTTCTTCCTTCAGTACCTTTGGTTCTTGATCATATGCTACCTGAAATTGTTTTTGGTACAGTGACTGTGTATTTCTTCCACCTTCTTTTGATGCTTCTTGTGTCATTCAATAAACAAAACCCACTGCCATCAAATCAATTCTGATGCATAGTGACCCACCTGTCTTAGGCTGGTGTCTCTAGAGAAGCAAAACTAGTAAAGTGTGTGAATACACAGAGAGAGATTTATATCAAAGAAACAGCTCACGCAATTGTAGAGGCCAGAATGTCCCAAGTCTGTGGATTAGGATAGAGGCTTCTCCTGATTCATGTAGCCAAAGTGGTTGGCGAACCCAAGATTGGCAGGTTGGATAGCAAGGCTCTTGTTCACAGGCTGTGTATATCGACGAATCCGAAGACAGGCATATAAGCTGATAGCTCAAGTCCCAAGAACCAGAGGTCAAATGAACAGGAGGCAGCTGCAGAATCCAGAGTGAGCAAAAAGCCAGAACATCTGCTTATATTTGAATGCAGTCCACACCCCCAAGGAAACTCCCTTTCAGCTATTGGCTACTCACAGCAGATTCAGTTATGGGAGTGATCACTTATAAACACTGAGAATCATGGTCCAGCCAAGCTGACACATAATCTTAACTATCACACCACCCTATAAAACAAAGTAGAACTGCCCCATAGGTTTTCCAAGGCTGTAAATCTCTACGGAAGCTGACTGCCACATCTTTCTCCTGGGTAGTGGCTTTCTGTTAGCAGCCAAGTCGTTTCACCATTGTGCCACCAGGGCTCCCTCATTTTGCCTATACAATCCTTCCATATTGCAACTTGGGGCTTGAATTTTTCTTCAGTTCTTTCAGCTTGAGAAATGCCTAGCATGTTCTTGCCTTTGGTTTTCTAACTCCAGGTCTTTGCACATTTCAATTTCTTCATCTTTAGCATTAGTGAGTCGTGTGTAAATTTGAATAATAGGCATATTTCCTGGTATTCATTGTAGCCATATGTATATTATCCTATAACTGACAGGATTGTACTTCAGGATAGATCTTGAAATGTTCTTTTTGACAATGAATGCAATGTCATTCCTCTTCAATTTGTCTTCCCTAGCATAGTAGACCATCTGATTGTCTGATTCAAAATGACCAGTACCAGTCCATTTCAGCTCAGTAATGCCTAGGATATTTATCTTTATGGGTTTCACTTCATTTCTGATGACTTCAATTTTCCTAGATTCATACTTCGTACATTCTGTGTTCCTATTATTAATGGATGTTTGCAGCTGTTTCTTTTCATTTTGTGTCCTGCCACATCAGCAAATGAAGGTCCTGAAAGCTTTATTCTATCCACATTATTAAAATCGACTCTACTTTGGAGAGGGAGCTCTTCCCCAGTCATATTTTGAGTGCCTTTCAACCCGAGGGGCTGATCTTCTGACACTACGCCGTACAATGTTCTGCTGCTATTCATAAGATTTTCGCTTGCCAATTTTTTACAAGTAGATCTCTAGGTCCCACTTTCTAGTCTGTCTTAGTTTGGAAGCTCCCCTAAAACCTGTTCACCATAGGTGAACCTGCTGGTTTTTGAAATACTGGTGGCATAGCTTCCAGCATCACAGCAACACTCAAGCCACTGCAGTACCACATACTGACAAACCAGTGGTGGATTAATATGTATTACATTAATTGGTTTTCTGATATTAAACCAAGCCTTATATTCCTGGGATGAATCCCACTTGGTTATAGTTTATAATCCTTGTAATATACTGCTCTATTCAGTTTGCTAATGTTTTTTGCACAATTTTGTGCTTATGTTCCTGGGAGACATTTACCCATACCTTTTTGTTTATTGTAATATAGTTATCTGAGTTTACTATCAGGACACTATAACTTCATAGAATGAGTTGGGAAGTTATCCCTACTCCTCTATTTTTATGAAATAGTTTATAAAAAATTGTCATTTCTTCTTTAAACACTTTATAAAATTTACCAATGCAACCATTTGGGCTGGCCCTTTCTTTGTTAGAAAACATTATTATTACAAAGTCAAAATTTTATTTATGTCTGTTACGGATGGAATTGCATCCCCCCCCCCCCCCCCAATACAAATGGTGTAAATTCTAACCCCTATACCTGCGGATACAATCCCATTTGGAAATAGTGTTTTCTTTGTTATGTTGATGAGACCGTAACACTGTAGGGTGTGTCTTAAATGTAACCAATTTTAAGATATAAAAAAAGCAGAGTAGGCACAAAAGTAAGTAAGGACAGATGGAGGAAAGTTACATATCATGTGAGGATCACCAAGGACAAGAATGCTAGAGAAGCTGAGACAATGATTTTCCTCCAGAGAGGACAGGGAGAGCCTTCCCCTAGAGCTGGTGCTCTGAATTCAGACTTTTAGCCTCCTAGACTATAAGACTTCATCTCACTTTGGACATGTTATCAGGAGGGACCAGTCCCTGGAGAAGGGCATCATGCTTGGTAAAGTAGAGTGTCAGTGAAAAAGAGGAAGACCCTCAACTGGATGGATTGACACAGTGGCTGCAACAATGGGCTCAAACATAGGAACGATTGTGAGGATGGTGCAGGACTGGGCAGTGTTTCGTTCTGTTGTACACAGGGTTGCTATGAGTTGGAAACAACTCAATGGCACCTAAAAACAACAACAACAAAATGTAAGAAGAAAACAAATTCTGTTCATTAAAGCCACTCACTTGTGGTATTTCTGTTACAGCAACACTAGCAAACTAAGATAATGTCTGTTCAGATTTTCCAGTTCTTTTTCCTGAGGTAGTTTTGATAATTTGTGTCTTTCTAGTAATTTGTTATTTTATTCCAAGTTGTCTAACTTGCTGGCACAAAGTTTTTCTTCATATTCACTTACGATTATTTTAATTTCTTTAAGATAAATAAGAATGTCTCATTTTTCATTTCTGAATTTGATATTTTGTGTCTTCTCTCTCTCTCTCTTTTCTTCTAATAATGCTAGCTATGATTTTGTCAATTTTATTGACCTCATCAAAGAAATAACTTTTGGGCTCATTAATTTTCTCTCTTATTTTTCTGCCTTCTATTTCATTGATTTTTGCTCTAATCTTTATTATCTCCTTCCTTTTGCATGTTTTGGGTTTGCTCTTTTTCTGTTTTCTAAGATAGAAGCTTAGTTTTCTAATATAGATGTTTAAAGCTATACATATCACTTTAAGCACTGCTTTAGCTTTGTTCTACAAATTGTTATATGTTGTGTCTTGATTTCATTCAGTTAAAAATATCTTCTCATTTTGCCTGTGATCTTTGTTGACCCAAGGGTCATTTAAAAGTGTATGGTTTAACTTCCAAATATTTGTGGATTTCCAAATTTTCTTCTGTTATTGATTTCTAAATGAATTTTATTGGTATTAGAAAATATAGTTTATATGAATTCAACCCTTTTAAATTTATTGACCTAGCATATGGCTGCCAATTCTCAAGCCCTGTCTCACCCTCATATGAGCAAATAAATGGAGCTGAGTGGATGAAAATAGGAGTAGCTCCAGGATAGAACTCCAGTCTCCACTGTCTTTACCAAGTATCTTAGTCATCTAGTGCTGCTATAACAGAAATACCACGAGTGGATGGGTTTAACAAAGAGGAATTTATTTTCTCACAGTCTAGTAATCTAGAAGTCCAAATTCAGGGTCCTCAGCTCCAGCAGAAGGCTTTCTCTCTCTGTCGACTCTGGAGTTAGGTCCTTGTCATTGATTTTCCCCTGGACTAGGAGCTTCTCCATGAAGGAACCCTGGATCTAAAGGACGCACTCTGCTCCTGGCACTGCTTTCTTGGTGGTATGACATCCCCATGTCTCTCTGCTCATTTGTCTCTTTTATATCTCAAAAGAGATTGGCTTAAGACACTATCTAATCTTGTAGATCTCATCTGTATAACTGCCACTAATCCATCTTATTACATCATAGTGATAGAATATACAACACATAAGGGAATCACATCAGATGGCAAAATGGTAAACAGTCATACAATACCTGGAATCATGACCTAGCCAAGTTGACAGATATTTTGGGGGGACACAATTCAATCCATCACACCAAGGTTCAGAAGTTTTTCTTGAATAAATACATCTAAGTTGTTATATTCCTTTGATCCATTTCCAGATTCCTAAAATGGCTGTATTTGCCAATTTTGTGCAACTTTTTCATTTCTTTTGGGGACAGCATTTGCTGAGCTCCTTACTCAGCCTTTCTAGAAAGCCTACCTTCTCCTAGCAGACATTTCACTGAGTAGTAACAATTTTCTAGAACCTCAGTTGCAGTTAATAAGATGCAGGCATATAAATACAGATAAATTGTAGTATACTCCAATAAGAGAATAAAAATGTTTCACAGCCCACAAAGAATAGAAAACCTGGTCAGTCCTGGAGAATCTCTAGAAGAGGCAGTATTTGTTTACTGTTTAAATGTACAGAAAAATCTCTATAGTCAAATATCTTTGATTAATCTAAAAATGTTGTTATTCCTATTAGTTGCCATGGAGTTAACTTCAGCTCACGGTGACTACAAGTGTGCAGAGTAGAACTTCCCCATAAGGTTTTCAAGACTGTGATCTTTTGGAAGTAGATCACCAGGCCTGTCTTTTGAGGTGCTTCTGTGTGGGTTCAAATCACCAACGTTTAGTCTAGTAATCCAGTACTTAATTGTTTTCACCATCCAGGGACCCAACGTAAAAATAATTTTATGCAAAACTGCAATACACTAAGCATCAGTACAAAGAAATAGTCTTGATAAAAATAGTTACGTTAACTGTCATAAAGTATCCATAGGAAAATATTTTGATGTGGCTGATTCCTACCCAAGAAGAAAATACGTCTACATTTGTTGTCAGGAGAAAAGCTTGAAGTGAATGATTCCATCCAAATGGCACGCACTGAGTTTCCCCTGCATCAGGCTCAATCCTACATACTGGATCCCAGTGGCTCAGTGGTTAAGTGCTTGGCTGCTAACTGAAAGGTCTGAAGTTTGAACTCACCAGCAGCTCCGCAGGAGAAGGATGTGGTAGTCTTCCATAAAGATCTACAGCTTTGGAAACCCTATGGGGTGGTTTTACTCATTCTACAGGGTCACTATGAGTCAGAATCAACTAGACAGCAACAGGTTATTTTATTTATTTATTTACTTTTGGACTCAGAGCTCAGGGGAGATTACTGAATGTCTACCTGAAAAATACATAAAACATCTAACATCAAACATCACAAGGACATATTTTTGTTCAAAAGATCAAACTGTTGTATGTTGTCTAATTTCTTTCTACAATAACTACATGCAATATTAAAAAAAAAAAAAAGGCACCTCAGCAAAGTAACCGTTCCTGGTCTGAGATGGGCTGTTTTATTCATTACTTTGGTAAAAAAAAGAAAAGCGTAAACAAACAATCAAAGGACTCTGTCACTCCCCAGTCCCCACCCTACCACCAAAACACTTCCCCCAGCTTGTTGTTCTTAGGTGTTGTCGAGTCTGTTCCAACTCATAGCGACCCTAGATACAGCAGAACTAAACACTGCCCAGTCCTGCGCCATCATCACAAATGCTGCTATGCTTGAGCCCATCATTGCAGCCACTGTGTCAATCTATCTCACTGAGGCTCTTCTTTTCTTTCTTTGGCTCTCTACTTTACCAAGCATGATGTTCTTCTCCAGGGACTGATCCCTCCTGATAACATGTCCAAAGTATGTGAGACGTAGTCTCGCCACCCTTGCTTCTAAGGAGCAGTCTGGTTGTACTTCTTCCAACACAGGCTTGTTTGATCTTTTGTTAGTCCATGGTATATTCAGTATTCTTTGCCAACACCACAATTCAAAAGTGTCAATTCTTTTTCAGTCTTCCTTATTCATCATGCAGCTTTCACACGCATACGAGGCCACTGAAAACACCATGGCTTGGGTCAGGCACACCTTAGTCTTCAACATGACATCTTTGCTTTTCAATACTTTAAAGAGCTCTTTTGCAGCAGATTTGCCCAATGCAATGCATCTTTTGATTTCTTGACTGCTGCTTCCATAGGTGTTGATTGTGGATCCAAGTAAAATGAAATCCTTGACAATCTCAGTCTTTTCTCCGTTTATCGTGATGTTGCTTATTGGACCAAGTTGAGAGGATTTTTGTTTTCTTTATGTTGAGGTGTAATCCATACTGAAGGCTATATAGTCTTTGATCTTCATCAGTAAGTGCTTCAGGTCCTCTGCACTTTCAGCAAGCAAGGTTGTGTCATCTACATATCGAAGATTGTTAATTAGTCTTTCTCCAATTCTCATGCTGCCTTTTTCTTTATATAGTCCAGCATCTCAGATTATTTTTGTCAGCATATAGATTGAATAAGTATGGTGAAAGGTTACAACCCAGACATGCACCTTTCCTGATTTTAAACCACACAATGTCCTCTTGTTCTGTTCAAACAGCTGCCTCTTGGTCTATGTACAAGTTCTGCATGAGCACAATTAAGAATTCTGGGATTCCCATTCTTCGAAATGTTATCTTTAATTTGTTATGATCCACACAGTCGAATGCCTTTCCATAGTCAATAAAACACAGGTTAACATCTTTCTGGGATTCTCTTCTTTCAGCTAAGATCCATCTGGCATCAGCAGTGATATCCTTCGTTCCACATCCTTGTCTGAATCTGGCTTGAATTTCTGGCAGTTCTCTGTCAATGTACTGCTACAACCATTTTTGAATTATCTTCAGCAAAATTTTACTTGTGTGTGATATTAATGATTTTGTTTGATAATTTCTGCATTCTTTGGATCACCTTTCTTTGGAACTATCAGCACCAAAATATAAGCAAAGAACTTAAACTCAGGAATTTTTGGCTGCCAGTGGAGAGACACTAGTCACTGCTCTCTATCTTCCTTTCTTCTTCCTCTCTTTTCTTTCTTCATCCTTCTCCCCCTCTTTCTTTTTCTAATTCCTATCCCTCTCTCTCATTTTTTTCCCTCTCTCTCTCTTTTCCTTTCCCCATGAAAATAGGAAGCTAGTAGTGTAGGATGACGTATCTTAGACTTGAAAGAAAAATAGTGGCTAAACACTAGTATCTGATTTTTATTCAGGACAAAATATTAATAAATTTTGACATTAATTTATCCCAGAAAAAAAGGCTAGAGAATATCTTAGTTTCTAAGGTTAGAATTATAATTAGGGTTTCTATATTAGATAAGAAATAGGATAAGATTTTATGTAAATAAAACAATTCAAGTAAAAAAGATACTTACAAGGAGGATCCAACATGGCACCATTGACATATGCACTATGACTTCTACAGAGCAAAGAGCTGAAAAACTAAGTAAAATAAACACAAACATCAATCTTGAAACCCTAAGCATCAAATGAATGGATAAAGAGCTAGATGAAATACTGACTACAAGAAGAAACTGGTGGAAAACAGAGAATGAGGAGAGATACAGAGCGGAGATCCTCTGCCAACTAACTGGGCACATCTTGGAACTCAACCAGCAGTGAACCTGGACAGGGAGTATGGGAAGGCAATTTCATAGAGCTCCCAGCAGGAGACAGAGCACCCAGCTAAACAATGATATCCCATCCCTCATCCTTCTGATGAGTAGCAGCAAGAACTCCTCCAGCCTGGCAACCCCCACTGATGGGGTCCACAATAGGAGCCCCCACTTCAGCCCACTCTACCCCCCACTTCCCCCTGTTCCTACAGGTTCCCACCAAATCACCATTGTTTTTCCTTATTTCCTTTCTCCTCTGTCTTTTTTTATTCCTCTCACCTAGTCCCATATGTCACCTCCCCTCTCTCCCCACTGCCCCCCTCCCCGGGTCCATCTTGCCCCCACTCACCAGCTCCCACTATACTGTCATTTTTCTTTGTTCATTTGTTTTTTTCCTTTTCTCCCTTTTCTTTCTCCTTTCCACTTACCTCATACAGTCAATGTAATCCACCACATAAATAAAACAAAAGAATCACATGTTCATCTCAACTGACACAGAAAAAGAATTTGATAAATTTCTACACCTATTCCTGATAAAAACTGTCAATAAAATAAGAATAGAAGGGAAATTTCTCAACATAATACAGGGTATCTATATAAAACCTACAGCCAATATCATTCTCAATGGAGAGAGGCTGAAATCATTCCCCCTGAGAACAGAACAAGACAAGGATGCCCTTACCACCATTTCTATTTCACATTGTGGTGGAACTCCTAGCTACAGCAATATGGCAAGAAAAAGAAATAAAGGGCACCCAAACTGAAAAGGAAGAAGTAAAACTATCCTTATTCATAGATGATATGATCCTCTACTTAAAGCGTCTCAAAGATTTCACAAGAAATCTACTGGAAGTAATAGAAAAATTCGGCAGAGTAGCAGGATACAAGATCAGCAAACAAAAATCTGTTGGATTCCTATACTCCAAAAAAGAGAACTTTGAAAAGGAAGTTAAGAGAACAATATCATTTATAGTAGCCCCTAAAAAGATAAAATACTTAGGAATAAATGTAACCACAGACGTAAAAGATCTATACAAAGAAAACTACAAAACACTATTGCAAGAAACCAAAAGAGACCCACATAAATGGAATACATACCATATACATGGATAGAAAAACTCAACATTGTGAAAATGTCAATTCTACCCAAAGCAATCTACAGATGTAATGCAATCTGATCCAAATACTAACAGCATTCTTTAACAAGATGGAAAAACTAATCACCAACTTTGTATGGAAAGAGGTCCCAGATAAGCAAAGCATTATTGAACAAAAAGAAAAAAGTAGGAGGCCTCACACTACTTGATCTCAGAACCTATTATACAGCCACATTAGCCAAAATAGCCTGGTACTGGTACATTGACAGACACATAGACCAGTGGAACAGAAATCGAGAACCCAGACATAAATGCATCCACCTATGGTCAACTGATTTTTGACAAAGGACCAAAGTCCATTAAATGAGGAAAAGAAATTCCTTTTAACAAATTGTGCTGGCAAAACTGGATGTCCATCTATAAAAAATGAAACAGGACCGATATCTCACACCATATACAAAAACTAACTCAAAATGGATCAAAGACCTAAATGTAAAACCTAAAACCATAAAGATAATGGAAGAAAAAATACTGACAATGCTAGGAGTCCTAATATATGGCATAAATAGAATACAATCCATAACTAACAATGTATGAACACCAGAAGAGAAACTAGATAACTAGGAGCTCCTAAAAATCAAACATTTAGGCTCATCAAAAGACTACATCAAAAGACTAAAAACAGAAGCTACAGACTGGGAAAAAATTTTTGGCTACTACATATCTGACAAGGATCTAATCTCTAAAATCTATGTAATACTTCAACACTTCAACAACAAAAAGACAAACGATCAAATTAAAAAATGGGCAAAGCATATGAACAGACACTTGACTAAAGAAGGCATTCAGGCAGCTAATAGATACATGAGGAAATGCTCACAATCATTAGCTATTAGTAAAATGCACATTACTGGCAATAAACAAACAAAAAAATACAAAAATTAACAAATGTTGGAGAGGTTGCAAGGAGGTTGGAACTCTCATGCACTACTGGTGTGAATGTAAAATGGCACAACCACTATGGAAAATGATATGGCTCCTCCTTAAAAAGCTAGAAATAGAAATACCACGTGATCCAGCAATCCCATTCCTAACAATATATTCTAGAGAAATAAGATCTGTCACATGAATAGACATATGCATACCCATGTTCATTGCAGTATTATTCACAACAGCAAAAAGATGGAAACAATGTAGGTGGCCATCAACAGATGAATGGATAAACAAATTGTGGTACATACACACAGTGGAATACGACACAATGACTAAGAACAATGACGAACCCTCCAAACATCTTACAATGTGAATGAATCTGGAGTGCATTATGCTGAGTGAAATAAGTCAATCACAAAAGGACAAATATTTTATGACATCACTGTTATAAAAACCCAAGAAAAGGTTTACATGCAGAAGGAAACAATCTTTGATGGTTACGAGGGAGGAGGTTGGTGGGAAGGGGAAATCACTAACTAGATAGTAGACAAGTGGTAACTCTGGTGAGGGAAAGACAATATACAATACAGGGGAAGTCAGCACAGCTTGACCAAAGCAAAGTCATAGAAGCTTCCTAGACTTATCCAAACACCTTGAGAAACCAAGTTACTAGGGCTGAGAGCTAAGGACTATTGTCTCAGGAGACATCTAGGTCAAATGGCATAATATAGTTCATAAAGAAAATGTTCAACATCATACTTTAGTGAGAAGTGTCTGGGTTCTTTAAAGCTTGGGAGTGGCCATCTGAGATACATCTATCGGTCCCATCTCATTAGGAGCAAAGAAGAATGAAGAAAACCAAAGATACAAGGAAAATAGTAGATTTTTCCAAAGGACTAATGGATCACATGAGCCCCATCCTCCATAAGCCTGAGCCCAGAAGGACTAGGTGGTGCCCAACTACCACCACCAACCATTCTGACAAGTATCACGTGAGAGTGCCCAGAAAGAGCTGGAGACAGATGTAGAACAAAATTCAAATTCACACACACACACACACACACACACACACACACACACTTACTGGTCTGATGCATGCTGGAGGAACCCCTGAGACTAGGTTTCCCAGACACCCTGCTAGCTCAGAACTGAAGCCACTCCAGATGTCCACCTCTCAGCCAAAGATTAGATAGGTCTATAAAACAAAAAACAACTCAAGAGCTTCTTAGTTCAATCAAATATTGGAGACCAAGTGGGCAAAGCCTACCCAATAGCAAAAATGAGAAGGCCAAGGGACAGGAAAACTCAACAAATGGACACACACATAGGAAACCCTGGAGTGGAGAGGTGAAGAGGGAGAGTGCTGACAAAATATGGGGATTGTAGTCAATATCACAAAATTATTTGTGTATAAATTTTTGAACGAGAAACTAATTTGCACTGTAAACTTTCACCTAAAGCGCGATAAAATAAAAAGAGAGGTACTTAGATGCATCTTAGATTTAAAACCAGTTAAACCAGTTGCCATCGAATGGATTCTGATTCATAATGACCTCATATGTGTCAGAGTAGAAATGTGCTCCATAGGGCTTTCAATGGCTGATATTTCAGAAGTAGATCACCAGACTTTTCTTACTAGGTACCTCTAGGTGGGCTCTAACTTTCAATGTTTTAGTTAGCAGCTGAGCACCTTAATCATTTGCACCACCCAGGGACTACCCTCCTACATTTAAATAGTGTTATTAAATGCCTCTCTCCTTTATTGTATGATTAAAATTTTCTAAAGTTTCAATAAAGGGATCAATTTAAAAAAAAAAAAAAAACAGATCTTGGCTTCATATATCCACTATGGGTCTGACATGATACTATGTGTGGCGAAAGGCATGGTGATGTATAGAGTTTGAACCCTGTTATAGGAACCAACAATAAAATAGTGAAACTTCGTTGCATGTAACAAAAACAACCTATACTGGCCTGCAGCGGGTGAGCAGCAAATAAATGTAAAGAGTACTAATAAATCATACATGAATGAGAGCTTTTCCATCTGGGATGGTTAAAAATGTTTATAGCCTGAAATAAAATGTTAAAATAAATTATATTCAGTTTTGTTTGAATTCATTGGAATTGATACTATTTTAAGCTATTCTAGTATCCCCTGCCGAAAGAAGAGGAAAGGGTACTCATGTTTCAGCTAATTGGTGTCTCTGATTCAGTGCATAAAATAGTATAATTAATATACTCTTTAAAAAAATCTTTGTTATTTTACAATTTGTGGAACATCTGGGATTACTATGCAAACTTTGTTTTGTTATCCTCAAAACTAATTTTTTTTCCAATCTTATTTTTTTGTTTAGTTTTGAAATCAGAGCACAGTTCTAAGAAAAATTTAACCCATGTGTTTTTATCCATCAATTCTTAATTTGTTAAAAGTGTGGTATTGTTTTTAACTGCTTTTTGATGTTCGTTACAGAAGGTTTTCTTTTTTTTTTTTTTTAGCTATTTTAATGATATTTTAATTCCGCTTCTAAAACAAAATGATTCATTTTTAGCCAGGGGATTACAAAACAATCTGTAGGAAAAAATCATCTCAGGTCTTGCAAGTTCGCACTTACCCTTTCTTGAATGCAGCATCATTGGAGGTGTAAGACCCTGAGTACAACAGGGTACAGTAAGAAAGAAAGATGAATATGTGCCTCACTTAAAATTGTTCAAGTCATTGTGGATGGCTTTCATCTTTCATCATGAAGAAAGAGTACATTCAGACTTATGGATGAATCAGACGGGAGTTGGCATAACCTCTGTGTTTGTGCTATACACTCTCTAGAGCAATTCAAGTAAAATTATCTGAGATGCGTTCAGTGATGAAACCATGCCAAAGTACAAGATATGTATAAGAAGGAAAAGATTTCCGTTCAGCAAGTTTTTGAGAGTGGTTGAATGAGATGTGAATATTGTTGGATAATGCTTTTCTACTCTTAGGAGATAACATATGATCAAGAACCGATGATATTGAAGGAAGAAGTCCAAGCTGCATTGACAGCATTGGTGAAAAAACAAGGCTCCAGGAATGGACGGAATACCAACTGAGATGTTTCAGCAAACAGATTCAGCACTGGAGGAGCTCACTCGTCTATGCCGAGAATTTCAGAAGACAGCTACCTAGCCAACTGACTGGAAGAGATCCACATTTGTGCCCATTTCAAAGGAAGGTGATCCAAGAGAATGCAGAAATTATTGATCAAGGTTATTAACATCACAAGCAAGTAAAATTTTGCTGAAGATAATTCAAAAACTGGTTGCAGCAATACACTGACCGGGAACTGCCGGAAATTCAAGCTAGATTCAGAAGAGGATGTGGAATGAGGAATATTACTGCTGTTGTCAGATGTATCTTGACTGAAAGCATAAAATACCAGAAAGATGTTTATTTGTGTTTTATTGACTATGCAAAGGTGTTCAACTAGTGGGTCATAACAAATGATGTATAGCATTGTGAAGAATGGGAATTCCAGAACACTTAATTCTGCTCATTGGAACCTGTACATAGACCAAGAGACAGTCATTTGAACAGAACAAGGGGATGCTGCGTGGTTTACAATCAGGAAAGGTGTGCATCTGAGTTGTATCCTTTCACCATACTTATTCAATCTGTATGTTAAGAAAATGATCCAAGAAGCTAGACTATATGACGAACAACGCAACACCAGAATTGGAGGAAGGCTTCTTAACAATCTGTCATATGCATATGACACAACCTTGCCTGCTGAAATCAAAGAGGGTTTGAAGCACTTACTGATGAAGACCAAAAACTACAACCTTCAGTATAAAGAAAACAAAAATCTTCACAACTGGACCAATAAGCAACATCATGATAAATGAAGAAAATATTGAAGTTGTCAAAGATTTCATTTCACTTGGATCCACAATCAACTCCCATGGAAGCAACAGTCAAGAAATCAAACAATGTATTATTGCACTGGGCAAATCTGCTGCAAAAGTCTTCTTCAAAGTGTTGAAAAGCAAAGATGTCACTTTGAGGACTAAGGTGAGCCTGACCCAACCCATGGTATTTTCAATTGCCTCATATGCATGTGAAAGCTGGACGATGAATAAGGAAGATCGAAGAAGATCTGATGTATTTGAATTCTGGTGTTGGCAAAGAATATTGACTACACCATGGAATGCCAGAAGAACAAGCAAGTCTGTCTTGGAAGAAGTACAGCCAGTGTGCTCCTTGGAAGTGAGAACAGTGAGACTTAATTTCATATACTTTAAACATGTTATCAGGAGGCACCAGACCCTAGAGAAGGACATCATGCTTGGTAAAGTAGAGGGTCAAGGAAAAAGAGGAAGACCTTCAGTGAGATGGATTGACACAGTGGCTGCAACAATGGGCTCAAACATAACAACGATTGTGAGGATGGCGCAGGACGGGGTGGTGTTTTGTTCTGTTCTGTTTTACACAGGGTTGCTATGAGTTGGAACCAACTCAGAGGCACTTAGCAACAAAACACTCTTAGGGGAAGCCAGCCCTGAGATAGTCCAGTGGCAACACTAGTGTTTTAAGACTGAATCTATGAATCAGCGACATGCATCTATTCATCCAATCACTACTCAGTTCAAAGTATCCAGAGCTAAGGAGGAGTAATGTGAGACAGGATTAGCCAGAGGGACTGGTTTACACATAGGTGAAACTGGTAGTTGCCAGTGGCATTAGGACATGGTTTATCATGAGAATCTCTCTCCACATAGCCTGTCTCTGAAATCTGGCATTCCATGATTAAGGATTTTTTTCCTTTGGCTAAATACTTTGTCCTCTATAACAATTCATGTTATCCCATGTAAAGAAACCCAATAACTTCTTAGTGAACTTCAGTAACTACATTTATCAGAGTCTTTCCAGAGAATATGAGTTTTGATGGGGAAGGATGGATTTTGCTTTTTTCAGAGTTTTGATAAGACTAGCTAACAGGCTTTGTACAAGTCTCTCAAAGTGCACTCAATTTGCCCAAATCCTGTCTACATAAGTTAAAAGATATAGTAGAAAGAAACTTCCTGCCATGATCATAGTTCATTGCAAAGCAATCTGTCTAAGAAATTCTGTAGTTGGTTGAGCCATTTATAACCTATGAAAAACTGGGTGGTTCCTAGCTACCATCACTGAATGTTTTGATCAAAGCTTCTGTAGAAGAATCCTAATCAAAAGGGGTAAAACTATGGAACAGGATTTAAAATTCTCAATGGAATCCAGATTTTCTGGAGCCATTGAGGCTGGATGAGTCCTTGAAACTATTGCCCTCAGATAATCTTTAAACTTTAAACCAGTACTATCCCCTGATGTCTTCTTTGAACCAAAATACAGCTTATTTTAATTAGTAAAGTACATCTGCTTTATACAGCTTATTTTAATTAGTAAAGTACATCTGCTTTAAGAACTGTGCTTTTTTAAAGAATTATCTCTGTGAGATCAAATTGACAACAGTAACTTCAAAGGTCGGATGGGAAGCTTAGGGGATAATGAGCTTAATATAATGGTTGTGGAATAATGTGGAAAAGGATAACAAGAATGTCGCACAACTTGAAGAATGTAACCAATGTCATTGAACTATACATGTAGAAATTGTTGAAATAATATATCTTTTGCTGTGTATACTTTCACCAAAATTTTAAAAAAAACAAAAATCCTAGAAAAAAATTCAGTCTCAGTATTCTCTGGCACAGTTCTTTTGATGTGAGTTTTCTTGAATACATCCGGTTTAAGAATTTTTTCCTCTGTTGAAAGGCAAAATAACCAGGCAACAGTTGCATATATGTTGGCTCAGTTCTGCTGAGATGGTATTATAAGAAGGCAAAAGAGGGAGAGGTTCTCTTCCAAAGGTTTTAGAGTTAACATCAAAACTCTCAAGGTGGAAATTGAATCTGTAAAAAATATGAGTGACTAATCCCAAATGTGGCTCATAATAAATGCCTAGTGATAATAATAACATCACAGAGCCCTGGTGGCACAGTGGGTAAAGTGCTCGGCTGCAAACTAAAAGGTCATCTGTTCAAACCCACCAGTAGCTCCAGGGGAGACAGATGTGTCAGTCTGCTTAAGGATTACAGCCTTGGAAACCTTATGGGTCAGTTCTACTCTGTCCAGTAGGGTCACTACGAGGCACAATTGACTTGATGTCAAAGGGTTTTGTTTTTTAGTAATAATATCTGCATTTTTGAAAAAAATTGGGGATCTCTTTAAACATTGCACTCATATATATTCTCATTTTATCATCACATCCTCATAAGGAAAACATTATGATCACCCATTTTTTACAAACATAATAGCTTAGTCTCAGGGTAGCTATGCAAAAATCTTTGAAGAAATTTAGTCTTCACTCAGGCAACTCTTTTCATTGTTCCACAATGAGGGCCATAGAAATCCTTCAAATTTTCCTTGAAGAATGTATGTCCATGCTTTTCAGAATAAAAGTTTCTGATGTCCATTCTAGGGCAGGGTTAAGAGGCCAGCCTCAGAATGTCTAAAACTACCCACGAGGTCTAACATCTGAGTAGGTTTATAGATTCTTTTTGCCCTTCTTTCTTAACGCAGTGGAACTGAACCAAAGTTGTAATTCTTGCAGAGTTTCAGAATGGTAAATGCAGTTCAAACCTGGGTGCTGACTGCCTTCTGCAAGTTGAAAGGTAATTGAATAGGAGCAAGCACAAGTGCAATTGGATATGTAAGCTAGAGGCACTAAGTTGCAGCCTCAAAGAGGTCACACTGAAATGAATTTTTTGAAAGGACTATAAAATTGCATCTAAGATAGATGGGGAGCAAAAGCAATATTTAAATGAAATTGTTATGGATATAAGTCACTTTTCCGGCATTATAACTGCTTCTAACATAAAATATGTTATCACTTCATATATAAAACATTGTTATTATTCATATCTTATGACATGTTAACATATTAAAACTTAAATGTTTAATGCATATATTAAAATTTTGTGTCATCATTAACCCAGCTAATGAATTCTGTTTGAAAAAAATAATGGAAAAGATATATCAAGAGAGATAATTTTTATAATTAGAATAAAAATATGTAACTTGAAGTGTGGTAAGATAAAAACGTCTAATGCAAAGTTTCTAAACCTTTTTTTTTTTTTTTTTGCTCGTGGGAATCCTACTGCCATTTGTTTTTCTATTAAACGACATTTCAAATACTTTATTATAAACATAAATCACATCTCCTTTCAAGAAGGCAAACGACAAACTAAATTGAGATCTGACTTGCATTTCTATGCTCTCCCCAGGACTAAATAGATGAGCAGTTGCTTTATAGATTGTATCTGAAGGATAAACAAAGAGAGACTGTAGGTTATAGAAAACATGTCACTTGAAACTGACATCTGCCCTTTAGTTCACAAGCATCATCCTAAACCTTGTCACTTCAGCTGACATCTGTTACACATCCAGACAAACTAGGTTCAAGAAAAGGGTAACTCCATCTACAGTTGATTAGAAAAAAAATATATGTATACATATGTGTGTATATATATACACACACACATATTATATATATTTTTAACTGTCATAGTTCATATGTAGATAGGACTTCATCTTCAATAGGATTTTAAAATGCCAAAAAATGCTATTTTTCTTATGCTAGTCCACCTAGATCTAGTAGTGGATGCTAGGGGAGACACTGTGTTATGTGCCCAAGTATACTTCCTCTCTGGTATCTGAAATTTCCACCGTTAGTTTGATTTATTTGAATTAAAGCACCTCAAGAAGAACATTGTTAGATGTACACATTACGTAGCATGAGTAACTGATGAATATATTTACACTAATGATCATCAATTGCTACTTTCATAGAGAAAAATTACTTTGAAATAGAAAAAAAAAAGAACTGCCCTGGAATGAGACAATGAGTGATTACAACTAGACCCTAGAGCTGGACCTTTGCTACTGGAAGTGTTGTCTGCTGAAGCATCAGCATCACTTCGGAGATGGTTAGAAATGCAAATGCTCAGTTTCTACCCCACACCTACTGAATCAGAGTTCCTAGGAGAAGAAGTCACGAGTCTTCATTTTATGAAGCTCTTCAGGTGGTGTTGATGGCTGCTAGCATTTATCCAGCACTGGTTTAGAGTAGAAAACAGTGAGTGAGCAAACAAAACAAAAAATCACGGCACAGAGTTTAATGGTCAGCATTGGTTTGCACCCAAGTACATATCCTATGATATTTGCATATATCATGACAATGCAACTAGTTTAAAAGTGCTCCTACCAAACACAAACTCAAATAGATTTCAAACAAGTACATGATTCCCAAAGCTTTGGAGTGTTCTGTAGGGAAATTAAAAATTTAAACACTCATTATTTATACAGGCATTTTTATATCTAAAACACTACAGACTCTTTGAGAGTCAACGGTGCATAAACAAAACAAAACAAAAATAAGAAAATCTACATGTCTTGTAGTTATTTCACACGTTGTGTGAATGACAAAACCCTCACAGAAGCATGGAATAAAAGAGTTGAAAGGGACTTGGGAAGTCAAAAAAATCTTTTAGATTATAGCCTATAATAGTGCTCACTAAAGACTTGTTACTGTTTTTATTAGCAGCCGTGGAGTCTGCTCCCACCAACTCCATGTGCAATGGGATGAAATGATAGGCTTTTTTTCATTTGCTGATTTTCAGAAGTAGAGTGCCAGGCTTTTCCACCTAGTTCAAGTTAGTAGGGAAGCTCTGCTGAAACCCATTCAGCATCACAGGAACAGGCAAGCCTCCTCTGACAGGTGGATACTGACTGCACATTGGCCAGGAATCCAAACTGGGTCTCCCTCATGGAAGGTAGGAATTCTACCACAGGACCACCACTACCCACTAAAAACTGAACACCTTTATAAACATGGGCTACTACTGCTAACAGTTACTCATTCAGTTGATCTATCTTTCCCAAATGGAAATTGTTATATATGCCTCGTTGAACTTCATCTTGTTAGATTTAGTTCAATATGCTGAAAGTTGTCAGAGCCCAATTTTATCATCAAATGAATTCACTGCTCTACTCTTAAATTAATAATGTCTTTTATAAGGATCAGCACAAAGGCTGATTCCTATGAGGTGGAGGTTAAAGATGTCCCAAACTGTGGACTTGTTCTAATTTTCTTCAGCTTCAAGCTGAACTTGCATATGAACAATTGATAGTCAGTTCTGCAGTCGGCTCCTGGCCTTGTTCTGACTGATGATATTGAGCTTTTCCATCGTCTCTTTCCACAGATGTGGATGCCTAGAAAGGTCATATTAAGTAATTCATTGCACCACAACCCTGTTTTGTGACATGTACATTTGCCTTATTCATGTGCACATTTTTAAATCAAATATCATTGGAACAAGGCAATTTCAGAATTCATGTCTTGTCAAAATTTAAAAAGACAATATGGTACACATACCTTATACAGGTGTTTCTGCTATAATTTCATGTATGTGTTACTGAAAAACTTTGTGTTCTGCAATATCATGCACTAAAATTAACAGAGTTTATGGGAAAAATCTACCACCCATCGGTCAGTTTGTTGTACTTTAGTACCTTGCATGTTGCTGTGATGCTGGTTGCTATGCCACCAGTATTTCAAATCTCAGCAGGGTCACCCATGGTGGACAGGTTTCAGTGGAGCTTCCAGACTGAAACACAATAGGAAGAAAGGACTGGAGATGTACTTCTGAAAATTAGCCAATGAAAACTTTACGGATCACAACAGAATATTGTCCAGTATAGTGCTGGAAGATGAGCTCCCTAGATTGGAACGCACTTAAAATACACAGAGGCCACAGCAATGAATTCAAACATACTAATGATCATGAGGATGATGCAGGACTAGGTGCCATTTCATTCTGTTGTACGTGGAGTGGCCATGAGACCGAGTCATCTCAAGGGCCACTAACAACAATGACAACAGTAATAATGGAGTCCTTCCACTGCAAGAACATGGCTCTGCACTACCCCAAGGTTGTTGACCTCAACCAGGGCCATGAGGTGATCAAGAATGTGAGCAAGCCAAGTACAGCCTCCTCAGAGGACACCTCATCATGTGTGATCCAAGCCCTCTTGGACTATGTGGCTTTGGCCCAAACAAGCTTGTCTCTAAGGACAAGTGGGGCCTCAAGTTCATTAAAAAAAAATAGGTGGGGACACTCATCTGCGCCAAGAGAAAGTGAGAGGAAACTTTGTCTATTTTCCATTGACTTATCGATATTTTTTAAATAATTAATTGAAGTTATTTCTATAATAATTAAGAAAATAAATCATTGTGTTTTTGTATTGCAAATATTTTAGAGTTTGATATTTCAATTAATACATTTTCATCATTAGGATTTTTTTATTTTTACATACTTCTAATTTACAGATAAGTTTTAATTGAAGTATTACATAAATATAGAACCAGTAACTAGTTGCAGTGGAATCCATTCTGACTCACGTGGGCCAGAGTAGAACTATGATTCATAGAGTTTTCAATGACTGGTTTTTCGAAAGGAGGTCTCCAAAGCTTTCTTCCAGGCGCCTTTGGATGGACTCATCTTCCAAACTTTTGGTTAGCAGCTGAGCGTGGTAACTATTTGTACCACCCAGGGACTACATAAATATAGGGAAGTTGAAAAATTATAGGTATTCACATAAGTGAATTTTCGTAAAGTGGTAAGGCTAACCTATGTAACTACAATCCAGAGCAAGAAAGAGTACCCCATAAACAGCTCCACATATGCACACTTGTTTTCACCATCGCCACCTTCCCAGAGATAGTCATCAACATAAATTGGTTATGCCTGTGTCTGAAATATATAACCATCTATGATGTTTTATTTATTATATTTATTATACATTATAAAAATATATGAATTTTAAAAATCATATGAAGAGGATTATCCTTTTGTGTTTGGCTTCTTTTTTCCAATATTATGTTCACAAAATTCATCCACGTTACTGTGTCCAGCATAAGTTTATTAATTCTCAATGCTATTTTTTAATAGAACACTAGGATAAATATATTTTAATGTAATATTAGTAAAAGAAAAATTTTTAACTGCCATGATACATTGAAAGTCTTCTTGATTGACTTTTGCTGATTAACTTTGAATGTGATAATTTTGCTTTTATTTTGGGAAATAATGATGATTCTTTTGCTTTTCCTTCATGGTAAAAAGTAGAGAAATAAATAAAATAAATGCCTCTATGTCCTCTCATGTTTCTTAATCTTCATATATGAGATATTCATTCAGAGGTCTTCAGAGAAGAGTCCTTCATTTAAAGCTATCTGCTAGTACTTATTATTTGTGATCAATACCATGCCTGTACTCAATTCCCCAGCCAGAATATTTAGAAATCCTGGATTTCCTCTTTTGATAACATCACCTACATGTATGCAGTCAACACATTCAACTGAAGACATCATCTAAACAATTTTCCAATATCTCTCCATTTTTCTAATTTTAGTGTTATTGTTTTGGTTCAGGTCTTCAGAATTTCTTTCCTGTGTTAGTAGTGTTCCCCTATCTCCATTCTACCCACTTGAGTTGGTCTCTCTGTGGTTCATCCCCATTGCCCAAAATATTATTTTCCTGTTCCTTAACATGACCTTACGAGTTTATTCTGTGTCTATGTTTCTATCCTTGGACCTCAAGAATGAATGACTTAGTTTCCTGAAACACAAGGTATTCAGCTCTATCATGACCGTTCTTTATGGCCAAAACTCTGGAACATTCATACTCATCGTTCAAAACTCAGATTAAATAACACTTTCTGTCACTACTCTTAGGCAATTGTAATTATTGTTTTTTTTCTCCTGTGTTCCTAGAGCATTTTGTATATATCATACTAAATCTTAAGATTTTTGGTTTGGTTTGGTTTGAACATTTCTTTTCCTTACTCAAGACTTTGATACTCTTGAGTGCAAGACCTGAGTCTTTCTTATTCTTTGTGACACTGACAGCTAACATACTGCCTGAAACATTGTGGACCAAAACAATAAGTAAATATTTTAACTGATAAAAATATAAAGGAGCTGATGCTTCTGAGTCAGTATAAATCTGTCACCACTTCAGAAAAAAATGTCCAGGGCTTATAGTGGGAAAAGAAATGTATTTTTCTATATACAGAAAAAAAAAACTTTGTAGAGAATATTAAATATCTGGTTCCACTGAAGTCTTTATGATATTTTTAAAATTGAATTGAAATCCCTCCCTCAATGTAAATCCTAGATACAAGTCAAGTGTTCTTAGTGGACTGACCCTAGAAAAAGAAACAAAAAGGAAACCAAACATTAGGTTTTAGTCTAAGAATTTGAGTGCTTTTTTAAAACCCACCAATATAATCAGATTTATATTTATTTTTACAGAAATGTTTGCTCAGCTAATGCATTCCTAATCAAATAATGGGTGTTCCATGATGGAAATTTCAAATAAAGTTCTTAAGGCTGTCAAAAAGTAAATAAGCTAACTAGAACTGTATTTCTTTGTTTCCCAGTGGACCTCATAAATGCTAGGAAAGGGATGTGGTGCACTTAGAAATAAGCCAGATAGACACTCAAATGCAAGTATAGTCAACATTTTCTCCCTCTGCCCTTCCCCTCAGTGATTTCATGTGTATCTTCTAGCGTGATACATCCATTTTTCTAAATTTACCAATATCTTCATGATCTATTACATTTTCATTATTTGGTTTATTTTTGACAAACTTCATGCTCTCCTCCAAAAAAGAAATCTACAATTAATTAATTAATTAGTATTAAAAACAGAAGCATTGTATATCTCCTCATTATGTTGGTGTTGGCTATTCACATGAATTTTATTCACATTAGAGTGAATGAAGGATGATTAATTTTTAACTTGCATGGTAGAGTTCACAAGTAAAAAATGTGTGCTGTTTAAATGTAACCTTTGGATTATTTTGAATTTGACTTTGAAAGTCTTTGACATGATGCATTCAGTCATTGGGGGTTTTTCCAAGTGAACATTAGCTCTTCTACTTTAAGCTTTGTCACACGAGGATCACAGAAAACTTACAAAAACAGTACTTTTTGATACCCAAATTTAGACACAGTTGACTACGGTCGATTACCAATGGAATATTCAAAAAAATATGAATTTATTTTCAGTTCTGTGGTTCATAAGACATTCGTAATTAAACCAAGTCATATGAAACACTAATTCTGAAAGATGTGATTAAAATAGACTTGAGAGCATTGGAATGAAATGGTAAAAGTTCAAACTGTCTGTGTTTGTTTTTGCTTGAGATATTTCTCAATGGGAAGAGTGAGAGCAGCAGCTCACAAGTTCAAGTTCTGCAACTTGGAGAATCTATTTTATCTGAAGAGAATTTGGTTCACATATTGTGAGGCAATGAGATTGTTGCCATGTGAGATCATGAAACACTAGGACAATTGGCCATAGAAGAAATAGAAAATAAGCCACATCACATCATTAGGATCCTAGAATGTTCAAATGTGCGCTAAAGATTCATTTTTTGTTTCCATGCATTTGAGACAGGAAACCCTTTAGGACTCATAAAGAGACTTCTGAGTTCTAAAAAAAAAAAAATTCAAGAACAAAAGTTGCCTAAAATTGTCCTTATACTTGTTTATCTTCATTCACAAAAGTTCCAGAGAAAACCTGACTCTTGGTAGGCTTATTTTTAAACAGCTGTGACAACAATAATAGTAGTACTCATCTTCAGACATCATGCTTGGTAAAGCAGAAGGCCAGCGAAGAGGAAGAAGAGCCTTAACGAGACGGGTTGACAGTGGCTGCAACAATGGGATCAAGCATAACGGATGGCGCAGGACTGGCAGTGTTTTGTTCTGTTGTACATAGGGTCCCTATGAGTTGGAACTGACTTGATGACACCTAACAACAACATCTTCAGACTACACTGTTCATATTCTAGACACTGTGCCAAACATTTTTAGGATGATAATGAGCATCAAATCAAAATCCCTACTTTTTCCTTTTCTGTTCAGTTCTGACACCAGCCATCCATATAGCACCTCTTTCTCAGACCCTAGCCACCCGGAGTTAAGGCAGACCTCACAAGTTAAAAGGACACCACCCTTCAGACTGCCAAATAGGTAGAGACATCAGCCAAAAGTTTGGGGCCCCAGGAGCTCCCCTCACTTCTGACCTTCTAGCTACAATTATAGGGGTTCCCTCTACCCTTTCAGGATACCAACTGCAAGCTCAGGGGTCCCCCATCCCCTTACTTCTGCCCTGCTGGATCCTACTACTTCTTCAGATTAGATAATTTGCTGACTCATTGAACTCACAGAAAGCACTATTATAGCTTTATTATATAGGATTCAAATCAGGATCAGCATAAAGAGATGCATAGTGTGAAGTCTGGGAGGGTTCCCGACATGAAGCTTCCGTGTCCCAAAGAGAAATCATCAACCCTCCTGAGAGCAAATGTCCAGAGCATTTATTGGGGATCTCATTACATAATGCAAACTCCAGCTTCTCTCCCCTGAGGTTGGTTGATATCATGAGGTGATCTTGAGATATTACATGGTGGGTCTTTCTGGCCTGGTCTGCCTTGACCCCAGAGCCATTTCGTCACCTCACCAACATAAGCTGTTAGGTGTGGCCTGGTGTCTTTATTGAATGCTTAAGTTCCAAGGATTTTTAAGAGATTGTCTCTCAGGAACTGAGGGCAAAGATCAAACTCTTTGGGTAAGATTAAATTCTAAACCCCACAACTTTGTATTTATGACATCATCCTCATAATAAATCATATTGACCTAATTTTGCAGGTAAGGAAATTGAAGCCTAGATAGTCAGCAACTGTCCAAGGCTATTTGTCTAGAAGCTGGAGGAGGTGAGATGTGAACTCAGGTCTGTTTTTCCATAGTTCTTAGTGAAGGGATTGGTTCAAATTACTCAGGCCATCATTACTGAAAGTGGAAGTTTCTGAAAAAAGTCTTTCTAGTGTCTGTTTCACAGATTTTTTGAGACTCTAAGCTTCTTTTCAATGGGCTCAATTTTAAGCCTGTGAAGGACTGAGGTAACGGCCCCAGTACCACATAGGTTTAAAATAATTAACCCCCTGAGGGTTCAGTGGCAGAATTCTCTTCCTTGTGGGACACCTGGGTTCATTTCCTGCCAATGTACCTCATGCGCAGCCACCACCTGTCTATCAGTGGAGGCTTATGTGTTGCTATGATACTAAATGGGTCTGAGCAGAGCTTCCAGACTATGATAGACTAGGAAGAAAGGCCTGGTGATCTACTTCTGAAAATCAATGAATAAAAACCTTATGAATCACAAAGGTCCAATTTGTAACTGATCATGGGATGGCACAGGAACAGGCAGGATTTAGTTCCACTGTGCATGGTGTTGCCATCAGTTGGGGGCCGACTCAATAGCAGCTAACAATAACAACAATCCCCTGTTATATGGGTCCAACTCTGGCCCCAGACCTTTCTATTTTCTAAACTGACTTTCAATTCCTTCTTCATTTCTGACACATGGCAATTCCTCCTTCCCATGTTTTTGAGATAAGTTAGGTGTGATCGTTATTTTTGTTTATTTTTAAATATTTCAGATGTAATATTTATACAAATAAACCAAGAGGTTGAATTATTTATTTCTTTTTGTGTTTTGTCCAGGATATTTCTGTGGCTATAGCAGGATAGAATCTTGCCATATCAACTTCACAACATTGGAAGTTCCCCTCCACACGCATACACTCTATTGTGTAGATTTTCTCTTCCTTTACCAAAAGCACACTAACTGATATGTATACTCTATAAGCTACACAGTGTGCATATCATTTATTTTTATCTTTGGCTAATTCACAAAATTTAGTTTACCCTCACTACATTTACTGTTTAATGTCATCACATAGAATCAGAAAAAAAAATCTAACCAATTATCCACATCTCGTAGCAAATTTGACATGATTGCTTCATAACTACCAATAATGTCTTTTGGCATTATTCTAATATGAGAATATAAATAATATTGCCAAGATCTAAACTATATTACTCTGATTTTTCAATGGAAGAACTTACGTATCTTTCCACAATATTCAGATTATTATAGAAGCAGTGAATTCTGCCAATATTTCAAAATCCTGTCTACCAGATTATCTCTTGGAAATCATAGCTACCCAGTCGATGAGCAGGTAAAATCCCACACTTGATGTCAAGACTAGTTCTAGTTCTAGAGAGCGAAGGACCTTTCAGCTAAAGCCCATCTGGGAATGATGTTACAGAGCAGACAGTCATGTGCTAATTTCCTTCCTGGTTTTTCCAAAACCCAAGTTCTCCCCTAAGTAACCATCTTGAGGTATTACTAAAAAACAAACAAAAACAGATTTGACTGCATCTAGCCACATCTAGAAAAGGTTTGTGCTCAGCTACTAACCTACAGGTTGGCAGTTCAAACCTACCCAGTGGTACTGTAGAAGAAAGTCCTGGCAATCTGTTTCCATAAAGATTATAGCCAAGAAAACCCTGTGGAGCAGTTCTACTCTGTAACACATGGGGTCACTATGAGCTGAAATGGACTGGACGGCAATGGATTTGGTTTTGGTTTAGGAAAGTCAGAATTCAGAGCTACAAGATTACTTAGAGAGTCATTAGATAATTTCTAGAATAAGTGATACTTAATAAAATTTTGCTATAGGCTATAAGGAGAGTGTCTATGTTTCAGGGAAGAATAATTAGAATAACAGAGATAGGAAAAACATAAATATTCAGTGTTAAGGCAGCATGAGAAATGAGTGCACATCACTGTAGCAAAGGATACAAGTAGGAAAATGATATAAGAGTAATTATCATAGAGGAAAAACCACATTATACATGTTTCAGATAAGTTTTTGCTCATGGGCAAATAAATCTGAATGATTCTTATCCTAACATATTAACAACATATCTGGATTGGTAGTAGAAATCTCATTGGGATTATTCATCTCATCATGAATACTTAGTTTATACAGCCTTGAAGAAAAAGATTTAATTTTAAGATGGAATGAGTTTAATTTCTCTGAATTTTTTTTTCTGATAAGAACAGCTGTTCACATATATTTGCCTATTCCCCAAACTCTCCATGCCAGTACTCTAGAGAAATCTTCTAACTGAATTCAATAAGAATTATATTATTGAGAAACTCTCCGATCCTCTTTTTATTATTTGCAAGTGACAGTTAAACAGTGTTGGTATGTTCCTATCTGTGACTCTACAATCCTACGCTGTGTATAAAGGATGACAAGAAATAGTGCAGAAAGGATCATGTGGGGAGCCAAATGATCGGTGTTCTGTTCCTGGACCTGGCATTAATGTCATATATGCATACATGACAATCACTTAAACTGTGTGAGGTTTAATGTCCTCATTTAGCTCAGATTCAATGCTCTAGAATAATGTCGTTGTTGTTAGCTGCTATCAAGTCAGCTATGACTCATGGCAACCCAGTGGACACCGTAACAAACTGTTGCCTGGTCCTATGCCATGTTCATGATCACTGGTAAGTTTGGGTCCATTGTTGCAGCTGTCTGCAGTGCCTTTCAACCTACGGGGCTCATTTTCTATGCTACATCGGACAATATTAGGTTGTGATTCATAAGATTTTCATTTGCTAATTTTTCTTCCTGATTTGTCTTAATCTGGAAGCTCCATTGAAACCTGTCCACCAAAGTTGTCCCCGCTGGTATTTGAAATACCTGTGACATAGCTTCCAGCATCACAGCAGTACATAAGGCACCACAGTACGACAAGCTGACAGGCGATGGTCTCGAATAATAAGCTGACCTATACACACATGTATACCCACCAGTCACACAAACTTAGCTTACACTAATTGGCCCTACTTCAGACCATAATGAGGTTTTGAAAACATGTATCTTTAAAAGACCCTTAGAAGAGGAAACTCTAATTTTAATTGGTGAGTGTAAATGGCCTTTGATAAATATAAATATAGAACATAGCTTTGTTAATGGATCAGACATCACCTCTCATCCTGTTGGCTCACTTTTTCCTCCAGCCACTAGTATGACAATTAGCTTAGAATCGCTCCATCTCAGCTGTGCTTCTTGCTTTCTTTACCAAGGCCTCTGTGATGTCGTGGCAGGGGAATGCTGCAGAAATTCTCTAAACTCATGCATGTTCACACTAGAAGTGACGAGGCCTTTACAGCTCATGAAGCAGTTTTGAGCAATGAGGAATGGATCAGGTAGATAACCGCCCCACCCCTCCATCCCTTATAAACACAAATCTGAGGATCATCCTACACAGTCTCCCAGAAAGTCCCAGTGGAATTGAGCCTCGGTTGCCCTCAACAGTGAACATCTCAAAAATATACACTGTATTTGCACCTCTGTCTCCCCCATTTCAGTCTGTTTCCCTCTCCTGTGCCCTGTGATCACTTCTCAAACAAACCACCTGCATACAAGCTCATGTCTTAGGCTTAGTTGTAGGCAAGGAGAGTAACAAGGCTAAGAAATTTGGTACTAGAAACATCCTAGAAAGCAGAACTTAATGAGGAGATTCTGGAACTGTGCCACTCACTGGCTCCATGGCAATAAGTGGTAAGTCAATTGATAATAACCCTTGGCAATCAATGGCATTGCAATTACTAAGACTCTCACCAGTGGTAAATTAGGATGAGTTGCAGGTGGAAGTTAACCACTGGTTGGTCTTGAACAATATGGAGTCTATGGTAATTACAGGAATTGTGGATTTGGTTGTCTTTTGTTATCTGCTTTAGGAGCCATAGAAAAATAAAATGACAGTTTCTCATCTGTTAACTATCAACTTAAGACATGCTCTGAATGACAGAAAGCTTCCGTGTTTAAAGATATCTTTATCTCCTACAGATACTGGCAGATTGTAAAGTAAACCAGATTTAAGAATTAATAGCAAGTGTAGGAAAACTAAGGAAACTAAAAACCTCAATAGTGTTCCTTTGTGAAAAGGCCAGTATAAGAAATGACAGCTGACACTTTGTACCACTATAGATTCCACTGAAACCTCCATACCTGGAGTCCCTGTAAAGAACTCACCTGAGGCAGGTACCTCTTAAGATGGAGATGCTCATCCTCCTCAAGTTCAGCTTCATCTCCACTCATTAACACTAGTAACTAGAGTCAGATTTCAGATAGGTCAAATAGAAGAATATAATCTCTGTTGAGGAGGGAAATATCAAAACACTAAAGGAATTATAAAATGTGGCTAATGTGTTCCAGCAGGTCATAGAGAGTAAAGCTGGAGGTTGAATGCAGGACTGTGGAATATAAAGATAAATAAAGAAGACTTTATTAATGTGAAAGCCTGCTCCAAACTCTGAGATTAACTTCCCAGCAAGCACACTGGAAGCTGAGTCTAATATAATGCTAGATGTCGCCTTGAATCTTGGACATACTAAAAGTAAATGAGCTGATGGAACTCATGAAACTGCCTTATTATAATATTGAGAAAGGTCCAAGAGGCTTAGGAGGTAGGAGTGTTATAATGGATTTCGTTTGTAAGATGAACCTACCACTATGTTCCTTGAGGACATCTAAGGTATACCTCCATCATTAAGAAAATAAGGTAAAGGGGTGCCAAAACGTTGAGAAGCTTGGTGGTACTTGCTCTTTGTAGGTTGGTTCCAGAAGAGCAAATGCCAAGTGGTGACAATAGAAGATACTACTGTGTAACTGGGTTCCCTAATGTCATAAATGGTTCACAAATAGCAAAGGCCAAGTAGTGGCACATAATTCACAGAGTTGAACAGGACGTAATGAACGAAATGGGCAGAAAGGACCAAGTAACAACCAGGCTTCCTTGATCTTCAGGGATCTGTGATAATGTTCCTAGGGGCAACCAACTAGAGTATTGCTAGACTTCTGTAATTAAAAAAAAAAAAATCAAGAACTGGCAAGCAGAAGACTGACCTTCGCTGGTGGGATGGAAAATTGTAATCCTAACCCAAACTTCAGATGTAAATCATTTAATAAAAACCCAAAATTCCATTGATTAAAATGGATACTGAGTCCCTTTAATATAGGAAAGACTTGCAAACCATTCTCAAAGGTACAGGTAGCAATGCACTGGGGAAATGGGAAGACTTAGACATTTCTATGACTTTGGAAATGGTATGAGCTGACATTGATACAGGGAACTTGAAATACCATCAGGTTCCTCCAGTTAGAATTGGGCTTTTAGAGGCCAGATGACAAATAGAATACTGGCTGAAGTCTGTCTCGCTGTGAGTCCAGTGGGTACATAGCAGTGGTTCTCAAAGTTTTCTGCCCATTAAAATCACCTGGGGAGCTTTCAAAAATCTTGAAACACAGATTATATCCCTTCACCAACTACATCACAATGTTTGAGTGTGGGACCCAAGGAACAGCATTTTTTACAGTTCCTCGTGGTTATTTCTGTGGTTCCTCAGAGTAAAATGGGCTGGGTATTTCAATGGCTGGTTGTTGTTGTTGTTAGGTGCCGTCGAGTTGGTTCCGAGTCATAGCGACCCTACGTACAACAGAAGGAAAGACTGCCCGGTCCTGCACCATCCTCACAATTGTTGTTAGGCTTGAGTCCATTGTTGCAGCCACTGTGTCAATCTATCTGGTTGAGGGTGTTTCTCTTTTTTGCTGACCCTCTGCTTTGCCAAGCATGATGTCCTTCTCCAGGAACTGATCCCTCCTGATAACATGTCCAAAGTATGTGAGACGAAGTCTCGTCATCCTTGCCTCTAAGGAGTATTCTGGCTGTACTTCTTCGAAGCCTGATTCGTTCCTTCTTCTGGCGGCCCTTGGTATATTCAGTATTCTTTGCCCACACCATAATTCGAAGGCGTCAATTCTTTGGTCTTCCTTATTCATTGTCCAGCTTTCACATGCATATGAAGCAATTGAAAACACCATGGCTTGGCTAAGGCGCACCTTAGTTTTCAAGGTGATGTCTTTGCTTTTTAATACCTTTAAAGAGGACTTTTGCAACAGATTTGCCCAATGTGATGTGTCATTTGATTTCTTTACTGCGGTTTCCATGGGCTTTGATTGTGGATCCAAGTAAAATTAAATCCTTAATAACTTCAATCTTTACTCCATTTATCATGATGTTGCTTATTGGTTCAGTTGTGAGGATTATTTTCTTTATGTTGAGGTGTAATCCATACTGAAGCCTGTAGTCTTTGATCTTCTTCAGTAAGTGCTTCAAGTCTTCTTTATTTTCAGGAAGCAATGTTATCATCTGCAATAAGACAGTTTGAGAGATTAAAGAGTTGTTTTTGTCTTTTTTTTTTTTTTTAATATGAAGATGGGCAGTTTGAACAACTTCTCCTTGATTACTGTAAATTGAAATTTAAAACCAAGTATTGGGTTTCACAAGGGAAATGTGAGCTGTTAAGAATTGACTTGTGTCTTCCCAAAATTTGTGTTGAATTGCTGGCCCTTGTGGCTGTGGATGTGATCCTGTTGGCAAACAGGTTTTCTTTTGTTATGTTACAGAGCTCTGGTGGTGCAGTGATTAAGAGCTTTGGCTGCTAACCAAAAGGTCAGCAGTTTGATTTTTTTTTTATGTTAATGATGTCATATCAGTGTAGGGTGGGTCTTAAACCTAGTCACTTCTGAGTTATAACCCAGACAGGACAGACACAGAGAAAACCACACAGGGAGACGGAGGACATGTGAAGACCTGTCGACAAGCAAAGGGATGCCAAGGATTGCCTGTAGACACCAGAAGGTAAGAGAGAGGCTCACAGAAGGAATCAACAGGGTTGAAACCCTGATACGATCTTTTAGTCTCCACAACTGTGAGAAAATACATTTCTATTCTTTAAAGCCACTCACTTGTGACATTTGTGTTACGGCAGTACTAGGTAACGAAGACAAGAACTATATCATTAAAAAAAAAGAGAGAAAGGAGATGCTGTCAAGTCTATTCTGACTCATGGCAGCTGGATGTATGTCAGAGTAGAAGTGTTCTCTTCAGGGTTTTCAGTGGCTGATTCTTCACAAGTAAATCATCAGACCTTTCTTCTGGGGTGCCTCTGGGTGGATGTGACCATCAAACTTTAAGCTAGCAGCTGAGTGCAAAACCATTTACCACATCCAGTGACTCCAAATCACTTACAGAGGATTTCCTATAGAATAAGAAGAGGTATAAAAGGCAAAAATCAAGAAGTCTGTAATCAAATAACTCAGGCATGCTCTCAGACATTCCCTTCAGCTGCTACTTCTTTTCTACTTGAAGACCCAAAGGAATTGTTTGGGTAGCTGAGTTCTGGGGACTTCTATGGCACGTATAAATGTTTCTTAATTCTTGACTCACCTTTGTCAAGACCTTGTGATGGCAATCTCACTATGGCAAGAGGAAAAAAAATTGTTTTCTATTCTTGAAATATGTATGGAGGTTAGAAGAAATAGGGTACCGCATTCTCCTCAGAGCACAGCTCCGTTTTCTGTCTTCTAGATCCACATCCTTTCAAGTAGTCACCTCTTGTGCATTTTTATACACAAACTTGGCCAGTGGAAAGCAGTCAAGGAGCGCCTTTAAGAAGTTCATTACAAGATGCTTATTTATTTACTTATATATTCTTAGTTACTGAGAATTAAATATAAAGAAATGTTAAATTACTCTGCTTGTTTAATCAAACAGGGGAGAAAAAGAAGAACATCTACACTGGATTAACCACCCGATATTTCAGAATGGGAAATTCTTGAGCACGAGTCATAAATTTTCCCCTTCCCTGTGATTTCCCTGTGTACTTTCTTTAAGGGTCTGAATTTGGATATCCAAATACATCAGGGACTAAAGTATTTACAAATTACCTGAATACCAGATTAGTGAGATTATCTAAAAATAACCAAGGTAATGTAATGCAGAAGGTAACTAATGACCTGTAAATGCAGGTTCCTCTACGACTCCCTTAAGGGAGTCGTTAATGTGCCTAAAATGGCTTCTCTGGGAACGGAATGGTTCAGAGAAACTGGTAATAAGAGATGATACAGTGATTTTGTCATTATCTCCTGACTTGAGCAACATATAAACAAATCATCTTTTTAAACAAATAGATTCATACGTGCTTAAGAAATGCATCAAGTGGTGATAACAGCCCAGAAATCAGCACTCCGAATCAGATTTCCCAAGCTTACTTGTCAGAACTGGTTTTGCAGAGCACATGGTATCATCTTGTGCTGTTTTTTCTTTTTTGTGCGCCATGAGGTTATGCTATTACTCTAATGTAAAACTTCCATTGCAAACTCAAGTTACTCAGGAGTTCGCTCTTCATTTCTACCTGTTTCAATTGATCTTCATAGAGATAATCAAGCAATTTAGGGACTCCCTGGCTCCTTCTTACACAGAGAATGGAAGACAGGAGCTTAAACAGCACTTCCTCTAAGGTGTAATGCTGTAAGATAACCACAAGAGGAAAAAGTAGAGCTCAAAGGACCTTTATGATTACTTACTCCCAGCTCTTTATTTCACAGGTGTACAAAATTAAGCAGGGGTAGGTTAAATGGACTTCATCCAGGTAAAGAAGTTCAGCAGCAGCAGAGAAGCAGGTTGTGCCCTTTCCCTATTGAGGGCCCTTTCCTTTACAGCATGCTGCCTGCCTGTAAATGGTGTTTGCAAACAAGTCCCAGGATCTTACAGTAAACTGCTGGGACACATAATGCAGTAATAGCAGATAGACTCATCTGAATAAAGCAGATGGTAACCGAAATTTTCTTAAAACTGGGCGAGACAGCCCCATATTTGTACCCATAGCTACCTGACAGTAATCAACAAGGGAAAAAAATTATAGGTAGGCAGAATCACCCTCTTGATACCTTTTATTTTATCCAACACTATGCAGAAAAGAGGAGCCCTGGTGGCCCAGTGGTTAAGAGCTAAGGCTGCTAACCAAAAGGTCAGCAGTTTGAATCCACCAGCTGCTCTTTGGAAACCCTATGGGGCAGTTCTACTCTGTCCTAGAGGGTCGCTATGAATCGGAATCGACTTGAAGACAATGAGTAATGGGTAATGCAGAAAAGAAAATGAAGAGAAAAGAGAAATCACAATTCTAAGGAGTAACTTGATCATACTTGTTAATCACCATCACCCATCTGTCAATTTGTTGTATTGTAGTGGCCTGATGTTGCTATGCCATGCTGGAAGCTATGCCACCTGCATTTTTAATGCCAGCAGGTTCACGCATGGTGGACAGGTTTCAGTGGAGCTTCTTGACTAAGATAGACTAGGAAGAAAGGCCTGGTGATCTACTTCCAAAAATTAGCCTATGAAAACCCTATAGATCAATTCAGAATGTTATACAACTGGCTTGTTTTGGACACATCATCAGGAGGGATCAATTGCTGGAGGAAGACTTCATGTTTGGCAAAATAGGGGCCGGCAAAGGCAAGGGAGACCCTCTGTGAGATGAACTGGCACCGTAGCCTCAACTATGGACTCAAATGTCCTAGTAATGGTGAGAACAATACAGGACCTGCAGTGTTTTGTTCTGTTGTGCGTAAGGTGACTATGAGTCTGAGTCTATTCAACGGAACCTAACAATAGCGTGTTAAAAAAAACCCAAAAAAACTGGTTACCCTGGTATTTTATAATTGCAAACTTTTTAAGACAAAGATATGAAAATATTACCAGACAGGTAAATAGTGTCTGAGTGAAAACCAAAGGGTAGTGTCAATTTTGAGACCTATGAGAAAAGGGCATTACTGTCCCAAAGAAAACTTTCCAGAATTAAACAGCTGGAGCAGCGGAAAGAATGCAGGCTTTGGAATTGGATAGGCCTGGAGCTGTTGCCCTTCATAGCTATGTGCTCCCACTCCTGTGTCTTCAGCAATCTCAGCTGTGCTATGGGATTAATGATAAACACCAATTAGTAACTTCCATGATTCAATGGAATAAAAAATTTGAGTTAGGGATGTAAAATATATCTGCACTAAATGACAATCATGATCATTTTGTTAAGAACAATTTCAAATCTTTACAAAGAATAATATAATGTATCCCTATGAATCAATCATCCATAATCAATAGTTAAAAATTTATGGTCATTCTTGCTTCATCCATACGCACATCCATTTCCACACACAATCTGCCCCCTGCATTATCTGAAAGCAAATCCTAGACATAGTTTTTTTTTTTAATCTCTAAATATTTCAATATGTATCACTAAATGAAAAACATTTTTATAATATAATGACAGACCATTATTACAACCCCAATATAGTAATAATATGTTAACTTTATCAAATATTTAGTGTTCAAATTGTCTTGTGAATATTATAAGTGTTTTTCCCCCTAGCTTGTTAGAATCAGGATCCAAATAAGATTAGTTGGTATGTTATCACTGAGATGATGATGATGATGATGATGATGATGATTGCCAGCAATGAGTGGTATAATTCTGGAATGGAAATAACCTCCATAAGTAAACCAGTTATTGCCACAGGATTTTTTAAAAGTTTTAAGAATATAATATATGACTCACAGATCACACCAAACCTCTTCTCTTTCTTCCACTCACCTCAAAAGAAGAATGAATTTAATTATCATGCCAAAAGCCTCCATCATGTTATATCTGCCAGCGTCATCCTGGTTTTCCCTTAGTTTGCTTTGTTGAATACGTACTATAGGGTCGCAAGGATCATGGAAGATCTGTGTGAGTGTAGGCTGAGTACAGGATAGATGTAAGTTAGGGGTGTGGTGGTACTGGCATTTTGAGGGAGCAGGGCATAATTTACTTTGGTGCCTATTCTTTGGTGTCTGTGCACAGTGGTACCATGTTCTCCTTCCCACATTGTGCTTAGTGGCAACTGAGTTCCTGCCAACAGAGTTTTACAAACTCTAGTTTCCTCTAGAGACATAATTACTCATAAAGAGAGCAAAACAAGGAAATAGCCTATGTCCTTATCTTGGGTTTGGGGAGCAGAATGCTACAGTGGACTGGTATCTGGAAAGGGAGTCAGAGTGAAAAAGAATAGGAAAATATGCAAAATCATAAGTAGGCAATCAAGAAAGCTGGTAGGGGCTGCACCTTTATTTTCCCCCTACCACTCTCCAAATAAAGGTGTTCTATTTATAAACAAGAGCCCTGGAGGCACAGCGATTAAGAGCTTGGTTGCGAACCAAAAGGTCGGCAGTCTGAATCCACCAACCACTCCTTGGAAACCCTATAGGGCAGTTCTACTCCGTCTTATAGAGTCACTATGAGTCAGAATTAACTCAACAAGAATGGGTTTGGCTTAGTTTTATTTATAAATAAGGCACTAGAGCAAATGATTAAGTACTGGACTACTAACCAAAAGTTTGGCCATTCAAACTCACCCATAGGTGCCTTGGATGTAAGTCCTGGTGGTGTTTTTCAAAAGGCCACAGCCTTGAAAACCCTACGGAGCACAGTTCTACTCCACACACATAGGGTTGCCATGAGTCAGAATTGACTCCATGGCAACTAACAACAATTTTTAATTCATTTCATTCTCTCTCTCTATATATATTTATTTATATTTTAATTAATTAAGTAATTTATATACTTGGTTTTGGTTGGGGATGAGGCAATGTGGGAGGAGACAAAATAGGACACACAACTTCTTCTACACTAGCTGTAGCAGCTTCGTAAAGATGACAGTGCCTAAGATGATGTGGTCGAAAGGAGTAAAAACAGGGTTGTAGAAGACTGAGCTGAAGAAATAGACGGATGGAAAAGCCAAATACATGACATGTCTTGTTACTTCTGTGTCATTCTATAAATTAATTGTTTCCACAAATATGATTTTAAACTATTTGTAGTATATCATGGATTAAAATGTAAGTCTCTGTTGAAAAATAGTAAGTATCATATATACTTAATTGAACCATCATGCAATTACGTTCCAGTTTCGCTGAAGCTGGTCCAGACCTAGTTGAATTAGGCCACATGTAGGAAGTAATTGAGGTCACCCAAGTGTTCAAACAAAGCCTGAAACAGGTGGCTGTCTTCTAAAATATTGTAGTACCAAAATAAATTCATATATCCTACAACTTTTAAAGGAAAAGAGATCTCATTGTATATAAATTTATTACCACACAATAATTTAGTCTTAAATGGCATTTTGGGAAAAAAAGGTGGAGGTGGGTTATTATATTTGAGTAAAGCCCTGTGAGAACAAGTATCTTGTTCTTCTGTTCTACGGAACAGCTCCTAGCAGGTGGTATTCAAAAAACATTTGGAATGAATGAATGCATTAATAAAAACGGGATCTTTCCTGACAAAATGGACTTCCAAGTGAACCCTTTCCTGGTGAATGACATAAAGAGCCATCTGATTTGGCAGGGTTGAAACCGTGAAATCATCGGTAAAGACTTTCTCTCCTTCAGCTGATAGCCAATTCATCACCAGCTCCTATAGATTTTACATCCTTCATATTACTCGATTATGCTTTTCTCATGACTTCCACTGCTTAGTCTTCACATCCAAGCTGCATAGTTTCTCACCTGAACTACTCTGCTAGCTTGGTCCAATAGATTCCCTACACTTTAGCCAGAGGAATCTTTAATGCACCCTAAACTTTTTTGATGACTAACCCATTCACTCACATCTCCCACTTCCCCTTAAAGTTTTTAAAGACTATCATTTATCCTTAATATAAAGACCAATATACTTAAAATAGCCCTTAAGACCCTTGCTATGTCTTCAGCCAATCCTTGGCCATGCCATCCCTACCTCTTTTGGTACATCACACTTCTCTTCTTTCTGGTCCTCCAACTAAACATAGCTGTTTCTTTTCAAGGCCTTTGTAATGCTCTTTTTAGTCTTGACTACTTTCCCTTCTGCTTTATTAAGTTTACGTTTACTTATACTCCAGATCTCAAGTCAAGCCTTATTTCCTCAGGGGTGCCTTCTCTAATCCTTGAGATAGGTAAGCTCCTTCTGTTTGTAAACTCTCACAATATCAAATAACTTTATCATCATTGCACATGTAACCTTTTCATTTATTTGTACAGTTGTTTTAATAACTCTCCACCAAGAGAGTCTCACTCCATGAACGGTAGGAAGTGTATCTGTAACTGATGCATAATTAAGTGCCTAAATGAATGCATTTTTATACATAGTGCATTTTCAATATACAATAGCTATTAGCTTTAATGTGTTGAAGGGAATCAGCAGAAAATCCTCTACTATTCATTAAGATGATTCCATGACAAGAAAGCATATAAAAAGTAATTCATTCAACCAACTACAGTTTATAGCACCTCTATTTTGTGCTCAGTGTTATGCCAAATAAGTTTATTTTTTCATTTTTTTCTAATAATGTATAATTTAGATAAAGCAAAATTTACCCTTTTTAGTGAACCTTTCTGAAAGTTTGGACAAAAACAAACATTTTCATCATCACAATGAAGATATAGAACTGTTCGATTACCCCAGGATACTCACCGCACCTGCTTTGTTGGAATTTTCCCCCAACCAACAGCCCATATCCACCACTGATTTTTTTTTCTTTCCCTATATTCTTACCTTTTCCAAAACGTAATACAAAATATACAGTATGTAGCCTTTTAAGTCTGGTTTCTTTCACTTAAAATAATGCATTATAGATTCATCCATTTTATTTTACCTATAAGTAGCTCATTCCTTTTTATCACTCAGTATCATTTCACTGAATAGATGTACCACAGTTTGTTTATCCATTCTTAAGTTGAGGGACATCTGGGCTATTTCCACTTTTTGGCAATCATTGATAGAACCACTCTAAATATTCACATACAAGTTCTTATACAAACATAGATATTCAGTTCACTTGAATCAATACCTAAAAATGTGATTGCTCGACCATATGATAAATGTATATCAAGTTTACATCTTATTAGAAAATTCAAAAACATTTTCTAAAGTGACTGTAGTAGATATTATTCTGATCAGATACGTATAAGACTTCCAGTTGCTTACTAACACTTGGTATTGTCAATCTTTTTATTTTAGCCATTCTGGTAGGTATGATGTTGAGCATCTTTTCATGCTTACCTATCATCTCTCTCTATTTTTTTGGTGAAGTATTTTTTTAATTGAATTTTGAGAGTTATCAAATAATCTGGATACAATTTCTTTATCAGATATATGATTTGCATATATTTCTGCTCAATATGTGCATGTCATTTTATTTTCTTTACTGTGTTTTTAAAGAGCAGAATTTCTTAATTTTGATGAAAACAAATTGATCAAATTGTTAAAAGATTTTGGTGCCATACCTAAGAAATCTAACTCTAGGTCACAAAAATATTCTCCAATATTCTTCTAGAACTTGTACAGTTTTACGTTCTACATTTAGGTCTTTGATCCAATTTTGAGTTAATTTTTGTATAAGGTATGAGTTATATGTTGCAATTATTTTCTTTATATATGTATTTCCGTATTAGCTGTTGCATAGAATATACTTTCTGCATTAAATTACCTTTATAACATTGTTGAGAATCAATTGACCATATATGTTGTTAGGTGCCGTCAGGTCAGTTCTGACTCATAGCAACCCTACGTTGTACAACACTACGTTGACGCCTGGTGCTGCGTCATCCTCATAATCACTGCTATGTTTGTGCCCATTGTTGCAGCCACTGTGTCAATCCATCTCTTTGAGGATCTTCCTCTTTTTTGCTGATTCTCTACTTTACCAAGCATGATGTCCTCCAGGGAGTGGTCCCTCCTAATAACATGTCCAAATTACATGAGATGAAGTCTTGTCATCTTTGCTTCTAAAGAGCATTCTAGCTTTACTTCTTCCAAGACAGATTTATTTGTTCTTCTGGAAGTCCATGGGATAGTCAATATTCTTCACCAACATCATAATTCAAAGGTCTCAATTTTTCTTCGGTCTTCCTTATTCATTGTTCAGCTTCTCATGCATATGAAGCAACTGAAAATACAATGGCTTAGGTCAGGCCCGCCTGAATCCTCAAAGTGACATCTTTGCTTTTTAACACTTTAAAGAGATCTTTTGCAGCACATTTGCCCAGTGAATACATCAACTGATTTCTTGACTGCTGCTTCCATAGGCATTGATTGTGGATCCAAGTAAAACGAAATCCTTGACAGCTTCCATCTTTTCTCCATTTATCATGATATCGCTTATTGATCCAAATGTGAGGATTTTTGTTTTCTTTATGTTGAGGTGTAATGGATAGCTGCAGGCTGTGTCTTTGATCTTCATCAGTAAGTGCTTCTTTACCCTCTCCGTGCTCTTGGCCCTGCCCTAACTCTATGCTTGCTAGCCTAGCAAAAGGATGGCGCATACTTTATTATGTTTAACCCTCGGACTTAGTCAGGCACTGTGTCTCTGAGACTGAGGACTGAGGCCTTTTGTTTCACCTCTCCCAGCAGTACGTGATATCCAATGGTCTGGTACCAAGATATATTCCTTCTCTTTCCCTAGGGATACAGAGATTTTGTGCTTTTGATTCTATTTTTTTTTTCTTCTCTTCCCTTCCCCTAGCTGCATTTTGTCTTTTTCTCTTAGAGACACAGAGTTTTCTGCCCTTTCTCAGATAGCTTATGTCTTTGTTTCATAGGGGAGATAGGTATAAGGATCTGGGTGGGTCTCCCTGCCTTTCCTTCAAAGTCTGCTGTTCACCTCTTCCAGAACTGCATGATCAGGAAGGCTTTCTTGAGACTCACCCTGTCCCCAGCTTTGCTCATGAGCACCCAGTAAGATCCTTGGAGAAGATACTGCTTAAAAAAAAAAAAAGAAAAAAAACTCATTGCCATCAAGTGGATTCCAATTTTTAGCGACCTGTGCTACTGTTCCATAGGGTTTTCTTGGCTATAATCTTTATGGAAGCAGATCACCAGGCCTTTCTTTAATGGTGCCTCTGGGTGGGTTCAAACCGCCAACCTTTCCATTAATAATAGAACACAAACCACTTGAGTGTGAATTCCCCTTGAGTCATCAGCTCGCAGAGATTCTATTTTCTCTACACTTAGTCCATACTTAGCCTTTTAGCAGTTTTTGAAAATATTTAGTTACATTCTTTTGCTGATGTATGTTGTTTGTCATTTACCTCTGGTAAACAAGTGTTTATGCCTCTCTCTCTCCTTGGAGTTCCCTATCTTTCCTTAGATTTTAAGTTAATTTTTTATACTGTGACTTCAGCTCTCTGATGGATTCAAGAAAAGTCTTGATTTTTCAAATCATCTGGCTTTTCTTGCTGTAATACTGACAGCAAAGCATTTTCCAGCTTTTTACATCTTAAGCTAAGCTAGAAGTTCCTAAACATGTTTTAGCAATTACCAAAAAAAAAAAAAAAATCTTAGAGGATTTTATTTAAGAATATAAGGCATATAACAACAACCAAAATGATACAGACAGCCTTATAAGCAAGTGCCAAATGAAAACCACTGATTATAAGTGAAATCCAAAAGAGAGAGATCAGGAAAGATCTGTTGAACAAGCAGGACTACTTTTTAAGAGAAAGGGCTACTTACTGCTTAGACAGGATTGGAGAATCCATATAATTTAAATGTGTGAATAGCTTATAATCATCTCATAAAGAACAGATGTATTTTGGGAAAAAACTGATAACCTCAGTAGGCTGTGTTTGATTAAATATCTTTAACCATATACAGCAATAATAGCCAACCACATTTTGTTAAACTAGGCCACACATGTTTTTCCTTTCCTGTCCTTACAAATAAGTTGTAGTGAAAGAATGAGTAGGAAGACAGCCAAAAGAAGATAGAACAAAAGGATTGTCTTACTCACAAATGCTGCTTAATTGAGGGTATGGCAGACATCAAGTTCCACTAGTAAACATAATTTTTGAAATAGAATTTCAATAAGAAAAAATACTACTACTCTTCAGGTACAGAAATTATGGTGAAAATTCCTAAAAATTCTGATAGTGTATACAAGATAATGACAGTGTTACTATAAGCAAAAATCTTGACCTTTGTTAAAAGGGTTTCAAAGTCTTAAGTCAAGAATGAACTATAATTTGTTATAGTTCTCCTGTCCCAGGACTGCACAAGGAAGACTTTCTTGAGACTCTCAACCTGTCCCTAGTCTTGCTCATGAGCACCCAGTGAGATCCAAGAACACAAATATCTGGGGGAGAGAAAGAGAGAGAGCTATTTATCTTTCTAAGAGTAAGGAGTCATTTATCAGAAATTGCATATTGGTAAAATCTTCATTTCACTATAGGTCGATACAGAAGGAAAAAAACATGTTTCTACAAAGGTCTATGTTCCTGTCGGATAACAGCACATTAAATTGTTTGAGAAATCCACATCCTGGCATGTGAGTATTTTTCAAAGCTAACTATTCACAAAATGTTGATATATCATTACCGTAACTGTCAACAGACATGGATACTGGTATGATCACATGAAATTCTATTTTCGAGGATACCAGAAATCACACGACTACACTGAAAATTTCCAGAATACTAGTATTCAAATAAGGAAATGGCCAGATTTATCTCAATGTGTAACAGTGTGATTAAAAGGAACAGCTTCAAAATAAGAAATTCTGGAATAGTTACTGAGTCAGAGGTTCAAATAGTATCATAGCTTGTTAAAACCAAAATCAAACCAAACCCATTGCCATGGAGTCGATTCCGACTCATACCGACCCTATAGGCAAGAGTAGAACTGCTCCATAGGGTTTCCAAGGGGTGGCTGGTGGGTTTGAACTGCCAGCCTTTTGGTTAGCGGCCAAATGCTTAACCACTGCACCAACAGGGCCCCACAGCTTGTTAAAGAGGCTTATTAATTATCATTGCCAAACTTAGTAAAGTGTACAACTTTGCAGATCATCAAATATGGCACAATTCATTTTTCAATGCTATGTTAAGTTCATATAAACTTTAACAGTATTAATTTTTGTACAAAATAGTGGTACACAAAGCTATTTTATGCCTTTGGAGTATGAAGTTTTAGCTGATTTATTTAGACCATATTAAGGTGGAGTTGTTAATATTTGTTCTTAGATATTCTCCGGGGTATTATAAAAATCAAATAATTGAGGAAGAGCAGAAATTATAGAAATATACTTCACCCGTTACACTCCAGTTAGTGATTGGAAAAAAAAAAAATCTAATTAACAATTTTGAGGCATTTTCTTAAATATCTTCAAAATGTTTCTAAATAAAAAGATCAAATTTTTTAAATATGTATTTATAATTATCTTCCCAAATAGGTAACATTCTCTCGTTTAGTAGTTTACTCATTGTCAATATTAATAAGGGCCACCATCTATTGTATAATTTCTCTGTGACTTTCTCTGTAGATGATGAAAACCCTTGACAAATCTCAACATCTGTTTCTGATGAAACAATCAATAATAATTGAAGTACACTTTCTTAATATGATTATATATACTTAAAAACCAAACCAGTTGCTGTTGGGTCGATTCCAACTCATAGTGACCCTATAGGAGAGAGTAGAGCTGCCCCACAGGGATTCTGAGGAGTGACTGGTGGATTCAAAATGCCAACCTTTTGGTTGGCAGCTGAATTCTTAACCACTGCAACACCAGGGCTCCAAAAGCCTACAGCACCTGGTATTCCCAAGGCAGTCTCCCATCCAAGTACTAACTAGGCCAGACCCTGCTTAGCTTCCAAGATTAGATGAGATCAGGCTTGTTCAGGGTCTAGTGATTGTGTATCTACATGGAGACAGAGTAGTTCTGTATTGTTCTCTCCAAAATTAGGCTACCCTTGGTTAATTGGGGGAGCATCTTGGAGGAACAATGTTATTAAGCAAATAAATAAGTACTTTGTGGATAATAAGAACCAGTTTTCTCACTGTCAAAATGGAGAATTACAAATACAGAAAGACAGAATTAACCTTGTGGTGTTATACTTAAATTAAAGCATCAGTATGAACTCTTGGGTTTTAATATTGATGTTGATAGATATCTATAGATATGTAAGTAGATGTACATCTATAGATAGATAAATGAACAAATATATGACAGCATATGCATATGTGAGTGGATATGTTTATGTAATGCAGGTATATATTGGATACATCATCTTTTTCATAGCCATGTCAACTGACAGGAGTAGTTGCAATAACATTCCAATAGCAGTGAGCATACCTAGCTCCCAGACTTTGGTTTCTGAATATCCTTCTCCAGAATGACACAGGGATCCATGATGTAAATACAAATATCAGAGAATGAACAATAAATTTTAGGGGATTGAAATGATACACTGCTTCAGCTACATCTCATAAAGTTGTTAAATTAAAAAAAAAAATGTGAGTTTCTTTTTATTGGATTTCTCATTTGGTTTTTCAAGAAGTGTTTAGAAATATTTGGGGTTTTCTAGATATATTGTGATTACTTATTTCTAGTTTAATTCCATTTTGGTAAGAAAACATACTTTGTATAATTTCAATATTATATTTTTTGCATGTCTGCTTTAGGTGTCACAATATATATCTTATCACAGTTTACCTTCTAATAATACTGTATCATTGACTGTATCTTTTGTGACATTGCTGTCATACATTTTATGTCTTCTGTGCTATTAACCTTACCACATATTGTTATTATTTTTTATTTAAACAATCAATTATCATTTAAATATGTAATAAAAAATAAAAAGTTTATAGTCACTCATACTTTTACCATTTTTGGTGCTTTCCATTTCTTTGTGTAGATCCAAACTTCCATTCTCTTTCCCTGTGAAGAAGTTTCTTTAATATTTCTTATAGTAAGGCTGCTACCAATTATTTCTCTCAGCTGTTGTTTGCTTTAAGTTTTGAGAGATAATTTTGCTGGGTAAAAAAATCTAAGTTGATGATATTTCCCTCTCACGGTAAAGACGTCTCTCCATTGCTGTTTGTTTTGTATAGTTCAGGCAAGGAGTTTCCTTTTATTCTTATCTGTGTTCCTCTGCACAAGCTGTATCTTTTTTTCATATTGATTTAATTTTTTTTCTCTCTGTGGTTTTCAGCAGTATGATAAATTGTGCCTTAGTGTCTTTTTCTTTATGTTTAATATGCTTAGTGTTTATTGAGCTTCTTTAATCTGTGGGTTTGAAGTTTTCGCCAAATTTGGGTCATTTTTGGTCAATACTTCTTAAATAATTTTTTATGCCCCCATCTCTCTTCTTTCGTTCTGAAACTCTACATATATATATGATAAATTTCCTGATAGTGTCTGTCTTAGTTTTCTAGTGCTGCTATAACAGAAATACCACAAGTGGATGGCTTTAACTAACAGAGATTTATTCTCTCACACTTTAGGAGGCTAGAAGTCCAAATTTAGGGTGTCAGCTCTAGAGGAAGGCTTTCTCTGTCTCTGTCAATTCTGGGAGAAAGTCCTTGTCATCAGTCTTCCCCTGGTCTTGGAGCTTCTCAGCACAGGAACCCTAGGTTCAAAGGATGTACTCTGCTCTCAGTGCTTCTTTCTTGGTAGTATGAGGTTCCCCCCTGCCCTATCTCTCTGCTTGCTTTTCTCTTTTATATCTCAAAACAGATTGACTTAAGACACAACCTAATCTTGTAGATTGAGTCCTGACTCATTAACATAACTGCCACTAATCCCATTTCATTAACATCCTAGAGGTAGGACTTACAACAAATAGGAAAATCACATCAGATGACAAAATGGCAGACCATCACACAACACTGGGAATCACGGACTAACCAAGTTAACATTTTAGAGGACATGATTCAATCCATGACAGTGTCATACAGATCACTCATGCTTTGCTCATATTCTCTCATTTTCTCTTGGCCTTGCTTCGTTTGCAATAGTTTCAATTGCTATGTCTTTTCTTCTGCAGTGCCTTTGCTGCTGTTAATCTCATGCAGTGTACTTTTCATTTCATATATCATTGTTTTTTAATTTCTAGAAGTTTCATTTGATTCATTTTTACATTTTCTATTTCTCTCCTCTTGGTGGTTATGTGTTCCTCTACCTTTTTTTAACATAAAAAACATTTATACAAGCCATTTTAATGACCTTGTCTGCTACTTCCATCATCGCTGTCAATTCTGGGTGACTGACCTTTGACTGACCATTGACTGGCTTTTGACTGACTTTTCTCCTGTTTATGGGTCGTATTTTCCTGCTTATTTTTGTGCCTAGTAATTTTTGGATGGATGTTTGACATTTTTTATTTTATACTGGTGGTTGCTAGATTTTGTTATACTCCTTTAAAAAGTGTTGGATTTTGTTTTGGTGCACAGTTGTTACTTTAAATCTCTTTAATCCTTTCAAAGCTTCTTCTAGGCATCAATATGGTATGTTCAGAGAAGTATTTAACCACAGTAATTTAGCACATCATTAAACTGATACTTTTTTGCGAAATCTACTGAAGCCCAATATATTATGAGTACTTTACATTTTGGCTGGTAAGAACACAAGCTATTCACAATGCTGTATGAGTCCCAAGAGCTGCTTAGTCTTCTCCCTTTTGGTGGTTCTTTTATAAGCCTCAGCTAGCTTTCTCACACATGTATGCAGGTCAGTACTCAAAGACTCTCAGGACCTCTCTGAAGATGTCTGAAGGTTTCTCTCTGTAGTTCCTTCCTCTCCAATACTTTATCTTGTACTCACATCTCTTCTTCCTCAACTATGTGAGGCTGTCAGCTTGGTCTAATAGTGACAATTTCCCTCAGCTACACTTCTGCCACACTCTTCCTGCATCAGAACTTAAAGATGTCTTTGGATAGCTTTCCTCTAGATACTAAGCTAATGCAATTGTAGCAATCACCTTTTTTTGTTTTCTTTCTTTCAGAGATCATTGTCCTGTACTGCAAGTTGTCCAATATTTAAAATTCCTATTTCATATACTTTGTTCATTCTAGCTTGTTGCTTAAGGTAAGAGTGAAAATCCAGACTTTGTTACTCTGTATTGTCCAAAAGAAGAAGTCTGGTACAAATACTTTTGAAAAAGTTTTCTCATCTATAGCTAAATTTCTACAAACACTATGACTCAGCAATTCTACTCCTAGGTATTTGTTGAAAATGTATGCTCACAACAAAACTTATATGAGAATGTTCATAGAAGCTTTATTAATAATAGCTGAAAACTGGAACTAACTCAAATGTTAACCAACAAGAAAATGTATAAACAAATTGTAGTATTTTCATACAAAAAGATATTACTACTACTATCCATTGCCATTGAGTTGATGCCAACTAATACTGACCCCATAGGACAGAGTAGAACGGCCCCACAGGGTTTCCATGGAGCAGCTGGTGGACTCGAACTGCCGACCTTTAGGTTAGCAGCCGAGCTCTTAGCCACTGCACCACCAGGGCTCCAAAGGCATATTATAATATAATAAAAAAGGAATATTACTCAGCATTAAAAAAAGAATAATCAACAGTCATGCATCACTTAATAGCCACAATACCTTCTGTGAAATACGATGTTATGTGATTTGGATGGTGTGGGAATATCCTATTACATACAGGCAGTCCCCAGGTTATGAGTGTCCAACTTACACACAACCTATAGTTACAAACCAATCCCTATAAATCCTATTATATTAAAACCTGATGGGAGCCCACTTCCAGTCTCCTTGTTGCCATTGTTGCTGCTGCTGCTGCTGGTGGTACTGCTGGAGCAGCTGATGAAGGCCAGAGGAATAGGCACTGGCAGCAGCTACTGAGAGGGCAGTGGTGGGAGCAGAGCAAGAGGAAGTCAGGAAGGAGGGTGTGGAGCGAGCCCAGACCCATCCACTGTTCAGAGCAACCCAGGTCGGGTAGCGGTTGCCACAGCCTGCCTGCCCACTGGACAAAGCCCCAGAACCCACACCCAGAGCCATGTCCTCTGCCTCACCTGCCTTTAGCCCACCCATGGTCCAGTGCTGTAAGACTCTGGGTTTGGGGTCTTTAAAACCATTAGATGGGAATAATAAACAAACGGAGAGCTGCTTTCCCTTAAAAAAAATAAAATAATACCTTATGGAACATTGCCAAATGGACATTATGTGGTGCATGGCTGTACTGATACACACAACAACATGGATAAATCTCAGATATTATGCCAAATGAAGCAGAACACAAAATACTACCTACAGTATACTTGCATTTATATGAGGTTCAAGAGAAAGATAAACTAATTTTTTTTTGAAAAAATCAGAAACTAATTGCTCATACTCTGTGAAAGTGGAGACTGATTTAAAAGAGACACGAGGGAATATTTCAGAGATGCAAATATCCTCTATTTTTACAGAGGTGTGGGTTATGTACTTACATATTTTTCAAAACTCATCAAATTTTACATTTAAAATACTTATATTTCATTTTATATAAACTTTACCCAAAAAAGAACTACAAGCAGATATTAAATTTTATTTATTTGGATTGAGTTTCACGATGAGAGGAGTTAGCAATTCTGGAGTTACTGTCTGTATACCCTGGTCTTGGGCAAATGAGTAAATATAATGAGGATGACGTGAGCTAGTTTTCTCTTGTTGGAGAAGAAATTGTAAATGTGGAAAGGAGAAAGACTAAATTTTACCCTGTAGTGATAGACTGTAATTGGAGGTATCAGAAATAAACTCACTGTTTTTTTAATATAGATATAAGAATAAACTGATATTGATATACCTGTAAATTCACTCTCTCTGCTGAAGAAGCAATGACATACTAGTATCACTGACAAATACCCAGCAGCTAATTTGGCTTCTAAGTATGATTCTCCACTAAATAAAAACAACTTTCCTTGGAATAAAGAATGATTCCATGGCTGGTATAGAAAAAGTACAAGATGATCCTACAACATCATATTGAGCCAGAAAACCAAGAGATGCTCAAAAATGAAGGAGATATGTCAAAAGGATAGAAGAGGCAATTTGATCAACAAAATAAATATTGATGGTGATGGATTACATAGTAATAAATTGCAGCCTGTGGTGTGCGAATAAATTGGCTCTCCAAAAAGAAAAAAAAAAAAAAAAGCCCTGATTGGAAGCATTTGCTGATTTCAAAAGTACAAATATTCCCAGTACGGACAATTTCAAACTACCAACATTATGCCTCTGAATACAGATTTGGGAAGAATGTTTATAAATGCTCTTATTATTGTGAGCTGGCCACAGCACGCTACTGATTATTACTATAGAATAAAAAAGATACATTAATATATACTATCAATAAATGAATGAATAAATCACTAAGTGGGGAAAATGGGAAAGCTCTTGCTTACAGTAAAATTCCAACTAATAAATTTAGAAAAAATGATGGCGTAGAAAATCATCAACCAATGCCAAGACTAGAAAGAGCTAAAAAGAGCTGTAAATGTTCATAATCCCAAAGGATTACCCTAAAAATTATTTATTGATAACAAAGGAAAAAATAGGAACTCTATGGTGGAGAGATCTGATGGATACCACTTTAACCATGTGATCATTATTGAGATCCCAGTATTGGGACAAACTGACATCACATGCATCCTGTTAGGATGCACCAAGGAGGTCCAGTATTGCTTCACTGCCTTCCCTGCCAAACATTCACAATCTGAAACCAATCATGAAAAAAACATTAGACGAATGGAGGGATATTTTATGAAATAACTGGCCAATATGCTTCCAAAATGTCAAAGTAGAGAGCAAACAGAAGAAAGTCTGAGGAACTGGTTTATATTAAGGTAGACCAATGAAACAAGACAAATAAAATGTGTGACCTTGGATTTTGTTTGTATTACAAAAAGAACATTATTGGGACAATCGATAAAATTTGAGGATGGAGTGCGAATTTTAGATAATTTCCTAATTTTGTCAATTTTGCTGTGGTTATGTAAAAAAAAGAAAGTACCCATTGAAACATTTCCTGGCAGTAGTGCACACAATGCTGTGATCCATTCTCTGAGGTAGGCAAAATAATGGCGCCCTTGGAGTCCCTGGGTAGTGAAAACGGTTAAGTGCTAGACTACTAACCAAAAGTTGGCAGTTTGAACCCACTCAGAGGCATCTCAGAAGAAAGACCTGGCAATCTGCTTCAAAAAGGTCACAGCCTTAAAAACCTTTAGGGCACAGTTCTACTCTACACCACATGGGGTTACCATGAGTCAGAATCAACTGAAAGGCAACTGGTTTGGTTTTAATGAAGTCCGTGTCTTAATTCCTAGAACCTGTGATTATGTTGCCTTATATGACAAAAGGGACTTTGAAGATGTGATTAGATTGAGGATTTGGGGATGGGGAGATTATCCTGGATGATCCCGGCGAGCCCAGCTTTATCACAAGGGTCTTCTAAGCGAAAAGGGGAGGCAGAACAGTCAGTCACAGAAGGAGATGAGTTGACAGAAGCAGAGGTCAGAAAGATGCCATTGCTGCCTTTGAAGATGAAAGGGAGCCATAAACCAAGCAAAGCAGGCAGCTTCTAGAAGCTGCAAAAGACAAGGAACCTCCAGAAGGAACACAGCCGGGACAATGTATTGATTTTAGTCCAGTAAGACGTATTTCAGACTTCTGACCTCCAGAACTGTAAGATAATAAATTGATGTTTTTTAAGCCACAAAGCTTGGCTGCTAACCAAAAGGCCAGTGTTTCGAATCTACCAGCTGCTCCTTGGAAACACTATGGGCCAGTTCTACTCTGTCCTTTAGGGTGGCTACGAGTCAAAATCGACTCGATGGCAACGGGTTTGGTTTTTTGGTTTAAGTTTGTGTTGATGTGTTCCAGGAGCAACAGAGAACTAATACACCCGCAAATGACTTAGAAAATTATGCATTTATTTGTAACTATGTGTAGAGAGAGACAATGCTAAAGCAAATGGAGCAAATATAAAATACTAGCAAATCTGTGATAAGAGTCTCTGGAAGTTCTTTGTCCTACTCTTGCACATTTTAAGTTTGAAGTAATATTAAAATAAAAATACAGAAAAGGACAAAAAAAGTACTTAGCTTTTATAGATTGATAGAGAAAATTTACAACTGAATTGACAAGATCTATAGAATTTGATTTAAATACAACAGGGAGGAGGGAAGTCGGTGGATGTACAGGGAGGACAGAGTTAACTGTGGATTAATAGTTATTAGGACAAGGAACCCTTGGTGGTGCAGTGGTTAAGAGCCCGGCTATTTAACCAAATGGTTGGCAGTTTGAATCCTTCAGCTGCTCCTTGGAAACACTGTGGGGCAGTTCTACCCTATTCTATAGGTCCACTATGAGTTGGAATTGACTTGACAGCAATGTGTTTGGGGTTTCTTTTTGGTTAGGAACAGGAAATCTGTAAAAGAGTTTTAAGTACACTATTTTGTCTGCTTTTATATGTGTTTCAAATTCTTACAAAGTTAAAAAATAGGATCGTTTTATCTAAAAATCTACGGAAAGGAAGATGATCGGATACTAACATTTCACGTAACAATAGGTATCTGGGGAGTTTGCAACCTCAGTTGAAAAAATTGACATAAGCTCTGAGCCACCATCTAGTGTCATATCAGTTTAATGCGTTTTATTTCCTTGAACAGATCAACCAGGAAAGAAGAGGGTTTTCTCGGAGTATGTCAGTCAGCAGACATTAGCTCTTCTCTATTGTCAATGCTGCTCTGGGCAGCTTCTGCCGTGCATTTTGAGTTTTGTGGTTGGTGTTTGTGTTTACAATTCTAGGCACTACCAAGCGTTTCAGGCAATCTGTAGAAAACAGCAGTGTTTGCTGAAACTGGATGATACGATCTTTGGATAACCATCAAATGCTGCTGGCCTTCTTACAAAATAAGTAAAGCACTAGTTTTGTCTTTTCCAGCTGCCAAACCACTTTTATTTTCCTTGAGCCTTCTAGTTAGCAGGGAGGTTTGCATAGACTATAGATAGGGAAGGGACAAATTCCGTACATTTGGATTAACATCCTCTTTTGCATCACCTGCCCCTTTCTGAACAAAGATATAAAAGTATTGAGGATTTATTTATATACAATTTAAAAGAAAACTATCACAGTCCGAAGAGGTAACTTAACTTCTTGTCCTTTCCCAGCGAGAGGAACACACAAGAAGGATGCATTTCTTGGCCAGGTTCAATGAATTTAAATTTTCCATTAACATATAATAGGTTTAGACAATAAACTCCTTTGAGCGTGGGAATCAGTGAGAGAAAAACCAACCAACCAACAAAAAACACCACTCTGCAAAAGCTCAAGTAGGCTCAGACTGTGACTTTAAAATACACTGCGCCTGTAAAGAGAAAGATAAGTTTTATGCAAGTCTTTTTTTTTAAATAGCAAGATTTTTTTTAAAAGCCATTTCATCTCTGAGAGGCTCAATGACCACGCTTTGATGACAAGCCAGATGGCAGCCGTTCCCTTCGACCCGGTGCCAAGAAACGTGACTGGAGCTGCCATTTGCCTTCCGCGGTGAGGCTAGCTGCTGATGCACACCACAGCTGCGAGTGAGCGGGGGAGCAGAACTGCTGCCGGTAGGTGAGTGCGCGGTTGGTTCCCTCCCAATTTGGATGCAGCAGGTAAGAGGCTGAATCAGTACCCAGCAATTATGGAATTGGCATGCGCTGGATTGTTTACTCACGGTAATATTCCTACTGGACTTTATTAAAACACCATCTGTTGTCAGTGCAGACAAAGGCTCCAAAACAGAAATACAGAGCAAGAGACAAGAGATGGTGAACGTGCAAGCATGCATTTGTGGGTTGGAGTCAGGCTACAGGACTTGCTTGCGTTTCTAAGAGGCCACGTTTGATCCTGGGGGTTATCTTTTCACACTGCGGCACCATTCTCCCAGATTTTTGTTTATTGGTTTCCCCTGCCAGCTAGGCCAAAACAATTTGTGGTCCAAATGAAGTTGGCTCTTTCTAAGTCAGGCTGGAATTGAAGGCAGCCAGCGCATGCTTATGGGTGGAACCCAATCACATGAGCATTACTACAAATTAAAACCAAAATGATGGGAAGCAAAGTTGCCCCACTGAATGATGCTCAGAGTAAACTTCTGAATTAATGTGCAGAATATAGGCTGAGTAATAAAGGATATCTGCCAATAATAATACCTTCAGGGCACAAGGGAAAGTGTTTTTTACAATCAGCTGTTTTCTCTCACTCTTTTTAATCTTGCAGATGGGGATCAGATATTTCTAATGCACAGCTGGTCTCTACAAATGGCCAAGTGTAATTTTTCATACCCCACCCCATACAATTCCAGGTGAAATTAATTAGTCAGGATTCCTTGTCAGATAATATACTAATAAAATGTGGTGCAAGTAATTAAATATGCAAATACAGGAAAGATGGCATTAAAACTCTGATATGTCATTGCAATTCTACAAAAAGACATCTGTCTATTTGGAAATTTATTGCAAAAAAAAACTCTTAAAATGAAAAATATAAGCAAGCCTCAATTCACATGGCAAAATGAAATATGCAGAAAAATAATTATTAAAAAAGCGCTGGATACCTTCTGGGTAAAAGAGTTGGCTCACTTAAAATGTATATTCAAGCGTTATGGAGCAAATGGATTAGGAACGTTTTTGAAGAGCCACAGGGAAAGCTCAGGCAGTGTATGATGCCATTGTCAGTTTTGCCTGACACTCAGACCCTAATATCCTTGCCAGGATATGAGCAGTCATTTTAATTTACAGAAATGCTGTTTACCACTTTGCAAGCCGTACCAATATTTACAGAGAATTCAATGAATGAATGAAAAGAAACAGCTGCGACTCCTTCCACCTCATTGCCCATTTCATCTCTAACTCCCCTCCTCAGTACTGTCTTATTTATAGTCATTTTGTTGAGCAATGGATTGGGTTGTCAGCATTCAGTACGCCAATGCCTAATTATTAAACACTTCATAATTCCTGTTAGGAATTTTTCCTAAGTGTGTGTTAGAGAAAATACCATGATTGACTATAGTCTGCATTTATATTTTAATAGGCTTTAAAATACACAAATATCCCAATTTTATACTTTCCCCAAAATTGTGTATAAGATGGTGTTAAGCTTGTCCCCAATACCATGATTTTGTACTCATAATGATATTTTACTGTTTGATAATATCTGTAACCCACAGCATCAGTTACTTTAAAGGACATTAAAAAAAATAAAAAGACACAATCCTTACCTTCAGGGAGCTTAAAATCCAGTTGGGAAGATAAGACATATACTGAAACAATAAAAAAAAAAAAATCAAGTTACATGCAATAAATACTAACATGTGCAGCCAACTAGCAGAACTGCAGGAATACAGAGAAGTAGGAGTAACGAAAGAAGATCCAACTTAACTGTCTTTGGAAGGTTCAAAAGATTATAAATAGGTAGAGAGCAAAGAAAGAGCATTTCAAGTGCAGAGGAAAATGAAGGAGCAGTCCTTTCAGAGATACAGACGTAGAAAGAGGGTGGGGGTTTTTAAGGGTCACTCTAAAATGGATTCTTGGCTGAAAACAGCAAAAGGAATGATGGTGTAAGAGAAACACTTTTCAAGAAGTCCCCATGGTTTAATGCACCTCACAAAAGCAGACTGACCTTCCAGAGATTGTGGTGACAATTTTCATGAAGGAAAAGGTAATAGAATCCCTTTGAGAATAATTCTGGGCTCAATCAAATATCAGTGTACAATGTTATCAGCAAAATAAGCTATATAGAAGTTTGAAGAATTGGATGGTGCCTGGCTACCATTACTGAGCATTTCGATCAAAGATTCTGTAGCAGAATTCTGATCAAAAGAGGGAAAATGTAGAACAGAATTTCAAGTTATCATAGATTCCAGACTTTCTAGAGCCATGGAGGGTGGATGAACCCCTGAAACTATTGCTCTGAGATAATCTTTAAACCTTAAACCGAAAATATCCCTTAAAGTTATCTTGGAGCCCTGGTGGCATAGTGGTTAAGAGCTCGGCTGCTAACCAAAAGGTCAACAGTTCAAATACACCAGCCACTCCTTGGAAACCCTAGTGGGGCAGTTCTACTCTATCCTATAGGGTCACTATGAGTTGGAATCGACACTATGGCAACGGATTTTAAAGTCATCTTAAAACTAAACAATAGTTTAGCTTAACGAGTAAAAAAGAGCTGTCTTGAGCATTATGCTTTTTTAAGAACTATCTATATGGGATCAAACTGACAATAGTAACGTGAAAGATTTGCTAGGAAGCTTAGGGGCCAATGAGTTTATGCTAATGAGGATAGAACAACTCAGGAAGGGAGGGTAAGAATGATTGCACAACTCGAAGAATGTAATCAGTGTCATCAAATTGTACATGTAGAAACTGTTGAATTTGAATATGTTTTGCTGGCTATATTCTCAACAACAACAGCAAAATAAACAAAATTTAGGAAAAAAAGTTTGAAGGTCAGAGGTCACCAAAAAGCATGAACTGGTGAACTGTCTGTGGCAACTACAAAGTATGAATTATAAGAAAAGTTTGCAGAACCTAGATCCCCTTGTTCTAAATCTGCCTGTGTAATATGGGAAGAGTTGTTTTGTTGTTGTTGTTTTTTAGCCACCACACAAGTAACTGGATCAAACCAAATGAAGATGCAGATTTGATGGTGAGCCGTTTACCCAGGGCAACAGAAAGGCAGATGTTGAGTTTGAACCGTGATTGAAAAGGGAAGCTTAAAGTCAAAGATACAGTAACTGTCTCTGGTATCAGATCTGAGGGTGAGATCAAACCATACATGGAAAAATAAAATTAACTTTGACCTTACAAGGTCAGAGTCAGAATGAACTCAAATAGGTTAAGAGATGGGATGTGAGCTGAACATGTGAGGAGACTAAGGACAAAAGACCTTGAAGATTTTTGTAGTTATCAGAGCCCTGGTTCTTTGTGGTGCTAAGCGTGGGCCCGGGGACAAGTTTTCAAGGAAGGAAGGAAAGAAGAGCAAGAGACAGATAATCTGAGAGAAAGATATTGCTGTTTTACCCCAGGGGAATCCTTTTAATAAAGGATTCCCTTTCATCCTGATAGAAACTGGCCCTACCAAAAATAAAAGCATGGGCTAGATGCCTTTGTTGTGGTTGTTAGCTTCCCTAGAGCAGCCCCTGACTCCTGGTGACCCCATGATGAATTGAACAAAAAGCTGCCTAGTCCTTTGCCATCCCCATGATGGATTGTGGATCTGACCGTCATAATCTACAGGGTTTTCACTGGATGATTTTCAGAACTAGATCATCAGCCCCTCATCCTAGTCCGTCTTAGACTGAAATCTCCCCTGAAACCTGTTCAGCATCATAGCAACAAGCAAGACTCCACTGACAGGTAGATGGTGGCTGCGCATGAGGTGCATTGGCTGGGAATTAAACCCGGGCCTCCAGTATGGAAGGCAAGAATTGTACCACTGAACCACTAATGCCCTTACTATGTTTGAAATACATGACTATTAACTTCATTAGCAGGAAAAAAAATGAAAATAGGTAGCTATCTACACAAAATGAGTAGAGAACTTGAAAGATAATTGACGTTTTGGATAATATTACCAAACAACTCTTGTTGCAAGGTGAATTTTAGCCTTCTCCTCATCCTTATTTTCTGAAATGCTCACTATTCCCAGTTCTCCTCCATTCTTGATTCCTCACTGGAAAATTCTAATGGAATTAACTTGGGGCTTAGGGATTATGCTTAGAGAGGAACAATAAAGATCTCTTATCCTTCCTTTGACATCACAGTCTTTTCTTCCATTTACTCTGCCAAAAGTAGGTCCCCTTCTCTAGAGTTGGTATCTTTGCATGTACACTATTGGCCTTTGGCATTAATTTGAGACACAGACTCATCCCTTAGCTCATCAGAAGTATTTAGCTTGATAATAAAATATAAAGCAAGCTCTAGAACAGCATATGTTATTGTTGTTAGGTGCCATCGAGTCGGTTCCACTCATAGTGACCCTGTGTATAACAGAACAAAACACTGCCCGGTTCTACACCATCCCCACAATCGTTGTTATGCTTGAGTCTATTGTTGCAGCCATCCTGTAAATCCATCTTGTTGAGAGTCTTCCTCTTTTTCGCTGACCCTCTAATTTACCAAGCATGATGTCCTTCTCCAGGGACTGGTCCCTCCTGATAACATGCCCAAAATTTGTGAGACAAAGTCTTGCCATCCTCACTTCCAAGGAGAATTCTGGCTGTACTTCTTAGACAGAGTTGTTCATTCATCCAGCAGTCCATGGTATATTCAATATTCTTCACCAACACCATAATTCAGAGGTGTCAATTCTTTCTTATTACAAACACATATTCAAACAAACTGAAGTGTTATTTCTGGTATGTACTCCCCACTCTCAACAATTCCTTCCTTACACACATGCACACACACGTACACACATTACCCTAAGATTTTTAGCCTTTGGTAGAAAGCAAGACAGAACACATGAAAGTAATGGGGTTGTTTCTTGCCCCAAGCCATGCCAGCAAGTAACCAGTAGTGTGGAGATGACAATGGTAGTTGCATCTACACACTTATCTGTCATTGTAGGCTCACTTGGCTCTTCTGAGTGAGACTTCTAGAAGCAGTGGGATGAAAATATCCCAAGGCTTGTGTTTATACCACAAAATAGGAACTTGAGAAAGTTTCTAGGGCAGCTCTTTGAGTTCCTTTATATCTTGGACAGCTGAAGACATCTCTTCTCCCTATAAAGCTGGAACCCATCAGGTGCAGCAGGCCCTGAGCATGATATAAATGGTGACAGAAGGAATGGGATTGGAGGCCTTCCATAGCACTCCCTGTTGTGTTGAGATGCTTTGAGCCCTTAAACACGGTTAGAATCCTCCCTTCTTCTTCTGGTTTTTTCCCCCAATGATAGCAATCAATATTTAGGGCAAGGCCTTCTATGGTTCTCTCAGCAGAAGGACACAGGATCGGAACATTGATGATATACTGATCAGTGGCAAATTCTAGCATTTGGGGACAGATCTAAAGGCTACCAGGGGGCAGTCAGGCTATCAGAAAGGCAGTGTTTCTGGGGGATGCTTATTGGACTAGTTGCTCCGAAGTGCCTGGAGGAAAACTTCTAGGAGAAGTTTTCAGATGGAATTATAGAAGATTGGAGCATACCTTTACATTTAGGAGACATGAATACTAAAAATCTATTTCTGGTGTTCAAAAATTACTGTGGCAAGGGACATACTCCGATGGTGTCCTTAATCAAGATATCTACCGGTTATATGCACTATGAAAATAAGGGAGTAGTCCTGCTCATGGGAAAGAATTGTGAGATGAGCCTCTTTATTTCTTGAATTGTTAGAAAAGATGAAAAAATCTTGGAGAGCATTGAGAAAATAGCACAAGACAGAAACTTTAAAAAAGTCACACTGCAAGTGAATAGAAAGAATGAAACACAAGAGCAATAAAAGAAAACTGCAAGAAGTATCTTCACCTGAACCTTAAGGCATCTTCAGAAATAGGTTCATTCATACGTTCTGAGACAGAGCAACTACCTCAGAACATGACGTTATAAGGTGAGACAAAGAAAATTCTTCATGGTGTCTGGGGACTTCCTGCTGAGAAGTATGGAGCTGGACTTATGTCAGCTGGCATGTTAAAACAGAACTAAGTCAAGTTGTTAAGACATTACTGGTAGAAAGCCATCTTAAACTTAAAACAGTGTATCTTACTTTGGGTGGTGTCTTAAACTGGGTTCTCTAGAGAAGCAAAACCAGCAAAGCATATATATATATATAAATACTAACCCATTGCTGTCAAGTTGATTCTGACTCATAGCAACCCTAAAGGACAGAGTAGAACTGCCCCATAGGGTTTCCAAGGAGCACCTGGTGGATTTGAATGGACGACCTTTCAGTTAGCAGTCCCACCAGGGTTTCCGTATATATTTATAGATATGTATGCATATATATACAGAGAGAGAGAGAGAAATTTATCTCAAGGAAATGGCTCGTGCAGTTGTGGAGGCTAGCAAGTCCCAAGTCTGTTGGATGTCAGGCTGGAAGCTTCTCCTGGCTCACATAGCTGCAGGGGCTGATGAACCCAAGGTTGGCAGGTAAGACGCTGGTTCACGAGCTGCAGAAGCTGACAAATACAACGTTGGCAGATAAGTGCAGGCCACTGGCTCACAGGCAGTGGAGGCTGACAAATCCCCAAATGGGCAGGTGATACTGCAGGCAGCTGGCTCAAGTCCCAAGAACCGGAGGTCAGATGTTGACAAGCCAGATGCAGAATCTAAAGCAAGCAAGCTAGCTTTGCCAGAACATCCATATATATACTGGATACAGGCTACCCGTCCCCCGCCCCCTGAAGAAACTCCCCTTGCAACTGTTTGGCTGATCACATCAGATCACATCATGGAGGATGACTACATCATTACATAAATGCCAAACTACATAATTATGTAAATGCAAAACCACTGAGAATCATGGTCCAGCCAAGCCAACACACAACTTTAACTATCACGGATGGGTTATACAAAGAGAACTTGGAATGTATCTTTTGTCACTTTGAAGACCTGGGGAGAAAACCCATGTATATAAAAGCAACTTCCAACGGAACATGGTAAATTGGGAGAGAAAAAGAAAAAGGATGTGGAAATGAACCACTGATTAGAAAGATGCAATCAAAGAATAGGATTTGGTTTTTTGGATTATGCCAGAATGATGAGTTCTTGGCAGAACTGAAGAATAGCTGGCCAAAACAAGAAACAGAATAGCCAGATCAAAAGAATTTTAACCTGAAAATTTAAGTAAGCATAAGAGAAATATTCTTGACAAATCTTTAAGAAAATGAAGCGTGGAGAAGATACCCAGACAAGTTCCAAGGAAAATGAGTGGAAAATAAGATTAATACCAAAAACTGCAGAAATCTTCTATATAAATACATAATAAAACATTCAGTATGTTGGAATTTCAATCAAAATAACTAAAGAAGATCTCCATAATTCAATAGATGGGATAAGACTAAGGATGAAATACCACTGACAGTGGAAACAAATGCCTTGTTTGGAAAAAAAAAAATAGACCTGCAAGGAGAACAAATTTCTATGTCAAGAAATTATAAACTTCTGTGAAAAATCCTTTAATGTAGAAAGCATGTTAAAAAGCAATGGAGTAAAGATCAAAAAGCAATGTAAAATATGTTGATCTGGTTATAGTCTGCAGACTATCTCATCAGATGAGATTTTGGATGAAGTTTTCCTAGCACAGATCAAAATCTGGCACAAATGCAAGAGATAGTCATGGTAGGAGAATTAAACCATTGGGGAATTTGTTTATTCTCATTCTTCTAATAGAAAAACATCTGAGACATTCTCATCTCGCCTACAATTCCATGGACCTGAAAGTTGAAGTAATTAGAGAAACTCTTATTCCAAATTTAATTGTAAGCATCTTTTAATAACTGACAGATAAAATTGAAATAATGGGAAACTTGAGGGGGGTTGCCTTTGTCATTTTAGTCTATCACTGCCAAGGAAATAAGTTAATGATGAGAAGAAGTCAAGTCAGATTTGGATGTGATAGGACTGGGGTAGAAAAAGCATGCCATGGGCGTTGGCATAAGACAGATCTGATTTTAAGGCTCCTTAGCTCAAACACTATCTGAGTGACCTTGACCACGTCACTTGACTTTGACCAATGACCTTGACACCGTCTCTGAGACTTTTTTCTGATTTACAGTTCGGCTGGTAACCACTAGCCACACCTTGGAAACACTATGCGGCAGCTCTACTCTGTTGTATAGGATTGCTATGAGTCGGAACCGACTCGATGGCACCCTAACAACAACAATGAACAGTTTATATATATCCAGAATATAGTATTATTGACATATGCTGCACCAAACCAGATAGTTTGAATTCAGAAATTCTGTAATTCTCTTTTATACCAGTAAGGTTACTGAAACAGGAAATGACTGTGATGATTCAAAATCTGGCGATTAACTGTCTTCATAAGGGGAGAGGAAAAATGGTCATACTGGGCCAGTAACGCAGCAATCACTTTGTAATACCCTATCTCACCAGGTGAGGAGAACAAAGAAATAACACTGCTCTTATACCCTGCTAACCCCCTTTAAAGGGACACACCACCATTGCAAAAATAGCAAATCATTTCTTTAACAACCTGTTGGTAAATGAGATTTTGCATTTCTGTGACTCTGCTTCCCATTTTCCTAGGTTGAATTTTAACATTTCTTTAGACATAGACCATTTTGGAAATCATGAAAGCTATAATAAATGAATGAATGCATGAAAACCCTAACAGATATTTGTGCACATATTTTGCCCTTCAGTCCACTTATGAGTCCCCAGATAAAGCTAAACATAGAAGTGCATTATTACTAATTTTTAAAATGTTCATCCATAGTCTAAAAAATATTTCTCTATTAAAATATAAAGCACGCATTACAATCCAAGAAAAATATGAATGTTTTCTAGAAAGAAGGCATGCAAAAATATTCCAAAAGTTGTTATAGAGGAAATATTGCAACCGCCAAGATCTAATAGGATAAGGCAGGAATCCAGGTCAGTGAATTCTTTTTGCCTGATTCTATTTTAAAATTAAATTGGACTCATGACTTCAGGAAAAAAAAAATGACCACAATTTGTAGGTGAGGGTCAATATATATTTCATTAGCCTAAAGAAAAAGACAATCTCTGCTTAGAAGTCTTAGAGATGAACTTCTTGAATAATATTCCCCTGGCTACTTACGTCAGAATTACACAGGGCACTTTTTAAAAATGAAGATCCTTGACAACTAGATGGTGCCTAGCTACTACCACTGACTGCTCTGACAGGGATGACAACAGAGGGTCCCAGACAGAGCTCGAGAAAAATGTAGGACAATTCTAACTCACAAAAAAAGACTAGATTTACTGGCCTGACAGACTGGAGAAACCCTGAGAGTATGGCCCCCAGACACCCTTTTAGCTCAGTAATGAAGTCACTCCCGAGGTTCACTGTTCAGCCTAAGATTAGAAAGCCCCATAAAACAAAGTGAGACTAATGGGGCACAACAGTCCAGGGACAAGGAATAGAAGGCAGGAGGGGACAGGAAAGCTGGTAATAGGGAACCCACGATTGAGAAGGGAGAGTGTTGACATGTCATGGGGTTGTTAACTATTGTCATAAAACAATATGTGTACTAACCGTTTAATGAGAAATTATTTGTTCTGTAAACCTTCGTCTAAAGTACAATAAATAAATAAATAATGCAGATTCTTGGACTTTGTGCCACACCTGTTGAATCAGAATCTCTTTTGTGATGTCATGAATGTGTGTTTTTAACAAGCATCTGACACAATCTTTAGCCAAACTAAAGTTTGAGAACCACTTTGTCTTGGTTTTAAAAGTCTTGATTAAGAGCTTTCTGATATCTAAGCAAAGCTTCAATGCCACCATGGTATGGACTTTCACTTTGTAGATGTAATGTATGTCCAACCTGAATCCCTCTATTTTTATTTTTGAACAGAGAGTTTTTATAGATTTAATTGTATTTTCTGTGGGAAGTTGAAAGTGCTACAACCTTAAGGGGTATAAAACTATGCCCATCTGTGATTGTCTTCTTGTTCAGTTAATAAGAAATAATAACAATCATATTATCTGGTAAAGTCACATGTATGATGATAACCATTTTCACCTTGACATTTGAGCAATAGGACCCCCAGAGATTATTTTCTGAGAAAAGCATAGTAACCAAAGCTGAGTACTGTTCAAAGTTTGCAAAATAGTAATTTCATAGCCATATGCATATTGTAAGTCCAGCAAAACTTGAGATGTTTCCTCCTTTGATGCTGATTATGGAATGTGTTAATGAGTAAAATGGTCTCGTAAGTGGAAGCATTTTTTTTTCTTTTCTGTATCACTTTAATCTTTCAGATTTGTGTTCCTTTTCTTGCCTTCCCTGCTCCCCACAAGGGGAGAATAATGGTAGGGATGACAGAGGTTTGGGAAGAGGAAGCAAACACAACAAAATTGCCAACTGTTCCAGAAAGTAATGTTTTTACGATAAGAGTCCTTTAGGGATTCAACTGAGGCAGCTAAACTAATTAAAAAAAGTTCAACCACACTTACCCTAAGCATGGGACTCAGTATTGACCTGTTAAAAAAAATAAATGCCAAATGCATTTGCTATCACAGGGGTCAGAGAAATATCTGGAGTCTGTTGGCACTAGTGTTGTATCACGTGCTACCTGTATGGGAGCATCAACGCACATGAGGGAGAATTGATCACACTGTGCAATGCGAACATGCTGAGGCTGTGTAACATCTGTGCCAGAACTTTTCCATCCTTATAAATCATTCCTCAGCTCTTGCTGGGGCAAGGAGAAAGAAACTGCTGGCATATAAATGTAAATCGTTGCACATCCTCTGGAATAGAATAATAATTGAGTTAATTTACCAGCTCTGCACAGTATGAGAAAGTTTGCGATTGGAGGATGGTTTCAGTGAGGTAGAAGGGTTAGTTTTGAACCTTTTGGCATATAATTAAAATAAGAAGAGATCAGCATTATCTGTCACAACTTTCTGGGTAGGACATACCCAGAAATCCGTGGAATCACACCAGAGCGAGAAGAGGGTAGGGAATGAATTCCATACCCCTTGTCAGCAGGAAATCTAATCCTGTTGTGACCTAAATAAAAGTATTTGATCTATACCAGCAGAGCTGACACCAATGATCTGTGCATTTCTCCTATGCTTATCCTTATGTGTTGAAGGACTCTGCAGGGGCCAAGAGAAAACCAATGGAAGGAGCCGCATTCTGACTTTAGATTCACAGTCCTCTTAAAGCAATAAAATTCTCCATAATTTTGGGACCTGTGCCAAATGAAAGCTGCTTTCTTTTTTCTCCCATTCCTGTCCCTCTTCTCCTCCTCCTTCTGGTCGTCTTCAGGACTGTGCATTGTGTTCAGTTCAGTCCTAAGGATGAAGAGGTAAATACCTCAAGTACAGGGCACACTGACTCACCTTCAGTCCTGCAGGGTCGCTATGAGTAGAAATTGACTCGAAGGCCATGGGTTTTATTTTGTGAAATACTGATTCTGTCAATACAGTAAACTATCAGGGAGTCTCCAAAGCCTCGTTATCCCAGAAATTCAAAGTGTACGCTCCTCTTCTTACAAGTAGTATTGGAATGGTAGATGCAAACTTGTAGGATTCATTCACAAACTTTTCAAAACTAATGGAAGTTCCTGTTAACCAATGTCATAGAACAACATGTGTACTACTATTTCATGAGAAACTATTTGCTCTGTAAGCTTTCACCTGAAGTACAATAAAATATATAAAATAATAATAATAATAATAAGTACAGAAAAAAAAAAAAAACTAATGGAAGTTCCAATTGATTACGTTTCCAGAAAAGAGAGGATGCCAATATTACAGACCAATGGAAGAAATTGTTTTATGAATAGGAAGGCAATCGAATAGATGCAAGCTCATATGCAGGATAAAATCTTTATAACCTCCCTCAGAAAACTACAATTTCTACTCCCCCTGTTGTGCAGAGAAGCTGCTAATACCTCCCCTGATGAAAGTCAGTCACCAACAAAGAAATAAAAATAAGCCATAGCTCTTACAGATGTTTTAAGTGCCTGTGACCAATTTACCCCTTAACTCATATACCTTACTTGAATACACAGCATTTAACAAGTTTGGTAAATTTACTTTTTTGGTTGGTCTTTCCTCCTAATTAATTATCTGACATTTTTAGTAACACTCACGGATTTTATTTCTCTCTCTCTCTCTGTTTATATAAAGAAATATATATGTATACATACAAACATATATTAAGTTTGCATTGCTTTTATTATTATTAATCTTAAATAAAATGCTCCTATTATACTTGAGGGAAACCCTGGTGGCGTAGTGATTAAGTGCTATGGCTGCTAACCAAAAGGTCAGCAGTTCAAATCCATCAGGTGCTCCCCAGAAACCTTACGGGGCAGTTCTGCTCTGTCCTATAGGGTCACTATGAGTCGGAATTGATGGCAACCAGTATAGTATGGTATTATACTTGAGTATCATTTGTTAGAGCAGACAATTAACACTTAACACTCTGTCATTTCCATGAGTAGATTTAAGTATACAGTTATATTGTCTATCAACTAGTATATGTAGTTAGATAGATATCATGCTTTCTGAATGAACAAACATTTGGGAAAGTAGGACACTTATACGTTGAACATAGCTCTAAAAATATGTGCTGAAGTGATTTTATAGGTAAGTAAATCTTGTTAAGCTATCTCTCTTCTAACTTCTCCGGTATGTGGAAAATGTTATAATAACCCTGTTTTTCACAATTTATCACAAGGAAAATTCCAAAAACATGAAAATGGTACTTGCACAAAGATGTTCACTCCAATATTGTTTTCAATAATAAAAATTTTGAAACTGCCTAAATGCCCCAAAGCTGAGGGAGATAATTACGATTATCATATTGAATAAATACATAACCATTAAAATAGTAATTTTGGAAACTATATGCCAATGGGTAAAGAAAGCTGGTGATATAACTATTAAGAATAAAAAGCAACATGCAGCGTGTATTTCTGCTACATTAGGCATGCCTATAGCAAAACACACACAGAGATGGCAGGGAACGGAGTAGATTCATTACGACGTGGGTTTTACGGTTTTCAGCTCCATAATTTTTAGTTTGTTAGGTATAAAATTAAAACTATTTAAGAATATCAGGGTATTCGTTACTGCAGTCTTTTATGGTCTTGGAAAGCTCAGATTGTAGCAATCCTGACTTCTTTAGTACACCTTGAAACAGAGCATTTTCTTGTGCTAATAACTAAAAAATACCAAACCCATTGCTGTCAAGTCAATTCTGAGTCACTGTGAGCCCATGAGTGTCAGAGTAGAACTGTGCTCCATAGGATTTTCAGTGGCTGATTTTTCGGAAGCAGATTGCCAAGCCTTTCTTCTGAGGTGCCTCTGGGTGGGTTTGAACCTCCAACTTTTCAGGATGCTGATACAAGTTTCTTTTCCAAATATAATTACATTATGTGAAGTTGTGCTTAGTTTTCTTTTTAGGCTCTGATTTTTTATGTTTAGCAGCGGCTTCCTCCTGCCTTGGGTGCTTACACAGAGTTCAAAGACATCCCTTCTCCCTGCTCCCACAGCCCTAGTAATTACAAGGTATCCGGTAAAAGAAAAGTTGCTTCCTGGAAAACGTGCTTGATGCCTGTTATAGTTTTCTACTGCTATGTAACAACTTAACACACACAGGAACTAAAACAACACAACGCAGCTTATCATCTCACAACTTCCCTGGGTCAGGAGTCCAAGTACAGGTTAGCTGGTCCCCTGCTCAGTGTCCCACCAGGTGGCAGCCAAGGTGCCAGTCTAGGCTTCTGTCTCATCTGAGGCTCAGGGTCCTCTTCCAAGCGCCTTCGGATTGTTGGTCAAATTCAGTCTGTTGCAGTTGTAGGACTTCCCTTCTGGCTGTCTGCTGTCAGTCCCCACTTTCAACTCCTAGTGGCTACCCCCTATTCCCTGCCACATGGCCTGCTCTTTGCTCCTCCAAGGTCAGCAGAAGAAATTCTCCCGAATCTATGACTGTTATTTAATGCAACCATGGGAATGACTACCCCATCACCTTGCTCATATAATGTACCTGATCCTGAGAGTGATTTTCCCATCATATTTGCAGGTCTCCCCCACACTCATGTGAGGGGACTAGACCAGATGTGTACTCCAAGCGTGGGAATCTTTGGGGCCAGCTCAACATTCTGCCTACCACAGTACACCTTGCTACGCCATACAAAGAAGAAAGCAACTCTTATATTAGATTTAAAGTATACATATATATATCATAAAATTAAATATAGTCTAATGATTTCAATAGAGCAAAGTAGAACAGAAATGTAGACTCTTCCTTAATACAGAGGTACAACATTTTTCTAAGATTAGTGGAAGGGAGAGTGTTCCTTCAGTGAAAACCTAAGTAATGATGTTTCACCTTCATAGCGGATCATTTGTTTTTATTAAAGACATTAAATTACTAAGGAGCTGGTGTTCTTATTAAGAACTCAATTGTTCTTCTCGCTATATAATATACTAGTGTGTAAGCTATTTGCATTTCCTCAAAGGTAAGTATTCTTGTTCAAGTAAAACTCTAGGGTAGCTTCTGCAAAATATGGCAGATGTTACAGTAATTAAGGGTGCACCCAAACTAAAATGCATTCTGCTTCCCTTCAGTTGTACTCTATACACGATTGCCTTGGAATTTATGATAACCCATTTTAGGTTTAAGCATGTCAGTATTATCAACCTCACGCATACAGTCAACAAACAGGTAGTTATCAACTTGCCTGCATTTTATCGATGACTTCGGAGGAATTGATAGATAAGTGCTATTTCTGGCCATCCCAACAGTCTGATTCAGTATTCTGAAAGTCTCAATGCTTCCTGTTAATTCTGGACACAACTGAGTGAGACTAATTTTGTCACACTTTTCTTTTTTTCTTGTTTCGTTTATTGTTGTACTTTAAGTGAAAGTTTACAATTCAAGTGAGCCTCTCATACAAAAATTTATACATACATTGTTATGTGACCCTAATTGCTCTCCATATACTATGATAGCACACTCCTCCTTTCCACCCCTGATTTTCCGTGTGTCCATTCAGCCAGCTCCTGACCCTCTCTGCCTTCTCATTTCAACTCCAGACAGGAGATGCTCATTTAGTCTCCTGTATCTACTTGAGCTAAGAGTCACACTCTTCACGAGTATCACCATATGTCCCATAGTCCAGTCTAATCTTTGTCCAAAGAGTTGGCCTTAGGAACGGTTTTAGTTCTGGGTTGACAGAGTCCAGGTGGCTATGCTTTCTGGGGTTCCTTCAGTCTCAGTCAGACCATTAAGTCTGGTCTTTTTACTAGAATTTAAGTTCTGCACCCCACTTTTCTCCTGCTCCATCAGGGACTCTCTGTTCTGTTCCCTGTCAGGGTGGGCATTGGTGGTAGCCGGGCACCATCTAGTTCTTCTGGTCTCAGGCTGATGAAGTCTCTGGTTTATGTGGCCCTTTCTGTCTCTTGGGCTAATACTTCCCTTGTGTCTTTGCTGTTCTTCATTCTTCTTTACTCCAGGTGAGTTGGGACCAATTGATACATCTTAGATGGCCACTCACTGACTTTTAAGACCCCAGACGTTACTTACCAAAGTGAGATGCAGAATATTTTCCTAGTAAACTTTGTTATGCCAATTGACCTAGATGTCCCCTGAAAACATGGTCCCCAGACCCCTGCCCCTGCTACTCTGTCCCTCAAAGTGTTTGGTTGATTCAGAAAACTTCTTAGCTTTGGTTTCGTCCAGTTGTGTTTATTTCCCCTGTAGTGTGTGCTGTCCTTCCCTTCACCTAAGTCTTGTCTACTATCTAGTTAGTTGTCACACTTTTCATCTATAAAGATACAACTGCTCTAAGAATTTTGTTTTGAATGTATATCTTCTTAAGATACACACTTTATTTTATGGAAAATGGAGGTATTGGAGAGATTCATCATTATTTGCTATAAATAAAAAGACCCGTAATCAGTGTACAGATCCTTATTAGAGATCTTATCTACTATATTTCAGTAACATTCCTCAAGAGAAAATAGAAAATGTGCAAACTCTGTTTACAAATTTCACTTATGTAAGTATGTTTTAAATCTATGCATCCATCCATCCATCTCATCTATTTGCCTAGAATTTGATTCAGTTTGCCTTTCTTATAATACTTCTTGAATAACTGCCATGTAAGCCTATTTTTGAAGTATTTCTGATTCTTTTATTGATCAAAATCTCCTAAACTCAGAAAAAAATACCATTAGCAAGCTATCAATGTGGATTTCTTACCTTTACCACTATCAAACTTAGAGTTGTCTCATTTAACTGTAAAGAGTGCTTGAGTGTGTTGAGCTTCCATGACATAATTATTTTATCTGTAACACACATTTTTTAAAGAATCACCAAAACAACAACAGCATATGATATCAGACATTCTCTCAGTCACCTGAACAGCCCGGTTTTAATATTGGTGTAATATTTATCTCTGTGGGCTTTGGAATTGAATTTTCCCAGACACAAAGATAAGGGAATGGGTAAAAAGTACATCAGATGATGTCATATCTGTATTATCATAGTGCCTCATGCCAATAAGTATCTCTGGAATGATTACAATTTCTGTACAGCGCTTTCTTAATTGACATTACTCAAATATAGCTAATTGACTGAAAGTGTGACCTTGTTTACACTAGTGAAATTTTCTCCAGAGAAGAAAAATGATAACAGGCTTCATTGTCATCAAAGGGTGAAGAAATGTGACAATCTGGGAGCTGGTTTTAGGGCCCCATCTGCTAAACCAGAGAGAAATCAAGATTTTACAGTTCTATAAATATTTTAGTGTATCCCATCATTTATGAACAGTGGCAGCTATCATAAAACGTCCCTGACTTTTGTTACAACTGCATATAAGGCCAGAAAATTGCATCTCGTGGTAAACCATAAAAACCTAAGTAAAAGCCACGTTCCTTTCAGTATATTCTAAAAATATACAACCTCCCTGTCAGTACATGGCAGAGTAGTTACCATCCCAGGATGCCTGTTTGTTTCCCATTTTTTTATCTGATCTTACCCTGGTCTTTTCAAGCCCTTTTGTATATCAGTAACTTTTTATGTTTCGTAAATAACCACCGTCACCATGTAACAGCTGAAATAGATTTTACTTTGTCACAACATACTGTAAGCAAAAGACACTTGGATGCTGACAATTCTGCCGTACCATACGCCTTCATTCCAGACCTGATGTCTGATTGCTCAAGATGTGCGTCTCATTTTGTCTCTACTGAGTTGCTTTAGTGACCTGATTAAAATAGCTTAATCAAGAGGTGATCAGCAGATTTATAAGAGGCAGCTACTCCTAAAAAGCATATGTAGAAAAAAATACATAAATACAGCTGATGGGACAGTGAGATTAAAATAGTGATTTGGATATTGCCTCATGTCCTTATTCCATACACTCTTGTCTTCTGTTTTTAAAAGAATGTTTTATGACCCATGTGATAATTTAACTTTAGCTCTTAAATATATTTTGCTTCTTCGGATGGCCTCTGAACATATAGAAGCTGTAAAAGTCATGTCACATTTCAAGCAGGACAAACTGTTGAAATTGGCATCACTTAATCAGGTAGCAGAATGTCTCTCTTATTACTAGGTTATGCTTGGATTAAACAAACAAGCAAAGAATGTTGTCATGAAGTCATGTCCAACTCATGATGACCCCGTGTGTGAAAAAGTAGAACTGAGCTCCATAGGGTATTCTTGGATGTAATCTTTATGAAAGCAGATGGCCAGGCCTTTCTTTCACAGCTGGGTTCGTTCAAACCACCAACCTTTTTGTTAACAGCCGAGTGCAAACCATTTGCACTACCCAGGGATCTTAGGCTTGGATGTTGTTGTGATTGTTCTTGTATGCCATCCAGTCGAGGCTGACTCATAGTGACCCTATAGGACAGAGAAAAATGCCCCATAGGGTTTCCTAAGCTGAAATCTTTACAGGAGCAGATGACCCTATAGGAAAGAGTAAAAATGCCCCATAGGGTTTCCTAAGCTGAAATCTTTACTGGAGCAGTCTTTTCTCCCATGGAGCCGCTGTAGGTTCCAACCACCGACCCATAAGCATACTAGAATTCACAAAGTAGTAGGTCCCAGGGTTTGCAGTCATGTGTGGAAACCTCAGAGGATTCATACTCTCCTTGTATCCTGATATGGATATGATGCTATATGGCTCACATTTGAAACAATATTGCCTTTTGCCCTTCACTTCTTATGCACAGATCAATACATGATTTTCAATGTCAAAAATCTGCCTGACCATATATCATCCAAGCCAAATACTTCTCAGTTTACTTTTCAAATGTGATTTCCAACCCCCAAAAAACTGTCCTTCCACTTCTTTTTTTCCTCCCTATAAATAAGCCATTTCCATTTGCAGTGCACAGTGCCCGCCCAATACTTTGGATGGGAATGTGAATTTGAGACAATATGAAGCAGATCTGTGGTTCATGAATATAGTCTAGGCACACAAAGATTCGTGACAGGCTGCCTTTGATGCCTGCATTCTCAGATATAAGTGGTAGAGATATAGTCATATTTCTAGACCTTTTTCCTCTATTCAATAGACCCCAATGCTCATTTGGAAAAGCCCTATTGGGCACAGGCAATCTGAGCAGACAGGAGGATGGACAGAATTCTGGGGCATTCTCAAGGTTCTGGGCAGAACCTCTGCAGGAAAATGAGTACGTGGCTGATGTGAACCTGGAAGCCTGGGGCTCCTGCCTGGTGGTAATGGGTTCCTGCCAATCATTACAGGTATACAGGAGATATTATGTGACAGAACTTTAATGGAAGTGAGAAGAGAAGCTGATGAAGAGTCCTGACCGAGGAACTAGCGGTTTGGAACACTGGGTCCAAAGTTTTCTGGGTGCACCGACCATGCAAACTGCATTCCCATGCTACAGAACAAAGCCCAAAAGTAAGAGAGGGCTAAGGGCTGAAAGTCACAGTGACGTGAAGGATTTACGTTGATTAGCAAAGGTCACATGTAAACTACAGTCTTATGGAACAGCACTGAAAGGTTTGCCACTAGTTAGCTAAGCCAAGTTCATTTAATATCTCAAAGCCTTAAATCCCTCTTGTATAAAATGGGCATAATGGCGTCTAGCCCCTGAGCTGGTGGCACCAGGATGATGTTAAATATCTTTGTTGTTGTTAGTTGCAGTCGAGTCAGCTCTGACTCATGGTGACTTGATGTATACAGAACAAAATGTTGCCCAGACCTGCCCCATCTTTATGATCTTTGGTATGTTTGAGTCCATGGTTGGGGCTATTGTGACAATTCATCTCATTGAGGGTTTTCCTTGTTTTTGCTGACCCTCTACTTTACCAAACATGATGTCTTTTTCTAGCAATTGGTTTTTCCCAGTGATGTGCCCAAAGTAAGAGAGCCAAAGTCTTGACATCCTCACTTCTAAGGAGCATTCTGGTTGCACTTCTTCTAAGACTGATCTGTTCATTTTTCTAGCAGTCCACTGCATGTTCAATATTCTTTGTCAGCACCACAGTTTGAATGTACTAATTCTTCTTCTGTCTTTCTTTTTTATGATTCAGCTGTCAAATGCATACGAGGCAGTAGAAAAGACCATGGCTTGGGTCAGGCACACCTGACTCATCAAAGTGACACCTTTGCTTTCTAAAACTTTAAAAAGGTCTTTTGCAGTAGACTTTCTCAGTGCAGTAAGTCCTTTGGTTTTTTGACTGCTGCTTCCATGGATGTTGACTGTTGATCTCAGTAGAATGAAATCATTGAAAATTCAGCTTTTGTTATTGTCAAACAATTTAGCTCTTGCTATTATCACTATATCAATCTGCCTGCCACATAATAGGTGCTCAATAGGTTTTGGTGAAATTAATCAAATTGAACAGAGAAGCATTGAAGTATTATATAAGGATATCTTTCACTCATTAAGCACAGTCCTGGATGGGGACATTTAAACTATATTTGGACAGGAATGAACTGAAAAAATTATCTAGTAATGCCAGATGTGGCATTATTTGATATTTACCTTATAAAATTATCACAGTAGCACCGCAGGCTAGGCATTTTTTCCACTTTACTAATAATGACTAAATTTCAGAAAGGTCAATTAACTTGCTTGTGGCTACCTATCTGAATGGCACAGTCGGGATTTGTACACAGGTTGCCTGGCTCCAAATCCAAAAAAACAAAGGGGAAAGACAATAGCTAACTGAAGAAGTATAAAGGCTCCCAAATCTGCAGTCTATTTTCATGATAGAAAATTAAGATGATAAATGGTGATTAGTTAAAATGACACACCATTTAATGTTTTACCTAAAATTTTCTAACATCTCTTAATAGTATTATGAGTTGTGAATAGTATAAGTTCTATAGTTAGAGTTTCGTAGCTGATGGCTTCTCTAGAACTAGTACTCTTCTTCTTTATACTAACTCAGATAGGCGTGTGACATACAGCTGTGGTTCTGCCCCAGTATCTCTGTGTGTTTCAAGGAAAGAACCATCCCCTGCTCCTACACAGATAAGCGGAGGGCCATTCCAGAAATGTTCCGTGAGTATCTTCTCTAATTTGGTGGATAAGAACCAACCACTACACAAGATATTATTTGTTGTTGATGTCGCCAGTGTCATTACTGTTGCTGTTTTACCAGAAGACAGAATTAGGACAAATGTGTAGATTTAAGTTCTGTAAAGAACCTTTCAGCCAATGGAGCAGTTGCGGAGCATCACCCACTCTAGAGGAGATTTTAGCATTTGAGAGGGAAGTAACAGATGGCATCGAGGTTTACTTTCAATTCTAAAATTCTATGATTTTATGGAAAAAAGATATCCCTAGCCCTGGTGGCCCAGTGGTTAAGAACTCAACTGCTAACCAAAAGGTCAGGAGTTCAAATCCACCAGCCTCTTCTTGGAAACTCCATGGGCAGTTCTACTCTGTCCTATATGGTCGCTAAAAGTCAGAATCAACTCAGTGGCAATGGGTTTGGTTAAAGCAGATATTATCCTTGAACTGATAGTCTGTAATAGCATTTTTTTTTAATGATATCTAATTCTTTAAAAAAAAAAAAAACCCAAAGAGGCACAACCATAGGAGTATTCATTTAATCATGTAACCAGTATTCATTGAGCACCCTGTGTTTTGCCCAAAGGTCCCTGGGTGGCACAAAAGGTTTGCACTTGTCTACTAGCCTAAAGGTTAATGGTTCTAACCCACCCAGAAATGCCATGGAAGAAAGGTCTGGTAACTTGCTTCTGTAAAGATGATAGTCAAGAAAACTTTAAGGAGCAGTTGTGCTCATGGGTGGCTGTTAGTTGAAATCAACTCAAGGGCAATGGGTTTGTTTGTTTGTTTGTTTGTTTTTTCCCTGTTTTGGCCAAGACAGATGTAGTTCCATCCTTGTGAGCCATACAGAACAGTGGACTCTGGTTGTACACAAACAAAAATCTGATAGACTCAGACAATATAAAAATAAATGTCTGAATAATTTGAAAGTTAAAGCACCCAAGACTGCTTGTGGGCGGTGAACATTTAATCAAAGCAGACCCTGACGTGTTCCTGAGCTGCCTTCATCAGATGTGCCCTATTTCACGGCCCGTGGTCGCCTGTGCTTGTCAGATCGGCCTGACACGACCCCAGTTTTCGGATCAAGATCTCCCAGGTTCCGTTTCTGAGCTGTCCATGTGTTATCACCAAGCACAGCCCCTCCTCTCTCTCGTTTAAGATGGGCCCAATAGAATGAGTGTGGACTGTGGGAATTCATTTCCGAAGCAGGAAGTGAGACTAGGAAGAAGCACAACAAAGCTGAGGCATGTTGTGGTAACTAAATCCACGTCTGTGTTTAATCAAAGTGCCCTGGTGAGTCACGGCAAGGAGAGCAGGGCTCCCCACGTCAGTAATCAGCCGCAGAAGGCCACATCAAAATGCAGCTTCAGTGCTTGACTTCCTGCTCGCTATTGTTCCACAGATATTATTAGACAGAATGGAAGAGGCAACATAGACCGTCTATGCTTTTAAGTCCTTGTTTTCAAGCTACATGGCATTCACAGAAATGTCTGCCTCAAAACCCCAAAGGCAGGACAGCACAATAGTATTCACAAGAAGATCGATGTCCTGGGTGGATTCAGACCTGTGCTAACGATGGTTGTCGGGCACTCCCTGCTCCCGCAGCTCTGTGGCAAGGCCCACGGGAGCCACGGAATGTTCCTCTTGTCCATGCTGGCATCTGCCTGGCTGAAGGGGCACCCCGCCCTATGTATGGGTTCTCTGTTTTCCGGAGATCTCAAGGGAACTCCAAGGCAACTTTGCCTAGGGCTTCACATTTTGAAAGTCTGCCCCTGGAAAATGTTATCTTCCCGTGGCACATTGGCCTCTGCGGGAAGTGTTCTTCTAAGGAAAGCAAATAATTCTTATTCATCACAGAACTCTGCCTACTAGGCAAACGATAAAGTGCATTGTGGGGAAATACTGTACATGGAGTTCCTGAATGAAAGTAAAATCTAACATTCCAAAACTACAGGCAGACGACTAGATCTAGGTCTACTTTTCCAAAGGAACATAAGTAGGATAGAGGCTTGAAAAATCATGATAGCAACTTTTAGAACATTTTCCTATTGCATGAATGAAATCTGTAAATAACATCAGTGTATACTGAGCAAGTCTGGGGATTTGGAATATTAATAGTATGCAAATAGCCTATTGGCATGTTCTTCTTAAACTGGAATTAATGTACCACTTTTGAATTCAGCCATTAAAAAAAAAATCATTACTTCACTTGGGATTTGGAATTTGAATTATATGAAATTAAAAATTTAAACTTACGTTAAATGTAAATATATATTTTATCTTATTTTCCTTACGAATTTAGTATCTCTGTAGTTTCATATGATCAGAAAAAAAAAATCCGTATTGACTATTTTTATTTAGTATCTCATAACAATTTAATAGTTAATACATGACATTTATTAAATGTTCAGCTCAGAGAGCCTGTGATTCTATATACCAAATACAATGGGATGGTCTGAGGGTTTTCTCTTCACTCTCAGACAAAGTGCACCCCCTCATCATAAATATGTGGGGGCATTTGTGGTCCGGTGGTAGAATTCTCCCCTACCATGTGGGAGACCTGGGTTTGATTCTTGGCCAATTCAGTGGGTTTGATTCTTGGCCAACTTGTGTGTTGCTATGATGCTGAACAGGTTCTAGAGGCGCTTCCAGACTAACATGGGCTAGGAAGAAAGGCCTGGCAATCTACTTCTGACAATCAGCCAATGAAAACCTTATGGACCACAATGGTCCAACCCAAGACTGATCATACGAGTCATAGCAATGGCGCAGGACCAGACAGCATTTCATTCTATTTTGCATGGGGTCACCAAGAGCCAGAGGCTGACTTGATGATAGCTGACAGTAACAACTACATCATAAATATAAAACTTTATACAACTAATCTAAAAATCAGTCTTTGATCAAAATCAATTGTCTGGAGTGAAATAAGTCAGACGCAAAAGGACAAATCTTGTTTGCTCCAACTTGTACGAAATACCTAGAATAGGCATATGCATAGAGACAAGTGTTTATTGGCGGTTACCAGGACCTGGGCGGGGGGAGGAGGAAATGGGGGAAAAAAATCAAACATCTGGGGAAGAGTCACTTAAAATGATTAGTGACAAGTCACCCAGAAATCCCCAAGTTCAATGGGAAGTTTTTGGTCACAATTTGAGGCAGTTGTTCTGTTCTGCTGAGGGGACATTCAGTCCCAGAAGAGGAATGCCATTGCAGTAAAGGACATTATAGACCTTTGTGCATCACTTGTTCTTCTTCTACAACAGAAGGCTTCTCTGGATGGTGAAACTTGTTCTGAACAAGTTTCCATTCAATATTTGAAAGATGGACACTTTTCTACTCTATGAACTTTTCAAAGACTCTCCTGCATGTAGACCTGTTTGCACAGCTATTTGTTTTTCCTAGTTTCTTGTGGAGATCAACATGTTGGCTTGGGGAAAGCAAGTTGATCACATAATTGCATCTGGAACAAACACTCCTTTGACCCAATAGACAGGCATGAGTTTACAGCATCCTATTTACACTACCTATATGAAGACCACCTTACTTCAACGCGAAATACGGAACATTTTTCTTAAGGTATATTTTTCAAAACAAGACTTGGTTTATCAACAGAAATTAGAGATATAGAGGGAATAGTAAAAAGTTTCCTCTGCATGTCCCAGTTTGTCCTGTACTACTGGTTCTTTTTTTTTTTTCATTGCAGACTTAAATAACACAGTGGGAAATGGTCCCGCTCTCCCATGAAACTGTAAGCACTCTGCAAACTCTAGAACAAAAAAGAAAGGAAAGAATATAAAAAGAAAGGGTTTTAGGTTTAGGAACCTGACTTGGCTGTATTAGAAAAAATAACTTTCTGTTCACAAAACTGTTCCTGTCGGTGATGTTGTCAGTGGTCCTTCCTGATCTGATCTTCTTAATATCCAAGTGAAGAATCACTTGATAGCAGTGAACACCATTAACCTAATGACTTACAGTGCTTTGCCCTGGGCCACAATTTCCATTCTTACTTTCTCAGGACATAATTTGGTTTAGCCATGACTTAATTTCTTTAGAGTTTGAGCCCAGGGGCCTCCAATAATTTCCATGTCTACAACACCATGTTGGTAAAACACACACAGGGATAACCAATAGAATTTGGACACGCTACACTTCTTTTATGAATAAAACATTATTAAGTACCACTGCCAGTTTTATTCCATAGCTCCTCCTTCTAGTCAGTACTTATAATTTTTCACACTTAATACTCATTGAAATATAAAAATTAGATGTCCAATAACAGGCCGTCTAATTTCTGTTGTGAGGGTATAGCATAAAAACAAAACTTCACATTTGTAAACATTTATACTTTGAAGCCCCTCATAGAAGAGTTTGTTATATGCCACTTACATGCTGAGTAACAATATGGGGCTTTCATTTTATATTACTCTGTTTAAATTAAACTTTTCTTTTTATCAGTGCTTTGGCCTGAGACTAAATGATTCCCAATCTGCATTCCCTTAGACGATGCACAGAACATTTGAGACTGGCTTTCACATACTGACAACCTTGCAATTTTATTTAAACAAATTCTTCTCCCCCAATTCCCTACAGAGCAGCTATTGTACCCTTTTGTTGATTGTACTGGACGCATTGCAGAGCTCCAATTACTTCCCAGTGGACCACCCACCACAAGAAGGTTTTGTCTTGCCAGCACAGCAGCACTGCCAGCTTGTTTGCCTCCTGGAGACTGGAGAGAGGCCTTTGTCTCAACCCCATCCTCTGTGTTTAGCCTTTAACAGACTCCTCTGGCCCGCATCTGTGCTTTTCCTGACATGGACCAACCTCATCAACTACTCCCAAACCACTTTGGAGTAAATACAGTGTCTAACATAATAATAATTAGGTGGTAAAAAGAAAACATCATAATGTTCTTTTGGATAGGCAGTTGACAGCTTCCAGACAAATGTAGAGCTTTATGGTGATGTGAAATTGCAGGAATGAAGCAAGCGCCTGGCCATTGAAAAGAAGCAACTGAGTATAATGGGGCAAACTGGCTCCGAGTATTCTCATGACTCTTTGAGTATTGAGTCAATACCTTAAATCTGCATTCCTTTTTTAATCTTCTGAAATAGATAATGTGATTAGCAAAATCTCTTGTTAGTGACACAACATTTGAAAGAGCTATCTGTATTATGAGGTTTGCTAGAACTTATGTCAAGGTAAATCATAGACTGAAAATAAACTGTATTGCCAAGCAATGTAGGTTTTTATTATTTGATTTAATTTTTTTCCCCAGATAACTTTGGCTCACATTAATGTGATTTCTGGAATGATGTACTACCTTGTATTCAAATTTCTTCTTGGTACTTTCCCAACATAAATAAGGATAATTCTTTAAATTTCAAGACTGGAATTCTGCTTCAGTTAGAATACAAAGCTATTTTGAAAATGAATCCCTATTATTATAGTTACCAATTATCATTAATTTATAAAACTGAATAATCTGTGAAAAATAAATACCCTCTAAAATTATATGAGTTACTAGAATATCAGAATAAGTATTAAAAAATTAAATCAACTCTCGATTTATTAATACTTTCCTCACCAATTTCAGATTAAATTGTCCTCTAACTTACTGTTTTTTTTCATCTAAAAGGAGCATGCATAACCCTGGACTTATATTTCAACACAGAAATGTGGACAGAATTTGGAACTTATATACTAAAAGTATTTCAAATAAAAATCTTTCCAGATGCTGAAAAAAAAAACACAAAAATTAATAGCTTCTTACAAAATGAGGAGCAAAAAACCATAGTTAATGATACACATAAATCTGTTAGTTGCCTTCAACCCTTTCTGCTTTTCATCACTTTAAGACTCAAATTTATTGCTTAATAATTTGACAATTTTGAATCATCTACCCACAATTAAACTGGGAAACGTTAGATTGTTAAATGCATTCTCTCTTTTAATTACTTACACATTAAAAAAACCAAAACACTCATTGCTTCAAGTTCATTCCAACTCATAGCGACCCTCTATTTACTGTCATGCTCAACAGAGGCACATCGACACTCCAATCACCTTCTCGTACTTTCTTGATTCTACAACATTCCTTCCTCACCCCCACCACACCACCACCACCACACACACATACACACACACACACACACACGATGCCACCCCACTCTAGGATCAGGGTCATACTTCACATTGAGGAGGGTTGTTGCAGGGTTGGAAGGCTTTTATGGTGGGACAATAAAAAGCTGGTATTTTGTGGTTTGGAAAGAACTGATGGTAACAATAGTGTGCGTATGCATACATGTACATATGCACACATATCCAGTTCCATTATTGGAGTCTGTGTTCTTATCACAACTTAAGAAATATTTAAAATAAGTTCTTATCCATTCTTTACGTAAAAATGAAATATAATAAATATATAGAGAATGTACACAAATCATACTTGGAAACCCTGGCGGCGTAGTGGTTGAGAGCTACTGTTGCTAACCAAAAGGTCAGCAGTTTGATTCCACCAAGTGCTCCCTGGAAATGGTATGGGGCAGTTCTACTTTGTCCTATAGGGTCACTATGAGTCAGAATTGACTCGACATCAACGGGTTTGTTTTGTTTTTTTTTGGTACACAAATCATAGCCTGTGCAGATCAATGAAATATCACAAAGTAAACACACCTTGCAGCCAGCAACAAGATGAAGAACTAGAACAAATGCCAAAGTTCTCCTTAAGCTTCTTCACTCAATATTCTCCCCAAAGGTAACTACAATCCCAAGTAAGAACACCATAGATTAGTTTTGCTTGTTTTTGAACTTTATGTAAATAGGTAATGCATAATGCACACTTTTTGTCTGGCATCTTTTGATCAATATTAACCTTTGAGATTCATCCATGTTGTTGCATGCGGCAATAATTAATTATTTCTCAGTGCTATGTAGTATTCTATTGAATGACTCTACCACAATTTATCTGTTCTACATTTACGTTATTTTCATTTTGAGATAATCAAAACAGAGCCATCATAAACTTTTATATAAAGGTCTCTTGGTGCAGATACATAAGATATGTATCTTCATGGATAACTTTGTGGATAAGACTCAGCATGAATCCAATCCCCAAAATATGGCGGTTGATGCAGTCCCCATCTTCCCACTTCTCAATCATTTTTGATGCCAGCCGCTTATCTTGGACACTCTTTCTCTGACCCTAGTCACTCGGTGCTAGGGTAAATCTCGCAAGTTCAAAGAACAACGGCCCTGTAGAATGCCCAATAGACAGATGCCAGCTGCAAGTTTGGGAGTCCACACAACACTTTCACTTTCATTTCCTGGCACCTCATTCTCCTATGAGTTTCATAATTCACTGGAATGACTCACAGAACTCCTGAGAGTACTATAATTATGATTACAGATTTATCATAGCAGAAGGATACAAATCAGGATCATCATAAGGAAGGGATGCACAAGTGAGGTCAGGGACAATCCCCAAAGTGGAGCTTCCCAGGAGGGAAGTACCACGCTTCCTTAACCAACCAGGAAGTTCACTGAGCCTTCATGTTGCAGGCTTTTATTGGTCAGTCTCGCGTGATACATGAAATCATGCCTCCTGAGGCTAGTTGATATTGACCTCCAGGTGAGTTTTTTCTGATCTGGTCAGTCCCTACTCACCAGCACAAATCCTCAGGTGTGCCCTGGAAATCCTAGATGAAGGTACCTCAGTTATTCCAAGGGTTATTTCCCAGGATCCAAGGACAAAGGCCACCCTACTTTGAGTCTGTGTCTCATGGTCCACTGTATCTATGAATGGAATTGCTGGCTCCTGGGGTAACTAATCATACTCACTTTTAATAGATACTGCCAAAATGTTTTCCAGTGATTGTACCAATTCTTCAGTTCCAGTTTCTCCACATCCTCACCAGCACTGATATTATCTGATTTCTCATTTTAGCCATTTCAATGAGTATGCAGAGTCCCCTTTGGGTTTTGAACTTGTATTTCCTTCAGGATTAATAAAAATGAGGAGGAGCTTTGGTGGTGTAGTGGTTAAAGCACTCAGTGGAGAACCAAAAAAGCCTCAGCAATTTTGAAAGAATATATTTATTGGCAGCTTTTAATTAATTAATTTATTTTTGTGAAGTGTTTCTTCAAGTATTTTGTCCATTTTTCTATTGGCCTGGGTGTCTATAGAAGGAGTTCATTATATTGTCAGAATATAAGCCCTTTAATAAGAATTAATATTTCCAATATATCTTCCCTCTCTGTAGCTTGCATTTTCACTCTCCTAATAATGTTTTATGAGAAAATTAAATTTGAGTTCTAAGTAGTCCAGTGTCTCATTTTTCCCCTTCAAGATTATGGTATTTTGTATTCTATTTGAGGAAATTTTGCTTTACCAAATAATATAAAGATATTCTGCTATGTTTTCTTCTAAAACCTTGATTGTTTTGCCTGTCACATTTAGATCTAGAATCTGTGTAGAAGCTGTTTTTATGCTTGGTGTGTGATACAGGTTATTTTTCCATATGCTATCTATGCTATAAAATAATACCATTTTTTCCTACTACACTGCAGCATTACCTTTGTTAAAAATCACATGACTCTGTATGGATGGGCCTGTTTCTAGACTTTCTAGTCTGTTCCATTGTATATTTTCTATCCTTCTACCAAAGGAATATTATTTTGATTACTACAACTTTTTGACATGACTTAATATTTGGTATTCTGGTCCTCTAACTTTATTCTTCTTATTCAAGATTGTCATGGTTATTCTTGACATTTCTCAATTTTCATACATTTTAGAATGAACATTTTAATTCCCACACACAAACATAAACACTCACAGTCGTGCAATATCATATCCCTCAGTTTACATAGGTCCTTTTCAATTTTTTCTCAATAATATTTTGGAGTTTTCAGCGTAAAGATCCTGGGTACATTTATTACTTATGCCCTATACATTTGATGTTCCTTCATATCATTGTAAATGGATTTGTTAAATTTCATTTTCCACTTATTTATTGATGGTATATAGAAATATCACTACTTTTTCTCTTTTTCTACATTGACCTTTCATTATCTGATCTTGCTAAATTCACTTACTAATTTTAATAGTTTATTTTTAGATTCCATGTATGCAATCATGTCATTTTGTTTCTTCTTTCCAATTCTTTTTCCTTGTATTATCACATTATCCAGTAAAACATGAATAGGAATAGTGATAGTCAGTATCCTTATATTGTTCCTGAGGTCAAGAAAAGCATTTCAGTATTTCACTAATAAGCATGAAGCTCAATGTAGATTTATCACTGATACACTTTGTCAGGTGAAAGAAGTTTTGTTCTATACCTGCTTTCCAAAAGTTCTAATTGTCAATGAGTATTGAATTTAATCAATTTGCAGCATCTATTGTAATGACCATAAAAAAACTCTCCCTTTTTCTGCTAATGTGGTAAATTACATTGATTTTTGTATGTTAAGCCAAACTTGACTTCCTGGAAAAAGCAAGCCTAAATCATTCATAATGTATTATCATTTTTATGTATCTTTGTGTTTGATTTTGTAATGTTTTGTTTGTTTTCTGTGTTTATTGTCTGTGCTTTTTCTTTTTCATTATAATACCCCTTTTGGTTTTCATATCAAGGTTATGTTGGCCTCATAAAATGTGTTGGGAAATGGCATTTTTGAACACATGGAGAATTCATAGTTCAAGCAATCTGGGCTTGGATTTTGCTTTGTGTGAAAGTCTTTAATTATTTAATTGATGTAGAATGACTTAGATTCTCTATTTTTTCTCTTGTCAGCTTTGGAAACTTGTTTTTTATCTAGTTGTTGCTGTGGGGTGCCATCGAGTTGGTTCCAACTCACAACAACCCTACGGACAGCAGAATGAAACACTACCCAGTCCTGTGCCATCCTCACAATTGTTGTTATGCTTGAGTCCATTGTTGCAGCCACTGTGTCAGTCCATCTCATTGAGGGTCTTCCTCTTATTAATCAATCTCTTCTAAATTTTTAAACGTATCGTTATGAAACACGTTTTCATGATGTTCACAGTTGAAAATATTTTCTGGTTTTATAGTAACATATTATTTGACACACAGGTTATTTGGAAGTTTTTGCTTACTTTTCAAACTGCTTTTGGATTTTCTAAGCTTTTTTTTTGTTATTGATTTCTAGCTTACTTCCACTGTGGTTAAAAAATATCCTCTGAGGAGTTTCAGTCATTTGAATTGCACTGAAGCCTGCATAATTACATGGCATGCAATCATTCTGCATAATCACATGGCATGTGATCATTCTGAGCGAGATCTATGTGATCTTGAAATGTTAATTTTTTTTCTGCTACCTGAAGTGTTCTAGATGTTACTTAGATCAAGATTGTTAATCATGTTGTTTAGATCGTATATATTCTTGCTAATATTTGTCTGCTTATACTACCAGCTATTGGCAAGATTGGATTAAAGTCTCTCACTATGATTGTGATTTTTCTCTATTTCTTTTTATTCTGTTAGTTTTGTTCTACATATTTTGAAGTAATGGTATTGGGTGAGTATAGATTTAGACTTGCTACATCTTCCAGTTTAACTGATGGCTTTATCAGCAGGAATATCCCTCATTATCTTTAGGAACGTTTCTTAAAGCTTACTTTGCCTACCGTTAATAGAGTTACACAATACTATATGCTATCTTTCTCTTTTTTTGTGTGCTTTAGGTGAAAGTTACAGCTCAAGTTAATTTCTCATTCAAAAATTTATACACATACTATTTTGTGACATTGGTTGCTGTCCCCCCAATGTGACAACACGCTCCCGCTTTCTACCCAGGGTTCCCTGTGTCCATTTGTCCCATTCCTGTCCCTTCCTGCCTTCTCATCCTGCTTTTGGACAGGTGCTGACCATTTGGTCTCATATATTTGATTGAACTAAGAGGCAGGTTCCTCACGTGTGTTTTTTGTTTTGTAGGCCTGTCTAATCTTTGTCTGAAAAGTGGGCTTCAGGAATGGTTTCAGTTCTGGGTTAGCAGAGCATCTGGGAAGGGGGGACATAGTTTCTAGAGTTCCTCCAGTCTCAATACGCTTCCTTTTGATTAACGTTCTCATGTTATCTCTTTCCAGTATTTTATTCTTAATGTCTTTGTGGCCAATTATATAAATCTTATTTCCTGTAAGGAACATAGAGTTGTACATTTTTGAAAAATCCAAATTCTCTGCTGCTTTCTCTAACTCTTAATAACAGCCCCCTCACTGAATACTTTGCCTAAAATGTCAGCCATTTGCCTCATGTTCAGCATTAGTAAATTCCCTGTAAAATATGTGGCTGAAGTGGATCATTTCAATATAGTATGTAAACGGACAAGACTTACGAAGGCATAAGTGGAAAAAAGAAGCACATGGAAAAATTGTAGAAAATAACCTCAATAGCGATCAAATTCATTCAAAAAATTGTCCCACTTTTAGCCTCCCTAAATAATCGGATAAGGAATTGGTAGGCACATGTTTATATATATACATATTTTTTTTTTTGCAGAAATATGAACTGATTCAATCATTTAGGAGGATAATGTTCAAATATAAAATAAAAATCTTAAAAATCCACATACACTTTAAAAGAATAATTAAGCTTCTGGAAAACTCTTTAGAAAATAAAAATAAAACCCCAAAAATATGAATATATAAGGATGTTTACCATGAGATTATTTTTAATTTGGGAGCAAGATAAATGTCTATTTAAAGGAAAATAGTTAATAAATTATATACATATACGTATATATATAAAACAGATTCTGTTGAGTAGATTTTGACTATAGTGACCTCATGTGTGTCAGGGTATAACTGTGCTCCATGGGATGTTTAGTGGCTGATTTTTTAGATCACCAGGCCTTTCTTCTGAGGCACCCCTGGGTGGACTCCAGCCTCTAACCTTTCCATTAGCAGCCAAGCATGTTAATCATTAGTACCACCCAGAGACTCCCAATGAAGGCATAAAGGTCCATAACACATTATCTCCAAATATACTAGCGCAGGGTGGTTCTTTGCAGTTAGCTGCTTCCCAAAAGACAAAAGTATAGGGGTGGGGAGGATTTTTTAACTCTTACTCTTTTCTAGGAGCAGAGGATTCAGGTAAAGTTCAACACTGTCAATGTATCTGCTTAAATACAGAAAAGTAGAGATACAGGGAAAAGAAAGAGAAATAAAGGAAATTCACACACAAGACTATTCAGAATTATTGCATAATACTTTCCTAACTGGTTTGAAATGAACATGCATTACCTTTAAATAAAGTGGTTACAATGTAAAAATATTAATTATTGTTTTCAAAATAACTTGAAGTTAATTTTTGAATTTCTAACCCACTTAGCAAATCTAGATGTGATAAATTTCTTATTAATCTGCTGAAAAAGTACAAATGATAGTAATTAAAAGTTAATGGTCTCAGTGTCTGAGTTATCCAGATTCTGTGCTTAACTTGAGAAGTTAGGTCTTGCTCGTACCATCACATTTTGTGCACAATTTGTCACTTCAGTAATTGTCCCATTTGGGAACAATAAAGTGAATATTGCTGTTTTGCTATTTATAGTACATTTTATGAAAACTCACAGAACAAATATCATCCCCAAAAGTTTATTCTAATTCTATCTTTAAGTTAAACTTGAAATTTAAATTTGAAAACTTTACATCATTACTTATATTTTTTTCTAAAGAGGTTTCCATTTAAATGTATGCTAATCAAGCAAAAAAATGTACTGAAAAGCTTGGAGAGAGAGAGAACAAACACAGTCATGCTGTACCTAACCTAAGCTGGTGACACACCTGCCGAGAGAGACACACACCTGTTGACACCTGATCCACAGTGTGCCCACCCAGTGACACAAAAATGGGCATCAGTTCTTTGGGAAGGGTGAACGCGTCTCCTTTTCTACCTAAGTAGGTCCCTCCCCTATGATGCTAAGTGCAGCATGTGGAGGGGAAGAGGGGGCCAGTTTACCTGAAATCTGTTCCTGTTGTTTACTGTTCACCTTCCAGAAGTAATAATAGCTTTCAATTGCCAACACTTTGTAAAGTGTCTTTGTGCGTGACCCAATGGATTCGATAGTAGAGTCCCCATTCTAACAGTCTCAAGATTGCTGGGGATTTAGAGCACAACCTGTGTGTATGTACACGCGATCATTTTCCAAAATTGTTAGGTTTTCTAATACTTTGGTTGGTCATATTCAGGCAGTAATTAGGTTTCCAAAAAACCAAACCCTTTGCCATCAGGTCAATTGTGACTCACAGCGACCCCATAGGACAGAGTAGAACTGTCCCATAGGGTTTCCAAGGAACAACTGGTAGATTTGAATTGCTGACTTCTTGGTTAGCAGCCAAGCTCTTTAATCAATGTGACACCAGGGTTCCTGTAATTAGGTTTAGAAGCCTTATTATTTCTTTACAATATTACGTATTGTAAGTGACCTATTTATGTATTTCCATAAATTATCCCATTTAACCCTGTGAGACTGTTATTTAAAGATGAGAAATCTTACATACAAAGTTTCAGTAACTTTAAGGAGGGTCCCAAAGTGAGTCAGTGGCAGAACTGGGGCTCAAACCTAGGTTTTCTGTCTGCAAAATTTCACTTCTCTTTACCTCGTATACCACTGACTCCTTCCATTGCTAAGAAGGTATCTTTTAGAGTGTCAGTCTAGGCTGTGATCGTCCTTATTTTTCTAAGAAACACCTCTCTTTTATTGGGGCTGACCTATAAACAGCTGTGTCTGTAGTCTTACTCTACCTGCTGGCTGTAGGTGATTGGAAAAGAGATGAGCAATGCTTCACTAACTTTGAACCCAAAAGACTTTCTCTCTTGGGACTATTTTGCTTGAGGTAAGTTGAGACTGAAGGTTGGAAGATATATCAAATGAATAACAGAATGGTGGCATAAAGGTCAATAAATTTCTGTTGCCCAGGTCTGTCCTGGTTTCCACACATCCTGAAGTCTGGTTGCGTTTTTAAATAAAGCCACCTTTATTTCATGAACCACTGTATCATGATTTCTTTTACTAGCAGCTAGATAGTCTAATTTTCTTTAATGATATCCTGCTATACTCCCTAATCTTTAAATGTTGAAGAGCTCCAGGATTCAGTTCTTGGATCATTTCTCTTTTCCATCTAAACTTACTAGTTATGTCTTCTACTGAAAAGCCAGGAAGAAATTCTGCAAAGTCATAGGACTAGGGAGACAAATATTGGAGTTCTATCATTCCCAAGCTGCCAGGAATCGAGAGGCTAAGAGAAAAGGAGAGTACAGAGAAGTATCCAACAGCTTTCCCCTTCAGCTATGTGCCAGTTTTTATTTCTGCAAAGTGAGTGAGAAGTTCATACCCAGAATATATAAATAACTTCTATAAATCAATAAAGAAAAGACACTCCAATAGTAATATGGGTGTTGATAAGGCTGATCTCAATTTGTGAATATCTATCAAGTGCTACCCATGTGATATGTGTGCCTTTTTCTATAGACATGTGTTAAGGATTGAACTGTGTCCTCCAAAAAGATATGTTCAAGTCCTAATCCCTCTACCTGTAAATGTGACCTTGCTTGGACATAGGGTTTTTTTCTTTTATTTTCGGGTAACAAGGTCACACAAAGTAGTGTGGGCCTTACCCCCTTCTGAGTGGTGTCTTATTAACAAGGGCAATAGGCACAGAGACAGTCAAGCAGGGAGAAGACAGGCGCCATGTAAAGATCCATCTACAAGTCAAGGAACTCCAGGACTACTAGATGCAGGAAGAGACAGAGGGATCTTCCTCTAGAGAGGACAGAGAGAAATCATGGCTCCGCTGAAGCCCTGAATGTGGACTTCCAGCCTCCAGAACTGTGAGAAGATAAATTTCTGTTCTTTAAGGTAATCCACTTTGCAGCATTTTGTTACAATGGTCCTAGGAGACGAAGTCAACATGTTGTACTTAAATACAAAAAAAAGTACTTAAAAATTTATAAGTACTTTTTAATGGACTTAAAATTTACCAAATCATCTAAAATCATAAACAAAGCTTCATCTATTACCTACTGGTGAAAATTATTTGGGAAATTTATAAGATTTATACTCTTACGTTTTATTCTAATTACAAAATTTAGATCTGTGGCGGACAGTCTCTAAGGTTGACCGTCAATTATCTTGTCTCCTGGCATCCTTGCCTTGGTATTCACTCTGCCTCTTGAGTATGGGTGGGACCTGTGACATACTGCTAACCAAGAGAGTGTGGTAAAGGTGATGAGATGTCATGTCGTGGTTGTGTTACATTGCGTAAGAGTCCATCTTATTAGCAGACTCACTCAGATTTTCTCCCTTGCTAAGTTTGAAGAGTGATCATGTTGGCAGGTCCATGTGAAAAGGAGCTGAACATAGCCTCTGAGTCCAAAGGTGGCTTCTCCTAATAACCACCAAGAAGCCAGGGCCCTTGTGCTACAGCAACAAGGAAATAAGTTCTGCCAGCCATTTGACTGAGCTGGTAAGTGGACCCTTCCACAGTAGAGCCTCCAGGTGAGAACCCAGCCCTAGTCAAAACTTTGATTTCACCCTTATAGAGGACCTAGCTATACTATGCCTGGATTTGTGACCCAATGATCATATTAACTGTAACAATAAACATGTTTTGTTTTAAGCCACTAAGGTCTTGGTAATTTATTATACATTAAGAAATAACTAACACAATGCCCAACTTCAAGTTTACATTTACTGGTTGATTAGTTTTGAGAGCTTCATTGCATTTTTCTCTCAATTTCTAAATATGAATTAAAAGAGGATAATATAATTTTTTAAAACATTTTATTATATTTTAGGTGGAAGTTTACACAGCAAATTAGGTTCCCATTTAACAATTTTTACATAAATTGTTCCATGACATTGGTTACATTTTTCAAAATGTGTCAGACTTATCACTATTTCCATTCTATTTGTTCTGTTTCCATTAATTTAGCTTTCCTGCCCCTCCTTAGCTTCTCATCTTTGTTTTAGGGTAAATAAGTTTTGACTGTTTCATCTCATATAGTTGATTATTTAAGGGAGCACAGTACTCACAGGTGATATTGTTTATTGTATAAGCCAATCTATTATTTGGCTGAAAAGTGACCACCAGGAGTGGCTTCTGTTTCAAGTTCAAAAGGTATCTTACGGTGATAGTCTCAGGGTTCCTTTAGTCTCTATCGTTCCCAGTAGATCTGGCCTTTTTTCAGAATTTGAGTTTAATTTTATATTTTTCTTCCTTTCTATCCAGAACCTTCTATTGTGTCCCTGGTCCGAATGTTTGGTAGTGGTAGCCAGGCACCATCTATTTCTTCTGGTCTCAGGCTAGATGAGTCCATGGTTTATGTGGGCTATTAGTGCTGTGGACTAGTTTCTTCTTTGAATCTTAGGTTTCCTTCATTCTCTTTTTTTCCAGATGAGTAGAAACCAATAGTTGTATCTTAGATGGCCACTCATAAGCTTTTAAGACCCTAGATGCTACTCACCAAACTAGGATGTAGAACATTATCTTTATGAACTATGTTATGACAAGGACCAAGCTGTCCCACGAGACAATGTTCCCAAGACTTCAAACCCAGTAAACCAATCCCACCAGGTGTTTGGTTATAGCTAGGAAGTATCCATAACTGTGTCTCCTATGTGGTTTATTATATATATGATTACATATGCAGCACACACAAACATGTATATACGTACGCCTACAGATAACACCTATACATGCACACACATGTACTCACATACACCTTCCTATACACATACTGCATACATATCTACCTATGTAACCATACACATATTTTTTGATTGTTATTACTGTTGTTGCAAAATCATATGTTATAGCATTTACCAAAATTGTTCCTTATTCTTGCGTACTTCTTAGTGTCTTCATTTACCTTGGACAAGTCGTGCAGTCTTCATCCATACTGGCTATTACCTTTCCCATCACCAAAATTAACAAGTGTCTATCTAGAAAGTGATGCTAGCTCCCTCTGTTTCCCATCCCTGGTAACCATCAATGAATGTTGCATTCTGTGTGTATGCTTATTCTTGACTTTTTATGAAAGTGAGACCATATAATATATGTCCTTTTGTGACTGACTTATTTCACTCAGCATAACATCCTCCAGATTCATCTATGTTGTAAGATGTTTCACATACTCCTCATTATTCTTTATAGTTGAGTAGTACTACATTTTATGTATGTATGCACCACAATTTGTTTATCCATTTATCCATTGATAGGTACTTCAGTTTTTTCCATCTTTTTGCTTTAATAATGTTGCAATGAACATGGGTGTGTGTATGTGTATTTGTGTCAGTGATCTTATATCTCTAGGATATATACCTAGGAGTGGGACTGCTGGATGGTAAAGTATTTCTAGTTCTAGCTTTTTGAGGAAGCACCATACTGTTTTCCATAGTGGTTGTACCATTTTACTATCACCAGCAGTATATATAAGAGTTACAATTTTCCCACAACCTCGCCAGCATTTGTTGTAGTCTGTTTTTTTTTTTTTATCAGTTCCAATTTTTCCAGGAGTGAGGTGGAATCTCATTGTAGTTTTGACTTGCATCTCTCTGATGGCTAATGATTGTGAGCATCTTTTCATGTATTTGTTAGCTGCCTGAATGTCGTTTTTGGTGAAGTGTCAGTTCATGTCCTTTGACCGTTTTTTGATTGAATTGTTTGTCTTTTTGTTGTTGAGTTGTTGAAGTTTTCTATATATTTTAGAGATTAGACCCTTGTCAGATATGTCATTGCCAAAGACTTTTTCCCAGTCTGTAGGTTTTCTTTTAACTCTTTTGGTGAAGTCTTTTAATGAGCATAAGTATTTAATTTTCAGGAGGTCCCAGTTATCTAATTTGTTTTCTGTTATTCATGCATTTGTAGTTGTGTTTGATAGGCTATTTATGCTAAAAATTAGGTCCCCTAGTTTTCTTCCTGTTATCTTCCAGGGACTTTATATATAGTTTTAGCTTTAACATTTAGATCTCTGATCCGTTTTGAGTTAGTTTTTGTGTATGGTGTGAGGTATGGATCCTGTTTCATTTTACTGCAAATGGATATCCAGTTTTGCCAGCATCATTTGTTAAAAAGACTGTTTCTTCCCATTGAGTGAACTGTAACCCTTTGTCAAAGATCAGCTGCCCTTAGATGGATGGATTTTCTCTGTCCCATTGGTCTATGTGTTTGTCATTTAACCAGTACCAAGCTGTTTTGATATTCTGTGGCTGCATAGTAAGCTTTGCGATCATAAAGTGTGAGGCCTCCTACTTTGTTCTTCTTCAATATTGCTTTGGCTATTCAAGGCCTCATTCCTTTCCATATAAAGTTGGTTACTATTTTTCCGATTTCATTAAAGAATGTTGATGGGATCTGAATTGGTATTGCGTTACATCTATGCATCACTTTGGGTAGTATTGGCATTTTCACAATGTTAGGTCTTTGGATCCATGACCACGGAATGTTTTTCCATTTATGTAGATCTCCTTTAGTTTCTTGCAGTAGTGTTTTATAGTTTTCTTAAGTCTTTTACATCCTAGGTTAGGTTTATTCCTAGGTATTTTATCCTTTTGGGGGCTATTGGAAATGGTTTTGTTTTCTTGATATTCTTTTCAGCTTTCTCCTTGTTAGTGTAGAGGAACCCAACTGATTTTTGTTTGTCAATCTTATACCCTGCCACTTTGCTATATCCTTTTATTATATCCAGTAGCTTTCTTGTGTAATCTCTGGGATTTTGTACATATAGGATCATGTTATGTGTGAATAAGGATGGTTTCATTTCTTTCTTCCCAATTTGTTGTTGTTTTTCTTAGGTGTTGTTGAGTCGGTTCCAATTCATAGTGACTCTATATACAACAGAACAAAACGCTGCCTGGTCCTGCACCATCCTCACAATCATTGTTATGCTTGAACCCATTGTTGCATCCACTGTGCCAATCCATCTCATTGAGGGTCTTCCTCTTTTTCACTGACTCTCTACTTTACCAAGAATGCTATCCTTCTCCAGGGACTGGTCCCTCCTGATAACATGTTAAAAGTACATGAGACGAAGTTTTGCCATCTCTGCTTCTAAGGAACATTCTGTCTGTACTTCTGCCAAGATAGATTTGTTTGTTCTTCTGGTAGTCCATGGTACGTATATTCAATACTCTTCACTGACACCATAATTCAAAGGCATCAATTCTTTTTCTGTCTTCCTTATTTATTGTCAAGCTTTTGCATGCATTATGAGGCAATTGAAAATAACATGACTTGGGTCAGGAGCACCTTAGTCGTTAAAGTGACATCTTTGCTTTTTAACACTTTGAAAAAGGTCTTTTGCAGCAGATTTGCCCAATGCAATACATCTTCTGATTTTTTGACTGCTGCTTCCATGGGCATAGATTGTGCATTCAAGTAAAATAAAATCCTTGACAATTTCAATACTTCCCCATTTATTTTGATGTTGCTTATTGGTCTGGTTGTAGGGATTTTTGTTTTCTTTTTGTTGAGGTGTAATTCATACCGAAGGCTGTGGTCTTTCTTTGATCTTCATCAGTAAGTGCTTCAAGTTCTCTTTCACAATCAGCAAGCAAGGTTGTGTCATCCACATATCACAGGTTGTTAATGAGTCTCCTTCTAATCCTGATGCCATGTTCTTCTTCATATAGTTCAGCCTCTCGGATTACTAGCTCAGCATACAGATTGAATAGGTATGATGGAAGGATACAATCCTGATGTACACCTTTCATGATTTTAAACCACACAGTATCCCCTTGTTTTGTTCAAAGAACTGCTTCTTGGTCTATATACAGGTTCCGCATGACCACAATTAAGTGTTCTGGAATTCCCATTCTTCACAATGTTATCCATAATTTGTTATGATCCACCCAACTGAATGCATTTGTGTAGTCAATAAAACATAGATAAACATCTTTCTGGTATTCTTAGTTTTTACTCAAGATGCACCTGACATCAGAGATGATACCCTTCATTAAACATCCTTTTCTGAATTTGGCTTGAATTTCTGGCAGTTCCCTGTCCATGTACTGATGCAGCCATTTTTAAATCATGTTCAGCAAAATTTTATTTGCATTTGATATTAATGATTTTTTTTATAATTTTCACGTTCTACCAGATCGCCTTTCTTTTGGAGTGAGCACAAATATGGATCTCTTCCAGTCAGTTGGCCAGTTAGCTGCTGTCCAAATTTCTTGGCATAGAAGAATGAGCACTTCCAACATTGTATCCGTTCTTTGAAACATCTCGATTGGTATTCTGTCAATTGATAATCTGGTATTGTAGAGTCTCGTTGTTCACTAATGCCTTCAGTGCAGCTTGGACTCCTTCCTTCAGTACCATCAGTTTTTGATCATATGCTACCTCCTGAAATGGTTGAATGTTGACCAATTGTTTTTGGAACAGTGACTCAGTGAATTCCTTTAATCTTCTTTTGGTGCTTCCTGCATCATACAACATTTTGTACATAGAATCCTTCAATATTGCAACTCAAGGCTTGAATTTTTTCTTCAGTTATTTCAGCTTGAAAAACATTGAGCATGTTCTTCCCTGTTGGTTTTCTAACTCCAGGTCTTTGTACATTTCATCGTAATACTTTACTTTGTCTTCTCAAGCCGCCCTTTGAAATCTTCTGTTCAGCTCTTTTACTTCATCGTTTCTTCCATTCACTTTGGCTACTCTACGTTCAAGAATAGGTTTCAGGGTCTCTTCTGACATCCGTTTTGGTCTTCTCTTTCTTTCCTGTCTTTTTAGTGACATTTTCATTTCTTCATGTTTGATGTCCTTGATGTCCAGGACAAGTTGGCTACAACAACGGGCTCAAACATAGCAATGATTTTAAGGATGGCACAAGACTGGGTAATGTTTCATTCTCTTGTACATAGGGTGGCTATGAGTCAGAACTGACTTAACAGCACCTAACAACAACAGCAATGAATGACAAAATACATGCTTGGGGGACTGTTGTAGATTATGAGAAACTAAAGGATTTTGACACCCAAACATTATGCGTAATCTTTGGTTTGATATTGAACAAACAAAAAGCCTCAAAAGATATTTTGGGAACAATAGAGGATATTTTAATATGGACTCTATAGACCATATTTTTATGCAAATAACACGTGCCTTCTGCATTTGCATTTGTTTGATGGCCACGCCCTCCCCCCAAGAGGCACCCTTGCAAGCATTGCCATGCCAATCCTCTTTCACATGTTGCTATAAAAAATTAGCTTTGCAGGCTTAAGAAAATACCTCAAGAGGGGAAGGCACAACCCACCTATCAGTACTGAGTGTCTTGGGTGACATGATGGTATTGAGATTGCTCTAAGATGATCCTTTTCTTAGGAGATAAATGCTGATACTTAAAAGTGAATGCTGTGATGTCTGTGACTTTTAAGTGTCTCTGAAAAAAAGTGTATACACGCACTTAAGGAGAGAGAGACAATTCCAAATGGTAAGCAAGTGATGAAGGGTATGTGTGTATTTATTTTTCTTTCAACTTTTCTGTGGAATTGAAAATGTGCTATATAGAAAGTTGGGAGGGTTAAGTTAGAACAATTTGACCAATAAAATATTGATAGTATGGGATTATATTCCAAAGAATGAGATAAATGTGTATGAGTAAATACTAGTATAACTAAATGATTGAATAAATAAACAAATGAGTGAGAAATGACAATTAACCATTCAGAAAGGACAAATAACCATTCAAACCCAGTAATAAAATAAGTGGGCAAAATTTTAACAGCATCTCCAATAAAATATTTACTAATTACTGTGTTGTTTTTAATCTAAGTCCACAAATTCTTTAGTACTTCTTTCTCCAGGAGATGGAGCTTAATTCCAATCCCAGTAGTGTGGCCTGGGATCATTTCTAATTAATAAGGTATAGAAAAAGAAAAGCAGTAACTTACAGTGGAGAAACTGGTAGACACCATCTTAACCAAGTGACTGAGAAATAATATATATTGATATCATGTACACCTATTATGATACAATGAGAAGAGTGTATCGCTTCGTGATATTCTTCCCCCAATCCAAAGTATTAGTCTAATCACAAGAAAACACCCTTCAGACAAGCCAGAACTGAGGAATGTCTTACAAAATATCTGACTAGTACCCTTCAAAAGTGTGAAGATCATGAAAGACAAGGAAAGACTGAGGGAATGTCACATATTGGAGGAAATTAAAAAGACATGACAATTAAATGAAATATGGTCTCTGGATTGGATTCCAGAACAGAGAAGGGAAATTAGTGAAAAACTTGGAAAATCCAAAATAAGTCTGTAGTTTTATTAATAGAATTGTACTCATGTTAATTTATTTTGAGCATTATATCAAAACCATGATTTTACCATGTTAACATTAGAAGAAGCTGGGTGAAGGGCATATAGAAACTCTGTGCTACCTTTGCAACTCTTTTGAAAGCCTAAAATTATTTCAATATATATATATTTTTTTTTAATTGGGAGGAAAAAATTGGTATAATTTATGAGTAAAACTATGTGGGTCGGGATGTTTTTAAGAGGTATGATCTTTGAGTTTTAATTTGAATTATTTCATGCTTATTGGCCTATTTGACTTTGCCAATTCATTTGCATCAACTTTGGTATTTTTTATTCTTCCAGGTTTATGTATTTCTTTACATTTTCTGATTTTTATAATGTTTTTATGTTAAATTTCTATTGTATCTATAGCTATTTCCCCTTTTCATTCTTTATTTGTATCTCTGTCTATTTTTCTTGATCATCAAGTTTCTGATTTGCCTAATCTCCTCTGCTATATTGTCATTATTGTTTTTCTTTTATTTCAATGATTTCTACCTTGTCTCTGTTATTACCTTTTCTAGTGTTTCTTTGGGTTTCCTCTTTTGTTCTTTTTCTAACTTAACTGGAAACTTATACATTTGTTTTCAGTCTTTGTTGATTCCTCACAAATATTGTACAGATTTTTACCTTGCAACTGCCATAATTCTATTGCAAAGATCAAAGTGGCCCCTATTTTTGTTTTCCGAAGAAAAACACCAGTTTTTTTATGTTATCTGAGTTCTTGTCTGGCTTTTAATGATATCAGGTGATATGTTTATCCTTCCTGATCTACCAATTTACATATTATAATATCAGCATGGAAGGCTCTATTTCTGCCTGTGTCTAAGTAGTCTTGAGAGAGGGGCTTTTACCTTTCCCTCCCGTGGTTCTCCATACCAAACTTCATATCAGTTTTATTTCTCAGTCTTTTTGTCAGATTAAAAAATGTCTTTATCTTTCATTCTTAGATAGTTTTGCTTACCTTGAAACAGTATTTTGTGTTGATATTGAAAAATAAGGCAAGGATCCTTCCTGGGCCTTTTATAATCACTGTTCCTCCTACGTACCTGTGACATAGATGAGTTACTAGGGCTCTGTGAAGCCATGGCAGGCTCCTCTAAAGTTAATCTTCTGTCACTGAGAAAATACTGAAAAGATGGAAGGAAACTGTTTTTTCCCAGTTACTTGTCCCTAAAAATCCTTCCCCAACGTCAGTTAAGTATTTAATAAATTTTAAATAGAAATTAACTTTCCAATGAAAGTTTCAACAGACTGGGAGGAAACAAACTTTGAGGCAACAATCATTTGGATGAATGAATATAGGGCAAACAAAGCAAATACATATTTCTCCAGAATACTGACCACTAGTTAAAGCTGAATTCTCCAAGAGCTCTGTTTTGAATCAAGTAAATCTGGGAGGTTCTTCTTTTAACAGCAAAATGGAGAATTGAAAGAAAGGGAGAGAGAAACAAAGAAGGAAAGAAAGAATGATGGAAGGAAAGAAGGAAGAGGGAGAAAGCAAAAAAGAGCCTGCAAATTGCTGGGCGGAGGGCTGTCGGGACCACGGTTCAGGGAACATCTAGCTCAATTGGCATAACACAGTTTATAAAGACAATGTTCTACATTCTACCTTGGTGAGTAGCGTCTGGGCTCTTAAAAGCCTGTGAACAGCCATCTAAGATGGTCTCCACTGGTCTCACCCCTTTGGGAGCAAGGGAGAATGAAGAGAACAAGACACAAGGAAAAGATTAGTCCAAAGGACAAATGGACCACAGCTACCAAGGCCTCCACCAGACTGAGTCCAGTATAGCTAGATGGTGCCTGGCTACCACCACTGACTGCTCTGACCAGGATCACAATAGAGGGTCTTGGACAGAGCTGGAGAAGGATGTAGAACAAAATTCTAACACACACGAAAAAAAGACCAGATTTACTGGCCTGACAGAGACTGGAGAAACCCCGAGAGTACGGCCCCCAGACACCCTTTTAGTTCAGTGGTGGTGCAGTCACTCCCAAGGTTCACCGTTCAGCCAGGAATTGGACAGCCCAATAAAACAAAACAGGATTAATGAGGCACAGCAGTCCAAGGACAAGGACTAGAAGGCAGGAGGGGACAGGAAAGCTGGTGATAGGAAACCCAAGCTTGAGAAAGGACAGTGTTGACACGTCATGGGCTTGTTAACCATTGTCATAGGGCAATATGTGTACTAACTGTTTAATGAGAAATTATTTTGTTTGTAAACCCTCATCTAAAGTACTAAAGAAAAGAATTATCTATGTGAGATCAAATTGACAACAGCAACTCAAAAGGTTTGACAGGAAGCCTAGGGGGCAGTGAGTTGAAGATAATGGTGATGGAATAATTTGGAAAAGGATAGTGAGAAGATACTGGAAGAACGTAATCGCTGTCACTGAATTGAACATGTAGAAATTTTTGAAATGGTGTATCTTTAGCTATGTATATTTCCACAAAAAAAAAAAAAAAGTCCTCCAAGGTTGAGAAGGGAGAGTGTTGACATGTTGTGGGGTTGTTAACCAATGTCATAAAATAATATGTGTACTGACTATTCAATGAGAAACTATTTGTCCTGTAAACCTTCACCTAAAGTACAATAAAATTTTTTTTTTTTTTTTTAAAAAGAGCCTCCATGTGAAAATTCATCGTGTTGGTACAACCCTAGCAGAATGGAATCCTACTAAAGGGTTTTGTAGCTGCAACTGCTGCTGGTAAAATCTTTTGGCAGGCTCTTAAAAGTGTCTTATACATCCATTTCCTCCCCTACTAAGCCACCTCAAAATTTTTATTATATTAAAACTAAGTATTCTTAAGAGACCATAATAAACATTACCTCAAATCTAAAAGTACATTGAACTATTTTATGTAAAAATTTATCTTGAGAAAAGAAGGTGTCCAAATGACAGCCCACAAAACTAGTCACCTTCCCCAGTATCTTCGACAGTCCTTGTTATTCTTCAGTTGGAAATGGAGCAAACTTCTATTTTTACTTAAAATACAACATGACTTTGGAATCTGCTCTTTTTTTTCTCTTTATCCCTTTTCTTCCTATCCCAGAATGGAATATTCATATTTCATCGTTTATCAACATTTTATAAGTGAGTGTGCAAGAGAATTTACTGAGATGATTTAAGATGATGAGACATTTTTCTAAATCATGGATTCAAGAATGCGCTTCTATGTTCAGGTGGAAAGAAGACCTTCAGTGTTTTATTTAGCAAGGTGAAGGAAGCTTTTCTACATCTATGTGTGAATGGAATAAAGTTGCATTGAGTTAGTCATTCATTCATTCAGCAAATATTTGTTAAGCCTTTATTATATATCAGGTGCTATGGGATAATATATGGCCCCACAATCTTGAAGGGCATTGAGTCTACAGTGAATACTCAGCTATAGACTTTCCAGGCTTCCACAGGAAAAGTGAACATGGTGCAGTAGCCTGTGTAAAAACCACTACCACATCATACTCTTCCAAATGTACAGTTATCAGCCTTCCCACAATGATATTTTTTAAAGCTACTTTAGAGGGGAGTAATAATATTAATTACAGTGGACATTTATAACATGGCAATGCTATGTCAGATACTAGGGTAAATGCTTCTATTTATGGTATCTCTGTTATCCACTCCACAGACGATCAGGCTGATTGTATTATCCCTGTTTTTCAGGTAATAAGATTGAAATTCAGAGTGACAATAGCGTGTGTGATAAACCAAAAAAAAAAAAAAAATGTTGCCATTGAGTCGATTCCAACTCATAGCAACCCTATAGGACAGAATGGAACTGCCCCATAGGGTTTCCAAGGAGCAGCTGGTGAATTTAAACCACTGACCTTTTTGGTTAGCAGCTGAGCTCTTAGCCATTGCGCCACCAAGGATGTTGTCTATTTAATAAGGGATGAAACTAAGGTTCCAACCTGGGTCAGAGGGACTCTAGGACCAGATCACTTTATTTACAGTCTTTTGTCCTTTTGCTGCTACAGCAGCTAATGGGTGATTTATTTCTTAGGTCTAAGACTCAGACCAATCTCAGTGAATTAAAGCAAACCAGCAAATGGACCAACAAACTATGACATGAGTGCAAAGGGCTAACCCGGGCCACGGAGTGAGGCAAGACTTTGCTTCCCTGTCCAGCAACAGGGTAGTGGCACTACTGCAGCTGGCGGGATGATGTTACCCCTGTTTAAAAATCGTCTTGGAGAGGTGCTTCAGAAAAGCTTCCCACTGTCCCAGTTCGCTCACTTGCCCTAATAGAAAATAAATTCCCAGCTGCACTGTTGGTAGAAGCTGTGGTTTTTGTGTTTGTGATTTTATGTTCACTAGTTGGGAGCTGAAATTAATCAACAAGGAGTTGTTTCGAAAGAAGAGTTACACAGCAACCTAAAAGTACCCTGGAATACCTTGAAGGAAGTGACATAGAAGATGGCCGTGTTCAACATTTTAGAGAATAAAAATAAAACATAAGTTATCTATGGAATTTAGAGAAACACAAGTGATGAAAAAATTATATCCAAGGAATTTGGTTACTAGTCAAAAATACGGTGCTAACCTAGAGAGGAACTGTTAAAATGACAGAGGAAGATGCTGAGTTGAAAGGAAAGAATTCAGAGCTAGTATGTGAAATGTCTCTTAGCTTCACAGTCCAACACCCATTTGTCAGTTTGTCTTACCATGGTAGCTTGCATGTTGCTATGATACTAGGAACTGTGCCATCAGTATTTCAAATACCAGCCTGGTCACCCACGGTAGACAGGTTTCAATGAAACTTCCATACTAAGACAGAGAAGGAAGAAAGGCCTGATGATCTACTTCTGAAACTTAGCCAGTGAAAACCCTAAGGATCACAACAGAATATTGCCTGATATCGTGCTCGACGACGAGCTCCCTGGGTTGGATGGCCCTCAAAATACACAGTGGCTGCAACAACGGACTTTAGCATACCGTTGGCTCAGGACTGGTGAACATTTTGTTCTGTTGTACCTGGAGTCTCCAAGAGTCGGAGCCAACTCGATGGAATTAACAACAACCTCACAGTCTTCAGAGGGGAGAAAATAGGATTAGGTGATGTCTGAGTTCATTCAGTGCTGATAGTCCCTCTGAATGTATCAGGAAGGAAAGAATCCCAAAGAAGGATATAAAAACAAACGATTCTGCCATGCATTGGGCTATGATTTGGAAAACTAGAAGTGGTTAGTAAATCTGTGTTTTAAAAGGAGATTTCATAGGAACAAAATTGGACTATTTCATAGGAACAAAACTGGACACCAAAACATTAAAAAAAAAAAACACTAAAATGACTAAAAAAGGAAAAATAAAGAACAATAAAATGAGCAAAAAAAAAAGGACAATAAAATTACTAAAAAAAAAGAACAATAAAATGACCATGTTATTTATGAGCAAATAAATAATGTGGCTATACAAAAATGCTTTTAGAGAAGATGAGACAATTATGCATAAAGAAGGATTTTTAAAACTTGCTATTAGTTTCAAATGGAAGAGGAGGGAACAATCTTGCCTCTTGATAGAGAAGAAAACTCTTTTGTGCAAGAGAAAAGATCAGACCCAAGAGCTTACTAGAGTAACTCTGGAGAGCAATAGAAAGAGTGAAGGGGACATTAGAATGAGTAGAGGGATGTTTAAGTTCCCAGGTGACATGCAAACATTTATAGCAGTGTGGGGTACCTGGCTGGTGTGAATGGCAAAGCAATGGACCCCTAACCTAAAGTTTGGTGGTTCGGACACACCCAGAGGCACCTCAGAAGACAGGCCTCGTAATCTGCCTTTGAAAGATTACAGCCTTGAAAACCCTATGGAACAGTTCTACTCCGCACACAGGTTGCCATGAGTCAGAACCAACTCGATGACAGCTGACAACAACATAGCAATGTGAAACTCAAGGCACTTTGAAAATGACTAGACCTCACTAAAGGTGGTGCAATGGTAGAGTGCTCTGCTGCTAACTAAAAGGCTGTCAGTTCAGACCCACCAGCTGCTCCTCCAGAGAAAGATGTGGCAGTGGGCTTCCGTCAAGCTAAGAGCCTTGCAAACCCTAGAGGGCACTTCTACTCTGTTCTATGTTCTATAGGGTCACTATGAGTTGGAATCAACTCAACAGCAACAAGTTTTGTTTTTGGTTTGGTAGACCTCACTGAAAAGCCAATAGCATTTTCCAGTATAAAAAATCTACTACACAACTATTTTGCACATTAACGACGTACATTTGGCAATAACAAATGTCGAGGTGCGAGGAAAGAGTAATACTGGCTGTGATGGTTAGGTTATGTGTCAGCTTGGCTGGGCCATGATTCTCAGTGGTTTGGCAGTTATGTACTGATGTGGTCGTTCTCTATTTTATGATCTGATGTGGTCAGCCTCTATTTTTACATGATGCTTATTTTTGCATAACAATCTAGTCTTTGGAACCTAACCATGTCATTAAGTGAGGAGTGGGTGTATACCTAAAAAGGGGTTTTGTGGCAGAGTGAATAAAGAACTTCTCAAGTAATAAATTAACAACCCCTTGGAATAATAAAAAATATATAAAATGTTAGGGAGCCTCTAATATAAGCTCCGTTAGGTGATTAGGGAGGAGTCACTGACTTCGTTAAAGACAAGAACCCATTGTGTCCATAGCTTTAAATCCACACTGTCCTCACAGTTCCTGTAACTGTGATAAAACAAAAATATGATAACTTTCATTTTGAATATATTTATTTTGGACAGTTGGAAAAAAATTGAATTAAATTTAATAAGGGGAGGCAAAGCAAATAGTGGAATACGTGTGCTTAGAGCCAGATTGATTTAGGTTCAAATTTGAATCCAGCTACTCTCCAGCTCTATGAATTTGGAAAAGGAACAACCTCTCTGAGCTTCAGTTTTTTCCATCTATAAAAGAGTGATGATCTTACTTGCTTTTGTGATTGTTCCTTGTACCTAAGGAAGTTTTGATGAAAAAAAAAAACTACAAAAGCTTTCAAGCGGCCATCTAAGATGCATCAATTGGTCCCAACCACTTGGAGTAAAGGAGAATGAAGAACACCAAAGACACAAGGAAAGTATTGGCCCAAGAGACAGAAAGGGCCACATAAACCAGAGACTTCATCAGCCTGAGACCAGAAGAACTAGATGGTGCCTGGCTACCACCAATTAATGTCCGGACAGGCAACAAAACAGAGGGTCCCTGATGCAGCAGTAGAACGATGGGATGCAGAACTCAAATACTAGTAAGAAGACCAGACTTAATAGTCTGACTAAGACTGGAGGTGCCCCGGAAAGCGTGACCCGTGGTCTCGCCATCACCCCAGAACTAAAACAATTTCCAAGGCCAACTCTTCAGACATGGATTGGACTGGACTGTGGGACATAAAGTGACAATCGTGAAGAATGTGCCTCTTAGACAAGTAGATATAAGAGACCAAAGGGGCGGCTTCTGTGCAGAGGTGAGAGGGGAAGTCAGAGAGAGTCAGGAGCTGGTTGAATGTTCATGGGGAATCAGAGGCAGAGGGGAGGAGTGTGCTGTCGCAGAATGGGGTGAGCGGTTGGGGTCTCATAACAATGTATGCTAAAAAATAAAAAAAAAAAACAACAATAATAATCTTTACCAAATCATACCATACAGGATTTTAGAGGCTTGTACTAGGGGGACTACCAAATTTAATAGAAAATTAACTTCCTGTTTTTGTTTCTCCAGTTCAACACTTCTTTATTGATAATTTTTTTTAATTTATGCAGATTATATACTTTTATAGCCAATACACAATATTCTCCAGGAAAAAGTTTGCTTTTTTAGAAAAAAAAAAATAAGTCTTGCAAAAATGTATATGCTTTTATTATGTATGTATGGTTTATTTTACAGTTCTTATAACTCCCTGAAGCCTTGGTAGCACAGTGGTTAAGAACTCGGCTACTAAGCAAAAGATCGGCAGTTCAAATCCATCAGCCACAAACTGGAAATTCTCTGGGGCAGTTCTACTCTGTCCTGTAGGGTCACTGTGAGTCGGAATCGACTTGATGGCAATGGATTTGGTTTTTTTGTTTTTTGTTTTTGTTTTTTAATATAACTTCTTAGTTATCTTTAGCTAAAGAATCATGGTGGAGAAATTGAATTGAAATGAAGTGTTCATGACTCATTTTACAATTTAAATAAGAATGGTCTGTGACTGATGTGACACAACACTATTCACTAGATAGTATTAAGAGCAAAATTTCTTAGCGATGTCTCTAGCTTCAGTCCTTGGAATTGTCAGGCCATTTTATGCATGCCCATTTTATAAGCAAAACAAAACATTGTTCCTCCATATATAAAACGATTATTTTTCCACCGATACAATGAGACTTCATTGATGTAAAGAGTTCGGTAATGATACTGAAGAAGTCACCTTTCCTTCAGTAATCATGGCACACTTAGGCATAGAAACTTTTTGTAAGTGCACAAATGCTAAGTTTTTTTTGTTATAGAACCATTTTATAGTTTTCCTCATCGAAGCCCTAAATGAGATGGAATCAACAGTGGGAAAGTGATTTGGTGGCCTGAGGTTCTACCTTGATTCAGCCTCACCTTGTCAGGTTCAGTTACCTTAGATAAGTAACTGAACCACTTTTAGCATCAGACCCTTCATCATGACATTGTCTAGTTGACTATGTGACCTCTAGGGTCTCATCACACCTGATATAAACCATGATTCACAAAGTGATCCTCCTGGTGTAAAAGAGTTGGTTTTTCTCCTTAACCCTTGCCTTTGTAATTGAAAGTTGTTACGAGCCCACAAGTTGATTCTGACTCATAATGACCCTGTGTTCAACGAAACGAAACTCTGCCCAGCCCTTCATCATCTTCAGTTGTTTTTATGTTTGAGCTATTTTTGCAGCCTTCATGTCAATCCATCCCATTGAGGGTCTCCTTCTTTTTTGCTGACCCTCTACTTTACCAAGCATGATGTCCTTCTCCAGGGACTAGTCTCTCCTGATAATATGTCCAAAGTATGTGAGACAAAGTTTCGCCATCTTAGTTTCTAAGGAGCATTCTGGCTGTACTTTTTCCAAGACAGATTTGTTCATTTTTGTAGCAGTTCATGGTGTTTATAATCAATATTCTTTACCAACACGGTAATTCAAAGGCATCAATTCTTCTTCGGCCTTCCTTATACATTTTCCAGCATTCACAAGCATATGAGGTGATTGAAAACACCATGGCTTGGGTCAGGCACACCTTAGTCCTCAAAGTGACATCTTTGCTTTTTAACACTTTAAAGAGGTCTTTTGCAGCAGATATGCCCAGTGCAATACATCATTTGATTCCTTGACTGATTCTTCCAAGTGTGTTGATTGTGGATCCAAGTAAAATGAAATCTTTGATAATGTCAAAACGTTCTCCATTTATCATGATGTTGCTTATTGGTTCCTTACTGAGGATTTTTGTTTTCCTTTTGTTGAGGTGTAATTCATATGGAAGGCTGTATAGTGCTTCAAGTCCCCTTTGCTTTCAGCAAGGTTGTGCCATTTTCATATCACAGTTTGTTAATGAGTTCTCCTCAAATCCTCACGCTGTGTTCTTCTTTATATAGTCCACTTCTCAGATTGTTTTCTCAGCATACAAATTGAATAATATGGTGAAAGGATACAACCCTGACACGCTCCTTTTGTGATTTTAAACCACGAAGTATCCCCTCGTTTTATTTGAACGACTGCCTTTTGGTCTATGTGCAGGTTCCTCATGAGCACAATTAAGCGTTTTGGAATTCCCATTCTTTCCAATGTTATCCATAATTTTTTATGATCTACACACTATGCCTTTGCATAGTCAATAAAAACACAAGTGATCGTCTTTCTGGCATTCTTTGCTTTCAGCCAAGATTCATCTGACTTCAACAGTGCTATCCCTCTTTCCACATCCTCTTCTGAATCCAGCTTGAATTTCTGGCAGTTCCCTATCAATGTACTACTGCAACTGTGTGTATGTGGGTTTTATATTTTTATTTTTTTAAATAATCTTCATGAAGTTTTTGCTCGTGTGTGATATTAATGATATTGTTCAATAATTTCCACATTCTGTTGGATCACCTTTCTTTGGAATGGGCACAAATATGAATCTCTTCCAGTCCGTTGGCCAGGTAGCTGTCTTCCAAATTGAAAGTAGTACCAGTAAACCAAACCAAACTCATTTCTGTAGAGTTGATTCCAATTCATAGCAACCCTATAGAGTAAAACTTCCCCATAGGGTTTCCAAGGCTGTCAACTTTACAGAGGAAAACTTGGTGGCACAGTGGTTAAGTGCTCGGCGGCTAACCAAAAAGTCAGTGGTTGGAACCCACCAGCCTCTCCACTGGAGAAAGATGTGGCAGTCTGCTTCCATAAAGATTACAGCCTTGGAAACCCTATGACACAGTTCTACTCTGTCCTATAGAATCACTATGAGTCGGAATCAACTGGACAGCAACCAAGGGGTTAATCTTTGTGGAAGTAGATTGCCACATCTTTCTCCTACAGAGTGGCTTGTGGGCTCAAACTGCAGACCTTTCGACCTTTCGACCTCTCTGTTAGTAGCTAAGTGCGTAACATTGCACCACCAGGGTTCCTTGAAAGTACAGACACTAGGAAAAAAGTATGTACATGCATTTGTAACAGAATATATATATATATATAAATGACAAAAACAATCTGTAAGAGTAAAAATGAGCTGACAAATTTCAATGTCTTCACCAGTGTGGTGGTTACACGAGTGTTTCACAATTATTCATTTAAATCTACATTTAAGTTTTATGTTGTTTTTGGAAATAGATACCTTACAAATCAATTTTCAAGTGCTTAAGAAGGCAAAATGAGAAGTACAGGGATGTGAAAATTAAAATATTCATTTTTTCTATAGGACAGTTGAAAAAGCCAAGATAGAATTTTTTTTAATAGTTTACTTCTTCTCTGATGTCACCTCAGCAGTCTTGTGATGCCTTTTGTGTGTTACTGCACTTTCCTCCCTCGTCCTTATTAAAAAAAAAAAAAAAAAAAAGCACTGTTTTGCTGTAAACTAAAATCCAGTCAGATACAGAGATTTGGAATAAAGTTCAGCTTCTTGAAAATCACTGACATCACCAGTGTATGGCATCCAAAGGGCGGAATCTTACGGCTCATTTAGCTCCTTTGCTCCTTAATACTTACTTTCATTAAATTTCGTTTATTGTTTACATCTGTCACTGTGCATAAAGACTCTCTCTTTCTGCTGGAAATGTGATGACCAAAAGCTGCTGTTACCCCCTTAATATGTGAGCAGTTTAGATTAAACTCTAGGCATCCTTTGCTTGCTTTTTGTTTGTTTGTAATTCGCTGTGGCCATGAATCTCTTGCGGATCCATGTGATATAAAAAGAAATCCTTGTAACACTCCAAAGGTGCCCAAATGCACATGGACATCGGCCACCTTTGTCTTCGCCCCATGATTCCCCAGTGAGTGCAGATTTAGCCTCAGTTATGGAGCCTTTCATTCCACTTAATGAGAAAAGTGGAGGCCACTGGGGAATTGTAGGGTCTAAGAATTTTTATGTTCTATGGAAACCAAATAGGCCTGGAAGGGGTTGTTTGAGGAATTACGCAGAGGACATTTGAAGAAATCACAGTAGAATTCTTTTTACCTCTTGCTAGCAAAGTATATCCATCAGACTTATAAGTGGTGGCTTCCTCTGTGCTTTCCACAGTTTCTCTTTCCTCTTTCACTCCCTGCTCCTTCCCCCATTAACTTTTCTTGCACTAAACATTAAGCTCATTGATTACAAGGATGGGCACAGAGTGACCTAATGATGGGTCAGGCTTAATGAGAAAAGCAGAGGCTTGTGATGTGGCGTGGCTCAGGCTAGCCCCCCACTGCGTCCTGGCATGTTGGCCTTAGTCTCCTTTAAGAGATGAGAGCATGGAAAATCAACAGAGAACCGCCTGGTGCCTGCTCACTGAATGGGCCATGTGCATGGCTATTTAGCCCTGTAAAAGAGAGAGCATTTGCACAAATGGGAGTGAACATAAGGAGTCCTTCAGAAAAGAATGGAGCCTTGGCAAATTTATAGACTCCCCTGAAAGAAAGTGATTACAGATCATTATCCAATTGAGGCAGATTGATGGGCTGGGGTCAAAGTAATATTGCAGATCTCACCAAGGGGACAATGGCTGCTTGTCACAGGGAAAGAAAAGAAAGAGAAGGGGAACTGCCACACAGAGAGGCAAGGCTTAAGCTTTACCAACTGCTAAGAAAGGGCCTAGATGTATCTGTCGTTACTTTTCTTGAACACCGTGTTGTATTTTATGTTACAAAGGACGTTCCATTGAGATCCAATTGGGCATTCAAACATATCCCAATAAGGAACATACAAGTGGCCTAAATACAGACAGCAGCTCTTACTCTTTTCTTTCCTCCAAAAGTCAATACAGCAACAAGAGAGATAGGAAAGAGGATGGACCACATAGAAATACTTAATGCTCTCTCTTTCTCATCAATGGCACTGTCTCATAAAAGACACATATGCACCAAAAAAATAATAGCAGATAGAAAATATCTGCATGTTTATAAACAAAGCCCCCTTTAGCTAACAGCCAGGGGATGAACAGATTTGACTTTGAAACTCCGCAACATCTGGTCAAGCAAAACTCGGCAGCCCTGAAATTGAATAAAACAGGAATAAATGTGTTCCCACTGTTCCCTTTGTATTGATTCCTGAATGTTTAAAAGTACTTTGCATTCACGCGTTTTACAAACTGCAATACAAAAGGCAAAAGAATAGCCAGCGCACCAGTGTGCATTTGCCTTTCATTTGACAATAGGTTTCTGGTACCTAGAGATTTAGAAGTATCAGACAAACATTTATTTAGGGGAGAACTGATTTTTGTCTATTTTGTTTGGTTCAAGAGAGTATTAGCAAGTAAAAATGAACTAATTTATATTCCGAACATATTTCACTAGGAAGAAGCAGAGACAATTTTTCACATATAGGTTATTCTTAAACAATAAGAGTATCTGGCATCCCAAGTTATGTCCATCTAGAATGTAAGAGTATATATGTGTGTGTATAAACACACATATTTATACATATTTACACACACACATGTATATATGAAAGAAGGAAAGGAAAACTCAGTTTGGGAATGTGGATTTTTTTTTTTTTTTTAAAGTAAAAAGTTTTATTTGGCATATGTTCAAAAGGACAAAAGTGGGAAGCGGACAAGCATCCTGTCACAGCCATGTCTGCCCGAGTCCAAAGAATAGTTACAGAGCCATCAGTATATATCAACATCACAAAATGGGTAGAATCATTGAAAGCATCACTTTTTCACTGACTGGCTAGAAATTGTAATCTTACATTTTGAATCATCTTTCTTAACAATCATTGGTATGGGTTTCAGTAACGAGAATCAGGAGGCTCTTCATTGGTCCAACAAATTCCTATTCACTAAATGCTAATAGAAAAAGATAAGAGTGGAAAGTCTTTTGTGTTCTGTTTGATGGGATTTATGTGAAAGCTTCCCTAAAAGATAGGATTTTCTAAGATTATCTTGGCTATTGTCTTTATAACTCAGGGCCCAGTTGATGTGTCCTTGTGAGTCCTTGTGAGTCCTTGTGAGCCCAGCTCCAGCTGGGTCACATTCTGTATGCTCAAGGAGAGGGAATAATAACTCCAATATTATTTCCTAAATCAGTCCCTCCTTTTGATCAGAGATTGGAGATAACACATTGATGATCAATACCTGGACTTAGTCAAGCTCCTAGATGGCGGCCATGGCAAGCTCTTTAAACTCACGGTGCTGGTTTTCCAGCAGATACCATCTGGTTCTTCACCAGGTTATTAAGTAAGAGGGATGTTTCCATCAAGCGCATTGCCAGAGTGAGCAGACTCAATGTACATCAGCATTTAGCCTGAGGCCTTCTTATGCCTTTTAGGTGTGTAAGACAATAGAGGATAAATTTTATTATGCCTAATTGTATCAGGATGTAGACTAAGAATATTACTATCCCTTGCAGTAGTGATCTAGCCCATGTACTTATTCCTGATGGTAACCAACCAAATAGATCTGGTGTTTGTAAGGGTGTGACAATGTGTAATCAAGTAGCTTGCTATCTAATTCTATGTATATCTTGTCTACAGCACAGACTACACTGTCTTGGACTAATAAAAAAAATCTAAGGTTATTTTGTTATCTCATGTCACCTTGGCTTATGAGATCAGAGATAACTGTTGTGCTTCTGTCTCATCTGTTATTTCTCCCATAGTGACTGACAAATTCTCTTAAAGATTTCTCCAACTCAGATATACCATAAGTAGGAATTAAAGCTACCAACCATATCCTGAATGTTGGACCAATGGGTTTTCTTCTGACTTTCATTTTACAATTTTAACATTACCTTTTCAATATTTACTTAGCATTGTTACTATGAATACTTGAAGATAATCCTAAAGGTACCAAAGTGCATTGTCTATGCATTCATCAGGAATCTAAACAAGAGATTGTCCACACAAATTCACTATCATTTGGAAAGGAATCATCTAAATTATCTAAATTAGAAACATATCTACACAGAAACATATATCCATAAGGAACACACGAAGTTTGTCTAGAAGAAACAGAAAATGTAGAAAAATTAACATGTGACAAATTTTCATTACAGAATTGTAATGATTAGCAAGATAATACAGGATGGACCTTTCCTATAGCAGGTCTTCAGTTAGTCTGTTTAAAACATACTAAATGTTCTTCCCAAGGGCAAGCTGCCCCTCCTTGGTTTACCTATTAACAGTCATGAGTCACTTTCTCAGAAGCAGAAATTCAACCAAAGACAAAATGGAGTCTGAGCCATGAGGTCGATCTCTTCTGAGAATCTGGTTTCTTTAAGATACATAATTTTCTGCATCATAAGAGGGTGACAGTTTGATTACAAACATTAGACAGATATTTCATGTGACATTGTCTTAAAGACTGGGTAAACTAATTACTAATTTACCCCAAACATAACTCTGTCTGATCTTTGAAGTTAGTGTCCTAAAGCAGACTGAATTCTTCAAAAAAAAAAGCTCAATACCCAGAGCAAAATGGTCTTACTAGTTTATCTGGACCATTGTTTGACTCAAAGTGTCTTCAGGAACCAGTTTTTTCCTCAAAGCTCAGGGTTCAAAAGTACACCGAAAGGCAAATATCCCATGTGGGTTGCCTCAACCTCCCTGAAAGCCAGAAATCTGGCTTCCAGGAGAATTATATACAACTCTCTCATCATTCTTTCCTTTGGATCATGATCTTGTTATAGAATCTTTTATCAAAAATGTTCAATAAATGGTAATTGAACATCATCTGTTTTTTAAGATCCCAGGCACCATACAGCAAACTAGGAAATAAAACAGAAACACTAACAATTACATTAGGCCAATTGTCTGAAATAACCAATGAAACCATGACCCTAAGGTCTTTGAACCAAGGAAACAAATCTCATGAGGTGTTTGTCTCTACATAAGCAGCATCAGTAACTGCTTTTCATGTGCCTCAACAGCAACTACATTCTGCAAAACCTCAGACTGAGTATTAATATAAATACAGCAACATTTATCTATTGAGGCACAAACTGTTTCTTAAGAGACTAACAAGAAATCTAATGCTGTTCTATTTTGTAAAATCATAGCTCAAATTTCAGACAGTTCTCCGGTTATGATATCTACAACTTTCCTAAGTTTACCAACAGGAACTTCTAATTCAAGAGTTACCATATCTAAACCCATTAGTTAGATAATTTAGGAGAAAGGAGAATGATTTCTCATATCCAGAAATTAGGGCCTTAAAATATCAGCAATATTAAAAAAACCATAGTTTCCTTTAGTTTACTCAGTCTTATGTAGTTAATTTCTGTTCCACGTGATTCTGGATCAGCCGCAGTCTGCAAACTCGTTAGCTTCTGCCTAGGAGTTCTGGAAATTTTATTCAGTCTAGTCACAGTCTTTTTAGCAAGTCCAATATAGTCCATCTTTTTGTTGAGATATTTTGGTCAAACATTTTCAGCAAATCAGCAAAGTAAAAACTTATCTGCAGATGACAAAACTTAACATGGCCATGATTAATTGATAAACATAATATTCTTAATAGTGAAAGACCTCATAGAAATTAATTATTAGCATAACGTAAAGGCCACATAAAATCAGTTAAAAAAAACTTTAGACAAAAATGTTTCTAAATATAACCATTAACCGTATTTAAAGAGCTTCAGATATAATACTTAATAATTTTGAGACAAAATACTATATACCAAAAATATACCAAGATTATCAAATCTCTAAATACCTGAATAGTAATTAAGAAAACTTTATAGATAAATGATGTGAATTCTCTAATCCAACCATTGGCTTTGATAACGCTAGATTTACAAAGATGAAGTTGCAACCAAGTTAGCAATAAAGAGACAATAACATAGGTCACTGTGAAACAATACTTACTTAACCAAAGATCTTAAAGTAAAACCCTTAGCTTTCTTTTCTAAAAGCCATGAAGCTTGGTATTCAGACTCTGGAATCTTAATTCTAATGATAGGCCAAACCTTTGTCTTCCAGGCAGATTACACAAAGAATAAATTAACCCTTTAACTCGGAAATTAAAGAAAATTTTGTTATTTTAACTGCGAGAAACCCAGTTATTTGTTTTATATGCTACTTAACATTAAAACTCCTAAAAATCTCATAAATTAAACTTTAGTCAGACAGATGAAACTTGACCATTTCAAATAAATTTCTTTTTCAATAAACCTCTTAAAGGTGGCCTTTGTTGTATATCTCTTACAGTGTATCCCTGTAAATGGCAAAAATGAACACTTATTCGCAGACTTAAATATATGTATCTATATATCCTCTTGTGGCATAAAAAGACAGTATATGAACTTAAATTATGACAAATATCTATTAACTTAATAACATCAATAAGCTACCTAAGATACCTTGGGAATTATTTTAAGCCTGTATACCATTGAAACTTAACTGTTGTGAAAGAAAAGTCTATTTAAACATTCTAAGATTTCGTTCAACTTTTACTACTTCACATATTTTCCCTAATCTAATTTTAGCCCTTAAAGATTTTATCAACTGGCTTTGGAAATCACAAAGTGTCTGCTCAATTTCTGATAACTATAGCAAAGCAACAATTTTTCTTATCTTGAGTCTTAAAAGAGTCTCCACCTAGCTGGAAAGGGGTCTTCCAAAAGCATACCTGGAGCTACAGGACCTTGGAGACTGGGAGGTGGGGAGGCCTGATAGTGCCCCGCCCTCACTCTCTTGACTAATGGAAGACATTTACATACGTTTAAATTGATGGAAGCATTTTGAAAGACAAAAGATAGCCAGTTTCTTTCTTCTTTACTGTTCTGGAACTGCTACTTTTACTTTAAGACAAAACTATCCTTTTTCCTTAAATAAAACACATTTCATATAACATCTAGCTTAAGTTACTTAAAAAGGTTTCACTTTTGAGACTGACATAGTATAAAACATAAAGATCTTAGTGTACTTTTCAAATAGACCAATTTATATCAAAGTTTCTCCAAGTAGCTATTAAAAATCTAAATCACAAGACAGACAAAAGACGCTGTTTTTTCTGGACGAAGAAGGAACTGAAGTTCTATGACTAGCCTTACAAAAAACAGCAATTCTTAGCCATAACCACTAATCTAATACAAGACAAACTTAGACTTAATGTTCTAGGCCAGAAGCAAGCTCTTAGAACAAAAGGAGACAGAAAGACCACATAAACTCACCAGATAATACCACACAAAAAAGGATATGGGGGATCCTAGTTTTTAAAAGTGTATATAGCAATTTTGTGTAAGATCGACTCAATTCAATGGAAAAAAACAGGTACAGAACTTCCACTTCTCCCTTAAATATCAAAACAGGTCAGAAGCTGCTACCTCCGCCTGAGAATCTGCAAAACAGGTAAGATCTGCCACCGCTCCCTGCGAATCTGGCAAAACAGAGCACTATTTTCCAGGTTTTCTCTGAGCCACAAAAAAGAAACCTAATGAGGAACGCCGTGGGGTTTGGACAGTGTTTTGCTGAGACCAATGTGCACCTTCGTTGCACGAGATTTTTCTAGCGGGTGGCAGCAGCCTAGTGCTCTAGCGTGTCTTGTGACCACCTTATCCTGTCACGGGAGACTTTAACGCTGGTGATGAGCGCTGGCGACCGCCCTAATGGCTTTTACCGGTTGACCCGTGCCCGAATTTTTTTGTGGCTTAAAGTGGCTCAAAGTTCTTTGAAAACAGAATTAACCTCTTCAAACGCCCAAATCCAGGCCTAAACTGCAGTTCACTTTAAGAGTTACTACATGTTGCTCTTAACCAAACGATCAAGCAAAAATCTAAGAAAGATTCTCCTTAATCAGTTAACCTGTTTTACAAACAAATATGCCAAACAAAACTTAAGAAAACATGAGAAAGAGAACAACAAAAAATAAGCAAATGTTCGTTTTCTGAGAGCACTTACCCCGTCAATGTCGAAGGGACATGGAGTGGGAACACGTGGGTCCAGAAGATAGGACCTTTCTTTGCCGGCTTCTGTTCCGCGGTCCAGGTCTCTTCGAAGTTGACTGGATTTGTAGCTTCAGATCCTGCTGACAGTGAGTGCCATTAACTGTTGTAGGGGAAAAACATCACAAAGTTTAGTAAAGTAAAAAGAAAGTTTTATTCGGCATATATTCAAAAGGACAAAAGTGGGAAGCGGACAGGCATGCCGCCGCAGCCGTGTCTGCCCCAGTCCCGAATGTGGATTTTTTTTAAGCTGCTTCTTTTCATGATAATATTATAGAGTTGTGGATTCTATCACATATATCTTTTCTCCATTAGGCAAATGATAAAATTAGGCAAAAGACATAATGAATGATTATATGATTGTCTTACGATGTACGTAAGTTGCTTTCATCATCAAATCTGCACGTGCAATTTCGGAGTCTTGTGAGATACTGAGGACACTCACCAGTAAAGACGGCCTTCTCAGCACTACTCTTTGGTTTGTTTCTCTTGATCACAGGGTCCTAACTGTTCCTAATGAGCTCCTAATGAGCTGTCAATTGCTTATGCAAATAGAGAAAGAAACAGACACTGAGAGGTTGCTAGATAGTCTGTTAAAACATGGCACTGTCTAACCTCTCGAAGTTACTAAAAATGTAAATTGCTCTAACTTCATAACTGGCCTGGACCCTCTCTTTTCCATTGCTTCTCTACTTTCTTCAGTTCTGTGTTTGGAAAGAATCAAAGATCTCATCATTTTACTTCAAGAGCACTAGTTTTGTATTTGGAAAAACTGAGCACATAGTTGAGGTTTTACATTGTATATATATATACAGATCCCAGTTTAAAATAAAAAACTGAATGATAATTGTTCGATATTATTTGTAACACTAAAGGACTGGAGGTATATATGCCAAACTGAGAATAGTAGCTATCTCTGGGGAGGGCAATAGAGATAGATGTGATAAACAGAATCTTTTTTTCTTTTAATACTTATATATTGCTTGAATAAATTAGCAAGGAATTAAAAGCTAAAATACAAGGTCACTTCCTATCCTTGGAAGTTATTTTTGAAAAATACTGGAGGTCCATGAACATTCACAAAGAAATGGAATTCTTATTCTGTAATGAGTTTATGATGTTTCTCAAATTTTATTTCAAAATCACTACTGTATTAATCTGTTACTGTTTTCCTTAACATGAGGCATCCGTGTAAGTATTGAAACGTAAGGGATTCTAAATAACTCTTCAGAAACCAGAGAACCTCAGCAGAGACTGGAGTGGTAGGATATCATGCTGACATTTGATTATACTCCAGAAATGACCCTTGATAGCTAATCTTTTGACCACTCTATGTCTAATACAGAGCAAGCCAATTGGCTTCAGTGATGACACTGTGCATCCTGGGTAAGGGGGAGCTGTTTGAGGGAATGGGGCTAGGAGGTCATCTATACTAGCCATTGTGCTAATTTACTGTTATTTTACATCCAGATAAGGACTCAGCAGATTTCACAAGTCCCTTTGCACAGCCCTGCCACTGGGGTCAGGAATGATAAACCCAGAATACAGCATCCTTTCCAGAATGCCCAGGCAGCTCAAGCTGTCTGAGGGGACCAATTCTATTAAGCATCTAAGAGGAGAAAAGTTCTAAGGGCGTAAAGGGCCAGGAGAGATGGGAGGTCACATAAGTAAATGGGTCTATTTACTCATTTATCTGGAACAGATATTGCCTTGTAGCATCTGAGTGGTGTAAATGGTTAATGTGTTCAGCTGTTAACCAAAAGGTTGAAGATTTATGTCCATGCAGAGGAGCCTCAGAAGAAAGGCCTGGCAATCTACTTCTGAAAAAGCCTTTGAAAACCCAACGGAGCACAGTTCTACTCTGACACACAAGAGGTTGCCATGAGTCAGAGTGGACTCCATAGCAACTGGTTTGCATCTTGCCTTTAGAACTGGGATTGGTGGTCCTGTCTTACACATCAATACGTCATACCTGATACCCCTTTGGGACAAATATCTGGCTGACGATACCCAACTATCAAACAGCTTAATTGTGATTGTAACACACATATGCCTGATTGTCTTTTTTTTTTTTTTCCACTATGTTATGAGATAGGAACTTAGAAGATCACTAGCTAGTGTTAGTGCAGCCTGGGACCTGTAAGAGTCCTGCGCTGAATTCAGTAGGAGGTGAGCTTACTTTGGGTATCTTGGCACAGAGAGTTTGGCACATGTCTTAATAGCCCTGTATCATCTTGGTGAGATAACAGTCTTCCTATAGGGGGTCTTTTATACACTGTGAGTTTCTCTAGTAAATCCAGGAATGATGAGCCTTCCTGTGAAGGATAGGCTGAATTCAGACAGGAGTACACAACTGTTTAAGTTCTTCCCAAGTCTCCATTTTCCAACAACGGCCTTTCTTTGCTCTATACTGCCTCTATGGATTAGAAATGAGGAGGGTAGGAAAACTCAACCCTGTTTAGAAATACAAACACTTTGTATGTCCTTTACACATATCAGACTATGAACAGACAGGGATATGCCTAATGCTTAGAACTTTCCCAAATGTATGTTAGTTAAGAAAAAAAAATGCAAACAGCAAATAATGATTTAGAAAGCAAACATACAGACAGAACTAGAATTGTACATCTCATCCTGTTGGTCAACTACAGGATCATACCATAAAGAAGAAGTATAAAAACAAATACATGGAAAAACATACCATGCTCATGGATAGGTAGACTCAACATTGTGAAAATGACAATTCTACTCAAAACAATTTACAAATACAACACAATCCCGATCCAAATACCGACAACATTCTTCAAAGAGATGGAAAAACTAATCATTAACTTTATTTGGAAAGGGAAGTAGCCCCGAATAAGTAAAGCACTACTGAAGAAGAAGAATAAAGTTGGAGGACTCACACTACCTGACTTCAGAACCTACTATACAGCTACAGTAGTCAAAACAGCCTGGTACTGGTACAATGACAGATACATTGACCAATGGAACAGAATTGAGAACCCAGATGTAAATCCATCCACCCACGGTCACCTGATCTTCAACAAGGGCCTAAAGTCCATCAGGTGGGGAAAAGACAGTCTTTTTAACAAATAGTGCTGGCAAAACTGGATATCCATCTGCAAAAAAATGAAACAAGACCCATACCTCACGCCGTATACGAAAACTACTTCAAAATGGATCAAGGACCTGAATATAAAGCCTAAAACTATAAAGTTCATAGAAGAAAAAATAGGACCAACACTACAGGCCTTAATATGTGACATTAACAGGATAAAACCATAACCATCAATGCACAAACCCCAAAAGATAAACTAGATAACTGAGATCTTCTAAAAATCAAACACCTATGCTCTTCAAAAGACTTCACCAAAAGAGTAAAAAGAGAACCTACAGACTGGGAAAAAAATTTTTGGACAGTACAAGTAAGACAAAGGTCTAATCTCCATAATCTACAAGAAAATCCAACACCTCTACAACAAAAAGACAAATAATCCTATTAAAAAATGGGCAAAGGAAATGAACAGACACTTCACCAAAGAAGACATTCAAACGGCCAACAGACACATGAGGAAATGCTTGCGATCACTAGCCATTAGAGAAATGCAAATTAAAACCACAATGAGATACCATCTCACCCCCGGCATTACTGGCATGAATCAAAACCCTGGAAATAACAAATGTTGGAGGCGCTGCGGGGAGATCGGAGCTCTTGTGCACTGTTGGTGGGAATGCAAAATGATACAACCATTTTGGAAAATGATATGGCTCTTCCTCAGAAAGCTAGAAATAGACATACCATTCAATCCAGCAATCCCACTCCTAGGAATATATCCTAGAGAAATAAGAGTCGTCACTTGAATAGACATATGCACACCTATGTTCATGGCAGCATTGTTCACAACAACAAACAGATGGAAACAACCTAGATGCCCATCAACAGATGAATGGATAAACAAACTGTGATACATACACACAGTGGAGTACTATGCAACAAGAAAGAACAACAATGAATCTGTGAACCATCTCATAACATGGATGAAACTGGAGGACATTATGCTGAGTGAAATAAGTCAATCACAAAAGGAAAATATTGTATGAGATCTCTATTATAAAAACCCATGAAAAAGTTCACACACAAAATGTAACAATCTTTGTTGGTTACCAGGGATGGGAGGGGTGGGGGGGGAATACTAAATAGGCAATAGATAAGAGATATCTTGGGTGAAGGGTGAGACAGTACACAATACTGGGGAAACCAGCACAACCTGTACAAGGAAAGGTCATGGGAGCTCCATAGACACATCTGAACTCCCTGAGGGACTGAATTGCTGGATGGAGGGCTGTGGGGACCATGGTCTCGGGAAACATCTAGCTCAATTGGCATAGGACAGTTTATAAAGACAATGTTCTACATTCTACTTTGGTGAGTAGCATCTGGGGTCTTAAAAGCCTGTGAGCAGCCATCTAAGATACTCCACTGGCCTCATCTCTTCGGGAGCAAGCGAGAATGAAGAGAACAGGATACAAGGAAAAGATTAGTCTGAAGGACTAATGGACCACAGCTAGCAAGGCCTTCACCAGACTGAGTCCAGTACATCTAGATGGTGCCTGGCTACCACCACTGACTGCTCTGACCAGGATCACGACAGAGGGTTCTGGACAGAACTGGTGGAGGATGTAGAACAAAATTCTAACTCACAAAAAAAAAAAAAAAAGACCAGATTTACTGGCCTAAGGAGGCTGGAGAAACCCCGAGAGTATGGCCCCCAGACACCCTTTTAGCTTAGTGGTGAAGTCATCTCTGAGGTTCACCGTTCAGCCAGGGAGTGGACAGCCCCATAAAACCAAATGGGACTAATGAGGCACAGTAGTCCAGGGACAAGGGCCAGAAGGCAGAAGGGGACAAGGAAGCTGGTGATAGGGAACCCAAGGTTGAGTAAGGATAGTGTTGATATGTTGTGAGGTTGTTAACCATTGTTATAGGGCAACATGTGTACTAACTGTTAAATGAGAAACTAGTTTGTTCTGTAAGCCTTCATCTAAAGTGAGAATAGCAGCACAATTGGAAGAGAGTAGTCGATGTCACTGAACTGTGCATGTAGAAATTTTTGAAATGGTGTATCTTTGGCTATGTATATTTTCACCAAAAAAAAAAGGTCGAGAAGGGAGAGAATTGACATGTTGTGGGGTTGTTAACCAATGTCATAAGACAATATGTGTACTACTGTTTCATGAGAAACTATTTGTTCTGTAAGCCTTCACCTGAAGTACAATTAAAAAAAAGAAAAAAACAAATATAAATAAAATGCAGCTAAAATTAGCAATTGAACAACTTTCTACTTTGCTTTTCCCTTGTAAAAGTGACCATTTTCATCAAAATAGTTGCTGTAATTTACAGATACACAATGCGCTTTCTTTTAGAAAGGGAAAATTTAAGTCTTATACTGTACAATTATTCTCTACGGAAATGTAACAAAATACTTCTTTGAGAGGATTGTAGCTAAATTTTGTATACTGTGTGTGGGTTGAGTTAAGACAAGGTTTTGTTGCTGATTTGGCATAAAGAGTAATTGTTTTGAGTGGGGCAAAAATGTATCTATTTACAAAGATACCCTGTAAAGAAACCAGAAAAAACTTTTAAGAGGCTGTGATTGCTTAAGGCAAAATAGAAAAAAAATTCTAATTTTTATCAATCTGATGAATTTTACAGCTAATCTGGATCATTCCAGTCTGAAAAAGGTATTTGAGACTCGATTAACTTTATCCATATTTTGATTACTCATGACAGCCTAAAAAAATATCTAAAGGGCTTTAAAATTTTTTAGGAGAATGGAAGAAAGTAATGAATCCCTGTATACTTGAAGCTACAATATGACTTAAATAAGCGCTTGGCTGCTAACCGACAGATAGACGGTTCAAGCCCACCAGCCTCTCTGGGAGAGAAAGATGTGGTACTCTGCTTCTGTAGAGATTACAGCCTTGGGAACTCTATGGGGCAGCTCTACTCTGCCCTTATAGGGTCCCTATGAGTCGGAATCAACTGGATGGCAACAGGTTTAAATCATACAAAATAATATATTATTTTCATATTGTATTATTTGTTTATCTTATATTATTTACCAAAATAGATTAAGAATAATTTTTTCAGTCTTTTCTTATTTAAAGCATTTTAGGAACATCCCAATCAGTTACAGGTAAATATCTCCTTAAAATAATGCTTCCCTCAATCTTCATGGTCTCTTATATATTTAGGGGCTTATTATAGCATTGTTTTTATTTCTTCCAAGGGTTCAGAACATTTTCATAATCACAATGGCTATTATTTCAAAGTGCTATAATTTTCAAAGCAGTTTTGACACATAATTTTATTTAATCTTCATAGCATGTGCTAGATGATTTTGATGCTAAGAAGATTTCAATAATTTTCCAGGAACTCACAGATGATAAAGGGAACATAGATTCAATACTATACCACCTAATTCTCCAAACGTAACTAGGCCTGGTAGACGGTAACAGATACACACTCTTGGATATAAGAACTGGTTCTTGGGATGCTTTCTTGATTTCCAATTTTAAAAGTCTTTCTCAAACCTCAGAGTCACCTACAATAGTCCTGTTATGTTGTAGCCATTGGAAATCCCTTCTTCATGAGCCAATGGTTGTTGAGGTAACGCTGAAGGACAGCAACTCTCATTTGCATAGCATTAAGGGAAGACAATATAGAGAATATGGTTGAGGCAGAGAGCCAATCCTTGTTTTTTTAATGTAGAATTAGATTTGCTCAGTGCTTAAACCCTCCATATAAGTAAATCGTTGTTAGCTTCTATCAAGTCAGCGCCAACGCATGGCGAACCCACGTACAACAAAACAAAGCACTGCCAGGAGCTGCGTTATCTTCATGATGGTTGGTTTGCTTGAGTCTATTGTTGTGACCACTGTGTATTTTCAGTGCCTTCCAGCCTAGGGAGCTTATCTTCCAGCACTACATCAGACAATACTTTGTTGTGATCCATAGGGCTTTCCTTAATTTTCAGAAGTAGATCACCAGGCCTTTCTTCCTAGTCAGTCTTGGTCTGGAAGCTGTGCTGAAACCTGTTCACCATGTGTGACCCTTCTGGTATTTGAAATTCTGGTGGCATAGCTTCTAGCATCATAGCAATATGCAAGCCACCATAGTACCACAAACTGACAGACAGATGGAGGATAAGTAAATTATGTATTCTGAATGTACTGTGCCTTGTTCTAGCCAATGGAAAGCCACTTAATGCATAAACATTTATTGAATACCAATTGAGTATATAGCACAGTTAAGACAATTCTAAAGGAAGTTACAACTACTTGATGTACTGGCCTGCAAGAATATATGCAGCTTCCAAGAAGTGAGGAGTAGTTTAGCATAATGGAAAATGCAGTTCACTAGTTAGTAAGAGAACAAAGAGGAATTTCTCAGACTTATTTTCCAGATAACAAGTGGACATTCTAACATTGTGAAATTCTGCCCCTACACTCCTCATCACAAATCATAAGTACCTCATATTTCTTCATAGCTGTGACATATTTATTTTTACTCTTTTACAGTGGATATGTCTTTTCATAAACTTGGTAAGCTTGATTCTCTTTTTTTCCCAACAAATAAGACTCCACAATAGAACATCTTTTTATTCACACAGGAGATGATATTTTTCAGCCATGAAAACTATTTCACATCCTCACAAAGTCTCACACTAAACTTCAAAGTACAACCGCAGAATCTTTCACAATTTCACAATACTACCAAACGTAGACAACCCCTTAGTTTTGCCAAAAAATAAAATTTGTTTTGTCCTGGAATTGTTTTCTCTAAGAAAGAAGCCACCCCAGAGATTAATTTTTTTTTAAAGTAAGAGACTAATCAATTGCAGTATTGTGTCCAAGTCAACATAACACAAGCAGCATATGTCAGACTAAATTTTGAAAAATGAATTATGAGATACTACTTGGTAGCAGATTGCTTAGTTGTTATCAAAATGAACAGACATCATTATCAAAGTAACTCAAGTCAGACCAAGTAAATGTATTAACCATCCTCTCCAGGAAGTCTTTGCCCTGGATCCATCTTTAGGAGAATATTCTCATTGAGTTTCTATCCCTGTAGTGATGATGGGGTTGCCCAAATCTAAATAGGATGGTTCTAGACCCATATCGTTTCAACAACAGTTTAAAGAAGATACTATGAGTACCATCTTGTAAAGGCCATTGCTGTTAGTTGCCTTTGAGTCAACTCCAACTCATGGTGACTTCACATACAGCAGAATGAAACATTGTCCAGTCCTGGACCATTTTCATGATTGTTGGTATGCTTGAGTCCATTGTTGCATCCACTGTGTATTTTGTGTCTTTTGAGTGCCATCCAACCCAGGGGGATCATCTTCTAGCACTGTATCAGTCAATATTCTCTTCTAAAAGTAATACAGTGGGAGCCAGAGCCAAGATGGCAGAGTAGTCAGATGCTTCCAGTGGTCCCTCTTACAACAAAGACCTGAAAAAAACAAGTGAATTGATTATATATGACAATCTAGAAGCCCTGAACATCAAAGACAAAGTTTAAGAATTGGACTGAGTGGCAGGGGGAGGGAGAGACAGTTCAGAAGCAGCAAGGAGTTGCCAGACCTGACCCAGCAGGAGCCAGTGCCCTGCAGGCTAGATGAGCTGTCATGTGTGGTGAGGCGGGCAGTGGTGTTCAGGACACGTTTTCCACATTGGAAGAGACCAAGCAGTGAATAGTCGGCTCAAACCTCCAGAACCAGTGCAAAGCAGTGCTTAGTCAGCAAAGGTAAGTACATGTGTTTAATCTACCTCATGGATCAGAAAATACCCCATTTAGGAAGAACCTGTCTCCCATTTACCTACTCCCTGTCTGCTCTGCACCTGGTCCCGGGCCGGCTTCAGTAATTGTTGTTTCCCCTGGGCCAGAAGTAGGACCCATCACGTGCCCTGAGCCATTTTCCTGGCCTTGGATAGGGAACAAATTAACAAACAGGAAAAAATAATCTGTCAGCACCCCTAAGCAGGGAGCTCAGGGCAGGAACATACATGGACTTTGAATGCCTTTCACCCCTGCATAGACTTATGTGGGCCCATTTCAACAGTGTAGACCCTCATTAGCATAGTACAACAAGGTATGTACCTGAAGACTAACTTCACTGTATCAGCTATATGGTGAAGTGGCAGGTTCATGACATTTGACACCACTCAGCCCATTATGCATCGTCCTTACCTACCCATATCAGGAGCCTGAGGACTGGTGGCTCCACCCATGCCACATAGCCACCTGAAACAGGGGTCCAAGAATAAGTGGTGCCTCCCAGTCCTTACAGCCAACGGTACTGGATGCCCATATTCCAGATGCAGAAACCCCTCACCTATGCACTCTAGGGAACAGGGACATGCTTTTCTCCTAGACATGCAGGGGCAGACATCAGCCCCCTGCCATGCTCAGCACGTGCCCCCTACTGCAGCCAGATACCTGTGCCTACTGTAATCACCCCTGCCCATCTAGGATGTAGGTGAAAGCCTGCACTGTACACTTGATGACCGAATATCTGGGCACCTGAGCTGAATCCATTGAAGAAAAGTAAATGGACTCCTGGGCTCACGTACCTAGTAACAGATCTAACCACCTGGTGACAGGACGTTAGAGCTTCAAAGGAGCCAATAATCAAACTAGCTCACGTGAGCAGCCTATTTGGGCCTATCAAAACATAACAAAACAAGAAGCTAGGACACAGTAAGCAAACATAAAATAAATAAATATAATAACTTATAGATGGCTCAGAGACAACAGTCATTATCAAATCACATAAAGAGGCAGAACATGATGGCTTCAGCAAGCTCCCAAAACAAAGAATCAAGAAATCTTCTGGAGGAAGAAAACTTCTTGGAATTAGCAGAGGTAGAATACAAAAGATTAATATACAGAACTCTTAAGGAGATCAGGCAAAAGGCAAAGAACAAGCCAAGGAACATGCAGACAAAGCAATAGAGGAACTTAAGAAGATTATAGATGAGCACAATGACAAATTTAACAGGCTGCAAGAATCCATAGAGAAACAGCATACAGAAACTCAGAAGATTACAATAAAATTTCAGAATTTGACAACTCAGTAGAAACTCACAGGAGCAGAATTGAGGCAATGGAAGTCAGAATTAGTGAGATTGAAGATAAAGCACTTGACACTAACTTATTTGAGGAAAAATCAGATAAAAGAATTTTAAAAAATGAAGAAACCCTACGAATCACGTGGGACTCTATCAAGAGGAATAACCTACAAGTGACTGGAGTAACAGAACAGGGCATGGTGGGGGGCGGGGAAAAAACAGAAAATACAGAAAGAGTTGTTGGAGATTTGTTGGCAGAAAACTTCCCTGACATTGTGAAAGATGAGAAGATATCTACCCAAGATGTTCATCAAAACTTGCATAAGGTAGATCCCAAAAGAAAGTCACTAAGACATATTATAATCAAACTTGCCAAAATCAAAGATAAACAGAGAATTTTAAGAGTGGCTAGGGATAAATGAAAAGTCATCTACAAAGGTGAGTCAATAAGACTAAGCTCAGACTACTCAGCAAAAACCATGCAGGAAAGAAGGCAATGGAATGACATATATAAAGCCTTGAAGGAAAAAAATTGCCAGCCAAGAATTATATATCCAGCAAAACTGTCTCTCAAATATGATGTCGAAATTAGGGCATTTGCAGATAAACAGAAGTTTAGGGAATTTCCAAAAACCAACCAAAATTACAAGAAATACTAAAGGGAGTCCTCTCGTTAGAAAATCAGTAACATCAGATAACAACCCAAGACTAGAACACAGGACAGAGCAACTAGATAGGGAAGTCACAAAAATAAATCAAAGTGAAAACATAAAATAGGAAAACAGAGATGTTAATATGTAAAAGATGACAACATTAAAACAAAAAAGAGGGAATAGAAAATGTAGATGTAGATTTTTCGTATGGAGAGGAAATCAAAATGATTTAAAGAAATATAAGTGTGGTTTAAATTTAGAAAAATAGGGGTAAATATTAAGGTAACCACAAAGGAAATTAACAATACTACACATTGAAATAAAAAAAAAAAAAGAAAAACATAAAGACTCACCAAATATAAAATCAACAACAATAAAAAAGATGAAAAGAATATACATAAAGAAAAAAGACTCAGCACAGAAAATTAAGTGGAACAAAGAAACTGTGAACAGCACACAAAAAAAGACATCAAAATGACAGCACTAAACTCACACTTATCGATAATTATACGGAATGTAAATGGACTAAATGCACCACTAAAGAGATAGAGAGTGGCAGAGTGGATAAAAAAAACACGATCCATCTATATGCTGCATATAAGAGACACATTTTAGACTTAAAGACACAAACAAACTAAAAATTAAAGGATGGAAAAAATATGTCAAGCAAACAACACTCAAAAAAGAGCAGGAGTGGAAGTATTAATCTCTGACAAAACAGACTTTAAGTAAAATCCACCACAAAGGATAAGGAAGGACACTATATAATGATTAAAGGTCAATACACCAGGAGGACATAACCGTAATAAATATTTACACACCCGAGGACAGGGCTCCAAAATACATAAAACAAACTCTAACAGCATTAAAAAGAGAGATAGACAGCTCCACAGTAACAGTAGGAGACTTCAACACACCAATTTCAGTGAAGGACAGAACATCCAGAAAGAATCTCAATAAAGACATGGTAGATCTAAATGCCACAATCAAACAACTTGATCTCATAGACGTAAACCGAACACTCCACCCAACAGCAGCCAACTACACTTCCTTTTCCAATGCACATGGAACATTCTCCAGAATAGACCACATATTAGGACATAAAGCAAGCTTAACAGAATCCAAAGCCTCGAAATATTACAAAGCATCTTTTCTGACCATAAAACCATAAAAGTAGAAATCAACAACAGAAAAAGCAAGGAAAAAAAAATCAAACACAAAGAAACTGAACAACACTGCTCAAAAATGACTGGATTATAGAAGAAATAAAGGATGGAATAAAGAAATACACAGAATCAAATGAGAAGGAAAACACACCCTACCAAAACCTTTGCAACACAGCAAAAGCAATGCTCCAAGGTCAATTTATAGTAATAATTGCCCACATCCAAAAAGAAGAAAGGGCCAAAATCAAAACATTAACCCCACAGCTGGAACAAGTAAAAACAGAGCAGCAAAAGAAGCCCTTAGGCACCAGAAGAAAGGGAATATTAAGAATTAGAGCAGAATTAAATGAAATAGAGAATAGAAAAACAATTGAAAGAGTTAACAAGACCAAAAGCTGGTTCTTTGAAAATATCAACAATATTGATAAACCCTTGGGCAAACTGACAAAAGAAAAACCAGAGAGGAAGCAAATAACCCACATAAAAAATCAGATGGGTGATATCACAACAGATCCAGCAGAAATTAAAAGAATCAGAACAGAATACTGTGAAAAACTGTACTCTAACAAATTTGAAAACCTAGAGGAGATGGACAAATTTCTAGAAACTAACTACCTAACTAAACTAACACAAACAGAGGTAAAACATCTAAATAAACCTATAACAAAAGAAGAGCTTAAAAAGGTAATTAAAAAACTCCCAACTAAAAAAAGCCCTGGCCCAGACAGTTTCACTGGAGAATTCTACCAAACTTTTAGGAAGAGTTAACACCACTACTACTAAAGGTATTTCAGAGCATAGAAAAGGATGGAATACTCCCAAACTCATTCTGTCAAGCCAGCATAACCCTCATACCAAAACCAGGTAAAGACACCACAAAAAAACAAAATTACAGACCAATATCCCTCATGAACATTGATGTAAAAATCCTCCACAAAATTCTAGGCAATAGAATACAACAACATCTCAAAAATATAATTCATCCTGACCAAGTGGGATACATACCAAGTATACAGGTATGGTTCAACATTAGAAAAACAAACAACGTAATACATCACATTAATAAAACAAAAGACAAGAATCACATGATCTTATCAATTGATGCAGAAAAAGCATTCTACAAAGTCCAACATACATTCATGATAAAAACTCTCGGCAAAATAGGAATAGAACGCTAACTCCTCAACATAATTAAGGGCATTTATACAAAGCCAGCAGCCAACAACATCCTAAACGGAGAGAGTCTGGAAGCATTCCCCTTGAGAATGGGAACCAAACAAATATGTCCTTTATCACCACTCTTATTCATTACTGTGCTGGAGGTCCAAGACAGAGCAATAAGGCAAGAAAAAGAAAAAAAGGGAATCCAAGTTGGTAAGGAAGAAATAAAAGTATCTCTATCTGCAGATGATATGATCTTATACATAGAAAACCTCAAAGAATCCACAAGTAAACTACTGGAACTAATAAAAGATTTCAGCTAAGGATCAGGATACAAGATAAACATACAAAAACCACTTGGATTCCTCTACACCAACAAAGAGAGCTTCCAAGAGAAAATCAGCAAATCAATATCATTTAAAATAGCACCCAAGAAGATAAAATACTTAGGAATAAATCTAACCAGAGATGTCAAAGACCTATACAAAGAAAACTACAGATACTACTGCAAGAAATCAAAAGAGACCTGCTTAAGTGGAAAAACATACCATGCTCATGGATAGGAAGATTCAACACTGTGAAAATGTCAATTCTACCCAAAGCGATCTACAGATACAATGCAATCTGGATTCAAATTCCAATGGCGTTTTTTAATAAAATGTAGAAACAAATCACCAACTTCATATGGATAAGGAAGAGGCCCCAGATAAGTAAAGCATTTCTGAGGAGAAAGAAGAAAGTGGGAGGCCTCACACTAACTGATTTTAGAACCTATTATACTGCCACGATAATCAGAACAGCCTGGTACTGGTACAATAACAGTTACATAGAGTAATGGAAGAGAATTGAAAATCCAGATGTAAATTCATCCCCCTATGAGCAGCTGATACTTCACAAAAGGCCCAAAGTCCATTAATTGGGGAAAAGACAGTCTCTTTAACAAATGGTGCTGGCATAACTGTATATCCATCTGCAAAAAACTGAAACAAGACCCATACCTCACCCCATGCACAAAAACTGACTCAAAATACATCAAAGACCTAAATATAAAATAGAAAACAATAAAGATCATGGAAGAAAAAATGAGGACAACACTAGGAGCCCTAATACATGGCATAAACACAATACGAACCATAAGTAACAATGCACAAACATCAGAAGAGAAACTAGATAACTGGGTGCTGCTAAAAATCAAACACTTACGCTCATCAAAAAACTTCACCAGAAGAGTAAAAAGACAGACTGGGAAGGAATTTTTGGCTACAACAAATCAGATCAATGTCTAATCTCTAAAATCTATAAAATACTGCAAAACCTCAACAACAAAAATACAAATACCTAATTAAAAAATGGGCAAAGGGTATTAACAGACAAAAAAGTCATTCAGGTGGCTACCAGATACATGAAGAAATGCTCATGATCATTAGCCATCAGAGAAATGCAACTCAGACTATAATGAGATACCATCTTACCCCAACAAGGCTAGCACTAATCCAAAAAACACAAAATAATAAATGTTGGAGAGGTTGTAGAGAGACTGGAATACCTATACACTTTTGGTGGGAGTGTAAAATGGTACAACTACTTTGGAAATCGATTTGGCACTTCCTTGAAAAGCCAGAAATAGAAGTACCATACGATCCAGCAATCCCGCTCCTTGGAATATATCCTAGAGAAATAAGAGCTGTCACACAAATAGCTATATAGACACCCACGTTCCTCACAGCACTGTTCACAATAGCAAAAAGATGGAAACAACCTAGGTGCCCATCAATAGATGAATGGATAAACAAATTATGGTATATCCACACAATGGAATTTATACAAGGATTTAAGAATAATGATGAATCTGTGAAACATCTCATAACATGGATGAACCTGGAAAACATTATGCTGAGTGAAATTAGTCAGTCACAAAAGGACAAATATTGTATGAGACCACTATTATAAGAATTCAAGAAATGGTTTAAACACAGAAGAAAATATTCTTTGATTGTTACAAGAGCAGGGAGGGAGGCAGATGGGTATTCACTAACTAGATAGTAGATAAGATTTATCTTAGGTGAAGGGAAGAACAACACACACTACAGGGGAAGTCAGCACAACTGGACTAAACCAAAAGCTAAGATGTTTCCTGAATACAACCAAACACCTTGAGGGACAGAGTAGCAGGGATGAGGGTCTGGGCACCATGGTTTCAGGGGACATCTAGGTCAACTGTCATAACAAAGTTTATTAAGAAAATGTTCTGCATCCCTCTTTGGTGAATGGTGTCTGGGGTCTTAAAAGCTAGCGAGTGGGCATCTAAGATACATCAATTGGTCCCAACCCACCTGGAACAAAGGAGAATGAAGAACACCAAAGACACAAGGTAAGTATTAGCCTAAGAGACAGAAAGGGCCACATAAACCGGAGACTCCATCATCCTGAGACCAGAAGAACTAGACGGTGCCTGGCTACCACCAATGACCGCCCTGACAGGGAACACAACAGAGAGTCCCTGACAGAGCAGGAGAAAAGTGGGGTGCAGAACTCAAATTCTAGTAAAAAGACCAGACTTAATGGTCTGACTGAGACTGGAGGGACCCTGGAAGACATGGCCCCTGGACTCTCTGTTACCCCAAAACTGAAACCATTCTGGAAGCCAACTCTTCAGACAAAGGTTAGACTGGACTATGGGACATAAAATGATACTCGTGAAGAGAGTGCTTCTTAGCTCAAGTAGATACATGAGACTAGATGGGTAGCTCCTATCTGGAGGTGAGATGAGAAGGCAAAATGGATAGGAGCTGGTAGAATGGACACGGGAAATCCGGGATGGAAAGGAGTCTGCTGTCACATTTTAGGGAGAGCAGCTAGGGTCACATAGCAAAGTGTGTATAAATTTTTATATGAGAAACTGACTTGAACTGTAAACTTTCACTTAAAGCACAATTAAAAAAAAAGTAATACAGTGTAAAAACTATGATATTTCTCTCTTTAGTGATCCAAACGGACTGAAAATGAGATGAATAAAACACTCTTGGGAAAAAAGTATTTTCTTCTAATTAATAAGTGTCAATTCCAGCATCATTTCAACATTTTTATTCATCGTTTATATCACAATACAATGCCTTTCATTTGCACAACAGGTTACAATTTTCAAAGTACTTTCATGTAAATTATGTCATTTGATTTTCATAAATTTGCATGAATAAACCAAAATTTTAACTAGTTTATTTCAGAGTGCTGTTGTTGTTAGCTGCCACTGAGTCACACTCAACTCGTAGCTACCCCATGCACAATGGAAAGAAATGATGCCCAGTCCTGCGCCATCCCCGTGATGGATTGTGGATCAGACTGTTGTGGCCCATAGAGTTTTCACTGGCTGATTTTCTTCTCAGTGCATCTTAGTCTGGCTTACATGACAGTAAATGGAATATCCAATACTGGAGTTTAGGTCTTCTGACTTGTCTAAAGGTATCATCTAATTCTATTGGGGTATGTGAGTATTTTAGATATTTACCTACTTGGCAGGTGTATAATATGCTCAATAATGCCTCTATTTAACAGCAGAATAAGCCCTTGAATTTTTTCTAGTAGATACAGAACGCTCTTGCTTGTTATTGGAGTTACACAGAAAAAAATAACTCTTCAAACTGAGCTGGAAAGACTAATTAGACTGTTCCGTGTACACCAGGATTTTGACTTATGAGAGTCAAGACTCATATTTTATATCATTTATTGAGATAGCCTTATTCTTCATATATAGTAGTAGTGAAGGCATATATTTTATGGTTCTCCTGGCCATTTCTAACAAATGACAGTTCTGTAAGATATTGGTAAAACTTCCTAAATAAAACTAAATTAACTATTAATACCTAAAACTTACCATTGGCTTTAGTCTCAAATAAAGAGTAGTTGTTTCAATATATAATATCAGTAAGAGCCACTGTATCATTTAATATAATTTTTGTTAATGGTCATAAGACCACAGCCTATATTAGCAGACTAAGCTAACAACAATTTATAGCGGGGACACTGTTCAGCCACGGGGTGGGGGAACGGGCACGTGAACAGTACTTAGGCTGCCCGGGTAACTAACCTCCGGTCTAGAGAGGAGTGAGTTTCCCCTTCTCCACTGACCTCTGCAGAATATATGTGAGGTTGAAGGAAACTATGAACCGCGACAATTCGTAAGCTTCTGGTAATGTGGAAGAATTGTAGAAATTCTGAGCAGAAAGAAACATTGAACGTCATTTAACCCCAACTCCATTTTGCAGGTGAAGAAATTACCTTAGGTGTGACCTGCTCAAGGTCACAGAGTTAGTCACAGCAGAGACACTCCTGAACCTCTGTCTCTTGCACTTCAAATGTCATCGTGTTTATCTGTTTCGTGGATCTTAAAAACTGAGAGAGATGTGCAGCAAGCAGAGATAAAAATATTAGTCATTATTCATTTTTTTCCTTCTAGATCTCTCTAGAGTAGTAGACTTAATATGGTTTATTGAACTCACTATTTAAACATTTCTCTCCAAATTTGCAGATGAAAAAATACATTGTACTAATGCTTAGCAAAACCCATTGCCATTGAGTGGATTCCGACCCATAACGACCCTTTAAGACAGAGTAGAACTGCCCCATAGGGTTTCCAAGGAGCAGCTGGTGCATTTGAACTTCCAATCTTTTGATTAGCAACCGTAGCTCTTAACCACTGCACCACCAGGGATCCCAATATTTAGCAAGCAGTATTATACAGGCAACGCATAAGTTGAGGTTATAGGTTTCCCCTGCCATCCAAAAGTAGAGCATGCCTATGAAACCTTTCTGAAGCTGAAATGGCATAAAGTGAAGAAGCAAATACCATTGATTTACATGGCAAAAATTTGTGAGCGTCCCCAGATCCAAAAAATAACCTACCAAATCATACCAAATAACACACAAAACTTGAATTAACGTATAGTAAAAGCTGAGATAGTGTAGTTCCGGGGAAGGAGCTTGGCAAATCCACTCTCGCTGCTCTGGGTGCGTGATGCCTCTTTTAAGGGCTTGCTGCAAAACCAAAGCTGAAAGCTATTTCCGCCTGTTTTCATAAAACGGGAAATCCTCTTCGGATTTCTTTCAGTCATCGAAAACAGGGACTAATGTAAATCTTTCATAAAAGTGAAATGGTGCACACTTTCGAAAAGCGGGGGATACCTGTATTTATGTATGCGCAAAGGTCATCCAAATTAAATAGCACGCTATATTAAATTGAAAATGTAATTATTTACTCCTTCTCGAATGATCCTTTTAGCTAATCTGATAGCGATTCATTTTAATGAGTCTTGAAAGAAAAAAAAGAATGGAAAAAAGTTATTTCAAGTATGTTCAAACCTTTTGTTATTGTGCTGACCACCTTTTAGAGACAAGACATCCACTGGATAGGCAGCCATTTAGCGCCTTTCTCCAGGAAATTCTCTACCCTAAACTTAAGAGGCTGTAAGATTCTGCAGTCATAATAAATTGCACAGAGTCAGAGTTCAATAGACCTAGCTGCTCATTTGCTTAACTGAGGATGTAAGCCCAAACCTTCCTGCAGGAGGGGACAAAGGGACAGCAAACGGTGACAGGTCAATTGCTCTGGGGCTGTCTATAGCCTTAAGCAATGCTGACAGTGGCTAATTGGGCTGCATTTCCTGCAATGATGAGAAGCCCCCTCTGCCCACTAAGTTCATCTTTAAGCTGGACTAGCTCTGGTTAATAATTGCATTACGGCCCTTAAATGTATTTCTCTGAGACAGGAAGAAGGCCTAGTTTCCTCATTTGCCATTTGGTCTCATTATTCAGAAGGAAGAATGCCAAATCTCATCTTACGAGGGTAGGGGAGGTGAAAAGTACACAACATTGTGGAGCGTCAGGGATCAGATGAAATGGGTCCAAAAATCTACCTTGAGATCATGTTTGATTAGCAACTGGAAAACCAAGACCACTGAAGTTATTGTGATTGTATGCAGAAAGACAGTTTCGGCATAATGGGCAGTAACTCTTTACCTCCTGCCATTGCAGGGAATATCATCCTTTAAGCTCCCACTTACTTTTCTTCAGTAGGAATGTCTGCTTCCTAGTGCATGCTTTGTAAGTATTTTCAAGTAGACAAATGGTAGCCAAAAACTGCCATTGGCACCATGAGAAATAATGAGAATCATTTGCTAATAATTGTATTTGTACACAAAAATTAAATTGAAGCTGATTTCTTTCTATTAACATCTTGACATTAAGAATGCTATGCAGACTTGAGGGACTTTCTTTCCCTGTCGCTTTGTGGAAGGAAAAAGGCTGGGAGAGTAATGATGTATCTTTAATATCCTAAAGGAAATGTAGTCTAAGTCACTCACCCAAATTATATTGACCATAAAGACTTCACTGGGCCATTTCATTAGTTTATTAGGTAAAATTAAATAAAAAGAGTCCTTAAATGAATTATAACCAGCTTGAGGAATAACAAATATATTGTGTATGAGAAAATTAGCTCCATGTGACATCCACAGCCACCATATGTAAAACGCCTATTATTTGTCCTGTCTCTTTGAAAATCATTTTATTGGAATGTATCAGCTAAACCAAAACACATGACCATCTTTCTTGAAACATGAAAGAAACCACTGAAGAAAAGTCTCTGCCCCGCCCCCACATCCAGCCTGTGAACACTCTGGGAAAAACAGCCTCAAGGATTTTATCAGTGCCTATCGAACAGCAAGTGCATCACGTGAGTCCTGAGCCATTAGTGGCCTCTGTCTAGAAGAATTTGGTCAACATTCAGGAATTCGCTTAATGAAAGGCTAGCCTATTACAGCTCTGCTGGCCAGAGAAATGGATTGTGTCTTTCTTTCCAACTTCCTGGATCTCTGCAAGCGACGCTTGGCAGTGCCCTCATGGGATATAGCCCAGGCCCTGACAACAAGTTAGCATTGTGACTTTAGAACTGTGTACCTCTTGGCTGTGAATCCCAGGCTTAATTTCCAGCATGCACACTATTTTGCACACTGCTGCACCAGATTGCACAGTTTTTTGAAGGCACAATGCAAAGTTGCTCCTGGAAAGTGCTTCAGGTATTTCAGGTGGTCTTCTTCCAGTGGAGTGCATACATGACACAGAAAAGTAACTGAGTCATTGCTAAAGCACTTTAGAATGGAGGAAAGAGTCTTTATAGATTCAGAGGCAATGCACTCTGAATCTTTGTTAAAGACTACCTCCTGCAGGCGATGCTGAATAACTCTTTCCTCCAGAGCTTGCCTCTGAGAACTGGCTGTGAATGAAAAGATTAGTCCAAAGTACAAGAAACTCCTTGACCAAAGAAGCTACATCAAGTTATATGAATGGGCATTTCCATAGTGTTCAGTATGACCTGATTTAGAAAATAATATTTGGAATCATTATTCCCTGACCTTGAGCATGGAGAAATGTGACCCAGGTGGAGATGGGCCCTCACAGACTCACAAAGACACATTAGCTGGGCCCTGAGATAGACAATAGATGGGACAATCTCAGAAATTATCTTAAGGAAGTTTTCACAGAAGGGCAATCAAACAGAACACAAAAGACTTCCCACTTTTTGTCTTTTTCTATTAGCGTTTAGTGAATAGAAATTTGTTGGACCAATGAAGACTCTCCTGTCTGTCCTTACTGAAACCTGTACCAATGACTGTTAAGAAAGATGATTCAAAACGTAAGATCACAATTTCTAGCCAATCTGCATCTGTGATGCTTTCAATGATTCTACCAATTTTGTGGTGTTGATATATACTGATGATTCTGTAACCTTCCTCGGATTTGGGCAGACATTCTAGCTCTGGCAGCATGCTTGTCCACGTCCCACATTTGTCCTTTTGAATATATGCCGAACAAAACTTTCTTTTTGCTTTACTAAACTTTATGATGTTTTTTCCCTGCAATAGACCTTAAGGAATATTCCCAGGTGTTGCATTCTCACTAGTATTTCCTGTATTCATTGGCAAGTAATTTTATTATTGGTAAGCCATCTTGATTATGATGAAAAGTGAAATTGAGTAGGAATAATATTTTATTAATGATTCTAACAATTTTAATAATAGCAACAAATCTTAATGCATGTTACTTAACTACCAGTTATCAGTTGCCTCTGAGTTGATTCCAACTCATGGCAAGTCCATGTATATCACAGTAGAACTACGCTCTATAGGATTTTCGATGGCTGATTTTTCTGAAGTAGGACTCCAGGCCTTTCTTCCAAGGTGCCTGTGGGTAGACTCAAACCACCAACATTTGGTTAGCAGCTGAGCACACTAACCTTTTGCATCACCTAGGGACTCCACTTATTATAGGCTACTAGTATTTAAGAATTTTACATGTATGCTTTCATTTAATATACTCAACAAGCCAATGAGATGGATGCTATTGTTACATCATTTTACAGATAAGAAAAAATAGGCTTAAGAGAGTTTGTTCATTGTTACAGAGATCTAAGGCTAAAGTCCTTGTTCCTAACCACTACATCACTTCCCTATGATACCCTCAAAGAGCTCTTTTATCTGAATGATGTGACTTGGTAAAGGAGCATTGATTAACTACTCTGTAAAGATGACAATAACATTCTTGAAATATATTTTATTCTAGCTCCCAAAGAATCTAAGGCACAAGTTTCTTCACTGATGACTCTAAGCATATGAGATGAACAGTAAATCTTACTAAATAACATCACCAATCACTGTTCCCTTGGCTCATAGGAAAGGAGCTGGAAAGGGAGGGGAAGTCATGGGTGGTGATGTTGGTGATGGACGAGTATAGCCTCAGTTCTTACTTAGAGAGCAGTATCTCCCAGAGCTTACATACCTATGTGTTTACAATGGAAAATTCGAGAGTCGATGATAGTTAAAACTAGGGCCAAAAACACATACACGTATGAAAAGTCATGGATTTCTATTTGGCTGTGAAAAAAGGGAGTTGAGAGAAATGTTATCTGTAATAGAAATCTGAGATTTGAAAGTGGCGTTTGAGGTGATCTAAAACAGTCACCTCATTTTTTAGATGAAAAACAAAGACCCAGAGAGGTAATATTATAGATCCAATCACACAGTTGCTTAACAGCAAAGACCAAATTAGAATCTCAATCTTTATTTGAAACAAAATATTTTGAAGGAAAATAAGTGAGATTTTTTGTTAAAAAAATAAAAATAAAAAGCCTAATTCAGTGACTAGTGCATAGAAATACACTCAATAAATGTTACTGTCCCTCTTTCTTCCAAATTGTGATCCAGTGCCCACTATGTTAAACTGTAACCACTGTTAATAAGCAATGAGTAAACAATCGTTTACTGAAGGCCTCTTCTGTGTCAAACGTGATAATATCAGACTCTTTTTATGTGGAACTGTGCCAGTCCTCAAAGAGAATATGAGTGAACAATGGACTATCAACTCTGCCAGAGATCTTAAGTTAAAACATCAATGGTCTGTCTAGCTACCACCTTTATAATTTAGATTATAAAGTGGCCTAGTGATCTAAGCAAAAGTTCTTATTTTGGGGGGACAGGAGGTTTAAATTGCTTGGTTTAATTTTTCAAAACTTTGAACTCGGTTTTCTGCTTGATCATATAAACATAATTATAACTTATCTGTGAATCATTAAGGCTTTCCAGATAATATTGACTGAGCAAAATTGGGCTGACACCTGCTAAATCTAAAATCATTCATTTAGAGTCAGAACTAATCTTCATGAATAATAGTTACACAAATGATCTTTTCACTTCTTTATCTTCAGAAAGAGTTTTTGTCACATTTATTTTACACTACAGACCTGTATGAGACAGCTGATGGCTAGTATTCAAAATTAAATCTTTCTGGAAATAACATCACTCACATTAAAAAGTTCACAAAGTATCAGTGTGAACGGCTGCTGTATTCCATTGAATGATTGTCCACAGCAGTTCTGTCTCCAAATTATTAACCTGATTGACTTTGATCTGTTGCTACAGGTTGAATTCATGTTACAGCCTAGCCGTTTTGTGAAGACCATGTCATGATTTCTTCTTTATATTAGAAAACACAAATACTTTACTTCCTGGGATTAAATATATAAAATATAGTTCTTGTCACTTACACTTCTCAACACTTTTCTTCTAAGCATCACATTTGTTACTAATTTGTTGTTGTCAGCTGCTGTTGAGTCGGCTCTGATTCATGGCAACCCCACGTGCAACAGAATGAAACGTTGCCCAGCCCTGCACCATCTTCATGGATCATTGGTATGCTCGAGTTCATTGTTGGAGCTATTATGTATTTTAAGTGCCTTCCAACCTAAAGGGCTCATCTTCCAGCATTATATTGGACAATAGTCTGTTGTTGTTATCCATAGAGTTTTCATTGGCTACTTTTTAGAAGCAGATCTTCAGCCCTGTCTTCTTAGTTTGTTTTAGTCTGGAAGCTCCATTGAAACCTGTCCACCATGGGCGACCCTGTAGGTATTTGAAATACTGGTGGCATAGCTTCCAACATCATAGCAAAATGTAAGCTACCACAGTACTACAAACTGACAGAAAGGTGGTGGTTGTTACAAAAACCAATGAATAAAATGTATTACAGTACTATGAGATGAACTTCATTCACCCCATCTAATAGTAGATGAATAGATACTTTAGAGGCCCAGGATAAATTCTTAGCAGAATTGATAAACCTAAACTTTGATTCTCATTTCCTTTCATTATTAAAGTTGTATAGATAATTAGCATTATTTTCTACATAATTTTCAAAGAAGAACAAAGAAAGAGAGGGAAAACTCTCTGTTCATCTCCCTTATTGTTTATATAAAGTGAATTTAAATGGAGAAACAAAGAATTTGATCTCCTTCAGAGAGAAATTGTATATTTGTTAGTAAAGTAAGGAGCATTGGGGCACATCAATGTTTGTGCCAACAACCCCCACCCCCCACCCCACATGCACACACAGACAGCCATACAAGGAGATATGGATAGATTATTCCTTCACTGGGAATTGTGAGAGAGGAGTGGAGAAGAGAAGAAACAGGCTTTACATTCCCTGATAATGCTACTCCACATCTAAGATAAGTGGGCAAAAATTACCTCATCTACCTGCATCAACTAACAGAGGCTATTCAGAATATTAAAGCCTGTAGAATTCTCACCTTCCATGCAGGAGACGTGGGTTCAGTTCTCAGCCAGTATACCTCATAAGCAGCCACCACCTATCTGTCAGTGGGGGCTTTCGTGTTGCTATAATGCTGAACAGGGTTCAGTGGAGCTTTGCTTCCACACTAAGACAGACTAGGAAGAAAGGCCTGGCAATCTACTTTTGAAAATCAGCCAATGAAAACCCTACAGATTACAGCAGTCTGATTTGCAATGGATCATGGAAATGGCACAGGACCAGGCAGAACTTCCTTCCATTGCGCATGGAGTTGCCATGAGTCAGGGGCCAACTCGAAGGTAGCTAGTAACAACAACTAATACAAGCAGCCAATGCTAATATTGTTATATGAATTGGTAAAAATGCAGACACTCTCCTTCTGCTGAATTGAGATGCTTTGGCTAGAGCAAGAGAAATCTAAATCACAATTTCCCCATGATTTAGTATAAATACATAGCAACATAATCATTATTGTAGAACAATAGTAATAATATTTGTATATAGGCATTTATTTATCCATCTGCATTGTTGTTATCGTTATTAAGTGCTGTCGAGTAGGATCTGACTCATAGCAACCCTGTATACAACGGAACTAAACGCTGCCTGGTCCTGCATCATCCTCACAATCATTGCTATGTTTGAGCCCATTGTTGCAGCCACTGTGTCAATACATCTCCTTGGGGTCTCTCTCTTTTTTGCTGACCCTCTACTTTCCCAAGCATGCTATCTTCTCCAGGGACTGGTCCCTCTGGATAACATGTCCAAAGTATGTGAGAAGAACCCTCACCATCCTCCTTTCTAGGAACATTCTGGCTGTGCTTCTTCCAAGGCAGATTTGTTCATTCTTCTGGCAGTCCATGGTATATTCAATATTCTTTGCCAACTCTGTGATTCAAAGGTATCAATTCTTCTTCAGCCTTCCTTACACATTGTCCAGTTTTCACATGCTCATGAAATGCATCTAAACACTACCTACCAGTAATTAACATGACTTGTTAGAGTATGGCAAATACTTAAGCAAAATCTTGATATTTTTCTTTTGTTACATGTATCTTCAAATCTGTTTTCAGGTTTTAGTAGTTCAATTTCTTTTAATGTTTCCATAGAAATAGCATTAACAAGATGATAGATTAGAGGTAATAACATGATGCCACTGACATGCAGTGGAATTTATTTTCATCATATGTCTGATAATATCCTCTTATTGTGTAATGAACCCTGCTATTTGTATCTATCATACTTCTAGTCATTCATCTTCTTAGTTACTAAAGATAGAATTCTCATTCAGTATCTCTGTTATAGATGCAAATTCATACTCCTCTATGTGTCCTTCATTATTTGTGGTCATCTAATAAATTGGCTCTTCATATAGCAGTTCAAATGGCATTAGTTGGAATGCATATGACGCTGTAGAAACATTTTATGTATCAATAGTCCCAGCTGCAGGAGAAATTATTGTAATTAATCTTTTTGGCATGTCTGCAAACTGTCAAGAACTACAAACAACTTTCTACTAAAAGTATGAGCTAACGTAGAAATCCTTAAAGAAGTGTGGAAATGGGTAGTGAAGAGCCAACAAGGTGCTATAGACAAAAGCACCATGCCATCCGTCTACAGCAAAGACCAAAAAAAAAAACTAAGTAAAATAAAGACAAACATCAATCCTGGAACCCTAAGAGTCAAATGAAGAAATAAAGATCTCAGCCAAACACAAAATGGAATAAGAAACTGAAAGAGAACAGAACAAGGAGAGACACCAGCAGAGGTTCCCTATCAGCTAACGCTTAATTAATTCACCATTTTGGAATCCTGTCGGAGATCAGCAGACAGGGAGTATGGGAAAGCAGCTTCATGGAGCTCCTAGAGGAGACAGAGAACCCAGTAACCAGCAATATATGCTTTCCTACCCTTCATCCGGCTGTACCTCTGCCACTTGATGGCTGGGTGTGGTCACTCAGCTGGCTGGGTCCCTGCTGCTTGGATTTGCTCTGCCCAGTAACCAGCAATTTATGCTTTCCCACCTCCCATCCTTCTTATCCCCGCCTTGGCCTCTGCTGCTTCTTGCAGTCTCTCAGCCGGGAGACACTGGCTCTGTGCCACTTGAATTCATCCCCCCCACCCCGCACTCAGTGCCATTTCTTTGTTGGTGATGTTTCTTTTCTCTGCTTCCTTTGGTTTCTTCCGTGCCTCTCACCTCCTTCCCTTCCTTTCTCTCAAACACCTAGCTCCATGTGCCATCTTTGCTTCTTCTTGAAGGGCCGTGAAGTGCCACTCAGCTGGGAACCTGCTTCCCTAGTCCTTGCCACCATGCTGGTGGGATCCCCAGGGTCCTTTTTGTTTGTTTGTTTGTTTGTTTATTTTTGACTTGTATTGTCTTGTTCTGTTCTACTCTGTTCTATTTTGTTTGTTTGTATGCTTTTCTTTTCACTACTTGGGAGCCCCTTCTAGCTGGGCTGTACTGCTCACTTGGGAGCCACTTCCCCTGTCTGTGTAGCCACACGAGTGGGATCCCTGGGGCATTTCTTTTTTCCTTTTTTTTTCCTTTTTGTTTGTCTTCATTTCTCAGCTTCTCGTGTCTCTATACTCACCTTCCTTTCCTGTCTCCTGAATAGCTGGCACAGTGTGATATCTCTGCCCCTCTAGCCAGGCTGTACTGCACAGTCAGGGAGTCACTTCCCCAGCCTGAGCAGCCACACTGGTGGGATATCTGAGGGCTTTTCTTTTCTTTTTTAAATGATTTATTTATTTATTCATTTCTCTCTTTCTTTTTCTCCATTTCTCGGCTTCTCATCTCTCCACTACAGTAGCAAGCTCCTTTAGCACACTTTTTTGTTTGTTTATGTGTTTGTTTTGGCTCCTGTTTCTTTCAAATCTCTATCTTGTTTCCCATACCCATCTTAGCTCCACACATCACAAACTCCTCCCTCCTTCCTGCCTACCTGCACCCTGTACTGAACATCACACCACTGAGCAGCACAGGCACAGCCTACCAGAACCTGCCCTGCACTGATTCCCGGCCTGACCTGTCGGCCCTAGTATGTGCCACAAACAACCCATCCCAGCCCCTTCCCTTCAGCTGGACCTGCCCAGGTGCAGAATAGCTCAGCAGCTGGTCCTGCGCATTGGACAAGGAGGTGAAAAGTATCATGCCCACAGATGAGCAAACAACAAAGAACGCACAGCCTGCCTCCTCAGACATAACCAAATAAAATTAAAAAGCAGGACAAAAAAACAGATCTACAATCAATAAAAGAAAAAGAAAAAGAAAAAAAAAAAAAACTACTGAATGTCCCAAAGACGGAAGACAATATCAAAACATATTTAAAAAAAAAAAAGGACAGGATGTTTCCAGTAGGCATCCGAAATAAAACACCAGATGACTTTTCACTAGAAGAAAAGTCACTAGAACTACCTGACAGAGAATTCAAATCTCTAATATTCAAAGCTGTCTAAGAGTTGAAGCAAAAAGCAGACAAAAATAAGAGAAAAAAAAGACAAATTCATGGAAAATACAGACAAAAAGATGGAAGAATTCAGGAAAATAATACAGGAACAAAATTCCAAAATAAATTCACAGCCAGAAATCATTCAAAAACAACAATTAGAAATCCAAAAGATAAACAATAAGATTTCAGAAACGGACAGTGTCATAGAAGGGCTGAAGAGCAGGTTTAAAACAATACAAGACAGGATCAGTGAAATTGAAGACAAATACTTAGCTACAACTTTGAGGAAAAATCAGAAAAAAGAACAAAGAAAAATGAAGAAACCCTGAGAATTATGTGGAGTACAATCAAAAGCAAAAATCTGTGAGTGATCGAAGTTCCAGAACAGGAGGAGAAAACAGAAAACACAGAGAGGATCATTGAAGAATTACTGACAGAAAACTTCCCTAATATCATGAAAGATGAAAAGCTGACCATCCAAGAAGCTCAACGAACCCCATATAGGATATACCCCAAAAGAAAATCACCAAGCATATCATAATCACACTCGGTAAAACCAAAGACAAAGAAAGAAACCTGAGAGCCACTAGAGAAAAATGAAAAGTCACATACAGAGGGGAAACAATAAGACGAAGCTCTGGTTACTCAGTAGAAACCATGCAGGCAAGAAGGCAATGGGATGACATATATAAAACCTTGAAAGAAAAAAATTGCCAACCAAGAATAATATATCTTGCAAAACCCTCATTCAAATATGATGGTGAAATTAGGACATTTCTAGATAAACATAAATTAAGGGAATATGTAAAAACCAAAACAAACTTAAAAGAATTATTAAAAGGAGTCTTTCCATCTGAGAACAAACAACATCAGATGACAGGCTGAATCTAGGACACAAGATCCTACCAGTCACATACCAACCTACGAAATGAACTCTCAAGGACTATCCAAAACCAAAAGAATTACAATAGGAAACCAGAGAGGCTAATCTGTAAATGACAGCAATGTCAGAACAATAAAAGAGGGAATAAACAGTGTAGATATAAAACTTCCTGATGGAGAGGAAGGCAAGGCGATACCAAGTAATAATAGACTGGTTCAAACTTTGGAAGATAAGGGTAAATGTCAAGGTAACCACAAAGAAAGTTCCCAAACCTACTCATCAAAACAAAGAAGAAAAACATAAAGTCTCAGTAAAAACAAAATCTACAAAAACAAAAGAAATAAAAAAAAATCCACAAACAAAAGGAATTCAGCACAGGAGAGTAAGAGGAACAAGAAAAAGGTCAGCACCACAAAAAAAAGCACTATAAAATGACAGCAATAAACTCACACCTATCAATAATGACACTGAATGTTAACGGTCTAAATGTACCCATAAAGAGACAGAGAGTGACAGAATGGATAAAAAAAGAAAAAAACAGGATCCATCAATATGCTGTTTACAAGAGACACACCTAGAAACAAAGGTGTAAATTTATTAAATGAAATAATGGAAGTAAATATATCAGGTAAACATCTACCATAAAAGAGCAGGAGTGGCAAAACTAATCTCAGACAAAATAGACTTTAAAACAAAATCCACCATAAAAGACAAAGAAGGGCACTATATAATGATTAAAGGAACGATCCATCATGAAGACAGAACTATAATAAACATCTATGCACCCAATGATAGGGCTCCAAAATACGTAAAACAAACACTAACAGCACTGAGAAGAGAAATTGACAGTTCCACAATAATAGTAGGAGACTTCAACACACCACTATCGGTAAAGGACAGAACATCTAGAAAGAAATTCAACAAAGATACAGAAGACCTAAAGGGCACAATCAGCCAACTTGACCTCATAGACATATACAGAACACTCCACCTAACAGCTGCAAAGTACACACTCTTTTCCAACACACATGGAACGTTCTCCAGAATAGACCACATCTTAGGTCACAGAGCAACCCTCAACAAAATCCAAAACACTGAAATAATACAAAGTATCTTCTCTGACCACAATGCCATCAAAGTAGAATTAACAACAGGAAGAGCAAGGAAAAAAAAAACAATTACATAGAAACTGAATAACACCCTGCTTAAAAACCACTGGGTGACAGAAGAAATCAGAGATAGAATCAAAAAAATTCCTAGACTCAAACAATAATGGATGTATATGCTTTTTGGAATTTAAGAAATATGAATTACAATTCTAACTCAGTTCTTAGCTAGCATGAGTTTGTTGCCCATGTTGCTTAACTTCAGTGACACACTGTTACTTCATCTTTCAATAAAAGAGTTGAATGAGAGTCAGGCATACATGATGGGCCTACTGTGTTAAAAGAGATATGTAAGGACTTTGGGATATAATGACAAAAATATTTGACTCTCAATTTTCATACAGTCTACATTCTGACTGGGGAGTCAGACAAGCAAATAATTTTGAATAAATATCATAAGTCAAAATAATTTTATACTAGCTCAACAAAGAACTACTGAAGACCTACTATGTGACATCAAAGAGCTCAAACATGTCAGGAACTACCTGGTGACACAGTGGTTAAGAGTTACAGCAAGCTACAGCTGCTAACCAAAAAAGGTCAGCAGTTCAAATCCACCTGTGGGGCAGTTCTACCCTGTCCTGTAGGGTTGCTATGAGTCAGAATGGATTCCAGGGGTTTGTTTTTTCGGGTTTTTTTTTTTTAGTTAGAGTTAAGAAAATGGTTACATTAGCATTGTTAAGTATTTCAACAGCTATTGCCTCTGACTGATAAAGGAACGACATTGTGTTGAGGTTGATGGTGGAGCAGCAAAAGGTTTACACAGGAGATTTTTAAGGTTTATAGGTGTTTACCAGACTGAGAATGAAAGACAGGGAAAAGCAAGTAAAAAAGGATTGGAGGAGTTTGGAAAACTTCAGAGTAGGTGCAAAAATAGGGATACAGTGAGATTAAAGGCAGAAATAAGATTGGACATGCTTTCTGAGACAAATGGCCAGAATGGGTTGTTTACTTGCAACTCATTTACTAAAAATGGCTCACATTTTTATAACTTACGTAGTTAGAGAAGTGGTCATACTATTACTAATAACTTATGCTGCAGAATGAACCAGATTTGGGAAAGAAGATGCGAACACGTTTAGGTTAAAAAAACAAACAAACAAAACAGCAAAAAAAAAAAAAAAAAAAAAAAAAAAAATCCAAGAGATGGGCAGGAACATAAAGGTGGCTTGATTTTTAATCTTCCCAGCTCACAGCAAATGAAGTAACCTGGGGGACTCAGGCCTGGTGATAGAAGCCCTCAGAAAACAAATTAGACTCTGAGAAGTAAAGATAGCCTAAATACATAAGATATGCTATGAACACAGAAAGCTGGAAAAATATGCTTATCTTTTTCTCCTTTTCACATTAAATTTTTGCTAATAGTAGTCCAGGAAAATCCAACTTATTCAAATATTGTTGTTGCAGATAGGTGTCATTGAGTCGGTTCTGACTCATATCAACCCTACGAACTACAGAACAAAACACTACCTGGTCCTGTGTCATTCTCATGATCATTATGCTTGAGCCCATTGTTGCAGCCACTGTGTCAATCCATCTCATCTAGGGTCTTCCTCTTTTTCGCTGACCCTCTGCTTTACCAAGTATGATGTCCTTCTCCAGGGACTAGACCCCTGAAAACATGTTCAAAGTATGTGAGACAAAGTCTCACCATCCTCCCTTCTAAGGGGCACGCTGGCTGTACTTTTTCCAAGACAGATTTGTTCCTTCTTCTGGCAGTCCATGGTATATTCAATATTTTTCACCAATGCCATAATACAAAGGCATCAATTCTTCTTCCATCTTCTTTATTTATTGTCCAGCTTTCACATATATATGAGGTGACTGAAAACACCATGGCTTGGGTCAGGTGCACCTTAGTCCTTAAAATGACATCTTTGCTTTTTAACACTTTAAAGAGGCCTTTTGCAGTAGATTCACCCAATGCAATACGTCCATTTGATTTCTTGACTGCTGCTTCCATGGGCATTGATTGCAGTATTCAACTAAAAGTAACCAAAAAAGAAATCAACTAAAAAAGCAAACAAAGATACTAGAAGAAGAAAAAAAATCAAAAAGTAAAGTTCCTTACAAATAAATAACATAGAGTGTTTCCACAAGAGATGAAAATTATAACTCAATATGCAAACATGAAGTAATAAAAACAACTGCTGAAAAAAATGTTGATATAAAATATAAAAACAAAGAAGAAATGCCAAGATTTGGGAAAGTCAGTTGTCTGACAATGGGAGGAGATGGCCAGACAATGAGAGGAAATAAAATGGGAACAGGGAGTACTTGGGAAAGAAAAATAAGAAAATGCAAAATGCTTAAAAAAAAAAAAAAACCTGCAATGTACACCGAGGTGAATACACACCATAAGAAATACATCAAGTGATAGAGAGAATAAAAATTTTCTCAAAATGAAGAAATAGAAGTGAAATAATACAGAAGAAAGCAAAAAGACATTCAACATATGAATGATGGAATTCCTGAAGAAAACAGTAAGATAATGGAATAGAAAAAAACATTTTAAAAATTAAGAAGAAAACTCCTGAAATAAAATACACACGTCAGTGAAAACTGACCAAGTTGAACTCAAGAAACATACTAATAAATTTATTATCTTTGAAAGACAAAGAGATAACATTTCAGACTGACAAACAGTCCACATACCTTATTAAAAAAAAGACATTCAGATTTATCTCAGATTCCTCCAAAGCAGCACTATCCAGAAGAGATTAAATCAACACCTGCAGGATACTTAAAAAAAATAAAAATAAAAAAGTAAGCCAAGAATTTTATATCTAGCTAAGTTCTTGTTAAATAAAAAGTCTACAGACTAAGGTTTTGAACACACGAACTAAGGGGGTATGCTTCACATGAGAGCTAGTTGATGAAACCACTGAAAAATGAAACCCAACCCAGCAAGAAATTACTGAATAAATTTAAGTAAGTACTAAATGGATTAGTGATCAGCACTGAATATATTTTACTGCACAACTAAGATAAAAACCATGAGTATAAAGTTAATCAAATGGAATTAAAATGCTATATGCTATCACAATGTAGAAATAATACAGTTCACAAAAATAGGTGAAAGGCGAGAGAAGTTAGCAAAACAGAATAACCTTGCTATAGTTTAAGAGCTGAGAGTCAGAGCTAACAGCCAAAGAAAAGTCCAGGCATATTTAAGATTATACTCCTATTTATTTAATTGGTTTTTGTAGGAGAAAGAATGGGAAAAAAGGCAAAAAAAAAAAAAAAAAAAAAAAAATAGTGAACACAGCAGAAAGAAGAAATTAAGGTGTTAGAAAACCAACTAACCAACCAACCAACCAACAAAAAAAACTGAATAGCAGACAAATTAATTAAACCCTAGGTTTCAAAAAAACGAGACCACCTCTAGATAGACGCAAATTTAGATAGAGATTTATTCAGATAGATTTTAAGAATAAAAGGTAAAAGACATAAATATACAAAATAAGAAATGGCAATGAGTAAATAACCCCAGAATTAGTTTCAAAACAATCCATTTTATATAACTTTATGCAAATTAAATTTAGCCATGTGAAATGGATACTTTTGAAGGAAATAGAATTTACCAAACTGACTTCAGAAGACATAGAAAGTTTAAACAGACCAATATCCCTAGAAGAAACAAAGTGTTACAAAAGCTACCGCCTGGCCCTACCAAAAATCACTAGGCTGAGCACTAAGGTGATATAGTTGGTTTATTCTAGCTAGGAAAGAGTGATCTATTTTTAGAAAATTTATTAATATAATTTATTATATCAAAACATCTAAGAATAATAATCATGATCAACTCCATAGATGCCATAGAGCAAAATGTCTTTGCTCTGCTCTGATCCCCTCAGATACCATTTACCATTTCTGAGCCTCCCACTCCCCTTAGATGTGCTTTCAACAGCTCACAAATCTTTTGTCTTCAGATGGTGCCCTGGGGCTGCTTCAGTCACTTTGCACAGCTATGCAGAGAGCCAAAGGGCCTAAGAGTTTATGCTACCCTCCCCCAGCCTTAACCCTTTGGGCCATTAATCAATGACAGTAGAGTTTGGGAATACTAAAATCAGTTTCCTCACATGGAGGTAACTCTGAGCCATAGCTTACACTCCAGAGTCCCCTGCAGGAACTGGCTGAAGCCCACCTTCTGCAGGACCTTTGCCTGCAATTCCACTCAGCTTGGCTTCCTCCCCCTTCCCTGCCATACTCCCCGGACTCCCTTAACAGTATCCTCTGGAAACATATCCTTAATCGATGACTAGCACATACATACTACTCTCAAAGTCAGCTTCTGGGAACTCAGTCAAAGCAGATATTGAAAGTGCATTCAACATACCTTAACTGATTTTAAAAAAATGTTAATAAAATGGGGATAAATGGAAAGTCTGTCATCATAAAATATAAATATCTCAGTCAAAAGTCAGCATTATACTTAAAGAGAAACAGAAAGTTAAATTTCTGCTAAAGTCAGGAATTGTACAGTGATATCCATTACTACACATATTATTTTAAATGCTCTTGAAACAAACAGCATTATATAAGAGAACAAAATTAGTGATATATAAGTTGGAAAGGAGAAGATAAAAGAGCTACTATTCACAGAATACCTGATGGATCAGGAAAACCCAACAGAATCAAATGAAAATCTAGTATAAACAGCAAGAGAATTATTGTGTATAGAATCTATATTAAAAAATATATAATCTATATACAAATACAATAGGCTCAAACATAGCAACAATTGTGAGGATAGCACAGGACAGGGCAGTGTTTTGTTCTGTTGTACATGGGTTACCTATGTTGGTGTTGGAAAAAGTAGGTGATCATTTAGGGAAAGAGGGATAAAATTGAAATCATACCCCATTCTGTGAGCAGGATAAATGCCAAATCGATCAAATTTTTAATGTAAAAATTAAGACTGTGGAGGTACTAGAAGAAGACAGAATTTTCTCTTACCTATTGGTGAATTTCTTTATCACCTGGATGTGAGAAAGGCCTAAGTACATTTTTTAAAAGTTCTTCATGGTAAAGGAAGAAAAGAATGAAGAACGAAGAAAGACAAAGAGAAAGGAAGGAAGGATGGAAAACAAACATTACTTCAAAATTGAATGGAAGATGGGGAAAATATTTGCAACCAAAATTGACAGAGAGTTAGTCTTTGTAGTACATAAAGAACATTCCTTCAACTCTAGAAGTAAAAGACCAACAACTCTATTAAAAAAAAGAAAAAAAAAAAAAAACCTACAAAAGAGAATTCACAAAAGAGAAATATCAAATGCCCTCAAACACATGGAAATATGGCAAAATTTACTCATAAAGAGATAAATGCAAAGAAAATTTCACTAAGATAAACATTTCTCACCAATCAAGTTGACAAAAATCGAAAAATGTGAAGTCCTTTTTATTAGCCCAGAAGTGGGAATACAAGCATTGTCCTATATTTCACTACGGAGAAAAAGGGATTTATGAACCATGTGAATATACTGCCTGTTAAAAATAAAATTTCAATGAAAAAATGTAGGTAAATCCTAAGTTTTGCCTTCAGAAGTTATGGCTCTTGGTAGCCGTGTGATCTTCATAAATCAAAGGAACATAGTGGAGTTACTGACGTATGGGATAGTTGTGAAATTCTAATTTAGGAAAAATAATTGTAAAATATAAAACGCAAATCAGAGTTCATCATTATTTTTAAGAGACTTGTCTGAAGTCACAGATCCTATTTTAGAGTTGGGATCAGACTTTGGATCTCTGTTTCAAGCACAGAGTACACTCCCTTATATCATGTGGCCATATTTTCTTTAGACTGAAGAGCAAAGAGCCGTGGTTTTGTTACCAAAAGCAATAGGTTCGCCGCTTGTACTCTCGATAAGAATAACTAAGAGTCAAGTGGATTTAAAGCAAGGCTTAGTTTATTACTCGCAGGGAGTAAGGAGACAGGGGGATCAGTCCCAAAGCACTCTATCTCCGAGCAAAGGGCTAAAGAAAGTCTTGTACCACCTGGGAAAGGGGAAGTCATACATATTCACTAACTTCATACATATTCAAATAAGAATCGGGATAGGATTTGGCACAGAAGTGGCTGACCGACTTCTCGTTTCTGAAACGGGCTTGGTCACCAGTTGATGACGTATGACCGGTGGTGATTTTGGTTCCTTGGCATGGGTCTTTTGGTTCCTAGGCAATACTTTATTATGGGATGGGGCCATCTGGCAGTCAACCGGTCTCTTACCACACATGCCCAGGACTCTAGTTCTAATTGGCTGGTCTGAAAAACAACTGCAAGCGGAAGATTAGGAGGAAGTAGCTTCAATTTTAACGCGGAATGAGGTAAACAATGTTTTGTCGTTGACACCGTTCTTCTTATAGAAAAATTTTTAAGTGACATAACTTGGTGTTTAAGGCCTTTTCTGTCCCTAGCTGGTTTCAGTTTCACTCTGCGCCTCACTGATACTCTCTAGGGATGTCATTGCCCGAGGTGGGGTGGGATGGGGAAGAAACAAGGCTCCGAGAACATCCACCCCCTGTCTTTGCGTCAATTCCATTTGCTTACATTTCCAGGTGGTTAAGTGTTTGGCTGCTAACTAAAAGGTAGGCAGTTCGAATCCACCAGCTGCTCCTTAGAAACCCTGTGGGGCAGTTCTGTTCTGTCCTGTAGGGTCACCATGAATCAGAATCGACTCGACAGCAGTGGGTTTGGTTTTTCGCTTTTGAAAATAGTTGAATGCTATTGACCAAGAGCAGAGTATCTTCAAAGTGTATTCCCTGGACCACATGCAGCCAAGTGAGCTGGGGCTGCTTATTAAAATATCCAGATTCCCAGGCTTAATTCCTACAACAAACTTAACGTTAGACTTTCTGAGGACAAGGCTGAAGGGAAACATGTAAAGAAAGACAAGCATCATAACAGTTTTTGTTAGAGTAGACTCTTAAGTTCCATGAAGGCCAGAGGTCATATTTTTTCATGTTCATTATGGCATCACAAGGCTTGCATAATTCCTAGAATAGAGAGGTCCCTCATTAAATCTTTGGTAAATAAACAATTGAATGTGCACATAATGAACAAGAAAATAATGAATATCTGTGCTACAAACTGGAATTATCAGAGCAGAAAATATAAACCACTGTTTTCAAGCTTCGTTGTATTTCTCAAAGTCACAGGGCAGGGATGACTGTTTTGAACTACGAAGTGAAGAAAATGAAACCAAGTCATCTGCACTGAGGCCCTAAAGGGCTAACAACATGTGCATACAGGCATATGTGTATGTGTGTGGGAGTGGCTTCAGTGCAGAGACAAAACTCCAAAATCTCACACTGATAGATTCATATAGATCACAGCTAGCTAGGCATGCTCTTTGAGCCCTGAAGTTGCTGGTTCCAGGCTAAGTATGGCATGTTGGAGTTGGACATATTTTGGTAATCTGAAAATTTCTAGGAGTTGGGTTCCTTTTTATGCTTGAAAAAACAAAAACAAAGCCAATCTGTTATGGATTTAATTGTGTCCCCACCCCTCCCACCCCAAAATATATGTTGAAATGTTAACCCTTGGTTCCTGTGAATGTAACCTTGTTTGGAAATAGGGTCTTTGAAAATGTTAGCAGTTACCGTAAGATCATACCAGAATGGGGTGTGTCCTAATCCAGTATGACTGATGTCCTTATAAGGGAGGAGAAGAGACACAGACACAGAGTGTTATCAGCCATGTGATGGCAGAGGCAGAGATTGGAGTGATTCATCTACTAGCCAAGGAATGCCAAGGATTGGTAGGAACCACCAGAAGCTAGAAGAGGCAAGAAAGGACCTTTCCTTAGAGCCTTTGGAGAGAGGATGGCTCTGCTGACCCCTAGCCTCTAGAACTGTGAGAATAAATTTCTGTTGTTTTAAATTAACTAGTTTGTAACATTTTGTTAGGACAGCCTAGGAGACTAATGTTGTCATTGTTGGGTGTTGTCAAGTTGATTCCAACTCATATCATGTGACAGAGGCCCCATAGCTTTTTCTTGGATGTTATCTTTATGGAAGCAGATCACCAGGCCCTTCTCCAGAGAAGCCACTGGATGAGTTCCACCATCTGCCTTTTGGTTAGCAGCTGAGCACTTCACTTTATACATGTACGATAGTTTTGGGATTCTTCCAGTCTGGACTCCATAAGATTTGGAATTCTGTTCTACTTTTTTCCCCCTTTTGATCAGGAGGATTCTGTTCAATAATGGTAGCTGGGCACCATCCAGACTAAACTGGAGGCAATTGTTCTGTAAGCAGTTAGACTGGCAATCCAGTTCTTTCTCTGATTCCTGGGTCTTCTTCCTCTGCCACTACAGGCAAATAGAGACCAATTATTGTAGTTTGGATGACCACTTCCAAGCTTTTAAGAGTCCAGGCACTACTCACAGAACTAGAGGGTAAAACAGAACTTTAAAAACAGTATTAAGTCTATTGACTGAACAGTCCCATGAAGCCATAACCCTAATCTTTTGAACTAATCCCATAAAGTCATTTGTGTTTTTATAATAGTGGTATCATACAATATTTGTGCTTCTGTGATTGACTTATTTCACTCAGCATAATGCCCTCCAGATTCATCCATATTGTGAGATGTTTTAAGGATTCATTTTTGTTGTTTATCATTGGATTTCATTGTGTATATGTACCATAATTTATTTATCCATTCATCTGTTGATGGGCATTTAAGTTGTTTACATCTTTTTGCTATTGTGAATAATGCTGCAGTGAACATGGGTGTGCATATGTCTATTCGTGTGATGGCTCTTATTTCTTTAGGAGAGGGATTACTGGATCATATGATATTTCTATTTCTAGCTTTTTAAGGAAGCGCCATATCATTTTCCATAGTGGTTGTACCATTTTGGAGCCCTGGTGGCACAGGGGTTAAGAGATCAGCTGTTAACCAAAAAGGTTGGCAGTTCAAATCCACCAGCCACTCCTTGGAAACTCTATGAGGCAGTTCTATTCTGTCCTAGGGGTCACTATGAGCCAGAATCGATTCGATGGTAATGGGTATATGGATGCACCATTTTACATTCCCACCAGCAGTGCGTAAGATTTCCAATCTCCCTGCAACCTCTTCAACATTTCTTATTTTCTTCTTCTTCTTTTTTTTTGATTAGTGCCGGTAATGTCGGGGTGAGATGGCATCTCATTTTAGTTTTGATTTGCATTTTTCTAATGGATAATGATGGTGTGCATTTTCTCATGTGACTGCTAGCTGTCTGAATGTGTTCTTTGGTGAAGAGTCTTTTCATATCGTTTGCCCATTTTTTAATTGTGTTGTTTGTTTGTTTTTGTTGTTGTTGAGGTGTTGAAATAGTCTACAGATTTTGGAGATTAGACCCTTGTAGGATATGTTGTAACCAAAATTTTTTTCCTAGTCTGTAAGTTCTCCTTTTACTTTTTTGGAGAAGTTTTTGATGAGCATAAGTGTTTAAATATTAGGAGCTCCCGGTTATCTTGTTTATCTTCTGGTATTTGTGCATTGTTATAGTTTGTATTCTCTTTATGCCATATATTAAGGTTCCTAGTGTTATCCTTATTTTTTCTTCCATGATCTTTATCATTTTAGGTTTTATATTTAGGTATTTGATAAATTTTGAATCAGTTTTTGTGTATGGTGTCAGCATGGGCCCTTTTTCATTTTTTTACAGATAGACATCAGTTTTGCCAGCATCATTTGTCAAAAAGATGTGTCTTTTCCTCGTTTAATGTACTTTGGTCCTTTGTCAAAAATCAGCTGACCATAGGTTGATGGATTTACATCTCAGTTCTTGATTCAGTTCCAGTAATCTATGTGTCTGTCATTGTACCAGCACCAGGATGTTTTGACTACCGTGGCTGTATAGTAGGTTCTGATATCAGGTAGTGTGAGGCCTCTTTGTCCTTTTTCTTAATAATGCTTTGCTTATCTGGGGACTCTTCCCTTTCCATATTAAGTTGATGATTAGTTTTTCCATCTCATTAAAGAATTATGTTGGTATTTGGATCAGGATTGCATTATATGTGTAGATAGGTTTGGGTAGAGTTGACATTTTCACAATGTTGAGTCTTCCCATCCATGAGCATGGTATGTTTTTCCATTAATGTAGTCCTCTCTTGGTTTCTTGCAATATCGTTTTATAGTTTTGTTTGTATAGATGTCTTAGTCATCTAGTGCTGCTACAACAGAAATACCACAGGTGGATGGCTTTAACAAAGAGAAATTTATTCTCTCACAGTTTAGTAGTCTGTAAGTCCAAATTCAGGGCGTCAACTCCAGGGGAAGGCTTTCTCTGTTGGCTCTGGAGGACGGTCTGTATCATCAGTCTTCTCTTGGTCTGGGAGCTTCTCTGCACAGGAACCTCAGGTCCAAATGACGTGCTCTGCTCCTGGCACTGCTTTCTTGGTGGTATGAGGTTCACATGTGTCTCTGCTCACTTCTCTCTTTTATATCTCAAGAGAGATTGGATTAAGACACTATCTAATCTTGCAAAACTCATCAGTAGAACCTCATCGTAATGATAGAGTTTACAACACATAAGGAAATCACATATAACCTCATCATAGTGATAGAGTTTACAACACATAAGGAAATCACATCAGATTTACAAAATGGTATACAATCATACAATACTGGGTATCATGACCCAGTCAAGTTGACACATATTTTGGGGGGATACAATTCAATCCATGAGACTAGGTCTTTTATGTCCCTGGTTAAATTTATTCCTAAGTATTTTACCTTTTTAGGGGCTATTATAAATTGTATTGTTTTCCTGATTACTTTTTCAAAGTTTTCTTTGTTGGTGTATAGGAATCCAACTGATTTTTGTATATTGGTCTTGTATCCTTCTACTCTGCTGAAGCTTTATGTTAGTTTCAGTAATTTTCCTGTGGAATCTTTTGGGTTCTCTATGTATAGGATCATATCAACTACAAATAGGGATAGTTTTACTTCTTTCCAATTTGGATGCCTTTTATTTCTTTTTCTTGCTTTTTTGCTTTAGCCAGGACTTCCAGCACAAAGTTAAATAGGAGTGGTGATAAAGGGCATCCTTGTCTTGTTCCTGTCCCCAGGGGGAATGCTTTCAGCCCCTCACTATTGAGAATGATGTTGACTGTTGGTTTTATATACCAAAAAAACAAACCAGTTACCATGGAGTCAAACTGCACTGTAGGGTTTCCAAGGAGCAGCTATTGGATTCGAACTGCCAGCATTTGGTTGGTAGCCAAGATGTTAACCACTGCACCAGATGCGGTTTATTATGTTGAGGAATTTACCTTCTATTCTTATTTTACTGAGAATTTTTATCAGCAGTAAGTGTTGGTCTTTATCAAATGCTTCAAATGCCTTTTTGTGTCAGTATAGATGATCAAGTAATTCTTTTCTTTTGTTCTGTTTATGTGGTGGATTATGTTGATTGATATTTTAATGTTGAACCATCTTTGCATAGCTGGTGTGAATCTCCCTTGGTCATAGTGTATTAGTTTTTTATATGATGCTGAATTCTCTTGGCTAGAATTTTGTTGTGAATCTTGCATCTATATTAATGAAAAAAATTTTTTTGTGGTATATTTGATAGGCTTTGGTATCAGCCTTATGCTAGCTTCGTAGAATGAATCTGGGAGTATTCCTTCCTTTTCTATGCTCTGAAATAGTTTGAATAGTACTGGTGTGAGCTCTTCTTTGAATGTTTGGTAGAATTTTCCAGTGAAACTATTTGGGCCAGGGCTTTTTTGTTGTTGTTGGGAGTTTTGTTTTTTTTAAATTACATTTTCAGTCTCTTAGGTATGTTCAGATTTTCCAACTTAGTTTGTGTTAGTTTAGGTAGGTAATGTGATTCTAGAAATTTGTCCATTTCCTATAGGTTCTCAAATTTGTTGGAATACAATTTTTCACGGTATTCATATTCAGTTATGATCTTTTTTATTTTAGTTGAGTGGTAGGAGGTGAGTACTGGGGAACCAGTACAGCAGCAGGTCTGAACACCAGGGATGCTCTAGCCGTGACGGCACAGTGGAAGCTGGTAGGAAGCAGGGGGTAGCGTAAGGGGCAGGTGATCTGTTTCCTGTTGAGAGCTCCATGAAGTTATCTTCCCATACTCCCTGTGTGGGATCTGTGTTCCAAGATGGTGATGCTGTGCAGTGTTAGTTGGCAGGGGACCTCCATTCCGTACCTCTCCTCTTTCTCTGTTTTCCTTCAGTTTCTTCTTCCATTTGGAGTTTGAGCGAGTTCTTTTTTGTTGTTTTGTTTTGTTTATTGTTGTAGTTTAAGTGATAGTTTACGTTTCAAGTTAGTCTCTCATACAAAAATTTATACATACATTGTTACGTGACACTAATTGCTCTCCCTGCACTGTCACAGCACACTCCTCCTTTCCACCCGATTCCTCATGTCCATTCAACCAGCTTCTAACGCTCTCTGCCTTTTCATCTCACCTCCAGCCAGATGCTGCCCACTTAGTATCATGTATCTACTTGAGTTAAGAAGCATACTCTTTATGAGTATCATTTTATGTCCCACAGTCCAGTCCAATCTTTGTCTGAAGAGTTGGCCTCAGGAATGGTTTTAGTTCTGTGTTGACAGACAGTCAAGGCGCCATGCTTTCTGGGGTTCTTCCAGTCTCAGTCAGACCATTAAGTCCAGTCTTTTTACTAGAAATTGAGTACTGCATCACACCTTTCTCCTGCTCCATACGGAATTCTCTGTTGTGTTCCCTGTCAGAGCGGTCATTTGTTGTAGCTGGGCACCATCAAATTCTCCTGGTCTCCGGCTGATGAAGTCTCTGGTTTATGTGGCCCTTTCTGTCTCTTGGGCTAATACTTTCCTTGTGACTTTGGTGTTCTTCATTCTACTTTACTCCAGGTGGTTGGGACCAGCTGATGCATCTTAGATGGCCGCTTGCTAGCTTTTAAGGCCTCAGATGCCACTCACCAAAGTGGGATGCAGAACATTTTCTTAATAAACTTTGTTATGCCAACTGACCTAGATGTCCCCTGAAAGCATGGTCCCCTGACCCCTGCCCCTGTGACTCTGTCCCTCGAAGTGTTTGATTGTATTCAGGAAACTTCTTAGTTTTGATTTAGTCCAGTTGTGCTGATTTCCCCTGTAGTGTGTGTTGTTCTTCCCTTCACCTAAGATCATTCTTATCTACTATCAAGTTAGTGAATAACCCTCACCCTCTCTTCCCACCCTCGTAACAATCAAAGAATGTTTTCTTCTGTGTTTAAACCTTTTCTTGAGTTCTTACAATACTGGTCTTATACAATGTTTGTCCTTCTATGACTGACTAAATTCACTCAACATAATGCCCTCCAGATTTCTCCATGTTATAAGATGTTTCATGGCGTCATCATTATTTTTTATCATTGCGGAGTATTCCATTGTGTGAATATACCATAATTTGTTTATCCATTCATCTTTTGACAGGCACCTAGGTTGTTTCCAACTTTTTGTTATCACGAACAGTGCTGCAATGAACATGGGTGTGCATATATCTATTTGTGTGATGGCTCTTATGTCTCTAGGATATACTCCAACGAGTGAGATTGCTGGATCGTATGGTACTTCTATTTCTAGCTTTTTAAGGAAGTGCAAAATCGATTTCCAAAGTAGTTGTACCATTTTACATTGCCACCAACAGTGTAGAAGTGTTCCAGTCTCTCCACAACATCTCCAGCATTTATTATTTTGTGTTTTTTGGATTAATGCTAGCCTTGTTGGGGTGAGATGGTATCTCATTGTAGTTTTGATTTGCATTTCTCTAATGGCTAATGATTATGAGCATTTCTCCACATTTTTGTTAGCTGTCTGAATGCCTTCTTTGGCGAAATGCCTGTTCACATCCTTTGCCCATTTTTTTGACTGGGTTAATTGTGTTTTTGTTGTTGAGATTTTGTAGTATCTTGTAGATTTTAGAGATTAGACATTGATTGGATTTGTCATAGCCAAAATTTTTTTCCCAGTCTGTATGTTATCTTTTGACTCTTTTGCTGAAGTCTTTTGATAAGCATAAGTGTTAGATTTTTAGGAGCTCCCAGTTATCTAGTCTTTCTTCTGGTGCTTGTGCATTGTTACTCATGGTTTGTATTGTTTTTATGCCATGTATTAGGGCCCCTAGTATTGTCCATATTTTTTCTTCCATGATCATTATCGTTTTCAAATTTATGTTTAGGTTTTTGATCCATTTTGAGTCAGTTTTTGTGCATGGTGTGAGGTATGAGTCTTTGTTTCAGTTTTTTACAGGTGGATATCCAGTTAGACCAGCACCATGTTAAAGAGACTATCTTTCCCTTAATTCATGGACTTTGGGCCTTTGTGAAATATCAGCTGCTCATAGGTGGATGAGTTTACATCTGGGCTTTCAATTCTGTTCCATTAGTCTATGTATCTGTTGTTGTACCAGTACCAGCCTGTTTTGACTACTGTGGCGCTATAATAGGTTCTAAAATCAGGTAGTGCAAGGCCTCCCACTTTGTTCTTCTTCTTAAGTAATGCTTTACTTTTCCGGGGCCTCTTCCCTTTCCATATGAAGTTGGTGATTTGTTTTTCCATCTCATTAAAAAACACTGTTGAAATTTGGATTGGGATTTCATTGTATCTGTAGATTGCTTTGGGTAGAATTGACATTTTCACAATGTTGAGTCTTCTTATCCTTGAGCAAGGTATGTTCCACTTAAGCAGGCCTCTTTTGGTTTCTTGCAGTAGTATCTTGTAGTTTTCATTGTATATGTTTTTTATGTCTCTGCTTAGATTTATTCCTAAGTATTTTATCTTTTTGGGGGCTATTGTAAATGATATTCATTTGGTGATTTCTTCTTGGAAGTTCTCTTTGTTGGTGTAGAGGAATTCAACTGATTTGTGTGTGTTTATCTTGTATCCTGATAACTTTGCTGAAATCTTCTGTTAGTTCAGGTAGCTTTCTTGTGGATACTTTGGGGTTTTCTGTGTATAAGATCATGTTATCTGCAAATACAGATAGTTTATCTTCTTCCCTACCAATTTGGATGCCCTTTATTTCTTTTTCTAGCCTAATTGCTCTGGCTAGGACTTCCAGCACAATGTTGAATAAGAATGGTGATTAAGGGCATCCTTGTCTGGTTCCCCTTCTCAGGGGGAATGCTTTCAAACTCTCTCCATTTAGGATGATGTTGGCTGTTTGTATAAGTGTCCTTAATTATGTTGAGGAATTTACCTTTATTCCTATTTTGCTGCAAGTTTTTATCATGAATGGGTGTTGGACTTTGTCAAATGCCTTTTCTGCATCGATTTATAAGATCGTGTGGCTCTTGTCTTTTGTTTTATTAATGTGATGGAGTACATTGATTGTTTTTCTAATGTTGAACCATCCCTGCATACCTGGTATAAACCCCACTTGAATTATTTTTTTGTTATGTGGCTGAATTCTATTGGCTAGAATTTTGTTGAGTATTTTTGCATCAATGTTCATGAGGGATATTGGCCTGTAATTTTCTTTTTTTGTGATGTCTTTACCTGGTTTTGGTATCAGGGTTATGCTGGCTTGATAGAATGAGTTTGGGAGTATTTCATCCTTTCCTGTGCTCTGAAATACCTTTAGTAGTAGTGGTGTTAACTGTTCTCTGAAAGTTTGGTGGAATTCTTCAGTGAAGCCATCCAGGCCAGGGCTTTTGTTTTGGGAGTTTTTTTAATTACCTTTTCCATCTCTCCTTTTGTTATGGGTTTATTTAGTTGTTCTACCTCAGTTTGTTAGTTTGGGTAGGTATTGATTTTCTAGAAATTTGTCTGTTTCCTCTAGGTTTTTAAATTTGTTAGAGTACAGTTTTTCATAGTATTCTGTTATGATTCTTTTAATTTCATTTGGGTCTGTTTTGATATCACCCATCTCATTTCTTATACGGATTATTTGCTTTCTCTCCTGTTTTTTTTTTTTTGTCTGTTTGGCCAGTGGTTTATCAATTTTGTTGATCTTTTCAAAGAACCAGCTTTTGATCTTGTTGACTCTTTCATTTGTTTTTCTATTCTCTGTTTCATTTAATTCTGCTCTAATTCTTATTATTTCCTTTCTTCTGGCTCGCGAGGGCTTATTTTGCTGTTCTCTTTCTACTTGTTCCAGTTATAAGGTTAATGTTTTGATCTTGGCCCTGTCTTCTTTTTGGATGTGTGCGTTTATTGCTCTAAACTGACCTCTCAACACTGCTTTTGCTGTTTCCCAAAGGTTCTGGTAGGATGTGTTTTCGTTCTTGTTTGATTTTATGAATTTCTTCGTTTCATCCTTAATTTCTTCTATAACCCCGTAGTTTTTGAGCAAGGTGTTGTTCAGTTTCCATGTGTTTGATTTTTTTTCCCTTGCTCTTTCTGTTATTGATTTTTACTTTTATGGCTTTATGATCAGAAAAGATGCTTTGTGATATTTTGATGCTTTGGATTTTGTTAAGGCTTGCTTTATGGCCTAATATGTGGTCTATTCTGTAGAATGTTCCATGTGCATTGGAAAAAAAAGGTATACTTGGCTGCTGTTGGGTGGAGTGTTCGGTATATGTCTATGAGATCAAGCTGGTTGATTGTAGCATTTCGATCTTCCATGTCTTTGTTGAGCTTTTTTCTGGATGTTCAGTCCTTCACTGCAAGTGGTGTGTTGAAGTCTCGTACTACTGTTGTGGAGGTGTCTGTCTCTCTTTTCAATGCGGTTAGAGTTTGTTCTATATATTTTGGAGCCCTGTTGTTGGGTGTGTAAATATTTGTTATAGTTACCTCCTCCTGGTGTAGAGACCCTTTAATTGTTATATAGTGTCCTTCCTTATCCTTTGTGGTGGATTTTACTTTAAAGTCTATTTTGTCAGAGATTAATATTGCTACTCCTGCTCTTTTGAGTGTTGTTTGCTTGATATATTTTTTTTCCATCCTTTGAGTTTTCGTTTGTTTGTGTCTTTAAGTCTAAGGTGTTGTCTCTTCTAAATAGTGTATAGACGGATTGTGTTTTTTTTAATCCAATCTGCCACTCTCTGCCTCCTTATTGGTGCATTTAGTCCATTTAAATTCAGCATAATTATTGATATGTATGAATTTAGTGCTGTCATTTTGATGTCTTTTTTTGTGTGTTGTTGACAGTTTCTTTGTTCCACTTAATTTTCTGTGCTGAGTCATTTTTTTTATGTATTTTCATCTTTTTTGTTGTCGTTGATTTTGTGTTTGCTGAGTCTTTTATATTTCTCTTGTTTTTTATTTTTAATTATAGGATTGTTAGTTTCCTTTGTGGTTACCTTAATATCTACCCTTGTTTTTCTAAGTTTATGCCAGTCTTTTATTTCTTTATATCACCTTGACTTCCTCTCCAGATGAAAAATCTATGTCTATACTTTTTAGTCCCTCTTGTTTGTTTTAGTGTTGTCATGTTTTACATATTAACATCTGCTTCCCTATTTTAAGTGTTTTAGCTTTGATTTATTTTTGTGACTTCTCTATCTGGGTTGATAATCTGGTTGCTGTGTCATGTGTTCTTGTTTTGGGTTGTTATCTGATGTTATTGGTTTTCTAAGCAGAGGACTCCCTTTAGTATTTCTTGTAATTTTGGTTTGGTTTTTGAAAATTCCGTAAACTTCTGTTTATCTGGAAATGCCCTAATTTCACCATCATATTTGAGAGACAGTGTTGCTGGATATATAATTCTTAGCTGGCAATTTTTTTCCTTCAAGGCTTTATATATGTCATCCCATTGCCTTCTTGCCTTCGTGGTTTCCGCTGAGTAGTCCAAGTTTATTCTTACTGACTCTCCTTTGTAGATGACTTTTCATTTATCCCTAGCCACTCTTAAAGTTCTCTCTTTATCTTTGGTTTTGGCAAGTTTGATTATAATATGTCTTGGTGACTTTCTTTTGGGATCTACCTTATGTGGGGTTTGATAAGCATCTTGGTTAGATATTTTCTCATCTTTCATGATATCAGGGAAGTTTTCTGCCAACATATCTTCAAAAATTCTCTCTGTATTTTCTGTTTTCCTCCCCATTCTGGTACTCTAATCACTTGTTGATTGTTCCTCTTGATAGAATCTTACATAATTCTTAGGGTTTCTTCATTTTTTTAATCCTTTTTCCTCACATAAGTTGATGTCAAGTGCTTTATCTTCAGTCTCAGTAATTCTGACCTCCTTTGCCTCAATTCTGCTTCTATGACTTTCTATTGAGTTGTCTAATTCTGAAATTTTATTGTTAATCTTCTGGATTTTTGATTGCTGTCTCTCAATGGAGTCTTGCAGCCTGTTAAGTTTGTAATTATACTCTTCTCTATTCTTTTTAAGTTTCTCTGTTGTGTGTTCTGTGTTTTGCTTAAATTCCTTTCTAATATCTTGAAGAATTCTGTATATTAATCTTTTGTATTCTGCCTCTGGTAATTCCAAGAAATTTTCTTCATCTGGAAAATTCTAGATTTTTTAGTTTGGGAGCTTGCTGAAGCCATCATGGTCTTCCTCTTTATGTGATTTGATATTGACTGTTGTCTCCTACCCATTAATAAGTTATTATACTTATTTATTTTATGTTTGCTTACTCTGTCCTAGGTCCTTGTTTTGATATGCCCAAATATGCTGTTTGTGTGAGCTATCCAAGTCACTAGTGCCCCTGAAGCTCCAATGTACTGCCACCAGGTGGCCAGACCTGTCACTAAGTATGTTAGCCCAGGAGTCTGCCCACTCCTCCTGTATGGATTCAGTTCACATGTCCAGGTAGTCGGCCACCAAGTGTGTCGTGCAGGCTCTCACCTACAGTTCTAGACAGGCATGGGTGATTGGTGTAGGAACAGGCATCCAGCTGCAACAGGGGACACAGGCAGAGCAATGCAGGGGACCAACGGCAACTGCCACGCGTCCAGGAGGAAAGCGTGTCCCTGTTCACTGGAGGGCATAGATGGGTGGGTTTTGCAGCCAGACTATGTGCACCCAGTGGTCTTGGCTGTAAAGACTCGGGGGCACCTCTTATTCTTGGGCCCCTGTCACATGTGGCTAGTGGCATGGGTGGAGCCACCAGTCCTCAGGCACCTGATGTGGGTAGGCGAAGACCCTGATTAATGGGCGGAGCAGTGTCAATTGTCACGAACCTGCCTCTTCACAGCTAAACAGTTGAAGTTAGACTTCGGGTATATAACCTGTTGTACTGCGGTAATGAGGGTCTGCACTGTTGAAATGGGCCCACACAAGTCTACGCGGTGGGGAAGGCACTCAGAGTCCGTGGATCCCTTATACCTGTGCCTAGGCAAAGGAGCCGTGCCTACCCTATGTTCCTGGCTTATTTTTTCCCGTTTGTTAATTTTTTCACTCTCCAAGGCAGGGAGAATGGCTCCGGGTGTGTGAGGGATCCTACTTCTGGCCCAGGGACTCAGCAATTGCTGAAGCCGGTCCGGGACCTAGTGCAGAGCAAGGAGCAGGGAGGTAAATGGGACAGAGGTTTTTCGCTAAGGGGGGGTGTTTTTGATCTGTGCAGTAGGTCAGATGCAAGAACTTATCTTTTGCCAATCGAGGGCTGCTTCTCACTGGTTCTTGATGGCCAAGTAGACTCTCTGCTGCTGGGTCTCTCCCCATGTGGAAAATGCCTCCTGAGCACGGCTGCTTCCCTGGCTCACTGCACACCAGGAGCTGATCAGGCCTGAAGGGTTCAGGCTCTCGCTGGGTCAGGTCTGGCAACTCCTCACTGCTTCCGAACCGTCTGTCCCTCCCCTTGCAACTCAGTCTGATTCTTCAACTTTGTCTTTGATGTTCAGGGCTCCTAGATTGTCATATATAATCAATTCACTTGTTTTTTTGGGTCTTTGTTGTAAGAGGGACGACCGGAAGCATCTGACTACTCCCCCATCTTTCTGAGCTAGTTCTTTATTCCTCCATTTGATGCTTAAGAGTTCAGGGTTGATGTTTGTATATGTTTTACTTAGTTTTTTCTGGTCTTTGCTGCTGAAGGAAGGCATGAAATGTCTGTCTAGGGCAACATGCTGTCTCTGCCTTCTTTGTTCCATCTTATTTTGATGCTCCCTGTGTTGTTCAATATTTTGCCTCTAGAATCCTTCCATATTACGACTCAAGGTTTGATTTTTTTCTTTATTTCTTTCACCTTGAGATATGCCAAGCATGTTCATAACCTTTTGGTTTTCTGACTCCAGGTCTTTGCACATTTTATTATAATACTTTACTTTGTCTTCTTGACCCACCCTTTCTCCTAGAAATATGCAATTAAGGTTTCCCATGCCTTTCATGGATTGGTAGTTCATTTCTTTTTATTACTGAATAATATTCCACTGTATGGGTGTATAATACATGGCATATATATTTATCTGTTCACTTATTGAAGTATTTTGGTTGCTTCCAGTTTTTGGCAATTACTAATAGTACCGCTTGCTATAAACATTAGTTTTTAGGCTTTTGTGTGGACATACATTTTCAACTCATTTCAGAAAATATCTAGGCATGCAGTTGCAGGATTGTATATAAGACGATATTTAGCTTTAAAAAAAAGATGCAAAACTGTCTTCCTAAGTGGCTGTACCATTTTGCATTCCCAAGAATAATGAATGAGAGTTCCTGTTGCTCCACATCCAGTCCAGCATTTGATATTGTCAGTGTTCTGAATTTTTGCCATTCTAAAATGTGTGTTCTGGTGTCTCATTTTTGTTTGAATTTGCAATTTCCTAATAACTTATGATGTTGAGTATGTTTTCTTTGTTAGATATCTATTCAGATCTTTTGCCCATTTTACCCCCTTCATCCCATTTTGATCCCTCAATATGTAACAAAACATTTGACATTTTGGCAGTCTTCACATGTATATAGTTCAGTGACATTCATTATGTTCATCATGTTGTTCAACCATCAACCTTATCTGTTCCCAAATCATGCCATTATCCTTAACAGAAATTTAGTGTCCCTAAGCATTGATTCCTCCTTTTACCCTCCCTGCCACTCGCCCCTGGTAACAATTAATAAATTGTATACTTACCTATTCCATATATTTCATGTAAGTGGAATCATAGAATATTTGTCCTTTTGTGAGACTTTTTTCACTCAGCATAATTTTTTGAGGTTCATTTTTGTTGTAGCGTGTATCAGGACTTAATTTTCTTTATGGTTGATGAATATTCCATTGTATATACCACATTTTGTTTACCTTTTCATCTGGTGATGGACATTTAGACTGTTTACACTTTTTGGCTATTATTTAATGGGGTTGTTTCTTGCCTTATTGTTGAATTTTAGGAATTCTTTGCATGTTTTGGACACAAGTTCTTTATTAGGTATGCATTTTGCAAATATTGTCTCCCAGTCTGTCACTTGATTTTTCATTCTCTTAACTGTCTTTTGCACAGCAGAAAATCTAGTTTTAATTAAGTCAAACTTTTTTTTTTTTTTCTTACTTGGATCATACTTGAGGTGTTGTATCAAAAAACTCATTACCAAACCTAAAATCACTTAAATTTTCTCCTGTGTCATCTTTTGTAAGTTTTATAGTTTTGTAGTTTACATTTAGGCTCATGATCTATTTGGAATTAATTTTTTTGTGAAAGATCTAATGTCTATATCTAGGTTAATGTTTTTGGATATGGTTGCCCAGTAGTTCCAGTATCATTTGTTTAAAACACTATTCTTTCTCCATTTAACTGCCTTTGCTCTTTTGCCCAAGTTTAGCTGATGATATTAGTGTATGTCTGTTTTTTGGCTCTCTGTTCTGTTCCATTGAACTATTTGTCTATTATTTTGCTAATACTACATTATCTTGACCACTGTAGCTTTATAGAAAGTCATGAAGTCAAGGTAGTGTTAGTCTTAACTTTGTTCTTCAGTATAGTGTGGGCTATTCTGGATCTCTTGTTTTTCTATATAAGCTGTAAAATAAGTTGCCAATATTCACAAAATAAATTGCTTGTATTTTTAGTGGAATTGCTTTGAATATAGAGATCAATTTGGGAAGAACTCATACCTCAACAGTATTGAGTCATGAATATCCATGAATATGAAGTATCTCTCCATTTGTTTAGATTTTTGATTCCTTTTGTGTGTTTAGTGTTCCTCATATAGATCTTGCACATATTTTGTCAGATTTATAGTCAACTGTTTAGTTTTATATGCTAATATAAATGGTTTTATGTTTTTAATTTCAAGTTCTAATTGATCATTGCTGGTATATAGGAAATGAATTGATTTTACATGTTATCCTTGTATCCTGCAACATTGGTATAATCATTAATAGTTTCAAGAGATTGTTGTTGTTGTTGAATTCTTTGGGACAATCACATACTCTGTTAACAAAAAGTTTTATTTTTTCCTTCCCAATCTATATGTTTTTTATTTCTTCTTCTTGTTTTTTCATTATCTAGAACTTCCAGTATAATGTGGAATAGGAGAGGTAAGATGATATCCTTGTCATATTCCTGATCTTAGGGGGAAATGATCTAGTTTCTTACTCTTAAGTATGATGGTAGGCTTTTTATGGATGTTCTTTATCAAGTTGTAGAAGCTATGCTTTATTTCTAGTGTTCAGAGAAATTTTATCAGGAATAGGTATTGGATTTTGTCAAATGCTTTTTCTGCATCTGTTGATATAATTATTTGTTTTTTAATTCTTTTAGAATTTTTAGTCATCTATGAATACTGGAAGAAATCCCACTTAGTTGTCGCAGATAATTCTCTTTATATATTGTTGGATTCAGTTTGCTAATATTGATGAGGACTTTTGGATCTATTTTTATGAGAGATATTGACCTGTAAATTTCCTTCCTGATAATGTCTTTGTCTGGTTTAGATATTAGGATATGCTGGCCACATTGAATGAGTTAGGAAGTTATCCCTCTGCTTCTACTTTCTGGAACTGATTATAGAGGTTTGGTATTATCTCTTCCTTAAATGTTTGGTTATAGTTAACCAGTGAAATCATCTAAGAACCGTGCTTTCTTTTTGGTTGATTCAATTTTCTAATATATAGGCCTATTCATTTAATTTATTTCTCCTTGTGTGAGTTTTTCTAGATCATGTCTTTCAAGGAGTAGATATATTTCAACTAAGGTGTCATATTTGTAGGCATAGAGGTTCATACTATTATTTGTTATCCTTTTAATGCCCATGAAAGCAGTAATGATGACTTCTCTTTCATTTCTGATATTAGTAATTTGGACCTTCTCCTTTTTTGGTTAGCCTGGTTAGAGATTAATAAATATTATTGACCTTTATAAAGACTGGCTTTTGGTTTGTTGATTTTCTTTATTAATTTCCTCTTCTATTTCATTGATTTCTACTGTAATTTTCATTGTTTCTTTTCTTCTGCTTTAGATTTAATTTACTCTTTCTAATTTCAAAGGTGGAAGTTTAAATTATTAATTTTAGATGTTCTTTTTTACGGTATCCATTCAGTGTTATAAATTTTACTCTAAGCACTGCTTTTGCTTTATCCTTCAAATTTTTATCAATTGTATTATCATTTTAATTTACTTAAAAATATGTTAAAAGTTTTCTTGGGACTTCTTTGACCCATGTATAATTTAGAAGTATGTTGTTTAATCTCCAAATATTTAGGGGATTTTCCAGTTATCTTTCTGTTATTGATTTCTAGTTTAATTTCATTGTGGTCTGAGAGCATACATTATATGATTTCTTTCTTTTAATGTTTTTAAGATGTGTTTTATGGCCCATGATGGGATCTATTTTGGTGAATGTTTCATGTAAGCTAGAGAATAATGTTATGGTTTTGTTTTTTTTCTTTGCTATTGTTGGATGAATTAATCTATAATTGTTAACTAGATTCAGTTGATTTATGATGCTGTTTAGTTCAACTACCTCTTTACTAATTTTCTGCTTTTAAGATCTGTCAATTACTGATAGAAGATTGTTGAAGTCTTTAATAGTGGATCTGTCTGTTTCTCCTTGCATTTCTATCAGTTTTTGCCTCACTTATTTTCACACTGTTGTTAGGAAGATATGCATTAAGGAATGGTATGTCTTTTGGGAACTGATCCCTTCCTTTATCATTATGTTAATGTAACATACCTAACAGTACTAACACTGCTTTCTCTAAAATTGATAGAAATAAAATTGGTAGCAATATAGAAGATTTGAACAAAACTTGACCATCTGAAGTTAATTGACATTTACAGAACACTGTTGTTGTTGTGTGTTGTTGTGTCAGTTCTGACCAATAGTGACCTTACAGGGCAGAGTAGAACTGTCAAGGTTTTCCAAGGCTGTAATCTTCACAGAAGCAGATTGTCACATCTTTCTCCTGTGGAGCAGCTGCTGGGTTTGAACCACTGAATTTCGGTTAGTAGCCAAGCACTTAACCACTGTGCCACCAGGGCTCCTTTACAGAGCACTACACCCAACAAATGTAGAATAAACAATTTCAAGTGTACATAGAACAATAATCAAGAAAGGCCATAGGCTGGGCCATAAATTATGACTCAATAAATTTCAAAATATTGAAAGATTACAGAGCATATTCTGTAATTTATAATTTCCTACATTTTGATGTATTTTTCATACATTTACACTTAGGTAAGTTTTAATAAAAATTAATTGGGAAAAGATATGTAATACATATGTACATATATATCTTTTATATACATTATTTTAAATTATAAATATATTACTTTAAATTTTTAGTTTTGAAGAGTATACAAGCTATAAATTGAGACAAGTCAATAGTAGGAATTTTTGCTTCATATTGTAATATTTTTTTTCTCTTTTGTATAATATGTGTAATAGTAACTACACGTATTGATCCAACCAAATGTGAAAATTATCGAATAATATCATTAATATCACATGCAAGTAAAATTTTCTTGAAGATCATTCAAAAGCAGCTGCAACAGTATATTGACAAGGAACTGCCAGAAATTCAAGCTGGATTCAGAAAAGGACGTGGAAATAGGGATGTCATTGCTGATGTCAGATGGATTCCTGGCTGAGAGCAGAGAATACTAGAAAGATATTTACCTGTGTTTTATTGACTACACAAATGCATTCAGTTGGGTGGATCATAACAAATTATGGATAACATTGGGAAGAATGGGAATTTCAGAAAGCTTAACTGTGCTCACAAGGAGCCTGTATATAGAACAAAAGGCAGTCGTTTGAACAGAACAAGGGGATACTGAGTGGTTTAAAGTCAGGAGAGGTGTGTGTCAGGGTTGTATCCGTTCACCATACCTATTCAGTCTGTATGCTGAGCAGATAATCCAAGAAGCTGGACTGTATGTAGAAGAACTCGGCATTAGGATTGGAAGAAGACTCATTAATAACCTGCGTTATGCAGATGACACAACCTTGCTTGGTGAAAGTGAAGAGGACTTGAAGCACTTACTGATAAACATCAAAGACCGTAGCCTTCAGTATGGATTACACTTCAACATAAAGAAACCAAAAATGCTTACAACTGCATCAGTAAGCAACATCATGATAAACGGAGAAAAGGTTGAAGTACTCAAGGATTTCATTTTATTTGGATACACGGTCAATGCTCATGGAAGCAGCAGTCAAGAAATCAAAGAATGCACTGCCTAGAGCAAATCTGCTGCATAAAAATCTCTTTAAAGTGTTAAAAAGCAAAGATATCGCCTTGAAGACTAAGGTGCACCTGACCCAAGCCATGGTGGTTTCAGTTGCCTCATATGCATGTGAAAGCTGGACGATGAATAAGGAAGATGGAAGAAGAATTGACACCTTTGAATTGCCATGCTGGTGAAGAGTATTGAACATACCATGGACTGCCAAGAGAATAAATAAATCTGTCTTGGAAGAAGTACAACTAGAATACTTCTTAGAAGCAAGGATGGTGAGACTATGTCTTACATAATTTGGATGTATTATCAGGAGGGATCAGTCCCTGGAGAAGGACATCATGCTTGGTAAAGCAGAGGGTCAATGAAACAGAGGAGGAGCCTCAATGAGATGGATTGGCACAGTGGCTGTAACAATGGGCTCAAGCATAACAATGATTGTGAAAACCAAATACTGTTTCGTTCTGTTGTACATAGGGTCACTATGAGTTGGAATCAGCTGGATGGCACCTAACAACAAGAAATAACTATTTCACTAAACTCTACGTATGTAAAAAATTTTACTTTGTCCTAGTAAAGTCCTAGTTTAATTACAAACTCTTTTTATTATTCAATGTCATTGAAATTACCTTTTAAAAATTATAATAAATATTTCATTGAAGACATAACACTAATAGTCATGATCTTTTCTTATCTCTTAAACCATATTGAGAATTGGTATGTATCATGCACTAGGACTTATCAAAATGATACCCTTAAAATGATAAAAATATGTGCACATAGTATCTAGAAATGTTTTACTTTCCAGATATCTGTTTCAGGAGGTGTGGGTGACTTTAAAAAAATAAAATTAATAATTGCAATAATAAATCAACATTGAACTATATATTGTCAGATCCTAGGATTCATAATGGTATAATTACAGACAAGAGAGAAGGAATGAACAGAATCCCATGGCATAAGTCTTCAGTCTTTGTCTTGGATATCATGATAATCATTGCTAAGTGGGATTTTCTGTATGCGTTGATGTTTCATTTTCTGGTGCTATGTATATGAAACTGATCTTCAGCGTTTGCTGGGTCAGAGAGCCAGATTGTTATCTATCCATCACCAGATCATTAAAAATACACAACTATTTATGTTTGATTGTTGCCTTATATAGAAGCCAAATTAGTGGATGAAGCATTTTCTTATTTTAGAAATAAAACAGGAATTTAAAAACTTAATTTTACTTATTCCTCAAACATCAATTAACCAAGGAGCATTGGGTTTTTCCCAACCAAATCTGGGTTGGAGTTTTGTGCTGTGTGACCGTTTAGTCATCCTCAGAGCTATGTGGCGTCCCCATTGTGCAGTCACCCAAGGACAACTTACCAAAGAAAACTCTACTGCCATCACCACTGCTAGAGCCCTTCCTCGAACACATGTCAGTGAAATGTCTTCGGTGAAGCACAGAGGATTCCTTCTAAAAGGGCTTCACGTTTGCTCTGGGCACTCAACTTTCCTCACTGAAGAACTCAAGGGGGACCAGGAGGGGCAGACCAGTTAGAGAATCATGACTGTTCACACTTTATAATGGGAAAAAGTATTGACATAAGATGCTTTTTTTTTTTTTTTTATAAAAGCAAAACCTAAAGAAATCCAACATTAATGGCATGGAACCATTTTTTCATTGAGCCCCAAGAACTCATTGTGATTCATGTAAACACTTACATTTTTTCTTTAACTTTACTGATTTAACTGCTAATTAAAACTAGTCAGTAAGCACGATGCAAAATTAATTAAACAATTTAGTAGATAAATGCAAATTAGGCAAAACAATGCCTCGGACACTATCAAAGTAAGTGCAACTGCTGCTTGTCATCAGGCAAAATAGTTTTTAGGGTAAATATCTTCCCCAGAGGGAAAAGTGAAGGACTAAAAACCATCCTATTGACTTTATGATCATTTATTAAGCAAATGTGCTAGAATTCAACTTATCTTTTAAATGGAAAAAACCAGCGTATCATAGTTGTTTAGTAATCACTAAGAAAAACTGTGAAATGGGCACTGTATTTAAAGTAAAATGTGCCGTTTTTCAGTTTTTATGAAAGCAAAATTTTAAGCTATGTGATATAGAAATATTGCTCATATCACCTCATGAAAGAAGTCGTCTAGCCTCTTTCAATCCTCAATCTTTCATTTTCAGGCAGTCTTTGTCTAATAACACTCTTCCTGTTTAAGAGATGACCACTTCCTTTGCCAAAAATAAATACATCATTTTGACACGCTGGCATTTTTTATTTTCTTAGCATTGTTTTATCTGACCTTGGATTATTTGCTTTTTGAGTAGTTTCCCAAAAAGCATGTGGAGTATCAGTCAAGGAGAAAATGAACATGTTGTCCTTAATGCTCAAAAGTAGGAAGAGGGAGAAAGGTTATTTTTTCTTCCTATGAATGCTGGTGATTGTATCTATAAACGTTCCTTGCAAGTCACACTCACAGTGTGCTATTCAGCAGCATTTGTGACTTTCCCTCACCTCCCCTGCTCAGGGTAACTGTGCCTCAGTGGTTTGGGTAGCCAACTACTGATACGGGCTTTACTTGTGTTCTGGTCTGATATAATCAGATACTAGCTAAACTGCTGTAACTGACATAACGTTAGGTTACTGTACATCCTCCAAAGATGGAACACGTGTGTATGTGTATGTGTGCACGTGCGTGTGTGTGTGTCTGCTCTGAGTATCATCACTAACATACTTCATGTGATCAAAACTATATCATGACTATTTTTGAAAAAATAATACTGAAGAGAATTTACTATAACCAAAAAAAATGACCTTTTTTAGAGAAGTTTATCTATCTGGACTTAGGTTCAACAGTTTATGTTTTGTACACTTCTGATAAGATCTCTTGAATCAGTCAAAGAAGTTTCTAAATAAACTTCCATGAAAAGTGGAGTTACAGTAGGCAGTTTGCAGGGGACCCAGGGAAAAAGAGCCAGGCTCACTGTGATCAGCATAATAAATGCTGAAAGAAGGAACTTTGAATCTATAAGTAAAATAAGTTTTATCAAGAGTCAGCTCATTTTGTGTAGATGAAACCTTGTATGTGGTTTTCCCTAGCCAGAGAAGAAAATACTCTCTGATAAGTTACAACTTAACCATTGACAGATCTTTCTGTAGAAAGTATGTGCCATGAAATCTTGCCCTCTATAAGCCATGTGGTTTCCTCTAGTCCACCATCCAGAATAAATCTTGGTCCTGAAAGTTATCTTCCATCCACTGCAACACAGTTCTGAACTCAGGTACCAGGACTTTTGTTGTACTTGATTTATACCATGAGAAGAAGCACAGAAATATGGACGTCTCAAAAAGAAACCTAAAATATCTCTTATTCCCCCTACACAGTACCTCATGATTCTGGAATTTTGGTTTGAGTGGGATGCAGAGGAGTGTGATCAATATACCAGATTTGAATTGAAGTTACCCAGGCATGTGCTTCTATTATCTTTTCCAATAATGTAAATAACTGAGTGAACAAAGGCCAAAAGGCTGGAGTCTCCTTAAATATAATTTAAAACTGCAACATATATTGAAGAAATAAGCCTGAGCCCTTTTCTATCTTAAGAAACTGTTCAGTGTTAATCGAAGCCATTTTCCACAATAACCTTAATGAAAACAGACCAAAAATAATCTTTAAGGTAATTGTGCAATTGTATATTTACAGAGGCACTCTTGTATCTGTGCTAGCCAGTCATTCCACTGCCTCCATTGTAAACGTACTCAAATACGTTATCACCCTCACTTGCCCTACAGAATTATTTATCAATCCAAGGACCAGGACTCAGAGTTGGGAGATGTTGATTACATCTGTGGGACGTGTTCCTGACATTACAGAATGTCGCTGAAACTGACTTCCTTTATCCAGAGTAGAATTTGTCTCAGCAGTGTGATAGTTCTTTATCTGTTGCAAATGGCAGAAACGCTACTTGAACTCTACCTAAAGCAGAAAACTGGGAATGCACTGGTGTAGTTTTTCCTAGGGCTGCCATAAAAAAAATTCCACAAAGTGGCTGGCTTACAAGAACAGAAATGTATTGTCTCACAGTTTTGTAGGCTAGGAGTCTGAATTCAGGGCATCTACAGGGCCATGCTTTCTATGAAGTTTCTACAGGAATAATCTTTCTTGTCTCCTCCAGCTTCTGGTAGCCTAGGCATTCCTTGGCTTGTAGCAGCAGCTTAACTCTTCCTTCACATGGCCATCTTCTCTCTATTTCTCTCTCTCCTGTTCTCTTTTATAGGATACCACTCAGGTGGGATTAAGACTCATCTCACTCTGTTATGACCTCATGTTAACTGATGATATTTTCAAAGACTATTTCCAAACAAGATCATGTTTATAGGTACCAGGAACTAGGACTTCAACATAAATTTTGGAGGGTCACAATTCAATCTGTAATAATTGGCTCATTAACTAAAAACTATGGAAGGAGTATACCCTTAAGGCTCTGCTGGATCTAGCCTCAGATGGCATCATTGGATGTTTATTTATCTCTCTCTCTCTCCTTTTGGATATCTTTCTGCAGTTAATTCAGCTCTCCTTGTTATTTATCACTCAGGATCTCGCCACTGGATTTCAAAGATATTTCCCATAGCTCCAGACTCACAAGGTCTTCAAGGGCTATAATCTCCAAAAGCAAGACCTCTCTCTCTCCTAACATCAAGGCCAATGCACTCAAGAGAATTCTGAATAAGAATCCTGGGTAATGTGCCTATCTCTATGGTGAGGATGGCAGGGCCCCTGGATTACATACACCCTCCCACCAGATGGGGAGAGGGAATTCCTCAAAGTCAAAAAAGAGTCTGATAACCAGGTGAAGGGGAAAGGAATAAAGCTACCGAAGGTGGCCACTGACCAATGATTTGGAAAAGTTCTCAAGGCATTAATGCATTAATGGAATGAAGAATTAGGAATTAATTCAGCAAAGAGAGCATGAAGTAGGAGAAAGAGAAGTAGGCACCCCAGGACTTAAGTTCTGGCTGTAATTCTGTTCTTCAGTATGATAGTGAAGTTTTTGTCCTCTCTAGGTGTTAGGTTTTTTAATCATACAAAAGATGACTTTGGTTTGAATAGTGACTGAAAATACAGGAGGGATAACGTGCACAAAATTTATTCTAGCTATATGACAGTATCTCTGACATGTGGACACAAAGACAGAGTGAACTCCTTCACACTGCCTGTTCCAACTCTGTTGCACTCCTGGTCTGGACTTACATATATACGTATATATGTACGTACATATATATATATATATATGTAAATATATATATAAAAGCCAGCTTGAAAGACTTCAGACACCTTATTAAAGTGCTTGTAATTTAAAGCATTTTTTTTAAAGATCACATTTGGAGAGGTTAAAGTTCTAACTTATCAGAAAAAAATTGTGAAATAGGTTAGCACAACTAAACACATGGACACAGAAGCAGTTAAATAAACATTAGTCATATTTTATTCTGGATCAAAAAGAGAGTGCTTATGTCATTATTTTGAAAGGATAGCCTTCCAAAAGTGATACTATAAAATAACCATACAATTAAGTTTATGTAAGTGTATTTCTGTCAAGAAAGTTTAACTCATGTATATGATAGCATATGCAGTGCTGAGACAGATACTAAAAATGAGCATTTATCATGTACAGGATAGATTTTTGAACTGGTTAGTCACTGAATGAAATCCAAGCAAGAGTGAAAAATAGAGTTTTAAACTGCTTCTGAAGGCAGGATACCAGTATGACTGAATGGCAGTTTAAAAGTCAAACCAAAAAACTATGTTTAAATTGTTGTTATTAGGTGCCTTTGAGAGGGTTCTGCCTCATAGCGGTCCTACGTACAACACAACAATACACTGCCTGGTCCTGTACCACCTCACAATCCTTGCTATGCTTGAGCCAATTGTTGTAGCCACTGTGTCAATCCATCTCATTGAGGGTCTTCCTCTTTTTCACTAACTCTCTACTTTACCAAGCATGATGTCATTTTCTGGGGAACTGATCCCTTCTGATAACATGTCCAAAGTATGTGAGACAGAGTCTCACCGTCCTTGCTTGTAAGGAACATTCTAGCTGTACTTATTCTAAGACAGATCTGTTCTTTTGGTAGTCCATGGTATGTTCAATATTCTTTGCCAACACCATAATTCAAAGGCATCAATTCTTCTTTGATCTTCCTTATTCGTTGTCCAGCTTTCTCATGCCTATGAGGCTACTGAAAACACCATGGCTTGGGTCAGGCACAGCTTAGTCTTCAAGGTAACATCTTTGCTGTTAAACACTAAAGAGATTTATTGCAGCAGAGTTTCTCAGTGCAGTGCATCATTTGATTTCTTAACTGATGCTTCCATAGGTGTTGATTGTGGATCCAAGTAAAATGAAATCCTTAACAACTTCAGTCTTTTCTGCATTTATCATGATGTTGCTTACTGGTTCAGTTGTGAGGATTTTTGTTGTCTTTATGTTGAGATGTAATCCATACTGAAGGCTGTGGTCTTTGATCTTCATCAGTAATTGCTTCAAGTTCTCTTCATTTTCAGTAAGTAAGGTTGTGTCATCTGCGTAAATCAGGTTGTTAATGAGTCTTCCTCCAATCCTGATGCCCCGTTCTTCTTCATATAGTCCAGCTTCTCTGATTATTTGCTCAGCATACACACTGTCTAAGTATGGTGAAAGAATACAACCCTGATGCACACCCTTCTTGACTTTAAGCCCAAAGTATTCCCTTTAAGTTCTCTTCATTTTCAGTAAGTAAGGTTGTGTCATCTGCATAAATCAGGTTGTTAATGAGTCTTCCTCAAATCCTGATGCCCCGTTCTTCTTCATATAGTCCAGCTTCTCTGATTATTTGCTCAGCATACACATTGACTAACTATGGTGAAAGAATACAACCCTTATGCACACCTTTCCTGACTTTAAGCCCACAGTATTCCCTTCTTCTGTTAGAATTACTGCCTCTTGATCTATGTACAGGTTCCTCATGAGCACAAGTAAATGTTCTGGAATTCCCATCCATAATTTATTATTATCCACACAGTCAAATGCTTTTGTAAAGTCAGTAAAACTCAGGAAAATATCACCAAATTAAGGTCCCAAAAGGTTGACTCCATCCACGTCATTAAGGTTGACTCTACTGTGAGGAGGCAGCTCTTCCCCCAGTCATCTTTTGAGTGCCTTCCAACATGAGGGGCTCATCTTCTGGCACTATATCAGACATTGCTATTCATAAGGTTTTCACTGGCAGATTCTTTTCAGTAGTAGACTGCCAGGTCCTTCTTCCTAGTCTGTCTTAGTCTGGAAGCTCAGCTGAAACCTGTCTGCCATGAGTGTCCCTGCTGGTATTTGAATATTGGTGGTGTATTTTCCAGCATCACAGCAAAATGCAAGCCTCCACAGTACAACAAACTGACAAATGGGGGGGGGGGGGGAGATTTTTACATTGTATGTATTCATAACTGCTTCAGTTTGGTTTGGTTGGTTTACTTTGGTTTCATTTAATTTTGGTAACAAGATTTACTGTTTAGTAGGCCCAGTTTTATATAAACAGGTGGCTCTATCCTACCCCTAAATATGGGAATTTTCCATCAAGAGTCAAGATCCAGATGCCTCTGGCTTTGTTACTTTGAGGAAGATCAGCACCTTCTCAGCCCTGAAGGTTTGTGCAGCATCTTAGGCAAAACAACCCTGTAACATAGCGGAACATAGGCAGGTTTAGCCACCCTGCCCTGAGCTTGATGCTGGACATACCTTCCAGAGATGATCCCAGACTGTCCCAGCCACTGTCATACACATAAAATAAGAAACTGCCAAATGTGCAACTTAAAGGATTTCCAGAGAGTCTTTAGGCTGCAAAATACCTCTCCCACATTGACTGATGTCCATGACTTCATCCCGTTTCTGAAACCCTTCATGGATTTTTACCAAACATGCAAGTGATTTAGTCTGAATTGTGGAGGGAGGATATGGTCTAAGCAACATAACTCCTGATGCCAGGAAAGGAGAAGAGAAGAGAGGCCTGCTAAGTTTCACCTCTGGGATCCAGAACTCACAGGCAGCACATAATCTCATTGGGTTGCCGCTAGGGTCCATGTTGAGTAAGGGAGGACTTGCCAGTTCTTTTCTCTGGATATATTCACTTATTTTTGTAGTTTTGATTCATCTTGTGGTCAGTTGGAATATGTATTTAGATAGCACTTTCTGATGAAAGGCTAACTTATATTCATGCAATGTTAATAATTTATGAACAGTATTTATAGTGACTTTAGATAAATGAATATAACAGTTACTAGTCCAGATCAATAGTGACACTTCTGAAATTCTGAAGTTCAAAAACCTCTGGAAATCCCAAGTTCTGCCATTACTCATTTGGTGGGAAAATTTGACCTAAGCTGACATGAGACCATCTATGGTCCTTATTTATCCCACTGGATAAGAATAGCCATGCATTTCACTACAGAAATATGAACGTGTGTTAATATTGGGGTTTGATCCAGACTCTGTGTCTTACTCTAATCGGCATCATGGTCCTCTGGGGTTATCCTGTTCAGTGTTTTCAGAGCTGACCATGCCTGCATTATAACAGCAATAGCTTCCTAGTCAGTGTCCCTGCTTCTACTCTGGTCTCCCATAAACAATCTATTCTCTAATAGCCACGTTCATTCCTTTAAAATCAAATCTGCCTCCTCACTCACCTGCTCTCACTGCTTTACTAACAATGAGTCCAAAAACCATCTCTGTAGCCTACACAGCCCTTCAGGAGTTGCCCTTGGCTCCCTGTCCTCCCTCCCTCCCACCCCAGGCCCAGGGCTCCTGGCATTCCAGCCTCACGGCCTGTTGTGGTTCCTCAAATCATCCCAGTCATATTCCCCTCTTGGAGCATCTACAGTTGCTGTTACCTCTGCACACAAAGTCCTCCCACGGATAATAACATAACATTCTCACTCCCTTCTTTGACTCTCCACTGAAATGTCATCTCTGCAAATAGGCCCTCCCTAATCTGCCTGGAACAGCCTTGCCCATCTCCCATGTACTCTGTATCCTTTGTATCCTGTTCTGTCACTACCCACTATCATGGCTGCATGTATATAACAGTTCATTTACTGTTCATTCCTTCAAGTAGAATATTAACTTCATGAAGGCCGGAAACATCTCTCTTGTTCAACACAATATCCTGGAGCCTATGATGTTTTGTTAGCTGCCATTGAGTCAGCTCTGACGTACAAAGGAAC